>SELF01000006.1:0-1215972 GCA_009805535.1 Laburnicola sp. JP-R-44
ACGCCTGGCTAAACCACGCTATCCTATCTATAGCCGCCCAAATCGCTGCTTCTACTAGCTTTCTCCTCGTCTTTCCTAGGATCGGCGTTGGCAATACTCTTTAACGCACGCTAACAAATAGGCCTCTCTTATGCCTACTAAATACACAGCCCCTGCGTCCGCTCTAACTACGGGTTTACCTTCTCTTTCGCCGTCTTGGATATGTTTCTCCCCGCCTCTTGATATTTCCTACGCCTTGGCTATCTGCTCGCCACCTTCTCCTATTCTTCTGTTGACATCTTCCTCCTTGTACAGAGTTTTTTTACATCCTTGGCCTTCTCCAGCTGCCGCACCCGCACCTTAAAATACTGCGAACCCTAGCCCTAGACAAAAATTGCTAGTAATAGACAATTTAGGAACTATTGCTAATGCAGTCGCGTATCTTCTTTGCCTCTAATTAACTTAGACGGCTACCTTTGTCCCGTTAGCAACCAATTATAGGCGTCTCTCTAATAGTTCTTTATCACGCGCTCGCTTCAGAATATCTAACAGCAATGCTTTAGCTTAGCTTAATCCAACACATTAACCTATCTGTATACACTAGTAACTGCTGTATAGGCTTAATAATCTGGCTAGGCACCACCTCCAATTCGCTGGCATACTCGATCAACCCAGCCACAGCTGCGGACTTTGTCTGCTATTAATTTAGCCTGCTTGCGTCTAACAGGGTAGGTACGCTATAAATAACTTGCTACCTAACTAGGCAACACTACGTGCCTACACTCTTAATATATAGGCAACAAATACTTAGCTAAATGCTTAAAATAATTATCTGTAATAGGTTTTCTCTGCTATAATGGCGGCGATGGAATGGCTTGCGGCGCGGACTAGTGCTAACAACGGGTAACAACAACGGGTATAATAACGGGTTATGGGTGCGCGCGGATGGGAAACGGCTATATATATAAAATATATAATTCTAATTCTATTATTACTACGGCCTTATTTACTACGCATACTATATACCGCCCTAGCCTCCTCTATCCTACTGTGCGACTAAACGCATATTTAGGTTTCGTGGTTGCGACTTATTATCTCGGAACGTCCTCTAACCCCGGACGGTTAACGTTTGCTGCATCCTCGCGGCCTCGCTAGCTTAACCCTAACCACAAACACTAAACCCTAATATCCTTAACTACACACGCGTCCTATACGCGAAAATAAGTTGCATAATACAACCTACTACACTAAATAACATACTTAAATTTCAGCTCTATTAGCCTATAGGAACCTAATAACACTAACCCCTTAAAGTTAACAACATAGAGCCTATGTACCTGTATCTACACAGGGGAACAAATATTTCATCACTAACAAATCTGAAACAAAAACGACATAGAGGGCTGGATGTCGTTAACGCCCTGGGATAGAATATTATTATTTTAGAGTTAGTTATCTTAGAAGCTAGAGAAAATATTAAAAAAAAGCTTTAAAACGCTCTAGTCTTAGGGCTTAGTATATATATAATATTATATAAGTGCTGGTACTATAATAAAAATTATAGTAATTAAATATAGTAGGGCCACTTAAAAAATAATAAGTAGAGGTATTTATACTCCTGCCTAAAAAAATACTAGGCGTTTAACCCTTATAATACTTATTTCTTTAATAAAAATTTAATTATAGATAATAGTAATTATTCTTAGGTTACTCTATATTATATTACTATACGCTTCCTTCTTTTTTTTTTTTTTATTATTTATTCTTTTAAAGGACTTAGTTTACGTTATTATTTTATTATTATTATTATTTTATTATTATTATTTTATTATTATTATTATTATTATTATTTCTTTTTCTTCTTCTTCTTTCTTCTTCTTCTTTCTTCTTCTTCTTTTCTTATTCTTCTTTTCTTCTTCTCTTTTCTTCTTCTTCTTTTCTTCTTCTTCTTTTGCTCTTCTTCTTCTTTTCTTCTTCTTGTTTTCTTCTTATCTGTTCTTCTTCTCTTCTTTTCTTCTTATTTTTCTTCTTCTTCTTTTCTTCTTCTTCTTTTCTATTTCTTCTTTTCTTCTTCTATTTTCTTCTTATTCTTTTTTTCTTATTCTTTTCTTATTTGTTATTCTTCTTGTTTTATTCTTATTCTGTTCTTATTCTTTCTTCTTTTCTTCTTTTTTATTCTTTTTCTTTTTTTTTCTTATTTTCTTCTTTTTTTTCTTTTTTCTTCTTTTTTCTTATTTTTTATTTTTTTTTTTTCTTTTATTCTTCTTTTTCTTTTCTTTTCTTTTCTTTTTTCTTCTTTTCTTCTTTTTCTAGCTAGCTATCCCGACATCGAATTCTAATCCTCTGCATTGGCAAGCATGGAGGGTGTACGGGGCGATCGTACGAGGAAAGGAAATAACATAACAGAACGACTTGGTATTGATTGCTTGTCTCTAGAGAGGGTGCGGATGGAAAGGAGAAGATCCTGCGGCGCACGGGCCGCGGCGCACGGGCATCACGTGATCCCCACGTGATGCCATCGTGCGGCAATATTGAAACCTCAACACCCTCAGGTGTGCCCTTGCCCGTACGGTGTACGGACATTATTATTATTTTATTATTATTATTTTTTGTCTATATACTATACGGGCAAGGGCACCTAAGAGTGTTAAGGTTTTAATATTGCCGCATAATAGCATTATGTAGGAATTATATAATATCTATACACCGCGGTCTATGCGCTATAGGATCTTCTTCTTTCTATTTATACCCTCTCTAGAGATAAGTAATTAATACTAAGTTAGTTCTATTATATTATTTTCTTTTTTTATACAATTATCCCATATATACTCTCTACACTTACAAATATAGAATATTAGATATTAATGTCTATATAGCTAGCTATAGAGCCTATTTAACACTAATTAGTAGTTTAACTAATTCTTAACTATAAATTAGTAAGAGTAAAGACAGATTATACAAGTTATTATTAGCTATATAATTTATTTTATTATATTCTATTCGTTATATATAAGAGAATAGTAGATTAAACCTTTATAAAGTTAGTAAGTAACTATTACTACTATACAAAACAAAGGAAGCGATTATATAAGATATATAAAACCTATTCTTATTTAAAAAAATAGTAGATTAACTCTTTTATTAAGTTAGTAATTAGATATTACTACTATATAAGATTTAAAAAAAGATAGTGCACTAAGCACACACTACTAGTAACTATATAAATATAGTTAAGATAATAATAAACTCTAATAAAGTATAACTCTCTATATAACTAACCTATTAAATAAACTAGTTATATAATAACTACCCCTACTACTACTTTACACAAAGCCTATACCTTTACTATCTCTACCTTATAAGATAACACTAATATGCCTAAATATACTAGACTATATAATAAATATACTAAAGGAATAGGAATATTAGAGGCAACACTGCGTAAGAGAATAAGACCTAAGTACTAGAAGAATAAGATTAGCCTAATAAATAATCCCTTTTTATTAGAAATACAATTGGACATAGTATATACTATTACTAATTATTATATATTATAATAAAAAGGGATAGCTCTTTTAGAATTATTCTAGAACGACTTTAAAGAATAGAGAAAAACACTATTTTTTTAAAGTTAAACTATGTATTTAGAAGAGAGCTTATTATAGTCCTAGAAGTAAAGAATATTATACTAAAAATAAATACTAGAGCTATAAGTGCTAGTAAACTATACAAAGTAGCCTGAGGTAATATAAATATTACTTATATATTACTATCCTTACTAGCCTACTTAACTCCTTATACGCAAACACTAAGACTAATTTTAAAGATACCTAAGCTAGTTAGACTATTATATAAACCTAAATAGAGTAAGCTACTATTATTATAGGCACCTATATAGCTGTAGGTCCCTATAGACATCTTAAGAAAACCTTTACATAAGTACGAAAGATATTTTATATTTATTTATTTATATAAATAACTAAATAACCCACTACTCTTTTTATATAGTACCTAACTACTATTCTATCTACTTACTCATAATTATTAAATACTATTATTAGATATAGGGGTATTCTTAATAAGATGAGATGGGAAGTGGTATAGTTAATTAATTGATGTTTTCTTCTTGTTGCATCTTAGAGAAGCTTGGCTATCGCGAGAAGTATCTATCTAGTGCCAAGACACACTAGTACTATTTGGGATAGTACAGGGGTAGTGCAAAATAGTAGTGCGCCGGCCTCTTTTGATTTTATATAGTAAAAACACTATAATTTACACTAACTGCTAGTGTGTAAAGGCCATATAATCGAACACACCTACCCACCGTAATTTATAGTGAAATCATAGTGATTTATAGAAACTGTCTATCTGACAACTATATAGAATAAAACTACTACTTATTAAATATAAATTATAGACACTATACTAATTTATATAGACTAAGCCTATACTATAATCTAATCTATACAAACTTTCGCCTAAGTACAACTTATCTTCTTAGTGAATTCTAGCTAATAAGATAATCTAATTTTAAAAGGCATAGAATAAGGATAATAACTATACTAGAGCTCTATATAAGATTTTAGTAAATAAGACTAGAATTTTTATAGATTTATATAGACGCCTAGATATTACTAAGAATTAATACCTAGATATCTTTCTAGATATCCTTACTAGCTATGCTGTATAGTATTACCTCTATACTATCTACCCTAGATAATTATAGAAGTGCTTATATAAAGCACTTAATAGTGACTTTAACACTATTATTAACTATAACTAGTATTAAATAGACTAGACCATAATAACTTTTATATAATGCTAGCGTAAAAACTCTAATAAGAGTCTATATAAAGTCCTAGAGGTAATAATTAATAGGCTTACCCTTATATAGAGAGTATTGGGTGCAAACTTCGCTAGGAAAATCTCTCTTTATACTGCTATTATATAAGTATACTATAGATATCTAGAACTAGAGTAGGCTATATTTACTTCTAAGCCTACCTATAAAGCTCTATTTACTAATCTCTATGCGTTAATCTAAGTTGCAATTAATTGCCAATCTAATTAGTACCTATAAGAGTTTAATATATACTGTACTAATCGTAAATATAA
Organism: Laburnicola sp. JP-R-44; assembly: GCA_009805535.1. Taxonomy (NCBI): domain Eukaryota; kingdom Fungi; phylum Ascomycota; class Dothideomycetes; order Pleosporales; family Didymosphaeriaceae; genus Laburnicola; species Laburnicola sp. JP-R-44. Next base: position 5,095 of record SELF01000006.1, read on the forward strand.
CTTTTTTATATAAAGAGGCAGACTACTAGCCCCTTATAGATAAGAATTTCGCAGACAATTTGTACTATTATTATTGCAATTTAGATCCTAATTAAATATTATTTTTATAAGACTAAAGAAGTATTTTATGTGCTATAAGAAAGGTTATTAGTCTTTTAACTATTTACGCGATAAGCGTACCTGCGTAATAAGGTAGTATATTACCTTCTATAAAAAATATAATAATAAAACGCCTTTATATAAAACTGTTTAGTCCTATATTTAGGATATAAAAGGGTATAATAATAATAAGGGACCTACTTAATATAAAGAAGAGGAGTAGAGTAAAGATAATAAGAATGGCAATAATTAAGTGTTCTATCTGACTACTACTACCTATCTTTACTGCACAACTAGCAAATATATCTATAAGATAGAGCTAAAAAAAGTGTGCGAAATAATTTATTCTTAAAAATTAATACTATATAATATACTAAGGTAAACTATAGAATATAGGTATAGTAAGAATTTCTACTATTAGTAAAGTATAGCTAGAGATATACGTATAAGAGAGAACCTCTATATAAAGATTAATTAGACACTTAGTAACACTAATATTAGCTTTAAAGGTTAAAACCTATAAGAATCTCTAGAAACTATATATAAATTATAAATCTAATAGCAATAGTTACCTACTGTATCCTAGACACTCTAACACTATTCCTACTATTACTAATAGATGCTAACAAGCTAGATGCCTACTTTAACAATATTCTAGATATTATTATATAAAAGAACGGCATAACTATACCTATTATACGCAAATAGAAACACTCTTTTTTTAATATTAATAAGAAAGAAACTATATCTTTCTTTACTAAATAAGAACTCTATTACCTTTATTAACAATTTAGACATCCCTATATAAAAAAGACTTTAGAAAATACTTACTAATACTGGCTATAAAGTAGATACCACTATACTAAACAAAATTTAGAAGTTTTGCCACCACTATTAATTGCGCAAATAAGCCTCATATCGCTTTAAGTTTACTATTAAGAATAATACCTACTTTAACTATAAGATTTTATTAATATTATACGTATTAGAACTAGAAATATACTATACATTATAGATATAAATATATTATTTTAAGCTACAATCTTCTTAAAATTAATATCTGCATAAAATACGTAGAAAGCCCTCTATAGATACTAGATTAATATCTACTAAGGTCTACCTAACTATATTATATATAACCTAGATACAAACTTTATATTAGATAAGTTTAGAAACCACGTAAAGATAATTAGCACAACCTATAGATAGATGCCTATAGAAGTATATTAGGTAATAGGGAAGGTTAAGCGTTTGCACACACCTTTTTACAAAGCCTTTAATATTCTTAAGGCTAAACTAGAGGATTATATAAATAAGAAGAACATTCCCTAAATTGCTATTAAAGCTATTAAGAACACTATAGGCCCAGATGGCCTTATACCTACACTACTAGTCTTTAGCGCATATTCTAGAATTAACATAGATTCTTTTCTATTATCTAATATTATCGCACGTATAAATGCTGTATAAAAGGCAATAAAGATATTATAGAAAGAAAGAAATAAGACTAATATTAATTATGCGCTGAATACCTATAATAATCTATTAGTAGCGTATAAAGTCCTTACGCTTCTACTTAGATCTAAAGTTATAGTCTAGAGAGAAAAAGGTAAATAAATAAGCCTATAAAAGATTGAGGGCATTAAGAATAAAAATATAATTCTTAACCTAAAAAAAAGTCTAGTAAAGTTTTACTATATATAAGTTAAGCTATACTATTATAAAAAAGATTACACTTTCCTACTATTATACAAAGTAAATAATACCACCCCTATATAAAGAGATTCTCTAGAAAAGAAAAGAAGAGGATACCTAAGAAAGAATACTATATTCCTTTCCTAAAAGAAGATAAGCAATTAGAAACTATCTCTAAAGCTCTATATAGAAGGTATAATTACAATACCTAGAGCACCTTTTAAAGAGTTAGACTGCATAGAGATAAATGCTCTAATTGCTAATAGCATATTTAAGATTCTTCTCTTTAACCTATCTAAGTATAAGGGTAGAATCTTTAACCTCTGCCTTATATAAAAAGTTAAGGGTAAGACTACTTAACTATATAAAAAATTTCGCCTTGTGTTTACTAGCCACTCTAATAAAAAGAAGAATAAAATTCTTACCTAATTACCTACTATCTAAAGAATAAGCTAGCGCCTACTCCTTGCGTTAAAAGTAAGCCTTTAGGCAATATATAAAATATATTTTAAACTATAAGATATTACTTCGGCCTATATTTAGTTTACTAACAAACTAAACCGCACGCTTTATACTAGACTACCTAAGAAACTACGCATAAACTTTTTATAAGACACGATTTTTCGCATTATATAACTACTCTATAGTGTAGCTAAATTAGATCTTTACTAGTTTAAGACCTACTATAACTACTATAAAGAGAGACTTAGTATAAAGACTTTATTATATAACCTATATATATCTGCTTATTACTAATAAAGAAGAGCACACCTTTAGAATTACTAGCCTTTAAATAGATAATGCTCTTAGTATTATTAATAAGAACTTCGCACAAAGAGAAGAAGAAGAGCTAAAGAAAGTAGCCTTTTGTGCAAAGGATAAGACTATTCTTACTAAGAAACTAACCTATTAAGTTTAATAGTAGAAGAATTTGGCTTATATATAACACTATAGTTCTTATATAAAAAGGCTAAGTAAAGGGCCTTTATACAATTCACTTAGAAGATAAGAATACTACGTAGAAGTATATAAGGTAGCGTGCAAGAGGCGCCTATATTATTTTATATACTAACTAGAAGCCGCATTTAATTTATCTATTACTACTTAGACTATATTACTCTTATATAAAGATATTAAGGTATTAAACGCATAAATCTAATAGCAGATTAATAATAATAAGTATAGTCTCACCTTTATACTATTAGATCTCTATTACGCAAAACTGTTTATCTTTACTAATGGCTTATTTGCTAATAATAAGAACCTAAACTTATAGCTAGAATTTCTAATTACTTTAGGCAATAAGCATTATATATAGGTAATAGCGATAACTTTAATATCCTAGCAAATATTATTTACTAGAATTTAACTAAGTATAAGAGTGTAATAAGAAGAAGTATTCTTACTAGCAAGCTATATAGTATAATAAAGGCTTTAATAATACTATTACTATTAGCACAACTCTTTAGAGAATTATATACACGCTTAGTCTACTACTAATTTCTATAGTTATCTGTATAGATTTAAAGTCTCTATATAACTACCTTATATAACTAGGAACCACAAATAAAAAGCGCCTTATAAGTATTATTATATTACTCTACAAATTATATAAGCACCACGGAACCTCTAAGATTAGATAGATTAATAGAAAAAACAACCCTACTAATGCCTATATAAAAAAGGCCCCAAACTAGACTCTAGAGTCCTTAATCTCTAGCAATACCTTAATAATTACTACTAAAGCATTAGTAAATTACCTTAAGCCCGCCCACATAAGCTCTTTCTAGACTTTACACAGTACTATTTCTTTATTTTTTATTTATTCTTTTATATAATATATTTTGTTAATTCTTTCTATACATATATATTACTTATAAATACGCATTTTTCTATCTATTATTCGTATAGAAAGAGAAGAGACATAGCATATATTTATTTAGAGAGAAGTTTTTATTCTAGTACTTATAAATAATATCTAAAAGTGTCTATCCTACTATCTAGCCCTATTCTATATAATAATTGCATTTAGCACTATAGATTTACTATACGTAAGAACTATATAATTCTACTTAGAAGTTTGCCACTATATAACACTTAGTAAAGGGCCTAGGACTAGAGTTACCACTATAGTAGTAAGCGTACGCAGTGCTCCTAAGAATACTACGCAACTAGATAAGAAGCGCGCGAAAGTAGCCCTTATACTAAATAAGCTTAGCAACCTATAAATATAGGTCTATACTAGCTATAAAAATAATACTAATTTTATATAAAGGCAGATGTGCAATATACAACTCCTTAGCCTATTTTTAATTATTAGTATTTATATATAAAAGCAAAGAATAAAGAAACTTATATTAATAAAGATGCCCTAGATAAATATATAGTTTGCCTAGGAACTAGTTAGAAGAGTAATATGTATTCGTCTGCCTAGAAGAGCCACTATAGTAGTATTAAAGCTAAAGAGACCTAGCTAGTTAAGACCTGCTAGTATAAGCACTATTATCTACACTAAGTTAGTATTATATAAAGATAAGATATTATATAATAAGAGACATAGTTTAGCACTATATAAAATAGAAAATTAGCCTAATAAAAAGAGAAAAAAGCTAGGGAGAAAAAATACGTACAAAGAGATGTTTAAAGTAGAGGATAAAAGAAAAAAGAATAGAAAAAAAAAGAAAAGCCCACCTTATATACCTATCTCTTCTATTTAGAGCCTTAATTTTTACCCCTTATTAGCGTTTGTCTTCCCCTTATCTAATATTGCATAATTGCCCAATACCGCTGCCTAAATAAATAAGATAAATAGGTCCACCTATTATATAAAAATAAACTAAGTAAATAAAACTCTATATAAATCATATATTATTACTATATTGTTATTATTAACTACGTAATCTTACTCTTAACTACTATTAGCTAGACTACTCTACTACTACTACTAATAGCCCTAATTACGCCTCTAATAAATAGTAGCAAAGTATAATAAATAGTTACTTATTAGAATCTTCTTATTAACTAGAGTAAACTAGCTATAGTAGAAGATATACAAATAGGACAATAATAAATAGATAGGGTAAATATTAGCAAGTAGATAGTCTGTATAGAGAAAAAGAAAACTACAAATAGCAACCTTAAAAATATAAAGTTGCTAGTGTCTATATACTATATAGACAAGGGCACCTAAGGGTATTAAGATTTTAATATTATTGTATAATAGTATTATATAGGGATTATATAATGCCTATACGCCACAGCCTATACGCTATAGAATCTTCTTCTTTCTATTCGCACCCTCTCTAGAGATAAGTAATTAATACTAAGTTAGTTCTATTATATTATTTCCTTTTCTTATATAATTATCCTATACCCCCTTTACACTTACTAATATAGAGTACTAGATAGTAATGTCTTTATAGCTAGCTATAGAGCCTATTTAATAATTTTATTATTATTATTATTACTACTAGCATATCTATATAGTGTTATATTTTTTTATAACTAATAGGTTTTTAATAAAAATAAAAATAATAGTTATCTATATACTATATAGGCAAGAGCACCTAAGAGTGTTAAGGTTTTAATATTACCACATAATATAGCATTATATAGGAATTATATAATACCCGTGTGCCGCGGCCTATACACTATAGGATCTTCTCCTTTTTATCTATACCCTCTCTAGAGATAAGTTAATTAATACTAAGTTAGTTCTATTATATTATTTTCTTTCCTTATACAATTATCCCATATACCCTCTACACTTACTAATATAGAGTATTAGATATTAATATCTATATAGCTAGCTATATAAGCCTATTTAATAATAGTAGTTATTTCTTTTACTATTATATAAACAAAAAAGCGTTTTAAGTATTAATAAAAAGAGTTAGTATAATATAAGCTTGCTAAGCAATATAGTATTATAAGTAATAATAAAGTAGAAGTAGTAGTGTATATATACCTCTTATTATTATTATTTTAATAGTAGTTAACTACGCATAGTATATAGTAAGATTATAATTATAATTATTCTAAAAATACTTTTTTAGTAGGTAAAAATTCTAGAGCTTTACTATACACACTATATACGCTAGACTATTATTATTATATATTTACTTATATAGTAACTATAGGCTAACCTTCTTAATCTAAATAGTTTAAAAATCGATTTACACTTAGCGTAAATTTAGTAGGCCTCTTAGGTACTATATACCTATCTTTTTAAATATGTCTCTTAGCGTCTTAGTATATTATAGTATTACTACTTTATTAATATATACACTCTATAGCTAGAGTATTATAATAAAAATAAGATATATTAACTTTAAAAGTAATTCTAATATAGTAAAGGGAGACAAAAAATATAATAAGTTAGATAATATTACTAAATATTTAAATCTATAGTGTAGACTTATAGAAAGCTACAGTAATAATAAGTGTTACTACCTATAAGTAAGTTATTATATTATATATGCTTATATATATAAGTATAAAGTAGTTATTAATATATATATAGGTATAGTGTGCACTAAACTAATATTATATAATTATTATAGCTAACTAATAGTCTTCTCTCAGTAAAAATAGGTTAATAAAAACAAATAATAAAAAATAATACTCATCATAGCTAACTTTATTATTATTATTATTATTATTATTATATAGATATATAGCTTTATAGCTATCGACCTAGTAGTAATAATATTATTAGAGTAAAAAATAGCTATACTAGATAATAATCTTAAGATTTTACATAATAATATACTTTATATATAGGCTATATTATATTCTTATTTTTAACTTTAACTTTAGTATTTATTAAAGATCTTTATTATGTAGAAAGTTTAACTAAGGTTAAGTCTACACACTATATATAGAAAGGGGTAAAATAAAAGGCACTAAAATCTAGTATCTAGTATATAGTAGTAGTAATAAAATATATATAAAATAATAATAATTATATTATTAACTTATTATATAGTAGTATTAGCGATAGTAGTTAATAGATAGTCTACTATGTAATATAACTAAGTTATATATTATTTCTTAACTAGTAGACTATTAGAAAGCTATAGTGGACTATAAAGTTGCAACTATAGAAGTAGTATAAAAAATAAGACACTTAACTATAGTTTAGTTATTACGCTTATAACTTTAGTATCTATAAACTATAGTACACTATAATTAACTACCTTATTAGTAAAAAGGGCTAATTTGCACATACTAATAAAAAGTTTTTAGTCTAACCTATTTTTTATTTTAATTTATTTTAATATATTTTTAGTACACCTATAGCTTTCCCTTATAGTATTATACTATACTAAAAAGCCTATATTATTTTTCTTTCTAATAATTTCTATATTAAAATTTCTATTATAGAATTTTTTTATAATTACCTTTTTTACACACTCTTTTTAATTACTAAGTAAAGGGCTCTACTTTTTTTTATATATTAAGATAGTCTTAATTCTAGAATAATATTAGACTTATAATATAGCATTAAATTAACTACCTAGGGGTAGCACAACAAAAGACTTTCATCTTAAATAATATAAAAAAAAGTAGAGCCCTCTACTTAGTAATTAAAAAGAGTGTAAAAACGTAATACTTATAATAATATAGGTTAGCTTACTAAATACGTTTTTAATCTTTTTTTAGTTTAAGATTAAAGTAAAATTAAAATAAAAAGTTATATATACTATATATAGCACCTAACTCTAATTAAAAACTAATCTTAAATATCTAATAATATAATAATAATTTAAATTTTAAACTTACTTATATCTTATCTATACTCTATAAGTTTCTAACCTATATAAGGTTTACTTATAATATATATATAATACGCCTAGCTTATTACTACTACTATTATTAGTTATTTATATACTTATACACTAAATAAGCTAACTTAATAATATTAATATTTAAAAGAATTTTATAAATCTATATAGCACTCTTATTATACTAAAGCTTATTAATAAAAACTTTATTATTCTTTTTTTATAATTCCTACTAGAGAATTTTAATACTAATAAAAAGTAATTATATTAACTAAAGTAAAAATATAGTGCTACTATTCTTTATAAACTAGACTAGCTACTAGCCTTATAAATAATTAAGTATATCTATTTCTTACACTAAATAAGTATTATAAATAGAATAAAACTCTAGTATAGTTATAGTAGTAATATTAGCGTAAAACTATAGCGTATACTCTTTAGTAATAGTAAGTACTTCTTTCTTTAAAAATAATATTAATGCCTAAATAAATAGTAGAGTATAGAGAGATAGTAAAATATTTACTAAAAATAACTTTAATAAAGTAATAAAGTACTAGTGTATTTATAACTATTAATATAGTAAATATTAAGTTATATTATTTATAATTATTTAGATAGTAAGTTTATAATAATTAAAATAGTAAAATAAAATAGCTTATAGTGTTACTATGCTAAAGTTTTATCTCTTTTTTAAAGTTTTAACTATAGTCTCTTTATAAAAACTTTTAAGCTCGCGCACAAGGAACTCGCGCACCCCTAGTACTCGCGCACCCCACCAAATCGCGCACCCGCACAAAAAAGACGCGTATTTTATTAACGCCTATTCTAATTGCCACTCCATGCACATAGATTGAAAGGTAGTATCAGGCGCTGCCCTCCCTGTAGCTACAGCACGCCTCTGAGCTCTAGGCCTAGAGCTCTGAGCTTCTGCAGCAGCAGCTTGATCAACTGTACGCTTGATACTCTCAATATCAGCAAATCTTTGGTTGTAATCTACAGTGATTCGTTTCCGCTTTTTCTGAGAGCTAGTAGCCTCTAGTTGATACTGTAGGCGAGAGATTATTGATTCCTGCTTTGCTGCTCGACTATTGCTAATAGCTATTGCCTTGCTCATTTTTTGGAATGCCTGGCGCGTAGGTTTTAATAGCTCTTGTGACCTCTCAATATGTTTCTGAGTTGCGTACACGTCCTGAGGTTTCTGAGGGGTGTGCGATAGAGCGTATTGATCGCGTTGAGGTCCTGAGGTAGGCGTGGCGGCGTTGCTGGCCTGCCTATAACCTGTGAGGATAGAAGTACCTGATTAGGGTTATAGGGAACAAGACCAGCAGCGCGCCAGCCAGCCCGAATCACCCTCTCTGAGAGGCCTTCCTCTCTGGCTAGGTGGTAGTAGCTAATAAAGCGCGCCTTCTTAATAGGCGCGGCGTCGTCGAGGCTCGCCAGGTCGCGTATGTGATTTTTATAGTTCGACTTAATAACCGAGAACCCTGATAGATCTAGCGGCTGTAGGAGGTGTGTTGAATGAGCTGGTAGAAATAGAAGCTCTACTCGAGCCTGCTTGCAAGCCCAGAGGAACTCAATATTCACATGGCTACTATGCGCGTCGCAGAGGAGTAGCCGGTATTGGCTACCCTTAGGCGCTGATTCTGGTAGAAAGAGCCGGCGCAACCACTCAAGGCCTATCTCCTGCGAGGTCCACCCATTCTCTGAGGTTGTATAGAGCCAATTTGGTATAGATGCTGGAAACCAGGTTGTTTGTAGGCTCTGGCCTTTGAAAATAACAGCGCAGGGCAGCTTCTGCCCTGTAGCTGATACAGCCTCAATTATTGAGACCCACTCGCGATTCTCTGGCGACTTGATGTAAGCCTTTCTTTTTTGGCTATTTGCGAGCACCCTGGAGTTGGTACCTACACCAAGGGCAATACCAGTCTCATCAATATTCCAGATATTCTCTGCCTGTATGCCTAGCCTGATTCTGACGCGCTCAAATAGCTCAAGAAACGCGTTGATTTGTTCTGGTGTAGCTGCCTCAGCGCGGCTTGTATCTAGCTTTCTCCCTATAACAGAAGCAACGCGTGGGTTGCGCTGTATAAAGTGTTGCATCCACCTTTTGCCTAGAGGCTCTACGTCGCCGTTCATACGGAGAATTCGGGTCGCCATTTCTCGAGCGCGCGCGTGCGAGGGAGGGTAGCCATTGGTATCCTGCTCAAGAATCCACTCTACTAGGAAGCTTTCTTGATCCGGTGTCAATCGCTGCTGGTTGGCGTGGCTGGCGCGTCTGTTCGCCATGCCACCTAGTCGATCGCGTAGGGTGGAGGGAGGAACACCGTAGGCCTTTGCGGCGGCTCGTTGGCTTGTAAAAACGCCAGCATTGTATTGCGCGATAGCAAATTGTATACTCTGCTCGCGTATATCCATATTGAACAAGAAGTGTTGATAAAATACGCGTCTTTGTGAGGGGGCGCGATTTGGTGGGGGTGCGCGAGAACTAGGGGTGCGCGAGTTCCTTGTGCGCGAGCTTAATATAGAAACTTTACACTAAAACTACTAAGCTTACTTAGTAGTTTAAATATACTTTTTTTTATAATTACCTTTATTACACTCTTTTTAATTACTAAGTAAAGGGCTTTACTTTTTTATATTATTTAAAATAAAAGCCTGTATTATTCTACCTCTAAATAGATAAATTAATACTATATATCTAATAGACGCTCTTTTTAATTACTAAGTAGAGGGCTCTGCTTTTTTATTATATTATTTAAGATAAAAGCCTTTATCGTCCTACCCCTAGGTAGAATTAACGCTACATATATATAATAGTGTTATTATTAAAATAATTTCTATTTAAACGCTATCTTATTATTAATTCTATTAATTTTTTTAGATTATAATACTATTATAATTATAATATATTACTATTATATATTATTATTAAAATAATTCTAAAAATACTATGTGTTATTAAATTAACTACCTAGGGGTAGAATAATAAAGACTTTTATCTTAAATAACATAATAAAAAAAGTAGAGTCCTTTGCTTGCTAATTAAAAAGAGCGTAAAAAAGGTAATTATAAAAAGACTAAAAAAACTATAGTAATATTATAATTTAAGATTTTAAGATTATTTAAAAATAGTTATTATTTATTTGCTTAATATAGTTGTGAGATAGTTGTGCAACTATCTTAACCTCCCCCTAGGGCCGCTTACAGGTAACTATATCCTATTGTTAAACGCGACCTTGACCTTAATTATCTGGGCTATTACTAGCACCACCTATAATATATATACATTCTACACACCCCAGCGAGTATTTAACCATGTACTAGTACTCCATACATACTCCGCATTTCGTGGGTGTCGCGTGGCCCCAACGCATCACCGAATCATCTGCTGCCTTGAGCTCTGAGATGCGACCGAGGAGAAATCCGGCACGATGTCCTCGGACACGTGGGACGCCGAGCGCGACCGCCTCAACGCTGCGGCAGCGCTGGGGGGTGGACATGATGCGGTCGACTTCTTGGACAAGTCGTCTAGCTGCAGTGCGGTAGGCTGCGGCTTACTGTTCTGGCCCGAGCCAGTAGGAGTGCTGTAGGTATCCGTTCCGAACCCCATGCCGCCGGTCGTGAACTCCTTCAAGAATTGGTTCAGCATCGGGATGGTGGCCGACATCAGGGAGTAGCCGAGGAGGACCTGCTGCCAGATGGCCGTATCGGCGATGCCCATGCCGGCGCTGCCGCTGGTGACGAAGCGCGTCGAGGTGACGAGGTAGGCGATGATGAAGGCGACGGTGCTGAAAAGCCAATTAGCGGGATAGGGAGGAGTGGGGGGTCGTCAACTAGCTCACGGAAGGCGGAGAGAGAAGATGACAACGACAAGGAGCTTTCGCCTCCATGTCATGTTGTTGTGGGTGAGGAACACGGCCGGCAATACCACGATGACTGACTCGAGGATCGCCTCTAGGATGAAAACGGCCCGAAGCCGGGATACCTGATGGGTGTGAGCGGTTGTGCATTCCTCTCTGGTGAGTGCGGCGAACATGATTAGGACAATGGACGTTCTGCGGACCTGATGCCACGAACTCAGGTGAACAGTTGACGGATAGGGCCAGAGCAGATGCTGCACCCCAGGCGCAGACGACTGCGATGTCGATATTGCTGGTCAGCCAATGCTTCTCGAGATGGGCGGTGAATATGCTTCGGATGGTGAAGAGAAGCGAGCCTTTCGAGAGACAGAGGGCGACGACAAGGAGGATCCGGCTCGCGAAGAAGGCCTTGGAGAACATGAGCCACAAGCATGTTTAGGGCTAACTCGGTACCTTTGCCATGTGCGGGAGGGCTCGAGGGCCGACGGTGTCGATAGCCTTTCCCAGCCCATTATGATAGGCGATGAAGATGGCGATCCACTGGCCAATTCCGATGGCCTGTCTCATGCTGGTTAGTGAGTGCGTCCGGAAGCTAGTCTCCCGTCTACATAGCGGGCAAGGTGGGGACTGACGCTGGCGCAGACGAGGACGATGTCGTCGATGTCCCAGCGGTGCCACTTCACGACGGTGATGCGCACGAAGAGGACGAGGAAGGTGAATACCACGGTGAGGACTGCGGCGATGAAGATGGGGGCGCCGTGGTCCGTCGGGGTGACAGTCGCAAATCGATTCCCTGTCGGCGGTGCTGGGGACGGCAGCATCATGGGCGCATCTATCTGATGAAGCAGGGCACCAACCCTCCGTACGATAATTGGGAAGTTTTGGAGGAGTTGAGATGTAGGTCCAGAATATCTGTAGCAGAAGCTCGCAGAGGGATTTGTGCCAATATTGCTCACCATCGTGTTCAGCCCCAATCAGGCGCGCCATAATGTGATGGCAGCCGGCCCCTGCTGCAGCATGCATGGGATTCAATTTCGCTCCCTTTCGTTCCGCCCCGCTTCCGTCCCAACATTATGAAGGCCGCCTTTCCCTGCACCGTCCCAGTCATTCGATACCGTTCTCTTGGGTTTTGCTCCCCCCGACAACCTCGTTAAAAATACTCGTCCCTTCCGTCTCATGCCAAAGGCGCATCCGGAAATGATGCCCAACCCATCTCTGGGCGACGCCAAACCGTCCGCCGCCCATGCCAACCATAGCGAGTATGAAGTGTCCGGCGGTGATCCCGTCGTCTACACCAAGGGAGGGACTGCGCAAGATGGCGAGGACATGCATCGCATGGGCAAGTTGCAGCAGTTTGAGGGTATGTGGCCCTTCTGTAATTCTCCGAACCATCCGCTCGTCTAACCGCTATACCCAGCGCAACTTCCGCATCTCCTCCATTTTCGGGTATTCCGTCGTCATGGGATGCACTTGGGAATATGCGCTCGTGTACGTCGCTCCGTCCAGGTGACATTGTGCGCGATTGACACAGTGAACTCAGCATCGTCGGCCTCTCTTTGTTGAATGGCGGCACCGCGGGCGGCATCTGGCTCTTCTTGACCGTCTGCTTCGGCATGTTCTTCGTCGTGCTCTCGCTGGCCGAGATGGCTTCCATGTGAGACTCCTATGCTGCTACTCTATACAGTGAGCGTGTAGCTGACCGGACAGGGCACCGACCGCAGGAGGCCAGTACCATTGGGTTTCCGAATTCGCGCCGCCAAAACGGCAGAAGTTTTTGAGCTACACATCACCCGGTGAGTAGCCCACGTTGGAGGCGAGCACAGGAGACGGCTGACTCGGCCAGGATGGTTTTCCGTCATCGGCTGGCAGGCAGCCATGGCAAGCACTTGCTTTGCTGTCACTCAGCAGCTTCAAGGGTTGATCGTCTTGAACATCGAAGACGACTACACGATCAAAGGCTGGCACAGTACGCTCCTTTGCATCGCCGTCGCTTTGTTCGCCATCTTTTGGAACACGGTCCTGGTCCGGACGCTCCCGTTCATGGAAGGCATTGTCGTGATCCTCCATGTCTTCGGCTTTGTCACCTTCGTCGTTGTTCTCTGGGTCCTGGCTCCCCGATCGGATCCCAACATCGTCTTCACCGAATTCCAAGACAACGGTGGCTGGGGAAACACATCGGCCTCTCGTGTCTTGTGGGATTGACCGGGCCCGTCATTACCCTGATCGGGGCCGACTCGGCGTGCCATCTGTCTGAAGAGCTCAAGGACGCATCGTGGGCGCTTCCCAGATCCATGGTTGCGACCGCCATTCTAAACTACTCGCTCGGCTTCATCATGACCATCACCGTCATGTCCACGCTTGGAGACGTCGAAGACATCCTGTCCACCCCTACCGGGCAGCCGTATATTCAAGTCATCTTCAACGCCACGCAGTCCCGCAAAGGGACCTCCGTCCTGACGGCCTTGGTCGCTACTTTACTTCTCTTCGCTGCCGTCAACCTGGCGACGACAGTCTCGCGCCAGCTCTTTGCCTTCGCCCGAGACCAAGGCCTTCCTGCCTCATCATGGCTTTCACGGGTACGTTGCTTGAATCGAAGCACGAGCAGAACTGACTGTCGTAGGTCCCGACTGGCTGGGACATTCCCCTGAATGCCGTCATCGCGACACTGACACTGACCATCACTACGCTGCTCAGCCTCATCATCATCGGCTCGTCCATTGCTTTCAACGTGATCATTTCCATCGGCCAAGTCGGTACTGTCGGCTCCTATATCTTGGCCATCTCATGCATCTTCAGAAAGCGCCTTGTCGGTGAGCCGCTCTTGCCATGCCGATTCAGTTTTTGGGCCGAGCTGGGTTGGCTGTCAACACCATCGCATTGTGTTTTCTGGTTGTGGCGTTCGTCTTTCCCTTCTTCCCGCTGAACAAGAACCCGACGCCCGCTGAGATGAACTGGAATATCCTTGTGACCGGCTTCACTCTGGCCGTGGCCGTCATCTCTACTATCTGTTCCAGGGACGGAAGACCTACACAGGCCCAGTTGCATATGTTCGGCGCGTCGATTAGGGGAGCATTTATACTTGGTCCCTCTACGGCTAGCTGCCGCTACTGTGATACTCATCATGAATTATATAAATTGTGGAATTGAGCTAGTTGTTTATCTAAGAAGCCATGCTTCCCCGCCTCGTAAAGAGGAGCAAGCAAATGTGGGGCCTCCTTCCGTCTCACGGTGTTCTTCAAAATTCAAAAACGTACTTGGCCCCTTGCGGTCTTCGATTTTACTGCGTAAAAGGCGAAGAGAGAGAGTGAGAGAGAGAGTTTCGTTTACGTCTCTACGTTACGTATTGTAACCAGCTGACGTTGCACGTTTGCGCCGTTCGTCCTTTGCCGCCAGTGGTCGCTCAGGGAGGGTTGGTGTGTCATCCGCCACCCCCTGCTGCCCCACTAGTGGTGGTAAAAGAAGAAAAACTGAGTATCAGCCGCAAGAGGCCGAGTGCAGTAGCGTGATTTTAGCCGAGCATGCCGGGTGAGCTGATAAGCACGGCACATTTCTACTTTGGTAGCGCCCAACCCCGCACCATGACATTTTTCTCTATACTCGGTGTCTCTATTATTCTTCTGCTCCTCGGATATCGCTATATCCTCTATCCAGCGTTCCTTTCGCCTCTCTCAAAGATCCCCAATGCTCACTTTACTGTCTCGTTCTGTCCATTATGGATGTGGTGGAACCGCAGAGGTGGCCGCGAAGGAACCCGTTCCATCTTTGCAGCCCACCAACATAAAGGCCCCATTGTTCGTCTAGGGCCGAACGAGGTCAGTGTTGCTTCGGTCGATGGCCTTCGCGAGATCTATGTAGGTGGCTTCAGGAAGCCAAAATGGTATGCTGAGCAGTTCATGCATTACCGGATGCCGAATCTGGTTTCCATGGTATCTCCCACCGACCACGCAGAGCGGAGGCGTGCACTCTCCCATGTCTATTCCAAGTCGCACCTCCTGAGCTCAAGGGATATGTCTCTTCTCTCAGACTCCATCATCTTTCAAAGACTGTTCCCAGTCCTCGAAGCGAGTGCCCAACGCCGAGTTCCCGTGGATTTCTATCAGCTCAATCGAGCCATTGGCTCAGATTTCATGTCTTCGTATTTGTTTGGCCTCCCGAACTCAACAAATACCATTTGTAATACGAGGGAACGCCGAGACCTTTTTCGCGACACTGACGCCCTCCTGCGCAGCCTCCCTGGCGGTGGAAAGGTCCGACAAGTGGTCGAAGCCCGCGGGCTCCAACTTTGTCAGGCTGCGAGCGAGCTTGTGCGACATGCTTCATTGCACAAGAACATGACGCAACCATCAACAGAGCCAGTGGTGTTTGCCTCCCTCCACAACCGTCTTCCCAAAGCGCCAGAAGCAAACGATGCCATCGACCCAGGGCTCTTATCCGAGATGCTGGACCATTTTTTGGCCGGCCCCAAAGGCACCAAAACCACACTGACGTTCTTGCAATGGGAACTATCGAAACAGCCATCACTGCAAGCCCGTCTGCGCCATGAGCTGTCCACGCTACGCCCTGCCATCAAGCCCACTTCTCGAACACAGGCCAATCCGAGCGGTCGTCAAGCGATTCGGCTTCTGCCGAGCTTCCAAGCCCTGGACGCCCTGCCCCTTCTCGACGCCATCATTCAGGAATCGCTGCGCGTCTACCCAGCGTCGCAGGCGCCGCAGTTCCGCATTACACCGCCTGGAGGCTGCACCATTGAGCAGCGCTTCCACGTCCCAGGCGGTGTGCGGATAAGCACGGCCGTGCTCTGCATGCATCGCAATGAGGAGGTGTTCCCCAATGCTGCGTCATGGGAACCGGAGCGCTGGATGCAAGAGGATGCAGCGCGGCTGGAAGAGATGAAGCGCTGGTTTTGGGCTTTTGGGAGCGGGCCGAGGACTTGTATTGGGAGGCATTTTGTTGTGCTAGGTATGTGACCCTTTTATCTTTTTCTGAGCTGGAATGAACCCTTCGGAAGGAGTGGTGCGTGGCTTGTCGCGTTATTCGTGGGGCATCAGAGGCAGAGCTAATGTCTAGTAGTGATGAAGATGGTGGTTGCAGCTATCTACACAAACTACACCACAAATATTGTCGATGATGACGGAATGGAACAGGCGGATACCTTCTTGGGGCATCCGGTTGGCGAGAAATTGGTGTTAAATCTGTCGAAAAGCTTGTAGAAAGGCGCGACGCCAATATTTCTTATTCAGGCATTCTTTACGAAAGGTAAACTATCAACTTCGCAAGTCGTATTCGCAGGAGGCAACGTGCCCATCAAATACTGCTGGACATTATGTGATGTGCAAGCTGAGGTTGCGGCGAGGGACGTGTGGCCAACCGAATCTTGGGTCAACAAGACAGAGCCTGGGAACAGGCCAGACGTCTTACGTGCTCTGTTGCAGTATCAGCATCTCCTATTCTTGTGCGGAAGCGCGACGACATCAACTTACCCGATAATTGGAGATATCGGATCAACGGTATTCCCAAGAAATAGAATTGGGAAATTCGTTTCATTCGCCCCCGGCGGTTGGAGGAATCGTTGACTCTCCGGTGGAACGATGTCCATCTTCCTGCACAGCAGCGGTACGGTTGCCCAGGCATCACCGACCGAATGCGACTGGTTATTGACTTCGTCGATGTGCTGCTCCCATAGCGTCATTGTTGAGATGCGCAGCACCCCAGGCACATTGATGTTGTCCATGCATGCAATCAAACCACCATAATCCAGGCCAGTTGGAGGCTGGGCTTGGACCATCGACGCGAGCGACGACCCATTGCGCTTTTCCAAGTCCGCGAAGATACCTGCCAGAATTGGGAAGCCTTGAAGTGGGGAGTACAATGGTGCGAAGAGCGAGAAGACGAGGTCCTCGTAGGTGACGAGTGTTGGTAGAGGGCTGACGGTCGGGTCTGACACAGGAACGGGATCTTTCCTCAGATTTTCAAGCACCCTCCTCATACGCTTCGCGATCTCGTCCGCGGTAGGGGAGTAGAACAAGCAGGTATCCTTCCCCGCAGCCTGGCAGGCCTTTGCAAAGCTCAATACCGCTTCGTCCGACTGACTCAGCCCACCTAAAACGCCATGGTAGTATGTCTCGACATCCACCACGCCATCCAAGATCATTCTTCCTATGCGATCCGGGAAAAACGTCGCGTACGTCGCACCCAGAACACTGCCGTAGCTGATACCCCAATACCATAGCTTGGCCTGCTCAGCTTTCTTTCCTTCTCCAACAGCCTTTTTTTCGGCATAGTTGAGCATATCCCTCGCCGCGGCCACAGTGCCAGCGTACTTCGCCGTCCCATTGCGATGCGCACCCGAGCACCAATCGCCCCACGCGCCCACGATCTCGAATGCACGCGCCACAGACTCAGGAGACTGGGAGTTGATGGGCCTTTTAAACTGGCTGGCGAAAAGCTCCTCTGGTGCGGGATCGTCTGGGAAGCAGCTCAGACTCGGCCCGCTGTTGTTCACACCGCGGGGATCGAAACCGACGAGGTTGTACGATGTGCCTAGCGTGTTGATCAGCTCGGCGCTGTTGTGCAGGACCCAGCCGATGCCGGAGTCGCCGGGCCCCCCAGGGTTGAAGAGAATCTCTTCGGCTGGCTGGCTGGGTGAGGAGAGCTTGATGTAGGCGATTGTTGTGTTGCCGGCTGCGAGGTCGGCGTAGTCTAGGGACACAATGAGGCGCGCGCTGGTGAATTTATCGTAGCATGGTGTCCATTCAAGGTTGGCGGAGGGTTTTACCTAGCATTGTTAATGGGGTTGAGGCATACAGGATCGAACATACGTCGTCGA
Source organism: Laburnicola sp. JP-R-44 (assembly GCA_009805535.1). Classification (NCBI taxonomy): domain Eukaryota; kingdom Fungi; phylum Ascomycota; class Dothideomycetes; order Pleosporales; family Didymosphaeriaceae; genus Laburnicola; species Laburnicola sp. JP-R-44. The sequence continues at coordinate 23,361 of SELF01000006.1, forward strand.
AGGAGTAAACCATGGTATTGTTTCCACCATCGCGGCCAGTGGGACTGGCGGATGATGCGCGCGAATAGCAAGCTACTGAGAAGTACCGCGCCTGCCATGGTGCAAAAGGTTAAGTCGGCTATGAACAGATATGAATGAATGAATGAAATGGTGCCTGCTCGTGGGATGCAGATTCATCCCGCAATGCGAAAGCTACTCTTATACGAACGAACATTTTGCTGGCTTCGCAGCCAACCTCAGTGCTGACGCATACTACAGTCAACCAGCAGGTACGGGTGACTCGCGCCAATCCTTTGCAGGGAACAAATATCTCGTGAAGGACCATCAAAGGGCTTTGCGACCAATGCGCGCTAGCGACGCGTACCTGATGGCTGACTGTATACCCACGCAATCAAACTTTTCTGCTCTGCGTTGGGTCCAAGCATACTATTCTGTGGCAGTGCGCATCTCGGACGCCTCGCTGATTGGCCCCGTCGTGTACTTAGAGCGCATACTGGTACGCTAACACGCGACACGACTGCCATTGTGGCACAAGTAATGCTTAATTTCCACATCTGTAATGCACGGCTCAGCCAACGGAAATGTAAAATTCGTATACTCCAGAGTCGTCTAGTGGATACTCAAGCGTACACACCCTCCATAATCAGATGGCTACGCGTCGCATTCTTCGTAATCTACTGGCCCAAATTCCTATTACTCTTAAGAATTAAACCAGCTTCTATCCTTCTGAAAACATTGCTTTTGTGCGTATTAAGATGCGTTCTATCTCCTTTAACTAAATTGTACCTATCCGCATCTGCGGAGCCTATTGCTTGCACTTACTTGCGCGATGTGGCGTTGAGGTTAATTAGTCTTATCTGAGATGCGACTGCGACTTCGCGAGTGGCAGTGGCATTCACCATGTCGCTGAGGTCTTGGATGAGTTGAGTGCCATTGGATTTGGCGCGAGTAAGAGGTGAAGAGGAGTGGTGTCGCGCTGAGGGGCCGGACGTTGGAGGTTAGGAACGCAAGGTTTCCCTTGAATTGAGCGATTGATACATTGTTTGCCGGTTTCTCAATACGAACAACAAGTTAGCTTCGCTATGGATCTCAAGGGTATCTCCTGCCATCCACCTCCCACATTCTAATGTTAGCTCCAGCTTAGTCGAGTTCCTCAAATCGACCTTCACGCACGGCTTGAGCTACCGGGTTCTCAACGTCTACAACCCCGGTTGCTCGGAACCTGGGTAAAGTCAGGAAAGAAAGACAGAAAAAGGCTAGAGCCGCTCTGCTTCACGCTCCTTCTCTTCATCAGTCATCTCTGGTATGTGTGAAGCTTCGGTTCCATGTCTCGTGCCTGGCCCGTAATAGGATTGACTTAAAAGGTTTCGACGTCTGCTTTTGTGCCGTTGTCGTTGTTTCCACCCCCAGCATCGTCATCTAGTGCACCCAATGCGAGTTGTAGGCCATTGAGCTACAGAAAACCAGCCGCATATCGATACCCAATATTGTGCACGAACCATTGTACGTCTTTGTCGGAGAGTTCGAAGAGTAAGGCTGGAACAAGTTGTCTGAGATTAGGTGCTGCTGCCAGTGCAGCAGAAAGCCTCAATAGCCTTGCCAGTAAGGAGTCGCCTGTACCAAGCACCCTTTCTCAATCTGCGTTGGGCGGCAGAAGGAGCGCATGTAAACGTGCTTTCGGACCGGGTGGGGCAAGCTCCGCAATTCGTAGGAAAGCTTGCACAAAGCGGCGAGACATGTTTATCCATTTCCTCATCATTGTAAGCCTAGGTAGTGAGATCACAGATATAGACCAATCGATCCATATTTATGTTACTATTAAACCGTGGAAACAAAGGATCCTGTTCGGAATTTCGAGTATTTGTGTCCGCGAGCTCGAGGTGGACGAGCGAGTTGATCAGGCACGATATAGGGGGCTGTAGGGGAGGTGAAGGGATGGTAACCTTATTAAGTATCTTGAGGATCGGAAGTAAAAACTCAGAGAAAACGCGGAGTATATGGTATGGATAGTGGGCCATTAGGTTATCGAGGAGTTTTAGGCTCTCACTACACGCAGAGATGGAGGTGGCCAGTGGTAGAGAGACACTTTTGGATTTCTCGCAATAAGCATCGCATGGCAGGATATATTCTAAGAAGTAAGTATTAGCGTTTATATATAGGAGAAATTACAGTCTCGCCAATATAGTTTAGATTATACGATAATATAACAAACATACTGTGTTAATAATCTTCGTAATATTATATCTCTTAAAAAGTAGATTAAAATTAAAATTTGTTCTATATTGTTAGTGTGGAGTACGATATCACATGATACCACCAACCTGATGTAGACTAGTTGCTGATCACGATTCTGCTACTTAAGCAGTTTCTCTGTTCAGCTTGTTACAATCAACTCAGTCTCTCATTCCTAATTGCTACCCTACTTATCCCTTATAGTTATAAGCCCGGCCTACGCTTAATTTAACTGCAGTTCACACTCTACTTACTTACTACACACACGCTTTCCACAACAGAGATTAACTTAACAAGCTCTAGTTTGCCATAATAAGCAACAAAGAGGACGAGCTAATTGTTAAGGAACAAATTATCCTTAACAAGCCGAGCGATTGGTTGAAGTGGATCTTTCTATAAAAGAGGACCGCTAAGGCATACAAGATCTGGGACTATTGTAACCTAGATTTAATAGTAGATACTGTCAAGAAAATCTATAATAAGAAACCTAAGGAGCGACTACTACGCTTATTTAAAAAGGACAACACACCTAACAAAGCTTTAAGCATTATCTAGGGCGACAATAATATTAAACTAGACGAACTCACAAAATCTAAACAAGAGGACTACACCTTCTAGCATAGGTTCTACGCAACGAAGCTGGCAGCCTAGCAGAAGAAGGAGAACGCTCTCAACAACCTAACACGGGAGATTGCAAGGACAATCGCTAGCAGGCATATCCTAATTATTAAGGATGCTAAAACACCCTACAAACAACTTATACAACTTAAGAAGATATTCTGTATATTAGTAGCAGAACGCAAGTATGAGTTACTCGAGCAGTACAACAAGATCAAGAAGGTTCCGCAACGACAGAAGATAGATGCTTGGTATAAGAGCTACATCACTATCCTTCGCGACATAATCAAACTAAAACTACCTAAAGTCTAGGACTATTAGGCACAGTAGGACTTTCTTTGAGCAATTAGGGGAATCGATAAGTCCTTTGTTACGCACGAAATTTAGGAGATCACGCAAGCTAAGATAAACGGAACCTTGTATATGGATCCTGTTGCACTAGTGGAGAACTATCAACGGTTCTGACGCACACAAGTTCGATGCTAATAGGTACTTAACTAGCTACAAAGCTTGACTAGTTGTGAGAGGAGATTTGCAGACGACTTGGGATGATACCTACGCAGCCACCCTCGCGGCTCGAACGCTCCGCTTCCTTATCGCTATTATGTGCGCCTTTGGACTCCTTGCCTACTAGTACGACGTTAAGAATACTTTCCTCAACGCGTACCTAGCCCAACTCTGTTATGTCTAGACTCTAGATAGGTTCTAAGACAGACTAGGCAATATGATGCGACTACGCCGAGCACTGTATAGGCTTAAGGATGCCCCAGCGCTGTGGCACAAACACCTAAAGAAGACCCTTGTTGATATAGGCTTCACTTAAGTCAAGGGTATCCCTTGCCTATTTACTAATAGCAAGCTAATACTATTCTATTACGTAGATAATATTGTTGTCCTTTTCCGCAAAGGCGATTAACAATATTATTAATAGTTTTAACGCGAGTTCACGAAACGATACGAGACACGAAGCTTAGGAGAGAACTAGGCTAGTTCCTAGGAATACGCATTATTAGAGACTATGCGAAAGGCAAGGTCTAGATAATCCAAGACTCCTACATCGCAAAAGTCCAGACTCCGCAACAAGCAAGTCAATCAATCTTAGAGTCGTTGATTGGCTTGCTTGTTAGTAACGTTATTGTTGCTTAATTGTAGATTAATTGTTAGTGTTTTCACGCAGCTTGCTTGCAACTTAATTGTAGATTAACTAGATTAGACGCTAAGTGATTAATTTTATATACAATTACTGCGGATGAGTACTCTACTCTTGTATATTGTAGTCTCGTACAATATCCTTATTAGAAAGATTGTCCTTATTGTCGCCCTTAGCGCTCTGGTACTAAGTGTTGAAGCTAGCTCTTAACCACGCTCTTACTAATTGCAGAGCTGCAAGTAACTCGCTGCCAATAGCGCGTTGTCTGGGCTTAAGTAGGTCGCTGAGCTCACTAAAGAGCCGCCGCTCGCAATTGCAGCTTAATACTGGGATAGTTAGCATATTGATAGCAAACTAGCTTAAATATAGGTATTTTGAGCGCATTTGTATCCAGTATATGACTGGGTGCCTATCGCCTAAGTATTGCTCTTTGCTCCACTCTGGCTCTTAAGTCCTCTAGCGCTCGTACTTGTTGTTGTGAGCTGTCTTCTCTCTTGTGTTGTTGCGGCGTACAAAGGCGCTAATTACGTTATCTATCCTACTTGCGATTGTTGTTGTAGTTGTACGAGATGGAGGGCGCTGGTGGTGAGGCTTGTACGATTGCTAGAGTCGTTGAAACCCAGCGTTGGCGGCAGTAAGCCACTCTGGCTTGTCTACCCAGCTGTTCTCGCAATAGTACTTGTAGTATGGATGGAGGCAGATAGCGGCGTAGCGGCGTAATAGACAGGCGAGTTGTCGAGCTTGTTATAGTAATTGTTTGCCTTACTCTAGGCAGCGCGTAGGTTAACGTGGAGGTGATCCTTGGGTGCGTTAGTGTGGTTAAAGTCGACTTGCTCGTATGGGCGCGTACGCGCTTCGAGCGCGCTAAGTATGTACTTAAAGACTGGTATAACCTCGTAAATAGCTCCAAATTTGCCTGCCTTGCCCTATTCCTCTAGCCTCTCTGTAGCAAGCTTAAGCGCGCTGCAAGCAGTCCTGGTACTCTGTTATCACTGCCCAGTCAGCAGCCGTGAGACTGGTGGATCTTATCCAACTTGGAGCATCTAGCGGCTTAGTGTTGTTTTGTGCTGCGCGCCTATTGTTAAGAGTAATACAGTTAATATAGTATTCTGCGTAGGAGTTGTAGGTAGCTTAGAGTTAAGTTGCGCGTTAAAAGGCGGCATAATATAAGTTCTACTAAGTGACGACAGGCTTAATAGGTTTAAGTACTTTAAGACGCTCTCTAGCGGGTAACTTAGCGTTAGCAGCGCGTTAAAAACTCTCTAAAACGCTTATACTATTGCGGCGTTTTTTGATGTAGTTAATCACGTCGACTAGTACGCCTAATGGCCCTTCTTTGCGCCACTCCTGCATGTACACCTTCTCTGTATTGAGCTGTTCAGTAGCGTTGTTATACGCCTCTTTATTGGCGCTAAATATAACAGCCTGGCCGACGAGGTTGAGCGTAGCGTATAAGGGCCACAGCGGAGGCGTTGATGGGCAGCGTTAAAGTGGTATACGCGAGCAACTGCGTTAATTGCAGTGTTATTGTTAGTGGCGTTATTAAGTACAAAGTAACCTAGCTTGTTGTAAGTAATGCTGTATACTTTAAGCGTCTTAATAATAGTCTCTGTAATAGCTTCGCCTATATAGGCGCTAGCAAGTTATGGCAGGCTGATAGGCAAGTCTTGTATTACTCTAGAGGCGTTAGCAAAATGAGCGATAACCCTAAGATAACTGCGCTTGCCACCCCTTGTCATCCAGCCGTTAAAGCTTATGTGTATCTTACTTGCAGCTGCTGATAGAGACTGGATGACCTAGGGCTGTATATGGAGGAACAGGCGCATTGCGTACATAGCAACACTTTGAGGACTTACCTATAACGCTGCCTCTGCCTCTAGATTAGCAAAGTTAATTATCTCTTAAAACAACGGCCTTGTAAGCAGCTCTATTAGCAAGTTGTTATTGAGTAGGCAAAGTACTGCAGCTTGTCGAAACTGCTGTATGTTGAAGTTACCCATCGCGTTGGCGGCGTGCTAAGAGACATTAACACCAGCTTCAAAAGCCTGCTGTAAAGAGAGCTGCCCACTAGCTTGCTAGCGCTGTTTTACGCTATCCTTTAAGAGCATATAGCCTTGTCTTTGCTGACTGAGATGAGTAGCAGCTGCTGTTGTAGCCCTAGTAACGTCGAATATACCGCTGCCTCCAGCATCAATAACCCTATGAGTATGGCAATACTTACATACAAACCATACTCGATTCGGATTCTTACGCTTAATAACACAATAGCCATATTGAAATATCCAGCTTTTAACGCGTTGTTAAGTTGCAAGAGGCTTTATAAACTATTTTAAAACGCGCTTCTAATTAATGCTGTTAAAGTTATCGCTATCTCTATTATCTCTATCGCCACCTCCAGCTTCCGTTGTAGCTGCTGTACCAGCCTGACTGCCCTCGGTGGGCGCGACGATCTCTGCCTCTAGCTGCGACTCCAACAACTCCGACTCGAACGTTATGGCCTGGCTCGCGGCAGCTAGGGCTTAACGGGGCGATAATGATCGTTGAGATGTGCGTTGAGATAGGCGTCGAGATAATGGCTCTAAGGAGCGCGTACGTTTAGTGGAGGCGGTGGCTGGCAGCGGTGCTAGTAGTAGGAGCTTGTGAGCGTTTGGCCATAGTGGGCAATCAGAAGACTGAAAAAACGCGTCTGTACGAAGGAGCTCGTTTTTAGTGAGTCACCAGCCACCACGCACTGGTCACTGAGGCTGGTGACTCACTAAAAACGAGCTCCTTCGTATAGGGGGCAAAGGCGACTTTACAAGCGCGCACAGACGGGTCTAATACGACTTAGGATAAGCTAACAGCAACACTAAAAAATTATCTTAAGATAGGCTCTCTAGCTACCCTAAAATCCTTATTAGTTTTATAAGCAAGACAAAGCAAGTTAATTAAAAATTACTATACAGATATAACTTAGTTAGTACGAAATTTGTATAGGTTAAGATTGACTTGATTGGATTGAGTAACTCAAGCAAGTCAAGCAAGCGAACCAATCTGGATTGCTTATTGCGGAGTCTGCAAAAGTCTGCCACGACCACAATCTCCTTTAGGGCAGCCGACACCCTAAGGTCCCTCTGCGCGAGTCTTATCTCTCCCCAAGTACAGATGAACCTAACGCGGAGCGCACCCGCCTATATCAGATCCTAGTTAGATGCCTTGGCTTTATCTCATATTTCACCCGGCCTGACGTGGCAAAAGCGCACTCGATACTTGCCCGCCATCTAAATAATCTAAGCTAAAAGCATCTTACTACTGTTAAGTCTGTGTGGCAATACTTATATAACTTCCAATTCTAGGCAATTAGGGCAACAACAACAGCACGCTCTAAGAACGCCAACTACATCAGTTAAATTGACAATAAGGAAGCTGAGGAGTTGTTGTTCTTTGGTGCCTCTGATACCGCGTTTGCTAACGATCCTAATACTGCTTAAAGCTTATTCGCCTATGTGTTTAAGCTCTATAGTATAGTTATTGATTGGAAGGCAAAAATTATAAGATCTGTTACCAAGTTAACTACTAAGGCCGAACTGTTTGCCCTGTTAACTGCTAGCACTAAGTTATCCTAGTAGATGAACACCTTTAAAGCTATTAGGTTTAATCTAGAGGTTCGACCTACGTTGTACTGTGATAACCAGCAAACAGTCTCTATCGCTAACAAGGACAAAGAAAAGCTTGACACGAAGCTTAGACATATCAAAGTACATTAGATGTGGATTTGCGAGCAAGTTGAAGCTGGGAACATTGACGTTACCTGGGATGGGAACTGCTAATATGCCCGCTGATGGATTGACAAAGTCTCTCTCTAATAGTAGCAAGCACGAGCGATTCTTGCAGCAATTAGGAATGACTAATATCCGCTAACAAAGTTAGTTTAGTTTAGGATAAGTTTGTTTATGTTATATCTGTTGTTACCTGATAGAGTTCTTTCTAGGGAGGTGCCCTAGAGGCCCTCTGTTCACTTATTTTGCTTTGTTATACTTTACAGCACTCTGCTACCTTTGTGCTGTGGGAGGTGTGTTAGTGTGGAGTACGATATCACATAATACCACCAACCTGATGTAGACTAGTTGCTAATCACGATTCTGCTACTTAAGCAGTTTCTCTGTTCAGCTTGTTACAATCAACTCAGTCTCTCATTCCTAATTGCTACCCTACTTATCCCTCACATATATGTATAAATAAGCGACAGTCTTGCCAATAGTAATTTATTATTAGAATGGTTACTCTATAGTAAATAAGCGATTGTAACTATTAGGGTAGTAGTAAGTATACCTTTATTCGCTTTATAGTTTCCTTAATATAATTTTTATTAATAAACATTTAACTTATTAGTTCTACTAAAAGTAAGATATTTTAGAGACACCTTAAAGTAATATAACTTATAGTTAGCTAGAATATATTAAAGCTATAGTAATAGTAAATAGAGACTCTATGCTATATAAAAAGAGGATCTAGTTTATTAAGCGGCAAATGACCGCCTTACCACTACTTGGCGTAATAATTCCCCATCTACCACTGTTTACAATACACTACCACCAATGTGGCCGTGCAGCGGAAATGGACCGAAATACCACTGTTTCTGACCCACTAAAATTTGGCGACCCAGAGCTAACAGGCGGCTGCCCCCTGGCTTTGCGCGGTTGCTCCCTAACTTTTAGGCGGTCGCCCCCTAACTTGTGGGCAGTTGCTCCCTGGCTTATGGGTCGTCGCTCCCAAGCTTATGGGCTGTCGTTCCCCAGCAGCTAGGCGGCCGACAGCCGTTGCGCGTCTAATGCGATTTGAGGGTAGTCAACGCGTTCTAACGCGAATAACAATAAGTCCTACCACCAGCACCAGAAAATAACTATATCGTAGTATAGATTCTGGCCTATCCCTTCTTATGTAACATTGCAGCTATTGTTCTCTTGCCTGAGAGCCTTAAGGGAGGCGCGAAGCCCACTATAGGAACTGTGGCATTTGGGTCAGAAACAGTGGTATTTCGGTCCATTTCTGCCGCACGGCCACATTGGTGGTAGTGTATTGTAAACAGTGGTAGATGGGGAATTATTACGCCAAGTGTAGCCACGTGACTTACGTCAGAGGTGGTGTGTGTAGAAGGTTCCATCCAGGTGCACAGACCACTACCCTCAAGATAAAGCTCTCGCCCTCTCCTTTCTCCCTTGGTAGACTCCTCACTCTACACACTCTTTTCTGTAGATAGCAATACAGCTTGTTGTCCTCATATGCCTTATATGCCTGCCCGCCCACAGTTATGAGCCCGGCTGTCGACTTTAACCACTGCAGATACTGAGCACCTGGCTATCGACTTCAATCGCTGTTGCCTACTGCACGTACTGACGAGCTGCTGAGGAGCTGTTGACAAGCTGTCAACAGAGCTACGTCACCAAGCTACCTTACCGAGCCTCGAGCACGCGTTCCGTACCGAAGAGCCCCTCTAGGAGCCGATAGAGCAAGATGCCTACGACCGAGCTAGATGGACTGGTTACGAGGACGACGGTTATACTCGAGAAGCCGGCAGAGACTGGGAAGAATGGATCTTCCTACGTAAGGATAGCGCGAATCGAAATCACCTCTAGCCTATGGTTAACCCGGATCTTGACGAGGCGGCGGCACTCGAACAGCTTGAGGAGCCAGTGCCCGTGATACCAGAGCACTACCATGAGGGGACAGAGCAGGATACCGGCGTCGTGCTGAAAGACATGACGACCGAGGAGTTCCAGCGATACCAGCAGGCGGAGAGAGGCTACGATCGAGCCTTGGCTAGATATACGATTAAGAGGAAAGCGTTGGACGACTTTACCCAGGAGATCGGCCGAACGATCAGCCGCCGCTACATACACCTGATCCAGAGCGACGATACAGCGTACGCTCGACTGAAGAGGCTTAAGAAGCACCTCTGCCCATCAACGGCTGAGAGGGAGCTGCAGCTTCTAGTAAAGTATCGGCAATTGCAGAGCCGACCTCGCAACAATATTGATACCTGGCTAGATGAGTGGCTACATGTTGTACGTCTGTGCGAGGCAGCGAACCTACCCGACGTGACATCGCCGCGAGCACAGCGCGATTTTCTACTCGCAGTTAAAGGACTTGACGACATATGGGTAACTACTTAGCAAGCCAATCTATTTGAAGCACAGATCCAGGGATAGGCTGTTAAGAGCATACACGACCTTATCGCTCAATTCACCATGTACTGGCGTTCGACGAGACCCAGTAGCGTCATCGCTCGGCACCTTTGCCACACTAGGCATCAGCACCGACGAGCCACAGGCAATAGAGAAGAAAGAAAAGACTTAAGATAAGAAGCCTAAGTGTATATGTGGTCTCAATCATCGATTTAAGGACTGCTGGTATCTAGGAGCGAAGGGCAAGCCTTAAGGATGGATACCTAAACCTGAGATACAAGAACGATTCGACAAGGCTATGGCAAGCTAATTATTATTTGGAGGAGCTATAAAGGCAGCACTCAAAGCGAATGGGAGCGCGACGAATACTAGGGACCAGGCAGAACTGGCAGCGTCTGCAGTCTTGACAGCGCCTCGACAGTTCGATGATCACAGACCTACGCATGACACATTGAACAGTCATGTATCGCAGCTCACAATAAGCTTAGACTGCGCAAGCGAGCAGACAGTCAAGCCAAGTCTGATCAACCGATGGATTCTGGATCCAGGATCAAACACACACGTCACTAACAGCAGAGCCTATAGTTGGAAGAAGCGAGCTGACGGGACAGGTGAAGTTATTAAGGCTGGAGATTAAGAGCTATTGATACACGAGTGGGGAGATGTTATCCTACTTATTAATACGCCTAGAGGCACGGAGCGGATAGAGCTCACATACGTCGCCTATGTCCTAGGATTTCTTACCAACGTTGTTGGCCTGTCACGCTGTTGATTAATAGGCATTCATTTCGACTTAGGACGAGACTGCTTATACTAGAAGAGCTGGAAGAACGTTATTTGCAAGCTTAACTATACTGGCGGACACTGGTTGATAGATGCTGAAGGTATGGAGAGACTAGATGCTAGCTCTCTACTTGCAGCCTTAATATACGCCCGCAAGAAGCCTTTTTATACGAGCCTAAGAAGCTACTGCAGTTGACTGTAGAGGAAGCACATGTTATGTGGGGTCACGCTGGCAGAGAGGCAATCGAGCACCTGCCTGAGAGCGTTGACGGCCTACACATCACGAATGGCCAAGCACTGAAGTGGAAGGACTGTGAGACGTGTATACAGTTAAAGCTGACGAAGATTGTTAGTTAAAGGCTACCTTAAGAACTAGCGACTCGACCATTTGAGCGTATTAGCATAGATCTGATACAGCTTCTAGAGCGAGGAGAGCGCTGCTATAATGGCGATTGATACCTATTTTATGCTTTTGATTAATACACAAAGTGGCATAAAGGATGCTGTATACTAGATAAGACAAAGGCTACTCTAATAAAGGTCTTTAAGCGATTACTAGCTAAGATAAAGTGGCAATTCTAGAGTTAAGTTATTATTGTGAGGCTGGACATAGAGACTGGATATGTCGAGCTGCTAGAGCTCTGTAGAGATCTTGGAATTGCTATTAAGGCTAGAGCTATAGAAGCTTAGAGCGGAGCCATTAAACGCGCAGGCAAATCTATTATAATTTGAGGCAGAGCTATACGCCTACACGCAGGCCTACCAAAGGCGTACGCCAACGAGTGCGTTATGTCAGCTATATATCTACTTAATCGTACACCAACCGAAGCGATACGATAGGAATGCCCGTACACCAAAGTCAAGGGAGTGAAGCCATCAGTCGCTCACTTTGAGGTGATCGGAGCGAGAGCGTATGTGCTCAACGAGAAGCTACCTAGGGGAGACAAGCTCGAATCTCGAGCTCTAATTGGCCACCTAGTAGGCTTTGATTTAACTAACATATTTCGAGTATGGTTACCAACAATTGGACGAGTTATACGAACCTAAGACGTTGTCTTTTTGCAAGGCAAGCTCCACGATGAGCAAGAAAAGTACGCAGAGAAGAGTTATATTCGTAAGGCAGCAGAGGTGCTTGACATCAAGGAGACGCCTGATTATAGCGACATATTGATCGATCAGCTGTCTACACTAGAAGACTATTCCTATAGGCCTGAGCCTAAGCCAGAGCTTGAGTTTGACTCTGAATCCGAGGCTGAGATTGAGGATACTTAACTAGCTCTTATGACTCTAGAAGAGACGCTAGAGAAGCACGGACTGCGCCAGTTACTAGATGACACAGGCTGGGGGAAAGGCTACGCTCTAGCTCTAGAGGGAGAAGAGCTAAATTGAACAACAAACAACGCAAAGCGACGAGAGGAGATTGCTAGTCAACTATTACAGGAGAACGTGATAGAGGGTAAGCGAAGTCGGAAGCTAAAGAGCTTTGGCACGTATCTAGCAACATTCGCTGCCTGTATTAACCCTACAGCACTAGCAAAGCTACTTGGCGAGGCGCTAAAGACTTGACTACATCGTGATTAGCTGCCACCAAAGCTAAAGAGGTGGAAGGATCTAGATTGTCACCTATTTAGTGCTGAGTTCAAGAAGGCAAGCAGAGTTGAGATCGATAGCGTTATCGACCGTAGATGCTTTAGAAGAGCCATAGAGCTCGCTGAGCAAGCAGATACTAAGGTGCTACCACTTATGTGGGTATTCTTGTACAAGTTCGACGAAGATGGATACCTCTACAAATTCAAAGCTTGACTAGTTGTCCGAGGAGATCTGCAGCAAGACTGGGGCGACACATACGCAGCTACACTGGCTGCGAAGATCTTCCGATGCCTTATCGCCCTGGCAGCAGCCTTCGACCTAGATCTATACCAGTACGATGTACTCAATGCTTTTCTCAACGCGGAGCTCGATCGACTTACCTACGTACGCTGTCCAGAAGGATACGATAAAGAACTTGGAAAAACTGCTAGAGCTCAAGCGCGCTCTATACGGACTCCGTGACGCGCCGCGACTATGGTACAAGCATCTCACTGCAACGCTTAAGAAGATGGGACTAAGACAGGTGCCTGGAGTGCCCTATCTATACAGCAGTAACCAGCTTATCGTCTTCTTCTTTGTCAATGATATAGTGGTAGCTGTATCTCGCAGCAATCAGGACGCCTACCGTCAATTCGACAGACAGCTGAGAGCGACCTACAACGTGCGATACCTAGGAGAGTTAAAGTGGTTCCTGGGCATACGCGTCATTCGAGACAAGAAAGCAGAAGAAGATCTGGCTACTCCAAGACAGCTTTATCAACAAGGTGGCAAAGAAGTACAACATTGCTTAAGGAAGCACAAAATACCTAGCAGTGCCGCTAGCAGACGGACATCTAGGCCTGAGTATAGAGGAGCCAGACGATCAACGCACGAAACTCTATTAAGAGCTTGTTGGATCGCTAGCCTACATGGCGACGTACACACGACCAGATGTCGCCCAAGCTCACTCAGAGCTATCTCGTTACCTATAGAACCCAGGCCAGAAACATATCAGTGCGGTATACCACGTATGGAAGTACCTAATTAGCACGAAGAGACTCGCTATAGGAGCTTATACAGACTGTGCGAACAGTGAGTCTGGTGGCAGTTAAACCATCTACCTAAGTTCAAGCTTGGGGGGTGCAGAACCACTGTTCTATAGAGCATTAGATGCAGCTTTCGCAGACGACCTAGAGACTAGGCGGAGCTTACAAGGATACCTTTTATGCTCTACGGCATGCCTATTAACTAGAAAGCGACACGACAGCGCTCGGTCACTAAGTCGACCACTAAGGCAGAGCTTCTAGCTCTGTTAACAGCTGCTAGCGAGCTTTAAGCGTGGAATCGACTATTCAAACACATTAAATTCGACCTAGATATTACGCCAACTATTTACTGCGATAACCTACAGACAGTAGGTATTATCACTAAGGACAAGGACAAGCTGTTCACAAAACTACGCCACGTCGACACTTACTAGCACTGGCTGAGATAAGAGCAGGCAGAAGGAAGGACGCGTATCAGTCTAGTGGAAGCCTACTAATCAGTTGCCAGCCGACGGACTTACTAAGAGCCTTGTACGTCAAAAGCACACACTAACTTTATAAGGCAACTTGGCATGTAAGACGTTAAAGGATATCTATAGAAGAAGCTTAAGGAGGACTCTACTTTAGATTCTATCGTTTACTACCTATTCTAGTATAGTACAGAGCATTAGCTTTGGTGTAGGTACACCGCAGCTAGGGGGGTGTGTAGCCACATAACTTACGTTAGAGGTGGTGTGTGTAGAAGGTTCCATCCAGGTGCACAGACCACTACCCTCAAGATAAAGCTCTCGCCCTCTCCTTTCTCCCTCGGTAGACTCCTCACTCCACACACTCTTTTCTGCAGATAGCAATACAGCTTGTTGTCCTCATATGCCTCATATGCCTGCCCGCCCACACCAAGTAGTGGTGTCAGATTAAAGGGTTTATTAATGAATAAAGTCCATATCTTAATAATGCGTAATGTTGGTTGTTGTTGTTCTTAAGGGTGTCCTCCCTCTAGAGGTCTGCTTGTGCGCTGTTTTGGTTCTTGGCTAATCCTCCATACTATCCCTATTTGGGTAGGGGCTGTTTCATCTCTCTCCTGCCACTCACGATAGTTGTTCGGATCACCTATCCAATCTGACAAGTGGTAAGGCGGTCATTTGCCGGTTTATTAAGGCTAGTATGGCTTCTAAGCTATTAGAGTATTTTATTAAGTTCTATAAGGTATATTAGTTAATACTATACCTTATATATTAAGGGACCTCTTTTAGCACATAAGCGGCGAAAGGGTTTTAAACTAGTGCTAGATTTATAGGGACAAATAACTTACTTAGGCAACTTTTATCTTTTTAATATTAGCCTCTAGTATATCTAGAATATTTTTAATATTCTTTCTTTCTTCTATATAAAAAGTTAACATTTTTAGACCCATTCTCTCTATATATACATATACGTTAATCTAACTTAAAATTAGAATTAGGTAACCTAAAATATAGCTAGCGTACTCTACTTACTAAAGTAGAATAGCGTCTATAAAGAAGTTAAAATTAAGGTCTAAATATATTTGCTCTTTCTTCCCTATTTCTATAATTTTCTACCTCTACTACCTCTACTACTACTATTACTATAGCCGCTCTTAGTAATTTTATAAGTATTAATCTTAAAATATATTTATATTATATGCTAAATATGTTTTAGTAAGTCTACTAGAAATATCTAGCTATAATAGACTTTTCTAAGAGCTATTTAGAGTTTAAAGAA
The DNA here is from genome assembly GCA_009805535.1 of Laburnicola sp. JP-R-44. Taxonomy (NCBI): domain Eukaryota; kingdom Fungi; phylum Ascomycota; class Dothideomycetes; order Pleosporales; family Didymosphaeriaceae; genus Laburnicola; species Laburnicola sp. JP-R-44. The sequence continues at coordinate 38,666 of SELF01000006.1, forward strand.
AATACTAATAGTAAGAAAACTATTAGGTATATAGAGGTAAAGTATTATATACGTAATAGTAATAATCTCTACTAGATAAGTTAAAATATATTATAACCTTTATTTAGAATATATTTTAAGGGTGCTAATAATTTTATAGGCTTATTTTACCTTATAAGGTACGCTAGTTATTTATATTATTAAATAGCTGTCAGATTTAATGGTTGAATGCGATGATGCGCCTTGCGCCTTGATAGATAATGATGATTGTATTGTGTTCGTGTCCACCGTGTTTGGCTAGTTCTGACTTCTTCGCTAGTGTGCCAAGCCAGGTGGTCCCTGCTTTATTGTACAGATCTAACCTTAACGCGCTTGTTCTATCTAACAGCTGCATATCTGACACACCCCCTTAGCTTAGAAGATCCTTGCAAGCTGAACTATTTAGCAGCCTGTTATCCTAAAGTAAGGTTATTAAGGTGCCCTTAAATTTCCTTAAGAGGTGCTTTATTCGCTACTTTACGTTCTGTTATCTTAACTAGCCTAAGTTGGGTTAGGAACCCTTTCCACTTGTTGACTGGGAGGACCTTTGTAAAGCCGTTGGCGATTATTTCTGCCAATTGTACGTACTCCACCTTAATCTTTCTAGTAGAGACTTCCTGTCTTAACTAGTGATTGTGAATGTCGACGTGTCGTAGTTTAGTCTGAAGCCTGGATATCTCCTTAGTGACTAGTTGAATAGTTTGCTTATTATTGTATTGGATGGTAATTGACGATGAGCGCAGTTTAATCTGCAGTTCGTCTAGTAGTCTTGATATAAAGATTGCTTCCTTGGCCACTTGCGATAAGGTGAGAAGCTCTGCTTTGGTTGTTGAAGTTGTGATAGTCTCTTGTTTGCTTGCTTTCTAGGCAATAAGTCCGTTAAATAGCTTAATAGCGTATCCTTACAAGCTCTTTCTGTCTAGTGTGTTGTCAGCAAATAAGGCATCGCTAGCTACTTGAAGGCAGTTGCCTCCTCCGAGCTGCAGTGCTCTCTATCTGGTGCTTGATAAGTATAGTAGTACTTGATTAGCGGCATTGTGATGTTCTAAGCCTGGATTTGACAGAAATTGAGCTAGCCTTGAGGTTGCAAAGGCTATGTCTAGTCGAGTTGTTACTGCTGCGAACAGAAGCGATCTGATCTTGCGTTAGTATTTGTTAATTTCTGAGGGTGTCGCTAAGCTATCTTGTGGTTTTAGCTTAATAGCTGCTATTAGGGTGTTGTGTCGAATATCCCTCTTGTTAACTAATCGACTGATCTTGTCTAAGTAGGCAGCCTGAGAGAGTTAAATTGTCCTAGTCTTTTAATCTCTAATAATCTCTACGCTAAGGAACCACTAAAGGTTGTTTCCTCCACTTAAGGTGTATTTTTCTTGTAGGCGCTTGATTGCTTGTTGGGCTTCTTCCTCTTTCTGCTTGTGAAAAGCTAAGATGATATTGTTGACGTAGAAGAAGACGATGATTCCGTCTTTAAGAAGGCAGCATAGCTTGTAAGGCACTGTCTGGAAACCTAGAGCTTTGAGTGTTGAGGTAAACTCTTTCTGCTAGAGAAGTAGTAAGATCCGAAGACCATATAAAGCCTTGTTGACTTGAAGTATTGTTCCAGGCTTCTAATAGCCACGGGGCATTCTTATATATACCTCTTAGTCCATACTTGCATGGACGAAAGCGTTTGTAACGTCGTATTGCTTGAGCTCCATATTATAGTGAGCTGCTATTGCCACTAGTATTCGGAAACGACCTGCTGGCAAGCGTGGCTGTATAAGTGTCTTAAGAGGTAATATTCTGTTGTTGATCGCCCCAGACGACTAGCCGTGCCTTGCACTTTAGCAAGCGATGGTGTTTGTCAAGCTTGTAGGTGTATACCCACATACAGTCAAGGATCTGCTGTCCTGTTAGTTTTTGATCTTCTTTATTAGTACTTCTGACTATGATTTCATTTGTTTGTGGCTTGCGAGGTGATCCCGCTCTGCTTCTTTAAACAATTCGCCCATCGGGTGATCCTTAAGCTTGGTACGGCACGTTGGCAGAGGTGGGAGTTGACTTCGATGGGGCTTCAAGCCTTTAGCGAGCGTTCTTATTATCTTAGCCTTGTCTATAACATTCCCTTTGTATTTCCTAACGTGGCCAGCTTGAGTTCCTGCTATAAAGGCGGCTGCCCAGGGGACAGTTTTGGATAACCCTTTTAGGCTTATTTCTGATTAATTTCCAGCCATTAACTGCGCAAGTAATGCCGCAGGTGGTGGTGTAGTTGGAGGAGTCGGATAGTTGTTCCTGATCTTTACTCCTTGGTAGTAGCCTGGTGGGTCTACTTCGCCTTAGGGATTTGATGAGCCTCTAACAGTGTTGTCTTTATGGAAGGACTCTGTCTCTAGTTAATAACTTGGTGTTGGGAGTTCGATCGTTCTCACGTATGTGGCAATTTCCTCTAGTGTACTGTGCATAAGGTTATCTATAAGGTCCTCAGTTTTGCCACTAAAGACAGTTTGTTCGTTGAAGATAACGTCGCGGGTGCTTATCACCTTAGCAAGTGACGGTATCTAAATTCGATAGATGTTTAAGGACTAGTATCCTACTAGGTAATTAATCTAAGCTTTTAGGTCTAGGCGTTGTAGCCTTAATTTACCTCAATGTGTATTATCTGTTATTGCGAACGCTTTGCAGCCATACGCTTTGAGGTGAGCGAGGTTGGGTTTCTTGATTGAGGTGACTACTTCGTTGTTTAGAGCAACTTGTGTGAAGAATATCTTATATGGCGTTTTCTAGTTGTTTGCATAATTCAGTGTTTGATTATAGAGGTATACTGCAGCTCTCGTGACTTTGGGCTATAGTTCCTAGGGTAGGTTAGTATTGAGACGCATCGCGCGCAATTTCTCTTTGTTCACACCCCCTAAGCGTTTGGCACCTCCATTTTGAGCTTGTGTATCTAGGGCGGAAGGCTTGACAGTAATTCCTTGTGATGCTAACTAGCGCTCGATTTCTGGTTTCACTATTGTGATCTTGTTGTCCGCTTCAATGACCTTAACCCGTAATATTGTAATAGTTTTTAAGGAAGAGAAAGAGAAGTTCGATAGAACTTTAATAACCGACTTTGCTGGTCGATTGTCTTTAAAATAAAAGTCCTATTGCAGGCCTGAGTACCTGTCAGTGACAAGCATCTGGCTCCTTTCGCTAGTGCTACTTTGCGCCTCGTAGGCATAAAAGTTGATAGCTAGTCTTTCTCCTAGTCCTTTATGTTGATTCGCGGTGCTTAGCTAATTTGTCGCTAGATCTTTGCTTTCCTATAGGAGTCGCATTGAACTATTGTAACTCCCTTAACTCGCACCCTTTTAGCTTGCTGCACAAGATGTTCGATAGCTGCTAGTCTAGGGTGTCCTAGTCTCTTGTGCCATAATTCGGCTAAGGCCCTTTGTGGTGCTCCTTTTGTTCGTGATGTATTCTTGCGGATGTGATATAAAGTGGGTAGTAGCGGATTATATACTTAAGTACCTATTGACCGTGTATCTTAGATAGTTTTCCGATAACCTTGTTGTCTGGTCCTTTCAGCGTAGTTGGGTCCGTTTGCGTATCCCACCAGATTCCTCTATGCCTTAGTAGTCGAAAGGAGACTAGGTTGCATAGGAGGTCTGGACAGATAGCCACATTATGTAGAACTAACGTAGTTGTTCTATGTTGGCCTCTTAGTGTTAAGTTAATAGAGCTGTAGCCTTTTATCTATATCTTTGTATTGCCAGCCTATATATAATCTCCGGACGTAGGTAGACGGTAAGTTGTAGATACGGTTGGGGTTGTTTGTAATGTGGCAAGTTGATCCTGAATTAAGAATGAACGAGCGCTTTAGCGGGTAATTAGATACTTCTATTTCTATTGGCGCTGATGTAAACGCAGCGTTGACGTTTGATATTCTCCGTCCCTCTAGTTAGTCCTTAGGGGACTTAAGGATCTTAGGTGTGGGCGTGTGCGATTATTTGATGTTTGGTGTTTTTGATCTTAGTCTGCTTTGTCCTCTTAGCAGTCCTTGAAATTCGGGATCGTGTTTGCGCTTTAATGCGACGAGTTCTTCGATCTTCTTGTTTGGTTTCCACTACTTGGGAGCTTTGTCTGCATTAATATAGAAGCAATCCTGGAGTCTATGGCGATGTCTACACGCAGGACATTTAGCGCCTTCTGTTTTTGCAAGTTTTTAGACTGAGGATAAGTTCTTATTATCTTTTTAGTTATCACGTTGATATTGGGGTCTGCCCCGTTTTCTAGATGGTGCTGCTTTGGCATCAATGCCCTGGGTGGTTTTCCCACTTTTAGCGAGGTATAATAAGTCATTTGCCACAAATGCGGCCTTGTGCTTCCCTGTTTGAGGGGTTGGATGATTCAACATTATATGCTCTTGGAAGCGCTTTATTATTTCTTTCTAATTTATGCCAGGTGTGAACTGTCTGCTATCCTGAAAGGTTGTAGACCAATTGGGCGCAACTTTGTTTACGGCAGTTAGAAAGTCCTTTGTGATCACATTGATCTGTGTTATCTTAAGGACATTGCTTGTCTCCACTTCTATAGCTGCTTAATTATATTTAGCAAGCTATGTGTTCCAATTCGACGCGTTTCTTATCGGTCTGAGGGATGTAAGGTATTGGTCGCGGGCTCGTTCTCTCTCGAATTGTTCGTCAACGCCAACTGTGGCTTTGAGGTTCGTAATCCACTGTCTTAGTGGTTGATCTGGGAGGCAGCAAGTGCGCTGAAGATGTGGGCTGACAGTAGCCTGAATATAAACAATGATTTGCTAGAGGCTTATTTGCTCCTTTTCAAAATTATGTTGATTGTTCTTATACTGCTTAGCAAGAATCTTGTAATACTTAAGATCTTCTTTAAACGCCTTGAGTCCTGCTGCTAATAGTTCGGACTGCCTTGTTGGGATGCTGACGTTCGCTGCTGGAGTATACCTATTAATTAGCGGCGCCCTTGGGGCTATAGGTTCAGGTTTTATTAGGATATTCGACGTAGGATTGACTTTTGGCCAGATGCGATATGCGACGCATCTAGACTAGAGCTGCATTATCCATGCCCTGTAGTTGGTGTGGTCTCGAAGGGTCACTGTCAGGTCACGCTGGGGTAGTGCAGCCATTTTGGTATCGATTGAGGCAGTAAGACTCTTAATTGTTAGATTTAATGGTTGAATGCGATGATGCGCCTTAATAGATAATGATGATTGTATTGTGTTCGTGTCTACCGTGTTTGGCTGGTTCTGACTTCTTCGCTAGTGTGCCAAGCTAGGTGGTCCCTGCTTTATTGTATAGATCCAACCTCAACGCGCTTGTTCTATCTAACAGCTGCATATCTGACAATAGCACTTATTAAAAGTAGCCAAGGCTAATAATTCTATTAACTAGCCTAGTACTATCTTTTTATCTAGATTTAAAAGAATAAGTATTAGTAAAATATAATTTAATCTTATTCTAAATATATTCTAAAATAGTACTAGGCCTTAATAAATAAGTATAATAGGCGTGTAAAGCTAGAAAATATTATATAGGCAGCGCGCTGCTAGCGTATTATAGTAGACTTAGGTATACTAGCCTATACACTATCTATAATTATCTCTTATAGCCCTAATACTAGCAAGGTAAGTGTTCGTACATCGTACGGGCAAGGCTCCTTATAGTGTTAAGGTTTTCGCATAATAGGCATCACGTAAGCGTTACGTAATACCCGTGCGCTATAGAGTCTTCTCCTTTCTATCTACACTTTAATAGCATAATAAGTAAGTAACAACTAGATTTATTTACCTTACTCTACCTACTCTTCGTACGCTATATACACTATATAATCCTCTCTCTTACTAATTAAATATGTAACTATTCTGTTTAATTAGCTAGCTATAGAGCCTATTTAATAGTAAGAATATATTCTAATTTTATTTAAATATATTTTACTAATATTATATAGCATAATCTAGCTAAGATAACTAAAATTTTCTATATTCTAGGCAAGACTACTTTATATAACGTCTATTAGGCTTAGTATAGTAATAATATCTAAGGTAAGTAAGTTATAACTTATTTTAAAAGCTATTCTAAACATATTTTAAGAATACTAGTTTAATTTTAAGATTAATATAATAGGTAACTATATTTCTAGTAGTAACTACTATAAAAACACTAGGCACTTTAGGTTATAAATAGTAAAATATATTCTAAATATAATACAAATATATTCTAGTATATATTTATAAATTTATTTTCTTTATACTACTATAAAGTTTTTCTAAGTAAAGTTTTTATATAAAGTAATTAAATAAAAAAGTAAAAAATATATTCTAAACTTAAAATACTATTTTATTTCTATAGTTTTCCTTTATAGAGTAAACTTACTTACCCTTTTTAGTATAAATTAAATAGGGTATTAGGTATCTCTTTTAGTAAAGAATTTAATAATATTTATTAAAGTTAACCTAAAAATATATTAGAAATATAATTAGAATATATTAATTACCTTATCTTACTTTTCTTCTACTAACACTTTAGGTTACTTGCCTTATATTATAGAGCTTTAATTTACTCCTTAGGCTACTCCTTAGGCTACTTCTTAGGCTACTCCTAGAGAAAAGGCTAGGTATTAATTAAATATATTCTAATTATGTTTAGAATATATTTAAGATTCTAAAAAGCTTAGTATAGCTTCTAAGCTTTAAAAAGCTTAAAAGTGCTACTTTGTCTAATAGTAATCTTTAAAATTAGCGTATAGGTGTAATAGCGTTTAAGATAAGTTATAAAGGCGCTCTAGATTTTAAATTTTTTCTATTAAAGTTAAAACACGTTTAAAATAAATTTAAAAAGTCTTATACTATATAGCTGTCAGATAGACAGTTACTGTGAAATCCAGTGGGTAGGTGTGTACGATCATATGGCCCCTTACAGTGGTAATCAGTGTAAATCACACAGTGATTTCACTGTGAAATACACTGAGGAGGCTGGCGCACTACTGTTTTACACTGCCCCTATATACCTATAAATAGTACTAGTGCGGCTTAGTACTAGATAGTTACTTCTCGCGCGGTAGCCGAGCTTCTCCGACAGAACACACACAATCAATCAATCAACCCACCACTTTTCCATCTCAACTCATCAAGAATACCCGTATTTTAACAATAGCTAAATAGATTCCTTTCTAAAAGGGACTCTATAAAAGACTTCTCCTATTAGAATATTATATTCGCCCTATATTATTAGTGGCAAACTTAGGTATACTTCCTAAGGAGGGGCGTATCGTAGTGGGGCGTACGGGCGTAAGGTTGTCTAAGTAAGTATAGCAGAAGTCTAGATAAGCTAGCGTATACAGATACGAGTCATATAGGGTTTCGAGTCACCCCACCAAAACGCGACACCTGCACAAAACACGCGGTTTCTCTCTACAACGCCTTTATAATTGCCATTAAGTACACATAGATTCAAGCGTTGCAGCTGCTATAACTACTACAGCCCTTTCTAAAGCGCTTGCTACAGTAGATCTACGTTGCTAAGCTACTAAAGCCTTAGCTGCGCGCATAGCCTCTCTAATAGTCTTTACTTCTGCAAAGCGTTAATTTAGGTCTATCTAAATGCGCTTTTGACGACGCTAAGAGCTAGCAGTTTGTAGATAATGCTTAAAGCGTCTTTTCTCTAATTTAAGTCCTGCAGCTCTAGCATTTGCAGCTGCTAGCGCCTTACCTACTTTCTGTAGGAGTAGCTGGGTCCTACGACCTAGATTCTCGACGCTGTGGGACGTCGCGCTGCGCTATATAGAGATCGCGAGGGCCTTAATGGGTCAAGAGGAAGCTCTAAGGCTGCTGCTGAGGCTGCTGCTAATGCGTAGGCGTAGTAGGCCTCTGGGAGACTTGCGACGAGCTGAGCACGTAATTGATGTTGAATGGGCAGATACTAGCAGCCTGCCAGCCAGCTCGAATCACACGCTCTGTGAAGCCTTCCTCCCTAGCTTAATAGTAGCAGGCAGCTAAAGCAGCAATAAAGCGCTCCTTCTTAACAGGTGCGGCGTTGTTAAGCGATGCGAGCTCCTGGATTTGGCGTTAGTAACTAGACTTGATTACAGAGAATGGAGCGAGATCTAGAGGCTGTAGGACGTGCGACGAATGCGCAGGTAGATAGAGAAGCTTAATTCGATGCTGTTTGCAAAGCTATAGGAAGTCTATATTAATATGGCTGCCGTGACTGTTAAGGATAAGGAGGCGGTACTAGCTATCACCTACAGCTATCTTAGGGATAAAAATGCGCTGTAACCACTCAACACCTATTGCGTTTAATGTCTATCCATTCTCTAAGGTTGTATACAGCTAGCTAGGTACGTAGGGACGATAGGAACTAGGTAGTTTGTAGGCTCTAGCCTTTAAAGATGAGCGCGCAGCGTAGTTTCCGCCCTGTTGCTAATACGCACTTAATTATAGAGACCTACTTGCAATTCTCTAGTAATTAAATATAAGCCTTTTTCTTTTAACTACTAGACAGTACTTTAGTGTTTGTACATACTCCTAGAGCGACGCTAGTCTTATCTATATTATATGTATTCTCCGCCTATATATTAAACCGCTATTAAGTCTGCTTGTAGCGCTCTAGGAACGCGCGTAACTGCTCTAGAGTCGCTGCATTAGCTCTCTAAGCCTTAAGTTTTCTACTAATAACTAAGGCGACGCGTAGCTGTCGCTTAATAAAGTGGGATAGCTAGAGCTTGCTAATAGGCTAATTATCGCCGTTCATACGTAGGATTTAATTGGCCATTTCTCGAGCGCGAGCGTGTGAGGGAGGGCAGACGCGTGCGTCTTCTTCGAGGATCTAGTCTACTAGGAAGTCCTCCTATAGAGGAGTCAATCGCTGTTGGTGGTTAATAGCTAGTATAGCTATTAGTTGCGCCTCGTATACGTGCAGAGAGAGTAGGTGCAGGAATGCCATACGCCTTAGCTATAGCCCGCTAGCTATTATAAATGCCTACATTGTAATCAGCAATAGCTAATTGTATAGCTACCTTACGGGCGTCTATATTAATAAGTATTGTAGAGAGATATCGCGTGTTTTGTGTAGGTGTCGCGTTTTAGTAGGGTAACTCGAAATCCTATATAACTCGTATCTATATACGCTAGCTTAGTAAATCTACGCTATGGTAGAGGACTATAAGCGAGGATTTTAGTCTAGAAATAAGCGAAAACTTAGACTTCTTAGCGAGTTCGAATCTCGCCCTCTTCCTCTCTAGTTTTTAAACACTAAAAAACTAATCTTTATAGATAAGAAGAAAAGTAGCCTAAATAAGCTAGTATCTCTCTAATAATTCAGAAATTTCTAACTATTTAAGCTAGTCTTAACTAAGTTACTAGATTAAACTTATAGAACGGGAAAGCTATTAGTAAGTACCTTTAATAATTAAAAAATCTTTAACTATTTACTAGTCTTAATAAGTTATTAAGATTTAAACTTATAGGACGAGAAAGTTAATTAAGGCATATTACTATCTTCTAATTTAGGAAAAACTTTGTTAGAAATTTTAATTCACGCTTTAGATAGATAATAGGCCACTAGTGTTAGTTTTCTCTTAACTCCTTTTAAAGGGCTTTTTTTACTAGGGAAAAGTGCCCCTTATTTATCTATATAATTTGCCTGTGGCTGTATTTACTTTATAGAAAATTTAGAAGCAATAAAAATATTAATAATATATACTTTCTAAAAGTACTTTCTAGCCATTATAATAATAATATAGTGCCTAAGTATATTAGTATTATAAATATAAATATATTTTTATATATATAAACTCTTTAAGACATAGGTTTATAATTACGTAAGAATAGTTTAAGAGAAGAAAAAAAGAAAAATTAGAAGAAGAATATGGAATTAAAATATTAGACTTTTTAAGGCTAACTAATACAAGTTTAGAATATATTAGAAATAGGTTTTTACTAACACTACTACCTATTTTATATTTTTTTAAACTTAATTTTCTCCTTTTTAAACTAAAGCCTCTCTCTATTTAATACTAATTTGCTTTTTTTTTTTAATTATACTATTTTTAACTTATAGTTACTAATTAAATAAGAGAGCGTCTACTTATAAATTAAGTATATACTACTAAAATATATTTAGAATATAATATAAATAAGTTTTAGTAAAATTTATCTTAGCCCTAGTGTTAGTACTAGTAAGAATCTAATTAGAGACAACTACACTAATAGAGATAATTATACTATTAATCTTAATTATAACTAAGAGCCTTCTTTAGGTTTTAAGCTTGTTTTTTAACTTTTTATATATTCTAAGAAGCTATAACATAGTCTTAGGTTCTTATTATTATTATTTAAAATTATAATTAGACTTTTAGCTGCCTTAGCTACCTTAAAAAGTTTTTATTTACATTCTAAACATATTTTAGCCTGCACCTAAATTAATTTAGATATACTTACTTATTTCTCTTTCCTAGTTTCTAAAGAATCTCTTACTAATTATAGATAGTATATAATAATTAAGTCTACATTTAAATCTATTATACGGATTAAACTTCTTTAGATCCTAAAGGTCTATCTTTTTTAAACTAGAATATGTTAGTATAATATTCTAAACGTGTTCTAGAGATACTAATATACTAATATAGTAATTACTATAAGAAGAGAAAGAAATTATCTAGTTCTATAAATTTTATTTCTAGCCTACTTAGTAGTATTAGAATATAATTCTAATATATTCTAATACTTTTTCTTAATATAGCTAAAAGCCTAAATAAGGTCTAAAGTAGTAATAGTACTCTTCTTATCTTTTATCTAGTCTAAAATACTTTTTCTCTTCTTTAAGCTTAAACATATTAAAAAGTTATTCTAAATATATTTTACAATATATCTAGGAGATTTATAAGCCAAAAATATTTATTCTAAGTATTATAATTAAGAAGCTATATTATATAGCTATATAAAGACTCCTATATCTTTTCTTTTCTAGCTACTACTTATTCTACTCTATATTTAAAGTATATAATATAAAATTAAACTATTAAGTGTATATAAAAGGACTAGTAACGCCCCTAAGAATTAATTAATTAGAGGTATTAAGAGAAACCTAAAATATATTTAGAATATACTTTTATTATATTCTAGTAGAAATTACATTTTGCCTATATATTAGATATATTAATAGTATTTTAATAAATTCTATATTATAAAGATAATACTAATAAACTAGCTTTTAAATATATTTAGAATACTTATTAAAGAATGTTATTAAGCCTATCTAGTAAACCACTTCTAACTCTCTATTATAAAAGATTCTTCTAAGGCATATTACTATTAAAGATTAAATATTTTTTAAACATATTTCTAATAGGTTTACTTATGCTTACTATTTTAAGAATAATATATAATAATTAGAAGCTCTCTTTATAGTTACTCTATATATATTATAAGATATATCTATTTAAAATATAAGTAGCTTAAGTAGAATCTTTACTATAGAGTTATATAAAAATAAACTATAATATTACCTAATACTAAAGTAATAATCTAATAAATATATAACTATTAAATATTAGAGAATATATTCTGAATATATTCTAAATATATTAAAAAGATATTTTACTATATAAGGATCTTTGTCTAGTGTTTTCTACTAAAAGAAAATTGTATAAGCTTTTTCTTCTTAATAATTTAGTTAATTTAATCTTTATTTATAAAAGTAACACTTAAGTCTTTAATACTAAAGAGGCCTCTTTAAGAATAGAAATATAGCTAACTATAAAGAATTAATAAATTGCACTATAATATATTAAAAACTTATTCTAAATATTTTAAAGTAAGTTTATATATTATAAGGTAGAGTATTAATATTATATAGAGAATAATTTTAATATTAGTTAGTTGCTTTTCTTCTAGTATATATAAAGGAGGAAAAAATATAGTTATATATTCTAAATTAATTTAAAATAATATAAAAAGTATTTTTAAAATCTAATAGAATTAAAATATAAAAGGTAACGAAATAGTTCCTACTATAGATAATCTTGTTCTAACCTTAAGGATAATTAACGCCTTAAATATAATAAGAATATATTAAAATATATTCTAGTTATATATAGTATATTTTTAGCCGGCTTACTAAATACCTTTTTTTAACCTATATTTTTAGTTTAAGGTTAAAGTAGGTTAAGATAAAAGATTATTATATACTATATACAGCACCTAATTCTAATTAAAGACTAGCCTTAAATACTACCTAATAACACAATAATAGTTTAAACTTACTTATACCCTATTTACACTTTATAAGCTTCTAATCTATATAAAATTTACTTACACTATATATAGCATATCTAGCTTATTACTACTACTATTATTAATTATCCTTATTCGCGCCACTATATAGCGTACTTACTTAGATAAGCTAACGCAGCTATAATAGCTAGAAGAATCTTATAAATTTATATAACACTTTTATTACACTAGAGATTATTAATAAACACCTTATTTTCTACCTTTTACATTTCTTCTTAAATTCTGTTACTAATAAGAAGTAATTTTATCTACTAGGGCGAGAATATAGTCTTCTTAGTTTTTATAAACCAGATAAACTACCAACCTAGCTAGTATATAAAAATTGCCTTATAGATAGTTAAAATATACTAGACTTCTATAAATAATTATCTTATAGACAAAATAGAACTCTAGTGTTATTACCTTAGTAGTAGCGGCGCAAATGTTTAGTGTGTACTTTTTAGCAATAATAAGTACTTTGGAAATAATATTAATACCTAGATAGATAGTAAGGTGTAGAGAGATAGAAATAGCAATAGAAGCTTTATTAAAAATAACCTTAATATAGTAATAGAGCAATAGTGTATCTAGTACGTATTACCCTTATCTACTTATAAAGTAGTACGTACCTATTAATATATTAACTTATATTATTTACAATAATTAGAATAGCAAAGAAGAGATAGCTTATAGCGTAGCCGCGCTAAAGATATATCTTTTCTAAAGTTTTAAGTAGCCTCTTTATAAAACCTTTATATATAGAAGCTATGTGTGCTAAGACTACTAAGCTCGCTTAGTAGTTTAAATATGCTTTTTTATAATTACTAAGCAGAGGGCTCTACTTTTCTTATTATATTATTTAAGATAAAAGCCTTTGTTATGCTACTCCTAGATAGTTAATATAATACTATATACTATATTTTTAAACTCTTATAAGTGTAGGCTTAATAATATTACACTTTCTTTATATAATATATTTATAAAAGAGATTATAAATATATAATATTTAGTTTATCTAGTATAATTTAGAAAAAATAAATTCTTCTAATAGTAATTCTAATACGTATAATTAGTATAGTAAATAAACTACTTTTAGTTCCTAATAATTAACTAAATATATTAAAATAAGTTCTAATTACATTATAAATATATTTTAGAGAGTATGCTAGTTTTTAAAACTACTTTAAATAGGTAGATAACTAGCTCTTCTATAGGCACTATAAGCCCCTCTTTTAAATTACTTTAATATACTAATATATACTCTATTAAGTATAAATATATTTAAAATATATTTAGAGTATATTTTAGTTTTTACCCTCTAGCCTCTTTAATACTATAATTTTCTTTAAGCTTTCTAACTTAGAGTTATTATATTTTACTATATAACTTCTTATTTACTTTATTATAAGAATAATTATATAATATATTTAGAAGCTATTTATAGTACTTTATATCTATATAGAAGTATTTTATTCTCTGTACTATACTACTAAGAAAGTTAAATATTATATAATATTTCTTATAAATAAGCTTCTTAGAGTATTAGAACTATAATATATTAGAATTATATTCTAAACTTATTTATTAAAAATTATATTAGGAACTTATTTTAAACTTATTAATTAAAAATTATATTTAAAATATAATTCTAATATGTTTTAGTAGTACTATACCTTTATAACTATTATAAACACCTTCTTCTTTATTATTTACTCTCCTTACTTATTACTAGATATCTTAATTACGTAGATATAGCTATTTAGTATAACTTTTAAGTATACTTAACATCTTTAATACGTAATAGTAAGTTCTGGCTATTACTTATAGTAAATATAGTAGACTTCTAATATATATTATAAATATATTATAAATATATTATAAATATATTTTGCTAATATACTAATATAATATTCTTAGCCTACTTTACTTAAGTAGTTAGTACTTTAGTAGTTAGTAAAGACTTATTAATATTATTCTTATATAGCCCTAGTAGGTATAAAATATATATAGTATTAAGATCTATTAGAATATATTTTAAAAAAGTTCTAAATGTGTTTTATAGTGTTAAAGGTATAATAGTGTTGCTAGTTAACTAAGCTAAGCTAAGCTATTCTAACCTAAAAATTTTTTTTTGGCGTTATACTAAGTTTAGCTTAGTTAGATTAACTTTAGTAAAACCTAAGTTAGGTTAATCTAAAACCTACTCTCTATACTATATCCAAGTACCCAAGCTAAAAAGAGGAAATTTGTTTATTTAGTTTGGTTTGGTTTGGTTTTATTTTTAGTAATGTTTTACCCGCAGGGTACCACGCTGGCGGGTGGGCTGACTCATCTCATTGTTCGGAACAACAAAATTCTGTTAACCCAACACGTGACGCTTCCTTCCTATATATGTAGCCCATCGCGCATCACCTCCTTTAACGCTCTTTATATCCCTAAACGCTAGAATCTGCTAATTTTTTCACGACTTTAAAAATCAACAGAATTCCAACTAATCACAGGTCTGATGGAACAAATTTACAGCGGAGCGACCCGGGTGTCCCCGGATCCTTCCACAGCCCTTCTATGTACAAGACTCGCGCTTCCTCGCCGCCTTCCCCACAGTATAGAGGTAGCCTTCTCTCGCACGAAAAGTCGCCTAGGGGGAGCCACTGCAGACGACTATCTATGTCGCGCTGGCCCGACTCTCCTCCCAACATGCACAGCGTCTAATCAACAGCAAGGCCGCTGGCAATGACCACGCGTTCTAACTGCGGACCATCGACTGGCACGGAACCGAGCTCAGGGCTGAAGGCACCGCCGCCGCGGAGAGCGAGGGATGTCATGGAGCGTCTAGAAGATGGGCAGCCCGGCGGGTAGCCTCTCGGATCCGGGCGTGGACGGCGATGCACAATCCGTCTTCTAGTTATGAACTCGCATGATCTCAAGCTTTGTCATCAGATGCTTCCACCGATCGCTTCCGGTCCATGGGCATAGTGGTGCCAGCCACATTCGCATCCGGTCCGTCGAATAGGACAGCGATTTCTTCAAGGGTCTAATGCCACATGTCAGCAATAGCTCGCTGTTCCATGAATAGGCGATACTTACGGGGCCTCGTGTTTCCACGTAGAGGAAGTAAATGGCCAAGCACTCCTATCAGAGAAGACAAGGTGTCAATAACTGCATATGAGAACTGTCCTCCCTGGCTGTCCTACGGAGTAGACACACGAGGTTATATACATGCGGTGTGCGTAAGTACATGACGTAGAAACAGTGGTAGTGAAGGTTGTAGAACATAGTCGAAGATTCGGCCAAGAAGTATCGGGCCGATTCCGGGAAGGGTAGTCTTGATTGGCAACAACTCCAGCACCAAGACTACGATGTAGACAATATAGAATTTCCACGCCAGCGCATCAAGCCCGACGGGGTTGACGTATTGGTTGAAGATACCCGCAAGACTGGTACCGACGAAGCATAGGGTCAATCCCTTCGCGCGGATCTTGAAAGGCAGGATCTCAACGGTGTAAGATACAGTTAAACCGGGCCAGGCGAAGCCAGCAGCTGTGATCAGACTTGGCAACAATCAAACAGTCAGTCCAGAGAGCGTAGGGACTATTTGACTGCGTTTTCGAGGCCGCTAGACTATTTATTTGACTGCCAAGCTTTTCAGCGTGAATTGAGACTGTTTGACTGTTTAACAGAGTACGTGGCTTTTGGACTGATTGATTGACTAATTAATTGCTTGTTTGCGTTACCTATACTTAAACTGCTCTAGTTAAGCTTTAATTTTGTTTAAGTTGTTAAGAGAGAGTCTCTAAAGTAGTAGAAGCGTTAGTAGTTGCTAAACGTTTAATACCTGCTCTCCTCCAGGACTTAACCAACTATAGGGCGGAGATGAGATTAGGCTTTATACGCAGGCGTCGAGGGCCTAAGAGGTCTCTAAGCTCACTAAACATCCTCTTACAGTTAGCAAAGAAGGCTAGTATTAAGTAAATATCGAGCGCAAGCCTAGACAGCGTAGGAAACTGCTTCTTCTAAAGAAGCTAGTACTTAATAGGATTAAGCGAAAGCGGATTGTCCTCTGTAAGTAGTGTTTGGCGCTTCTAGACTTTGTATTCATCCTTAAGGGCCTCCTCTACTTAACAGAGAGCTGCCTTTATAGAGTTGTTAAGAAAGGCTAAGCGGCTAGCAGATGCTGATATACGTGGCTTTTTAGCTGGGCGTGGGGACGCTGGACTCCCCTTAGCAGCAGTAGCCCTAGAAACCTGCAAGTTCCGCTTCGCAGCACACCTGCTAACGATTGACGAAAAGCACCCGCTAACTGCCAGGACTCACCTTCCTATAGTTAGAAGAGGCCGAGGCGCAGGCCTCCCATAGAGAGCCCGCACGAAGGTACAACAACTAGCACAGGTCTTCGACCTGGTACCCCGACCCGAATTCCGCGCCCCCCACTACTCCTCTGGGAGCCGCGACGACCCCACAGGCCATGTGAATAAGAAGGAAGCTGCCCGCCGCTTTAAGGAGTGGTGGGCCCTTCTCTCCCGCTAACTGCTGCTATTACCGTCTTCTCCAACAGCTCTAAACAATGGCTTGACGGCGTTAAGCACGTCACATACGGCTACGCTATATACGAAGGGCAGACTCTTACCCTACAGGGCAACGGCTCCCTTTAACCCCAGGTCCCACGTCTTTAATGCCGAAGCTGTAGGCGCGTGGCGAGGACTCTTACACACGCTCCGCACGCTGGCCTACTGGCTCAGACGCATATACATGTGCATAGATAGCACCTCTGTTATATAGTGCATCAGAGGCAACCCGTCCCCCTTCTCGCAGTGGGCGTTCGTTAGGTGCTAAGAGACAAATTGAGAACCTGGACATTACTGTCCAGTGGTCCCTAGGACACTGCAATATAGAGGGAAACGAACAGGCAGACTAGCTAGCAGACAACGCGGTAAGGACCCCTAAACCTCCACACGGCATGGCAACTAAACCCACGGCCTTAGGCCTTAAGTCAGACGTTCGCGCCCTTACTAGGAGCGCAGAGATGGACTGGTGGCGCAAGCACACACCGAATCTGTCCAGGTGGTATATGCAGTGGGACCTCAAGTATCGCCCTGCAAAACAGCTAAAGGAGCTTACCCTCTAATGACCGACGCTTGCAAAGCTACTGTCTATGCGCACCCGCTATGGACACTACGCTTGGTACTATAAGAAGTTCAAACACGACGACGCAGTTATGGGATGTTCCTGTAGGGCAGACCTTGCGCTAGACTACATAGTCTACTGCCTACGAGCGGTCTGGAAGTTCTGCTACTGGCCGAAACGACCCCCTCTCCCTCCTAGCACCACACGGGAGGGCGTTGAATACTTAAAGACCCTTGAGCCTGAAGATATTTAACTCTTGCTAGAGCTTGCCAACCCTACTAACACTAACAAATAAATGTTGGTTCTATGGACTGCCTACTAAGCCACAGATGCTGGCGGACGCGACAATAACCTGGGACAGCTCCTCCGGCGTCGACTCTGTCTGAGCTCCCAGCAGGGGTGCCTCTTATCCTGACATCTTGCCACACGAGGCAACCTCCCCTACGCTCTCCTACTCTCCTTACCTCTCCTTACTGTCTACACGATCCTTACCTTTCCTATACTAGTTATACGCTAAGGTCTTGGCACTTTTTAACACAGCTTTGGGGCAGCCGAAGCTGCCCCTGCTTTGGATTGTTATATGTATAATAGCTACACCCCGACATCTTAGCCTATAGGTATGAAGACACGGATTCAGCCCCCGCATGGAGGGGGGCGGACTCTTACGAGCCGCTGCAAGAGACGGCAATAGTTTATAGCATGAATCGCCTTTACTATCTGGCTGGCCCCAGATGGCTACTCGGCGCGTCCCCATGCCCTATGGGAGGCTAGAACCTAGGTTCCTGGACGTTAATCAATACTACTACTACTACTACTACTACTTAGCTGGGCGTGGATCGCTAGGAGAGCTCCTGCCCGACTCAGCTGCCAACTTCTCCTAATAAGATCTGTATAGCTTCATGAAGCCCTTGTGGTTATTCGGCAACTAGTCTCTCTTATAATAAGGGCTATTTTTCTCCTTGTTGTAGTTATCTAGTACACTCCACAAAGCTTCTAGATAGAGCTTATAGTGTGGATAGAGGATTGTTACAGTGTAGTATATTGGCGAGTTGTTAAACTTCTAGTAGTACTTGGCTAACTTCGCATGGGCTAGATTGATGTTGACTGCTAGGTGATCCTCTAGGGCATTAGGATCGCTAAAGTCCACCTTTTTAAGTCGTGATTTCTGCTCTTTAAGCTTGTTAAGAAGCCACTTAAAAGTAATAAACTACTTCCTAGATAGCTCTATGGCAGCTAATGTGGCCTCTGCCCTCTAGTAGCTTTGTAGCTTCTTTAAATGGACTTAGCAGCTTAATATATTCGCTAATTGTTGCCTAGTCCTTAGCTGTTAATCCTCCTTCTTATATAAATAACCTAGGCTTAGCGCGCTGCAATTGTGTATTGCGACGCTGCAAGGCCGCCTTTTACTCTAGCCTTGTTAATCTTTATATAGGTGTAGTTGTTGATAGGACCGTGAAGCTGGGTAGCTCGCTCTATGGCCCTATAATAGGAGTTCCACTAAGTCTTAACAGGGCGTATAAGCTCATAAGTCTCTAATAATAACTTGCCTAGCTGCTTGGCCTCCTAAACTTATAGCTTCTTAAATAACTCTTGGGTTTGCGAAGTACAGATAGACGCGATAATATCGAACAGTACACTAATTAGGCCGTACTTTCGCCACTTATTAAGAAACGCTTCTTCTTCCTAGTAAGTAGTTAGCAGGCGGTAGGAAAGTGAGAAGGCTAGACGCTTAGTTTTACCTATAAATTCGAGTCCTTATTCTTAAAGGCTTTCTTATCTTTGCCCTATATTACTAATTAAGCGCTTAGGTTGAGGATATGATATGTACAGCGGAGTTGTTGATAGGGCGCCTAGAAGTTGTACTGTGTAGCTAGCGCGTTAACAGCTGCGTTGTTATTTGTTGCGTTATTAAGCACAAAGTAGCTAAGTTGCAATTTGTCGATATTAAAGATCTAGAGAGTCTCACTCACAATGTGGGCAATGTTCTCACTAGAGTGGTAGCTATAGAGCTGCGGTAGCCTAAGCACATAGTCCTAAATGTCGCCCTACTTGTCCAGATAATGTACATATATCCTAGTAAGAGCGCGCTTGCCGCTATACGTAGTCTAATTATTAAAGGATATATATAGATAAGGGATTGGGCCTTCTTTAGGTGTTGCGTAACGGCTGGGATTATTACGTAGTATTCGCTCAGGATATAGCGGCTAAGAGAATTATAACTTCGCCAAACTAACTGCTCTGTAATAGGATTAGCAGCTTTAATTAGCTGGCGGAAGGCAGCAGTTTCTACGACTTAGAGCGACTGGTTATCGGCGACTATCCAGTCAATAAGCGCGTCCCAGAATCGCTTCTATAAGAAGCTTGATGCCATCTCATTTGCCACCTTCTGTAATACTTCAACACTATTCTATTATAACTAATAGACGATTGAGCTTGTACTCGGCGGCAGGTTGAAGCTTATCAGCCTATCCTTATTGAATTTGTGGCTTAGAGTGTTAGCAGAGAGGTGTGTACTAGCAGAGGAAGTTAATATGTGTACGTTATATTCGCCACGCGGAATTTTGTGGATATAACAATATTTGCAAAGCCACCACCTCTTTTGCTTCCTGCTATGCTATAGAGGCTACCTATATTTGTATATCTAGCTTGTAAAGCCTCTCTTGCTATCCTTTTCTTATCGCTGTAGGTGTAGGACACGTCTCCACTTAATGCTGTTAAATTGCTCGTCGCGATTATCGTTATCTATTAGTTGGACTTTATTAGGCTCGTCATTAAGTTCGGGAGCAAGGGAGGGCGATATTAGGGCTGTATTTTTGCGGTTTGCGCGTGTAACACGCTCGCTAAAGACTCTTTTCGCGTTTCTATTTATACTATAGAGCAGCGTAGATATAGGAGGGCGCGTAGAGTAGAGAGTATAGGTGGAAGTAGCTAGGTGTTAATAGCGGAAGCTGTGTGTCGTTAAAAGTTTAGGTAGAGCTGCCTATTTAGGTAAGGCGTTAGATTTTTCGCTCTCCAAAACCTTAACACTAAAAAAGTATCGCGACTTTAGGCTATATATCAACATCAATTTATCCACCAAATCTATAAGAAAAAAGGCTATATTTAGCCAATTAATTAATTAGTCTAGCAACTTTCAGACTGTTTAATTAGATAATTAGAGCCCTTCAGACTGTTTAAACTGATTGCTTACAAAGCAATCAAACAATCAGTCTGACTTTTTCAGACTGTTTGTTGCCAGGTCTAGTTTCGGAGCCAATACGCAAGCGACACTGAACCTGGACCGACTCCTCGCAAAGCTAGAGGAACTTGATGTCCGATGTCAAGATCAGCATCTGGGTAGTTATTTGTAAAATATGTATGATTCTTGATATACTACCGCACTAAAAGTCATCCTCAGCCGATTCAGAGTCTGCTCCGAAAGGCGAGCAGCCAAGCGCCAGGTACGTGCCGTACGCTAACCATACCCTCCGCACACCCTTCTCATCCCGCCTCTGGTCTGAGTTGATCAACGCCGAGGAGATGTTCATGGCGGACGCCATCTCGTGTTATGTCGAGAAGGTCGCAGCAGCAGGCAAAGCAGAGTACCCGATCCCACTTTACGCTAACGTATGGTTGAACTTCGACGAATCGTGTCGGTTGCAACAAGTACCCAGCCGCACTCGACCTCAGAGACATTCCCGTCGTTGTCGGCGGAGGAGCCACACCAGGCGTCTACCCATCCGGTGGTCCCTGTCCGCACACTATGGATGTCTGGAAGCACAAACGCACCATCTCTGGACTTCATTGCTCCCGACCTCTATTTCCACGATTACGAGAGCACCTGCAAGGACTACCGACATGATGACCAAGTCTTGCTCAGCATTGTTCACGGTAAGATGGGTAATGTTCGACAGATTATTGCCGAACCCAAGACCACGCTCAATGCTGTGCCGCAGCCCCTCTGTTCGACGCCTACGCTCCGCCCTAGTCGTCCCGTGGCGAGATGGGGTCCCAGAGTCACTGTGATAACGAGAGCTCGGAGCTCTGATGAGGGACCAGGAGACGGTGTTCGCGGTGCTTCGTCCCCCTCCATGAGTTCGTCTGGCGTGGGAGACCTAGGCCTAGATTCCGGCTCGGATTCTATATCCCCATTCTCCACTGAGGAAGACCCAGAGCTAGAAGCCGGCGCTGATCCCGAAAGCCGCACCATTACGTCCCAGTCCTCATTCTCTTCCCCATCGCCATCATCGCTTTGGCCATATTCCTCTTCGACAATTTCGTAGTCGTCTCCGTCATTATCGTGTCCACCGTCGGATTCAACATCGTCGGCTTCCTCCCCATTTACCGCTCTATGAAAATGATGAGCCGCGATAAAGACGTTCCCGACAAGTGTCGTTGCAGGAAGCATTTCCATCAAGATGATCTCACGGAGGTGCTTTGTCACTACACTTTTGAGATAATTCTCTCCGTGTACTTCGTGCGCCGCGGACATTTTCATCTCTGGGCCAAATTTCGTGAACAGTCCTCCAACTTGGAGAACAGTTCGGTCATAGACGGCCCGCCAATCTAGGCCCTCCTCCTCGGTCTCGGCCTCATAATACTCGTCAAAGACGCGCATTGCCAGCCAGAGGTAGGCTTCGTAGTGGAGGCTTGAATCGTCTTGTCGGAAGCTCGTGGCCTCCTCGTCGATTCCCTTCTCCCACTTCTGCCTACGTGTCTTCTTGTGCTTCTTGCACAGGAAAGTTCTACACAGCGGGCATCGATTGCGAGCCTTGTTGATGCCTTTGATCCACTTGGTCAGGCAGCTCATGTGGAACGAGTGCTTGCATGCTGGGATCTTCTTTGCTGGGTCCTTTGGACCTTCTGGCCCCGGAATCCCTTCCTAGCAGATTGTGCACTGCCAGGTCTCGTCTGCATTCTCGGTTCCATATTGAGGGAACAGCTCCTCTAGGCCGACGAGCTCTAAGGTGGCGAGAAATTCGACCGGAGTTGGAAGAGTCGGGTCGGCCCGGGAACCTGTCTTATAGCCGTCGTCTTCTTGTTCTCGGCACTGCCATGTTCTTCGTTCTCAAATCCGGCTTCGGGGTTCTCTTGAACCTGGGAGACTTGGAGTGTGTTCTCCGGGGTGTTGTTCTGCTCCAGGGCGTTCTCCTCTGGGGCGTTGTTCTGGTTCGAGACTTGCTCTAAAGAGTTTGCCATTCTGAATACAGAAAAGCTTTTTTTGCGAATTAATTATTCGATTTTTTTTTCTGCTAAACCAGGTTGTGGTTTAGAATGATCCATCAGGGAACGATATCAATGTCCTTAAATGCACTCGTCGGCCAGTTCTACGCTTCTTCACATTGCCAATATCGAAATTGCGGTGTTGAATATTGTGTGTATTTGATAGAGAGTCACCACACTCGACCCTCGATTTTTGCGTCACGAGTCATCCAAGGTATGCATTTTTCAAGATCTTAGCCTAGAAATAAGCTTACAGCTCTCTAGGTACGCTCTAACTAGCTCCCGTTGTCTGGTCTGGTAATTAGATTGGACCTCGCTAAGGGCTCTACTATCCATTGCTCGTTTCCGAAGTTCTCTTCGTTTGCTGGATTTTACATACACAATACTTCTCGGGATTTCGTCTAGTCATTAGTGTGTTTAACATGCGGCAGGATCACTTGCAATCCTGCATTCTTTTCATAGACCTTTGTGGTGCACTACTAATATCCAACTCAAATGCTTCTTCAAGTTCTATATCTGAACGCAATCGACTTGTATTTTCTCAATCTCGGTGTAGGTCAACGAAGTACCTAACTTTTCATCTTTCTCGAAGGCAAACTAACGTTGTATAGTAACTATGTTATCCACAACATTAATCTAAACTTGCCACCGAGGTGCCAATGCGTTAGGCTATTTAATAGCACCATAGCTTGCTACGGCATCGTAGCGCTAACATCTTTAAGTAAGATGTGTGACCATAATACTGTGTTGGTGGTCACATATGTCTAGGTAATTTCACATTGTTGCTTGTCGAAGTTCATACATAGTGTAGTAATAAGTTCAAACCCTCGCTTTCACAAAAGGGTCAAACTAGAACTTATAATCCCTATTAATCCTCTCCAGCTCAAAATATATCCCTCGATATCTACTCGGTATCAACTCAGTATCATCCAAAGTGGCCATGTCCGACTCCGACTCCAACTCCAATTCCAACTCCACATCCGAAGCAGAAGGAGTTCAGCACTGGCGATCCATCAATTCCACAACGACCGACGTCTTTAAAAATCTGCTCGCTCCTTACCTAATCCCTGTAACTCCAACAGAGGACGAGGACGAGGATAGATGTCCCATCTGTCGCTTTGGATGGCATGAGCTCGACGCAGAAGCTAAAGTCGTGCGCATTAGCAACTGCGGTCACTAAATGCATAAAGATTGCATTATGACATAGTTCGTCAGAATTGGAACCATGAACATTAATAACTCGGACTGCCCCTATTGTCGCCAGGACGCCTTTGATCTCGAAGAGCTGGCGGAGGCATTTGGATCTAAGATTTCTGAGCGACAGTGGCACGCAAGTCGCCTGCTTTGGTTCTATCTCCTCCAAGCAATGCAGGAGGCAAAGCTTGGCGAGCGCATGGACTCAGACTCTTTCGAAGGCGCAATCCTAGAGGTCACGAAGATTGTCACTGAGAAATGGCACAATGACGCGCCGTGGCCAAATCCATGGGTTGATGGTCAAATTTATTTATGGCCCAATGCATCTGGCAGAAGGGATGATCGCGATGTAGGTGTTTAGTCACTTCTATACTCTACCCCCCGTACTGTGCGTCCTGAGAATTTTCCAGTTCCGTGGAATATGGGCGTTCTAGGGAGTCTTTTGGATTATATGCCCGGGACGTGGCTTCCAAAACGAACATCTCCCACATCTAGTATGTTGTTGGATTCTAGAAATTCCTTCTGGATACGCGGATTGGTGTGAACAACGAACTATACTTGGACGGTTTAAGCTGGCGTTACACAGAATATATACAGAAATTCTTCCGCAGCGAAAACTTTGGCTTTAAGATCGACGTTAATGGACTTGATGGAAGCATCACCCTCCCCCGTTATCGTCTAGTGTCCGTTGTGGTTGTGGAGAAGAGCGAGGCTGGGGACTTTATTTCGTCAACCATCGAGTGTGGGGCGGACCCCGCTCTCGATAAATATCTTGGCCTCGTTGCTCGGGTCGCACTGATGAACGATAAAGATGTTCCAGACGGCCAGAAGCGGATGTACTTTCTCTCTCTCGTACCAGGCTTCCTGGAGATTAATTACATTGAATCGCCTTTTGGCCACGTCTTTATTGAGTTTAGCGAGCCTAGAGGTTGTTCTGCGCGCGGTTTAACTTCGAGCTAATGGGCCCAGATGAGCCCCAAAGTGGACCTTCACTCTCAGAAGATCTGTCTTCTCTATCAATCGCAGAGGAAGGTTAGACCAAGGTTTGCGGGTAGGTGTCTCAAAGTCACAGTTTTAATCTTGTCGTACCGCGCCTCTGCGGTCATAAAAAGGAATATATATCACGGAAAACCAATAGAGAAGAGAGCTGAATATTATAATGGTTAATACAACTTTAATCAGCTTGTGTTCTTTCTGTCAACGCTTTAAACTCATCTACCAAGAAGATAAACAGCATGTACTTCCATTTCCACTGAACTAGGGTTACGTCGCGTTATCTGGGAACCGGCCTCAACTGAGACACATTGCATGAGAAAGAAGCTGTAAGTTATATGCATGATCTCTAGGCTTCTTGTAGCTAAATCCAAACGCCGAGACGTGTTCAAAAACCAGAGCCCGGGATTTCCTCGATGCATCGGCGCACTTGGATGATTCATTATCTCGACTTCGTTCTTTGTAACTTGCTATCTTCAGCGTTTGAGCAGCCAATTGCCCAATTGCTGCTTCCGAATCCCCGCACAGTTGGACAAGTAACTGTCAAGCTTAGTCGTTGATGCTGTTGGAAACAGCATTATCTTGTTTTCATAATGTTTTCTGAAACTTTCATGAGATGGAGCAGCGTTAAGGACATGCATTCAGTATAAGTCACACATATATCTCCATTGAGCTATTAACAAATACAATTTTCGTTCAAGTAAATTAATTAAATAAATCGTGCTGTGTGTTTATTTCGGAGAACTCGCATTCCGCAACGATTTTTTAGTGAATAAACTGGCTAACTATCTTCTATCTCTGTGTCCTATCTGAGTTTCGCAATCACGTGATCAAGTAATCTTCCCTCAATCCATCGCGCGGGATTTGTTCGCACACAGTTTCTCTCAGTGCGCGTTTCTCCCCAATCAAGATTTGGAGATAACCCGAATGCAGCAAGCAATATAAATACATGTGCCACGCGAACGTTTAGAGGATGCATAAGCGTCCTGTGATGCTTGTTAAGATTTAGAATCGAATCAAAATTTGTGCTATTGTATATTCATGCAAGGACTTAGAAAGTGCATTTGTAGCCTCTATTTGCTATCATTAAAAGCAAAACGCTGAATTGTTCAAGTGATTGACCGAAATAAGCACTGAAAAGGAATCGACGGAGACTCCAACACGTTCTAGGTCTTCAAATCGGCAGCACTTGTCATCGAATTATCCCTAGTCTCCGGCGAGATTTCTTGCAACTTGCCATCTCTGTATTCCAACGGGGGCGATCGACGACATATTCCACAGCTGCAGCAGCCGCCGACCCAGCGATGACGACGTTTGACGCGATCACCCCAGCAGACTCATACCAACCTCCTGTGTCCACATTGTAGTTCTGTACATCTTCAAGCCTCTCTTCCGCTGTTTGAATCCCTAGTGTTTCTTGGATGGCCTCGACGGGCATGTTCACCACCTCGTTGAACTCCGGGATCCCGTCTGGGCCCACGAGTGCTTCATGCAGAAAGCCTGAGTCGCTAAATGCAGTGGTAGGGAACGGGAGGAGCAAATCGTCATGTCCAAGCGTGATGGGAATAAGAATCGCTTTCTCGACGACTACACACACGGCTGACACCACGGGCTATGTCTCGCTTCCGCACCCGGAACCCTTTCCCATTCCATCTGCTGCGCAAGCTGCTTTTTGTCTTTTTCGGCGCGGTGCAATATGTACACGTTCATTCCCGCTGGCAGCACCATGTGCGGTAGGACTGGGGCCAGCACGCTGGCCGAGATCAGACCGATCGAGCCTCGACTGAGATGGCGGTTCACTTGTCGAACGCTGGCATTGAATTTGTCAGTCTAAGGACGGCTTGAGCTCTGGATATTGGGCTTCTATGGTGCGCTTGGTCTTATGATGCTTGTGTGTCTTGTATGCAGCATAGACTCCGGGTACTATTGGATAAGGCAGAGGAAAGATTAGATGAGTTGTATTCTATCTACAAGGTGATATTCCTGCCTTATATAGGCAATATGTTTGTGTGCGAAACATAGGGCAATCACAGCAATCTAATTGTATATGGGATGGAAACTGGGCAAACCAACAGGTACGGTCATTATTGGCATAATTAAGGTCATCGCAATAGATAAGCCTGTCGTTGCTGCTCTAATAGCACGTTTTCGTTTTGAAGTGTCGTATGTCGTTTTGAAATCCAACTGTTTGAGGGCGTTGTGCGCTACCATCGTGGATCGCTAACTCGAGGAAATCGAAAACGATGTTGATGATCTAGTGTTCCGCTTAGCGTGACCATAATGTTTCTGTAGTGTTGCTGTTGCTACTAGTGGCCTCTTACGCTGAGGTATTGCCTTTTATATAGCAAATATCTGTGGTCAGAAAGGCTGCAAGTACATAGAACAACCAACAAAGCCACACGACACGATTAGAACTCTCCATGGAGGCGCAGGCCCAGCTTTCTCAGAGTCGCGATCATATATCCAATTGCAGTCCATGTCGTGTAGCCCCAAATGCTTGGAAATGGCTCCGAACATCTATTTCACGCCCGGCGTGGGGTGGGCCCCAACATTGAGGCTTCTAGACGGTGGTGGCGCAGTTACGGAGTTTTAGCGGGTGGTGATTGAGCCCCCTACTACCTCATTATACAGTTTAGTTTCTAACAGATTTTTATCTTGCTATATGGCTTCCAGGAAGATAACTACGTCCTGCGTCTCTTCGCACAAATACTGGCTTTTTGAGCGTTGCGGAAAAACAATCATTAAGCGGGCCAGTAAAGGTGCACGTGCTCGAGAAGTTCGAGTAAATTGTTCGTTGCCTAATAGTCTTAGTCTTATGGATTTACTTATTTGTAATTACTATAAGATAAATCTGGAAAGTAATTTGCGGTGTGCTTAAGGTCCTGTAAGAGCAAGCAATCTCACCAGGATGGAGGCTGTGCTGGTTGGCGCTGAACGAGTAAGCTCATCTCACAAAAAATTCGCCCAATTAGGAAATATGCAGCGACGGAGATGCATCCAATAGCATTTTGTTCTATTAATGGTTCTATTTTTTTGTCTTCTGTGCGCAGGGAATAAGAAGTACCATTTGCTAAACTACACATACCTCATGATGTGTAGACTTGTCAACAAGCAAGTAACTTGCAAGCCTTGCTTGTTAAACTTAGGTAATAACTAATTTAAGCAAGCTAAGTTCGCTTATACAAATTTACTAAGCAATTTAAGTTTTAATAGAAAACTTGCTTGGTAAACTTGAATAACTTAGGTGTTTGGGCTGTTAGAGTTAATTTTTGTGAGGTTTTTAAGTTACTAGTAAAAGCGATTTTGGGATAGTTTTCTAGTGTTGAGATTAGCTTAGTTAGCTCCAGCCACCTGATTTCGCGCGTTCGTTTGAACTTACCGCGTACTTGTTGCTCTACAACGCCTATCCTAGTGCCCACCCCCTAGTACTTTGCTGCTGCCTCTTTGCTGCCTTATAGCCTATTATGCCTGTCTCTAAAGCTACTAAAGCTACTGGCAGAGGCAGCAAACGCGCTGTAGGACACGCCAAAACAACCCCTGACCCTCCCTCTAAACGCGCCCGCGTCTTCCACGGCAAAGGCACCGAAAGCCAGCCTATAGAGCTACTAGAGAGCCAGCAATGGCCGCCTGCCTCGCCGGCTGTACAGGCGATCGACCTAACAGTTGAGCAGCCGCAGCGGCGGCGCTTACCGCGCAAAGCGCTAGCGGACGCGGCGTCCTAGGCTACTAAAAAGCGCCTATTCAAGTCGCAGTTGCGTAATAGAGTGGCTAACAAGGCTATTGTTAAGTCTGTAGCCAGCAGCAAAGCGGCTATAGTGGCTAGTTTCGACAAGGATAACCGCAAGGAGGGGCAGTTCGATAAGCGTTTTGTGGATAACTTTAACAGCATTAACTAGGATTGTTTAAAGCGCTTTTGTAAGCCTCCGCGCACTTAGAAGCAGGCTAAAAGCTAGATTTACGACTATAGTTACCGCGCGTCGCGCTGCGAAGTAGGCCTAAGGAGCTCTACTTTGTCTGCAAGTACTGCTATTAGTATTGTTCAAATAAAGGGATCTTTAAGGTTACGCAGTTAACAACAGCTGCGATCTCTTATCTAGGGTAGCTAAAGGCGGGCTACAACCTTAGCAAAGCTGGCAGCAAATTTGCTAAGCGGAAGCTGCTACCTGGCTAGAAGTTGCTAGTGATAGTAGCTGGTTCTGGTATAGAAGTTAGTTAAGAAATCGCCAACGAGATAGGCAACTTTAACGTATAGGGTTTCCGCTTTGCTGTTGTTACGTGGCTTCTTGAGAACAATCACCCGCTTAGCGAACTTGAATCGCCCGCCTTTTGTGCCTTAATTAGCTTTGCCAACCCTAAGGCAGAAGCAGCGCTATGGGCAAGTTTATAATAGCGTGTTGTTGTACGCGATAAGACTCTACGAATTCATGCTACTAAAAGTTGTTTTACGGCGCTGTCCAAATTAAGAAGCAAGATCTATATAAGCTTTAACAGTTGGACAATAAAGGGAGGCAAGCGCGGCTTTTTTGGAGTTGTAGCTCACTACGCTAATGCGTTAGGCAAGCTAGTGGACTTGCCTATAGCGCTGCCGCAGCTGGCGGGCGCCTACACTAGTAAGAGGATTGCTAAGGTCGTTACTTAAACGCTGCAGAAGTTCAGAATAAGTCTATTAAAGCTAGGCTGCTTTGTGCTCAATAACGCCTACGCTAATAATACTATAGTTAGCTGCCTTGCTGGTTAGTACAGCTTTACTGCCTCTTACTACCGCCTCCGCTGCGGTCCACATACAATTAATCTTGTTGCCTAGGCGATTATTTTTGGCAAGAATCCCGACTCATACGATAACGACGCAACAGAGCTAAGAGATAAGGAGCAACTAATAGCGGAATGGCGCAAAGACGGCCCTTTAGGCGTACTTATTAATGTGATTAACTATATACAAACGCCTCAGCAATACGACAAGTTTAACCACTTTTAGCGCCTCGCTAACACGGAGCTACTAACGCACGAAAAGAAATTAATATTAGAGCCTATTAAGGCGGTTGTTTACGCGCTGGAACTCGTACTATAGCTGCTTCAAACGCGCTGCTGAGCTACAGCACGCCGTTAGCAACTACGCTAACTACCACATACAGCGCACGCGCAACCTTGACAATATTGCTAAAAGACGCGGCAACAAGCTCCCTAACGTGCTAAAATGGATGCGATTAGACGGCCTAAATAGCGCGGACTGGGCGGTAATTATAGAGTATATTAACGCGCTTAAGCCGCTTAAAGACGCCACGAAGCAGCTTGAAAGTTGTAGTAAGTTAGGCAGGTTTGGCGCGCTTTACTTAGTTATCCCAGTCTTTAAAACGCTACTCCACGAGCTTAAGCTGCGCGTTAAGCAGTATAAGAGCGTCAACTTTGAGCAACCTGGCGCTCCGGAGGATCATATACCTATTAACCTTCGCGCTGCCTAGGCTAAAGCCGATAACTACTACGCCAAACTTGACGCAAGTCCTTACCCGTACGCCGCTACAATCCTCCACCTATACTACAAGCGCTACGCGCTACTGTAATCGTAGCTGGCGCAAAAAGCCAGACTAGTTGGCAAAAAACAACGCTGCGTTTAAGCAGCTTTAGCGGCAATATAGGCCAACCAACGCGCTAAAAAGCAGCCTAGCTGCGCAGTCTAGCGATCTTAAAGACGCTATTTGCCGCGATAGCTGACGCCGACGATAGCGACGACGACGACAAGGACATGGATAAGTACAAGCGGTGGAAGAAACTGGAGCTAAAATGGACACGCGAGTAGCTTAAAGACAGTTGCTGCCCTATCTGTTACTGGATTAAACTGGCGCTAAAATACCCTAATTTATCGCGCTTAGCAATTGACGTTCTAATAATCCCCGCCTCTAGCTGCGAGTGCGAGCGCCTCTTTAGCGAGCTTGGTGATCTATTAGAGCTAAAAAGACGCAAAATTAGAGCTTAGTTGCTAGCAGCTTTGCAATGTATTCAAGCTTGGCAGCGAGCTAGTTTTTAAACGCCTAGCTGATAGTAT
The DNA here is from genome assembly GCA_009805535.1 of Laburnicola sp. JP-R-44. Classification (NCBI taxonomy): domain Eukaryota; kingdom Fungi; phylum Ascomycota; class Dothideomycetes; order Pleosporales; family Didymosphaeriaceae; genus Laburnicola; species Laburnicola sp. JP-R-44. Next base: position 69,496 of record SELF01000006.1, read on the forward strand.
TGCTAAGAAGCTTGAAGCACTAGTTACCGACGATGAGCTAGGCCAGCAATATGGGATATGTGACTAGGAGTCGTCTTAGCAGTAATTTGTACCTACTTTAACTCTATATAATATAAATTCTATTAAGCAAGCAAGCAAGTCTTAAGCAATTAGTATGAAAACTTCACCTAAGTTAAGCAAGTTAAGTTCCTAATAAGCTGGAATACAAGCAAGTCAAGTTCGAGCTCGAAACTTGCTTAACTTGCTTGTTGACAAGTCTGATGATGTGAATTCAAGGGGCATTGGTAGAAGTTGTCATAAAACGGCTCTGCGCCGACTTTGATGCCGTACTCCTCACAAATATGGGATTTGATGTGACGGGACGCTATTAATAATTTGCAGTCGCAATATCGCATGTGTAGGGAACATTTATGGCAAAAGTGGATAGATATTTCGCTGCATCTACATCTTACAGCACTGCATGCCACACAACACCCAGTTTAAAACTAGGAAAACCTAAGTAGAAAGACTGGACATATGAAAAGCATATACGCTGGCTGCCGAAGTATACAAGAAAACAAATGAAAATTGAGAGTGTCTAAGGTAAGAAATATACAATCGAAGTGCAAAGAGACAAGCCATAGCGTAACAACACAACGCGACAACCGATCCTCAAAAGGACACAAAAGAAAAGGAGGCATGCTTAGAGAGCGCAAGCATGAATCGATGTGAGGTGTTGGGTGGCTTTCAGTCTTAACAGGCTTATTGCTGCCCATGCTGTGGGGTTTTCGGGTTAATGGTCAGTGGACCATGTTTCCTTGGGCTGGAAGCAGACTCCGCAACAAGCAATCCGGATTAGTTCGATTGATTGACTTGATTGGTATATAGCCAATTCAATCAAGCCAATCTCTTCCTTCACAAATTTAGTCACAATTTAATCCAAAGCGTGGAAATTAATTAACTTAATTAACTTAATTATAAGTGTACTAAGATTTTTAATATTTTTAGGAGGAGCTAGATAACCTATCTTGTACTACTTTTTTTTAGTGTTGCAGTTAATTAGCCTATTAGTGGGGCTTTATCGTAAGTCGTACCAGTATCAGACTCGTCTGTGCGCTCTTGCCTCATTTAATACGTGCTACCTCACTCTGTATCTGTTTTAAACCTCTTAACATCGCCTGTCTAGTCTATATAGATGCGTTTTTGGTGTTTTAATTACCTACTATGGCCAAACGCTCACGAACTCTTATTACTAGCACCGCTGCCGCCGCCGCCGCCGCCAAACGTACGCGCTTATTGGAGCTATCATCTTAACACGCATTATCTTAACGCGTATTATCTTAACACGCATTGTCTTAACGCGTATTGTCTTAACGCGCATTATCGCCCTATTAAGCTTTAGCTACTGCGAGCTAGGCCAACACTATACAAACGTTTGAGTCGCAGTTGCTAGAGTTGCAGCTAGAGGCAGAGATCGTTGCGCCCACAGAGGGTAGCTAGGCTGGTATAGCGGGTACAGCTGAAGCTGGAGGTAATAATAGAGATAATAGAGATGGCGATAACTTTGACAGCATTAAATAGGAGCGTTTAAGAGGCTTTATAAAGCCAATTGCAACTTAACAACATAAACAAAGCTAGATCTTTAAACATAGCTACTATGTTATTAAGCGTAAGAACACAAGCAAAGTGTGGTTTGTATGCAAGTATTGCCACACTTACAAGGTTATTAATACTAGAGGCAGTGGCATCTTTAACGTTATAAAGGCGACATTAGCTGCTGCTACTTATCTTAGTTAACAAAAACGAGGCCATATGCTCTTAAAGGACGGCGTAAAACGACTCCAACACAGTAGTAGATAGCTCTCTTTATGGCAAGCGTTTAAGGCTAGTATTAAGGTCCCTTAACACGCTGCTAACGCGATAGGCAACTTTAATATATAGCAGTTCCAACAAGCTGCAGTACTCTACCTACTAGATAACAACTTGCTAATAGAGCTGCTTACAAGGCTGTTATTGCGAGAGATAATTAACTTTACTACTAATCTAGAGGCAGAGGTAGCGTTGTGGGTAAGTCCTTAGAGTGTTTCTATATACACTATGCGCCTGTTCCGCTGTATACAGCCCTAAGTTGTCCAGGCCCTATTAGAAGCCGCAGGTAAGATCTATATAAGCTTTAATAGCTGGACAATAAAGGGTAGTAAGCGCAGGTTCTTTTAGGTTATTGCTTACTTTGCTAACGCCTCTAGAGAGTAAATATAAAATTTGCCTATTAATCTACTACAACTTGTAGGCTCTTATACAGGCGAGGCTATTATATCTACTCTTATTAAAACACTTAAAGTATATAGTATTACTTGCGAGAAGCTAGGCTACTTTGTGCTCAACAACGCTATAAACAATAACACCGCGATTGCTGCGGTTGCTCGCGTATACAACTTTGACGCCACCTATTAACGCCTCTATTACGGCCCTTACACGCGCTTAACCTTATTAGCTAGGCGATTATATTTAGCGCGGATAGAGAGGCTTATAATAATACTACTGAGCAGATTAATATAGAGGAGCTGTACTTGCAGGAGTGGCGTAAAGATAGCCTGCTAGGCATACTTATTAATATTATTAACTATATTAAAACACTATAGCAGTATAACCTTTTTAGAGAGTTTTAGCGCGTTGCTAACGCTAAGTTGCCTGCTAGAGAGCGTCTCTCTAAGTGCTTAAGCTAGTTAAGCCTATTGTTACTCGCTAGAACTTGTATTACGCTGCCGTTAAGTGCGCAACTTAACTTTAAGCTGCCTATAACTCCTACGCTAAGCACTATATTAACTATATCTTTCTTAAAGATAGGCGCGCAAAACAACATAACAATACACTCCCTAACGCTCTAAGTTAGATAAGATTAACTAGCCTTATAGCTGCCGACTAGGCAGTAATAATAGAGTACTAGGACTGCCTTAATCCGCTTAAACTTGCTATAGAGCGGCTAGAAGGTCGCGGCAAAGCGGGCAAGTTTGGTGCTATCTATAAGATTATACCTGTCTTTAAGTACGTACTTAGCGCGCTTAAAGCGCGCACGCGCCCGTACAAGCAAGTTAATTTCAACTACATAGACGCTCTAGAGGACTATCTTAGTATTAACCTACGCGCTGTCTAGAGTAAGGCTAATAAGTATTATAATAAGCTTAATCACACTTGCCTGCATACTACGCCTACGCGCTGTCTGCCTTTATCTATACTACAAGTTCTACTGCGAGAATAGCTGGGCTGACAAGCTAGAGTGGCTTGCTGCCGCTAATGCTAGGTTTTAACAACTATAGTAATCGTACAAGCCTTACTACTAACTAACGCCCTCTATCTTGTACAACTATAATATTAATAGCAAGTAGAATAGATAACGTAATTAGCGCCTTTGTACGCCGCAACAACACTAAAGATAAGGCAGCCTACAATAACAAGTACGTACGCTGGAGGACTTAAGAGCTAGAGTAGAGCAAGGAGCAATACTTAGGCAATAGGCACCTAGTTATATACTGGATATAAATGCGCTTAAAATACCTATATTTAAGCTAGTTTGTAATTAATATACTAACTATCTTAGCATTAAGTTGTAATTGCAAACAGCTCTTTAGCGAGCTTAGCAACCTACTTAAGCCTAGATAACGCGCTATTAGTAGTAAGTTACTTGCAGCTCTTTAATTAGTAAGAGCGTAAATAAGAGCTAGCTTCCAAACTCCGCATAAGAGCGATAAGGGCAACAATAAGGACGATCTTTCTAATAAAGAGATTGTACAAGACTACAATATACAAGAATAGATTACTTACCTATAGTAGTTATATACAAATATAATCTTTTAGCATCTAATCTAATTAATTTATAATTAATTTGCAATTAAGCTGCCCTAAAACACTAACAATTAATCTATAATTAAGCAGCGGCGACGTCACTAACAATCAAGCCAATTGACGACTCTGAGATTGATTGAATTGCTTGTTGCGGAGTCTGGTCCATGGCGGAGGTGACGGCACCAGTCTTCCCTTCGCGCTCCCTTGCCCACCGTTCGACCCAAAATTGTTTGAGATAGGCGCATTTAGTTCTCTCCTCGTTGAAGATGTTTTCTCCCACAAGCCATTGGCTGGGTAAGGATGTAATGGGAATATCGCCCCTTTCAAAATTCTCGTAGAAAAATGTTGCGACTATCTGACCGTCCATCGCATGCTCAGTTTGGTAGGTATCCTGCCCTTTGTAGTTCCATAACCCATCGGATTTTGATTTTGGAAACGGTTGTCGACCAAAGGCGTAATTATCTTTGCATGGATCGGTAACGTCGGCATTGTAGGCGAGAATGGACTTTCCACTTGTCGGGTCGTACGGGGAACAGCTGGCCGCTGGTAGGATAGCCGGGGAACTCCATTTTCACCTCGTGCTTGCTACTCTTCTTTCTTCCCCCCTTCCCCAGTTTGTCTTCGTCTGCGGTGCAAACTGATATTTTTTGTGACCAGCCGCAGCAGGAGCATGCGGTGCCCTGGCAGCCACTTGCTTTCCAGTGCGGCTTGGCCTAGATTTTCCTGGCTTGTTCGGGGAGGGTTCTCTAGAGGACGGTTTCTCGTTCGTCAGAATCTTCCCTGCTTCCCTCGTCCCGCATACGCCTAACTTGTATTTGGTGGGGCCTGCCTTCTTGGAATCTTTTGGTGAAGGTCGAGGATGGCGTGATGGTGAGTTAGAGCCTGGGCGTTTTGCTGGGCTCTTTCCCCCTTGTCCTAGTGACGGCGAGTCGTCGGGTTCGCTGTCACTCGAATGACTTGGTTGCTGTGCAGGGCGCTTTTCCCCACGTCCTCGTAATGGTGAGTCGTCGGGCTCGCTGTCACTCGAATGACTTAGTAGAGTGGCGGGATAGCTCCCTACCTGTTGGCCTGGAGTCCAGACTCCGCAACAAGCAATTCAATCAATCTCAGAGTCGTCAATTGGCTTGATTGTTAGTGAGTGACGTCGCCATTGCTTAATTGTAGATTAATTGTTAGTGTTTTAGGGCAGCTTAATTGCAAATTAATTATAAATTAATTAGATTAGACGCTAAAAGATTATATTTGTATACAACTACTGCAGGTAAGTAATCTATTCTTATATATTGTAGTCTTGTACAATATCTTTATTAGAAAGATCGTCCTTATTATCGCCCTTATTGCTCTTATGCGGAGTTTAGAAGCTAGCTCTTATCCACACTCTTACTAATTAAAGAGCTGCAAGTAACTTACTACTAATAGCGCGTCGTCTGGGCTTAAGTAGGTCGCTAAGCTCGCTAAAAAGCTGTTTGCAATTACAACTTAATACTAGGATAGTTAGTATATTAATCGCAAACTAGCTTAAACATAGGTATTTTAAGCGCATTTGTATCTAGTACATAACTAGGTGCCTATTGCCTAAGTATTGCTCCTTGCTCTACTCTAGCTCTTAAGTCCTCCAGCGTACGTACTTGTTATTGTAGGCTGCCTTATCTTTAGTGTTGTTGCGGCGTACAAAGGCGCTAATTACGTTATCTATCCCACTTGCTATTAATATTGTAGTTGTACGAGATAGAGGGCGTTAGTAGTAAGGCTTGTACGATTGCTATAGTTATTGAAACCTAGCATTAGCGGCAGCGAGCCACTCTAGCTTGTCAGCCTAGCTGTTCTCGCAGTAGAACTTGTAGTATAGATAAAGGCAGATAGCGGCGTAGTATGCGGGCGAGTGATTAAGCTTATTATAATACTTATTGGCCTTACTCTAGGCAGCGCATAGGTTAATACTAAGATAGTCCTCTAGAGCGTCTATATAGTTGAAATTAACTTGCTTGTACAGGCGCGTGCGCGCTTTAAGCGCGCTAAGTACGTACTTAAAGACAGGTATAATCTCATAGATAGCACTAAACTTGCCCGCTTTGCCGCAACCTTCTAGCCGCTCTATAGCAAGTTTAAGCGGATTAAGGCAGTCCTAGTACTCTGTATTACTGCCTAGTTGGCAGCCGTAAGGCCAATTAATCTTATCTAACTTAAGAGCGTTAGGGAGTGTGTTGTTATGTTGTTTTGCGCGCCTATCTTTAAGAGAGATGTGGTTAATATAGTACTTAGCGTAGGAGTTATAGGCAGCTTAAAGTTAAGTTGCGCACTTAAAGGCAGCGTAATACAAGTTCTAGCGAGTAACAACAGGCTTAACTAGCTTAAGCACTTAGAGACGCTCTTTAGCAGGCAACTTAGCATTAGCAACGCGCTAAAACTCTCTAAAAAGGTTATACTACTATAGTGTTTTAATGTAGTTAATAACATTAATAAGTATGCCTAGCGGGCCATCTTTACGCCACTTCTGTAAGTATAGCTCCTCTGTATTAATCTGCTTAGCAGTGTTGTTATAAGCCTCTCTATCTGCGCCAAATATAATCGCCTAGCCAATAAGGTTAAGCGTGTGAGGGCCGCAATAGAGGCGCGTTGATAGGTGGCGTCAAAGTTGTATACGCGAGCAACCGCAGCAATTGCGGTGTTATTGTTTATGGCGTTGTTGAGCACAAAGTAGCCTAGCTTCTCGCGAGTAATACTATATACTTCGAGCGTTTTAATAAGAGTGGATACAATAGCCTCGCCTGTATAAGAGCCTGCAAGTTATAGTAGGTTAATAGGCAAGTCTTATATTACTCTAGAGGCATTAGCAAAGTGAGCAACAACCCTAAAGAACCTGCGCTTACTGCCCTTTGTTGTCTAGCTGTCAAAGCTTATATAGATCTTACCTGCGGCTTCTAATAGGGCCTGGACAACTTAGGGCTGTATACAGCGGAACAGGCGCATAGTGTACGTAGCAACACTCCAAGGACTTACCCACAACGCTGCCTCTGCCTCTAGGTTAGCAAAGTTAATTATCTCTCGAAATAACAGCCTTGTAAGCAGCTCTATTAGCAAGTTGTTATCTAGCAGGTAAAGTACTACACAGCTTGTCAGAACTGCTATATATTAAAGTTGCCTATCGCGTTAGCAGCGTGTTAAGGGACCTTAATACCAGCCTCAAACGCTTGCCATAAAGAGAGCTGTCCACTACTGTGTTGGAGTTGTTTTACGCCGTCCTTTAAGAGCATATAGCCTTGTTTTTGTTAACTAAGATGAGTAGCAGCAGCTAATGTCGCCTTTATAACGTTAAAGATGCCACTGCCTCTAGTATTAATAACCTTATAAGTGTGGCAATACTTGCATACAAACCACACTTTGCTTGTGTTCTTACGCTTAATAACATAGTAGCTATATTTAAAGATCTAGCTTTGTTTATGTTGTTAAGTTGCAATTTAGCTTTATAAAGCCTCTTAAACGCTCCTATTCAATGCCGTCAAAGTTATCGCCATCTCTATTATCTCTATTATTACCTCCAGCTTCAGCTGTACCCGCTATACCAGCCTAGCTACCCTCTGTGGGCGCAACGATCTCTGCCTCTAGCTGCAACTCTAGCAACTGCGACTCGAACGTTTGTATAGTGTTGGCCTGGCTCGCAGCAGCTAAAGCTTAATAGGCGATAAATGCGTGTTAAGACAATACGCGTTAAAGACAATGCGTGTTAAGATAACGCGTTAAGATAATGCGTGTTAAGATGATGGCTCTAATAAGCGCGTACGTTTGGCGGCGGCGGCGGCGGCAGCGGTGCTAGTAATAAGAGTTCGTGAGCGTTTGGCCATAGTAGGTAATTAAAACACCAAAAACGCATCTGTATAGACTAGACAGGCGATGTTAAGAGGTTTGAAACAGATACAGAGTGAGGGTAGCACGTATTAAATAAGGCAAGAGCGCACAGACGAGTCTGATACTGGTACAACTTACGATAAAGCCCCACTAATAGGCTAATTAAACTGCAACACTAAAAAAAAGTACAAGATAGGTTATCTAGCTCCTCCTAAAAATATTAAAAATCTTAGTACACTTATAATTAAGTTAATTAAGTTAATTAATTTCCACGCTTTGGATTGAATTGTGACTAAATTTGTGAAGGAAGAGATTGGCTTGATTGAATTGGCTATACCAATCAAGTCAATCAATCGAACCAATCCGGATTGCTTGTTGCGGAGTCTGCTGGAGTCCCACCAAAGTAAAGGTCCGGGAGTGGTTGTGGCCTCAGTCTCGGTCGTCCCCTTCCGCCGCGTCCCTTTCCGCGTCCTCTTCCTGCCCATTTCTCTAACTTATCACCACTAACAACTACGTCCGCCTCAATATTAGATTCAAACAAAAGGTTAATTGAATGCGGATTGGTGCTAAACGTCTAGTCGCGTACTTATTGCTGTTCGGATACCTAGGAAGGTAGTGCAATTGCAAGAGAATAGATACTGAAAGCTGCGGAGCAAAGAGAAGGTATAGTACGCAACGCTTTATACTGAAATAAGTAGGTAGAAGAAAAGAGAATAATGATATGAGTAAACAAATGCAGTCGATTAGAGAGCCAGCTCCAAGTGAGTTCAAATTTAAATAAGGACAGAACAAAAGAAGAGATGCAGTACAGGTGGGAAGTAGGACTCCCATTTAGATTAAATACATCGCCTGTGAGTTGGCATCTCATATTAGCGAAACCATTCATTAGCGGCACAGTGTCGGTGTTGCCTAATCCAGAGACTCGGCCTTTAGCGCAGAGGCCTTGTTCCTCGCGAACACCGCACAGTTCAACACAGCTACTGCGTAAATCGTCATCCAATCCAAATGAGGTCTGTGGTCTACTGCCTGAGGTTTGGCGGACATGGGGGGTGCCTAGTCGGGTGATGGTAGTGCCTAGTAATGCACGGCTCTGATTAGGAAGTACCAACAGTCGGAAAAATGAACAATTCACGGAGATAACAGGCAGTTGCGGGTCGAAATACCTCTTAGGGGCTTGGTGCGAGTCCGTAGATGTGTTCAAGCTCGAGGGACACCGGCGTGGAACCCGATCACCGAAGCTACACGCACTATGACGAGGCTCTCGAATGTCAGAGGCAGAAAGACGATGGCGTCTATTACTCCATCGGCATGCCAGTTATAGATGCCACGCAGATGCATCCGTGAGGTCCGAATAAATTGGTATATCGCGACCGGTGCTGCTTCAATTGGGTGCCCAGTTACGGATCACTTGATGATTTCCGGCGGCGAAGTGCATCTGTTGAGAAAGACCGGCGGCACAGTCGCGCAGTTCATGCAGCACTGCGAGTCAGCCCCGCCACGTTGGCACGCTTGTCTTGAAAAGGCTAGTCTCTCTTCGGCAGGCACCACGACTTTTCTCATAAAAGACTGCTGCCTCCGCTTCACTTCTTCGCTCATACTCAAATAATTCTGCAGCACTCTGTGTGTCTATGAAATTGTTGGACCGACATCGCTCACTCTCTCTCTTCTATTCTTATTCTACGCCACGGTTTTTGCACTATGGCAGCGCATCTACCGAGAGAACTGCTCCGGCAAATCATCCAAGAGTTCATATCGCTAGATCGGGATTCAAGCGGTAGACCACAGGGTTCGTCTCTTATGCCTCTCGCCATGGTGAACCGTCATTGGCTCTCGATCCTCGAGGCCTTTCTCTGGAGTGAGATCATAATAAATCCATCTGAGCTCGATTCGTTCAGGGCCGTATTCTCGAAGGTTTCACGCCGGCAATCACTGAAACATCTTGTAATTAACTCAGGTACATGGTTTCAATCCAACTTCATGGGAGATGGCGAACAGGAGCTTCCCGACGACGATGAAGAGTATGGCAGTGGAGAGGATGCGTGGGACTGGGATGATGGAAATGTTCCAGAAGACCATGATGATTTGGAAGAAAGAGCTCTGGTAATTCAACAAGAGACTCGAAGTTTTTTCCAGCAAATGCAACAGTTCTGGAATGAGCTCGCCTGCTGGGGTCAGGATTTATATGTTTACCGCATCAGGATCTCGATGGATGGGGATTGTCTGTACAGTCACCTAGGGCGTGGTTTCAGAGCTTCTACACCAGTGGAACAATTTCTCGCAGCAGAGAACTGGCTCGACGGATTACCTGATATGCCAATGGTCCCATCGGTGCGTACTCTGGAGCTGGAAGGATACCCCGATCTGTGGCCTGCAATTGTGTCTTGCAGACTGGCGAGAACCCTTCCAAATTTGCAGAAGCTTGAACTAAGTTCACAAGATTACGAGAAGACTTGGTATTACGCTCGTAAACACTTGCGTGGAAGTAGGTCCATTTCTATTACTTTTGGCGAAGCACTAGCTGACATCTTTAGTCCTTGCAAGAGAATTGGCGACTCTTCCCCCATCGCTTTCAAACCTACTATTGTCCTTACCTTATACACCAAATTGGGACCAAAAGATTGCATTGCCAACTTTTCTCGAGGGTGGGGTGGACTTGTTCTCGCGTTCCTTGAGCAGCATTGCAACGAACCTGACGAGGTTATCTATGTGAGTTAAACCTGGGTGCTTGTAAGAAATCTTCTAACCAAACAGATATGTGAGCAACATATCTCCCGAATTTTTCTGGGAACCGGAAGCTCTGTTTCCTAGTTCACATGATTGTCGGCCTGTAAGATGGCCCAACCTCAGAGAGATGCACGTAGTCACAGGACTCGCAATGGCCACTGCAAGATTCTGGATGCGTCCGTCTGATCCTCAAATGCTTCATTGGCCCATTGAAGAGGATCCGGGTCGCGAGGTATGGTTCAGTGATGATGAAGAAGAAAGCGAGCGTCTAATACGCAAGTTTGGGGACCGCAATCTATGCCAATTCCGAGACAGACCCGAACCGTCCGTATTCAACACCTTGGCAATTAATATTGCCCGAGCGGTGTCTTGCTCGCCAGTTCTTCGCAGCATAAGTCTCCAATTTGAGCCACATTCCCCTGAGAGGTATCATGAGTATGAGGGTTGGGTATTCTTCTTTCGGTCTGGTTCAAACGCCCAGAAAACCAAAGTGTTGGATGCAGAATCGGGAGTATGGTTATTGTGAATACCCGGGTATCGATACGCATCCATTCCACAGACCGCGGTCCGAATGGGTCTTTCGGTGCCCTCACCATCAATTACAATGGGAAGAGCCGGAGGAGGCGAAGGTGCTATGGAGGGAGAGGTTTTCAGACATGGATTTTGATACGGTAACATGTGAGATTGAGGACGCATATGGCAAGAATGGCATTTGGTATCGACGGAGGAACGGTCAGCAGATAGGGCCAGCGGTGATGGATTGTGCAACTCCAGACTGCACGAATTGCTTCTATTGGAACCAGGACTTGGAAAGTTTTCAGCGGCGGCGGTAACCTAGGTTAGACACGCACGCACACAGTTTGGATGCGTAGTCAGCTTCGCCTTGTTGCAATCTCTGCGCTCGAATGAGTCAAACAACTTGGACATCGATACGGTGCAGCATGTTGATGCATATGAAAAAATTCATCGAGTTGTCTGTGAATATCAACATTCCATTTTCGAACTTCAGACTTTTGCAACACAAGATCAAAACAGCATAATTCATGGTACCTCCCATCATCTCTTTTCGTGTAGTTTTCTTTTGGGGGCAGTGTCTAGACGTGCTCTAGATACTCCTTATCTCTATTTCTAGTCTCCCATCTTTTAGATCCACTTTTGCAGCCGATGAGTTGTATACCATACATCCTGTATCCCAGGGTCAATCCGTGATGTCTCATAACCCCAGACCAGCCCGAGGCTGTTCAAAGCTGTAGTGTTTTACTTATTATTCGACTTGGCTGGTGCAAAGTGGGATCGTGCCTCCAACTCGACAAATGTGATCTACTCACTCACACTGGTAGATCTATCATGCAATTGGTTTGCTGGAAATTCTGCAAGAGCTTTTAGCGATATCAACTGGCTTGCATAAGGCCGCAGTGATCGTCGAAGCGCCGACAGCTCGCCGTGGTCGGTGACAATACCCGCATGACGACGGGTCGAGATGTGTTCCGTTCTTGGACTGGCTGTAGCATGAGCTCCAAAAAGCGTGGTGCAACCATAGGTTGTCAAATGTCGTGGTAAACTCATTGGAGTTCGTTGGTGGAAATTGTAACCTAAGACACAGAAAGGGAGTAACATGGAAAGTACTAAAAATAGTACCTAGCACGTAGTAGCAGTGACAAGAGCATGAACAACAGAGCAATAATCCGCTCCAAAAACATCCTTCCACGTTGCTTCTCCAGCTCTAGCTTCCTTGATCTTAGGGAACCGTTTCAAGAAATCGGGATGTGGGTTATTGAGTAACTGCAGGCCTTCAACCAAGTCTCTCGGTACGGGTTGAGCGAACCTCTGGTTTGCGAGCTTGCTTCGATCTCTCGAGCCACCCAGGATACCAGTCTCGTTCTCGACCTGCACCATGATGACCGTGCTGTGCGCGCCATCGAATTCCTTCAGATATCTCATCAATGTGCCCAATGCCTTGGCGTCGGCCGTCCAACCCGCTTCACAAACAGGGCTGACATACTCCTCCGTCCTCATCTTCGCTCCTGCTTCGCTAACATGTGCCCTTGGAAACCTCTTGACATCCTTTTTAACCCAAGCCGGTACATACGTGCTGAGAGCAGTACCAGCTTCATGCCGTGTTTCCGGGCATCGAGAATGATCTCGAGGTTGCTGAAGTCGAAGCGGCCCGCTTCAGGCTCAATTTGCTCCCACGCGACAGATCCGAGAAAGAGTATTGCAATGCATTGCGCCCATGTTCTCCCAGATCTTGTCATCGCGCAAGTATTTCGCGGAACTGAGTGTTGAGTTGTGTAGCTCGGCGCTGAGCATGAGGAATGGTTCGCCATTGACGATCAACTGCGAGGATGTCTTCGTCTTTCGAAGGTGCGGTATTTGCGTGGCCGCCATGATGAGCGATGTATGTGTACTTTCTGCAACGAATCTGTGTGCTGTACGAAGATGGATGAGGAGGGAAAGTAAAGCTGGCGAAATCGGAGGCAGCGCAGGAAGAGGTCAGACGTAAATAAATCTGCTTTAGGAATGAAGACTCGCCCCAACTTTTGGTTGTAATTTTCAGACAGCAACATGCGCGTTGTCTCCGAGGCTTCTCCACTTGGTGTGGGGGAAAGGGGGGTGGACGCAAATCATCGGAATAACAGGGCACGTGAGCAGAATCGATCTTGAGAAACTAGCACCGTAAACTACCTAGGATAAACTACCCTCTTGCGGTCTGTGTACCATCGAAATTTGAGACCATTTTGACTCACGTGACGTTTTTAGTGTGAGGATTCAAGCAGGTGCTAATCGGATCACGTGAGTCAAACCCGTCTAAAATCCCGGTGGTATCTCACACTCTTGGCCCGTTAGTCTGCTTCCGGACGCTAATTCTGACCTTCTCTGACAGCAGCAGCTTCACCCACATGAGGTTAAACTGCTCAGGCCTCTCCTTTAGGAACTGCACATCGCATAAAGGGTGAAGAAACGCCCAGGACAAGCGTGCTTGCCGATGGCAAAGGACACCAAGGCGTCGTCGAGGCTGACGGTCGACTTGATATTCGGCTGTGCCGTCTGGTCGTGTGGCGTAGTTGCGCCCTGCTGGTCCAGCAGACTCTCCGCAACAAGCAATCCGGATTGGTTCGATTGATTGACTTGATTGGTATAGCCAATTCAATCAAGCCAATCTCTTCCTTCACAAATTTAGTCACAATTCAATCTAAAGCGTGGAAATTAATTAACTTAATTAACTTAATTGTAAGTGTACTAAGATTTTTAATATTTTTAGGAGGAGCTAGATAACCTATCTTGTACTTTTTTTTAGTGTTGTAGTTAATTAGCCTATTAGTGGGGCTTTATTATAAGTCGTACCAGTATTAGACTTATCTGTGCGCTCTTGCCTTATTTAATACGTGCTACCTCACTCTGTATACTGTTTCAAACCTCTTAATATTGCCTATCCAGTCTATACAGACGCGTTTTTAGTGTTTTAATCACCTACTATAGCCAAACGCTCACGAACTCTTACTACTAGCACCGCTGCTGCCGCCGCCGCCGCCAAGCGTACGCGCTTATTGGAGCCATCATCTTAACACGCATCATCTTAACGCGCATTATCTTAACACGTATCGTCTTAACGCGTATTGTCTTAAAAACGCGCATTATCGCCCTATTAAGCCCTAGCTACTACAAGCTAGGCTAACACTATACAAACGTTCGAGTCGCAGTTGCTAGAGTCGCAGCTAGAGGCAGAGATTGTTGCGCCCACAGAGGGCAGCCAGGCTGGTACAGTGGGTACAGCTGAAGCTGGAGGTAATAATAGAGATAATAGAGATGGCGATAACTTTAACAGCATTAAATAGGAGCGTTTAAGAGGCTTTATAAAGCTATTTGCAACTTAACAACGTAAATAAAGCTAGATCTTTAAATATAGCTACTATGTTGTTGAGCGTAAGAACACAAGCAAAGTGGTTTGTATGCAAGTATTGCCACACTCACAAGGTTATTAACGCTAGAGGCAGCGGCATCTTTAACATTACAAAGGCGACATTAGCTGCTGCTGCTCATCTTAGTTAATAAAAACGAGGCCATATGCTCTTAAAGGACGGCGTAAAACAACTCTAACACAGTAGTAGACAGCTCTCTTTATAGCAAGCGTTTAAGGCTAGTATTAAGGTCCCTTAACACGCTGCTAACGCGATAGGCAACTTTAACATACAGCAGTTCTAAGAAGCTGCAGTACTCTACCTACTAGATAACAACTTGCTAATAGAGCTGCTTATAAGGCTGTTATTTTAAGAGATAATTAACTTTGCTAACCTAGAGGCAGAGGTAGTGTTGTGGGTAAGTCCTTGGAGTGTTATTATGTACACTATGCGCCTGTTCCGCCGTATACAGCCCTAAGTTGTCCAGGCCCTGTTAGAAGCCGCAGGTAAGATCCATATAAGCTTTAACGGCTGGACGACAAAGGGCGGTAAGCGCAGGTTCTTTAGAGTTATTGCTTACTTTACTAACGCCTCTAGAGTAATATAAGACTTGCCTGTTAACCTACTATAACTTATAGGCTCTTATATAGGCGAGGCTATTGCATCTACTCTTATTAAAACGCTCGAAGTATATAGTATTACTCGCAAGAAGCTAGGCTACTTTGTGCTCAACAACGCCACGAACAATAACACCGCGATCGCTGCGGTTGCTCGCGTATACAACTTTAACGCCACCTATTAACGCCTCTGTTGCGGCCCTTACACGCTTAACCTTATTGGCTAGGCGATTATATTTGGCGCGGACAGAGAGGCTTATAATAACACTGCTGAGCAGATTGATACAGAGGAGCTGTACTTGCAGGAGTGGCGTAAAGATAGCCTGCTAGGCATACTTATTAATGTTATTAACTACATTAAAACACTATAGCAGTATAACCTTTTTAGAGAGTTTTAGCGCGTTACTAACGCTAAGTTGCCTGCTAGAGAGCATCTCTAAGTGCTTAAGCTAGTTAAGCCTATTGTTACTCGCTAGAACTCGTATTACGCTGCCTTTAAGCGCGCAACTTAACTTTAAGCTGCCTATAACTCCTACGCTAAGCACTATATTAACCGCATCTCTTTTAAAGATAGGCGCGCAAAACAATATAATAACACACTCCCTAACGCTCCAAGTTAGATAAGATTAACTAGCCTTACAGCTGCTGACTAGGCAGTAATACAGAGTACTAGGACTGCCTTAATTCGCTTAAACTTGCTATAGAGCGGCTAGAAGGTTGCGGCAAAGTGGGCAAGTTTAGTGCTATCTATGAGATTATACCTGTCTTTAAGTACGTACTTAGCGCGCTTAAAGCGCGCACGCGCCTGTACAAGTAAGTTGATTTTAACTACACAGACGCTCTAGAGGACTATCTTAGTATTAACCTACGCGCTGCCTGGAGTAAGGCTAATAAGTATTATAACAAGCTTAATCACTCGCCTATATACTACTACGCCGCTATCTGCCTTTATCTATACTACAAGTTCTACTGTAAGAATAGCTGGGCTGACAAGCTAGAGTGGCTCGCTGCCCGCTAATGCTGGGTTTCAACGATTATAGCAATCGTACAAGCCTTACTACTAACGCCCTCTATCTTGTACAACTACAATATTAATAGTAAGTAGGATAGATGACGTAATTGGCGCCTTTGTACGCCGCAACAACACTAAAGATAAGGCAGCCCACGATGACGAGTACGTACGCTGGAGGACTTAAGAGCCAGAGTGGAGCAAGGAGCAATACTTAGGCAATGGGCACCTAGTTATGTACTGGATACAAATGCGCTTAAAATACCTATATTTAAGCCAGTTTGCGATTAATATACTAACTATCCTGGCATTATTAAGTTGCGATTGCGAACAGCTCTTTAGCGAGCTTAGCGACCTACTTAAGCCTAGATAACGCGCGCTATTAGCAGTAAGTTACTTGCAGCTCTTTAATTAGTAAGAGCGTGGATAAGAGCTGGCTTCTAAACTCCGCACAAGAGCGATAAGGGCGACGATAAGGACGATCTTTCTAATAAAGATATTGTATAAGACTACAACATATAAGAATGGATTACTTACCTATAGTAGTTGTATACAAATATAATCTTTTAGTATCTAATCTAATTAATTTACAATTAATTTGCAATTAAGCTGCCCTAAAACACTAACAATTAATCTACAATTAAGCAGCGGCGACGTCACTAACAATTAAGCCAATCGACGACTCTGAGATTGATTGAATTGCTTGTTGCGGAGTCTGTGGTCCAGGATGGAGCGCACGGCACCTTGATTGCAGAAGCGAAAGGCGTTGTAGGCCGCGGCGTCGGGGTATGGGACTCGTCAAGGTGGATGGGTTCCATGGGGATAAGCGTTTGCACGCCCTGCGGCAAAATTGTGCCGTTGGGGAGCGTCACCCCCTCGCGAGCCACGACCTGCCAACTATCAGCAACTGCAATTTGTCGCGGTTGGGGGGTGGGGGAAAGGCGGCAAGAACGTACCCGTCGTGGTAAGGCGAAGATACCGAAATTCGACATGCGCATTGATTCGCGAAGCGCTGAATCGAACCTCACCATCTTAGTCACAGCTTCTTTCGACCATTCGCCCCCATGGTCATACAGTACTCTCTGTCGCATTCCTCGCGGAGTCCAGCTTGGAACTCTTCAGCCCGCGGAGAGGAGAACAGGTCCAGGATTGTCTTCGCGATTGTGAAGGAGGTGCTGTGCATCGACACAAAATTGAGGATTAGGAACCGATATCCAATCAATGTCGGATCAAGCTGGTCAACATCTCCGTCTTTGTAGGCTTCGTCAATAACCCATTGCAGTCCATCGCCCTACGCTCGTCAGTTCTTCTAGTAGTAGCACTAAAGCGACGCTGTTGAGGAGCTTGTGCGTTGAATATACCAGAGGTGCCCAGTCGTATTTCGCATCCTCCCTCTTCTTCCTCCTGTTATCCTCCAGTCTTTTCTTGATTTCTGGTAAACATTTCTTCAGGCACTTCTTTGCCACCCTAAAGACTCTGAATTTGACCAGTTGTCCCACCACAGGCCTTAACGAGGACGGTAGCACGTTCAGGACAGTGGCGCCGCCAAACGCAGACATGGCGTACGCTCGCAGATCTTCTAGAAGATCTTGGTCGCGGCCTGGAGACGCATCAGCTCTACAATTCATAGCAAGCAATCCCGTGATGCAACTTACAAAGCGGCAACCCCAAATGAATGCTCGATTCGACGCCCCGCTTATGATCTTCATGAAACTAGGCCAAGCCTCCAACTCCCTCCACTCCCCTCCCGTCCCCCAATGCTTGTCGAATCCAATACTCAGCACCTCTACTATCTATCGCATCGGTCAGCATGCCCAAATTGCGCGTCAACTGGTTCCTAAGGACATTAAGGTGGAGGTTGTTGTACACGATCTTGGGGCGGAGCGTATAGTCCGTCTGAATTGTTTCATTCTGGCATCTGTGAGTCACGAGAATGGTCTCTGGCAGGTTACAAACGGCTTTGGCGTGCGCGGGTGGGATGACTATCATGGGACCTCTGCCGGCGGTGGTAACAAGGAAATGCTGGTTGCTTTTAGAGTACTTTTGTGGGGGAGATTAGAATGGGCTTTGCGGAATGCGGAAGGCCTCGGGGGAAAGTACCTTTGCGTAGCCTTCAAATGCCATTTCCCCAGTCCCTTTGAAGGAGCGCAGAACACCACGAGTCCAAGCGAACCATTCATATTTAATGCCGACAGTGGGCTGCATGGCCCAAAAGCGGGAGACGGCGCTGGTAGGCGACAATATGTAGGAGATACCTAGTGCCAGTATGAAGATTACGATGGTCGATAGCGTGAGTGGGGACAGCTGGAATGGCGTCGCGGATAATAAGCGATCCATTGTCAATATTATCTTTCGCGATAGAGATTGAGAAGCTAAGGAAATGGAGCAATTGACACTGCAGTCGCACGATGAACAGAAGGTGCTGCCGGGTCAGTTTGTATTGATGTCTTTCGTTGCGGCGGCGTTTCTTAATCCCCGAATACGTACACAAGGCTGCCGTGTGTACACCGAAAAGCAGTCAATGCAGGTTCCTACACACATTCGCTCTGGTACAGAAAAGGGGGCGGAATAGGCTATGTGTGACGGATTTTAGGTGATTACGTCAGCGGTGCTGTGATTACGTCAGCGCCTTGGCCCGTGCTCTACTCAGGAGTATACCGGGCTCCCATAGCTCAATAGTTACAATCAACAATTGCCTCAACTTTCGACTAAGGATCTCAACGCTCCAACAACTATAGACTTTATTAACTACTGTGATCAGCATAGGATCCTCCTTGCTATCCTGCCTCCTTATTTAACTTATACGCTTCAGCCTCTCAACGTTGCGATGTTTAAGCCTCTATTAATAGCCTACTTAGCAGAGCTATCAAGATATCTCTATAGAAGCTAGGGCCTGGTTTCTATTACTAAAGGCGACTTCTTCCCCCTATTCTAGAACGCGTAGAAGGTCTCCTTTAAGGAATTAACTATCCTGAGCTCTTTTAGAGCAACAGGTATATCGCCACCTAATCCTAATCCTATCCTTAATAGGTTCACCTAGGATCAAGAATCAGGCAATAGCTCCTTATTAGGGCTTAGTGATCATAATTGGAGAAAGATAGATAGGCTTGTACGCTCTGCAGTGAGTGATCAAAGTAGCAAGGATACACAAAAGCTTCGTCAATCACTCCACCACCTATCTATTGAAAATAAGCTGCTTAAGCATGACAACAATAGGCTTAGGCAGGCGCTATCTATCAAGAAGAAGCGTAAGAAGAAGAGCAAAGCTCTAGACCTTTAACAGCGCGCTAGGATTATTATAGTAGGGCTATCTTATGGTCACCAAGGAAAGTAAGGGAGGCACGTGTTCGTTAATCAATTAAGGAGCAGGAGGATAAGCAGCAGCAGCTTTAAAAAGCAGAGACAGCAGAGCTGAAGAAGGCAGCTAAGCTATATAAGGAGAAAATCCAGTAGGAGAAGCGTGTTGCGCGAGAGGTAGCTAGGGAGGCAAAGGAGAAAGAGAGGGCTGAAAAGGCAGCTTAGCGCGCTGCCCAGAAGTCTGCCCGCGACGCTGAAAAAGCTCTACAACTATCCTAAAAGGGTAAGAGAAAGGCTTCTTAGCCAGCTCTATAGAGCAGAAAGCGTTAGAAACGTGTTGTTAATGCTTAAGATAATGGGGAGGCCTCAGAGGGCGCATCTGCTGCCCCGACCAGATCTACACGCCGCGGCCGCAACGTTAAGCTTCCTAATAGATATAGATAGTGAAAATTGATCGCAAGCATCGATATAGTGCTACTCTAGAAAATCTCGTGATAATATTGATTGTGGGTGGTTCTATTGCCTGATCGCTGATAGAGCGCTTCTGGGTGTTGCGCGGGCATTACGCGAATCCGGGCATTACCCGTTTTTCTCGCCTGACGCACGGGCTCACCTGGCGCACGGTTTTTGCCGAACATCGTCAAATGCTTTTGAAGCTACTGAGCCTCACACAAATCTCTATATCGTCTAATTTTGAACAGTAGTAGGCAATCAAGTATGGCGAAAAAGTCTACTTAATTATCTAATCACGATATCTTGTAGGGAGGTTGATATGCCGCCCCCGACGATTTGTCGCCTGCGGGGCCTCAATGACCTCAACAACCAATTGCTCGCTGCCACGAACCTCCTAAGGGACAATAGACTGCTGCTTCCTTGCTTTTCTAGCCTGTTTAGCAAATTGGATGTCCTTTTGAAGCTGCGCAGCAGCAAGCCGAGCCTGTCTATTGTCCTCCTTTTCCTGCTGCTTCTGCGCTTGCTCTTGAAGCCAGATCTCCTTTGCAGTAGCCTTCATACGACGCCTCTCCTCTAAAGCTCGTTGCTTCTCGGCTTTCTCAATTGCCTTGCGCTGACTATCCTCCTCTTTTTAGAGCCTCTCTGCCTCTGCTGCCTCTGCCTTTTGAGTTTCACGCTTACGCGCTAGCTGCACCCTTATTTAGGCTCCAAAAGATAGCACCACTATCCTGAACTAGAGGCTGCTCAAGCTAGAGCGCTTTGCCTCTCTTCTGACGCTTCTTCTCGTTGACTAGCGCTTTTTTAAGGCCTTGAACCTCAAGTTTTAACATTATATATTTTTAAGTAGAGAGCGAGTGGATTGTTTGTGAGAGCAGCTTAGAGCCTTGGAGTCGTATACGTCGTTAACAACTAACTGCTCGTAGAATCTTAGTAACCTTCCTCCAATCGTCAGCCGTAAGGACAGACCTCGAGCTCTCGCTGGATGATGGTCTCTCAGCCTCAGTGTGGCTAAATCGTTCCAAGATGACCTCTGGCTTGAAGGGGTGAAGGCCACACGATTTGAAGCCAGAGAGGATATTCTTTGCAGTAAAAGCTTTCTCCTACGCAGTCTAGAACATGCGAAAGAAGTCTCGCTTAGTAAGTGCAGAGAAGGCTTGAGATTCCTCCATAAATCGTGCTACCTCGTACGAGTAGGCTTGTGAGAGTGGCCTGAACAGAGTGACGTCAAGCGGCTGCAGCGTATGAGTACTATGAGGAGGATAGACTGCTAGGAGGATCTTGTTGTCGTCGCAGTACTTAATAAACTTCATATTGATGTGGGAGCTATAGCCATCGAGGATAAGCAGTCGATACTGTCGCGGTCGAACCTTTGATTTAGTCTCTCGATCAAAGATAGTCTTTAACCATTGAAGCCCAAGGTTATCGTTCGTCCATCCGCTAGGAGAGGAAGCAAAGAAGGCCGTGTGTATTGTAGGATCAAAATCCTGCAGCCATGAGTCTTGAATATTGCCCGAGACAGCCTGGTAGATAAGGCCTGGGGATAGAGACGATCCATCAGCGCATATGCAAGCAATTGTCGTAATCCATTCACGATTGCCGTCCTGAATCATTTGCCTAGTTCCCCCCTCCTTATACCTCCGTCGAGAGAACACCCGCTTTATCTTTGATAGTACGCCGATGAGGAAGCCCTTCTTGTCTATATTGTAGGTGTGCTGTGGCTTAATCTTGTACTGCTGCTGCTCGATCTTACGCTTTAAGAGCTTGAAATAGAGTGCGTACTTGAAGGCAGAATTAGCTCTCTTTCCTATCCTTGTCTATGCTATTCGTCTATTTTAATACTAGGTCGAGATGGTAACACTTAATGAACTAATCTAGCTAAGAGCTTCCCGCTTGTTTGCCGCTTATTTTAGTAGCAAAGTTGCGTAGCATGTTTCTTGTAGGCGGTAGCCCTCACTGGCAGAGCTCGTCAACGTATTGTACCAGCTCTAGCTCCTGACGGTCGTTGAGAAGTCGTTGATTCTCATATTGGGCTGCACGGGAGCCCTGTACACCGCGCCACCTTCGCGATAGCGTAGATCGTTCAACACCATACTTTTTTGCTGTCTACGCGATATTAACTTTTCCTCCAAGCTCCAAGGATTTCAAAGATGCCAGCGCCTGCTCAATCGGGTCCATATTGGTGGAGCTACATCTATTTCAATTGTGGGGATTTTTGGAAAAGTGTGCGTCAGGTGAGCCCGTGCGTCAAGCGAGAAAAACGGGTAACATGTTGGTTCAGCACTTGGCGCGGTTCGGCAAATGGCGCACCCAACCAAATCACGCAGTTTACAACACACCTCGTTACTGAGCCATCCACAATAGCTAGAATATTCTAATAATTCATTTAATTACTATATAAATTGCTGCAAAAAAGATGTACTACTGGAATTTCGCTGGAAGTTTAAATGTTGCGGCCACGGCGCGTTGTTGTTGTGGGTGCTGGATCACGCCCCATTTTATCACACCCCTATCCCCCCTACCCTCAGCAACCACCACACGTTGCTTTTTTTTTCTGTTTTGGCGCTGCGGCAGGCTTTGAGGCCTTCCTCTTTCCCTTTTGGGAAGTTTGTATAGCCTTTTTGGAGTTTTCTTTCTCCTAAATCCTCTCTGTTGTTGCTTAGTTTCTTTTCTCCGCCGCGACCCTCTCCTTTTCCCCTTTTCCCCCCTTTTCTTAACCCTCAACCTTTCTCTCTCTTTCTTCTCCTGCAGGTTACGTAGCTTAGCTGAGGTTATTTCTGCTGTCTTACGTCTTACGCGCTTTTTTGAGTTCTACTTTCTCTTTCTCCTTATCTACAACGCTCTCGCGTACTCTAGCCTCCCTCAGCTTCCTTGGGGACTAGAAACTGTACCACCGTGGTACTCCCTGCGTTGTTGCAGGTCTAGAGGCTTGCTCTTCTTCTACTGCTTCTTCTTAACTTATAGGGCCTTTGTTAGGCCTTGTACCCTCAGCGTGGAGGATGTCATTTTGAACAGAGATGTGGTGGAGAGAAGAACGCTTCAGCTTCTGCACCTCCCTACTGCCCTCCTCCCTCACAGTATTACGCACGAGGGTCTCGATTTTAAGCCAATCCTTGCCGCTAAGTACAGAGGTACTACTGCTCTCTCTCGAATCCTGCTCCACTAGAGTTGATGGCCTGTATTTCTAAAGGATAACCTTAGCGTTATGGGGCCATATACCAGTGGCCTCAAAGGACTTTAGAATCATTTTCTTCTTAAAGGAGATAGTCTAGGCTTCCCAAAAGAGAGGGAAGAAGTCTCCTTTCTTTACTAAGAGTAGCCCCTAGGCCTCGTGGAGATAGGTAGTGAGGGCTTTTAAGTAGGCTGATAAGAGAGGCTTAAAGAGTACTACATTAAGGGGCTGCAGCGTGTGGGTACTGTAAGGGGGGAATATCATAAGGAGAATCCAATTGTGGTCACAGTAGTCGATAAACTCTCTTGTTACGTGGGACCTATAGCCATCCACAATTAGTAGTTAGTAGAATCGACAAGCTTTCGCTTTTGTATACCAATTAAAGACCTACTTAAGCCACGCAAGGCCTATATCGTTGTTAGTCCATTTATTAGGAGATGTAGTGACAAATACCTTATGCTTCCCAGCCTTAATATCCTCTACCTAGACCAATTGGAGAGCGTTATTGGCAGCTACAAATAGTAGCCCTAATAGCAACGCAGTTCCATCAGCGCAGACGCAAGCTAGGATGGTTATCCACTCTCTATTGCCATCTTAGAGGGCTGATTTCACTTCCCCACAGTCCCACATAGCTTTGCTAAAGATCCTTTTGCTTCTTCCAATCACTCCTATAAGGAAGCCCTTCTTATCCATATTGTACGTGTGACGAGGCTCTATATTGTACTCCTCCATTTTCTCTAGCAGAAGTTAAAAGAATTGCTCGTATTTAGCTCCTAAATCAGCTTAGTAGCGCGCGCGATCCATTCCAGTAACCCAACAGGGGGTGATTTTCGACGTTGTAACAGTTAATGAATCGGGTAACCTAGCTTTTTCCTACTAGTTGTTCGCCGTTAGTTTTTGCAATTAATAAAGCAAAATTCTGCTGCAGCATCTCCCTTGTAGGTGGTAGACAACGGCCTATAAGCTTTTCTATATAGCTTACAAGCTCTAGTTCTTATTAAGGGGTAAGTTTTCGCCGTTAGAGTTGTTGCTCTTTCATTTCATTGGCACGTTTTTGCCCTAGTGTATCCTCCTCAACGTAGTGTCTAGTACACCATATTTTTTCGCTATTTTTCAATACAAGAATTCTTCTCCTAGTCCGCGCGATTCGATTTCTTCAATTGCCTTGTCAATTGGATCCATATTGGCTGAGTTATGGGTGGGTGAAGGATTGGGTGGAAAATGCGAGGGTGCGCCATTTGCCGAACCGCGCCAAGTGCTGAACCAACATGTTACGCGCACGGACACGGTACGCAGTAGGTATCGGACCGACTCCCCTCACCAGACCGAACTTTTGCCCTCGGTGAAGTACAGTACTCCAACAACACCCAAGTCCTCATCTCGAACCCACCCTCGTGACTCTCATAGAACGGTACCAAAAACCCCAGCCAGCTCACCATGTCGACCGCGACCATGGTCCCGGATATTTCGCAAGTCGAGCGCCACGGCTATTTGTTCGGCCATGGCATCGCGCATTCCATGTCGCCGCTGCTGCACAAGACGGTATACGACACGCTGGGATGGAATTGGGCGCAATACCCCCTCGATTCCACCGACATGGACCTGTTTTTGGAATTAATAAAGCACCCTCAATGCTACGGTACGTAGTCTCCAAGAAAGATAAACATCACGTGAATGGTGGGGGAAGCTTACACATAGCCAGGCGCGTCCGTAACAATGCCCCACACAAAGTAGCAATAGGAAAGCATCTGGACGGCCTCACTCCCGAAGCCGCGGACGTAGGCGCCGTGAACACATTGTTCATCCGAGAAGATGCTTCGTCGGGGAAACGATCGTACATGGGGACCAACACTGACGTGTGATAGGGATCCGCGACGCATTCGCGTACAACGTTGATCCGGGACGAGTCCACAATCGCCCGGCGTTGGTAGTTGGAGGCGGCGGCGCAGCGAGAAGCGCCGTGTACGCGTTGAGGAAGTGGATGAAGCCGAGCGCGGTATATCTCGTAAGGAATAGCAGTGCGGTTTGGCACTGGGGATATCGAGACTGAAAATCCGCCATTAGGTCAATCGAGATGCAGAGACGAAGTCCGCGCCGTGATGGAAGAATGCACAAGCCGGGGTTATGGCGACGCATTGATGCACGTTGCGTCGGTGGCGCAGGCGGAGCAGTTGGAAGGCGTAGGTGCTATCGTAGCCTGCATACCGAATGTTACGCCCGCGACCGCGCAGGAAAAGGAGGCGCGGAGAGTGCTGGAGTGTGCTTTCTGCGGAGACCGCACAAGGGCGCTTTGTTGGAGATGTGCTATCATCCAACGCCGTGGACGGAGGTGGCGGAGATTAGTCGGAAGGCGGGATGGCAGGTTGTTCTTGGGACAGAAGCGATGATATATCAAGGGTTGGAGCAAGATCGGTATTGGACGGGGAAAGAGGTGACGCAACTACCGGTGGGAGAGGTTCGAGAGGCCATTGCGAGGAAGCTGAAGGGACTAAAGGTCAAACTTTGTTGAAGAGCTGGGAACGCGGGATGCTTTTCGCATCTCTGTGCAGTGGGATGACGGACCGTCCTTGTAGGAGGAAGTATTTTGGTCCACTTCCTTCTCCGAATGATCTTGCAACCTGATCACATCCTTCTGAAATACACCGGCAGACACCGCTTCCTGGTGTGCCGATTATCCTGAAATCCTCCGTGCCGGTGAGATTTGAAAGACTGCACCCAGTGGAATGGGCTTCCGGTGTGGAGGGCTCGGTGTGGAGGGCCCAGCGCGATATCATTACCACGAATGCAATTATTACTTGCCCGTGGAGCCGCAGTTTTGAGCGAACTATTCGTGCCTCAGTTGTCCAGGGTTCAGGCGTCCTAAAACCCTGGATCCGGTGCAGCAATCCGATGCCTCGTTCGATGTCGCTCGCGACACTGCAACCATCTTCCATACCAGTCATGTATAGGAGTCGTAGCATCGCGGTTGCGCAACCTTACCCAAGCGCAGGTTCAAGAAAGCTCCGTTTGCGACAGATATCTCAAAGCCAGGCGATCCAGGAGTTCCTATTCCCTTGGCATGTTTTCCATGTGTTTCGCACCCTACACTTCCAACGAAAATCCTATGCTGTACGTTTCCACGCATCGGAATGTCACATTCCCACCCACTCCGCCAAGAACAGCAAGACAACTCACGATCACTCATGATGGCGCTAACCAGATCGAGCCACGATCGCGCCCGGATGTCCACGGATGCGAGTCGACGTAGCTTACCAAGCTATATATAATTCGCCCACGCTGCTGAATCCTCCCCTCGCTCGCAAGCCTCGCTCCAGTCTACTTTCGAATCGAATCGCTTTTTCCAAATGCATAACAGGCCTGTCTGCGAGAAATTGTGCATGCGCGACGTACGCCGCCATCTGTCGAGCTTCAGCTTCGTCGGATCGGATCGTCATACCATACCATACCGCCCGCAGTGCAGTTGACGAAATGACAAACTTCACCGTGCCGAGCGAGCGCATCGTTGCGCACTGCACTGCAGAGATGCGATGCGAAAACCGGACCCGGACACTGAGAATACGCGATGAGGCACGAGGGAGGAGGCTTTCGGAAGGCTGCGTGCGATGCACGAGATTGGTAGCTGTTTCGGATTCCTACCGCAAGCCTAGGCCATGGCGACGGAAGTACAGTCGCGCACACGGTCGAGAAAGGCCTGGCGGCCGATTTCCAGCCGACTCGAAAATACTGCGTGAGGCATGAGGAAGGATAAAGAGGTGGATTGAAGATTGGACGCAGAGACGGGGCGAGCGTGGGAGAGCGTCCATGGCGCCTAGCAGCGATATCGCCCCAGGAGCTGCCTCGCCGCCGAAATCGACATGTCGCAAGCAAGCAAGCCCGCCACGCATTCCGGACCGGGAAATGTCCATTTGCCTGGCATCAGCAATCGAGCTATATCGCGGCCACACGACGAACCGAGCGACGAAGCTGGCGTGCGTATTTGGTTCCGCCACGGGGGTCGCCTAGGGATGAGTGCCGCAGTCTCGCAGAACAAGGACGAGGACGATGTGCTGAACTCGGTCGCATACGTACCTATGGTGCATGGGTGCGACCGCCGGCGGTTGTTCGTCCTGAATACATGCTAGGAATGTGTATCGTCGACAGTGGACCCGATGGCAAGAATCATTACGTTCTCGTCGTCAAGAGGAAGCGACGGCTGCAAATAGCGGGTGGATGAGGCAATGTCGCGCAGAGCTCTGTATCGCCATGCGTCAGCTCTGCCGCGTGCCGAGGAGACGGAGATGGGCGACGAGATGGCACTGCTGCGGTCGGATGGGGGCGAGGATGTGTCGAGGCCAGGGAGACGGGCGACCAGTGGAAGAGAGGCGAGCGAAAGGAGAGATGGAGCTGGAGCTCGTTCGATTTACATAGGGGCGAGATGGACTGGCGTTGGGCAAGGTAGCGTCGCAGACTCAATGCTGAAGCTTTTCGGTCAGCCCCTTCTTTTTCGAGCGCTCTTCCTTCTTCCTCTGCGCGCCTGCCTCTTCGTCGAGCGCGCCTTCTGCGTCGTTGGTCGCACCTTCCTGCCCACCTGCCTCTTCCGCTGCGCAGTTGCCTCTGCCTCAGCGCACCTGCCTCTGCGTCGAGCGCGCCTTCTGCGTCGTTCGTCGCACCTTCCTTCCTGCCCACGTCTTCCTCGAGGCACCTTGAGCGTCGTTCGTCGCACCTTCCTGCCCACGTCTTCCTCGATGGCACCTTGAGCGTCGCTAGCCGCACCCGCTCCAGGGCTGGTTCCTGCCCACGTAACCCTAATTCGCTAATCGCACCATCTGGTTCGTTTGGGCGCGCCTGCACTTGTTTGGGCGCTCTCAGAATCCAAAACAATCGCGCGCGCAGGTGTCTTGACGGTGTCTTGGTCGTCTCGCCATGGTCGGCCCACCTATCCTTATCTCTCCGACGCTAACAAGTCATGTCGACGAGAAACGGCCCGTCGGTGCGACCACCGCTCAGCACAACCGTTCCGATGGCTGATGAGTGCGGTGAAAGGCCACCGAGGAGAGGGGAAGCTACCGTGGGCCGTGAATCCGCACGGGGAAATTCCTACGCAGTCGACACCGTGGGTTCGCTGCAGTTGTGTCTGTACCTGTACTGCATGCCCCTGGTGCGGGCTGCTGATGGCTCCAGGCATGACGTCACAGGGTCTGTTGTGGCGCGCCGCCTTTAGGGTTAGCTTCCACGCCCCCGCACCGCCGTTGCTGCCCTTCTGAGGCGCCGGCCCGACTGGGGGGACCTGCCTGTTTATACCGACGTTGGCAGCCGACTCGGATGTGGTTCACAGCCCCGCGGCTCCTCGTTCTTCGCAAGCATCTTCGCAAGCATCTCCCCATCTGGGCGTGCGAATCGACATGTCGCACGTGGCGCCGTGTCGAGGCCTATTGGGTGGGGGAGCGGTGCCGGCGATGGGCAGCGCCCAGGCCAGGCCGCGCGGATCGGAGATCTCGGCGCTAGTTGGACCCTGCCGCTCGCACTTCCCCTGCCCCTGCCCCTGCCCGTTTTTTTTAACTGGCCGTACTCGTATCCTCGTCGCACACCGTACGAGCGGTCCGCCAACGTCCGCAGTGTCTGCTCTCACACTCTCACACCCCCCCCCCCCCCCACCCCCCCCCCCCCCCCCCCCCCCCCCCCCACCCCCCCCCCCCCGGCCGCGTCACGGCGGCTGCTGCGCCCTCTCACGGCGGCCCGCACGCGTCCTTCTCACGTCCCTGTGGCGAGAGCACCGCCGCCGCGCCACGGAATCCAAGGTGCCAAGGCAGACGCTTGCCGCATTGCGCGCTTGCTTCGCTTGGACACGCCTAGAAGCAACAGCTCGGCCGTGTTTGAGGTGTGCGGCGTGTGGTGCGGCGTGTGAAAGGGGCCCGCCTGCCGCTGCCGCCGTTTGCTGGCTATATAGCCCGACCCAGCGTGTACTGCACCTCCCGCACGTCAACATTGCATCAACCGCGCCCTCGAAGGCACGACCTAGCTACCGCCGGGCGGCCACCCTTGGAATGTCGGAAAACACGCGCTTCGTCGATGCCGCGCACATTGGCCGTCTCATCGCCCAGGGCCAGCCCCATTGTCATCCACGAGGGCCACGCGCTGGACCTGGGCACCTGGATCACCATGCACCCCGGCGGCCGCCTGGCCGTGCTGCACATGGTGGGCAGAGATGCGAGCGACGAAATGAACATGTAAGAACGCAGCGACGGTGCTTGTTGGGTACTCGCTCCCCCGCGTGCCTGCGTCGGCGCCGCCTGCTGACCACAAGACGCCCGCCAGCTACCACTCGGCGAAGACGCTGCTGTGCATGAAGAAGTTCCGCATTGGCCGCGTACACGAGCCGTGGACCAATCTCGAGCCGCCCATCCGCTCCCCGGACTACTACGAGAAGCTTGCCGCGCGCAAAAAGGAAGAGCGCGCCTCCAAGGACACGCGCAAGCGCAGCCGCCGCGCCAGCGTGGACCTGAGCTCGGTGCGTCGCCCTCTTTCCCTTGTTCGCTGGCTGCCATGTGATGTGCTTGCTTGCTGACCAACATGCCCAGGCCGCCGTCGTCCTGCAGAAGAAGCTGGCCCCCACGACATGCACCCGCCGGCCCGGTGCCACCACGCCCGACCCCGAGAAGCAGCCCCTCGTCCCCATCTCGCCCATGGCCGACCAGCCCGCCAGCCTCGACGAGAAGATCGCGGCGCGCATGCGCTATGCCACGGAGCTGGAGGCCGAGGAGAAGGCACAGGGGCTGCGGGACAACCCGTCGGTCGATGCAGAGACGCAGCGCGCCATCGTCGTGGAATACCGCGCGCTGCACCAGCGCATCAAGGACGAGGGGCTGTATGCGTGCCGCTACTCCGAGTACGCCAAGGAGTGCATCCGCTATATGCCGCGCGCTCTTTGGCCTGTTTCTCTACCTTGTACACGTGCAATGGTACCTCTCGTCGGCCGTTGCGCTAGGCGTCTTCTGGGTGCGTTTCCCTTGGAATTCGCGGCCAGAGATTCGTTCCCTGCGAATACAGAGATGCTAACATGCGCAGCAACAAATCATGTTCACCGCCCACGACGCCGCCCACATGGGCATCACCTCCAACTTCGTCACCGACACCCTCATCGGCGCCTTCATCGCCGACTTCTGCTGCGGCCTCAGCATCGGCTGGTGGAAGTCGTCGCACAACGTGCACCACCCCTCATCACCAACGACCCGCACCACGACCCCGACATCCAAAACACGCCGCTCTTCTCCAACTCGCCCACGTTTATGAAATCCGTCCTGAGCTCCTTCTACAACTTCCGCTTCGTCTGGGACGCCGCCGCCGATTTCCTCATCCCGATCCAAAAGTACACGTACTACCCCATCATGGCCTTCGCCCGCTTCAACCTGTACATGCTTTCCTGGCTGCACCTGGTGAGTCCGCGCGCCGCCCAGCTAGGCGCCGCATGGTGGACACGGCCCGTCGAAATCGCCTTCATGGTGTGCTACTGGTACCTCTTCGGGTACCGGCTCGTGTGGCTCACGCTGCCCGACTGGCGCGTGCGCGTCGGCTTCGTCATCGTGTCGCACATGGCCACCATGGTGCTGCACGTGCAAATCACGCTCTCGCACTGGGCGATGCCTACGACGGACCTGGGGCCGACGGAGTCGTTCCCGCAGCGGCAGCTGCGCACCACCATGGACGTGGATTGTCCCGCTTGGCTCGACTTTTTCCACGGCGGGCTGCAGTTCCAGGCCGTGCATCACTTGTTTCCGCGCGGATTCCGCGGCATAATTTGCGGGCGACGCAGCGCCTCGTGCGCGAGTTTTGCGACAAGACGAAGCTCACGTACCAGTGCCATGGGTTTGTCGAGGGCAACGGCATTGTGCTGAGTCGGTTGGAGGAGATCAGCAAGCAGGTTTGTACGCTGTTGGAGTGTCAGAAGTACATGGCTGCTACGGGGGAGAGTGGGTTGCATTGATGGAGTGTGGAGTGGGTTTTCCTTTGTTTGTTTTTTTCTCCTTTTCTTCTTTTTTTTTTTTCTTGTGATGACTTGGCGCGGGTGGTGTATGAAAATAGGATCTTTCTTTTTTTTTTCTTGCGCTAAATAGACAATATAAATACATCTATTATCGTTATGCATGGGTTTTTGGTTGGTTGTTCGGAATGTCACTGTCACTGTCAACGTCGTCTGGCTGGCTGGCTGGCTGGCTGACTGGCACCTAGGCAGGAGGTTTGGTAACTAACCCACCCTCAACCCTCAACCCTCAAGCGCACAGGTTAACCAACCAACTAACCAACCAGCCAACCAGCTGGCAAGTAGTCTCCGCGCCGCTCTCCTTCAGCACCGCAAGATGATGATGATGATGATGCTGCACGCGCGCGCGGGGGGGGGGGCTTTTCCCGCATGCATACGTTGGTTTGGTTGGTTGGTTTGGTTGCCTTGTAGCTAGTCAGTCAGTCAGGCAGTCTTGGATTTTGGTTGGTTGGTTGTTTCTCTGTGTGTGTGTGCGTGTGTGTGTGTGTGTATGTATATATATATATATATATATATATGTGTGTGTGTGTATTATGTGTATGTATGCGTATATAGAGTATAGCAAGAAATTATGTCTTGTATGTATGTATTTTAGCGCAGCAAGGCAATGGATCGGATGTGGTAGTCTGTCTATCTAGTAGCTTGTAATAATAGTATAGAAGCTGTGTATACTCACTCGCTTGCTCGCTCGGTTAGTGGGATTAGTATAAATTTACGCACTATTAATAATGGCTAGTAGTTTATAGGAAAGGAGCCTGTCTGCCTAGGCGATGCGGTGCTCTTGTTGTCTTGTCTTGTCTTGTTAAAAAGGGTAGGCCAGGGCGGTTTCTGATCTGGTCTGGAGAGGCAGGGGGTGGAATGAAGCATGTAAGATATAAGTATTTTTTTTTCTCTTAAAAGGGGGAAGAATAAATATAAATAGGGTGGGTGGCATGGGGGATCTAGTTGTCTTGGATGGTCGGGAGAGCGGGGGGTGAAGACAAAGACGCCAACCAAGTAGACAGATAGACTACATAGGGTCATGGAACGTGGGTAGGGGTGCTGGAGAGTAGTAAGTATGCTAGCTACGTACGTACGCATGCAAGTTGAGTTAAGTCACGTTAAGTCAAGTCAAGTCAAGTCAAGTTACGTTGTAGAAGTATGGTATGTTGTGTGTTCTATTGTACAGGGAACTTAACGTCGCGTAGTAAACGGATACTGTGAATACTGAGGTGTGGAGGGCATAGGATCGGAACGCCTAGATTGGATTGGATCGGAGAATTGTCCCTGGGTTTGCTATTGAGATGGCTAGGGTGTTGTTTTAAACGGACGGAGCGGAGCGAAGTGGAGTATGTTGGACCTGGTTGAGGTTAAGGTTGAGGTTGGGGTTGAGATCGAGGAACTATAATACTATGCTATGCTAGGTATAACAGTTATTTACATAACTAAGTGAGTGAGTGGTATGGTATGGCATAGTATAGGAGATAGGTAGGCGCAGTGTCTGTGACTTGGCCTCGGACTTGGTTAGCATTGGATTAGATTGGGTTGGATTAGGTTGGATTAGGTTGGATTAGGTTGGATTAGATTAGATTGTAGTAGTAACAAAGTCCCCTCGCTAGCAGAAAGAAATAAACACAAACAAACGAACGCTTAATAATAAGAAGAAGCACAAACAGCATGCTTAACTATAACTACACCGCTACTCTACTCTGCTCAGCGGGGCAAAATGAAAGAATCACATCCATCTATCTATCCATTCGTGCATGGTACTACTATCGCTTACTAGGGGCGGGCAGGGTTTCACATCGCACTATTATGCATACGGCAGGCCGGCAGGTACAAGGTGGGAGGGTTTTAGGATAGGAGAATAGGAGGATTGAATTAGTAAAGTAAGGTAAGGTAAGGTAGCGCGGAGAGAGAGGGAGAGGTATTAATACAGCTGTGGGTTTTGAGGAGGGTGGGATGGGAGTAGGTTTAGTTGGCGTGGAAGGTTAGAGGAGGAGGAGGAAAAGAAGAAGAAGAGGGGTGGAGGAGGAAAGAGGTAGATGAGGATAAGAATAAGGGCGAGGATAAGGATTATAGAATAATTATCCTATTAGATAGATAGTATAGTTTAAGGAATAAGAATTATATAAGAGCGTTACGTTAGTAATTACAAGTAGTTTTTTATTGCTTTATTTAAAATGCTTACATATAGGGAAAGAAGATATAGAGTCTTTTTATCTAAATAGTACGCATTAATAGTATCCGGAATACCTATTCAAGAAGGCTGCCACAACATTCAAAAGACGTGTTAGACTAATCATTATTCTGTCCAGTGCGTCGACGAAGGTAACATTATTAGACGAATAGTGGAAGACCCAAGATAAGCATAGATAGTACTCGCACCTCCTAGTAATAAAATTTACTCTTGGGAGTGTGATATTGAATCTTTAAAATATAAGAGAGAAACGTGGTCTAGGTAAGCAGTGATACAATGTTAAGGGAGCGATGGCGTGCTAAGGGGCGGGTACGCGTTTAGACGACGGAGATTTACTAGTGGCTTTAATATTCTGTGCTGTACGGCAAAGACGCAGGCACAATTTAGGCATAATTTACGTTAAGTTGGGGAGTACTCGCCTTGGAGAGAGTGAGGATGGTAGACGCCCTTACTCTATTGATCGACCCAAGGACTTGTGCTTATAAACTTGACATCGAAAATACAAGATGCAGAGTGCGATCCCAAGCAATACTTTCCAAGTCTCTTCTGCCTGTAGGAAAAATACGCTCAAGGGTCGCATAAGTGATATGCAAAGTCGAGAAGAGGAGTTAACATCGCCGAATCAAACGTATTGAACAGAAAGATTATTTTTGCTATCTAGGTACTGGAGGCTTCTGCACTGGGCGAACAAGGCGCCGGCACAATGAGTACGAAGAGTCGAGAATTAACTGTCTCGAAGAGAGTCGTTATGATGGACGTTATTACGCCTTCTTCACGGCATTGCCAGTAACCCCACTGCGATTTATTACGGGGCGTATTGTGCGTTAAGAGGAGGTGAAGGTTTTTATTTAGATTAAGCCCTCTTTTGGTCATGTAAGCGCGTATGCTTACAAGACTTGGGATGAGCAAGACTTCGGCTAAGTGGCGATTTTGGGGCGTATTCTATGAATCCGGGGTGTTGTTCGTGTAGGAACAATACATACTACGTTCAAAAGACGAGACATCGCGACCTTTTAGTGCACGGAAATACGCTGCGAGGGAGCGCTGTAAGGGTGCGCAAAAAGCGCAGTGAGCCAAGGTAAAGCAAAGAGACTGGGTTGACAGGAGGCATACCATATTTAAGCGTCGCATGTGTTGTTCGTAGAATCGGGAAAAGGAGTTAACATTAAAAGATGAGACGTCGCGACCTTTTCGGAATATGGTAAAACGCTGTTAGAGGAAGCTGTTGGATTGTTAGAAAACATGGCAAAGCAGCGAGACTGGACTGGTGTTCGGGCACGGTTTGTAAGTGATGAGGCAATCGCAAGCAGCCCCTCGTGGTACTAAAGTTAACAATAACGTAACGCGCGGCTGCTGCCTGCGCAGAATGATAAAGAGTTGACATAATCGAATCAAATGTATTGTGCAGAGAGATTATTCTTGCCGCCAAGGGAGCGTCTGCTAAATACCAAACCAAACTCCCGCTATCCGAGCGCCGCCTAAGCAAGAACCCAAATGCAAAACCAAAGCTCGCGCTTCCCATAGTCTGTTGCCGCTGAGGCGCCATCTAACGACCGAATCCAAAACTACCATCTCGTCTTGCTCCTGCCACTGAGGCGCCGTCTACATACCAAAGCAAATGTCCACCCGTTTTTGTCATCTAGACATCCACAAGGACATCCAGCGTCATCGTCCGCCTCGCGTCCTTGCTGTCTTTGCCGAAATACCTCCCCGAGGCGAAACTCCAGTGCAAGTTCGCTTTGACTTGATCCAATAAACCGTTAAGATACCGCTGCACCTGGATGTCAACGTGTTCGCCAAAGCTGGGGAGATGCTGCTGAGTCCAGTACCATCGCTGAACAGCTTGCTTGAGGAGTTCACCAGCGAAGTCGAAGGATTCCTGGAGCGTGAGTTTGCGTTCGCGTTGCAGGATGTATATTGTGTTGTGGGGCACGGCCTCCGGCTCGGCCTGCTCTTTGCGGTAGGAGAAGATGTCGTTGTGCCTGGGCAATATCAGTGGATGAACAAGGAGTGTACGAGCGTGGAACAAGCGTACAAGAAAGTGATGACTGTCGCCGTGTCCTCCGCTTCTTTGATCATCGGGTGCGACCAGAGTTCATCGGGAAGCGTGATATTGTAGAGCGGTCTATCGAAACAAGTTAGCCGTGCACTCGTTCCACAGTGAGACACAACATACTCTAACAACACCTGGCATGGCCGACACCCAACAGAATGCGTACGTCCCCGCCAGAACATGTCGAAGGTCGTCTCCGCGTATCCCCTGGTGTGCCAGTAGAACGAATCGACTTGCACGATACATCCCTCGAAGTAGTGGCGCATGCCTTGGATGTACCGCGCCTGTGCACCGAGGGACGAGATGGCTTGGATCTTCCGCCACACGACCTGGTACATGTGGCGGACGGGGTGATCCTCGGGCGAAATGTCGGGATGACCGTTGTGGTGGATCGCCAAGTGAGCTTGGACTTCGTCTCTGGCGGCGGCCGGGTCTTCGCGGAGGTTGCCCTCGTCGAAGAGGTCGTCGAAGTAGAAGACCCATTCCATGAAGTCGCACATGATGCGGAAGCCGTAGGCGTCGGCGTCGGGGACGAAACCAGCTGCCAGAAGGGAGAATTGCGCTTTGCGGTGGCGGGCGAACTGTTTGTCGTCGAGCTTTAGGATGCTATATGGGGGGTTAGCGACGCGGGTCGGGTGGTTGAGTGAGGGTACACATACGTTCTGGCCCATCCGTCTGCTTCTTGGGGCACACTCGAGTTCAAGAGAGGGTTGAGGCGAGCCGCTGGGGCAGTGATGGACGAGAAGACATTGGGGAGTCTGATCTTTTCGATGCGCTTGGTGGTCAACACGGGCGTTTTGTGCTGGAACAATCGCCCCAGAAGGAAGTCTTCTGAGACGTCGATAGCTGAGTCGGTGTTTGATTCTGCTGAGATACTGTGCGAGCTTCTGCGTGAACTGGGCTCGGTGGTAGACATGACGTGTTGGCTGGGAAGGGCTGGTGACAATGGGAACAGCATGTGGATAGTGGGACAGTGATCGAGGTGGTTCATATTTATATTGCTCCAGTGGGACAGTGATCGAGGTGGTCCATACTTATAAAAACCTGGAGACCCCCTATTCGCGAATTTCTCACGGCATGAGGCGCTGGTACCCTCCGGCAGAGAAGGCCAATAGGTCAGCCTCCTGAGCAAGGGGGTGCTTGGGCGTCGTGAATCTTGACCGACCTCACGATCAGATGGTGGCCTTAACTGAAAGGCGGTACATCATTTTTCAGCTGATCGTACGGTTGTATTAGTCTCGACTCGCAAATGTTGCAGAGAGGCCGAAGGCCAAATCCGTGCGTCCTATGACGTGTGGCACATCCAATGTCGTCTCGCCTCGTGTGCGCACTTTGCATTCACGACACATGGCATCGGGCCTTATGCAACACCAGTGCCCTGGTGTTGGTCGCATGATCACCAGAGTCCATGCTTTAGTGGCTAGCGGTAAAACTGCAGGGCTGGCGTTGGGCATCGGGCGTTAGCAGTAGTGTTGACTTCAACCCGAACACAAGAGTCACGTGAGAGATCACTAGTGATCGTCGACGTGGGGGCGTCGCTTAATGATCTGTTTTATTCCTTCCGGGTACCAGGATCATCAATATGCAGTGTGAGCGGCTCTATGCAGCGCTATGCAGCGCTAAGGCTATTTGCCCACATCGGCGAACGTCGGCAAGGCGATGCATCGGCAGCCTACTATCACCATTTGAAGCAGTTTCGGGAACGGATGTGATCCAATCGACCAGGTACATGTTGCTGTCGCAAGCAGGCCAATATGTGAATGCTAAATAGCGGCCTGACAGGATTCCAAGGTTCACTGGATTCAACGAGCAATCGGACCGTCAAGCAGAGTTGTCAATGATATGAAAGCCTACAGGCACTGTGTACGGATGTACAAGGGTGCCTTCATCGTTTGCGCCGCCTTCTTTCATAATACGCACCGCCACCCGACTTAGTCACGACACCCGATGAAACGGCACAGTTTCTAGAAGCAGAGATCCGTCACCGCGCACATGGTAGATACAATCCGCACGCTCCCTATGCTGGCAGTAGCACTGTGCCACGTGGCTGATCATCGAATCCAAGGAACCGGGACGGCGCACCGCGCACGATGGATGAACGGGACGTTTCCAACAAAGTTTCGAAGCGAGTTAGACTTGGGACCTCGGGACCGTTGAAGGAAGGTTTGCCAGCGAGTTATATGTAAGACCAACCTCTTATTACCTTGTCCGACAGAACGAAACACACCAACAACGCTTTGATCATGAGAATATTACCTTGTCCGACCGAACGAAACACACCAACAAAGCTTTGATCATGAGAAGAGAAGAGTTTGTCCACAAGAGAGAAAAACTGAATTATTCCTAGTGGCAGGTTGCATCCGCTGATGTGCCCGGGCGACGTTCCTTCAAGACAAAAACACGCGTTCCGACAACCCATGCGCTTCCTAGGCCTCTTCCACGCCGGTCAGACAGCGGATTTCTTCCCGGCCTCGCTCGAGCTCTCGTAGTCAACATTGAAAGTCTGTTCCCGCACAATTCCCTTCGAACTCGAGTCATCATCGAGACGCTTCCAATGGCCAGCATTGCCCGAGCTGAGTGCGTCCAGTGCAACGGGCTTGTGGATGCTTCCACCGATGGTGTTCAACGGCTTGGATCCAGATCGACTACGCCCCGTGGATCGGTTGCCTGAGCCGTATCGCGTCTTTTCGAGGAAGGTGATGAAGAGCGCACGAAGAGAAGGGAGCGACGCCGCGATTATGCCTACGCCGCTCTCGAGCAGGCACCAGAGGGTGATGTGACCGTTCCAATCTACATGAGTCAGCTGACGGAACAGGCAATCGAGCGTGTGAATGACCCACAAAGACGGTCCTTTGTGGCCAGGTAGTATTGCAGGTATGGGGCACGGATAATGGTTGCCGCGCTCGCAAGAGCACCCAAGCCGAGGATACCCATGATCGAAATCTTCGAGCGCCGTGACATTTGCAATTTGCGCACTACGAACCACGGCAAGATCGCGGTGCACCAATCCGTGACGATGCCCACTGCCGTCCAGGCGTATCCGATCTTCACGACGGCCAGGAAATTGCCACACTTTCCCAGCATGGGGTTCCAATACGCCTGCACTGGTGCACAGTAGAGCAGTGACGCAAGGATGCCTATGATGGCCATGAGGCTTGAGGCGGCTAGCATGGCGTACAGTGTCCATCGGTACTTCTTTTCCTTGGTAAAGTGAAGCAGCATAAAAGACGACTGAAGCCTTAACCAAGGGCATTGACAAGCCATAGAGTACGTTTGAGTAAAGCATGTATTCTGCGCAGCGAATCATTTGCAGGTCCCGGACCTTCGAGTCGGGTGAGCCGAGCCCGTAGTGGGCAGCCTTTATCGCGAAGACAGCACTGGAGAGAAAGACACCCTGCACAATAAGCACAAGAGTCAGCGAGAGCACAACGGTGAGCTATGAGTCGACGCCACTCGGAGAGAACATGTATAAAGGCGGGAAGTTGACTAACATAAGACAGGAGAGCGAAGGTGTCATCCCAGGCCCAACTCTTCGAGAAGGGAGTCCACGGGCAGCGCACGTAGGTCCGCAACGCTACGACCACGGTCGCCAGTGCGACAATGATGCAGGTGACGACGACGACGACCATGGCAAGACCCTCCGGCGCCAGGGATGGCTCAGCATAAGCCATGACCGAGAGCTGATGCCCCATCGCCAGCCTCTCGGCCTCGGTCATGTTTGTGGGCAGTGCGGAAGCCATGACACCAGCTGGTCAAAGTCGTAATTCGAAGAAAGCGTGAAGAAAAAAGAACGACTAGAGTTGGCATCACTGCGAGCAGTCCTTCCCGGTCTTTAACGCCAACGCTTGCAAAGGGGTCAATTACACTCGTTAATTGTTGACATACGACCCTACCGAAGGTATGGAACTTCCGGCGAGCCGATCGAAGAGATAGGCAATCATACTGATACCCGACTCACTTCGTCGATAGTGTGTGGAGTCGCCCTTGATTTTTTCGCAGCAAAGCCCATCAATTGGATGATGGCAAGGAAGAGAAATCGCAAGCCCGACGCCTAGTGGTCTCACGTTGACTCGCGCAGACAAATGGGGAAAACGCCACAGCAGAGATGATTTGGCGAAAAGATGCCGGGGTAAAGAGTTATGCTGCGGTGATTGGTTCATAAAAGTGACATACGCATTAGCTGCATAGGGATCGGCAGTCACTTCAACGAATCAGAGCTTGTATCCGACTAGAGCGACGGCCCGCTTCCGCTACCGCTCCCGACCGATATAAATGGAGACGATTGCGCAAGTCTCCGGCACGTGAGGAAGTTTCAGCTCCCTCCGCTCTGCGTTGGATGTTCTTTGTAAGGATGAGTTTCCCGCTCGTCCTCCATCTTCTACGGGCCACCATAAAAGCACATCCATCCTTCCAGTCGCATCCGGATACATTTTCGAGCGTCGCCTCACTGTCTGGTAGAGGTCTGGTGGCCTGGAACATGGGACAGCGGGCGCCAGAGGTCTCGCCTAAATATTACACCAAGGATCTAGCGCGACAGCCACGCTGCCTTGCCGCCGGATATTTACCTTTATCGATTGTTGAAAGCGCCCGGGGTCGACGACAAGTCGCATCGCTCAGGACGACTCTCTCTTCTTGTCCTGTTGCGCTACCTATACCGTGTACGGAAACGTGCGCGAAAGTATTCTTCATGATAGTTTCGCTACCTAACCCACAACCCCGCCTTCCCCTTGTTTTCTTCATACCATTTGGCTTGGTAGACCACCCTCACCTC
The DNA here is from genome assembly GCA_009805535.1 of Laburnicola sp. JP-R-44. Lineage (NCBI taxonomy): Eukaryota > Fungi > Ascomycota > Dothideomycetes > Pleosporales > Didymosphaeriaceae > Laburnicola > Laburnicola sp. JP-R-44. The sequence continues at coordinate 109,352 of SELF01000006.1, forward strand.
GTTAGCTTGGACGGTGGTTTTTTGTTCCTGTCGAATCGTCTGTCAGCCCTGGAGTACTAGGGACTATGCACGCCCCGCGCGGTAAGCTGCAAGCTGCAAGCAAGCCCCTGATCTGATCCAAGGAATTTTTTTGGACTTGCAGTAGCGTTGGGTCCTCGGTACCGTAATCATATACATTCTCAGATGTAGGGCACCAAAAGAACCTTAGCGCTGATGAAAACATGCTGTTGTTCATGTTATCTAACTTCTTCACGTTAGTGCCTAGCTACCTGAGGACGGCTTGGACTTACATAAGGAAGATATAACCGGTATACAAACTAGATACGAGGGAGCATCTGACATGTGTCCAACATCGGTCTACAGGCCAATTGAGACTATCTGGTTGGAGCTTGGCTTTCTTTTAGAGCAATGGCCGCGTCCCTCGCTATCTGCCCCTCCCCACGCCTGTTCTGTTTATGTAACATACATATTGCTGTGCCGTACTGTGTGTGCCACTGTGTGGTAGTTTGAACTGAAGGCTTTGAACCGAAGAACACCACCAGCCAACGCAGACATGTCATTCTTTTCCAGGGCGCCTCCGCCTCCGCAGGACACCAGCGACAAGATTGTGCCCCTGCATTTCTTCGACGATGGACCTCTCTGGCGCGCGTTTATCCTGTATTCCATGTTTGTTTTCGACGACTCGGCCCTGGACGTGGAAAAGCTCCGCGCAAGCCTCGAACGGCTTGTGCACCGAGACGGGTGGTGGGAAATTGGGCGCACGGCTGAGAAAGGACGTAGGTGGCTCCAAGCGTTGACGGAGAAAGAATTTTTTTTCGTAACATCGCGTAGAATAATGGCAACCTCGAATACCACATCGCCGAAAATTTCAGCGCGGATCGCCCGGCCATCACGTACTCGCACATCAACTATGAGACCGACTCTTCCAGCCACCCGCTGGCTTCGCGTCTCCCAAAGGCGAGCAGTCGGCCGAGTGTTGTGTGCGATCCCGATGAATTCCTGGACCTTATGGTGCCGGCAGGAGCTCCGAAGAAACTCGGCGACTACATCGCTTCGGATAGGCCACAGCTCGGCTTGCACATCGTCAGCTTCAAGGACATGACCCTCGTCACACTGTATTGGCCGCACACACGTTGATGGACGCCATGGGTAAAAAGGCCCTGCTCGACGCCTGGCGTCTGATGTTGGAAGGCAGAGAGATGACGAGGTCAAGACGCCCCACGGCACTGACAACGACCCGTTTACCGCCCTGGGCACGGCGCCGACAGAGCCACATAAACTCGCGTCGCAGCAGATGGGTGTTTTCGGACTAGTGGGATACGGCCTGGGACAGGCCATGGGGTTTTTCCGTACGCCGGAGAACCGCATGGTGTGCGTGCCACAGGCATTTGTGACGAAGCTGCACAGCGTAGCGATCGCTGAGCTCACATCAGCGCAGACGGAGCAGCGGTCAGCACCACCGCCGTTTTTATCCGAGGGCGATGTTCTGTGCGCGTGGTGGACCCGCGTTGCAGTTTCACATCTGTCGCCGACCTCAGCCCAGACAGTTGTTCTCAACAACGCTTACGACATTCGGAAATCACTCCGCGGGGACCTCCTCCCTGAAGGGCAACCCTACGTCTCCAATGCCATCGGCTTCATCAACGTGCTGCTGACTGTCAAAGACATTTTGGAGAAGCCGCTCAGCTACGTTGCATCCTCGATGCGGAGTTCCATCGCCGCTTTGGGGACGCGCGAGCAGGTTGAATCCTTCTTTTCCCTTGTTCGTCAGAGTTCAGGCAAACTGCCGCCGTTTTTTGGTGACAAGAACATGTACATGCTCACGTTCTCCAACTGGACCAAAGCAGACCTATTCAGCCTCGATTTCTCATCCGCTCTTGCCGATGCGAGCCTTTCACAGGTCGCAAAGCCGCGATACATCCAGAACAATCAGTTTGGCCTAACTCTGCCGAATGGGTTCCCTATTATTGGCAAAGACACACACAGGGAAACTATTGGTTGTCGGGATACATGAGCAAAGGCCAATGGGCAAGCATCGAGAGTATGCTTGCAAGCGAAGAATGAGACCGCCGCGCCTCCATCGAGACGCGGTGCCCAGCATTAAAATTCATTACTAACCCAACTTGACAGAGTCGTCGTCCATCGTCACACATACTGTCGTGTACACTTCTATCCATCTCCCAGGTCCTACCTTCTCACCAACGAAGTCTTCAACTTCATGTACTCCCCTATGTCCCACGTGCCGAGCGCACTACTTTCCGTATCCTCACTGTACTTCTTCCCTCCTGTATCCTTCCGTAGCACACAAATCTTCAGCACGAAATCCTCTAGAGAATGCTGTGGAAGATGTCCAAAGACCCGAGAGACAAATCTCGCCAACATTGCCGCGTCTTGACGTGGGCCCTGATGTACCACCATCTCCACATCGAGGTGCTGCAAGCCCGACAGATCGGACGCGACACGCTTCATCGTGCGGTCCAGGTGCAGCAGCGCAATCTCCATCGACGACCCACAAGCCGGCAAAGGCACTGCCAGATGTACATGCCGCACCGATCGTAGTCCCTCCAGGCTTGCTTGCTCCATGAAGATCTGTAGCATTTCCGGTCCCACGAACGAAAATGTATGTCGCCCGTACAGGACATCCACCACTTCGTGATGTACAAGCCTGCTCGTCCGAAGCAGACTGCTGCACGCGCCGCCACCGAAAAAGTCAGGAAAACTGACCGATATTCCAGGCTTCCCCATCCCCGCAGATGAGACGACCGACTGTCGTCTTTGTAGATGGCAGCCGTGGCGATGTTTGGTGGAGGAACGATCCGCCGTCTTCGAGTATCATGCGTAACGCCGCACTTGGGGGATCGAGGTCGCTGCGGATAAACTTGGGCGCTTTGAAGTCGGTGCGTGCAGCGGCGAGCAGTCCGAAGCGCGCGCGGAGTTTGCCATTGTCGAACTCCGGCTGGATAACGTAGTGGTTTGGGACGAGATGGCGGTATACCTGGAGTCGTATCTCAGGCGGGAGACGGTGGAGCACGTCTGACGGTGTCAGGTTCGTCGCAGTTATGGGCTGCAGTCGTTTTGGTGCCTTTCGTAGTTTGTGGAAATGCCACGATAATGTATTCTGGTATCTTCGAAGTTGCCACCGAAACGTCCGGTAATAGCTCTGGCATGCCTCGAGGCAAGATTGCACGAACGTGATAATATTCGTTGCCATGATGGCAATTGGCATAACGAGGAGGACTGGAGGTGTGCCGGTGCTGCTCTTAACAGCCGACGAGGAGAATTTTCTCCTGCTTGGACCCGTTGGACCTTTTGCATTAAACCAGCTCTACATAACGTCGCTTTTTCTGAGGCAACCTTTCCGCGCTGCTGGACCAGGAAGAAGTCAGAGCACAGGTCACATACCTGCAGTGGGCCCCCACGCACGGTATTAACCGTGCACAAGGCGACCCAAGTTCCTGTCAGTCGGTGAGTGGCTGCTCACATCAGTGCTGATCACAACGAATCGGCCGGCTACTGGTCCACGTGCTGACGCTCCATTCTGAATCCTGCTCACGAGGACATAAATGATGCCCACGAGGACAAAGGTGGCTCACCTGTGCTCTGACACGATGCCTTTGGCACCAACATTGTCACGCCGCCGGACGAAGGGAAACGTGGCGCGTCCTCTAGAAGGTGAATTTCACACCCTGGTCAAGCGCCGCCATGGTTTCACATGCGCCCGACTCGTTTCACATGCGCCCGACTCGGTTTCCAGCTTCGATGTATCGATAATCGTCGTCACTGCGGCCGTCTGCGCTCCATCCAGCGCCTGGACATAGCGTGAGCAGGTTAACCGAACATTCTATTTCGAAAAATATTGCCAAAGAAGCCAACTCCTCCGATCTCCCTTGCACGAATTCAGCTTTAGGATATTCACCACCAGATACGGCCATCATACGGGCACCGGCCCTAGAAAACACTGCCGGAGTATTCTCTGCTGCGCGGGAGATCCAAAGCGCTTATAGGCTACCTTAGGTATGCCACTTGGGCGCTTGGTGCTTCATCATCATAGTCCAGTTCTGCAATCTGATTGGCCCGTTGAAATTCCCACCATGCGGGATGCACGCGAACATTGACTTTCGGGCAGAAATCATCGCGAATGGTTATCATCGTAGCACTGGTGGTAAAGTCCCACTTCGGGGCTTGGGTAAAACGTCTCATGGTGATTGGTGGGATGTGCGCAGGTGACTTTTGTGTATTCATCTAGCTGGCGCTTATCTTCGGTACGACACCACTCGCGATGTTCACGATCCGGATGGAAGCAGTACCTGGTGTTGAAAATGCTGCCCAACCGTGGATAGAGCGCGGGCGCATGTGACCATCATGATCGAAACCTGTAGCTCCCAAAGGTCCGATTGAATCAACATGTCTAGTACATCTCCGCTGCATGCGACGGCCTTGGTTGACGCCGTGAAAGAACCAACCACAAGGCGTACTTCCTCTACCTTCAGCGACAGATCATCTCTCGTCAATTCACTTACTTGCTCTTTTTTCGGCAACCCTGGTCTCTCGCGTACACGACCCCCATGATCGTTTCGGGCGGCAGGTGCATGGTCGCGTTCCATGTAGCGAGTACATACAACCTCACTCGATGAATCTGATAAGGAACCGTACTCGGTTCGGGTCATAAAAAGAATAGTACTTCTTTGGTGCATCTAAACGAAGCTGTAGTGTTTTACTTATTCGACTTGGCTGGTGCAAAGTGGGATCGTGCCTCCAACTCGACAAATGTGATCTACTCACTCACACTGGTAGATCTATCATGCAATTGGTTTGCTGGAAATTCTGCAAGAGCTTTTAGCGATATCAACTGGCTTGCATAAGGCCGCAGTGATCGTCGAAGCGCCGACAGCTCGCCGTGGTCGGTGACAATACCCGCATGACGACGGGTCGAGATGTGTTCCGTTCTTGGACTGGCTGTAGCATGAGCTCCAAAAAGCGTGGTGCAACCATAGGTTGTCAAATGTCGTGGTAAACTCATTGGAGTTCGTTGGTGGAAATTGTAACCTAAGACACAGAAAGGGAGTAACATGGAAAGTACTAAAAATAGTACCTAGCACGTAGTAGCAGTGACAAGAGCATGAACAACAGAGCAATAATCCCCGTTTACGTAATACTGTGATTGTTTGAACAGCCTCGGGCTGGTCTGGGGTTATGAGACATCACGGATTGACCCTGGGATACAGGATGTATGGTATACAACTCATCGGCTGCAAAAGTGGATCTAAAAGATGGGAGACTAGAAATAGAGATAAGGAGCATCTAGAGCACGTGTAGACACTACTCCCAAAAGAAAACTACACGAAAAGAGATGATGGAAAATACCATGAATCATGCTGTTTTGATCTTGTGTTGCAAAAGTCTGAAGTTCGAAAATGGCATGTTGATATTCACAGACAACTCGATGAATTTTCTCATATGCATCAACATGCTGCACCGTATCGATGTCCAAGTTGTTTGACTCATTCGAGCGCAGAGATTGCAACAAGGCGAAGCTGACTGCGCTTTCACTGTGTGCGTGAGTGTCTAATCTAAGCTATCGCCGCCGTCGGAAGCTTTTCAAGTCCTGGTCCCAATAATAACAAGTCGTGCAGTTTGTCGTTCCGCATGGTCGCTCTAATATCGCCGGCCCCATGTTCTTGCCATTTCTCCATCGATACCAGGAGTCATTCTCGTCATACGGATCTTCAATAGTCACCGTGTCAAAGTCCATATCAGGAAATTTCTCCTTCCAGAGCGCCTTTGCTTCGTCTGGCTCTTCCCAGGCTAATTGGTGGTGCGGACACCGAAAGACCCATTCGGACCTAGGACGCTCGAGTGGATGCGTATCAATGCCCGGGTAGTACTCTGTATCATCATTCGGCCAACACGTTGTTTTTTGCACATCTTGACCAGATCGAAAGAAGAAACCCCAGCCTTCATACTCAAGCTCCATTTCACCCCCGAAGGTCTCGAATTGAAGGCTTACGCTTCGGAGAATTGGTGAGCAAGCCACAGCTCGAGCAATACTCACAGCTAGAATGTCGAATTCGGACGGTTCGGGTCTGTCTCGGGATTGACGTATAGGATGATCGCCAAACCTGAGTGAGAGATGCTCGTCTACAGAATCGTCGTAATGCGAGAAATAACTATCCTCTTGAAAACTGTGATGAGGCATCTCGTGATCAGATGAACGCATCCAGTATCTTGCGGTGGCCATCTCAAGTCCTGTGACTATGTGTATTTCTCTGAGGTTTGGCCACATTATTGGACGGCAATCCCGTGAACTAGGAAACGCAACTTCTGGCTTCCAGAAAATTTCGGGTGAGATGTGACCCACAGATCTATTGAATTAATAAAAGTTTTTACAAGCATGCAGGGTCAGCTCACATAGAGAGTTTTGTCAGGTTCGTTGCGATGATGCTCAATGCTCGCGAGAAGGAGTCAAGCCCATCTTCGAGAAAACTTGGCAACGCAGCTTCATGGTTCTTAAACGGGCTATACGCGAGAGCCAACTGGAGGTCCAAAAGTGATGGAGGAAGAATTGCCAATTCTTGTGCAAGGACTGAATGGAAAATGTCAGCCATTTCTTCACCAAAAGGTTGGAATTGGACTTACTTCCGCGAAAATGTTTACGAGCGTAATGCCAAGTCTTCTCAAGATCAAACGCGTGTAGCACGAGCTTCTGCAAAATTTGGCAGGGTTCTTGCCAACTTACAAGACATGATTGCAGGCCACAGATCGGTTTCTCTGCCGTCAGCATACAGTATCAGCATATGCACTGATGGGACCATTGGCATGTCATGCAACCCGCCGAGCCAGGTCCCCGCAGCTAGGTATCGTTCCACCGATTCAGCCGCGCGGAATCCACGTCCTAGATGACGGTATATTGAGTTGCCCGCAATATCGATCGTAATGCAGTTAACGTTCAAGTCTTGACCCCAGCCAGCAAGCTCGTCCCAGAACGCGTGCATTTGTGTTGCCAAAAGCGCTGAGTTTCTTGGCGAAGAATGAGGGCTCTCTCTTCCAGATCATCATAGTCTTCTGCAACAACCCCGTCGTCCCAATCCCAATCCTCCTCCGATGCATACTCTTCATCTTCGTCGTGATCGTCCACAAAGTCATCTTCATCCTCTTGCGATCTGACCCTGTGCATGTCTTCATATTGGTAGTCGGATTCAAACCATTCGTATGAGAATATGGTGAGACTTTTCAGTGAACATCGGCGTGAAGTTCTTGAGAATAAGGTCTTGAAGAAATCGTGGTCGGACAAATCGATTTTGATATCTCTCCAGAGAAACTGCTCGACGACTGCGAGCCAGTGACGGTTGACCATGGCGAGAGAAGCAAGAGGCGCCGAATCCAACGCCTGGAGCTCTTGGATGACTTGCTGGAGCAGCTCGGGCGGCAAGTGCGCTGCCATGATCAAATGACCGCTGCGCTAGCACGGGAAGGAGCTCAAAAAAGATAAATCGTGATGTCGAGTTGTCAAAGATGAGAAAGAAATGATATGCTTGCAAGACCGTGTTGTGTGAGACCGTTGCCTTACATATGTGCTCGGATATATGAAGATCTATGCACGGGATACTTTAGCGCTTAAAATTTTGTTGAACTAACCTTCTCAGGACTAGCGTGTCATCTGCGGCTAGTTTGCACTGTGAGTGGGGCCATTTGCACTGTGGCTTGACTGTGCCGCCGGTGTCTCTCAATCAAGAAAATGCTTTGCCGCCGGCATTGAACCACCGGTCCCGTAACTGTGCATCAACTTGGAACAACACCGGGCGCGATTACTGCAATTCATTCCCTTACGGACGCTTGGGTGAGGCACGTGTAGTCGGGCATGCCATTGGGGTAATATATGCCATGATAATCTAGCCTTTTTAATTTGAAAGCTTATCAAGAGTGCTGTGTATAGCTTCGGTAAGCGGAACAAGCCGTACAGGCGTTCCTTGGGGGTTTGACACATTTACGGACTTGCTTTCGATATTGAACCCGCTGAATGGTGGTCCGAACCGCAACGACTTATCCTCCTCCCTATTAAGCATATATTTTGAGGCTCTAGTTCTTTTCTAGTCTGATCCGGGCACCACTGAACTCGACTAGGCACCCCCATGTCCTCAAAGTTTCACGTGAAGGCCGTCGTCTACAAGGCACACTTGGATTAGAACACTATTTACGCCCTGCTTGTGTTAACACTCCTAACTTTACCGTAAACAAGGTTCCGTGCTCAAACCGGAGTCTCCAGATGTCCGCACTTGCCACAGCGAATAGTGAATACTGTAAGGGATCAGTAGGGTAGCAATTAGGAATGAGAGACTGAGTTGATTGTAATAAGCTGAACAGAGAAACTGCTTAAGTAGCAGAATTGTAATTAGCAACTGGTCTATATTAGGTTGGTTGTATATTATGTGACATTGTACTCCACACTAACACACCTCCTATAGCATAAAGGTAGCAGAGTGCTGTTAAGTATAAATAAGGCAAAATAAGTGAATAGAGAGGGCCTCTAGGGCACCTCCTTAAGAAGAACTCTATTGGGTAACAATAGATATAACAAATTTATCCTCTAAACTAATAACTTGTTGGCGGATATTAGTTATTCCTAATTGCTGCAAGAATCGCTTATACTTACTACTATTAGAGAGAGACTTTGTTAATCTATTAGCGGGCATATAGGCATAGCAGCATATCAGTTCCTATCTAGGTAATGTTAATGTTCCTAGCTTTAACTTGCTCGCGGATCCACATCTAATATACTTTAATATATCTAAGCTTTGTGTCGAGCTTTTCTTCGTCCTTATTAGCGATAGAGACTATTTGCTAGTTATCGCAGTACAACATAGGTCGAACCTCTGGATTAAACCTAATAGCTTTAAAGGTGTTTTATCTACTAGGATAACTTAGTGCCAGTAGTTGATAGGGCAAACAGTTCGGCCTTAGTAGTTAATTTGGTAACAGATTTTATAATTTTTGCCTTCTAATTAATAACTATACTGTAGAGCTTAAAAAACACATAGGCAAATAAGCTTTAAGCAGTACTAGGATTATTAGTAAACGCGGCATTAGAGGCACTAAAGAATAATAACTCCTTAGCTTCCTTATTGTTAATTTAACTAATATAGTTGGCGTTCTTAGAGCGTGCTGTTGTTGCTCTAATTGCCTAGAATTGGAAGTTATATAAGTATTGCCACACAGACTTAACAGTAGTAAGATGCTTTTAGCTTAGATTGTTTAGATGGCGGGCAAGTATTAAGAGTGCTTTTGCCACGTTAGGCTAGGTAAAATATAAGATAAAGCTAAGGCATCTAACTAGGATCTGATATAGGCGGGTGCGCTCCGCGTTAGGTTCATCTGTACTTGGGGGAGATAAGACTCGCGCAGAGGGACCTTAGGGTGTCGGCTGCCCTAAAGGAGATTGTGGTCGTGGCAGACTTTTGCAATATAGGAGTCTTAGATTATCTAGACCTTGCCTTTTGTATAGTCTCTAATAATGCGTATCCCTAGGAACTAGCGTAGTTCTTCTAAGCTTTATGTCTTGTATTATTTTATGAACTCGCGTTGAAACTGTTAATAATATTGTTAATCGCCTTTGTGGAAAAGGACGACGATATTATCTATATAATAGAATAGTATTAGCTTGCTATTAGTGAATAGGCAAGAGATACCCTTAACTTGCGTAAAGCCTATATTAACAAGGGTCTTCTTTAGGTGTTTGTGCCACAGCGCTAGGGAATCCTTAAGCCTATATAGTGCTTAGCGTAGTCGCATTATGTTGCCTAGTCTGTCTTAGAACCTATCTAGAGTCTAGATGTAACAGAGTTAGGAGGCTAGGTACGCGTTGAGGAAAGCATTCTTAACGTCGTACTAGTAGGCAAGGAGTCCAAAGGCGCACATGATAGCGATAAGGAAGCGGAGCGTTCGAGCCGCGAGGGTAGCTGCGTAGGTATCATCCCAAGTTGTCTGCAAATCTCCTCTTACGACTAGTTGAGCTTTGTAGCTAGTTAAGTACCTATTAGCATCGAACTTGTACGTGAAAACCTATATTAATAGCAGGGTTTTAGTATCTAGGTGCTCCTTTATATTTATCTTTCATTTCTTCACCTTCTTAAATACACCTTTGTAAAGCTGCTCCTTAATCTCCTTATCCGCAGCAGCAAACTACTTATTAGCATTAGGGCGGGATTTGACCTCAGCCTAGTTCTTTAGTGGCGGCGGCAGTTAATCACAGTAAACCTTTAACTCTTTATTTAGGGGCAGTTGCATAATTACTATAGCAAACGTTTGCTAGTATAGAGAAGCGTGCGTACTAAAATAGTCCCTAGGCGTATTGTCTCCTCTACTACCTCCCCAACAATAGGACCCTAGAACGATATTGTCTGCAGCAATATTAGGGTTTGTCCGTCTTAGAGCGTTATTCTAATAGTGGTTTAGCGCAGTATCTCTAGAAGCAATCTCTCTCTAGCCTTTTAGTTAAGAACAATTATAAGTGCTAGGTACTAGTGTGTCTCTTAGGGTGTAAGTAATTCTTTATAGGCCTCCTATTAAAGCTGCTCTTCAGCATTATCTAGCCCAGTAGCCTCTTCTTCTTAATCCTTAATATTGTCCTTAACTATATGTTAACAATGTGTTTATATTACAATAGATCTGCTTAATAATAGGATCTTCCTCCTTATCTAATAAATTAATATTAAGGACTCTAACTACGCGTCGTATCTCCTCCATTATAGGCTTAAGTTATAGAGCCAAGTAGCGTTAGTCTTATACAAAGACAACATCACGTGTTCGAACAACACTGTCAGCCCCAGGAACCTATACATAGAGAAGATATTCGTTCCTTTGTATCTAACTAGCTATCTAGTAATTAATCTTAACTCGAGCTTGTCACCTTTGGCCACCTTAGTATTACAGAATAGGGCTTTAGCACTAATAACGTCTATATGTGCAAGAGACAGCTTTACCTTACGTATATGTTTGTAGGGCGTCTTCTAGTTAAGAACCTTTATTAGCAATCGATTAAGGATGTAAATGGCTATTAGGTATAACTTGTTAGCTAGTTCTATAGGCAAATTTGCTTTAATCCGCAAAGCTCTTGCCATAGTAATAATAAGGTTACTAGCCTTCTTAGGAAGGCTAGTTATCTCTTCTACACTAACAGCACGTCGCTTAGCTGTGATACCTAGGTTATAAAAGACCTCCTAGAGATTAGTATAACCCTTTTTATTGTCATAGCGAACGTATACAACAATTGCGTTAAACTAGGTCTATATAAGCGCTAGTATCTGTTAAACTAAGCGCGTTAGAGTCTCCTTCTTCTTATTATAAAGAGTCTTCCCTAAATAGTATCTGCTATGTTGACACACACAGCGTGTAAGAGCCACTTGTCCCTATTATAGCAAGCTTTACCTGTCTTCCTAAGTTATATAAGGTTAATACTAATACGTTTAAAGGGGCGTGTCGCAGGCTTGCATTAAGGGCGTTAACTAATAATCTTAGAAAGCTTTAAGTTAATACACTTTTTACATTCCCTCTATTATAGAGCTTAGGGGCTAGTGATATAAGCTTAATACTATCCACTGCCTGCTTTAGGTGTTTAACCGCGCGTTGTCCTGCATAAGCTAGCATCTAATAAGCTTCTATAGGGGTGACTTGTAGAGGCTTGCGCTCTATACAGCTTGACTTAGCTAACTTTAATTAAATCGCGAATGTGTACAACTCTAATGCGTTCGGGCGTGTTGCCTTGTTAGAGTCTATAACCTAATAGCCACCCTGCTTATTGAGTGTGCAGAATATGTCTATTAGAGCGCTTCTTAGATAGAGGTAGCTACGTCCTAAGTTAAACTTAATACTAACTGCTTAACAGCGTAAGAGTAACACTACTAATGTAAAGAACGTGGGGATAAGTGCTACCTATGTTATAGTTACTTAACATTTACTAGTTAGAGTATTAATAAATAGCTTAATATTTCCCTACTTATATATTTATAGGGCTTGCGTGCTAGCTAGTAGGATATTATCTAGGTGTCTATCTCGGATCTTCTTCTAAGTCTTTGGCTGATGGTTTGTGATATATAGATTGGAGCTAGGATCCAGTATCTACTTATTAATTAATAGCGGTGGAGGCTGTTAAACAGCAGCTGTACTAAGTAGAGTAACAATCTAAGCTGCGTTCTAGCTGCCTTGCTAGTGCATAACTGCTTCTGTTAAGTTTTAAGCATTTAATAGAGGGTAACTAGTGTCTATTAAGAAATTATTCTTATTAGCAGCAGCTGCCTTTTTACTAGCTTTTTTTTAGCTCTAAACAGAGCTGCGCTTAAAGGGTTGCTTTTGCCTAGTTTCCTAACTCTGTTAAACTTGGCTAAAACAACTAGGTTAGGCCTCTATCTAGCAGGTTGGAGAGAAGGCACTACATAGAAGCACTGCTTAAATAAGTGCTATTCCCCGCAAATGCACGTAACTATACATTTCTAGGTGTTGCTATTAGTGTTTAGACTAGGGCGTCCTAAAATAGCGTATGTTCTAAGTGCTAACGCTATAGGGTTCAAGGTGCGTTAGAACCATTAATAGTTCTCCACTAGTGCAATAGGATCTATATACAGGGTTCTGTTTATCTTAGCTCGCGTAATCTTCTAAATTTCGTGCGTGACAAAGGACTTATTAATTCCCCTAATTGCTTAAAGAAAGTTCTGCTGTGCCTAATAGTCCTGGACTTTAGGTAGTTTTTAGTTTAATTAATTATGTCGCAAAGGATAGTAATATAGCTCTTATACTAAGCATGCATCTTCTATTGTTATAGAACCTTCTTAATCTTGTCGTACTACTCAAGCAACTTATACTTGTGTTCTACTACTAATATATAGAATATCTTCTTAAGTTGTATAAGTTATTTGTAGGGTGTTTTAGTAGCATCCTTAATAACTAGGATATGCTTACTAGCGATTGTCCTTGCAATCTCCCGTGTTAGGTTATTAAGAGCGTTCTCCTTCTTCTACTAGGCTGCTAGATTTGTTGCGTAGAACCTATACTAGAAGGTGTAGTCCTCTTATTTAGATTTTGTAAGTTTGTCTAGTTTAATATTATTATTGCTCTAGATAATGCTTAAAGCTTTGTTAGGTGTGTTGTCCTTTTTAAATAAGCGTAGTAGTCGCTCCTTAGGTTTCTTATTATAGATTTTCTTAATAGTATCTACTGTTAAATTTAGGTTACAATAGTCCCAGATCTTGTATGCCTTAGCGCGGTCCTCTTTTGCAAAAAGATCTACTTCAACTAATCGCTTAGCTTATTAAGGATAATTATCTCCTTAATGATTAGCTTGTCCTTTTTATTGCTTATTATGGCAAACTAGAGCTTGTTAAGTTAATCTCTATTGTGGAAAGCGCGTGTGTAGTAAGTAGGTAGAGTGTGAACTACAGTTAAATTAAGCGTAGGCCAGGCTTATAACTATAAGGGATCAGTAAGGTAGCAATTAGGAATAAGAGACTGAGTTGATTGTAACAAGCTGAACAGAGAAACTGCTTAAGTAGCAGAATCGTGATCAGCAACTAGTCTACATCAGGTTGGTTGTGTATCATGTGACATCGTACTCCACACTAACAAATACCGACAGTGCGACGCTAACGAATGGTCTCCTAAATATGCCGTGGCAAATTAGAGACGATGCATTTAATTGAGACGAAAGTCCCCATTGACCATTGTACTATTTCTATTTTTACATTCTTCCATTCTTTCTTTCGTCGCGTGGAGCTGGCTCTACAACAGACCGCGTTCGTTCGATCATACCATCATTCTCTTCTACCTACTTATTTCAGCATGAAGCGTTGCGTACTATACCTTCTGTGCTCCGCAGCTTTCAGTATCTATTCTCTAGCAATTGCACTACCTTCCTAGGTATCCGAACAGCAACAAGTACGCGACCAGACGTTCAGCATCAATCCGCATTCAATCGACCTTTTGTTCGAATCTGATGTTGAGGCGGACGTAGTTGTTAGTGGTGATGAGTTGGAGAAACGGGCAGGAAGAGGACGCGGAAAGGGACGCGGCGGAAGGGGACGACCGAGACCGAGGGCCACAACCAATCCCCGAACTTCACTTTGGTGGGACGCCAGGCCAACGGACAGGGAGCCGTCCAGCCACTCCACCAAGTCATTCGAGTGACAGCGAGCCCGACGACTCACCATCACGAGGACGTGGGGGAAAGCGCCCAGCACATCAACCAAGTGATTCAAGCGACACTGAGCCCGACGACTCACCATCACGAGGACGTGGGGGAAAGCGTCCTGCGTCTCGACCAAATTCTAATTCTCCGCCACGCCGACCTCGACCTGGGCATCTAAATTCGCCAAGCAGAGGACGTCCAGTGTCTCCCGATTCCTCTGGGTCTAAGCATTCTTCTCAACGTCCTTCTTCGAACACTTCTCGTCCACCACAGCTTCCTAAGGGGAAACTGCCTAAAACATATAAGTTGGGCGAATGCGGGACAAAAAGAGAGCAGGGAAGCTTCTCAAGAATAAAAACTTGTCTTCGGGGGCTTCCCCGCCAGCCAGACCAGGAAGAACCAGACCTAGTCGCCATGGACACAGCGTGTGGCTGCCAGATCCCCATCGCCTGCCGGGGAGAAGAAACTGCACGTTTGCGCAAATGTCGTACCTATGACGTTCCCGAAATATCCTCGGAGCGGCCAACTCTTTCCAAAGCCGCCGATCAAATGGAACACGATTTCTACCTTCAACGCCGCGGCTCCTGATCCGTGTGATGATAATTACGAGTTCGGTCTGCGACCACACCCCAAGACGAAGTCCGATGGAATATGGGGTATTACTGACAGCGACAAGGTGTATGAAAGCGAGCATGCTATGGACGCTCAAATTGTCAAAGCATTCTTCGTTGACTATTTCGAAAATGGAAAGATCCCTTTGGAATCGCTTCCTGCTGAATGGCGTGAAGGGAAAGCGATGGTTACACAGCGAACGCAATGCAACTATCTCAGTCAGTTCTGGATCAAGCGGTTCGGTGACACTGGAGAAGGCGCGCATGTCAACGCAATGCAATATCTGCTGGAAGTATTTCCGGGCGATAACGATTACGTCCACGAGTTTGCCTTGTTTCCGAAACGACTGAATGTGTTAAAGCAATCTTTGTTTGGCACTGTCCAATCAACAACGCCAAAAAGTGTGATTGGAGGGAGAAAGTGGAACAAACTTCCTTTTCACGCCAAGATCGATAAATTAAGGGAGGTAGTTTTTCCTACAGAAGGCTGGTTACCCCTTGCTCCATATTCGACATCAACACGACTAATTTTTTTTCCAGTACATGAACGAAAAAAAAGTAGCGGAGGCATTCAAAGCAGTTGCGAGACGGATAAGAGACCAACTCGTCGAGATCGAAGAGCCAGCAGGTGGATACATGCGCAAAACGGACGATTACTGGGAACGCTACGAAGAATTCAAAAATAAGGGCGTTTCTGTTTTTGATTCCACAGCCATGAAAGACAAGGAAACCGGAAAGTACCGCTCTTTGAATCTGGGCCGAAAAATGGGACAAATGGATTCACGTTTTTGTCAGTGAACGCATTGACAAGATGGAAAAAGACAAGATGAATTATTTTAAAGAGCTGCAAGAGCAGTTTGAGCATATGAAAACCTTCCAGAACTTCGAAACAAGCGACAAGGAAAGGGCTGAGGAAGAAATGAAGGCTTTGCACAAAGCCGTTAAGCGCACCAAGGTCAACATCGGTGTGCTCTAGTGCACAAACCCGGCGGCAAACCGACCATTTCACCTGGAGGGTCAGGTGCGGGTTCATCCAGGTCTGGCTCACCTGGGGTCGGTCCTTCTAGCCCATAGAAACATGGTCCACTGACCATTAACCCGAAAACCCCACAGCATGGGCAGCAATAAAGCCTGTTAAGACTGAAAGCCACCCAACACCTCACATCAATCCATGCTTGCGCTCTCTAAGCATGTCTCCTTTTCTTTGTGTCCTTTTGAGGATTGGTTGTCGCGTTGTGTTGTTACGCTATCGCTTGTCTCTTTGCACTTTGATTGTATATTTCCTACCTTAGACACTCTTAATTTTTATTTGTTCTCTTGTATATACTTCGGCAGCTAGGGTATATGCTTTTTATATGTTTAGTCTTTCCACTTGGGTTTTCCTGGTTTTAACTGGGTGTTGTGTGGCATGTAGTGCTGTAAGATATAGATGTAGCGAAATATCTATCCACTTTTGCTATAAATGTTCCCTACACATACGATATTGCGACTGCAAATTATTAATAGCGTCCTGTCACATTAAATCCTATATTTGTAAGGAGTACGGCATCAAAGTCGGCGCAGAGCCGTTTTATGACAACTTCTACCAATGCCCCTTGAATTCACATAATGAGGTATGTAGTTTAGCAAATGGTACTTCTTATTCCCTGCGCATAGAAGACAAAAAAATAGAACTATTAATAGAACAAAATGCTGTTAGATGTATCTCCGTCGCTGCGTATTTCCTAATTGGGCGAATTTTTTGCGAGATGAGCTTACTCGTTCAGCGCCAACTAGCACAGCCTCCATCCTAGTGAGATTGCTTGCTCTTACAGGACCTTAAGCACACCGCAAATTACTTTCCAGATTTATCTTATAGTAATTACAAATGAGTAAATCCATAAGACTAAGACTATTAGGCAACGAACAATTTACTCGAACTTCTCGAGCGCGTGCACCTTTACTAGCCCGCTTATTGATTGTTTTTCCGCAACGCTCAAAGCCAGCATTTGTGCGAAGAGACGCAGGACGTAGTTATCTTCTTCCCGGAAGCCATATAGCAAGATAAAAATCTGCTAGAAGCTAAACTGTATAATGAGGTAGTAGGGGCTCAATCACCACCCGCTAAAACTCCGTAACTGCGCGCAACCACCGTCTGGAAGCCTCAATGTTGGGCCCCACCCCACGCCGGGCGTGAAACAGATGTTCGGAGCCATTTCCAAGCATTTGGGGCTACACGACATGGACTGCAATTGGATATATGACCGCGACTCTGAGAAAGCTGGGCCTGCGCCTCCACGGAGAGTTCTAATCGTGTCGTGCGGTTTTGTTGGTTGTGCTATGTACCTGCAACCTTCTAACCATAGACATTTGCTATATAAAAGGCAATACCTCAGCGTAAGAGGCCACCAGTAGCAACGGCAACACTACAGAAACATTATCGTCACGCTAAGCGGAACACTAGATCATTAACATCGTTTTCGATTTTCCCCAAGTTACCTGTTGGTTTGCCCAGTTTCCATCCCATATACAATTAGCTTGCTGTGATTGCCCTATGTTTCGCACAAACATATTGCCTATATAAGGCAGGCATATCACCTTGTAGATAGAATGCAACTTATCTAATCTTTCCTCTGCCTTATCCAACAGTACCCGGAGTCTATGCTGCATACAAGACACACAAGCATCATAAGACCAAGCGCACCATAGAAGCCCAACATCCAGAGCTCAAGCAGTCCTTAGACACCGACAAATTCAATGCAAACGTTCGACAAGTGACGCGCCATCTCAGTCGAGGCTCGATCGGTCTGATCTCGGCCAGCGTGCTGGCCCCAGTCCTACCGCACATGGTGCTGCCAGCGGGAATGAACGTGTACATATTGCACTGGGCCGAAAAAGACAAAAAGCAGCTTGTGCAACAGATAGAGGGGAAAGGGTTCCGTGTGCGGAAGCGAGACATAGCCCGTGGTGTAGTCGTCGATAAGCGTTACAACCAACATGTTTTTGTCGGTGAAGAGGTCGAGAAAGCGATTCTCATTCCCATCACGCTTGGACATGACGATTTGCTCCTCGCGTTCCCTACCACTGCATTTAGCGACTCAGGCTTTCTGCATGAAGCACTCGTGGGCCCAGACGGGATCCCGGAGTTCAACGAGGTGGTGAACATGCCCGTCGAGGCCATCCAAGAAACGCTAGGCATTCAAACAGCGGAAGAGAGGCTGGAAGAAGATGTACAGAACTACAATGTGGACACAGGAGGTTGGCATGAGTCTGCTGGGGTGATCGCGTCAAACGTCGTCATCGCTGGGTCGGCCGCTGCTGCAGCTGTGGAATATGTCGTCAATCGGCCGTTAGAATACAGAGATGGAAAAGTTGCAACAAATCTCGCCGGAGAATAAGGATTAGTCAATGACAAGTGCAGTGCAGTTAATTAGAAGAGCTAGAACGTGTTGGAGTCTCCGTCGATTCCTTTTCAGCGTTTATTTTGGTCAATCACTTGAACCGTTTAGCGCTTTGCTTTCAATGATACCAGATAGAGGCTGAAAATGCGCTTTCTAAGTGCTTGCATGAATATAGAATAGCACAAATTTAAATTGGTTGTAAATTTTAACAAGCATTACAAGACGTTTATGCATCCTCAAGCGTTTCGCGTGGCACATGTATCTTTACTAGCATCTACATTCGGGCTATCTCCACATTTTGAGGTGGAGAGAAACGCGCAATGAGAGAAACTGCGTGCGAAAAAATTCCCGCGCAATGAATTGAAGGGGGAAGCACATTGATAGCTCAATAGTTTACGAGAGCATGTTGTTGAAGTCAGCGGCGGCGGAGAACATGCACCGAAGACAGGAAAGAAGCGATAAGTGGGACCAAAAGTAGAAACAAGATGCAATACAAAGGCAAAAGAGTGGTCGCACTGGTGGTAGCATAGTTACTATTGTCGTCGTGACGTCGTCGCCTTGGGTTGGGCATTCGGAATGAGTGTTTCACGACGAAACTGTTGGTTGAACTTGAGGGAAAGGACCTACGTGTCACCCAAGCGAGCGCTATACGCAGAATGGTTAGAGACAGATAAGCTCTGGAGTTGGAGAGTACCCAATCACGTGATTTTGGACCTACCATGTGGATAGGACACACAGGAATCGAAGATAGCTAGTCGGTTTATTCACTAAAGAATCGTTGCGGAATGCGAGTTCTCCGAAATAAACACTCAACACACGATTTATTTGATTGATTTGCTTGAACGAAAATTATATTTGTTAATAGCTCAATGGAGAGATATATGTGTGTGACTTATACTGAATGCATGTCCTTAGCGCTGCTCCATCTCATGAAAGTTCCCTTTGTTTTTCTATCTCCCGCTTCAGAAAACATTATGAAAACAAGATAGTGCTGTTTCCTGCCGCACCGACGACTAAGCTTAACAGTTACTTGTCCAACCGTGTGCGGATTCGGAAGCAGCAATTGGGCAAGTGGCATCTCAAGCACTAGAGATAGCCAGTAAGAAAGAATGAGATTCAGATACTGAATCTGCCAAGTGCGTTAATGCATTGAAGAAATCTAGGCTCTTGTTTTTGAACACGTCTCGTCGTTTGGATTTAGCTACGAGAAGCCTAGAGAGCATGCATATACAGCTTCTTTCTCATGCAATGTGTCTCAGTTGAGGGCGGTTCCAGATAACGCGACGTAACCCTAGTTCAGTGGAAATGGAAGTACATGCTGTTTATCTTCTTAGTAAATGAGTTTAAAGCGTTGACAGAAAGAACACAAGCAGATTAAAGTTGTATTAACCCATTATAATATTCAGCTCTCTTCTTTATTAGTTTTCCGTGATATATATTCCTTTTGATGACCGCAGAGGCGCGGTACGACAAGATTAAAACCGTGACTTTAAGACACCTACCCGCAAACCTTGGTCTAACCTTCCTCTGCGATTGATAGAGAAGACAGATCTTCTGAGAGTGAAGGTCCACTTTGGGGCTCATCTGGGCCCATTAGCTCGAAGTTAAACCGCGCAGAACAACCTCTAGGCTCGCTAAACTCAATAAAGACGTGGCCAAAAGGCGATTCAATGTAATTAATCTCCAGGAAGCCTGGTACGAGAGAGAGAAAGTACATCCGCTTCTGGCCGTCTGGAACATCTTTATCGTTCATCAGTGCGACCCGAGCAACGAGGCCAAGATATTTATCGAGAGCGGGGTCCGCCCCACACTCGATGGTTGACGAAATAAAGTCCCCAGCCTCGCTCTTCTCCACAACCACAACGGACACTAGACGATAACGGGGGAGGGTGATGCTTCCATCAAGTCCATTAACGTCGATCTTAAAGCCAAAGTTTTCGCTGCGGAAGAATTTCTGTATATATTCTGTGTAACGCCAGCTTAAACCGTCCAAGTATAGTTCGTTGTTCACACCAATCCGCGTATCCAGAAGGAATTTCTAGAATCCAACAACATACTAGATGTGGGAGATGTTCGTTTTGGAAGCCACGTCCCGGGCATAATCCAAAAGACTCCCTAGAACGCCCATATTCCACGGAACTGGAAAATTCTCAGGACGCACAGTACGGGGTAGAGTATAGAAGTGACTAAACACCTACATCGCGATCATCCCTTCTGCCAGATGCATTGGGCCATAAATTTGACCATCAACCCATGGATTTGGCCACGGCGCGTCATTGTGCCATTTCTCAGTGACAATCTTCGTGACCTCTAGGATTGCGCCTTCGAAAGAGTCTGAGTCCATGCGCTCGCCAAGCTTTGCCTCCTGCATTGCTTGGAGGAGATAGAACCAAAGCAGGCGACTTGCGTGCCACTGTCGCTCAGAAATCTTAGATCCAAATGCCTCCGCCAGCTCTTCGAGATCAAAGGCGTCCTGGCGACAATAGGGGCAGTCCGAGTTATTAATGTTCATGGTTCCAATTCTGACGAACTATGTCATAATGCAATCTTTATGCATTTAGTGACCGCAGTTGCTAATGCGCACGACTTTAGCTTCTGCGTCGAGCTCATGCCATCCAAAGCGACAGATGGGACATCTATCCTCGTCCTCGTCCTCTGTTGGAGTTACAGGGATTAGGTAAGGAGCGAGCAGATTTTTAAAGACGTCGGTCGTTGTGGAATTGATGGATCGCCAGTGCTGAACTCCTTCTGCTTCGGATGTGGAGTTGGAATTGGAGTTGGAGTCGGAGTCGGACATGGCCACTTTGGATGATACTGAGTTGATACCGAGTAGATATCGAGGGATATATTTTGAGCTGGAGAGGATTAATAGGGATTATAAGTTCTAGTTTGACCCTTTTGTGAAAGCGAGGGTTTGAACTTATTACTACACTATGTATGAACTTCGACAAGCAACAATGTGAAATTACCTAGACATATGTGACCACCAACACAGTATTATGGTCACACATCTTACTTAAAGATGTTAGCGCTACGATGCCGTAGCAAGCTATGGTGCTATTAAATAGCCTAACGCATTGGCACCTCGG
Source organism: Laburnicola sp. JP-R-44 (assembly GCA_009805535.1). NCBI lineage: Eukaryota > Fungi > Ascomycota > Dothideomycetes > Pleosporales > Didymosphaeriaceae > Laburnicola > Laburnicola sp. JP-R-44. Next base: position 130,602 of record SELF01000006.1, read on the forward strand.
TGGCAAGTTTAGATTAATGTTGTGGATAACATAGTTACTATACAACGTTAGTTTGCCTTCGAGAAAGATGAAAAGTTAGGTACTTCGTTGACCTACACCGAGATTGAGAAAATACAAGTCGATTGCGTTCAGATATAGAACTTGAAGAAGCATTTGAGTTGGATATTAGTAGTGCACCACAAAGGTCTATGAAAAGAATGCAGGATTGCAAGTGATCCTGCCGCATGTTAAACACACTAATGACTAGACGAAATCCCGAGAAGTATTGTGTATGTAAAATCCAGCAAACGAAGAGAACTTCGGAAACGAGCAATGGATAGTAGAGCCCTTAGCGAGGTCCAATCTAATTACCAGACCAGACAACGGGAGCTAGTTAGAGCGTACCTAGAGAGCTGTAAGCTTATTTCTAGGCTAAGATCTTGAAAAATGCATACCTTGGATGACTCGTGACGCAAAAATCGAGGGTCGAGTGTGGTGACTCTCTATCAAATACACACAATATTCAACACCGCAATTTCGATATTGGCAATGTGAAGAAGCGTAGAACTGGCCGACGAGTGCATTTAAGGACATTGATATCGTTCCCTGATGGATCATTCTAAACCACAACCTGGTTTAGCAGAAAAAAAAATCGAATAATTAATTCGCAAAAAAACTTTTCTGTATTCAGAATGGCAAACTCTTTAGAGCAAGTCTCGAACCAGAACAACGCCCCAGAGGAGAACGCCCTGGAGCAGAACAACACCCCGGAGAACACACTCCAAGACTCCCAGGTTCAAGAGAACCCCGAAGCCGGATTTGAGAACGAAGAACATGGCAGTGCCGAGGAACAAGAAGACGACGGCTATAAGACAGGTTCCCGGGCCGACCCGACTCTTCCAACTCCGGTCGAATTTCTCGCCACCTTAGAGCTCGTCGGCCTAGAGGAGCTGTTCCCTCAATATGGAACCGAGAATGCAGACGAGACCTGGCAGTGCACAATCTGCTAGGAAGGGATTCCGGGGCCAGAAGGTCCAAAGGACCCAGCAAAGAAGATCCCAGCATGCAAGCACTCGTTCCACATGAGCTGCCTGACCAAGTGGATCAAAGGCATCAACAAGGCTCGCAATCGATGCCCGCTGTGTAGAACTTTCCTGTGCAAGAAGCACAAGAAGACACGTAGGCAGAAGTGGGAGAAGGGAATCGACGAGGAGGCCACGAGCTTCCGACAAGACGATTCAAGCCTCCACTGCGAAGCCTACCTCTGGCTGGCAATGCGCGTCTTTGACGAGTATTATGAGGCCGAGACCGAGGAGGAGGGCCTAGATTGGCGGGCCGTCTATGACCGAACTGTTCTCCAAGTTGGAGGACTGTTCACGAAATTTGGCCCAGAGATGAAAATGTCCGCGGCGCACGAAGTACACGGAGAGAATTATCTCAAAAGTGTAGTGACAAAGCACCTCCGTGAGATCATCTTGATGGAAATGCTTCCTGCAACGACACTTGTCGGGAACGTCTTTATCGCGGCTCATCATTTTCATAGAGCGGTAAATGGGGAGGAAGCCGACGATGTTGAATCCGACGGTGGACACGATAATGACGGAGACGACTACGAAATTGTCGAAGAGGAATATGGCCAAAGCGATGATGGCGATGGGGAAGAGAATGAGGACTGGGACGTAATGGTGCGGCTTTCGGGATCAGCGCCGGCTTCTAGCTCTGGGTCTTCCTCAGTGGAGAATGGGGATATAGAATCCGAGCCGGAATCTAGGCCTAGGTCTCCCACGCCAGACGAACTCATGGAGGGGGACGAAGCACCGCGAACACCGTCTCCTGGTCCCTCATCAGATCGCTTCCGGCGCAGCGACGCCCCGAGCGCTCCGAGCTCCCGAGCACACTCTCGTTATCACAGTGACTCTGGGACCCCATCTCGCCACGGGACGACTAGGGCGCAGCGTAGGCGTCGAACAGAGGGGCTGCGGCACAGCATTGAGCGTGGTCTTGGGTTCGGCAATAATTTGTCGAACATTACCCATCTTACCGTGAACAATGGTGAGCTGAACCGCGGTCACATTACAAACAATGTGACCAACCATTACCACTACTGGCCTGTCGCAAACCAAGACGCGGGAGGGGTGACGTGGACGAGGACGCGGAAGCGGATGCCCAGGAGTCGGATATGGAAGTCGATTCGGAGGAGTCGGGCTCTGAGGGGGATAATGAGGACTCGGAGTCGGACGGGTATGCCGACTGGGATGTGCTCAACGACGAGTAGGCAAACGACCTTTGTCCTATGACTCGTTCGTTCGTCGCCCGGGGTAGCCTGTAGGAAGGAAAAAAAAAAGGAACTTATATAAATGTTGATTGCGACCAAAGTGACCTGTGTAGTTTGTCTTGGGTGATTTGATTCCTGGTACACACTTGCGCAAGGTTCGATATTATTGAGAGCATGCGGTTAATTTCGTGCGTGAAATGGATTCCGCTTTAGGTACTGAGGATGTCCGCAAAGCGTATATGTGATAAGGTCCGCTGTGTCTTATTTAGGATTGTCTTTAGCCGTGACATCGAACCTCTGCACTCGCTAGACTCGCTTCACACGGAGAAATCCAGCAGCATATTTATTGTTGATGAGATGACAGACGGGATTCGCGATTCCAGCAGCGAAACGGCGTTCCTGTGTTTTGAGCATCCGAAACCTGTCGAAAACTAGTTGAGGCGCATGAAATGAAATGGAGCGGCATGAACTCGATGGCGCCAAAGTTGCGGTTAATTTGGCTGACAGGCTGGTGACGACAGCGCGGAGGTTCTGGTGATCTTCGAGATCCTGCCGGCTGGCCACGACGAGGAGCAAAGATGACTAGTCGACGAGGATAATGTGCGGATGCTGCCAATTCTCTCAGCTCTCGTACAGTAAAATGTGCGAGGGACCGTCAATCGTGCGCTGGAAGTGCAATTTTGGCCAAGATATGAGAGCGAGATTCGACAAGACGAGTGGTTAAGATGGTAGGTCCGATCTTGCAGCTTGGACGTTGAAGCTGAGTTGAGGTTGCAATTCGATTCATTCTCTCGAGAGCGAGGAGGCGACAATACATGGCGAAAATGTGTACTGCAACTTGTTGACGAAGAACGCGGTTTACATCGTTGCGGTGAGATCGAGAAGAATGGCGGTCAGAAAGCCTCTTCTTGTACTTCAAACACAAGATATGTTTGCCGGATGTGATCGACGTTCGGCACTAACAAGTAGTTCGACAAGCGAGACAGACACGCATGTTGATTTGGCAATATCTGGATGTGATTGACGTGCAACACTAACAAGCACTTCGACAAGCAAGACCTGCATTGGTTTGGCAATATCTGAGGTCCACTATGTTCGCATGCGCAAAACCTGGATGTCTCGCATCCGATTGTGTAACCACGGGCATGTTTGCTTTTCAGGAGCGGTTTCAGCAAACAATCAATCGAGAAGTTCCAGCATCAGATCGAATTGTCCGGAGGGAATCAGCCCATGAAACATAACGTATATGGAACAAACGCGCGGCGTACCAAGATCTGTTGAGCTACGGTCATGTTGGAGCAAGATCATAACAAACACTTATCGGTCTGCTCATTGTAAGGACAACACTGTCTCATTCCGCAACAAAGCATGCCATCTGCCTGTATGCATCCCTTTCTCGCGTATCTTATACACCACCGTGGGTAGAAAAATGAAGCAGGGTTAATCAGCTGACCTGATGCTCGAATGCGATTACGAATTGCAGTCGATTGCTTTATACCGTAGAGTTGTCCCGGTCGAAGTAATTGAATACGATCTTTGAAGGGATGTGGGAGTCATCCATGCGTCTTCGGTATGATCATCAGGCGTGCGCTCTTTCGGAAAATAGCCACCTGATTTCGTAACGTCTTGTCATTGTCCACTGCGTCTGAATCGATAGACCGCATAGCTTCATCCGGGCGACACCCGAATCGATAAAATTGCCATGTCGGCGTCTGATGAGAAACGCTGTCTCCAGCATAGAAGATGATGGTCTCCCACCATCGAAGAAGACTGAGTTTCGGAATATGTCCATAAGCGCATCGACCTGTAGCCCCCCAGCGGAACCCTGGTCCTCCGACAGGGTCGATATTTCGATGGTTTTGGTGTACCGCAGTCCCGTACGCAGTTCCGTGCTGCATGCGCGACTCTGACTAAGGAGGGTGTCGCTCTCGTAATCGGGTAAAACCTCGCCGGTCGAAAGATTTCGCGGACATGCATATTCAGTAACGACTCGTGATACCGCAACAGTGTCTGCAGATTCACCATCCGGGTATATGAAGGAGTCCAAATAGAGAGGCTCTGTCGGAAGAAAGAAGAACCCCAAGCACTCAGCTATGATACAGCTCAGAATCGCCTCGCGGAAGAAAGAGGACAGCACAGCCCATGTAGCTTCCCAGCTCTTCTCCGGCACAAAGCGGCCGTTACTTCAAGCACCGTAGCCAGACCCATATTCGGCCATCGTAGTCCATCGATGATATCCGTCGATATCGTCTCGTAGCTCCATCGTGGGGTAATTCCGATGTCGCGCGTATCCTGAACCTTTCGATCGCCCGATGGCTTGGGATGGGCTGGCTTGGCCTCCAGAGCTGACGGTGGACCAGGCAAGCGAGCGCTGAAAAGGAAGAAGTAGCCCTGGGCGCAGTAAGTGTTGTAGTATGAAGTGAAGCCAAAAAATGCGCTGACGTCGGCCCGGGGAGTCGAGAATAAGACCGTTGCCAGCACGGCCATTACGACTACTGGCACGCGTGCCGTAGCGGCGTAGTCTCGACTCTCACCGAATCATACGCGCCGCCACTCCAACCGACCACCCTACAGCCTCAAGTGATCTTTCTTACCACCTACAACTGCCGAAGCACCGAGTCACACAGCCAAAAGCCAAAAACATCGCCCCACAAAACCGTAATATCTTCGTTCGTTCAGGTGGTGGTGTTGAATACGCGCTCACACTCCGCGACCACACCGCCATCAACGCTTACGCGACCCATCCACCAATAACACGCGCATCCTCGTACAAGGATGCAGACATCCTGGAGGGACCTCCGCGCGCGGCGCCCCTCGCGTCAGCTGGGACGCGTCGTCCTCCAGGGCTGAGGCCTCTTTCTCACATGTGCATGTGCCACGTTTGCTTGTAGCCTCCAGCTACGTATAAACCTCTGTACTGTAGCTTACAACCAACAGCAGTGCGAAGGAAACGATCTTAAGAGGGCGTACACATACGGTACGGGTTTAGGATTTCAGGAAGATTGCTTGAGCACGACGTTGCGGCTGTGAGTTCATTCCTTCTTTCTTTCCCTTGTTCGCTATTGCGCACTGCGCTGCGCGCCGTCGCACCGCACCGCACCGCCTGCATTCCATTCTCCCCATCTCCCACACCCCCAACAGCACCTAACCTCCCCACAGTCCCCCAAGCCACCTCCCCCAGCCTCAAAATGGGTTCCAAAGCCAGCAAACTCCTCCCCATCCCCTCCTCGAACAGCAAAAAACTCCAACCGTCAACCTCCAAAGCCGACAAAGAAGAAATGAAAGAGCCGCCCAACTACTACAGTCACCGCAGCAAGAGCATGCGGAGGAAGGCGGGACGGACGCCTGCTGGCGGCGGGTTGGCGTAGGGCGATGGTTGGAGGAAGGAAGGGGAATGGGAGGATGTGGGCGGGATTAGGTCGATTTAGCGGGTGCATGGAGGCCCATGTGTGAGTGGGGTGTGAGTGGGGCGCACGAGGTGGGGGGAGACGGTACGATATGTATGGTATGAGCCATATGGTGTTGGTGGGTGGGTGGGTTGGATGATACCTAGTAATCTAATGCTTATACCGATAATCATACGCAAATCTTGCCTCACGAGTGCTAACCAGGCTGGCTGCGTAACATCAGTGCCTACATAAAGCTGAAAACCTCCATCCAACTCGCCCCACTACGACAACAACCTCCCACCACCACCTCAGATACCCCTCCCTCCCCGCTTCCCTCCCCGCCTCCCCATACAGATCACGCACAGCCCCGCCTTTCACACCCCATACATATCACGCACAGCCCCAGCATCAACCTCTAGCTCTTCCGCCACTTTTTAAAAACCCGAAAGTGCGGCTGGGGATCGACGCCCGTGGAGGACGAAAAGCCTCACTCGCCGTTGTTGGACGCAAAGGCCCCGTCGATGAGGTGCGTTAGGAAGTGTTTCGAGGAGGAGGTATTTGGAGAGGAAGGACGCGGGTAGCATGCGGAGGCGGTTGAGAGGAGGGAGCGCATGGCGGCGTTGATGAGGGGTATGTGTAAGGAAGAGGAGGGTGGTGGAATGAAATGAATGGAGGATCGTTGAGTGGTGGGAGTAGGAAGGAGTAGTGTTGGACGTAACGTACCGGTTCAGCCTTCAGTCCAGGCGCGGAAGTGCTCGTCGTTGTACTCCCATTCGATGTTTGTGTATTCGTATTTGAAGGGCTTGTTCATGCTTGTCGATCGTTGTCAGTGTGGATATTCGGAACGTACGCTGGGCAACGTACCAAATGTACGGCCAGTTGACGAGCACATGCTTGTAAAAATCTCCCCACGCGACCTCGCCAATCCAGCCTCTCATGCCCTCGATGCCGGCGGAACCACGCAGTCATCATGACAGGGCTCCAAGTTGATCCCCGTCTCGAGTCCCCGCCGTGTCAATCTCTCCTCCCTCCTCAGCTCGTCCGAAAATATGTTCTTCGCATCCCATTCCCGCGCCAGCTCCAACAACATCTCCGGCACATCCCTGCGCGGCTCCACCGTCTCGACGTACAGCGGGATATCCAGCTCCACCAACTCCCCCTTCAGCATCTCCACAGACCTCGGCTCAAAGTCGGCAGGCGAAACCAAGTGCGCCTCCCAATCCTGCGGACTCATGATCCACACGCCAATCACACCCACGCCCTTCTCCTCCGCCAGCTCTGCCGCTCTGCTCAGGCCCGTGGCATCTCTGATCTTCAAATCCCGCTTGAACCAATATATGACCCCCTTCCCGCCCTTGACTATCCCGAATCTCATCCCGCGCGTCTCTCGTACTCTCGAGTGCGGCATTCAGCACTTCCATTCCATCGGCCGGAGCATTTCTCCAGTGTTGTACATGGCGCACCGCTCGTTGCTCATGTCCGCCGGGAAAAATCTCCGATCCACGATCCCGGCCTTCTCCTCTGGTCGCGAGTGGTCAAACGCTGCTACTTGTTCATCTTGCTGTTCAATCCCGGCTCGACCTCGTGCGACGGTCGCGAATGCGCTGGGAGGTTCGTCGGCGACGTTGTTGCGGTTCGTGGAGGGGATTGGGACGGGCGTCGAGAGCTACGAGCGCTTGTTTGGGGCGGTGCTGGAGGGGTCGGTGTAGGTGGTTGTAGAGGCGGCGTTGGCTGGGATTTGTGAGCGGCTTTGCGTTTCAGTGCATGTGGCATGGTTGTTTGTGTTTGGGGGATAATGGGTACAGATGGGATAGTACCCAAGGGGGCGGGGAGCTGCAACTTGTTGTGTGCATAAAGAGTGGAGCGTAACTTACCACCTACAAGGTAGGATAGTGCTTTCTTTCAGGCACTATGGAGACCGCGCTTTCATGGTGCGCGTCGTGGTTCATCTATGACGATGGACGCGTTCCTGGATCGCCAAGTCGATCATCAGATTATCAGATTGCCGAGGGGCTAGCCCCCTTTCAGCTTCGTACGTGCTTCAAGCCACGGGAGTCTCGAGTACTTCGACGAAGATGGAGATGTATGAGATGCGGAATGTTGTAAATGCGCTCTCAAAAGATGATTGTTCGCTGCAACCCGCAGTTTCTGTACTGACTGCCCAGGTGCCAGACAGACCACGTGACATTCAGTCTCCTGACCTCGACTTGAAGGCTCATGAGAATTACAATCTCCAAAACATCCAAGAAGCTCAGGAGTCGTACATATACTCTGATCCCTAAGACTCTTGCATTCCTCTCAAATACATCCCGCGAACATAACATCACTCTTTTCAACAGCTTGCCGTTCATTCCCCGCACTACTACGGAACGAGCCTAGGACAATGAGGGGATTTCTCAATTTAGCCATTCTTCCACCACCTCCTCTCCATCGACCCGGTACAAACCCCCATCACCTACATCTTGACCATACTGAAGAACCCATCTACGACGCAGCAACAGCTCGTATCACCCTTCGCGCATCCGGAATAATTCCCCCACTCTCCGAAGTCCAACATGCAAACATCTGCATCCGCAAGCGACATCTCCATCATCCACCCAGGACTTTGTAATCATCTACCCTGCAGCTAAATAGATGACCATGCCCCGTTCCTGCTTCCACGGCCCTACTTCCCCGGCCAAGGTTCTCGAAGCCAGTCTGCGTCTCTCCCGCATAGACGAAGCGTCGAACAATTTATCCACACAGAATACCCGGGATCGTCAATATCGGACCGCTACTTGGCACCCTTGTCGCCCTGTGCGCAGTGTTTTCCTGGGGTATTCTACCTGGATAGCGGAATAGCTGCGCTTGGGATGCGCGGCTAGGATATTAAGGGGATTGGCAGAGTCTTTTGGCCTAGCCAGGCAGGCGTATGTATATATGTAGAGCATCCCGGCGCCGGGGAGTCGGTCTGGCTTCCATCTCCGTCGCCTGGAAATAGCAATCGCCGTACGTTATGGGGATGTTTTCGCGCGCTGTCCTGAGCGTACTGTCGCTTTCTGTGTACGCCACTGTTGTCGCTTCGTTGTCGCAGGATCGGAAGCCGACTGTTGACTTCAAGCCTGGAAATGGGAGTGTACAGCTCGCCTCGAGTGACTCGCCTGTTCATCTCGTTCTCGATGCGGCGGATTGGCCTGGCGTGTTGCGCGCGGCGCACGATGTGGCGGTGGACTTTGGACGGGTTACTGGCGCCAATGGGACGTTGACTACCGTCGGGAGTGGTGCTGGGAATGCCTCAGTTATCTTAAACGTCACGGGTATCAACAAAGACTGGAGCGTTGGGGGTGGACGGAACGCGACATTGCCATCGAAGGGGAACGGCGTTGTCATTGCGGGTACGATTGGGAACTCCAGTTTGATAGATGAGCTGGTCAGGAGCGGGAAGCTGGACGTGAGCAAGATCGAGGGCGAGTGGGAAGCGTATGTCAGTGCCGTGGTGAAGAACCCAATGAATGGCACTGATGAAGCTTTGGTCATTGCTGGTGAGCTCTCCTCTCTCTCGCACGGTACTCTGTCCTAACACTGGCAAGGAAGCGACAAGCGCGGAACAATCTTCGGCCTATACGACATCTCGGAACAGATCGGTGTCTCTCCCTGGTACTGGTTCGCCGACGTGCCACCCAAATCCCACACCAACATTTACGCTCTCCGCACCACCAAAGTCCAGAAATCGCCTACAGTCAAATACAGAGGCTTCTTCATCAACGACGAAGCGCCCGCCCTCACAGGATGGATGAACGCACGATACTCCAAGTCAGCGTATGGCTCTGCATTCGGCGCCGAGTTCTACTCCCACGTCTTTGAGCTCTTACTCCGCAGCAGAGCAAACTATCTCTGGCCTGCGATGTGGGGCTCCATGTTCAATGTCGACGATCCGCGGAGCCAGCCGCTGGCAGATGCGTATGGGATCGTGATGGGCTCATCGCATACGGAGCCCATGGTCCGCGCAACACAGGAATGGTCAAAGGTAGCCAAAGGTAGCCAGTCTGGATGGTCGTGGGCTACGAACAATGCTACGCTTTACGAGTACTTCACGGAGGGTGCTGAACGCGCGAAGCCATACGAAAACGTGGTCACGGTTGGGATGCGCGGGTATCACGATACGGCCATGTCGGCTGATACGCAGACGGATGTTTTGGAAGCCGTTGTCGCAGCGCAAGAGGAGATTATAGAGAAGGTCTGGGGCGACGCCAGCAAGGTGCCGCAGATGTGGTGCTTGTATAAAGAAGTGCAGGACTATTTCGAGGCGGGCATGAAAGTGCCTGATCATGTGACTCTGCTGTGGACCGAGGATAACTGGCAGAATATCAGGAGATTGCCGGTTGGCGACGAGAAGAAGCGATCTGGTGGCGCTGGTGTCTACTACGTACGTCTTAGCATTTTTCTTATGCAAAAGAGCGCATACTGACAGATCTTCAAGCACTTCGATTATGTGGGTGACTCGCGGAATCACAAGTGGATCAACACGATACAGCTGCAGAAAACCTACGAACAAATGTCTCTCGCCTACGCCCGCGAGGCCGACAGACTCTGGATCGTCAATGTCGGAGACATCAAACCGTATGAAATCCCCATCAGCCACTGGTTCGATATCGCCTACGACATGGATGCGTACGATGAGACGTCTGTACCAGCGTGGATCGAAGGCTGGGCTAAACGCACCTTTGACGAAGGCCATGCCAAAATCATCTCGGACATTGTCGACCAATACGGCTTCCTCGCCAACATGCGCAAGTACGAGTGGATAGAGCCAAGTAGCTACAGCATCCTCAACTACGAAGAAGCAGACAAGTTGCAAACTCAATGGAAGGATCTAGCTGAGCGAGCGCAAGAGATCTACAAAGAACTGCCAGAGGCTCAGCAAGGAGCGTTCTTCGAGATGATTCTGCATCCCGTGCTTGCTGGTGGGAACTTCATCGACGTTCAGGTAGCTGGGGCTAGGAATCAGATCTACTCGGGGCAAGGACGCAACAGCGCGAATGACTGGATGAATGAGGTGATTGAGCTGATGGGTACGGACCATGAACTTACGCAGAAGTACCACCAATTGTTCAACGGCAAGTGGAATCATATGATGGATCAGACGCATCTGGGATACCAAGGATACTGGTATGTTCTTCTGGCAATCCTTGATTTACAACTTATACTAACGCGTATGATGATAGGCAACAACCTATGCGTCAATCTACCCCCTTCCTTCGCTGGGTGCAGACTTCCGAACGCTCCCTCGCTGGTGACATGGGCGTAGCAGTCGAGGGCAGCAATGCCACCATCCCTGGCGACGACATATGGCACTCCAACGGTGGAAGCTCACTGGACCTTCCTGGCGTAACGCCATACACACCTCCACGCTGGATCGATATCTTCTCCGTGGGTACCCAGACCTTCGACTGGAACATCACGACCGAGCCCTTCATCAAGCTGTCCAAGAAAGCAGGCACCATCTCGCCCGAAGACAAGGACATTCGAGTCTACATCGACGTGGATTGGGCCCAAGTGCCAGACGGCTACGGAAAGAAAGTTGCCCTGAACATAAGCAGTTCGCAGAACTACGGAACCCAATTCTCCCGGCCCACAGTCAACCTACTGGTAAACAAGACCTCAATCCCCCCCAGCTTCACCGGCTTCGTCGAATCCGCCGGCCATCTCGCCTTCGAAGCCGAGCACTACACGCGCCTGCTTCCCGCCGGCAACCTCAGCTACACCCTCCTCCCCCGCTACGGCCGCACGCTTTCCGCCCTGAAACTGTCTTCCCCGCTCGCAGAAGCCCTGACTCCATCGACCGCTCCAGCCCTCGAATACGACTTCTACACCTTCACGCCGACGACCAGCGCAACAGGCCTCAATCTAACCCTCATCTTGTCTCCATCCCTGAACGTAAACCCGAAGCACCCGCTCGCCTACGCGGCGCAAATCGACGACAAGCCCCACCAGAAGAGCGAATATGTAACGGATCAAAAGCAGCCCGACTTCCCCGTAGGATGGGGCACCGCGGTCGCGCAAAACGCATGGCTGAACACGACGAACTGGGGTGAGGTCTCGGCGGGGAAGCACACGCTGCGAGTCTGGTTAGTGGAGGCGAATGTGATATTGCAGAAGATAGTGCTTGATTTGGGAGGCGTAGCTTACTCTCACAACGGACCGCCTGAGAGTTACCATGCTGGTCGAAGGAGCAATTCCACGCTGAGGCTGCTGTAGCCTGTCCAGGTGGGCAACCTAGCCTAGCGATATCGTGATTGGTAGATAAGATATCTTAGCGCGAAATTACATTCACCGTCCGTGCACCGTCCTCTCCCCACTCGTATAACTTGCAGACGCGTGTTTTCTCTCCACTGACCAAGCCACTTCCCACGTCCGCTCGCGCACCTCCTACCAAATTACAAATTTTCTTTAAAAACACCACACCACACCACCATCACCACCACCACCATGCCGCACGGCCCAAACTTCCGCACGTGCTCTCGCCTGTACCGCGAGGTCCGTCCGTCCCCTACTCTCCCAGCATCTCGCTTTTCGGTCCCAGAATCGCGAACCTGAACTGACGGTGTTATAGTACCAAGTGCTGGCGGCGGACCTGGCCGCCATGTCGGCCAACGATCCGCGCCGCCCCCGCCTTCAAGTTCGCGTCGACCACGCGTGGGACGTGTACGCTCGCTTTGAGACGGTGAGTTGTTCTTGTGGTGTTGTATGGACGGTTTACTAACGCGTTGTAGGCGTTCCGCGCGGGCGGCGAGGTCGACAAGAGGATCCTGGGGTTCTGGCGGCCGGATAGGTTGTGAGCGGGGGAGGGGAGGGGAGGGGAGGATGAGGATGATGATGTTGAGGACGACGAAGACGACCAGGTTGTCTTCGCTGCTGGGCGTGGCCCGTAGAAATTGAATGCTTCACACTGTCTTCTATCTTGTGCATGTGCAATCTGTGACCTGATGATGCCGACAGTGACTACCAGTTCGTCTCTACTGCTAGACGTGGCCTACAGACCGAATTGGCTTGTTGACAACGTCTTCTATCTTGTAGCTGTGCAATTCGTGGCCACGACGACGGCCCAGTAGTCGCTGCTGCTGGAGGTGGCCCGCAGACCAAATGCAGTGCTTGTTTACACTATCTCCTACTTGTGCAACCCGTGATCTGATAGCGACGACGACGACTACCAGATCGTCCCTGCGTCTGGGCGTGCCCCGCAGCTCAATTGGCCTCGTTTACCCAGTGCCCCAGCCGCGTAACCCGTGACCTGACGTTGTAAAACCCACTAGGGTGCCGAATTCACGGGCCCGTGCACCTCCTGCCGAGCGTATATTTTGCACTTCGTGTTTACCCTCCACTCCCCAGGACACCCACCTACCCCAAAGATTTTTTTTAAAATTCCAAAAAAGAAAAAAAATCACCACAATGCCCTCCTACCACGACACCCTCGCCCGCCTTGCCCGCGAGGTAAGCTACCTCTCTCTAGCTTCTTCTTGTATACGAGATTGCTAACTCACCTGTATAGCTCGAGGTCGAGCGAGCAGCGATGCTCGCACTTCCGCTCGACGACCCGCGCCGCGGTGAGGCGGCGGAGCGCGTGAACCAGGCCCGAGAGGCCTTCACCACCTGGTCCCGGGTGAGTCTATTCCTGTCCTTCCATGCTATACGAGATATAGACTTACTAACATTGGATCTGCAGCTTGGGGCGACGGTTCGCCGTCTTGGCCACCGTGCCCTGGCGGCGGAGGCCGAGGAGAGGAGGAAGAAGCGCGACGGGGGCGGCGGCGACGACCGCTTCGATTTGCCGTGGCCGTTCTGAGGGGAGGGAGTGCTGCCGCCCTTCGGGGTGGTGAGTATCTCCCTCGCCCGAAGGCGGCGTCGAGGATGATGGGGAGGCATGGCTGCTGGGGCGTGGCCCTATAAATTCGGAACTGTGGGCGTGGCTGCTGGGCGTGGCCCGTCCGAAATAAAACTCTTGTTTTTTCTGTCATCTACCTGTGCATTATGTGATTATGTGACCTGGGGTAACACACCGCCTGTTGAGAGAGCGTATACACTGCCTCGTGATAAGTAGAGATTATACGTTCACGCTGTACGCTTTCGGTCTTTGTATTAGCCATCCTGGAGTAACACACCTTAAGTATCTCCACGCAGCTAGGAAGTAGATAGATTAAGACCTGTCAACTTTATCCTTACGCTTGTAGACTCCCAGTGCCGAAAATTACTGTTTGGAGAATATCTCCTGGAACTTCACGTATCCCCACAACAGCCATGGAGTCGGACAAGGCATGTATACTACTCTCTCAGCGAAATCTATAGCTATAATAAGTATCCTGGGGTAACAGGCCTCAAGAACCTTCCGAAAAAGTCGGTGTCTATATTGACTATCTCGAGGTCATACAGATAGAGAATATCCACCGCAACTAGGAGTCGAAGAAGGTCGACATGAGTATCATCTATCGTAACGTAACACATGGAAAAGATGCTCAGGGTGTTATGGATGCAAATAAGCCCTACAGGCTGTTCTACTACAACAAAGTCAGCTTCTCTATTATCTGTCTCAGGGTAAGATCATTGCCATGTATCCTTTGAGTCTTGAGCTTCGTAGATCATAAAGCGCTTCGTTAGCATACTCGAATGGCCGGAGAGCAGGACGGCCAGTTATTTCTACATGGCGACATTGAAGAGGGTTTGGCATCAGATAGAAGCAGACTAGTCAGGAACTCGATATCTGTAAAATCTACTCCATGGGAACACTTTCAGGAACTTCACCATGTCCAGACAATTTAGATGGCTGTTCTCAAAAAAAAGCCAACAGTTGTATTATCTATCCTCGAGTAACAAACGACAAGGAAATTCCCATGGTAAAACCCTCTATGTCTACAGACCCATTACAAGATCCAAACTCCACCCCAAGACAATCAAAACAAACAAACACAGCACACAACACCAATCTCACCATAAGAAAAGCAAATGCCTCACAGAACCCAATACCCATCTGCCCGAAGTCAACCACAACCTCACCGGCCTCCCAACAAACCCCTCAGGCCCAAAAACCCACGCATTAACCCCCCCACACATCCGCCAAAACACCCCTTACAAACCCGTACACACCGTCGCCATACAGATCTCCATACTCGTCAGCACCCACAAGCCCTCCCCACCTCGCCAGCCCCATCCCCAACCCAAGCACAACCGTAGCCCCTAGCCAAACCACCAACCCCCTCCCAATCTCCCAAAACACCTCATCAAACGTATCACTCAACGCCTCCTCAAACAAACGTTCCTCATTCACAGCAGCATGTCCCACGCCTCTTCTCCGAAACCCCACAGCCTCAGCCTCCCTCTCCAAAGCCCCACCATCCACCCACTCACCAGGCGGCAGCACAACATCAACCCCATACACAAACCTCTCCCCCCAAATCGACGGACTGCCCTCCCGCCCACTCCTCCCCAGCGCCTGCTTGCTCCGCGCCACCCCTTCCCTCCGCATAACGCCCACCGTCTCGCTCTCCTCAACCGGATACCGCCACGCGCCCATCCGCGAGCCTTTCGGTATAAGATCCGCGGCTGGTTTGAGGTACGCGGGGGGCCGCCGCTCTGCGTCGGCGTAGTCCCAGTCTTGTGAGGTAGAGGCGCGCGTGGAAGACCAGAGGAGGAGGAAGTATTCTGCGCGGGGGCGCAGTTCGGGGCAGTAGCGGATGAGGGGGAGGGTGTAGTCGAGGGTTTCGTGCCAGTGGGGGTTGGAGGAGTCGGAGGAGGGGGGCAGGCTGGGGGAGGTGTTGGGGGAGGTGTTGGGGGAGGTGGTGGGGTGGACTGGTGGGGGTGTTGGTGTGTGTGCTTGTGTGGAAGATTGAAGTTGGGTATACGCAGTTTGAACGTGGACCTTTGCCATACTCTTATAGGTAGAAGAACAAACCAAGACGAGTACGAAGGAGGTGAGCAGCCAGACTCACACGATGAGAAAAGGGAAACTTACGGTTGGTATCCTGTTGCCAGTTGGGGATCTGGCGGATTCGACCTACATCCTCTCCCGACAACTTGCGACCTAGAGAGGGAGCTTCCCCTTGGACAGAATTATACGGCTGCTAAAAGACGCGGGGCTCAGGCCATGCCGTTCCGCGCCAGAGCGCAACAATCTTCCGTGCAAGGAAAAAAGAAAAAACAGCGGCGTTTATCCGGAGCAGATTTTCGCCGCGCGGATGTTTATTCAACCACTGACCGACCAACCCTAGAAGCGCGACAGCGTACGCTTGCCATTTGGTGTCCCACTGCGGAAGGTATCTGGCGCCGAGGTCCCGCTCGAGGAAGTAATCCGGGTGCCAGACAAGTATGAGGCTCGACAGGAGGAAGACGGCGGAGTGGACGGGGTAGAGGAAGGACAGGAGGGCATAGGGAAGCGCGGCGTAGAGCGGGAGCATGAGCTTCCAGGGTATGTAGTTGTGCTCGCCGGGCGGGCTGAGGTTGCCGGTTCGATGAGCCCACGATCGGCCGTAGCGGGGCAGGAAGATCCAGAAGGGGACGCCGAGGATGGTGTGGAAGGCTTCGTTGGAGAGGGCTTCCCAGAGTTGAAAGGCGACGAGTAGCGAGGGGATAAATGTGAGGATGGCGAGGGTGTAGTTTCCGTAGTAGAAGGCTGAGCGGAGAGCCAATGCGCCAAGGAAGACGAGGAGGTAGAACTGGAGGGTGTGAGTCTTGTGTGGAGAGATTGAGGGAGAGGACAGCGCACCCTGTGCTTGTAACGACCTTTCTCCAAGTTGGCTTTTACGGTGCGGAGCTGTTCGCTGAGCGGGGCATGCTTGGTAAAATTGTCGCCCATTGTATGAGGTATCGTGGGTGGGAGAGGATCGTCGGTTGACGTTCGTGCGAGGCGGGATAGCCTGTGAGACATTGCTGTGGCGTTTAAAAACTTGGAATAAGAAGGTGGGATGGATTGAGGGATGTTTCAAATGTTCAAGTGTTGTGCTGTTATTCGTGTGGGAGACAAAGAGGGACGCCGGATTGGGAACGGTACACAAACATTACCAAAGCGGATAAACGACGGGGTTTGCCAAGAGCAGTAGGAACTTGAAATAAATGTTTGGAACAACGCGATGATAGTTTTCAGAATTGTGTATGCGATTGTGCGTCGAATGAGTGAAGGATAAATCGGGAAACCCGGGAGTGCACACTGTAGCTACATCGCGTTATCACATTGACTTCGTAAACTGCAAATTGCGCAACAATCAGCGCATTTTCAAGCTTGACGAGAACCTTCTGTATTGAGGTTTAATTGCTCTGGTTGCGTGCATGACCGTGCCGATGTCAGGTGAGGAGCACGTGACTTGACGATTCATTTGAACATTGGCGCAGTGGTTCGGAACTATAAAAACATTTAATGAATACTTCTCGATGGTAAATCCGCTCACAATTCTTCCAACCAGGACACTCTGCAGATGGATTGCATTTACGTCTTCCCGCCGTTAGCCGGTGGAGTTCCAGCAGCCCCCACGCCTCCCCGCATCCTCAAGCTTCGAGCCCAGGCACCATCTTGCCCCAAAATGTCGCCTAGGGGTTCCAAGCTCAGCACCATGTTCCAACTCTAATATTACTACGCTCTGGTATAATTTTTCGTCGAAGACTACCTCAATTCCAGACACTGACCGTTCACACAGTCCCACCAATTGCAACATTCAGACGGCGCGCTATGTCGCGTTAAGCAGGTGGCATCGTAAGCGGGATGCATTCCCACAAGGATCCCGCAATCGTACCATGCCACGAGCCCAGCCACGAGCCTATCGCGCGTCTTGTACTCTGACCCACCAGTGTGGGACATGTCTATCGCTGC
Organism: Laburnicola sp. JP-R-44; assembly: GCA_009805535.1. Lineage (NCBI taxonomy): Eukaryota > Fungi > Ascomycota > Dothideomycetes > Pleosporales > Didymosphaeriaceae > Laburnicola > Laburnicola sp. JP-R-44. The sequence goes on from SELF01000006.1 coordinate 148,075, forward strand.
CTCGGTCGCCGCAGAGAGAACGCACCATAGATTACGGGACCGGGTTTCTGGCGCGCATAAGAGCTGGGCTTCGCGCGACTTTTTGCGCCTTTGGATACATACTCTCCAGTTTATGTTTATACCTCTCTGCCGACATAATGGCGATAGACGAGAAGAATGCGGAGAAAGGGCTGACGTACACGGCCGACGACCGCAGCGCAGAGCTCGCGCACGCGACCGACTTTGTCGAAGGCCTGCACCGCAGCCTGTCCAACCGCCAGATTCAATGGATCGCCATCGGAGGCTCAATTGGCACTGCGCTCTTCGTGTCTATCGCATGGGGCCTCCGCGAGGGCGGGCCGGGCAGCTTGTTCATCGCATTTGCGATATACTGCATGATTCTTGCAATTGCGAACAGCTGCATGGCCGAGATGTCTTGCTACATGCCCGTGGTGGGAGGGTGGGTTCGCATGGGGAGCAAGTGGGTCGACGAGGCGTACGGGTTTATGGCGGGGTGGAACTTCTTCGTACGAGAATTGGATCGTGGGGAAGATGCGGCTGACAAGAGCAGCTCTACGAGGCCGTCCTTATTCCGTTTGAGATTTCGGCATTGAATTTGGTTCTTACATTCTGGAGAGATGATATTCCAGTCGCGCCTGTGGTTGCAGGTTGCATCGTGCTTTACGCCATCATCAACTTGTTCGCTGTTCGCGCTTATGGAGAGAGCGAGTTCTGGCTGTACGTTCTCTCGATTACCCAGGTAAATCAATGCTGACTCTAGAAGCGCTTCAGGCAAAGTCCTGCTGATTTTCATGTTGTTCTGCTTTACTTTCGTAACAATGGTTTGTCCTTCGCCGTTCTCCCCTCAGGCTCCAAGAGGCTTACCATCCAGGTCGGCGGCAACCCCAAACAGGATGCCTACGGCTTCCGCTACTGGAAAAACCCCGGCGCTTTTGCTACGTACATCCACGAAGACTCACTCGGCCGCTTCGAGGGTTTCCTCGGCGCTTTCTTCCAAGCCAGCTTCACCTGCGTCGGTCCCGAATACGTCGCCATGGTTGCCGGCGAAGCCATCTACCCCCGAAAGACAATCAAAACAGCATTCAAGACGATGTACTTCCGCTTCGGCCTCTTTTTCATCATGGGTGCTCTGTGCGTCGGCATCATCCTCCCATACAACGATCCCACGCTTGCGGCGTTGCTCGACGCTGGCGACACCGGAACAGGCGCAAGCAGCCCATACGTGATCGCCATGAAAAACATGGGCATCAGCGTGCTCCCCGACCTCACGAACGCCCTGATGGTAACCTCCATCTTCTCGGCCGGTACCCCTCCCACTCCCTCTCAATCTCCCACACTAACACACTCCATCAAGGAAACTCATACGTCTACTGCGCAATCCGCACGCTATACTCCCTCTCCCTCGACGGCCACGCCCCCCGCTTCCTCCGCCGAACGACCCGCCGCGGCGTCCCCATATACTGCTTCCTCGTAACCATGATCTTCCCCTTCCTCGGCTTCCTCTCCGTCGGCCGCGCCGCCTCCGAAGGCGTAAAATGGCTCGCCAACATCACGCAAGCCGCCCAACTGATGAACTACATCATCATGTGCACCATCTACGTCTTCTTCTACCGGGCGCTGCGCGCGCAGGGCATCTCGCGCGACACGCTGCCGTACAAGGGGTGGGGGCAGCCGTACGTGGCTGGCGCGGGGGTGGTGCTGTTTAGCGCTGTGCTGGCCGTGTATGGGTATGCGACGTTTTATGCGTTTGATGTCGGCACGTTTATGACGTATTATGCGATGAGCTTTGTGTGTATTGCGTTGTATGTGGGGTTTAAGGTTGGGAAAGGGTCGAGGTTTGTGGGGCCGGGGGAGGCGGATTTGGTGTGGGAGGGGCCTGCGATTGATGCGTATGAGGCGAGTATTGAGCCGCCGGAGGGGCTGTGGACGGAGATTTGGTTGCAGCTTACGTGGTGGAAGGGGAGGAAGGGGAAGACGGAGGGGGAGGTGTGAGTGTTGGGTCTTGGGGGGTGGGTGGTGAGGTGCAGCGATTGGGTTGAAGAACTATTAGGTAGATGGGTGAGTAGATGTCGGTATACTATTTGGCTTCTACGACCTGAGAATACTACATCGCACGAAGAAAGAGACTGTTATCCACTCAACATCGTCACCATCTCACGATCGGCAACCACAGCACCGAAACATGCGCTACATTCCCAAATAAAAGGTTCGAAGATTATCAAATACTCAATACATTAATAGTTCTGTAATATGTCTCTCACACATTACCGTTTACCAAAAGGTAAGTCTCTGTCCTAAATCTTCCATAGGAAAGCCTCCAGTCCAATCCCGAATATTCCAACCAGAACCACTTAATACGCCATCCATCATGCCCGTCAAAGGCGATATTACGCTACATGATACCCTCCATCTCAACTCGCCATCCGTCGTTGCCGTTGAAGGAGATATTGCGATAGATGACCCGCTCCGCCTCAACTCGCCATCCGTCGTTGCCGTCGAAGTTGAGATTGCGGTACAAAACGGCCTCCAAAGGCACCCAGAGCCCACGAGGGGGTCCGTGAGCTATATGTATTCTGAACGGGAATGGTACCAGGGACTCCATTTTATCGCTGCCAGTCCAAAATGCCGTGAGTTGACCATGAACTCGTTAGCTTGACCTCGGGTCAGCTGGCGGATCGACGAGCTGCAAGACTCTGAGATTTTCGAGGTAGCCAGGCGAACCATAGAACAGGAGCAGTGAGCAGGCTCGAGTCCTCACCCTGCACCTGACCACCCGCTCTCATACTGCCTGAGGCAGGCGCCCTCCTCAAACGCTCCTTGCGCAAACGCCTCGAGGCACAGAGGAGCGCGGACGGGTTAGATGGCGTGGATGGTGTCCTGTGGCGCTCCCAAGTGCATCTCAGCGTCGAAATGCACCTGCAGGTCGCTTGACCATTGGAGGTTTCACGACCGAAGTCCATGAGCTACAAGACATTGAACTGGTTCCCTCTGGGTTTCGGGCGAGGACCAACGTGTCATGGATCAGATACGCATCCAAGCACAGGTTCTTGGGTTTTCTTATCGCTGCTAGGCGAAAATGCAGAGATGTTGACCATGGCATATAGCCTGGCCTTGGACCAGCTGGGGGGTCCATGAGCTACAAGACCTTAAACTCTTTAAGAATCATCGTTGATGTCCTTTCTCGAATACCAGCTGTTGGCGGTGGGGGCGGACGGGCAGACAGGCAGCGATGGTGGTCAATAAGGCAGGACCGGCGTGTCGTCGTGATGACAGCGGAGTTCGCGGTGTATATGATGCCGGTTATGAAGTGCCATTTCTTACCCAACATGTACTCGGATTCGCTGAGTTCATTGCGAGGAGTTCGCCCGAACCAAAGTTGGTTCCCCATATCTCACTGGTATATACCAGTGACAATGTGTAGACGAGGTAGTAGTCGCGTGTTGGCCATAGGCGGCACCAGCCGGCATGGCGAGCTGCTAACTATACTCTGCGGTTGTGGCAGTTGCTGGTAGTAGCCTGGTGGGTATTGGTTGTATTGTTGGTACAACCTGGCCTTGCCGACCGAACCATGCTGAGGCTCGGTCGGCGGAGATGCACCTTCGTGCACCTCGAAATCATGTACTGGCGGAGAAGAGTGAAGAAGTGCTGCGCGGGTCGATGGGAGCGGTGGTATCCTTTGAGCTGTCCAGTCGTTCGTCCGTCTCTAACTCAAGCACTTGGAACTTGGGGGACCATAATCGCAGTGATAATCGATGAATAATAGCCAGCAGATCCTCTATAAACAGAACGCGCAACTGGCCTTCGATTTCCTTCTGCAAATAATCTTTTATATAGGGTATCGCATCGAAGATCAAAATAGGGCTTCTAATTTTCTCCATTGCTGCTTCGGCCATTGTCGGGCGAGCAGGGTGCAAAGGAGCGTGGGCGGTGGGGGCGGACGGGCGGACAGGCAGCGGTGGCGGTGGCGGTGGTTGTCAATACGGCAGAATAGGCGTGTCGTCGTCGCCGCCGGAGGGAGAGTGGTTTTGCTGCCGACCGAACCATGCTGAGGCTCGGCCGGCGGAGATGCGCCTTCGTGCACCTTGAAGTCATGTACTGGCGGAGAAGAACGGGACTCTTAATTTTCTGCTCGAAGTCTTCAGCCATCTTTTCGACCTCTGGAGGTACCTGTTGGCCACTCTGTTTTAGAGCTCGAGCGATATGCATAGTAAGGCGCTCTTGGCCGGGCGTCTCAATAAGAGTAATGGCTGTTCCCTTCTTACCCGCACAACCAGTGCGCCCACATCTATGCACGTAGTCTTCCAGATGTGTGGGGCAGTCGAAGTTGAACACCATGGCCGGGATTCCAATTAAGGTAGAGGCCCTCGAAGTGCCTGGGAACATGCCCCAGCCTAATCCAGAATGTAGTGGGTGGATGGCCTTGGTAACACTGAAATGGATATTTCCCACGTAGAGACGGTGGAATGGAGCACCAGAGTAGGCGCTAGTCGCGCCGCCCTCGCCCTCTGCACGAGACGCGCGATTCTTCTCTGCCTCAGTGAGTTGGGCATTAATCGTCATCCCTTTAAGCTTCTGCCCAGTCAGGTCCAACGCCCGTCACAGAAAGAGCGTTGGTTGATGCCCACAAGACGGAAAAGGGACATCGTCGGCTGTCGGTGTCCGAAGACCTGCTTCCACATGATTTCTCGAATTTGGCATATTCGAGAGTACGCCTCGGACACATCGGGGATAATCGCTTAGAGGCGAGGTGACCTCTTTGCGGACTTGCTGGTTGGAGGCGATGGATGAATCCTTCGATTCATAGTACTGCACTCTATGATGGCGCCAACAGCTTGGGCCTGGATGGGCGTCGGCTTCTCGAAACGTAGCTTCATGAGCACATCCATTGTCGGCTGGAGAAGACCTCCTTGCGCTTGTTTGTCTGATACTCGAGCTGCTCCTGTCGCTTCCGTTCCTGGCGAGCTTTGCGGGCTTGGTAATCGTAATCGGCTTACGCTCGCTTCTGCTGATAATACTCGTCTTTATGTTCCTTCATCGCCATAAACTTCTTCTGCGTCGTAGTGATAATACCTCCCGCAAGAGCAATAGTGCATAGCATCGTGGAGTCCCAGACTTGACTGTCCTACGCCTTAACGATAATAAGCGTGGACAAGGTTGCGCAGCTCCTTCGTGGCCAAAGGACTTTTCGTGTTGCTCAGCGCGCGCCTTGTCCGTAGCATCGCGGAGCGTCCCGTCGCTCCTGCGACTTCACAATAATACCTCTAGCAAGAGCAAGATTGAGTAGCTCCTTCGTGACCAGCGGACGTCGAGGATCACGATTCGGGTCTTTTGGGAAGGTCGATCGCCCCTGGAGTCACTGCAGGTATCGCGATCCGCTTACGGCTGCTGGAAAAGAGTATAAGTACCGTGTTACCCCACGATTGGCGATGCGGTGGCCGCATATGTACTCAAACCTTTGTCCAGCAGCTACACGGAGAGCGGAACAGACCAGATCGGCGAATATGCAAAGCACGCTGTTGGAGGTGCGGGAGGCGAATCCCCGGCCAATGCAGTTGAGAATTCGCCGCACACGGCCGCTGATCAGCTCAAAAGACGAAGATGTAGATTGCAGCAGTTGATCTTCGCGCGGGGAGTGAGGAGGTGGTGGTCCGACGGGGCGTAGAGTGAGGTGAGGAGGGGCTGCAATTGACTTTGTTAGCGGAGTCTGATACTTTGACTCGCGTCTGAGGCTCTGGCTAGCTTCTAGACGTGTTTTACCCCTCACTTACCGTGATCTGGTTGTTTTCGACCTGCGCGCGTGCGGTTTGCAAGCCACTGTAGGTGGGAGATGGAGTGGAGCGAGATTTGCGACTGAGAGCAGGGGATGGAAGGTGCAGACGCAAAAATGGATGCAGATGCAGTTGAGTAGGTGGGGCAAGCGAAGAGGTGGTTGGGGTGAGTGATCGTTGCCCGGGGGCGCGTAGTTGGTGCAGTGACGGCGCTAGCGAAGAAAACTCGCCTGCGGGGGATTCAACCACAACAAAAGTGAGATAAGCAGGCTAAGCACTGCCGGAGACGTATTATTCCGTGCCTATATTCTGCAGTGTCTCAATTGAAGCAAAAAAAATCCCACAGCAGTAGAAAGATCGGGCACGCTCCAGCTGCACCTGCAGTGCCCTTGTAGTACCTAGTACCTTAATTAAGTCTAAAAAAAAGAAATTTTACCCAGCAAAGAGTCGAACCCATGCCAACAATCCGGCAAAAAAAACATCTGATCCTGGGGGGAAGGATCCTTCGTATTAGAAGCGCGGGGCGCTCAGCCAACCTGTAAAACTCAGTTAGCACAAATGTCCGAAGACGAAAGCAATCCTAATTAAAGGGTTTATATAGGACAAAAAAAGGGACTTATTTTGATAAGAAAACTTCGTTTGGGTGGTGCTTGGCTGCGGGGGTGAAGGATGTGACGGGTTGGGTCTTCATGGCGTAAGTCCACAAGGCCAATTGCCATAGACAGCGCAAAGAACCTCAAAACACTACAACACAAGAAGATCCTGAGATTATAGACTCCCTTAATTCACATTTACTATCACTAGCACTATAGACAGAGATAGCAAAACGTCAGAGTGGAGAGTGCCGACACCCATCATGAACCCGGCAACTCAACGCCCGCATTACATATCCGGGCCCACTTCGCCACCCAATACGCCATTGAACCGCCTTTGCAAGCGCTTCGATTTCTCATGTCCGTCATCTCACCATTTCACTATCTTACCCCACCCCCTGACACCTCAGCCTACCCCAGGCTCACACCTCGCTATATTCATCGTACTGCTCATAACCGCCCGTGATATATTGGGCCCTGCAATGGGAGCACAGCAGGCCGAACTGCGGCCACGGAGAACGCTTGACGCCAGGATTTACGCTCTTTTTCCCGCCTGAATAATAGGTCAACAATGAGCTGGTGTATATCATGACGCTTAGATTCAGGAGCTACTTACAGTGGTGGCATACAAATTTGATCGTAACAGTATCAGCTCTAACTTGCGGCATTTTCGCTCGATAGTTGGAAATGTTTTGATTCGAGGAAGCTCGGTGGTATTGTGTAAATGTTGGCTGCTAGTGCTGTTGCTTGCTGAGTGTAGGTTTCTTTTGTGTGTTATGTGGGCTTTGGGGGGCAGGAATGCGGCAAGATATAGAGGATAGAGGGAGCGTGCGTTATAAACGTGTTTACCTTGGTCAGGACAGACTCGTGGCCGCGTCGCGTCATTGCAAAGGCAGCATAGTCGCTGTGCTGCTTTCTAGTGAATGTGGATGTATACCTCACAAATAAATGACCAATGATTACGAGTGTTCCGTTGTATACTTGAAGTGTATGAATTCACAGCGACTCTGATGTTGCATAGTGTCTGACACAGGCTAGCAGTACGGACGTGGTCTACGCGTAAACTTCACCAAGTACATTCTTTGAATCCAGCAACCTATCTTGTCCCTCCCTGTGTCCGTGTCCGTGATATACTCCATTTTGTTTCTCCCACCTCATTGTTACCCTTCCATTGGGAGCACTCTCTTCATCGTTGCTACCAACAGCGACCTGACACAGCTCATCTCTTGCCTTGTATGTATTCCGAAGCATGTACATATTCTCCAACCCATGTCATATGTCCATTGTTCTGTAGGCAGCCTTGTCTTGACCACCTCCATTGTGCTATGTTGCGAGAACGGAAGGACAGCATTGCCGTGTATCTCAGGCGTGAGAACAAGGGCTTAGGATCAAGATAACGGCCGTGGTCGAGGTTTATAGTCGTATGCGGACGTGAGCGGCAACGGTGGAGGGAAGACGGGGGCAGACTACAGGTCGCGATCGTTTGGTCGTAGACTACATATAGTTAGAACAGCTCAATATGGTGCTTCGGGGACAACAAGCAAACAAACAATATACTGATTGTCGAGGTCGGCGTTATTGAGTGGTCCCTTGATGTCTCCTCAATGCACCCGTAAGAACGCCTCCTGTTCTTCTGAGGTCACCTTCGGCGGCCCTTGATAGAGGAGGACCAGCGTCTTTGTAGTACCCGTCCTCCCTCCCATCGTTTATCCCGGAGACTCCAATCATCGTATAGCCAAAGGTTGTGTGGAGACTTCTGCGCAGGGCGGATAAAGCATCGTCGAGGCGCTTTTCGGGGAGTGTGGTATGTATCGAAGGAAGGGTTTGACTTTGGGCTTGTATAAGAACAAGTAGGGAACGGTCCGGTGACCAGGGGATACGAGAAGACACGAGCGCCGACAGCTGAAGCGGTTCCTAACGTTGCCAGACCATCAGAGGGGATGAGATCTTACTTTCTTTGCTGTACTCGTTTGCATCGTTGCCAACTGCGTATCGCCGTCTGCTCCAGATATCCTCTGGCTGCGCCGTGTGACCCATCGTAGGACCTGTAAGGCGCTGGTGTCCGTACCGTATCACACGGCGGTCTCCATCGAAAGAAGACTTTGTATGCCACCCACGACATGAGTGGGCGCCTTACGAGACCCAAGCTGCGGCGACCAAAAACATTATAGCATCGACCGTCTCTCGGCTGTGGACTTCGACATTTCCCTCGCCCGAGTGTCGGTGCGCTCGTTAGATCACAGCCGGTGTGTAATGAAGTCTTTCGCGGGCTTGAGGATCGCGGTTCGATGTATCGTTGACTGTGTTTGCTACTGTCTCGATTGTCTTCCTGCAAAGCACCTCAGCTCTTCCAATCGGGCGCTAATATGACTGTCGCGTCACTGGCGTATTATATTCGTTCTGGTCTGCATTTCAGCGCGTGCGCTCTCGGTCGGGGGAGGGTAAATCTGGAAGAGACTTTTTCGGGATTGCGGTGCGGTTTGGAGAGACGGGCGAGGGGCCAGGTGTGGCGCCATCGAGAGAGGGAATCTGCAGCAGTGAGAATAACCCAAAATGTAAATCTTTGATCGAGTCGAAGCAGCTGAGTGGGTTGGAGGTTTGTTCGCAAAGATCGGCCGTATTCTCGAGTTTGCACCCGTGTATCCTGGCGAGACGCGCAAATAGTCGTGTATGGGTTACATTCACTGCGCAGTGAGCACGACGCAAATTGATGTACAGTTGATTTTGGAAGCGTACCTAGGGCGCTTTTTCGGAAGTACTTGTTGATCAATGAATGTGTGGGTTGAAGGAAAGAGGGTGAGGCTGCTCGAGGTGTTGTGATGCTGCCGTAGCGGGGTGAGGGGAGGAGCACGCGCGGTGTGGAAGAGCGGGAACGCAACAGCGGCCACGGTCCATATGTCAAGAAGACGATCGAATAGCTGGAGATTGTGAGTCGGTACAGCTCGGAAAGTCGCGCGAGAATTGGTGTTGAGCCGCGAGGGCAGCGCTGTCGCTCTCGAGCGCGACGGATTGAGCCCGCTCAGCATGAAGGTGGTGCCCTCTGCCGTCTGGCTTCTACCGCATGCATTCCAGGCCCTCGCAGTACATATAGAACTTTCTATCGAGCTCATTCGCGTGAAATGCAACGCTCTGCAGCCTGAAGTCGTGCAGACCTGTTGTTGTGGCCGCCCCGCAGGTTCGGCGACGCCAACCATACATGCCCTCGCGATTACGACCTGTCGTAACGCGTGAGGAAGTAGCTTTCGATGGAAATACGAGCGCACGATATGGCATCCTGCTGCCCGGCGAGTCCTTCGACATGCCTAAGTGCCAAAGCCTCAGCACGGCCGGCGGTGTGCCAGATGTCGCGACGCAGCCAGCACCACCAGTCGCTGCCAGCCATCCTACATTGAAGACTGTGCGGCATTCTCGTGAGCTCTCGTATACTCTCAATCGAGGTACCAAATGCCTCATCATCCATATGGTCGTGCCTGTCCTCACGGCCGAAGACGCTGCGCTTCTGGCTTGCTTCGGCGACGTTCGACTCGCACCCCACCATCCAAAACAAACCCGTACTTCAACGACCACATAGACCGCACAACCTCGACGTGAAGACGTCCAACGAGAGGATCTCACAGTAGGAGCGACTAGAGACATGCCAGCACTTAAGGTCTCACAAGGCATCATCACAGACAGTACGCAGAGCTTCAAGGCAAGTAAGGTCTCATGCACATACGCAGACGGTGTAGCACACAGCGGAACATAGTATCACATAAAGAAACAATAACAGAATAGGTTCTTCTTCAACAGCATAGCATATAGCTATGACAGTCAATGAAAAAAAAATTGCAGGAGCATCGAAAGCGGTAGTGTAATACTGACGACACTCCTGTCCGTGTACCTAGAAAAGGCACACAAATTAGCGTCTGCACTCCCAAAAAAATGGGGGCGACGAAGAGAGAGAGAGGTGCAGAGGGAGGGAGGGTTTATATACTGGGCTGGACGGCGCTAGGAGAAACTATGCTCCGGCGGGACCAGGCCAGGCCGGTGCTCACGGTGTTTACTTCAGTGCACGTGATTATAGAGCGGCCGGGGCTGGAGCCTTGGGTCGAACGTCATGGTGAAGCTGGGAGGTCGGAAGTGGGGCAGGGCACCTTCAACCCGAGTCAAAACCAACCTCTCTTCCATTTAGAAGCTTGTTTATCTGCCATGTACCTTTAAGGCATGCAAATGTTCATAAATACCTGAAGTGTCCTAATGCGAGCGACTTTTGGGAGCTGGAGGTTTGAAATTTTACATGCCGGTACATGAGGTCAACACCACCACGATAGAAACCACGCACAATGTCCCTCCAAAAGTCTCATCTTAATATATGTATTCATCCTGATGCCATATTTCCAAATCGTCGATCAGTTGCAGTGAGGTAACCAGCGCGCTAAACATTCGCTCGCTTCTGAAGATGCAAACCACACCAGAAACAAATATTTCATATATCACGGCAGCAGAATGAAACATGAGCTTGAAGTCTCACGAAATCATAGCATTTTGGGTATCCTTAGCTATTTGCACGAAGAAGAAAGCTGGCGCAACCCAAGAACCCCTTCCACACCGCGAGCCACAGCGCCGACCTCGCCTCCGCCTCCTTCCGGAACCTAGTTCAGGATCTTCGTCACCTTCATCTTCTTCTGCACATTGCGCTCCCGCACCTTCTTCATGAAGCCGGGGTTTTGGGCCTCGAAGAGTCCCTGCTGCGGGAAGTGCTCGAGCCAGCCGCGGACTACAGTCAACAGTCAGTAAACACTCTTTGTAGAGCAAGGGACATTGAAAACAACTTACGGTTGCCCGTGATCATGAGGAGGGACTGCGCCAGTCCAGGCTGCGTCTCCTCGACGTCGTACCCGCCGAAAGCGTCGTCGCCGCGGTCCCAAAAGTCCACGACGATGCGGCGCTCAATCGCGGTGAGATACCGCGACGTGCCGGACCCAGTGTCGAGGGCCATTGCTGCGGCCTTCCAGCCCGCCTGGGGGAGCCCGCGCACCACGTTCTTGTTCTCGGTGCCGCCGTAGCGAGCACTTGCGCAGAGACCATCCGCCTTGCTGCGGACGTCGAGTGGGGGCGTAGGCGAGCCACACGCCCTCTCCAGAGCCTCCCTGGCGTCCTTCACCAGAGCGCGAGAGCGCATCTGGGGCGGGAAGGCCGCCTTCCACGCCTCGTGGTCGCTTGCTGCGAGCGACATGATGGCGACGGTGGTGGTGGTGGTGTGGTGGTTTTGGCGGTGGTGGTGAGGAAGTTGGCTGGTGGTGCTGGTGATGCCGGTGCTGTCGGTGGTGTTTCTTGTGTGGAGATCGTTGTACGAGCAGTTTGGAGAGTAGTCGGTAGTTCGTGGCCTGGAGAGAAAATTTCACTCACGGGCGGAAAGTAGGTTTGGTACCTTTCGAAAGCGCGCCAAGGCAAACGGTGAAGGGAGAAAGGTCGGCCAGGCAACTCGCTCACCAAAGTAATCTTATTGTGCTAATGGCGCGTAGATAAATGACCCCATTTGCAAAACTGAGGAGTTTCGGCGTAAAGACGGCAAAGCTAGGTATTGTGCCGCCTTTTAAACTTTCGGTGTGAAGGAGATATGGCATCCTGCTCACGCTGCAGAGGTACATATTAATAGTAACTTGTAATGAATACTTGTCCACGCAAGAGTAAAGACAATTAAGAGACTAATAGTCTCGCATAGAGAGTCTCAAATACAACTACCATGGTGTTTCAGAGGCACTCAATCAAACCCGTCGACGAAAAGCTGCCTCCATTTCATCAGTCCACTTTGCGCTACCATAGCCTTCCCAGCGAGACACAGAATTAAACACGGAGATACTTCTTTCGCAAAATCCTAACCCAGCCCTTTACAATAGAGGCAAGAAGTTTACTTGACAACTTCGATAAAGAGTTGCAAGAAGCTGTGTCTTACGATATAAAGAACGAACGAGCGATACGGGCATACAAGCAACGCGGCAGTAGGGATCGGGATATTCTATTCCCCTTGCAAAACCCGACTGCAGAACTAAGCTATTATCTAGAACTCAAAACTTCATACTTACTAATCTTACTATTCATTCCGTCTATAATATCTATATGACATATCCTGCAAGAGTGTAGACAGAGTTGCCATCAATCAATCAGGAGAACAGTTTTTGATCGATTTTCGCCGGATTGATCCTATCAATCAGGTCAATCCTCCGCCCATACAAATTTCGCATCAATCAGGATGAGGGCCATTATACTGATTGATCTTCCTGATCATATTGATCCGTTTTGACGTTGTTTTTAACGCTAAGATGGCTTTTTCAAGCTAAAAAACGACGATTTTTATGCGTTTTTGGAGTTTTGAGCGATTCCTAATTGGGTAATCAGCTAAGTTAGCCAAGCACCTCGAATTATCTGCGTCTGCCCTCTCCATTAACGCTCTCTCGCGCCCTCTCCTCCACACTCGTACAATGGCCCCGGCCTTACGAAATAAGGGTAAAAAGAGCTCTCTGAGTACAGCGGCAAGGCCAGCGGCACCTCCAGTCATCGCGCTCGACTCACAGAGCACCCAGGAGCTGCCGGTGTCTCAGGGCAGCCAGAGCTTCGAGACTGAGCTCCGGGACCGCAACGCCGCGTCCTTCGACGCAGAGGCTCTGCCCTTAATTGACGCGACGCTCTCAGGGCCCTCGAATGCGTCGACGCCCTCCCTTGGATTATCAGAAACTCCAACGCCAAGAGCTCGAGCTGCGTTAACTCAAGCTGCCACTGCTCCCTCAGCTGCCTCCTCACCTGGCTCCGACAGCCCTGGGCTCGAATTCGACGCTCGTTTTGCAGATAACTTCGACGGGATTGACTGGGCAAGGTTGCCGCTGTATACAAAGCCTCTGCGTACGCAGAAGTTCAAGAAATCAGTGCTCTACGCTCATGGATATCGCGTCGCGCTCCGGGCGGACATGAGGCGTATTTTCTTCGTCTGTCACCACTGCCACATACACAGGGTGCCCGGCACCAGAGGGATACTAGAGACAACAAGCAGCCCACACAAAGCTCTCAAAGTATTACACGCTGCTTAAAGAGACGCCAGTTTATTACGCCTCCACAGTCCTCCACCCGTATTACAAGTATTACTTTATAAAACTCATGGACTGGAAAGTACAAAGTATGGCTTAAAAAAGCTAATAGGCAGTTCCAAGAGCTGTGGGCTAAGTACAAATTAGAAGATGCCCGCCCTATCAACTCTCCTCCGCGTAAACGATTAAAACGCGTTAATAATATTAACGACTACGCTAAGTTACACGTTAAGCCTCTAAGAGCTAAAACTGCAGCTCCTCTCATTAACAGTACCGACAAATTCGATCGCTGGTGGCACAATGAATTAAGCGTTCCTAAGGATCACACATACCGTACAGATCCTATTAGGTATTGGCTATCTCTCCGCGATACGTATCCCCGCCTTTCTTAGTTGGCTATTGATCTCCTGTCAATCCTGGCATCCTCCTGTTACTGTGAGAGAGTGTTCTCTGAGGTTGGCGATATGATGGAGCCAAAACGTCGAAAAATGAGCCCTCAATTGCTTTCCACAATCACCTGCGTACGGAGCTGGCTGAGAGCTAGATATTCTCCGTCCCAGGAGACGCCCGACGGAGAGCTCCCAGTAGAGCTCTCAGAGCTCGAGATACAAGAGATCTATCAGGTATCGCAGTGGGATGAGCCTCTGTAGCTCCCTGCACACAAATATCATCTCTGGGCGACTTTTCCGTCAATCAATCAATCAATCTTCAATCAATACGCCTCCAAAATCACCTTCAATCAATCAAACCCAGTTTCTGAGGTCTCTGAGTATCAATCAAATCAATCACAGCTTCAAAATTGATCCTGATTGATTGATGGCAACTCTGAGTGTAGATATCCGTTTATCGAACCTATTATTTTTCCGCTCCTATACTCCAAGTAGTAGATGTATCACCACTTTCAAATTATCCAAATGCAGAACCAGAATTATACAGTCTCTTCTCCCAAGAATTTTGTGTCCATAAGCTGCAAGCCAAGTCCAAGTCCAGCACCTGTTACACGAGCATCCATGCCACATGTATACAGACCACTTCCTCTCTTTCTCTCTCGTGGAATTTAATACTAAACCATGTGGGGATTAACAAAGAGGACGGGCAACAACATACAGAAGACAAACTCCATAAGACACGTTCGAAACCTACATTAGGGTTTTCCAGAGCCCGTGGAGCGTCGTTTCCATATTACTAGCCACTCTAACAGTTCGCCATATAAACCTACTATGTTTCTCTTACTAGGCAAACAGTCTTCTAAACAATCAGCAAACATGTCTTAGTCGTGCTGCAGGGACTAGAACATAACACATCTCCTACAAAGTAAGATAAATCAACACGCCGCGGCGAAATTGCGTCGACGACCAAGCAAATCTTTCCGAGGTACGTGTCTGGAGTGCCGCTCTACGTGAGATTCTAGCCAGGTCCGAACTCTGCTTAAGATATGCCACACTATAATTCAAGAAGTTATTCTCGTATTCTTCGCTTGGGATATAATGTAAATGTGAAAACTATGGATATTCCATTGCTATAGTGACACAAGACGCTTTCAAGCAGTCACCTGCAAGTCTCCACTGCAAGTATGCCAATAACCTTTAACCATGAAGTTGTTTCCTCTCTCCCCCCGAAAGAAAGCTTCTCGGCTTGCTTCTTAAAGAAGCCGCCCATCTTGCAGGGGGGCTTCCCGGCTTGCTTTTTCAGAAAGCCGTTCATTCTTGGAGGAAGCTCCCCAGCATGCTTTTTGAAAAAGCCGCTCATGCTTTCTCATGCTTGGTGGAAGCCCGGGGTTCCCACAATTGACTATGGACTAAACCCAGCTTTAAACTACGATGAATTATTAGCTTACGAGTACCCGTGACGACGCAGAGAAGAGGAACGTACTGTAGCCGGCACTTTGCGCGCGTCCGGTCTGGATCTTTGGTATCTGCTTCCTATGAAGCGCTTGCTCCAGTATATCACCGCGGCGGAACAGGCGGCGTACATGTGTCGGCTTTCGTTGTGGTTGGTCATTGTAGTCGAGGAAACGGATGTCGTAACATGGTTTGATACCAGTATTGAATTGCTGTAGTTCGAAAAAGGCACGCATGAGTGCTTCCTGATAGTACAGGCGGCAGGTAAGCAATATCTGCCACGGTATAGAAACCTCTGGAAAGTGCTCTGGGTCTAATAGACCGAAGTTTCGTATGCCTCGATAGACTGTCTCCTTGGCAGTCAGGAGTTCTTCAAAGATCATGATACGGATCTTAGCGGGCAGGATACTGACACGAGTTCCTGATTGAACCCGAGTTGGGTGTAGTCGTCAGTTGATGAAAATGACTGGGGGCTTGGCAAAGGGTGGCCGCAAGTGTAGTATCAGTGGAAGAATGAGAAACTGAGTTGATTGTAACAAGCTAACCAGAGGATCCCTTAAGTACGAGGATCGTAGTCAGCAGCGAGTCTACATAAGGTTGGTAGTATCATGTGACAGTGTTGAATGCGATACCACCTACACTAACACACCTCCCACAGCACAAAGGTAACAGAGTGCTGTTTATGAATAAGAGTAACAAATAAGTGAACTAAGGACCTCTAGGGCACCTCCCTAGGGGTAACTCCTTAAACAGTAACAGTGGGTGTAACAAACTAATCTAAGCCTACAATGTGTTAGCGAATATCAGTTATCCCTAGTTGCTTTAAGAATCGTTCGTGCTTTTTAATGTCGCACAGTGACTTCGTTAATCTATCAGCAGGCATATCATTAGTTCCCATCCAGGTCACGTCGATATTACCAGCTTCTACTTGCTCTCTCGGATCCACATCTGGTGAACCTTAACGTGCCGAAGCTTGGTGTTAAGCTTGTCCTCCTCCTTATTGGCGATTGAGACTGTTTGCTGGGTTATTACAGTACAATGTAGGGCGAACCTCTGGGTTAAATCCAATAGCTTTAAAGGTGTTTATCTACTAGGATAACTTAGTGCTAGCTGTTGACAAGGCAAACAGTTCAGCCTTAGTAGTTGATTTGGTAACAGATCTTATAATCTTAGCCTTCTAATTAATAACTATGCTGTAGAGCTTAAACACATAGGCGAATAAGCTTTAAGCAGTCTTAGGATTGCTAGTAAAGGCTGCATTAGAAGCTCTAAAGAACAGCAGTTCTTTAGCCTCGTTGTTGCTAGGTTAAACAATATAAGTAGAGTTTTCTAAGGGCGCTGTTGTAGCTCTAATAGCCCAGAATTGGTAATTGTATAGGTACTGCTATACTGTTCGAACAGCAGCTAGGTGCTTCTGGCTAGGGTTGTTTAGATAACGGGCAAGTATTGAGTGTGCCTTTGCTATATTAGGGTGGGTGAAGTAAGAGATAAAACTAAGACATTTAATAAGGATCTGATATAATTGGGTATGTTTAGCGTTTGGTTTATCTGTACTTAGAGAGAGGTGAGATTCGCGGAGAGGGACTCGAGGGTGTCGGCTGCCTCTAAGGAGATCGTAGTCGTGGCAGACCTTTGTAATGTAGGAGTCCTAGATCATCCAGACCTTCCCTTTGACGTAGTCTCTAATAATGCAAATCCCTAGGAACCAGGTAAGCTCTCCTAAGCTCCGTGTCTCGTATCAGGTCATAAACTCGCTTTCAAGTAGTTAATGGTGCTCTTAATCGCCTTAACGAAATAGAATAACAATATTATCAACATAATAGACAGACCTGCCAACAATCAAGCCGCTAACAAGCGCTTGATTGTTTAGCTTGAGCTTGGCTTGGTTCTATCAATCCAAGCTAACGTGTAGTAATTTGCTAACAAGCCAAGCTAAGGAGGGAAGGCTTGATTGTTTGGCTTGTTAGGCTTGATAAAAAGTAGGCAGCAGAGTGGTTTTAGGCCAAGTTTAATAACGTTTTCAAGGCTGCTGTACAGACGATCTCGCGACACTTTTCTGGTGTTGTACCAGTACGGTAGTCAGCTTATCGATAGCTAAGTTACCCTACTAAGTTACCGATAGTACTAGTAACATGTTGGTTCAGCACTTGGCGCGGTTCGGCAAATGGCGCACCCCAACCAAATCACGCAGTTTACAACACCTCGTTACTGAGCCATCCACAATAGCTAGAATATTCTAATAATTCATTCAATTACTATATAAATTGCTGCGAAAAAGATGTACTACTGGAATTTCGCTGGAAGTTTGATGTTGCGGCCACGGCGCGTTGTTGTTGTGGGTGCTGGATCACGCCCCATTTCATCACCCCTATCCCCCCTACCCTCAGCAACCACCACACGTTGCTTTTTTTCTGTTTTTTTCTTTTGGCGCTGCGGCAGGCTTTGAGGCCTTCCTCTTTCCCTTTTTGGAAGTTTGTATAGCCTTTTCGGAGTTTTCTTTCTCCTAAATCCTCCGTTGTTGCTCAGCCTGTTTCTCCGCCGCGACCCTCTCCTTTTCCTCCCTTTTCTTAACCCTCAACCTTTCTCTCTCTTTCTTCTCCTGCAGGTTACGTAGCTTAGCTGAGGTTATTTCTGCCTTCTTACGCGCTTTTTCGAGTTCTACTTTCTCTTTCTCCTTATCTACAACGCTCTCGCGTACTCTAGCCTCCCTCAGCTTCCTCGGGGACCAGAAAACTGCACCACCGTGGTACTCCCTGCGTTGTTGCAGGTCTAGAGGCTTGCTCTTCTTCTGCTGCTTCTTCTTGACTTGTAGGGCCTTTGTCAGGCCTTGTACCTCAGCGTGGAGGATGTCATTTTGAACAGAGATGTGGTGGAGAGAACGCTTCAGCTTCTGCACCTCCCTACTGCCCTCCTCCCTCACAGTATTACGCACGAGGGTCTCGATTTTGAGCCAATCCTTGCCGCTGAGTACAGAGGTACTGCTCTCTCTCGAATCCTGCTCCACTGGAGTTGATGGCCTGTATTTCTGAAGGATAACCTCAGCGTTACGGGGCCATATACCAGTGGCCTCAAAGGACTTTAGAATCGTTTTCTTCTTGAAGGAGATGGTCCAGGCTTCCCAGAAGAGAGGGAAGAAGTCTCCTTTCTTTACTGAGAGTAGCCCCTGGGCCTCGTGGAGATAGGTAGTGAGGGCTTTTTGAGTAGGCTGATGAGAGAGAGCTTAAAGAGTACTACATCAAGGGGCTGCAGCGTGTGGGTACTGTGAGGGGGGAATATCATAAGGAGAATCCGATTGTGGTCACAGTAGTCGATAAACTCTCTCATTACGTGGGACCCATAGCCATCCACAATCAGTAGTCGGTAGGATCGACGAGCTTTCGCTTTTGTGTACCGATCGAAGACCTGCTCGAGCCACGCAAGGCCTATATCGTTGTTGGTCCATCCATTAGGAGATGTAGTGACGAATACCTCATGCTTCCCAGCCTTAATATCCTCTACCCAGGCCGATTGGAGAGCGTTATTGGCAGCTGCAAATAGTAGCCCTGGTGGCAACGCAGTTCCATCAGCGCAGACGCAAGCTAGGATGGTCATCCACTCTCTGTTGCCATCTTGGAGGGCTGATTTCACTTCCCCGCGGTCCCACATAGCTTTGCTGAAGATCCTTTTGCTTCTTCCAATCACTCCTGTAAGGAAGCCCTTCTCATCCATATTGTACGTGTGACGAGGCTCTATATTGTACTCCTCCATTTTCTCTAGCAGAAGTTGAAAGAATTGCTCGTATTTAGCCCCTGAATCAGCTTGGTGGCGCGCGCGATCCATTCCAGTAACCCAATGGGGGGTGATTTCGACGTTGTAACGGTTGATGAATCGGGTAACCCAGCTTTTTCCTACTGGTTGTTCGCTGTTGGTTTTTGCAATTGATGAAGCAAAATTCTGCAGCATCTCCCTTGTAGGTGGTAGACGACGGCCTGTAAGCTTTTCTATATAGCTTACAAGCTCTAGTTCTTGTTGAGGGGTAAGTTTTCGCCGTTGGAGTTGTTGCTCTTTCATCGGCACGTTTTTGCCATGGTGTATCCTCCTCAGCGTAGTGTCTGGTACACCATATTTTTTCGCTATTTTTCGATACGAGAATTCTTCTCCTGGTCCGCGCGATTCGATTTCTTCAATTGCCTTGTCAATTGGATCCATATTGGCTGAGTTGGGTGGGTGAAGGATTGGGTGGAAAATGCGGGGGTGCGCCATTTGCCGAACCGCGCCAAGTGCTGAACCAACATGTTAAGCGGCCAGCCACCTCCAGCGGCAAGCGTCTTTAGCTATCACCCTGTTTTCAGCTACACTAAGCTTATTTATTATGCCGCTGAAGCAGTTAAAAACGCGCGCGCAATAGCGCTGCAATCCCTAAGCCGCACAAACGCGCCAAAATAGCCGCCCGAGGCACGTCTACCCAGCCGATTGAGCTGGATAATACGCAATTGACGCTGTCGCAGCGCCTATCGCCGCGAGCTACCTTTGAGTCGCGATTCCGCGAGTCGCAGAATGAGGATAGTATCGTCCCGCCCACCGAGGGCAGCGACGCTGCAACAGTAGCTACAACAGACGTCGGAGAGCCCGCCAAGGGTGTTGACGAGGACGGTGACAAGAGCCTGGACGCGCACCTAGAGGACGACTTTGACGGGCTTGATTTCAAGCGTATACCAAAATATATGAAGCCGTTAGCGACACAGCGCGCAAAGAGGAGCTGGGTATACCTTTATGGGTACCCGCGTTGCGCTGCTTAAGGAGCCGAATCGGCTCTTCTTTGTCTGTCGATACTGCCATCAGCACAAGATTATAGACGCTGGAGGCGCAGGCATATATGAGACGACGCTGTCAATGTCGACGACAGCCCGCCACCTAAGCCAGAAAAAGCGCGGTTATGGCTATCTACCGCCGGGAAAAGAAGCAGAGAAGTGCGAGATAAGCCACCTACGCCGAGTCCTTGTAGGCGGCAAGATTAGCGTCTCTTAAGATGTTGCTAATGAGCTTAGCGGCTTTAATACTTAGCACTTTAGGCTTGCTGCTGTTAGTTGGCTTGTCGAGAACAATCACCCGTTAAGAGAGTTTGAGTCACCAGCATTTCGACAGCTGATTGCGGCTGCTAACCCAGAGGCCGAGGCTGCGTTGTGGTCCTCTCGCACGAGCGTCTCAGGCTTTGTTTTGCGACTCTACGACCACCTAAAGCCTCAGGTAGTCTTGGAGCTGTCCTAGGCGCTGAGCAAGATCCACCTTAGCTTGACAGCTGGACGACAAAGGGCGGCAAGCGCGGGTTTCTAGGTGTCGTTACCCACTTCGTCAGCAAGCGTGGCGAGCTTTAGGATTTACCTATAGCGCTGCCGCTGCTAGCAGGCGCTTATAGTAGTAAGAGGATAGCAGAGGTTATTAGCTAAACAATGCAGCAGTTCGGCATCAACCCGCTCAACGTTGGTTACTTCGTACTTGATAACGCGAGTAATAACGACGCTGCTGTCCGTGAGTTAGCGCAAGAGAGATGGGTTTTAGCGCGCCTTATCGCCGCCTCCGCTGCGGCCCTTATACTCTTAACCTTGTTGGCCAGACTTTGCTCTAGGGCAAAGAAGCTAATGCTTTCGACAACGACGCCAGCAAGCTTTTTAAAGAGAGCGAGTTTATAACTAAGTGGAGGCGCGACGGCCCGCTAGGCGTCCTGTTAGACGTTATTAACTACATCAAAACGCCGCAACAGTATGCGCTTTTTGCTGACTTTCAGCGTCTCTCACACCGCGACCTGCCTGCTAGCGCGACAGCCGAAGACCGCAAGATACTTGAGCCTGTTAAGCCTGTCGTTACGCGCTAGAACTCCTACTACTCTTGCTTTAAGCGTGCTTGTAAGCTGCAGCCTGCTGTCGCTGCGTACGCCAAGCATCACATAAAACGTATCCGCGATGAGGACACGTACGCCACAACTCGGGGTAATAAGCTGCCAGAGGCGCAGCCATGGATGCGATCTGACGGGCTCTCAGCGCATAACTGGGCGGTCGTTACTGAGTAATTATATGGACGCTCTGAGGCCACTAAAAGCGGCAACAAAGCGCCTACCGTGCCCGTGCGCGTAACGACCCACGTCGCGTAACGACCCAGGAACACCAAAACACCAGACAAGCTCCAAACTTCAACGCGTCATAACTCCACCACCATGGCACCAATTGACGATGCGCTCGCAGCAATCGAATCGCTTAAACCAGGAGAACAACTTATATACCGGAAAATTGCTCGCCAGTTTGGTGTACCGCACAGTACGCTGCGCCGAAGACACCAAGGCTGTCAGCGCCCACGGGAAGCTAAGCATCGCGATCAACAAGTACTCAGCCCACCAAGAGTTAGGGCTCGTAAGCTATATTAAGACCTTACAAAGAGAGGGCTGCCTCCTACAAGAGAGATAATACAAAATTTCGCATCCTTAACAGCCACAGAGCCCGTGAGCGACGCTTGGGTTACCCGCTTTCTTGACCGACACGGCCACCATCTTATCTCCAAATGGACATCTGGAATTAACTCTCTCCGCCACAACGCTAATTCAAACGTTAAGTATAAGCTATACTTTAACTTGCTACATCAGAAGATAAAGCAGTACAACATACAGCCGCGCCATTCCTACAATATAGACGAGAAGGGCTTTATAATAGGTATAACAGGACGCTCAAAACGAGTGTTCAGCCGTCAGATATGGGAGCGAAAAGAGGTGCAGGCGGCACTCCAAGATGGCTCTCGTGAATGGATCACCCTCTTAGCAGCTGTCTGCGCTGATGGGGAGGCTCTACCACCAGGTCTCATCTATCAGTTGGCAAACAGCTTACTGCAGGCAGCTTAGGTGGACGCCATTAAAGCTAGGCAACACGACGTCTTTTGTAGCTTCATCTCCATCTGGATGGACGAATAACAACATCGGTTTAGCGTGGCTAGAGCAGGTATTTGATCGCTGCACGAAGCAGAAAGCGCGTCGTGGGAGAGAGACTGGCGTCTCCTTATACTTAACGGCCATGGCAGTCACCTCACAAAGGAGTTTATCAACTACTGCGAATCCCATCGCATACTCCTAGCCGTATTTCCCCCTCACTCTACCTATACGCTTCAACCTCTCGACGTCGTCATGTTTAAACCTCTCTCCACCGCCTACTCTAAGGAGCTCTCCACCCACCTCTAGAGGAGCCAAGGGCTAGTACCAGTCAAGAAGGGGGACTTTTTCCCACTGTTCTGGAGAGCGTGGGAGTCCTCATTTAAGACAGAGACTATCCTTAAGTCCTTTGAAGCTACTAGTATATGGCCTATAGACCCAGAGGTTATACTCAAACGCTTCAAGAGAGAGAGAGCTCTAGGAAGCAAATAAAAGGCGAAGCAGGCCCCTCAGCGCTTAAGGAGAGCGACTGGCGTCAGATGGAGCGTCTCGTACGCTCTGCAGTAAAGGATACTACCACAGAAGAGTCAAAGTCGCTCTCCCAAACGCTCCACGGACTCCAAGTACAAAACGAACTGCTACACCATAAGAACAATAGCCTAAGAGAGGGCTCTCACTGCTAAGAAGAAGCACAAGAAGCGCGGCAAACCTCTTAACTTGCAGCAGCGCCAGGAGTACCACAGTGGTGCCGTCTTCTGGTCTCCGCGCAAGATCAGAGAGGCACGTGCACGAGAGACACAGTGAGGCAGAGGGAAGAGCATGACGGGCAGCTTGCAAAGGCTAACAGGAAGGAGTTTCAAGCTGCTGCTAAGCTACTCCGAGAGCAGGAGGCAGAGAGGAGAGGCGTGTGGCGAGAGAGAGGCAGCCAAGGTGGTGAGGGAGAAGGAGAAGGCTGACAAGGCAGCTGAACGCGAGCGCCAGAAGGCAGCTCGCAACGCTAAAAAAGCTATACAACTATCCCAAAAGGGCAAGCGCAAGGCCTCAAAAGCCTCTACTCAAGCTAACAAGCGTCAGAAACAACGTAGTGCTGGTGCAGCTGCTAAGGAGGCATCACAGGCTGCATTAGCTGCCCCAGCTTTCACCACCCGCTGTGGCCGCAACGTCAACCTTCCAAGTAAATTTAGATAGTACAAATTAATCGCATGCCTTTGTTTACTACTCTACTACAAAATCTCGTAATAATAGCTATTATAGCTGTTGCAATACCCTCATTTTTGAAGTAGTGAGCGCGTTGTTCCTGGGTCGTTACGCGACGTGGGTCGTTACGCGCACGGGCACGGTACCGTGCACGGACGCGCAACGCCCGCCGAACACCAAAACCCTAGACGAAACCCAAACTTCAACACCTCATAACTCCACCACTATAGCTCCAATCGATGATGCGATTGCAGCAATCGAAGCGCTCGAACTAGGAGAACAGTTCTTATACCAGATAATTGCTAACCAGTTCTATGTGAACCGAAGTACACTACTAAGCCGAAGACACCGAGGCTGTCAGCGCCCACGGGCAGCCAAAGAACGCGATCAACAAAACCTCAGCCAACAACAAGAGTTAGAGCTCGTACACTATATTGAAGACCTTACAAAAAGAGGGCTGCCTCCTACAAGAGAGATAATACAAAATTTCGCATCCCAGATAGCCAACGAGCGCGTGAGCGAGAGGTGGGTAACGCGCTTTCTTGACCAACACGGCCACCATCTCATCTCAAAATAGACATCTGGAATTGACTCCCTCCGCCACAACGCTGATTCAAACGTCAAGTATAAGCTGTACTTTGACTTGCTACATCAGAAGATAAAGTAGTACGACATACAGCCGCGCCACACCTACAATATGGACGAGAAGGGCTTTATAGGTATAACAGGACGCTTAAAATAAGTGTTTAGCTGTCGGATGTGGGAGCGCAAAGAGGTGCAAGCGTCACTCCAAGATGGTTCTCGAGAATAGATTACCCTCTTAGCAGCCGTCTGCGCTGATGGGGAGGCTCTGCCGCCAGGTCTTATCTATTAGTCGGCGAACAGCTCACTGCAGGCAGCTTGGGTGAACGCTATTAAAGCTGGGCAACACGACGTCTTTGTGGCTTCATCTCCATCTGGATGGACGAATAACGACGTTAGTTTGGCGTGGCTAGAGCAGGTCTTTAATCGCTGCACGAAGCAGAAAGCGCGTCGTGGGAGAGACTGGCGTCTCCTTTTACTTGACGGCCATGGCAGTCACCTCACAAAGGAGTTTATCGACTACTGCGACTCCTATCGCATACTCCTAGCCGTATTTCCCCCTCACTCTACCTATACGCTTTCAACCTCTCGACGTCGTCATGTTTAAACCTCTCTCCACCGCCTACTCTAAGGAGCTCTCCACCCACCTCCAGAGGAGCCAAGGGCTAGTACCAGTCAAGAAGGGAGACTTCTTCCCGCTGTTCTGGGGAGCGTGGGAGACCTCCTTCAAGACAGAGACCATCCTCAAGTCCTTTGAAGCTGCTGGTATATGGCCTATGGACCCAGAGGTTATACTCAAACGCTTCGCGGACGATGCCCTCAGAGCAGCAAAACAACGATGAATGACGGTCCTTAGCGCTTACCCAACAATGACTGGGCGCCAGATGGAGCGTCTCGTACGCTCTGCAGTAAAGGATACCACCGCAGAAGAGTCAAAGTCGCTCTCCCAAACGCACTACGGACTCTAAGTACAAAACGAGCTGCTACACCATAAGAATAATGGCTTAAGGGAGGCTCTTACTGCTAAGAAGAAGCATAGAAGCGCGGCAAACCTCTTGACTTGCAGCAGCGCCAGGAGTACTACAGTGGTGCCGTCTTCTGGTCTCCGCGCAAGATTAGAGAGGCACGTGCACGAGAGACAGTGAAGCAGAGGGAAGAGCATGACGGGCAGCTTGCAAAGGCTAACAGGAAGGAGCTTCAAGCTGCTGCTAGGCTACTTCGAGAGCAGGAGGCAGAGGAGAGGCGTGTGGCGAGAGAGGCAGCCAAGGTGGTGAGGGAGAAGGAGAAGGCTGACAAGGCAGCTGAACGCGAGCGCCAGAAGGCAGCTCGCAACGCTGAAAAAGCTATACAACTATCCTAAAAGGGCAAGCGCAAGGCCTCAAAAGCCTCTACTCAAGCCAACAAGCGTCAGAAACAACGTAGTGCTGGTGCAGCTGCTAAGGAGGCATCACAGGCTGCATTAGCTGCCCTAGCTTTCACCACCCGCTGTGGCCGCAACGTTAACCTTCCAAGTAAATTTATGTGGGCGGGCAGGCATATGAGGCATATGAGGACAACAAGCTGTATTGCTATCTGCAGAAAAGAGTGTGTGGAGTGAGGAGTCTACCGAGGAAGAAAGAAAGAGAGAGGGCGAGAGCTTTATCTTGAGGGTAGTGGTCTGTGCACCTGGATGGAACCTTCTACACACACCACCTCTGACGTAAGTCACGTGGCTACAATTTAGATAGTACAAATTAATCGCATGCCTTTGTTTACTACTCTACTACAAAAATCTCGTAATAATAGCTATTATAGCTGTTGCAATACCCTCATTTTTGAAGTAGTGAGCGCGTTGTTCCTGGGTCGTTACGCGACGTGGGTCGTTACGCGCACGGGCACGGTACTGTAGAGGGACGCGGCCAAGGCGGACATTTTGGCGCGATTGCTGAGATTATTCTAGTCTTTGAGCATATCCTGACATACTACGAGCAGCGCGTTAAAGCCTACGAGAGGCTGTTAACTATAACGCGCACGACGAAGCGCCTGAAGACCACCTTGCTGCCAATCTACGCGCAGCTTGGGCGAAAGCCAACGCTTACTACGCCAAGCTTGACCACTCTCCAGCCTACTACGCTGCTACGATCCTCCATCCCTACTACAACAAAACATACTGTGACATCGCCTGGAGCGACAAACCTGGGTGGCTTGAGGAGAACAACCGCGCGTTTCGCGCGCTTTGGGCGGAGTACAACACCTCACCGCCCGTACGTCGGCGCCCCGCGGTGCTCCCCAACGACATGGACGACGCGATCGAGAGCCTTATCAATCCTAACGCGACTGGCAACATTAATATCGAGCCAGATGAGTATGAGCGATGGCGGAGAAGCGAGCCGCGCGCTGAGAAAGGTACTGAGTATGCAAACAACCCTATAAAATATTGGGTAACGTTGCGCGATCGATACCCTACCCTCAGCAAGCTTGCACTTGACGTACTCTCTATTCCAGCATCAAGCTGTGAGTGTGAGCGCATGTTTAGTGAGCTTGGCGATCTTCTTGAGCCTCGGCGACGCTCTATGGGACCTCATTTATTGGCGGCTATACAATGCGTACGACGTTGGCAGAAGAAAGCGGGTTTAGGCAGCAACAACCAGCTTAGGAGGGGTACCAATAAGCACTGCAGAGATGGACTTGCTATAAAGCATGTGCAGCGAGGATTCAGGCAGTGAGTAGTTACTATACAGGGCGGTCAAACTTACATAGTACAATCAAGCCGTTTATCAAGCTCCAATCCAAGCTACCAAAAAAAAGCTTGTTAGGCCTAACAAGCCAAGCCTCATGACTCCAAAACAAGCCTCAAGCCAAGTCGAAGGCCACGGCTTGTTTGGCTTGATTGTTTGCATGTCTGATAATAGAATAGTATTAGCTTGCCGTTAGTGAATAAGCAAGGGATACCTTTGACTTGAGTGAAACCCATATCTACAAGGGTCTTCTTCAGGTGTCTGTGCCACAATGCTGGGGCATCCTTAAGGCCATACAGTGCTCGGCGTAAGCGCATTATATTGCCTAGGCGTTCTTGGAAGCCATTAGGCGTCCAGACATAGCAAAGTTGTCTAAGGTAGGCATTAAGAAACGCGTTCTTAACGTCGTACTGATAGGCGAGGAGTCCAAAAGCGCACATAATAGCAATAAGGAAACGGAGCGTTCGTGCAGCAAGTGTAGCTGCGTAAGTATCATCCTAGGTTGTCTAAAGATCTCCTCTTACAACTAGTTAAGCTTTGTAGCTACTTAAGTAGCTATTAGCGTTAAACTTGTATGCAAAGACCTACATTAGTGGCAGAGTCTTAGCGTCGTCTAGGTGCTCCTTTGCCTTATTCTTAACTTTTTTAAACACTTCCTTGTGAAGTTGCTCCTTAATCTCCTTATCTACAGCATCTAGCCACTTCTTGGCATTAGGTTAAGACTTGATCTCAGCCCAGGTCTTTGGCGGTGGCGGCAACTGCTTTTAATAGACCTTGAGCTCGGTGTTTTCTAGTGGTTGTGCAATTGCTATAGCAAACGTCTGCTAGTATAGTGAGGCGTGCGTACTAAGGTTTTGCGGGGCATTGTCCTCATCATTACCACCTCCCCGACAACGAGACCCCTAAATAATATTGTCTTCTACGATAGCTGGGTTTCTTCGTCGTGGTGCATTGTTCTTGCAGCGGTTTGGAGCAGTATCACCTAAAGCAACCTGCCTCTAGCCTTTTAGTTGAGTGCGTGTTGAGGCCGATCGATCTAGAGTAATTGGTGCTGGCGTTTTCTTAAGGTGTAGGTAGTCCTCTATTAGCCTCCTCCTAAATTTGCACTTTGGCATTATCTTGCTTAACAGCCTCTTCTTTATCTTTAGCAATCTCCTTAACTGTTAGTTGACGAAGTGTCATATTACAACAGATCTGCTCAATAATAGGGTCCTCCTCTTCGTCCGATAAGCAGAGTTGCCATCAATCAATCAGGAGATCAGTTTTTGATCGATTTTCGCCGGATTGATCCTATCAATCAGGTCAATCCTCCGCCCATACAAATTTTGCATCAATCAGGATAAGGGCCATTATACTGATTGATCTTCCTAATCATATTGATCCATTTTAACGTTGTTTTTAACGCTAAGATGGCTTTTTAAAGCTGAAAAAACGACGACGAATATAGTGATTTTTACGCGTTTTTGGAGTTTTGAGCGATTTCCTAATCGGGTACCATATTTTACCACCCAAATGCACGGACCCACCAAATGCACGTTTTTGCCGCCAACACTCCAAAACCTATATGTAAGACTGCCGCATGGCTGTATGGTCGGTCCTTGGTCACATGACCTCGGCCGGAATAACCTTATGCCTAGCCTCACCCATACACCTTCAGGCCCTCGGTCCTCCATAGTAATGACACACCTCTTTCTCTCATGGTCAACCCATATCACTATGAATTACTGTGATCTCCACTATCTTACACTATACAACGCCAAATATATAGTAAAATCACTAGATTTTTTGCAGTAGCAGTAGTAGCACTCGTAGGAGCATGTAAAACCATTGCGCAATGATAAATTACTTGCGATAACGCTGTGGGAGCTGTACAGTACGGGTGCGCGTGGCTCTGGCGGGTGAGGGCACCCTCTCTCCAGTGGGCTCTTGATCAACAATAGTAGCCTCAGGTCTCTCAAGAGCTTGTTTTTTTGGTGTACAAGGGTTGAGGCTCTGTCGATTACCCTTTTAGACAATTGTATATCACCTTTAAGTTGCTTTTCGAGCTGCTTTTGGAGTAGCTTTTCAGCTCGCTCAGCAGCCTTAGCCTCTTTTGCTTGCGCCTTCAGTTCTCGCGCCGCCAAACGTACGCGAGCTCTCTCCTCTTTAAGAGCTTGTTTCTCCTGCTTTTTAAGAAGCATTTGGTGTTGAGCCTCTGAGAGTTGTTGTTGTTAAAGCTTTTTATCAGTCTCAATTTGCTCCTGCCTCTCGCAGGCCCTCTAAACTTTGCTAGGTGAGTAAAATACGGCGCCGCTATGCCAATTATTAGGTTTATCAAGTAGGAGAGGCTTGCCACGTTGACGGCGCCTCTTCTTGTTGATAAAAGCTTGCTCAAGCCTATTGTATTAGTGTTAAAGGATCCTGTATTTAATCTTAAGCTTGTAATAACTTTGCAACAGCTATTTACGCTTCTCAGCGTGGTCCTCCGCAACAACGTCCTTTAGTATTTGCCGTACTTTACGCCAATCAGAATTAGAGAGGTTTAATAAGCTACTCCAACTTAAGGGAGGGCTCTCGTGCTCTGCAATAAACTTCTTAAGTATAGTGTTTAGGTTATAAGGTGACAACCTAGTACACTCAAAAGCTTTAAGTATTATTATTTCTTAAAAGGCCCTTTGCCAGGGAGGCGTTAAAGAGTCAATAAAAGTCGCGTTTGGTGATTGCTGAGAGGCCCTGGCAGTTGTACATAAACTCTAAGAGCTCTCTTGTATACGCCATACTTAGAGGCTTGAACATCGCCATATTAAGAGGCTAGAGAGTGTAGGTAGTGTGTGGCGGGAAGGTTGTAAGGAGTATTTTGTTATTGTCGCAGTACGTGATAAATTGCATGGTAATATAAGACCCATGCCCATCAAGTATAAGTAGTTGGTACTCCCTACGAGCTTTCTCCTTAGTCTCGCGATCAAATACTTGTTTAAGCCACGCCAAACCAATCTTATTGTTAGTCCACCCACTTTAATAAGCTCGCAAAAAAGGCCTTGTAGTGTTGCGGATTAAAATCTTAAAGCCATAAGTCTTGTATATTGCCCGTAGTAGCTTAATAAATCAAGGCTAGCGTCAGCGAGGTGCCGTCGGCGCAAATACAGGCAATTGTTGTTACCCACTCTCTATTGCCGTCCTGGAGCATTTGCTTGTGAGGGCCCTGCTCATACAGCTGCCGCGCGAGAACACTCTTTTCATCTTGGTGAGCACTCCAATAAGGAACCCTTTTTCATCCATATTGTACATATAGCGACTGCCGATATCGTACTAGGTTATTTTGTCGCCTAAAAGCTTAAAGTATAAGGCGTATTTGGTAGCAGAATCAGCGCGGTGGCGACAGGCGTCGATACCAGTAGTCCATCGCGATATAAGCTCAATATTGTTGCGGGCAATAAAGCGCTCAACCCAGTTTTTGCCTGGCTCTTTTCTAGCTATTTCTATTACGAAATTTCGGATCATTTGCTTTGTAGGAGGCAGGCCTCTCTTGTTAAGCTTATATATGTAGTTTACAAGCTCTTTTTCTTGTGTGGTGTTGAGAAATTTCTGCTCATTTGCCCTCTCTATGTGGCTTTTATTGATCCCGCGCGCGCGCCGCGATAAAGTTGATAAAGTGATCGCTCAACGCCAAATAATTTAGCAATTTTAGTGTAATTAGGCTTTTCGCCTGCTGGCAAGCTTTCGATTGCTGTCAGCGCGGCCTCCATAGCGTCAATATTGGTGGAGTTATGAGCGTTGATAAACTACGTGGATTTTTTCAAAACCGTGCATTTGGTGGGGTCGTGCATTTGGTGATTAGTCATGGTAATCAGCTAGCCAAGCACCTCGAATTATCTGCGTCTGCCCTCTCCATTAACGCTCTCTCGCGCCCTCCCCTCCACACTCGTACAATAGCCCCGGGCCTTACGAAATAAGAGTAAAAAAGAGCTCTCTGAGTACAGCGGCAAGGCTAGCGGCACCTCCAGTCATCGCGCTCGACTCACAGAGCACCCAGGAGCTGCCGGTGTCTCAGGGCAGCCAGAGCTTCGAGAGACTGAGCTCCAGGACCGCAACGCCGCGTCCTTCAACGCAGAGGCTCTGCCCTTGATTAACGCGACGCTTTCAGGGCCCTCAAATGCGTCGACGCCCTCCCGTGGACTATCAGAAACTCCAACGCCAAGAGCTCGAGCTGCGTTAACTCAAGCTGCCACTGCTCCCTTAGCTGCCTCCTCACCTGGCTCCGACAGCCCTGGGCTCGAATTCGACGCGCTCGTTTTGCAGATAACTTCGACAGGATTGACTGGGCAAGGTTGCCGCTGTATATACAAAGCCTCTGCGTACGCGCAGAAGTTCAAGAAATCAGTGCTCTACGCTCATGGATATCGCGTCGCGCTCCGGGCGGACATGAGGCGTATTTTCTTCGTCTGTCACCACTGCCACATACACAGGGTGCCCGGCACCAAAGGGATACTGGAGACAACAAGCTCAACGACAGCGGCGTGGAATCACGTCGAGCAGAGGCGACTCGGCCATGGGCACCTTCGCCGGGCAAGCAGTCAGCTCAACTGGAGTCAGGGCAGCGTACTCTCGGGACTCTCATGCGCGGCGGCGTAGGTGTGTCGCAGGAGGTGTCCAACGCCCTCGGAAACTTCAATCATCAGCAGCGTTTTCGACTCGCTGTAGTCGGTTGGCTTGTTGAGAACAATCACACCCACTGCGCGAGGTGGAAACGCCGTCCTTTCGAAAGCTCCTGCGCGCTGCCAACCCAGAGGCTGAGCTGGCTACTTTCCGCAGCCATACAAGCGTCGCTGCCTTTCTGCTGAGGTTATACGCAAATCTCCAGCCTCAGGTGCAAGCTGAGCTCTCTCGCGCGCTCTCAGTAAGGTCCATATAAGCTTCGACGGCTGGACTATGAAGGGTGGCAAGAGCGCGTTTTGTGGGCTCATCGCTCATTACGTCGACAGTCGCGGCAAGCTCTGCGACCTGCCTCTCGCCCTCCCTCAGCTCAGTGGCGCGCGCATACGGGCGACAGAGTCGCTGAAGTTGTTATCAAAACGCTAGAGGCCTTTGGGATTGACAGCAGCTCAATTGGGTACTTTACGCTTGACAACGCGACAAATAATGATACGGCTGTCAAACGCGCTAGGCAATTATTACGACTTTTTCCCGCGGGACCGGCGCCTCCGCTGCTGTCCTCACTCGCTCAATTTAGTAGGGCAAACTGTAATATTTGGAGCTGACAAAGACGCCTTTAACAACGACGCATCGCAGCTTAAAGTAGAGGAGAAATACCTGCGCGAGTGGCGAGAGAAGGGCCCTATTGGAGTCCTTGTGGACGTCGTACACTCAATATCAACGCCTCAGCAGCATGACCTTTTTAACGACTTTCAGCAGTCAACGCGCGAGGTGGGAGAGAGCCTGCGTGGCTCTTAGAGCTCATAAGGCCTGTTGTTACGCGCTGGAACAGCTACCTTGATTTTATGGTGAGAGCCGTCCTTCTCCACCGCCCAATTGATGCCCTCGTTGATCACAGGGCGGAAAGGGCGTTGAGGGATAAGTCCTCAGCTCGCGCGCGCGGCAAGGCTCCTTCTGACGCTGGAGCTCCCACCAAAGGCCTTAGCGCTGCTGATTGGGCTACAATCAATCAATATATTGAGGTCCTTCAGCCCTTGAAGGAGGCCACAAAGAGACTCGAAGGCCGCGGCGACTCTGGCCGTTTTGGAGCGATTTACGAGGTGTATCCTACTTTTGAGTACCTCCTCTCTCAGTTTGAGCAGCTTGTCGAGAGCTTTACGAGCGTTTGATTTTAATGAGCCCGACGCTCCGGAGGACCACTTCAAAATCAACGTGACAGCAGCCCACACAAAGCTCTCAAAGTATTACACGCTGCTTAAAGAGACGCCAGTTTATTACGCCTCTACAGTCCTCCACCCGTATTACAAGTATTACTTTATAAACTCGTGGACTAGAGAGTACAAAGTATGGCTTGAAAAAGCTAATAGGCAGTTCCAAGAGCTGTGGGCTAAGTACAAATTAGAAGATGCCCGCCCCGCCCTGTCAACTCTCCTCCGCGTAAACGATTAAAACGCGTTAATAATATTAACGACTACGCTGAGTTACACGTTAAGCCTCTAAGAGCTGAAACTGCAGCTCCTCTTGTTGACAGTACTAACGAATTTAATCGCTAGTAGCACAATGAATTGAGCGTTCCTAAGGATCACACATACCATACAGATCCTATTGGGTATTGGCTATCTCTCCGCGATACGTATCCCCGCCTTTCTTAGTTGGCTATTGATCTCCTGTCAATCCCGGCATTCTCCTGTTACTGTGAGAGAGTGTTCTCTGAGGTTGGCGATATGATGGAGCCAAAACGTCGAAAAATGAGCCCTCAATTGCTTTCCACAATCACCTGCGTACGGAGCTGGCTGAGAGCTGGATATTCTCCGTCCCAGGAGACGCCCGATGGAGAGCTCCCAGTAGAGCTCTCAGAGCTCGAGATACAAGAGATCTATCAGGTATCGCAGTGGGATGAGCCTCTGTAGCTCCCTGCACACAAATATCATCTCTGGGCGATTTTTCCGTCAATCAATCAATCAATCTTCAATCAATACGCCTCCAAAATCACCTTCAATCAATCAAACCAGTTTCTGAGGTCTCTGAGTATCAATCAAATCAATCACAGCTTCAAAATTGATCCTGATTGATTGATGGCAACTCTGCCGATAAGTCGATATTAAGGACGGTAACCACATGTCGTTCCTCCTTAGTTAAAAGCTAAGGTTCTAGCGGAGAGTACCGTTATTGTCGTAGGAAAACAACGTCTTAGGTTCGAACAACCCTATCGCTTCCTAGGACCTAGATGCCAAAAGATGTTTGTTCCTTTGTATCCAACCAGCCATCTAGTGATCGCTTGCGATTCAAGCTTGTCACCTTTGGCCACCTTTGTGTCTCGAAATAGAGCCTTCGCTCCGATAACGTCTACGTGCGCTAGAGATGGCTTCACCTTGCGCACAACTTCGTAGGGTGTCTTCTAACCTGTAACTTCTGTTGGTAATTGATTGAGCATGTACATGGCCGTTAAGCACAGCTTGTTCGTTAGCGTCTTAGGAAAATTTGCTGCAATTCGCAGGGTCCTAGCTATTATAATAATAAGATTGCCAGCCTTCTCAGTAAAGCCAGTTATTTCTTCCGCCCTAACAGCACGAGGCTTAACTGCGATGCCTAGGTCTTTAAAGATCTCCTAAAGATCAGCAAAGCCTTTCTTATTGTCGCAACAAATATACACAACAATAGCGTTGAATTAGGTACGTATCTGTGCCAGCATTTGTCGAACGGCGCGCGTAAGGGTGGCTTTCATCTTGTTGTAAAGAGTCTTGCCTAAATAATATCATGCGTATTGACAAACAGTGTGTAACAGCCACTTGTCCCTATTGTAGCAAGCTTCACCAGTCTTTTGTAGTTGTATAAGGTCGATGCCAATTTGTTCAAAGGGCCAGGTTGCAGGCTCGCGTTAAGGGCGTTAACTAATGATCTTTAAGAGCTTAGAGTTAATACACTCCTCGCACTCCTTCTATAGCGGAGCTCTAGGCCCAGTAGTAAGCTTGATACTATCTACTACCTGCTCTAGGTGTTCAATCGCACGTTGTCCTACGTAAGCTAGCATCTAATGCGCTTCTGTAGGTGTAACTTGCAGAGGCTTCCGCTCTACTTAGCTTAGCTTAATTATTGTTAATTAAACAGCGAACGTGTATAACTCTAATGCGTCCGGGTGTTGTGTCTTGTTAGAGTCTATAATCTAATGTCCTCCTTGCTCGTTAAGCGTACAGAAGACGTCTAATAAAGCATTTCTTAGGTAGAGACAATTGCGTCCAGAGTTAAACTTAAGGCCAACGGTTCGACATCGCGAGAGGGATACAACTAACGTAAAGAATATAGGGATTAGCGCAACCTAGGTAATTACTATTTAGCGCTCCCTAGTTAGGGTATCTACAATTAGTTTAACGTTTCCCCACTTATGAATCTACAGGGCCTGTGTGCCCGCTAGCAGGATATCATCTAAGTGCCCGTCTCTGATCTCTTCTCCCAAGTCTTTGGTCGATGGTTCGTGACGTGAAGATTGGATCCTG
Source organism: Laburnicola sp. JP-R-44 (assembly GCA_009805535.1). NCBI lineage: Eukaryota > Fungi > Ascomycota > Dothideomycetes > Pleosporales > Didymosphaeriaceae > Laburnicola > Laburnicola sp. JP-R-44. The sequence goes on from SELF01000006.1 coordinate 182,849, forward strand.
GATCAAGAATCCACTTGTTGATTAGTGGTGGAGGCTGCTAAACGGCAGCAGCAGTAACTAACAGGGTAACAACCTCAGCAGCGTCTTAACTGCCTAGCCAGTGCTTAACTGCTCCTGTTGAGTTTTGAGCGTTTAATGGAGGATGCCCTGTATCAGCTAAGAAGTCGTTCTTTGCTGATAGGGTCTTAGTAGCATCCGCTGCCTTCTTTTTAACTCTTTTCTTAATTGCGAACAGGGCTGCACACATAAAGGGTTGCCCTTGCCAAGGTTCCTAACTCTGTCAAACTCGGTTAAAACAGTTAGGTTAGGCCTCTATCCAGCAGGTCGAAGAGAAGGCACCACATAGCAGCACTGCTTGAATAAGTGCTGCTCACTACAGATGCAGGTGACTGTACGTTTCTGGGTGTTAGTGGCGGTATTTGGCTGGCCTAGAACTGCGTATGTGTTCCTAGTGCTAACATGGATGGCAAGCGAGCGGCGCAGGCAAGCGAGCGGCGCACCCCATCAACTTTCGCACCCGCTCTAAACGCGTCCTACAACAACTCCACGCCACAACACTCAAATGGCTTTAAAGGAAGCAGATGTTCAGCTTGCCATCTTTTCAATTAATACCAGCCAGATCCAAAGCAACCGAGCTGCTGCAGCAGTCTACAATGTACCCGAAACAACGCTCCGCCGCCGACGCGCTGGGAGACCTACGCGACGCGATTGCCAGCCCAACTCGAAGAAGCTCACCCAGCTAGAAGAGGAGGTGATAATTCGTCATATACTTGATCTGGACCTACGTGGATTTTCGCCTACCTACTTAGCAATTCGCGATATGGCAGATAAGCTGCTAGCTGCGCGCGGCGCAGGCCAGGTTGGACAGAAGTGGCCAGCCAACTTTGTTAGGCGTACAGACTCTCTTAAGACGTGTTTTAACCGAGCCTACGATAGACAGAGAGCTCTCTGTGAGGATCCTATCCTAATTAGCGCCTGGTTTTAAGCTTGTAGAGCAGACTAAGGCCAGGTACGGCATCTGCGATGAGGACGTCTACAATTTTGATGAGGCTGGCTTTATGATGGGCAAGATTACGACTCAGCTCGTTGTTACAGGGTTAGAGAGGAGAGAGGCCGGCCAAAGGCTGTCCAGCCTGGGAACCGCGAGTGGGTGACACTTGTCCAAGCAATCAACGCTGCTGGCTGGGCTATCCCACCGTTTATCATCTTTGCTGGCCAGCACCACCACCTATCTGCTTGGTACGAGGAGGATATCCCGCGCGATTGGGCTATATCTCTTAGCGACAACGGCTGGACGACGAACGAGCTTGGAGTTGAGTGGCTAAAGCACTTTATTAAGCATACAGAGACCTGGATTGTTGGCACACGCGTAGGCTGCTTATCCTTGATGGCTATGCGAGCCACCACTCTCTTGAATTTCAACAGCTCTGCAAGGAGAACAACATCTACACGCTCTGCATGCCGCCTCACTCCTCGCATCTGCTGCAGCCACTTGATGTGGGCTGCTTCTCGCCGTTGAAGCGCGCGTACAGCCGAGAGGTTGAGGCTCTGATCTGTAACTACATCAACCACATCACGAAGCTTGAATTCCTGCCAGCCTTTAAGATAGCCTTTGAGCAATCATTTACATCAGCCAATATCTGTTCAGCCTTTCGAGGCGCAGGCCTTGTTCCTCTCCAGCCTGAAGCTGTTCTGTCAAAGCTGGATGTGCAGCTTCGTACGCCTTCACCAGCTGCTCTGCCAGAGGCTCTCTGGGAAGCCAAAACGCCGAGCAACATACGTGAGCTTGAGGCTCAATCAACTCTAATCCGTGAGCGCGTTCAACGGCACAAGAGCTCCTCGCCTGCCTCTATTATTCAGGCGATTAATCAACTTAAGAAGGGTGCTGAAGTAATGATGCTCTCAGCTGAGCTTATGCGCGATCGGATTACTACTAGCCTTGAGAGAGCCAATGAGGCAGCAACTAAGCGTAGACAGCGCAAAAAGAAGCGGATACAGAAGCAGGGGACCTTAACAAAGGGAGAGGGAGAGAGATATATACTTGCTCAAAAGGCGGCTGACCAGCAGATAGAGCATGAACAGCGTCAAAGTGGAGAGCGATCAGGCCTGAGCCGCCAGGCTCTGGCGCGCTGCACAAGGTGCAGAGAGCTTGGGCTTGGGCATAACTCACGTACGTGCAAAAAAGATACTTTAAATACTGCTTAATCTATTGTATCAAAATCTATATAGTATATTATATTGTGGTTGAGCTGCGCGACTTCAAAGGTGCGAAAAGTTGATGGGGTGCGCCGCTCGCTTGCCTGCGCCGCTCGCTTGCCATCCATGTTAACGCAATAGGATTCATAGTGCGTCTGAAGCGTCGATAGTTCTCTACTAGTTCCACTGGACCCATGTAAGGCGTTCCGTTCATCTCAGCTCGCGTAATCTCCTAGATCTCGTGCGTAACAAAGGACTCGTCAATGCCCTGAATTTCTCGAAGAAAGTCTTGTTGGGCTCGGTAGTCCTGGACTTTAGGCAGATTTAGCTTAATCATGTCACGAAGGATGGTGATATAGCTCTCATACTAAGCATCCATCTTCTGTCGTTGCGGAACCTTCTTGATCTTGTCGTACTAGTCAAGTAACTCGTATTTGCGCTCTGCTACTGACATGCAGAATATCTTCTTAAGTTGCGTGAGTTGTTTGTAGGGTGTATTGGCATCCTTAATGACAGGGATGTGCCTGCTGGAGATTGTCCTTGCAATCTCGCGCGTTAGGTTGTTAAGAGCGTTGTCCTTCTTCTGCTAGGTAGCTAACTTTGTTGCATAGAATCTGTGCCAGAAGGTGTAGTCTTCTTGTTTAGGTTTCGTGAGTTTGTTGGGCTTAATATATTATTGTTGCACTGGACGGTGCTTAAAGAGCTACTGGGCATGTTGTCGCCCTTCTTGAATGAGCGTAGTAGTCGCTCCTTTGGTTTTTTATTGTAGATTGTCTTAATAGTGTCTACTGTCAAGTCTAGGTTACAATAGTCCTAGATCTTAAAGGCTTCGGCGGTCCTCTTTTGTAAGAAGATCCACTTCGACCAGTCACTTAGCTTGTTAAGGATAATCGTTTCCTTAACAATCAGCTCGTCCTCTTTGTTGCTTATGTGGCAAACTAGAGCTTGTTAAGTTAATCTCCGTCGTGGAAAGCGCGTGTGTAGTAAGTAGGTAGAGTGTGAACTGCAGTCGAATTAAGCGTAGGCCGGGCTCATAACTATTAGTGGAAGAATGAGAGACTGAGTTGATTGTAACAAGCTAACCAGAGGATCCCTTAAGTACGAGGATCGTAGTCAGCAGCTAGTCTACATAAGGTTGGTAGTATCATGTGACAGTGTTGAATGCGATACCACCTACACTAACATGTAGGCAATGCGATCCGCGCCCATGGTGGGCAACGATCTATATCAGGCTTTGCAGAAAAGCAAAGAGGTTGATAATGATATAGGGCGTTACCTTTTCATGCGCAAGGCGCATGCCCGAGCCGCACGGCCGGCGCGCCCCATGGTGGGCAACAACGAACTATATCAGGCTTCGCAGAAAAGCAAAGAGATTGATAATGATAGGCATTACCTCGACATGCGCAAGGCGCATGCGCGAACGGCACGACCAGCGGCATGGTACATCCTGGAAAAGACGTTTGGTGCCTTCTCCTCGCCCGGGCAGGGCGTTGGAACACGCTGAGTTCCGGGACGGAAGATCATGTTATGGACTTCCACACGCTTGTGGGACGTTGCGATCCTGAATGCGGAACCACCTGAATTCGTGCCGTCCCGAACGTCGAAATCGGGGTCAGCACTGTTGTATATCCTGAACGTCGACATTGGGTTCAGCACTGTTGAACTCCGGAATCTCGAGGAGATGGTGTATCTCGGAAGTGCCGAGTTAGTAGGAACCAGACAACACCTGCCTCTTGTGAATGAAAGGCAAACTGTGGGTGCAGGTGTTGTCTGGTTCGCTGGATCCATCGACTGTCGCCTCAAAGGCCTTTTGAGGCCCTTTAATGAGTCTAGGTTCTGTGGCGGGAGTGGGATGAATTTGGCTGGTGGGTCCGGCGGCAGATTCATGGCGGCGTAAGCCTTTCCCCATCGCCGGGATGCAGAAACCATACAACATCTGCCTCTTCTGAATGAAAGGTGAATTGCGGGTGCGTTATGATGCACGCGTTTTCTGGTTCGCAAGGTCGATCGACCGTGTGGCGAGCCCGAAGATGCATATGCTCAATGTGTAGGACGTATTCCACGGGCACTGGCAGGCGAGCTGGTGGTCCGTCGCCTCAAAGGCCTTTTCAGGCTCTTGAATCAGTCTAGGCCCTGGGGTGGGAGTGGGATAAACTTGGCCGGTGGCTCTGGTGGCAGGTTCATCGCTGCGTAAGCTTTGCCCCATCTACAAGAGGGCTCTGCTTCCTCGCCGTCTGTAGACGGAAAGGAAATAAATCAAAAGTGTCCCAATAGAGGAAGCTGAAGAGCTCGAAAGTCGTGGCGGCAGCTGGAGTATGGCCAGGAGTCGATCCTCCTTCGCAAGCGGGGTGGTAAACTTGGAAGCCCATGTTGATCTGCGACGAGGGCACCACTGCTACTGCGCTGCGGTTGCCGGGGGGAAGAGGACTAAAGACCGCGAAGCGCGATTTGGAAGGATTGTTCAGGTGTTCAGGTGACCTGCAGAGCAGTCTGGCTCCGACACAGTTCTTCAAAGTGTCAGCTACAGCGGTTTCAAGAACTGTGGTGATCTGGGTATACCTTGTGTGAGAAACGACTCCCTCGACTGGATTGCCGCCGGTGTTGTGCTCTAGCGATGACTGCAGCGTCTATTGCGGAGATCTTTCATTAGCCCAGAATGTCAATACCAGGCTGCGGCGGGAGCTTACTTGGTAGGAGGGCGTGCAGAAGGCGGCGCTGGAGCATGTGCTGCTGCAGCGATGGTGGCAGGAGAAGCGGAGAGTGGTGAGCGGATATTTTGTCGAGCTGTGTGGGGGTAGTGGTGCGCTAGGGCTGCGAGGGTTCGGCTATGCCCAGGTGTTCAGGGTGGCTTCGGCACGTGCGCACCCCATGACGTTAGTCACCTCGTAGAAAGAGAAGGAAAAAGAGCGGATTTGAAAGATTTGGGGGGCACCATTGCTGCAGCCTGGCCTGCCGTCGTCGTCCAGTGAATAGATTCGAACTCTCCTTACTCTCCGCTGCACCCTCGCGATACCTAAGTAGCAGAACAGCCCTCAGTCTAGTCATGAAAGCATAGCACTGACGCATTTGATAGCAATCATGTAAGGGATCAGTAGGGTAGCAATTAGGAATGAGAGACTAAGTTGATTGTAACAAGCTGAACAGAGAAACTGCTTAAGTAGCAGAATCGTGATCAGCAACTAGTCTACATCAGGTTGGTTGTATCATGTGATATCGTACTCTCCACACTAACAAATCAGCACCCCTTGGAGACCAGGCAGCTCATAACGCTGTCCGCACTACTCTGCGCACCGTGCCGGTTCGTAGCACATCCTTCATTATGAACGACCCAACGTACGAAAGTCCACCGCCGCATCGAGCTCCTTATTCGCCCTCCGTCCTCTCTTGCCAGGCATAAACAAGCATATACGCGTATTCTTTCTGCTCAAAACCGCACGAGAGCCGTAAGCAAAGTCTGCACATCCGCTGGTCTGCGAATACATACTGTCAACTTGAAGTTTCCAGTCAACACTTTACGAGAACAAGACACTGTCGAAGACAGTAATACGAACGAAGACCGCGAGATGGACAAGTCGTACTGATGTGACGGTCCCACGAATGGACGCCCACTCAAACCGACCCTGACTCGACTACGGCGCTCTCGAAGGTGAGCTAAGACAACGGTCAAGTGATGATGACCTGGCTGGTGGTGCCCAACACCGACAAACCGCCATTTCCCATCAAGTAACCGAAGAGACTCCATGGCATAGGAACCCCTGTGCGTTATAGACCCGGGCGGAGATGCACTCAATGCTGACCCTTGAATAGCTCGCACGTCCGCCCTCAAAAGAGCCGACCCGTCTACGTCCCGCGATCCTCCTCCCGCGCACCGCCCACGCACCTCCTCCGCACGAACGCGCGATTAATGATGACCAAACGTCTTCAATTCCCACAACAAGAGACCGCAAACCCAAAGAACGCTCACTCCGTACAGAGTCACGCTCCCGACCAATCTCCCCAAGAACCTCCCCGCCCCCCCCAACACGCGCGCAAGCCCCTGACGCCGAGCAACTACGTAAGCGCGCCGCTACGAGAACGATAACTATATATTTGGAATACAGTAGCTGTGGAGGGAAGCTGACACCACGCACTGGATACTGTAGCGTACTTGAAGGCAAAGAGGCTGTGCTGGTGTCGTCCAGCCGACGGTAATTCATGAGATACGACTGGTGGAAGACGGGGGAAGAGAATGTGCGGCGGGGATACCTTTTGCTTGCACCGTAGTTGAGAGGCAGAATCACCAGCTGATGAGAGACCCGTATGGTGCGGGGCCGAAATTCTTTTCGGGCGATATGCGCCATCGTTGAGACCGGCAGCGGTGGTAGAACTACCCCCCATCTCTGAGCACCAATACCTCTCTCTAGATTCGCGGAATGGACATTAGACAACATATATAGAATATGTGGAAGACACCCGAAGAAAGAACCTAGGTATCTTAACTTGACACACACATCTGATTGAGATATCGTATACTTGACTTTGGATTGCGCCAACGTGTTTCAAGGCAGGCCATGCCGGGTTCCGATCGTTTGAGCTCGTCCATTGCCAGCGATCTTCCGACTTGCATACCTATTTGTCTGCCTGATAAATGCGGAATAGGATCATCGGTCTTACGTATTTTTACATGCTAGGCCGGAGTTCGCGACGAGTACCAGGCTCTTCGTGTCTGCTCTGTAATTGAGATAATTATCACGGAAGTAGATTGTGAGATTGACCATAACGCGGGCGGAATTAAATGCCCTATGATGTATTTCTCGAGTTCAAGTCTATCTCCTGAGAACGTAAAATCGCCTAGAACGTAGGCAAACTGCATTCAACGGCTCTATTGCCGGCCTCTCTTCTCTTCTCCTCCTCAGTCAGGGATTATAATAGCCAACCAAAAACACGCTTAGACAGTGGCTTCTTCTCATACTGAATCTCTGACATATTACCCCCTCTCGCCTCCTCGGCTACTCCCGCCCCTATGACATTCATCTGCTCCTGGCGATAGGAACGTACAGTCGGCGGTGCGCAGGGTACTTCGAATATGAATAAGCTTTCCAAATGCCGTAGAACAAGATGATGAGAGGGGCGGTAATGTATGCGCTGAAGAAGGTCTCTGCGTCGGGTGTGCCATGGAGGGGCTGCATGCACGTTAGCTATCAATGTCGCAAAAACCAAGGGAAACAAACGTACCCAAAGCCCAACGTTGAACTGCGCAGCCAATCAGATAAAATTCAAGCCAACGCAGACATAACTGCCACGCATTTTTGTGACCACCTTTTCACGCTCTTTTTGATTACTAAGCAGGGGGCTCTGCTTTTTTTTGTCATGTTATTTGAGATGAAAGCCTTTGTCGTTCTACCCTTAGGTAGATAATTTAACAACACATAACTGCCAATGACGCCGAATTGCGCCTTGTATGGTAACTCCTCGACCAAGTGACCCTGCAGCTTCCACGCCTGTCGGAAGCGGATATGCGCAAGGCAGATGCTGCCGTAAACGAAGAAGTTCGCGATGCCGGAGAGGGCCAGAAGCCAGGTGAAGACTTTGTCACCAGTGGAGGGCGCCTCGTTGATGAAGGCCAGGAGGCCGAAGAGCAGCTGCAGGATGATGGTGGGCATGGGCCGGCCCTTGCTGTTAACAAAGGCCAGGAACTTGGGCGCCATGCCTTGAGCGGCCATGGCCTGTATGGTACGGGTCGATGCGTAGGTCGCCGAGTTTGCGACCGATATGACGGACAAGGTAATGACGGCGTTGAAGACGGAGGGCAAGCCTTTAACGCCGGCCATCTGGATGGCGATCACGAATGGCGAGGCTTTGGTATTGGCGCCAGACGATTCGAGCAGTCTGTTGTCGCTAGATGGGATTATGAGGCCGAGGATGAAGAGATTGACCACGTAGAAGAGTGGCATGCAGGAAAAGCTAAGCCGCTCCTAGAATGCTTCGACGCACTGGCTTTGTTCTTGTCTACGCAACACTAACCGCCTGGGGATCCATGATTTGAAAGCATGGTTTGGCATACTGGCACACTGGCCTCTGGGGACCGCCGGCTGGAAATGTGGCCCTCCGGAATCCGGAGCCAGAGGGACCATGGTGTACTACGCGATTATGGAAGTTGGTCGCATTGAAAGGCTGATGCAAGAAGATCAAAGGGTTCGCTCGGGTATTGCAGCCTCGAGAGTCGAAGGGTTCTGACAGCGTAACAGCCACGCTGTGCGGTTGTATCTTGCGACAGGCGTACCACGTGGGATTGTCAGTTTGACAGGTGATCGTTAAGAGATTATGGACGGGGACTGGAATAGTAAACGCAGGCTCGAAGCGGTACCTGGTACAGGAAGGGGCCGCGACCTTGCATACAAGTTAGCGAAGTTCTAGACTCTAGGCGACATGGGGGATCTCGCGAGCAGAACTGAGGATGCGCGATAGATGAGACCCGACTTCGGATTCGGAAACAAACTGAAAGTAGATGGAAGCCTTTAGGACACAGATCTTCGCTCTCTGTTGGAAAAGTAGCTTGTACTCACCATTCATAGAACCAGCTCAACGCCACAGTAGCGGCGCAAGAATCATCCCTAGGTAGCCATGCAGAGAGCCAGGACGGAAACCAGTCGGAGAAATAGCAGGGATACTCTCTTCCTGCAATGCGACGCTTGCCAATAAATGTAGACGGCTGCGGGTTGGATCAATGGTTGAATTACAACGGAAATCGTCGGGAGGTTGGTATAACGAACGGTGGTGGGAGCATCCTCAAATAGTCTTCAAGGTTTCATTCGATTATGTCAGCGGTCAATGCAGATAGTACGCCGATAATTAGATACCTGAAAATGTGAGTACCTAGACAATGCTGGTTGAAAAAGACATTAATTGAGAATTAATTTCGAAAAACACGTGCAATGACTGTGTCACGCGTAATCTTCCCCTTTGGGTTAGCTCGGACCACGAGGCCAAGCGCTCAGGCATCCATTCAACCTTTCCGTGACCCACCACCCCGTCCACCATTCACTGCCTGGAACACCGTTACCCGCGCATGCAATTGCATGTCAGAATGCAACTTTGCATGTCTATCCTGAGAAGTGGGTTCCTGCGGTGGCGCGCCTGATTGGCCTCTTGGCGAGCTAACTCTTCACTGCGCACAGCGAGTCTCCGGATAGTGCGACATGACGCGCACTGGCAAATGCGACACGTGTAGATTGCGCAAGGTCAAGGTCTGTTTATTCATTCTCCGTCCACCTCTTTCACGCAATTCATTCCCAGGCTCTGGTTTCGTAATACTGACAATCTGCAGTGTGACGAGCAGAAACCGAAGTGCACGGCCTGTCACAAAAGCGATCGTGACTGCACCTACTCCTTCGGAAAAGTCTCCGCATTTGTGATAGAAGACCCAACACAGCATGTCTCCAAGCACGGCAAATCCAAGTTTGCACCAACCATCTACCCGCTAGAAGCTAGTCCTGTATCGAACTCCCCCTCTACCGCACATTCAAGTCCGTCCACCATCTCCAATTCACCAGCACTGTTATCTGAGTCTCTTCGGCAATCAACAAAGAGAGATGCAGATGATGGCAAGGGCGTGTTCATGACTTTCTCACTCCCGTCGCGTGAGAAACCCAAGGGCATGCGGAAGACCTCAGCACAACAGAAACGAAAGCTACGACTACATCTGCAGCAACTTCAAGATACAAATTCTCTACTTGTGCCTCGCCGGCTCACCTCCGATAACACCGTACTCGCCGCCCGTTACCTGTCTCTGCTGGGTTCTCGACCGGCGGAACAGCAACCTTTCGCCATGCTAGGATCTTTCATTCAATCGATTCCTTCACGCATTGGACACAACGCTACTGTAGACCTCGCGGTCGAATATCTCGTGCACAGCTTCGACGTATATCGGGTACCAGATTTTTCAAACACACGGACAGCCCTGGCGACAAAGGCGAGAGCGTTAAAGGCTTTGCAGATGGCGATTGCGGATGAGAAGACACGCCCGACGTATGATACTGCGATCGCAATGAAAATGCACTTCATGGCAGAAGTAAGCTTCGGACAATACTCGCCAAATCCCCCAACTGACTGATATGTAAGATATTCATGGGAGTCAAGAATCTCTATCATGCAATCCACGCCGCAGGGCTGTCCGATATCCTGCAGTTTGGTCCGCTCTCTCAACTTGACGATGACCACTTCTGGGACTTTCTCGATAATACATACATTGACGATGTGAGTTTTTAGATGTGCTTGCCCGGAGCGACCCTGACTGTGCGTTCTTAGGTTGCTGAAGCGCTTGTCACTTCTCGTACTTCAATGTACGACAGCGACATATACATTCAGATGACAAGTCCCGCCGCGATACCCAGCGATGCCACCACGGCAGCCTTCCGCTTGTCGGCCATAATGATGCATATATTCATTCAGCTCCCGCGCCTGGTCTGTCTCACCCGGCATGCATCCAACTACAGACAAGACATTTCGCGAACACTTGACTCAGCCGTATGCCTCTCCGAGTACTTGTGGGTGGTACTTCCCGTAGACGTGTTTGAAGAAGTCTATCAAGCCTCCGTCACCGTCACAAACACCCCGCCCGTCGCCCGACATTGCCGACATAGTCTCAGACTCGTACCACTTCGATTCTATACGAAGCTGTCTGCTTATCAGCCGCTACTGGACGCTTCAAGTCGTACTGAGCGCCATCATCCAGACCCTCTACCAAGAATTCCCTACTGAATGCTCTAGCACCCTCCTCCCACCCCTCTCCGTTGCTCAAGATACAGACATCGAGGCAGCCTTCAATCTAGCACGCTGTATCCCCTACTCCCTTTATGTCTGCCCTTCTCTTCCTCTTGTTCCATTGCGCGTCTACACCAGCTTCCAGGTCTCGATCGGCACTTGGTACCGTATAATCTGCCGCCTAACCACTCCTGAGAACGACCTTGCAACCTCCTCCCCAGAAATATCTGCCCAACTCTCCAACGCCCAAAGAATGGAAGACTGGGTGTGTAATTCCAGTAACGGGGTGCATCAAAGCTGGAACATCCAACGCATCAATAAGAAAATGCTGCGCGCTTCCGCCGTCAACATGGGCAGGCGGTCCTATCCCCGACTGGCTACCACTACGAATAAAGTTCGAGTACGAAGATGGAGAGCCGGTCATGAAAATGGAATATGCCATATGTTCCAAGATTCTTCGGGAGATTATGCAGGTTCCGGAGGGAGAAGGTCCTATGGGCTGGGTGAAGAGGACAAAGACGATGAGCCCATTCCACCCGGAGACGGATAATTGGGTGCCGAGGAAGGGATTTCCGGATGGGTAAGTGGAAGACCTCTTTGTAAGGCTAGATAGAAGGCGAACTGACAAGTTTGCAGGTCTAAGGGGAAGATGCCGGCTATATCTGAGATTCTCGAAGATGAGCAGAACGAACCGCTGCCGGCTGCTACAAGATCATGTCTGGGACAGGTACTAAGATCATGATGTGTCGTTATCCATGGAGCTTAGAACATCACACACGATACATGAAGAGAAACAAGCGCGTGTAGGTGGCGAGGAGGATGACCACTTCATCCCTGTCTTCCACCGCGGCTCGTAAACTCCCGAGCCTGTCAAGTCTGCAAATCATCTTATCAACTCGATTGTCTCAAGAGACCGAGAGCTTAGTTGGAGCGACGAAGGCGAAACACAACTGGACTGCGGATCAAATGTTATGTCAGTATAGAAATTATTATAGTGCATTAAAACCCCCATGAATTGCTTTTTACAAGTCATAGCAATACCCATATATAATAATCCGTGAATAATCTCGCGCACATTCGATTTCTCAGTGCTGGAAAGCTTAGCGCCCTTGCCAGACCTTGCTATTGAGGACTGGCGCTTCTGTGAACCCATGAAATTCCTGTGGGTGAAGGAGCATCCAGTTTTCCCACCCTGCCCGCCTCATCACGTTCCGGAGGGCCCTGTTACAGTATGGGCAGGGCCCTTCGGCCTCTTTTACCACTTTCCGCTTCCTCCGGATACGGGTGGTAGTAGTTAGCATACATACCACCACCGTATCCGAAGGAAGCGTAGGGGGAGAGGTAGGAATGGTATTCCTTATTAAGGTGTTCCAGGTTTCCTCTTTCCGCTTTGAACGTCTGATACGGGTGGTGGTAGTTAGCATACATACCACCACCGTATCCGAAGGAAGCGTAGGGGGGAGAGGTAGGAATAGTATTCCTTATTAAGGTTTTCCACATTTCCTTTAATGCGAACCGAGAAACAACGTCGACGCTTGTTATGCAGTTAGGTATAAAAGCGATCAGGACGCACTTTACACGCCATCTGTCTATTCGTTCAAAGACGAAGTTGCGGAACAGCATGGCTTCCGCCTGGTATCCATAGTATTTGGAGACACGCGACATCGCACAGAGTGCGCGACAATCGAGGGCCTCGATTGGCTGTTGAGTCTGGCTTCGGGCGCTGAGCCTGGTGATCTTGGAGCGATTGCTGGCCTCTTTATTGCTGAGCCTCAGGTTGCTGAACCTCTGATCGCTGATGTTGCGCCGGCATCTTGCCCCTCAGGTGCGGGGGGATGTAGGCTCGGGCAGGCAAGCTCGACTCACGGGGCGGACCCGTCGCCCTAGGGCTAGAAGCACTCAGACTTGTCAACAAGCAAGTCAAGCAAGTTTCGAGCTCGAACTTGACTTGCTTGTATTCCAGCTTGTTAGGAACTTGACTTGCTTGACTTGGGTGAAGTTTTCGTGCTAATTGCTTGAGACTTGCTTGCTTGCTTGATAGAATTTATGTCGTACAGAGTCGAAGTAGGTACAAATTACTGCTGAGACGACTCCCAGTCGCATATCCCATATTGCTGGCCTAGCTCATCGTCGGTAACTAGTGCTTCAAGCTTCTCAGCGATACTGTCAGCTGGGCGTTCGAAACTAGCTCGCTGCCAAGCTCGAATACATTGCAAAGCTGCTAGCAACTGAGCTCCGATTTTGCGTCTTTTTGGCTCTAATAGATCACTAAGCTCGCTGAAGAGGCGCTCGCACTCGCAGCTAGAGGCGGGGATTGTTAGAACGTCGATTGCTAAGCGCGATAAATTGGGGTATTTTGGCGCTAGTTACGGATAGGGCAGCAACCGTCTTTGAGCTGCTCGCGTGTCCATTTTAGCTCTAGTTTCTTCCACCCGCTTGTACTCATCCATGTCCTCGTCGTCGTCGTCGCTATCGTCGGCGTCAGCTATCGCGGCAATGGCGTCTTCGAGATCGCTAGACTGCGCAGCTGGGCTGCTTTTTGGCGCGTCGGTTGGCCTGTATTGCCGCCAAAGCTGCTCAAACGCAGCGTTTTTTTTTTTTTTTTTTGCCAACCAGTCTGGCTTTTTGCGCCAGCTACGATCACAGTAGCGCTTGTAGTATGGGTGGAGGATTGTAGCGGCGTACGGGTAAGGACTTGCGTCAAGTTTGGCGTAGTAGTCATCGGCTTTAGCCCAGGCAGCGCGAAGGTTAATGGGTATATGATCCTCCGGAGCGCCAGGTTGCTCGAAGTTGACGCTCTCATACTGCTTAAACGCGCAGCTCAAGCTCGTGGAGTAGCGTTTCAAAGACTGGGATAACTGAGTAAAGCGCGCCAAACCTGCCTGACTTACCACAACTTTCAAGCTGCTTCGTGGCGTCTTTGAGCGGCTTAAGCGCGTCAATATACTCTGTAATCACCGCCCAGTCCGCGCTATTTAGGCCGTCTGATCGCATCCATTTTGGCACGTTAGGGAGCTTGTTGCCGCGTCTTTTGGCGATATCGTCGAGGTTGCGCGTGCGCTGTATGTGGTAGTTGGCGTAGTTGCTGACGGCGTGCTGTAGCTCAGCAGCGCGTTTGAAGCAGCTATAGTACGAGTTCCAGCGCGTAACAACCGCCTTAATAGGCTCTAATATTGATTTCTTTTCGTGCGTCGGTAGCTCCGTGTTAGCGAGGCGCTGAAAGTGGTTAAACTTGTCGTATTGCTGAGGCGTTTTGTATATAGTTGATCACATCAATAAGTACGCCTAAAGGGCCGTCTTTGCGCCATTCCGCCATTAGTTGCTCCTCATCTCTTAGCTCCGTTGCGTCGTTATCGTATGAGTCGGGATTCTTGCCAAAAAATCGCCTAGGCAACAAGATTAATTGTATGTGGACCGCAGCGGAGGCGGTAGTGAGAGGCAGTAAAGCCGTACTGACCAGCAAGGCAGCTAACTGCGGTATCGTTGGCGTAGGCGTTATCGAGCACAAAGCAGCCTAGCTTCGATGGACCTATCCCGAAAAGCGGAAACCCTGTACGTTAAAGTTGCCTATCTCGTTGGCGATTTCTTGACTGACTTCTATACTAGAACTGGCTACCATCACTAGCGACTTCTGGCCAGGTGGCAGCTTCCGCTTAGCAACTTTGCTGCCAGCTTTGCTGAGGTTGTGGCCCGCCTTTGGCTGCCCTAGATGAGAGATCGCGGCTGTTGTTGACTGCGTAACCTTGAAGATCCCTTTATTTGAACGATGCTGATGGCAGTACTTGCAGACGAAGTAGAGCTCCTCAGGCCTACTTCGCAGCGCGACGCGGTAACCATAGTCGTAAATCCAGCTTTTAGCCCGCTTCTGAGTGCGCGGAGGCTTACAAAAGCGCTTTAAACGATCCTAGTTAATGCTGTCAAAGTTATCCGCAAAAACGCTCGTCGAACTGCCCCTCCTTGCGGTTATCCTCGTCGAAACTGGCCACTGTGGCCGCTTTGCTGCTGGCTACAGACTTAATAATAGCCTCGTTAGCTACTCTATTACGCGACTGCGACTCGAATGGGCGCTTTTTAGTGGCCTGGGACGCCGCGTCCGCTAGCGCTTTGCGCGGTGAGCGCCGCCGCTGCGGCTGCTCAACTGTTGGGTCGATCGCCTGTACAGCCGGCGAGGCAGGCGGCCATTGCTGGCTCTCCAGTAGCTCTATGGGCTGGCTTTCGGTGCCTTTGCCGTGGAAGACGCGGGCGCGTTTAGAGGGAGGGTCGGGGGTTGTTTCGGCGGCGTGTCCTACAGCGCGTTTGCTGCCTCTGCCGGCAGCTTTAGCAGCTCTAGAGACGGGCATGATGGGCTATAAGGCAGCAAAAGAGGCAGCAAAGTACCGGGGTGGGCACTAGGATAGGCGTTGTAGAGCAACAAGTACGCGGTAAGTTCAAACGAACGCGCGAAATCAGGTGGCTGGAGCTGACTAAGCTAATCTCAACACTAGAAAACTATCGCGAAATCGCTTTTACTAGTAACTTGAAAACCTCACGAAAATCAACTCTAAGACAGCCCAAACACCCAAGTTATTCAAGTTTACCAAGCAAGTTTTCTATTAAAACTTGAATTGCTTGGTAAATTTGTATAAGCGAACTTAGCTTGCTTGAATTGGTTATTACCCAAGTTTAACAAGCAAGGCTTGCAAGTTACTTGCTTGTTGACAAGTCTGCTCCATGGGGGGTTGGAAGCTGCTCAGGCATTGGACCGTGACTCGCTCGAGGTTCGGCAAGCCAGCTATGTTGATGTGGGAAGTATCCTCCTCTACGGCGTTGACGTAATTGGCAGGGTTGCCTGTGTGAGCGCGGCAAAGATTGTTGTCTTTGCCGCGCTTCATTTCCGTGAGTTCTCGATCATCAATGATCACAGTGACGAGGAACCGCTTTTCTGTCTCCTCGTTCATGGCACCTGATATTGTGACAATAGCCCAGCAGAGTCATTGGAGCTCTGTAGGCAGCGTATTTTGTTACTCTGCGTCGGATCTTCACGTATGTGATCTCTCCGAAGTCTTGGAAAAAGGACCTGTCTCCAACCCAACACTAGACTCATGCTCGCGATATGCAGTACGCTTGCCGTTCTTTTTCTTCTGTAGTGGACGATGGCACTTGGGTATGTACTTCTCGATGAAGTTTTTACCCCATGCATTGTGAGCTGCTCGTACGGGTGGAAAGGCTTTCCCTTGGTGAACATCTTGTGCGGATCTAGGTCTGGTCGGCGGCAAACGGCGCATAATGGTAAGAGAAATACCAAGTTCACGATTGACAGCCCTGGAAATAGTAGGCTAAGACCCATCTCTTCTCAATCTCCCAAATGACCTCCATCTTCGTGGAGGTCACCGGGAAGAAGCTATACAGGTAGTCGCGATCCATGGCACTTAGGTATGTATTTTTCGATGAAATTCTTCCCCCATCTCTTCTCAATCTCCCAAATGACCTCCATCTTCGAGGTTATTGGGAAGAAGCCATGAAAGTATTCGCGTCCATGACACTTGGGTATATACTTCTCGATTGATGGAGTGCAATGCCGCCTGCGAGCGCGACAGGATCTCCGCCCATGGGACCGGAGCGGGCGAAGACGTCAGTGCTGCTCGCACCCTGTCTGCCAAGCTCATGAAATTCTTGCCCCATCTCTTCTCAATCTCCCGGATGACCTCCATCGCGGAGGTAACCGAGAAGAAGCCATGGAGGTAGTCGCGTTCCTGGCACAGCGGCTGGTGGATACGGGTAAACGTATCCTCCGTATCCGTAAGGATACTGTTGCTGAAAAATGGGTTGGCCGTAGCCACCTATCTGTGGCTGATTTGCATTGCCACCTCCTTCCTTGCCCATGGACTGATTGGCCTTGGTGAATGTGTCCTCCGTGCCCCTAAGGGTGCTGGTGGACAGGATACTCTGCGTATCCGCTAGCCCACGGTTTCTAAAGGTTCTATGCCAGAGCTTGAAATATACTTTCCAGTTTCGTAGCTTCGTGGGTGCCGTCATGAATCGGGATGCGCAGTAACGTAGCCAGAAAAGACCGCCGACAAAACAGGCGTGAGATTGGAATCGGTGAATTGGTTCCTGGGCTGGGGTGTATCATCATGATAGCCCATCTGCGGGGTAGGAACTTCGACAGATGTTTGATAAGGTGATTTTTGGCTCTGGGTTGCGCTTTGACGTGGGTACCCAGAGCCGGCGTTGTGAGTCCCACCCCCGCAGGCAATGTAGCCATAGGTGCCGGCGACAAGAACAGTGGTGTTGTTAGGGTCGGTGAACTGGTTCATGGGCTGGGGGGCACCATGATAACCCACCAGCGGCGGAGAGCGCATAACCGGCGCTGTAGGCCGGAATATTTGTCGGCTACATTGAATGGTGAGCGTAGCTGTATTTTCTTTAGCGGTGATGTCTTCATCGATCCTTGCGTCCTGTAGGGCCTGGTGTTGGGTAGGCCGCGGAGGCGGTGTCGCAGCAGGCGGAGCAACACCAGGCCGCAGGTGCTCGAAGAGAGTTGCGTACCTAAATTTGAAGAAGCACATGACGGAGGCAGTGCCTTAGCTGTGTGCTGCGGCTTGAAAATACAGTGTCGAGGGAGTATCGAGCGACGCGGGCTGTGGGGGAGGGTTTGGAGGTTTCGGTGTCGCTGGAGGAGAAGTTCAGTGCAGATTTTTCGTGCTGTTGTGAGAGTTTAGCGAGAGGCGTTTGCCGAAACCCTCACGCTAACGTTGCCCTGGTTTCCCACACGCCTGAGACTCAGCCCGTAAGTCCCTCTTCACTTACCTGCTCTTACTCGTCTTCACCATATCCGTGTAGGACGTGGATGTGGAAAGATACACGCCCACGCTATCTTTTCAGCGCAAATCACCGCTTGATTATGTCAACCCCTCAGCTCGCACGAGCAAAGTCATGTTAAACTATGTCCTAGACAGGGAAATGCTATTGACCGACCATCCAGTGCTCAAAAGTGGCTTCCTAGACCTCAGGTTTGAGCAAAGCGCAGTTTTCATTCCCCCCTGGCTTCAAAATCGCCTACTGTCCACCTGCTCCCTCGGCCGCCTTTGGAAGTCTATCTAGACATCTCTCATGTAATATTACTACTAACTGGTTTTACAGGTCCGGAAATTGAGTTGAAATACTCCTTAGCAATGCTGGTTGCTCGCTGCACCCCGCCTTCCTCCACCATGTCGAAATCGCTCCAGGATTCAACGCGCCCCGCCCTCACGCCCGCCGGGGCACCTGGTCACACGGATGTGCCAGTAACAGACGACGACGACGACGACGAGAGACGACGACGATGACAGAAACAACGAAGGGAAACAGGTCCTTCGAAAGGACGGGGGACAAAAGGAGCGTGCGTGCGGCGACAACACGTCGACGCATAGTAACCCAAGGGCACTTACTTGCTGATGTTTATCTACAACCAAATAAAAACAATTAACCATTGCATCATTGCACAAATACGTAATCAAATTTCCGTCAAGTGAGGGAGTATTACAATTGTATGTATATGTAGCAAAATTGATAAGGTCTTTGGGTGAGACCGCCGTGTAGTTATCGTTTGCCTTAAAGACAACCAGGTCTTCGAGCGCGCAGTCAGATCGGTACACTTTGTTATATTGTTTTGGGTCATCGGTTAACGGGTGGACATTGGAGGTTGCGATAACTCCCTTTATCGTAGAGAATGTTTTATCCACGCATCACATACTTGAAAGTGTAATTGCTGAGTACGTACGCACGGAGAGTATAACATGTGCTGTAAAACCTCTTATGGGCTATGAGATCAACTCGCGCACTTCGCGCACAATACTGCACTGACGGAATTGTTGACTTGTCTTAAAAGAAATGCGAAAGCCTAACGTCGTTCAAGCCTGTTGGATTTCAACACATAGATTGAATGGATTTGTGGATGTGACATCTATAATCAGTTATCTGCGGATCATATATAAGGCGCAAGATAGCCATTTCTTCACTATATTTGATATGATACTCGCCTTTCTCTTACTGGGTACCGTCCACGTAGGCCGTTTGGCTATGTAGTAATTGAAAAAAACCCACTGGCCTGCAACGTATTGCAGACTTGAGCAGACTGTCCGTGAATCGGCGAATAGCTGACGTTATAAGCGGAGATAAATTGATTTTTTCTGTGCTTAGACTCTGTACGCTCTGTTATAAGTAGAACAACTGGCCATGAGTGGATGAGAGGTTGAGGTCCAATTAAAATAGTTATCTGGTAAATCGAAGTTTAAGAAAAGACGGGAAGTTAAATCTCGGACCTTGACAAAGGAAAGATGTGTCATGAAACATTGACCCGCTCACTACCACTGCACCAGGTCTTATCTAGCACTGATATGACCTTTATAAGCCGCCCCTCGGTCAGATTCGTGTGATGTGCTCTTCATTACGCCCGATGGCGGTTGAAGAGGACCAACTTCTTGACTCCAAAGAGCAGCATGTTTCCGCTCAACTTCCCCTGCTGACTTGATCACGTACTCCTGCCACCAGATTCTCGGTTGCTTGAGGTCGTTAGGGCGGCGATCTTGGATGGCGACCCAACCATTCTTCCTGCATTCATCGTTCAAATCTTGAAGAAAATTCATGGTGAACTTCAAAGGGTCCGGGAAGTTCGGAGGATTCAACCAACGCAACACTGCGACCGGTGAGCCCTTGTCTGGAAAATAGTACGGCATCGGAAAAGGTCTTACAGTTGGTTGTCATTCCCACGGTGATATACCGTCCTCCCTCATGCCCATGGATATCCCGTCCTCCCCTCAAACCCATACCACATGGGCCAGTATCCGCCCATCTTACTGAAAACTTCAGGCATGAAGTAGTAGTCGATGAATTCCTGGTACCTCACCGGACGGTGGCCATGGGGGAACATGTGATATTTGAAGCTCCGCACCTTCGACTAACCAGCCCTTCTGATAGCACCCCTCGGCGACTATGTTGTTTTCGGTGATGCCGAAGGGGAAATCGGCCATCCACTCTTCTCCGGGTAGGAGAACTCTGCGCGCATTCGCTACGCGGAAGGGCTTGGGAATGTAGATACACCACAGCATCTCGGCGACTGTTGGTTGGTTTTGGGGGAAATGGACTCCTTCCGCCCGAGGCCGTCCTGGACCCCAGCCTCGGAATCCTGGTGCACCGGGAAGCAGTTTGTAGACATCCATTGTTGCGGAATAATCCTCTGGACGGTAAAGTTGCGCCCTCACCATTGTGATGGGTGGCGCCCTCGATTGCATTGGAAGGGCCCGCAGCCGGATTGGAAGGGCCTCCGGTCATGATGCCCAACGACTGACAACTACTTTGATTGTCTTTGGGGTTGGTATATTGCTTTGATGAGTTGGATTGTCGAGTTGCAGAGAAGGTTATCGCTGCGAATAATATGGGGTGTTCAGATTGCACAAGCCGCATTTTGTACTTCCCCCAATGCGACATCGTGAGTCACATACAGTGAGGCTGAAGCTGGAACACACACCAATGCTGTCTACCAAGACACAGTGGGGAGGAGGAAGTGGGGCGGGCCATGATAAAACCCAGGAACCCGGGTTGCGAAAGGCACCAGTAGCCGGGTAACAGGCGGAGAGAAATGTACACGGATCGCGCATGCAGGCTGGGGGGCGCTCGTCGATTCGCGGGGATACCAACACCCACGACCACTAAGTGGCCCGAGAGCTCTTCCCGGCGTGCGGGGAATTGCGACGGGGAAATTTGAGGACCAGAGTCGAAGCACGACCCCAGAGTGGTAAGTCAAAACACGGTAGTGTAAGCGGTCTTTGCTTATACCTAAGGTAGACAAGACATTGCCAATCCAGAGCAAGAAGTCCAACACGATACGGTGAGCGAACTGTGCTTATGATAATAAATTACTGGAATTAGAGCGGGAAGTGGCCCACAGTTTCGAAAACTGCGTAATTAATAAAAAGGGTTAATTGTTCTAAGGCTAGGGAGGACTCCTTTGTATACATTTCGGGTACCTGCTTACATAACCTAGCCTAAGCTTACCTTATTTTCAACACACGGTACGCCGCGCGATCTTTGCTCAGAATCAGGGCCGGAGCTCGAGCACGATAGCATAAGTTATCTTTGCTCACAGACATGTCATTCCTGGAATCCGAGTGGAAACTCGACTATGGTAGCGCAAGTGGTTCGGCTCATTGTGAGTCCCATATCACCCGGAAAATAAATTTGGCCCCTCCTCACCGACAAACATGTTGGCCGCCACACTTATGATCTTCGCTCGCAGACAAGACATTCCAAGAATCAGAGCAGGAGGCCAACCAGGATAGTGTATATGAGCCTTGCTCAAGGAAAGGAATCGCCGGAACCAGAGCGGGTGGTCGACCACGGTAGCGTAAATGATCTTTGCTCAAAGACAAGACAATGGGCTGAATTAATCGCTAGGCCGACCAAATTAGCGCCGAGATTACCAGGATCAGAACTGGAAGTCGACCACGACGATACCGCAGGTGATATTCTCACACAGACAAGACATCCCCGCGACCAGCGCCCTCACGCAAGGACACGAAACAACCCCAAACATCGGCCACAGTAACGCATGTCCCAGCGACCGCCCAAAACAACCACTCGACCTACACTAGCATTAGCGCCCCCACTCGCGTACGTGAAAAACAACCCCAAAGATCGGCCAGTGCCAAAGTGCAGCACTCCCCAACCTCCCCCAACCTCGACCCCCGCGACGTACGCCCCAACTCCCGACGCCAAACACTCGGTACCTTAGCCCAGTCTCCGCAGCTCAGAAGCGCATCATCAAAACATCCCCACCAGGACCCCGAGCCATCTCCTACCAAAGCTTGGAAGCGCATCATCAAAACATCCCCACCAAGGGCTCTGGGCCATCTCATACCGAACCTGGAAGAGCGGCATCGAAACATGCTCGTCAAAAACCCCTCGCCCTAACGCCACCAAGGCGCAAGTGTGTGTAGATGTATACATTCCACTGCGGTTACATGCAGTCAACAAGGTATGCGGAGACTAACTCTCCACCGGGGTTGTAACAATATCCGCAACACCAGAAGAAAAGCCATTACAGGAAAAACCATCAAGTCCCTCTCACGAAAGTTTCCTAAAGAAGCTTCGTACAAACTTAACAACAGCAATCCCCACAACAACGAAACCCAAAAAGCCCCATACGCGCACACCAGCTCCCCCCCGCACCCCCCAATCGCATCGTCCCCCTCCATCACCATCTCCATCCACCTACCAAACGTCGCACCGTCTCGCTGACACTTACTAAAAGACGGCCTCGCATTCCCAGCGCCATTCCCCACCCTAGTCCAGTCCAGCCTCCTCCCCACCTTACTATAACCCAGCGGAGGAAGAAGAAATAAAATCCCCACACTACGACGAGCCTTCACCCAATCCATCAAATCCAGTAATGATAAAAAAACGCCCACCAACCCAATCCATCACCTTACAAAATCCCACCCACCATGCGAGGTTGAACTCGACTGACTGCTCTGCCTCGCCCTCCCCACACCCGAAAAACAACACAACCCTCTCCCCACAGAAAAGAACCAAACCACCACCGCCAAGCAACAACCGACCCATCCCACACACTCCCATGCCTCATCTACCCCACCCACACGCCCCCCCACCCGCCTCCAGACCTTCCACAAGTTACAAGACGAAACACAAACAACAACGCAGTCAGAGTCATCCCCACACCTCCCCGCCCCTCCCCCCAACCCAACCACTTCCTCCCCCACCTCTACTACAAAACACCCAAGCCAACGAATAGAAATAAACAACCCAAGAAATAACAACAAAGACGCGCGCCCGTGCCCTCAACCCATAGTCCGTAGACCCGAGCCATTCATTGCCTTTGCCTCGGGAGGCGTGATGGGAAAAATAGAGAGGTAGAGATTCCAACGCAGCAGGGGGCGGTTGCGCAAGAGATTCGAACGAGAACGAGAACGAGAACGAGAACGAGAACGTGAATGTGGAAGTTTGACGTCTGACTAGTAGCGCGGGAAACAGAAACGCCAAGCCATGCATGCGGGTGAATGAGGGTGCACGTGACGCGCGGCATGAGGTCCAACGGTTGGAGTGTTCCGTACTTTGAAAGTTTGCGCGTCGCTGGCTGGTAGTGCGGCGAAGAAGAGAGAGAGCACGGGATGGATGGATGATATGACTAGGAGGCGCCTAACGAAAAGGTAAATAAACAACTGCGCACGCATTGCGTCGTGTAGATGTTATGGTTTCATTGCTATACTGCGCCTCCTCGCGCACGGTTACGCATTCAACAAATCATCCCTTCTAACCCAATCACAAAAAAAATCTATCCAAAAGCCTATCCACCACACCACCACACACCCACCTCAATACATCCCCTTCCTCCCCCCCCTCCCCCGCACCCTTACTCTTACCCGCACCCCCCCACACACAACAAATACTCATCTCCTCACACCACCTCTGCACCATCCACCCCTCCACCTCCCTCTCCACCGCCGCAATCATTTCCTCCCCCCCACCAACCCCACTCCCCTCACCAACCTCCCCACCATCCCCACCCCCCAAACCCCTCCTCTTAACCCCTCCCTCTCCCACGCCCTAACCTGCCCCCCCCCCGTCGCCCTCCTCCACCCCCCCTCACCCCCTCGCACCCCATTCAGAAAAGCCGTAAACTCCTCCACCCTCACCACCACCTCAAACATCAACATCCGCTCATACCACGACGGCCGCGCCGGATCCATCGAAGGCGGCTGGCCCCGCACGAGCGCCGTGATGCGCGGGAAGAGCGTGCGTTTGAGCGTGTCGAAGTGCAGGTAAGAGGCTGATGGGGATGGGATGGTGCACGGGGACGGGTTTGTCGGCTTTTTTTTAGCGGGGGCCGCGGGCGCATCGTGAGAGGTGGATGTGGAGGGGGCGGCGCGAATTGGAATTCCAGGGGTGGGGGCGAGGATTTGAGGGGGAGGGCGGGGAGGTGGGGGTGGGGGGAGAGGGGGCTGCGTCGTCTTCTGAGTCAAGGATTTCTTCGATGGTGTGTGTAGCGGTGGTTGGGCTTCTTCTTTGGGCGTGCTAGGGCGATGGGCTGTTGCGCGGGTTGGTTTGTTTCGCGGGGGCGGTCTTGCGAGGGGGTGCTGGTGCGGAAGCTGTGACGCGTTGCGGGATGGCAGATTGGGACTTTGGGGGCCGGCCTCTGCGCTTCTTCGGGGAACCGTAGTATATGGCTTGGGGCGGGCTCTCGGTGGAAGGTTGCCCGAAGGGAAGGTCGTCGATATCGAAAAAGCTAGAAGGTCGGCGTCTTGAAGTGCGGGCGGCCGGTCTAAAAAGCTAGAAATCATCAATCTATGATGCGAGCAGGTTTGGAGCGCCAGGTGCGTCATTCGGCCTCTGCTAATGCGTAGCGTTGCTAGGTGGTGGGGGCGGGTGCCATGTCAAATGCGGGCTAGCTGGGGCCTCGTCGGATCTGCTGGAGTGGGCGCGGTGGAGTTGATAATCGGAGGAAATGGGTATCGGTGGGGGGACGTGGCGGCTCAAAGTCATCGATGTCGAGAAAGCCATCGTCAGACGTAGCATTCGTGCCGCCCATGAGTAGAGGGAAGTCCTGAGTCCGATCGGGCTCGGGCATGTAGACATCATCCTGCCGATCCAGCATTTGCCCATCTTCACCTCTTGCACTCGCTTCCCAAAGCGCGCGCTTGCCCTCTATGCCCCGAAGCCGTGGCCATAGTGCCAATTCGGGATCTTTGGCAGATGCAAGCCTCTGGCAGAGGTCGACATCTTGTTCCGACGCTCGAATCGCTTCCTGAATCTCCCTCACCATGGTCGGCGACTCATCGAGCGCCAGCTGACTTGAGGTGCCAAAAAGAAGGTCCTGCCGGTTCATCCTCAACATCGCGGACGCCGGGCTGAGTAACTTATCCGCGACCATTTTGGGCTTGGCTGCAGCCTTGGCAGAAGCTTTCTTCGACTTACCCTTAGCGTCACCAGCTTCCGAAGTGGATTTAGATGCGGAGCGCTTGCGGATAGATTTCTTTGATGTCTTGGTAGAGTCTGTCCCGGTGGTGTCGTTCAACGGGACTTTAGTAGTTCTTGCAGATGTAGGCGCAAAGAGGTCGCTCGTGACTGATGCGGACTCAGGTAATGGATTCTGAGGCGCGTACTGCCCTGTGACGAGGTCGGTGATAGTTCGCGGTTTCTTCTTGGGTGCTTTTCCTTTTTCTCCGGAGAGGATTGACGTGATGCGACTTGATTGCCAGGCACGTCAACGAGCTGCATACAAGGTTAGTATTAGCACGAGGAAGAACGAATGTAGATTCTAACTTGCCTCGACTCTTCGCCGTTTCATTACGGCCACCGGCTCAGTCGAAGTTGACCGGGAAGCCGGTCGATCGGGCTGAATGTCCAAGTGCGGGCACGCATAACCTGAAAGCAAGCTCGTGAAACTACCTTGCTTGGCAACTGGCACCTCGGGTCTGTTCTCCTTCCCAGTCGAACTAGTAAGTAATTCCTGACGTGTGGGCTCAAGAGGTGGAGTCCAATCGCGCCTCCTGCTCACCGCCTCGTCTAGTTCAAGGGGCGCATGCCTATCAGGTGGTCGCTGTTTCGGCGGGCCGTCTGTCCTCTCTGAAGGGCTCAATGGCACATCCCAGATCGAGGCATCGCCGATTCCATCATTTTGCCCCTCTTGCCCCTCGGGGTGTGCGAGCTCTTGGTGTTCTTGCCCCACAGCATCGTCCCCGACACGCCGCGATTGAAAATGCGCAGACACGACCTCGGCCGCCTTGGCCTGCGCTTGCTTGGTGGCTTTTGTCGACGCTCTGGTCCTCTTGATCTTCGTCTGTGTCTCGTCGTCGTCGGCCGTGGCTTTCTTTGCGCGCGGCTTGCGAGGCTTTGTCTGCTTCTTGTCGGGGGGCGGCGGGGGTGCTGCCGGCTCGGGCTCGCGGGGAGATGCAGTAGCGTCGGGGGCCTGCTGCTGAGCAAAATGGGACGACGTCGTGCGAGTGGAATTGACGTTCGAAGCGCTGGCTGCGGTTTCATCCGCAAGGCTGGCCTTGGGTTTTCGCGCGCGCGGTTTCGGCTTCGGCTTCGGCTTCTCCGCATCGTCGCCGCCATCTGCAGCCTTTGCAGCTCTCTTCCTAGGCTTTTTAGCAGGCTTCTCCTCGTGCCCCTGGCCGATTCTCGGCTCTCTGCTCTCGAGCATCTGCTCGATGGCGCTCAATCCCCTGTCCTCGACGTTGATGTCAGCCAACAGGCTGCGCGCGGTGGCGAATCCCCTGCCGGCCCCTTCGGGCACGACCGCCGCGCGTGAACCCGATCGCAACGCGCCGGCTGAGCTTCTCGACGGCCCGAGCAGCGGCGAGAGTCGTAGAGGCCATGTCGGGGGCATCGCGACGCGCTGCTTGACGGGCGATGCAGGGCTGAGCTCGCGCGGGGCAGCATCGCGGCCGTCAGGAGGCGACGAGGAAAGGACGACAATGTCGTACGTCGTGCCTGCCATCCTGCATCGCTCCAGGAGCTTCAGGGGGCAAATCCGAGCGGCGCGTGTGGGAATCGTCTTTGTCGTATCTTCGCTGGGAGCAGCAGTGGAGCATGCATGGGGCCGCGGCCATCGGGATCATGTGGGGGCGCGTCTGCAGCCTCGACCGTGTTCAGCACGGACCATATGCGCCGTCGGTGGGGGTTGGGCTAGCGTTTCCAGACTTGGGCTGTGGGCTTTCAACGACTTTCCCTCTCACATTTCTATGCAACGACGCCCTTTCCGATTGCCTTGAAATCTTGTAGGCTTCATAGTAGAGGTACTCTCATCCACGTCCCCGAGTCTCGCTCTACTCAGGGTTGAGATGCTCGAGTAATGCAATGCCGCCCCCGCTCTCTCTCACGTGCGGGATCCCTCGCAGGCCCACAATCGTCGCCGTGAACCCTTACAACAGCATGGCAGCCATGCCGTGTGTGCGAGTTGCCCCAGCTACGTTGCCCTTTACTTGTAGAGTGAATGCCTTTGTGGTCCGTGTGTAGCGGCGTGCCGGGTGGTCGCCGCGAGCGGGGGCTGCAACAGCCCCTCTCCCTCGACCCCCACCGACGACGACAACACCACCTCTATACCGAAAAGATGACGCTGCGGAGCTTCTCGATGCCTTGTAAGTCCCCCTCATGCCGTGCAGAATAGCGCAGGCCGCCCTGGTGTTGCAGACTCACCCCCTTCCATCACCTCGCTGCGACAGCCCCGCAGCAGCAGCCTCTCACAGCCCACACAGGGGCTTCGAGACCCCGCGCGACCACGAAGAGGCTTTACTGATATCCATGTGCATCTTCAGGGTTTCCTCATCGTAGAGAGCATGCTCTACTGTACGTGAGCATGTTGCGCTTGGCGTCGCGGGCGGGCGGGCAAGCTGGTGGGCATCTCGGTCGAGCGACAGCAGAAGGTAAGCGCCGCTGCGGCACCCCCTCCCTTGCCCTCAACACCAACACCCTCCTCCGCGCTTGGGCTCAGCGCCGAGGCATTCGAGCTTATCATCGCAGCGTATGACTCTCCTGAGCGACCGACATGACGGCGGCGACGACAGCCTCTCTCGGCATCAGCGTGCTGATCGCGCGAGAGAGCAGCAGCTCAAGGGCTTGCCGACTCTCACCACACCTTCACATCGTGCAACGACCTCGCACCCCTCTTTGGCGACACCGCACAAAGGTAGCAGCATGTCTGCGCAACTCCAAAGGTAATACAACTCCCCTCTTCCCCATAACCCCTCACAGCAGCGTGCCCTCACACGAGCCTGAGCGAGAAGCGACTCGCGGGCTTGCCGACCTTCACGAACGACTTCGCATCTCTCGCCCACAACATCGCGAGAAGGTGGCAGGACGACTTTGCGACTCCAAAGGTAATACAGCCCTCCTCTTCCTCATAACCTCCTCGCACCAGCATGCCCCACACCAGTCTGCGTGAGAAGCGGCTTGTGGGCTTGCCGACTTTTACAAGCGGCTTTGCATCGTGCTCCAGCTTCGCACCTCTCGCTAACATCGCAGCAACGCGGCTGGACGACTTCGCGACTGAAGGTAACACAACTCCCCTTGCCCTCACAACCCCCCGCACCGGCGCACCCACATCAGTATGAGCGGTATAAGGCTCATGGGCTTACCTACCTTCACGAACGACGTCGCATCTCTTCCCGACAACACCGACAACATCGGGAGAAGGTGGCCGGACGACTTCGCGACTCAAGGGTGATACATCTTCCCTTCCCCTCACGAGCCCCCGCACGGCGCACCCACATCAGTATGAGCGGGATGTGGCTCACGACGACGTGGCATCGTGCGATCATGCCGCATCGCTCATCGACAACATCGCAGGAAGATGGCAGAACAACATCGCGACTCAAAGGTAATACAACTCCTCTTTCCCTCACCTCACACCCGCCCCGCACCTGGGAAACAGCACGCCGACATGAGTCTGAGCAAGGTGGGGCTCATGAACTCCTCTCGACGACATCGCATCGTGCGACAAGTTCGCAACTCTCGTCGACGACAACACAAGAAGGCAGCGGGAGGACTACGCCGAGTGTAAAGGCAATACAACTCCCCTCTTCCTCATAACCCACCACAGCAGCGCGCCCGTATCAGTACGAGCGAGATGCGGCTCACGAGCTCGTCGGACTCTGCATCGACACCCTCGCATTGTGCAACCAGCTGGGCCTCTTTGTCCGCGACGGCGATGGAAGACAGCGACCGAAGACAGCGATGGAAGACAACGGCCGAAGACAGAGGCGCACGCACACCAATATGCGCGAGATCTAGCCCAAAAGCTCGTCGACATTTCGACGACACCATCGCATCATGCAACACCTCCACTCGTCTTATCGGCGACGGCGTCAGAATGGCATCGCAACTTCGCGAAACAACAAAGGTAGGACATCACCCCCAACCCCAGCACCACCTTCCCCATCCCTTTGATCTACGAGGCGTTTTGACAATGCATCTTGAAGCAGCGGCGTCCACTCTGCTCACATTTTCGAGATGGTATCGGCTTCGGGCTGACTGACACCCGAGGGAAACAGGACACCTAACTCGCAGGTGATATATATTGTTTATACCAGCCGGCCTCGTGCGTCGTTGCTGCGGGTCGTTGGCTATTCAAGAAGATGTCGAACGCCGAACACGCTGGACGAACGGAACGCTTCGCCGAGACCGACGGGAAAGAGATGGATTTGATGGGGTACAAGAATATGTTGACGACCGAGATGGAACATGGTGGATGGGATGTCTCTCTGACGACTAGCCCGACGAGTCGCGATATTCGGAGGCGCGACTTCATCGACAACCGGGATGGATCAAGGAGGACCCTCGATGGCTGCTCCACGGATCGCGATACTTAAGAGAAGGACTTTGCGGCAACGGGCCCGGGTGCAGGAATGATGGAAACCCTATCGACGGGCGAACTTTTCGACAGTTGGCATGGACCATAATAGGAAGAATACTTTCTCGGCGGCGACTTTGGTGAATTGCCATGCGCGACGACGCAACCTTGTCGGCAATCGAATTGGTAACCCCAGTGGGCTATAAATGAAAGGATACTCTGTCTGCGGCCACTCTGCGGATCGCCATGCGCGACGACGCGGACTGCCCGCATTTGGAATGGATCATGATGAGGACGGAATTTTCTTTTGGCAGCGGCCTCGTGAGTCGCGATGCCGGAAGAAACGAACTAGACGGCCATTGAATGAATCAAGAGGAGGATAGAGAGTCTCTCGGCAGCGGCCCCGTGAGCCGCAATGCTGGGAGATATGAAATTTCCGGCCATTGAATGGATCAAGAGGAGGACGGAATCTCTTTCGGACGCGGCTCTCCGAGTTGCGAAGCTCGACAACCAGGACCAGGACCCATGGATACCGGAATGAACCAAGGAAGAAACGAAGAGCCCCGGACGGCATCGCTACGAATGGCGATGTTCGGAATTGTCGACAGCGGCTCAGAAGAACACCGCATCCGAAGGAGTTATCGCACGGAATCCATCCGGCGTCCAGAAGACATATTCGGCAACGGACGGCAACCTGCTTGTGTGTACCGTGGTACTAGGAGTTAGCTTCTGTTCCCTGCATGACGAACGAGACGACTGGCTCCACTTACCGATGGCACATTGCCCACCCCCAAAAACTCGAACAGCAACCAACCTACGACGCTTGCATCAGTACAACAACCGTCATCTACAACGACCTCAACACGGCATGTCACAACAAGAGCCCGAAGAATTAAATTCAAACTTCTTTATTTCAATTCTACGATGCAGTCAGCGGACGAATCCCATCACATGCGGAGAACCTCGTACATTTACAGGATACATCATGGCTTCTTCCCACACCATATGCCCAGCTTCTCTGCAATCGATCCCTCGCTGCACAGTCGGGTTCTTGCTTGATCGGGAAGCCACATGATATCCTGCCAGGATCTCCCAACCTCTGGTCCCATTTCGAATTCGAGGTTGATGCCAGGGCGCATGGAAGCTCGTCGATGCCATGTAGCATTGGCATGTGCCCCTGCGCGAAGAATCTGCTGTTTCGTTGAAGATCTTCCTGGGCTGATCCAGGTGTCGGTACTTTCGGATTTCGAGGTTGATGCCGTGTAGCATTGGCATGTGCCCATGCGCGAAGAATCTTATGTTTCGTTGAAGATCTTCCTCAAGGCTCGGATCGACCACCTCGCCCAGAAGCGGAGGGCGACCGCGATGGTGGCGATGCCGACCACCACACCGATGGCGATTACGGCGTGGTGGCCGGGACTAGGATCGTTGCCCATTGCGTGGTCATAACCCAAGGCCCAAGAGTGCATTGAGCGATCCAATTCGTCCTGAACGAAAGGAAGTGCAATAAATGATCCAATTCACCCTGAACGAAAGGAAGTGCTTTGAGCGATCCAATTCGTCCTGACCGAAAGGAAGTGCTTTGCACGGTCCAACGACAATCCGCTCGATGTGCGGCTCCTGATATAGAAGAAGGTTCGTGATGTTTTCTGCAAGGCTCGGATGGTATACCTCGCCCAGAAGCGGAGGGCAACGGCGATGCGATGCCGACCACCACGCCGATGGCGATCACGGCGTGGTGGCCGGGACCGTGTGGAGGTGGCGACATCTTGTGGAGGGGCTTGGCGAGACTAAGTCCCACCTGTTGCGTTTCCCTCCTCGCGAGTTGCTTCCTGGATCTTTGCGTACAATGTCAGCACCATACACGTGGACATACACCTGGGCAAAACTTACTATCCATGTTTCTAACAACGTAGGTTGAAAGAAACTACTCCGAACTATTTTTGTCCGCGAAGTGCGGTTAAGTTTGCGCTCGATGAATGACGTGGATCGTGTGGTACCCGGAGGAGGAGAGCATCCAATCGTCGGAGTTTTTGCAAGTGGTATACTTGGTGCCTGGAGGGAGAGCACATTCAATTGGAATGATTTCGGGTTGTCGCGTCTGTCGCGAGCCGGAGTTGACATAGGAGACAGGAGATTGATCCTGTCGCGTCTCTCGCGAACTGGCAGCTATCTCGCTGTCTACTTGGCCGCGAGAAGATCAGGAGATATGTATCACCTCATATATCCGAAAAGACAAGGATGGGTACTTCGACTTCTTCTTCAGCACGGGCTGTCTCGCCGGCAGCATCACAGGGTCGTCCCCATCGATCTCCGTCCTGCTCGAGGCACGGCGGACTTCTGGGATGTTTGCATCCCGCTCCTCTCTACCCTCGGCATCCCGGTTTTGTTCTCAGCCTCACTCTTTAAACAACGCAAGATACGCATACGCTGCTGGACCGCATTCATGACCTCGTCGGTCAATCCCACTAGCACGGGATTGATTATAGCCATCTTGGACATATGCACTATTGCTGTGTGCTTGTCGATAAAGTTGACAAGAGGCGGCAAGGTCTGACCTCCGGAGAGGACAAAGCTCTTTGTAAACTTCGCGCGATAGGGTCGATTGAGGAATGCGACCAGGACAGCCTTCACGCGCCATCCGTCGTTGCCGCGGCGAGTGCCAACGTCGATGAGGTAGTTGAAGAGCTGAAGATCGATGATCGACATTTTGCTAGGGTGTCTGCGAGGGCTACCCCCAAGACCCATATATCCAAAAAAGCAAGGGGTGCTTTCAATACGCGCAGACTGTGCCAACACCACCGTTGAGGTGATTTAGGATCTTCTGATCTATCTCCGTCGGGAGACCAAGGATCGCCATTGTTGGGGGACGATCGCCCCACCCCGCCATGAAACCATTTTTCTCAGTGTCGGTTTAGCGAAAAAGACAGGAAAGTTCCGAATCTGGTGAGCCATGGTATGACGGCTACTACCAAACCTTTTATCCACACGTGTGACGACACTGGATCAAACTTGTTTCGGACCCCCACCTGCTGTCTGTCCCAACTGACTCCTGGAACAAAGCATCGTACGCTTCCCGTGTGTCTCTCAGGCCCATCTGGGCCAATCTCGCCTTGTGGGCCCGACAGTTCCTCCAATTCACCAGGTGAACTGTTTCGCAAAGTTCTTTGCTTCTCATATCGGCGCTCCGACTTCTCGTCCTTCTACATGGGATGTAGAAAGAACACGCCGTGTTTCGGTCCGCCAAAACGTCGACGTTCTGCAAAACCATTTTTCTCAATGTGTCGATTTAGCGAAAAAGAGGGAAAGATCCGACTTAAGTGAGCCATGGTATGACGGCTACAACCTACCCTTTTATCCACACTGGAATCGGTGGCCATGATTCATGACTTCTAGGGCCTTGAAAATGGCTCAAACTTGTTTCGGACATGAGCTCGTTCGCAAAGTCTTGTGCTGTGTTGGAATTGTCCATTTCGGTGGCCCACCCGGGACGAGAATTATGTTGTCTTTCTTGATCCTGAGCCAATTGTAAGAACACGGTACTTCTGGTTCCTGGTCCCGGGTGGCCTCGCTTGGCTGTCGGTTTATGGGGCGCTTCCGCCGTATCCTCTCCATGGTCTGGAAACCAGACCCTCAAAAACCGACAGCTAAGCTTCCTCTGGAGTGTTCTTCTTGGACCGGAGTTCGAACGGCATTTTGTATGGTTCGACGCACGCGGCGCGTTTGCAGTTCCTCTTTCTCGTCTCGTCGCTCAGAACATTGGCCAAGGTCCTTGATGTTGATTCCGCCTCGGCGATGGAGAGAACGGAAGTGCCGCTCGCACCTGCGCGCTGCGCGCTCCTCAATCTCCTTCCTGGTCCTATCGAAGCGGGGGTCTCCCAAGAAGTAGTCGGTCAGGCCTTTCGAAGGCCTCCAGGAATCGTCTCGTCGCTCGGAAAATTGGCCATTGCGGCAATGGCCAACCATGTTTGTTGTCCAGCATAGGACGGTCTTGACTCTTTTCTGGTGAACGGGCAGGGGAGCTCCCATCACTCCACTCTCCGCGAAGAGAGCGGAAGTGCCGCTTACAATTATGCGCTGCGCGCTCCTTATCCTCTTAAAGCGGGGATCTCGAATCTTTCCCGCCATTGGGACGTTCTCAGCTGGTGGTTTCCAGTCTTTAAGAGCTGGATTAGGTTCTGCGAAACCAGCATTTAGGCCGAAAGGATCCTCCGACGCTATTCAGCCGGTGAATTGAGCATGTGCTCAAAAACAAAGTAGTCATTGTCGCTTGGGGCAGCCTGTTGTACTCTATATCGACTTGAAGGCTGTACTCTGCAGCGACTTGTTTGTTGACTGGGCAGACACGGCATTGACCTGGTCAAATTCGGTGTCACCGCCTTCCAGAAGCTTCTGCATCTGCTGGACGAGTGGGAAGTAGTTAAGCATATGCTTAAAAACAACGTAGTCATTGTCGCTGGGGGCAGCCTGCTGTACTCTATATCGACTTGAAGGCTGTACTCTGTGCCAGCTTGCTTGTTGGCGGGGCAGACACGGTCCAAGAAAACTATGCAACCTCGATGTTTGGGAGCAGCCTGTCGTACTCCCGGAGGAGCCGGTTGTACTCTGTATCGACTTGAAGGCGGTACTCTGTACCAGCTTGCCTGTTGGCGGGGCAGATACGGCCCAAGAAGACGCGGAACACAGCTCACTCGTTGGCCGAAGGAGCAATTGAAGGGATCCCTCGACGAAGGGCTGGGGAACGAGGAAGCGCTACGCCAGCTGCGCGCTCCGCTCCGATGGCGCCAACGGAGGCGGCGTTGTCCTTGGTGCCCTTTGTGTCCGGGACACAAACGCGCGACACCATTGATGGAACACGAACGTGCGGACGAGAGGAAGCCATTGAGCCGGGCGAGTGAGTCGGAGTGTAGATGTTTTGTTTGCTACCGGAGGGCTCGATGCGGGCGTCTCAATAACAATGAACGATGGGAACCGTCCCACTGGCTCGATACACTCGGCTTGTGCCGGTGCATGCCGGCTACGATGGGTTGCGACCCGAAATTTCCGGAGTCTGGAGTTCCCAGGTGGAGAAACATGTTTGCTACAGCGCTGTCCCACTAGCTCGAGACACCCGGCTTGTGCCGGTGCATGCCGGCTACGATGGGTTGCGACCCAAAGTTGCCGGAGTCTGGAGTTCCCAAATGATTGCTAGAGCATTATGCTTGCCGAAGTTGAGGAAGACATCGCCCGGGGGGTCACTAGCCGTCGCGTGAGTCGCACTGCCACGAGGTGCGCTGCTTGGTTGTTCCCAGTGCCTATTCTTCAATTCCAGATTGATGATGAGGTGTCTGTTGACCATTTCCTTTACGAGTAATGGGCCCTTTTCGGTGAGTGTCAGGGTGACCGCTTGTTGGCGACACCTTGCCAGGCGAGCTTCTTGTTGGGATTGAGATCGATTTCAAAGTCTTGGGGGTAGAAGTCGATGATTGAGCTGTTGGGATCCGACATGAGAATCCGGAATGGTTCCGGAATGGCATGGTTGGATGCAGCAGGGAGCGCCCGCCGCACATGCGGCGAAGGCTTCTTGCTGGTGTATGAGCGCTCCAAACTAAGACCTTGCTACTTGTACGTATAGCCCATGCCCGAAGCTGAGCTTCCGCGAGACGAAGATATGGGCACCGGGGGGTGCGAGACGGCACAACCCTAAGCCAAGATAGTACTGCGAGATGCGCTCTCCCTTCTTCAACGGGTAGATCTCGATGTACTCGCGGTACCGGAAAGCGAGGACATCGTTGCCTGCGCGAGTCTCTGTGGTGAGCTGGGCTTTGAGATCTGCTTTGCGCTCGAGTTCGGCTTTAGCGCGTGCTTCGTGGTCGGCTTGGACGGTCTCCCATTCGGAGAGGCGACGTGGACTCCATACGAGCACATTCGATCAGATGGTCGCAACCATCTCGAAGAGACGGGCGAGGCAGTCGGTCGACGAAAGATCTGTCAACAAGGTTAGCAACACCGATCTAAATAACTGACGACACCGTGGCCCCGAAGCTCGCTGTCGTTGCGGATGGAGGAGTCAAGGTTGTCGCCATGGCTGTAGGAGAGGAGGGGCTTACCTGCCACTTGTCGCCGACATCTGATCTCTCTCCAAGCGAGAAACGGCTCCCAGACGCTCAGCCTGTGCCTAACTCTCTTCAACCTCGTCGGCTCAGGATGTGAGCGTTGTTGCGCCTGATGGCTTACCACGCCGAAGTGCGTCATGACTGAGAGCCTTTCAGCTAGTCGACGCTTATGGTCCTCGATTAGCCTCTTGCGCCAAAATGGAACCCTGGTGCTGGGACTTGGTATGTCCTCGGATATTGAAGATGGTCCCGAGTCTTCCGGGCCCATCTTCGGCTCAGGATGTGAGCATTGTTGCGCTTGGTGGCTTATCGCCGAAGTGCGTCATGACTGGCGAGTGGTTAGCAAAGCGTCGACGTCAGGTGCGGTCATGAAGCCGATCGACTCGAGTAAGGGTTGTTGAGCTCTGTCTGAGCTCTGTCGTGGTGAGGACGGAGGTCGCTCGAGGGAGTCAGCCAACAGCTGCCAAAGCCAGGGCCGTTGCCCCCGCAGCCAGGGCTTCAGGGTGAGCCTGCAGGCGTGCCGCCATCGACTCGGAGGCCTAGCTTCGTGGCGACAAGCTGTTGCTGGTGTTGTAAGGGATGCAGTCACGTACCTTGAGCTTTGAAGGCTTCCTGCTTCGCCTCGACGGCTACATGTCCGTCGCAGTAGGTGGGGGGCAATGAGGGAGGAGAGTAAAACAGGAGGAGCAGGGCGGGGTAATCGACAAACAAGCTTGCCGCCATGTCGTGCTTGCTGCTGCGGCTGCCAACAACAGCAGAAGCATGCAAAGGGGCGTGGGCGGTCATGCAATGGCGTCCGCCAACCTCGTCGCTGTGGTGGTGCGAGAAAAACGAGCGGGGGCTGTCGTGGTGTCGTGATGGTGTTCTGTCGTTGGAGGCGAGCGCGTGGTCGGCTACCCTCACTAAGGCTGCCCGGGGTCTGTGCGCGGGGTCTGCCGGTCCAGCGTCTTTCACTCTACGGGCACGAAATAGGCATGCGGGGCATGAGAGCAGGATCCCATATGTCTCCTTGCTGCTGTTGCAAGACCGCCAGTGCAAGTACAAGGGTCGCCTGAGCGGTCATGCCGCCCCTGTAGACATGTCGGGCTCCTCAGCAAACCTGGTGGCTCTGTAGGATGGGGAAGGCACGACGGCACCCACTCAGCAGCTCGAAGAGACGAGGGGCAAGAGATTACCCGCCAGTCACTCTCCCCTCATCTAGTAAAGGCGGCTGGGAATGCCGGCGCCGATAGCAGGGCTTTGTGAAAGGCAACAGCAACTCCGTGACGGTCGTCCCCAAGTCTCTAGAGCTATCCACATGGAATACGCTCATACGAAAGGGCTCCCTAGTTTTATCTCTTTCCTCTGCACTCAGTAAAGGCGGCTGGGGATGCCGGCGCCGATAGCAGGGCTTAGTGAAAGGCAACAGCAACTCCATGATGGCCGTCCCAAGTCTCCAGGGCTGTCTACGCCGAGTATGCTCATATGGAAGAGCTCCCTGGTTCGTCTCTTTCTCGTGCACATCACATTCAGTAAAGGAGATTGCCGGTGGCAATGACACGGCTTCGTGAAAGGCAGCAACAACTCTGTGTGGTCATGCCCCGCTCCCAGGGCAATCTACATTGAATATGCATCTACCAGCAAGATCCCTCTCACACAGCGGTAAAGGCGTCTGAGTGAAAGGCGGCAACGACACCGTGATGGTCCTCCCAGGCCCTCCCGCACTGATTCTGCACCCGCCAGCGTTGTAGAGGCTCTGCGCCGAAGATTCGGGCGAGCAAACTTCCCATGCCAGCAGCAAACAAGCCCCCCGTGCTGTCTTTCGCTGCTTCGGCGTCTTCAAATGAACTCAGGAGAAGAGGATGCCTCTGCTGAACACTCCGGAATCTCTTACTTGGATCCCTAGGCTGGTGTTCACCGCCGGGCTGCGTGCGCGCTATCTGCGGCAGGGCTTTCCAAGGCTGGAAATCGTGATTCTCATCCCAACTGTTTGCCCGTGCATTTGCGCCAAACCAACGCTGTGAAAGACCTGCAGCAAACTTCTGCGACGCCACGACCGTAGGAGGTCTGCAACGTTTGAGCTCTCAGATCATGGATATCAAGTATATTCAGGGGAAGCCTCCAAATGATTGTCTCTGATGAGGCCATTCTGCAAAGCCCTGGAGGGGCCTAGACATCGTGATTGCGCAACACTACATGCGCGAAACTCCATGCGCATGAACGTATGAACATGGGATGGCCGTAGCGACATCACAATCATCATCACAAGCCTGTATACCGCAATAAGCACTACACCAATATCCAACATCTCCGCAAATAAGCTCAGCGCAGAAGTCATCATACGCAACTTCCTGTGCCTCAGAAGAGTGTCTAAAGCTACATTTGGCCCTCTCCGACAAGGCCAAAGTATCTTCAGGGGTCACATTTGTATGCGGCATAGATCTGGAGATGCCCAATCCGTCCTGCGCGCCTGATCACACTGATGCGGCTCGTATCTGGACCACCCTCAGTGTTTGCGGAAGGAGCCCCCTTCGTACTTGCCATGTCGCCATTTTGCGTGTCTGCCAGCATCTTCATCTAGAACGCCCCAGATATATGAACTCCTAACACGCCTGCCATATCATGACTATACTTCTCAGCAATTTCTTGAAGTCGCGCGTCTCCATGCTTCCGCAGTATCGTTCTTGCCATTCGAGCTGGTACGGTTCAAGCACACCTGCCCAAATCGGCGATGGCAACATCATCAGCTCGTCGTGCAATGAGCCGAGTGACGGACATGAAGGTGCTCATTTACATCTTATGTGGCAAGTGCGACTCGCGGATGCCGTGGTACCCCTGTAGTGCAGCATCGCTCTTGCCTTTCTGATGGTCAGGGGCCCACTCGAGCTACCTTCAATAGGCAATTGCTTTGTACGGACTGTAGTTGTGATTTATGGCATTACGATCTTTCCCTCTTGTAAGAGGTAAGGTTTCATTTGCTATGTGCTCTATGAACGACGTCCTACGATGCTGTGTGGGAGTCTGCGTGTCCGGTTCGAATATCGGCAATTGCAAGATTTGAAGCGATGATCTGGATATGGCATTGAGGATATCGATTCCGCTGTGTCTTGCTTGGGTGCATGCCCTCTGCAGAGTTTACAATCCTCCGAGGATGTGTTCTTCTCCCGATTTCTGCAAAAGTCAAGTTTGGCCAAAAGCAATAGATGCAGCACTTTTACTTACGTCTCGCCTGAGCGATCTTCGAGACTTTTGCCATCTGAAACCGAAGAGGCATTCGTATCTGCTGGACTCGTGGCGCGGCGATTTCTGGTGATGAGGTCAGGAGAGAAGATGTCATGGTCGGCAACATAAACATCTTGTTCGAAATGATGTGTCTCAATGTCGACATCCCATTCAAGGTTTACCATCATAACTTGTGTGTAATTTAATGCTAATCTCTAACAGGAAATCATTAACACATTCTGGAAATATGTATTACTTACGGCATTACGATAATACGGATCTCAGAGAAGGTCTCATCATCTGCATCTTCCACATCGGATTTTCAATGGGCTCAACATGTCAACCATGGGACTACACGTCTCACAAACTACGGTGGGGTCGGCAAGTGGTAGGAGACTTGCCGTGGTGGCCTCTATGCGAGAGCATAGATGTGCTGTTGGTTCGAATCCAACCCCCATCTCGCCCATGTATCAGCATGGGTTTGTCCTACAACATCTATCGAATACCCCGGAAGGCCGCCACCATGAATAGAAGATCCGGAGACATCGAAAGGTCTCATTGTACAGCCAGAGACTCGCTCAGTGTAGATACACTTTTCTCCATTCTTCAAACGGTATGTCAGCCCTGACTCTACATTCGTAAAGCCAAACACGATATCTTCATACCCCATCCTCTACGGACATTCCCATTCCATCGCCATCGCGTCTCAAACCTCGAAACATCGGTCCTCCATCTTCGAGTCTCCATCACCGACTTCTTCTCCGACCCATCTCGCACGTACAAGTCTCTCTCCACATCTCTCTCAGTGTCACCCCCGAAAGCCCCTAGTAGCCCTTCTTCTCACCCTGTACAAGAAAATGTCCGGTTGCCTGAGGGAAGACGCGAACAGGGCTTGTCGGAGCGGAAGCGACACGCCCATGGACAAGGTTACCGATTCCCGGTAGACGCCACCCTCTCCGAAAAGGTGATGGCCTCGCCGTACCCTCGCGGGTCGGCTGCAACTGATTGCATGTTCTTTTTTCTCTGCGGCAAAACATTCGCGTGTTTGTCGTTCCTTTGTGTACCTATCCCTTTTCTTGAAGTCAAGAGACTGGGGCTCTGGGAGTGCAGGGGGCTCGCGCATACCTATCTCGGTCTCTTAAAGTCAGGAGAGCTGGGCGCTGGGAGTGCGTGGGTGGGGAGGGACGAAATATCAGAGGCTACTATCAGTCGTGTAGGTTTGGGTGTGTGTTATGTCTCGCGAACACCTGTTGGTGCCGCGGGAATGCCTGCGTGGAGATGAGCTGTGCGCGTGTTGTGTGGGAAGAGAGAGCGGGAAGTGGTGGGGGCTTGGGATGCGAAGATCAATGTGGAGAGGAGAGAGGCAAAGTGGAGATGTGATGAGTTTGGCTACGGAAGATGGTGGATGAGTATCTTGCCTCTGCAGTCCTCGCTGTCCTACCCGATCCATGATCATGTGTTCCGTTACTAACTCTTTGAATACCAGGTTTCGTGGCGCATGCCGAGGGTGTTGTCCCATCCGGCGGCCGTCCCGATGTATGCCATGCTACTTGTATTGTGCCAATGGCAGGTTTCCAGCTACCTTCTCGCAGGAGAAGCTAACCTATAGATGACGGATCTCCTTTCCCTTGTCGCGCCTATTCTTGAAGGAGACTTGCATGCACTTGAGCAGGTGGAACATCTCGAGCGCCCGTCCGTCGTTGAGCTGCCGAAGGTGTCCCTTGGCCCGGATGAGACGGCACAACGCGTCCCAAAGGGAACGCGGACCACGGTAGCCCATGGTCCAGATGTTGCCCTTGGCGAAATTCTTCCAGCGCTTGGCCGTGGCTATTCCCTCGTTGATGGGATAAGCTAGGGGAATTCCTCCCATGCTCGGTTCCCAGGCAGGGCGACCTGCTGCATAACCGGCGCGCCGCATGCTGGCTTGGACCACGCAATAAGCCATAAGGCTATCAATCATGTTGAAGAACTCCTTGATCTCCAGCCCCTGCTTGAGATTTGTGGCCGAGTCGTTGATCAAGCGCTTGAGCAGGTCCCAAAACGACTTAGGCTCGTGGCCGGCCTCCTCCGCCTTCTTCCGGAATTCCTTCATCTTGCCGGACTTCTCGTAGTAGTAGAACATGTTATATGTGGGGGATGGGATCGGACGTCTCATAATCGGGGCCGTAGAGGCGAAACTGCGCGCTCCTCAAATGGCGTTTAGCTATGACGGCTTCTGCCATTGCGCTGGTGTCAACGAGTTAGTATGTGCGGGCGTCGTACTCATTGGACGCAGAAGCTGGACACCAGCAGGCTTACCTGAGGTTGTACTTGAGGAAAGACGGCGGAGAGACGTTTGATCTTGCAGAGTAGCTCGTCGCTGGTCGCGCAAAGTCGTCAGTACGCGTGATGGCAGATTGAATGGGCGCAGGAAGCCCGTTCAGGGCATGCGCACACATACCTTGAGAGATGCGCGGTCGAGCTGGGTGTTGAGGACGGAGAGCGGCTGCCCTGGCGGCAATGAGCGGCGGAAACTTTTCAAGTCAGTACACGCGACCGCAGATTGTGCACGGGCGAAGAGAGCTCTCTCCGGAGTATAGGCACCGCTGGCTCAGAGCTGAGGGGCTGATTGAGTTTCGAAGGCCGAGCGCGGGGTATCCCAGGTGTCGAGGTGCAGCCCGATGCTGGCCAAGGAGCCAGACGTGTGGCAGTATGGGGCACTGAGACCAAGGAGCTGCTGCGTGTATACTTACTGCAAGATCTGGACCGGAAGTTTACCTGCGTGTTGGTGGGGCAGAGTCAGAAAGCCGGCGGCAGGGAGGGAGCAAGTGTGCCTGCACCCAAAACCGCGCTAACCACATAGAGACTCCCGACATTCACCATCCATCCACCCCAGTCGCGTGCCCCGCGGCTGTCGCAAAAAGCAGAAAGAAGCCAAAAAAGAGCGAGATACTCTGTATCCCATTGCCAATAAAGCTATAACTAGTGCAAAAGAAAAAAAGGTGTTTCACACACGGGAAGCATCTGGGCCTCTGGCATCCGTTAAAAATATCCGATGACGATTTTTTTGCAAAAAAGTAAGCCGATAGCACCCCCGGCCGGGGTGGTACTCGAACTGCCGACCCTGTCTTTTGTGTTAGCATCTGTTCTTTCGAGTGTAGCCAGCCAAGTTGATGTACCGCAACTTGACTGACTACGAGGAAAGAAGGCAAAAAGTATAATATATATAGTCGTCAAAAGAGGTAGTAGGGGGATAGTTTGGCATCTATGGGGCAGGTAGTGTGGGGCGGGTGATAGGGCGAGGCGGGCTGTGTGGACCTTGGCGAGGCAACGGGTGATGCAACCAAGCCGGTGACGCACGCAAGGTGAGGAGGCCATACGCGTAAGGACCCCAGTGTCTCTCTTTGCCGGCAGCTACTGATTGTGTGCTCTATTGATTTTCAGGGTGCCATGCAGTGTGCCTTCTGTATGTCCCAGCCCGCCAGCATATCCCTCCCTCCGGTCCCGGGCTGCAGATGATTTCATCATCTTTTTCCTGGTCTCCTTTGAGTATTACGAGCAAATTCCGTATCTCTAGGATTTACATTCCAAATTCCCAGTCGAAAAGCTCACTTCAACGCCGTCAACGGGATACAGAGATCATGACATACTTCTACAGAGTCAAGGTTACGATCATGTACCTGAAACGTCAAATTCAAAGCTCCCGATACACAAAGTACGCTATGCATCTACTACAGAGAAATCATACACGAAGAGTTGTAACACGAAGAATCAAGTCGCTATATACGCACGAGAGTGTCCTCCGTTCCTTTCTCGCTCAATAGCATTAAGTTACACGATGCGAAACCCAGGACCTAAAGCAGAGACACGAAAAGAGTTGCAACTATTCGTTCGTTCATCAAAAAGATTGCATATGTAGATCTCCGGCCAAACTCTAACTACAGTCTATCTGCCATGCTCAAAATTCCACATGGTATTTTCAGGTCGAAAATATACCCATCTGCAGCACGACCTCAATGTCTGGATCTCTGCGAGGCCGGTCAAAGCCTGTGACTTCTGCCAATACGGCTGGCTATCTCCTTGCACCAATGTTTCCAAGCTAAATATCGCCTCCTCCAGCAGTTGAGCCCCCGTCAAGGCAGACGTGGCCATGCCGCTCTTCCATGTCCCGATACGCGATCAGCGTCCGTATTTGTGCCTTCGCATTCGCACTCGAGCAGTATGTAATATGGAGTAGGGGCGGCATCTCCCAGCAAGGCTACCGGCCTGCGCGACAAGCAATTCAGCGCCAGCGCTGGCTTGAGGGTGACGGCTTTGCCCAGTATCTCTTGTGTCTCAATGCCTCTGCCGGCTGTCCCTGTATTTGTGTTGCGCGGATGTACTCTAGGGTCGTGGTATACGGGCTTTCGAGGATCGGAGAATGGTCGGGCTCAAGGGTGCGGGGCCACCTGTGGGTTTGATCAACTGCGGCTACAGAAGATAACGTATGCGGTACGTTCTGTTCATCGTCAGCTTGTTGCCAGCGGCATCGTGTTCTGTTAACCGTTAGCTTCTCGTCAGCTTTACTGCTACTCTTCTACTGCCCACAGAATACCTGCAACCTTACTGATCTTGGATTTGAGCTCATCTTGGCTTCGCCATACGGCTACTAGACCCATCCGGTACGTTGAAACCGTGAGCTCTGCGGATGGGACTCGTTTTAGCCGAAGCAGGGTAGAGCCTCACCAGATGAAGACATCATCTGATGAGCGAGACCCGGGAGGTGGTTGAGTGGGGGAGAGACGAGCGCGACACAGCTTCCGAAACACAACAACAACAAGAGAGGCGGTGAGAGTGGTGACCTGGGCGAGAAGGTAAGAAACGCAGTAAGGGATGGTTCGTTGCCGCGAACGGCACGCGAACACATCTACCTTCAGACCTGATTCAAAACCTTCCGCTCCTGATCCTATGCACGCCCAGCGCGCGAATTGCTCCATTGTGGTCTCGCGACCACGGATCCTCTTCGCGACGTACTCGTCCACTGGCTGAACGAGTGGCCAATCCGGCCCGAATTGTATCCCCGTGGGATCCAGCACGTATTCGAGGCCCGGCGTCTTGATCAGAAAGACGCAATGGTTGTACCCATAAATTGGGCCGGCCCAGAACTTCAGCTCTTGGGCGGTGATAGCGGCGACCGGCTGGTTGTTCTTGTCGATGACGACGGTCGACAGCTTCTTGTTCAGCTCTGCACTTCTATTAGAGACTACATTTCCTCAATATAGAGACCAGAAAATAGTACTACTACTTACGATCCATCTCCCTTTTCAGGTGGGGAGCCAAGATTTGCAACGAAATCTCGCAGTCGCCGAGCATTAGACGGGCACAGCTGCACCCGCCTGGCCTCTACTGTGCTTGCCCATTGTACAGGCTCGAATACCCGTTCGATGAACTCCTCTTTGAGTTCGAGGCACATTCGGAAGATTTCCTCATCTAGGGTGTGTAAATGAGCCGCGTGCGTGGCACAACGGCCGTCTGGTTGTGTTAGTGTGGAGTACGATATCACATGATACCACCAACCTGATGTAGACTAGTTGCTGATCACGATTCTGCTACTTAAGCAGTTTCTCTGTTCAGCTTGTTACAATCAACTCAGTCTCTCATTCCTAATTGCTACCCTACTTATCCCTTACAGGTTGCGTCGCGTCGAGACCGTGAAGAACTCGATGGCAGATCTCGCATCTCGCGCCTGCCATCGCGGGGCGATCGATGTAGTGGGTGGGGTTTTTATCGAATTGTGATTCCATTGTGAATTGGTGGGTGTTTGTGGAAGATGTTGAATATGGTGCGGGTGAGGACGTGGTCGTAAAGTTTTCTCCCCGTGGTCAACAACCTCGACCTCTACCGCCAAGCCTTGGTTTACTGTGAATACACTTTTATTCTGTCTTGATTTGGCGGGGTAACGCACGGGACGTCAGTTTCCACCCGGCGCTGTAGCCAAGATTCACATTGCACCTCAGAATCCATGGAAGTGAAAAGGCTAGTAAGATTACGTTATATTTTGAAGCGCAGTATCTGTATGGCAAGAAATATGGTAGGATAGCATAGGTTCACGAGGCTTGTCAAGACTTCTTCTTCTCCTCAAATCCCGCCCATAGGCAAAGAATCTCAATGAAAAAATAGTAGGTCCTGGCGAAGCCAGCTGATCTGTTCAAAACAAGACCAGGTCAGAATGCTC
Organism: Laburnicola sp. JP-R-44; assembly: GCA_009805535.1. NCBI lineage: Eukaryota > Fungi > Ascomycota > Dothideomycetes > Pleosporales > Didymosphaeriaceae > Laburnicola > Laburnicola sp. JP-R-44. The sequence goes on from SELF01000006.1 coordinate 227,601, forward strand.
ATATTGTCACTCTGCAACTCTAAACCCTCGAGGGCGCTTTTAGTGTTGCAAGGAATAACTACAAGTCTCGTTAGTCAATGCAAATCGAAGGGAATCCGGAATAATAAAGTGACCGGGCTCATCAGCTGTGCTGTGTGTCCTCATGTTCGGTTGGAGCCTCGGGGTTGAAAACTACATTTTTTTTGTTCATCACGAGCCAGAAAGGTGTGTGTGAAGTTAGAAGTGGGGGAGACTTAGCTGATTACAGAGCGCGGCAATGACGACATGTCGAGGGGTTGTTCTCGATGTGATGAGCTCGGATCGGTTTCTTCGGTTTCTGCGGCAAGAAGTTAAAAACGGACTTTCGGAGGAATTGCGATGCATAGGAAAGCCTCGTGCTCTTTCAGACAGTATGACCTGTGCTTGGACTTTGTGCTTTCGGATCATCATCGGCAGCAGCCTCAAAGTGGAAAGATATTTCATCATCATGAGCGTCGAATGGGGTTATGCGTGCAGTGGAGTGGAGGGAGACTTAGCTTGTTATTGAGCGCGTTGAAGAGACGAGGCGTAGACGTAAGAAGACTGTTGCTGACGCGTCTGGATTTCTGCGATAACAAGTTAACCGGCGGCCACTCGAGGGGGTGGTGAGGCGAAGGGAAGTCATGCTTGTCAGTGTTCTCGATGAACGGGTTGACCGTGGTGCTGGACTTTGAGTTATCATTGTTGGCAGAGCCTCAACGTTGAAGGTGATCATCATGAGCTCCATGTGGGTTTGTGTGTGCAGCGCGACGGGGAAGACTTAGCTTGTTGGTGAACGCGTCAAAGGCGAGTTCCTGGCGGGCTGATGCGCCTGTTGTCATGCTTGGGTTCCTGCGACAAGAAGTTAACAGACGTACCACTCAAGAAGGTGGCGATGCGAAGGGAGTCTCATGCTCGTCAGGGTCCATCGAGCGCACTCAATGACCGGTTGACCGTGCTGGGAACTTTGCCATGGCTGTCTCCGAGTTGAAAGAGTTCTCATCAAGAGCCCCACGTGGGTAGGTGTGCAGAGCGACAGGAAGACTTAGCTTGTTGGTGCGCGCGACAACGAAGATAGCGAAGCTGCAGGTTGAGGACGGGGTATGGAGCACGACGAGGTGCGGGTAAAGAGTGGGAGAAGAAGGCAACAAAGAGTCTGGAGAGAAGGTGCAAAAAGTCTGAAGTAGCAGTGGGGCGAGTAGCGAGCAGGAGCGGCGGGGTCTGGTGGCTCTTGTTTTATCGAGAGCGGCAGGCTTATCGCACTGTGTGACGTAGCCAAGACGCCGCCACGAAGCTGGTCGAAGGTCGTGGACCTTCTCGGAGGGAAATCACGGTACTCGTCTGCCTAGCATAGCCATTTCACGGCAGCAGTGTTAGGCTCGTGCGTAGGTCGCGCGGGCAAGCAGTGGCTCCATATCGGCTCCGCCAAGCAACAAATCTGCGGCCAACGGTACATATTTTTCAATCTTTCATAGAAGTATGTATCTCAGATGACTAGGTCTAAAACCCATTTATACCGGTCTTATCTCCGAGCGACCTTTCGACGCAACCTTCTCTGAAACTATTCTGTCTATCTTCTATGAACACTCTCATGTCAAGACGTGCATATTCAGCCAGAGGCCATTTAATCAATGGAAAGATCCAACAAATCACCGCGTTCGAGGGTAAAACTCGGCGCGACTGGGTAACCTATTTATTCGAGCGCTCCGTATGAACACCTTCAGGACTATGTCACGTGAGCTTTTGGAAACAGGAGATCAAATAAAAACACCAATTAAATCGACAAATCAGATATATAAAGCAATATCAGCATTTTATGCCTCAGTCAAATTCAAGTCAGTGAGGTTTTAGACCCTAAGACATCAGGGATAGTCGTAAGTGAGCAAGATGAATAGACATACCAATAAAGCTACATCTCCTTCTCAGAGTGCGTCGCATACATGCCCCTTCAGGCAGTAGAACTGCCTTCTCAAGGACCTTCACGTGCTCCATCTTTCCATTATCCTCCTCCTCCTCCTCCTCCTCCTCCTCAGCCTTGTATGGCCACATGCGTGCGTAGTAGCAATTATTGTTAGTAAGCGTTGCTGGTGAACAGTTAGGATAGCGTGGATAGGGCATTAATTTTAGATCTATCTATATTTTGTAAGCGTTGATAAGTATAGCAAAGTTAAGAACTTACTATAATAAACTAGATAGGTTGTTATCCAAATAGTGGTTGTGGATAAGCGAATGCAGCTGTTAGAGACATGCCAGCGTGTAAGCAGCTTTTAATATTACTACAGCTCCCCTTACTAGCAAAGTATAATATAGAGTCGTATGTAATCGAAGTATAGTTGTGTGTTAAACTTTGGTTTGGCTCCTTGTGAGTCACTTATCGCCCGAAAAAAATTCGGCCCCCTTCTACTGACAAAATTGTGTCCGTTGCAACAATTGTCAAGCAGTAGAGACAGCGCGTTAAGAAAGACAGATAAATGAACAGCAACAGCAGGATAATCTGCCTTGGAAGGATCAAGGCAGTGGGCTTTTTAACGGGATATCCACAAGACAATGCAGCAAAGCCGGCTCTTACGACGGGTTTGGACATATGCATTCCTTTCTGCAAGAGACTCCTCTTTCGTACAAAGTGTGTGCGCGCTATGGGACATATGTAACTGCCATGCCAACATAGTCTTAAAACTTCCAGATGGAGAATCCTGTCATCTCAGTCACAGAAAATTATATCCATTAGGGCCGAACAGTATCGGCGCGTAATGGTATGCACTCCGAGCGGAGGGCCAAGCCAGCATGTACGCTCAAACCCGAGAGATTTTCTCCATTGCATCGCGCCGACACCTCAAGAGTGATGTATTCGCCCTTTAAGAATCTTCCTCGCTCCAGAGTTGTGAATCAACTGCCTTCGAGGTGCTTAAGATCATGATTCGTGCAAGGGGAGGGGGTTCCGCGGTCGACCGAACCTGGAAACCTGTTGTTAGCTAACAGTCTTGAGTAATTAAGCTCGTAACGGATTGCGAGGGTGAAGCTTTCAGCAATGTGAGGAGTGTTTCCACCCAGCTTAAACGGAGCAGAGGCGATTGAGAAGTTACTTCATCCTGTCGGAGCCCATTGCCGAGAGTCAGGCAGCCTCCGATGATTATAATCATGCCGAAGTGGAAGAGACAGGTGCCAACTTACGGAGATCCTTGAGAGGTACCGGCATCAGGGACGAGTTCATAGTGTATCGAGTAAGATCAATTGCATTCCGGTCGTATGCGCTATAGCGGATGGATGGGATGTCTATTTACGGTATCGCTAAGGTTATTCTGCCGAAGTGTAAACGGCAGTCAGCACGAACACGACGATTAAATAAATGCCTCTTTACTTTATTCCCCAAGTGCAACTTCAGGAAATTAATTATACTCGTCGCGCGATAGTCAGTGTATGCATTCATCCTTCGGGTATAAGGTAATTTATCTATCAAGAGAGGATCTACAGGTGGTGCTACCGGAGTTTTGCGCTCCCAATATATCTCCAGCTCCTTACGGTATGTAAACTATTGTCTAATAGCATGGTGATTGTCCTATCTAGGGAAGTGCAAATATTTGACCTAATGCGGAACAGCTTGGAACCGTATGGGATAGATAGGCGAAGCACTTGGTATTTGTATACTATTGTTGTTCTGAATAGGTGTCATCCTGTAGAAAGCAGGAAATTCTCAAGTTAACTTCACACAGAAGCTGAGATAGTTGTGTCGGGAAGGTGGTATTATGGAGTAGGATTGTCCCGAGTGTCCTATTGAATGTAGGAGTTGTACATGCTGCGAGACATGAGACACATCAACCAAAGAGATGTTAATCTTAGAACACCTTCTCCGACATAAGATGATCATGAAACCCGAGCTCATACGAGCTGGATATCATACATGGTTTTAAATCTTATCATGGCGAAGAAAGAGATGAAAGGGAGCTGGGATTTCCAATAACTGTTGAACCCCACAGACTGCAATTTATGAATCGGCATGAGGCTTGACCGAGAGCGGCTATTCCAAGTCCTCAGTCGGTTGCTCGTCGTCGCATGCCAATTTCTGACAGAGGAATTTGTTCAACGAAGCCATGCCTTCTTAAAATGCCGTTAACTGCGAAACTAAGTTGGAAGAAGAATATGTTCGGTGACAACTGCTGCTTAGACAAGCTTTTAACCGTTGCGATTTGGATGAGAGAAGCCAAATTCCGATCACAGACTCCACGCTCTCTGAGCCAGTTGATCGTCGTGGGAATGGACTGAAATATCAAATGAATCACAACTTGCGTGAGCCAGCTGAGTCCTTTCGTGTTCAGGGGCGGCGTACAGGTTTCCACACGAGCGGTCGACCCGATCACCATCTGACTGTCGACGGTAACCCACTAATTTGCACCAACAGACAGCGGAGAAGGCGGATCGGAGCTCGCTCGCTGGGTGGGTCTCATGTCTGCCCCTGCCATTGCCGAGATCGAATGGTGAGTACGCTCGAAGCTCCACGGGTGTCAACAGTGTTGTACGGGGAGTATTTCATTCGTTCTTCCATATCCATTTATATTCGGCTTAACCTTCTACAGATTATATGCCCTAACAGTCATCACCTAGACATGCATGTGCCCGTGTGATGTCCGTCTTTGAGATTGTATGTTACCCGACCCGGACCTTTCAACGAGCAACTTGCTGTGTCCATCTTCGCGCGAGAAGCTGCTATGCCAGATGCCCGCCTCATCGCGCCGCCTGGCATGGCCGGCCCCGAGTTGAGTGTGATCATAGATTCGCCGAGGCTTATCCACCGACAAGTACTGCTCCTAGCACCGCTGGTCTGCGCGCGCCTGTACAGCACGATACATGTCTCCGCCAGTCGTGACCACGGTCCTCCTAATATGATCGGTCTCTTTGACGGCGGGGTGACGGCGGGGTAAACGAATGCGCGAGGAACGGCGCGCGAAGTAGCATAAAGTCGCCGCGGGTTGTATCTCATGCTCTGATTAGCAGGTGCTCATTTGATCCATAAGTTTTGTGAACGGGAAGCAGTTGCTCAGGATGGTGTATAAGGTATTTTCAAAGAGCCCAAGCCTAAGGAGGCTGGGTCTCGTCAAATATTCTTCTTAGTTCTGCCCGCATCATTGCCAGGATAATGTGAGAAATGACCAGAAATAGACTTACTACGGCAGTCGCGAGGGTCGGAAGTGATACAGCGTCTCCAGGAGCCTCGGGTGTGAGGCCGCGAGATGGTTGCGCGGGTGCGGGCGTTGGATGTCGGTGGAGGATGAGGAGGAGGGCGAGGACGGGCGGGGTTGGATCGTCATGCATCTCCTCATCAACCCGAGTTAGTGGCAGCTACTCAGATACGATGAACAGTGTGATACTTACGCAGAAAGCAGCGCTCATGTGGGCTTTCTAAGGGCTTATTGACATACATTGGATTGGACCGCAACTTCTTGCGCGCTGCGTAGCGCAAGGTGATGCTTCTTTTCTCGTCCTTAACGGTAAGTAGGGGATTGGAGAAATAATCACCACAAGAATTGTGCGACAGGATAGTGCGACGTTACTGCTGCGAGTGTGGCGGAGTGTGTGGATGGCGAGAAACTGTGAGTGTTGTTGTCTTTGGGCGAGACGCAGACTCCGCAACAAGCAATCCGGATTGGTTCGATTGATTGACTTGATTGGTATAGCCAATTCAATCAAGCCAATCTCTTCCTTCACAAATTTAGTCACAATTCAATCCGAAGCGTGGAAATTGATTGACTTGATTGACTTGATTGTAAGTGTGCTAAGATTTTTGATATTTTTTAGGAGGAGCTAGATAACCTCTCTTGTACTTTTTTTTAGTGTTGCAGTTAATTAGCCTATTGGTGGGGCTTTATCGTAAGTCGTACCGGTATCAGACTCGTCTGTGCGCTCTTGCCTTATTTAATACGTGCTACCTCACTCTGTATACTGTTTCAAACCTCTTAACATCGCCTGTCTAGTCTATACAGACGCGTTTTTGGTGTTTTGATCACCTACCACCATGGCCAAACGCTCACGAACTCTTACTACTGGCACCGCTGCCGCCGCCGCCGCCGCCAAACGTACGCGCTTATCGGAGCCATCATCTCAACACACGCATCATCTTAACGCGCATCATCTCAACACGCATCGTCTTAACGCGCATCGTCTTAACGCGTATTATCGCCCCGTCAAGCCCTAGCTGCCGCGAGCTAGGCCAACACTATACACAAACGTTCGAGTCGCAGTTGCTGGAGTCGCAGCTAGAGGCAGAGATCGTTGCGCCCATAGAGGGCAGCCAGGCTGGTACAGCGGGTACAGCGGGTGAAGCTGGAGGTAATGATGGAGATGATGGAGATGGCGATAACTTTGACGGCATTAAATGGGAGCGTTTAAGAGGCTTTATAAAGCTATTTGCAACTTAACGACGTAAACAAAGCTGGATCTTTAAACATGGCTACCGTGTTGTTAAGCGTAAGAACACAAGCAAAGTGTGGTTTGTATGCAAGTATTACCACACTCACAAGGTTATCGATGCTAGAGGCAGCGGCATCTTTGACGTTATAAAGGCGACATCAGCTGCTGCTGCTCATCTTAGTCAACAAAAACAAGGCCATATACTCTCAAAGGACGGCGTAAAACGACTCTAACACAGTAGTGGACAGCTCTCTTTACGGCAAGCGTTTGAGGCTGGTATTAAGGTCCCTTAACACGCTGCTAACGCGATGGGCAACTTCAACATATAGCAGTTCTGACAAGCTGTAGTACTCTGCCTACTGGATAACAACTTGCCAATAGAGCTGCTTACAAGGCCGTCATTTCGAGAGATGATTAACTTTGCTAACCCAGAGGCAGAGGCAGCGTTATAGGTAAGTCCTTGGAGTGTTGTGTTGCCAATCAAGACTACCCTTCCCGGAATCGGCCCGATACTTCTTGGCCGAATCTTCGACTATGTTCTACAACCTTCACTACCACTGTTTCTACGTCATATACTTACGCACACCGCATGTATATAACCTCGTGTGTCTACTCCGTAGGAAAGCCAGGGAGGACAGTTCTTATATGCAGTTATTAACACCTTGTCTTCTCTGATAGTTATAAGCCCAGATACGTGCTACTGCACCTCTTGTCAATAACTGTTGTTCTCTTGTCTTTCCTTAAGCGTATTCTATCGTTTGTTTAATTGCGAATACCTTGTTGTACGTCTTTTGCTGCCACCGTATTGCTTGTCGCAATGGCTGCAACCAAATTGTCTAGTCTGGTAACTAAGGCTACCGTTATTCTTGAGAAGCTATCTAATTGGCAAGAATGGTTTTTTCTACGACGTGATAAAGCTACTCTCAACGGCATATGGGAGTACTGCGATCCCGACAAGTCGCAAGATGAGCTGAAGAAGCTTATTGAACCTGTGCGACCGACGCCTGCTACTGTGGCAGAAGGAGTAATGCTTCGTTCACAGCTTACTCATGACCAACGGCTCGACTACCAGGACCAGCTAGACGCCTGGGAATACGACCAAAGAACCTATCTGCATAGGAAGAAGGCACTGAACAAGATGACGTTAGAGATCGCGCAGACAACTGCACGGAGCAATCTATATCTACTTGAAGGCAAAACGACTGCCTACGAACGACTAAAGGCTCTTAAGGAGCACCTTTCGCCAAAACACCGCAAGACGATCACGCGAGCTTGTAGTCAAGTACAGAGACTTGCAAGCAACACGGCGAGGATGAGCAGTTGAGGGATGGCTCGATGATTGGATCAAGATCACTGATTAGATGAAGATGCTTAATCTGCCGGATGTTCATAGAGCTCGATGCTAGGAGGACTTCCTTATTGCTGTCAAACTACTCGACGACGTATGGGCAACAATGACGCTTACTGATCTTCTTGCTGACGAAGCAGGAGTACCCATTCCGTCTTTACAAGAGTATGTGTCGAAATTTCGAACAGTCCACAGTCGCACAAGCCCTAGAGCAGCAGGAATAGGGACATTTTCAGCTACGTTACGTATAGCTGATGCGAACGGAGGCTACAAGCAGAAGAAGCCAAAGTGCTTTTGTGGCGAGTACCATTTGTTTGTTGAATGCAAATATTGCAACCCGAAGTTACGCGAGATCAGCTAGCAAGGCGATAGAGATATCTTAGAAGCAAAAGAGAAGGCAAAGAAGCATCTAAAGCTTAGGGACTACATTCTTTAAGCAGAGAAAGGACAGGGACATTCTAGGAAAGGAAAGGATGCAAAGACTGGTTCAAGGAGCGATACGGCAACCTTAGTAACTACGACTCCTATCCAATTTGATGAGGACCAACTAGTCAACGGCCTAATCCAGACGAATGCACTAATGCAGACTTTTAACGCTGCAACTGCCAAAGTACCACACCTTATGAACCGATGGGTATTGGATCCTGGATCAAACGCGCATGTTTGTAACACCCGACAATTTGGCTGGACTTTTTAACGGAAAGCTGAGCCTGGAGAGGTAATCTATGCTGGAGGTCAGGTGCTTCAGATCGCCGAATGGGGCACCGTTGTGCTCAACGTACGAACCCCATCTGGTACACAGCACCTATCAAGCTCACCCATGTTGCATTGGTGGAAGGATTCTTTGCCAATGTCCTTGGTTTATCGCGCTGTCGATCGCTAGGAATCCATTTCGATTCAGGACGCGACTTGCTTTATTAGAACAACTCGAACAACGTAATCGCAATGCTGGAGTACAGCAATGGGCACTGGGCTTATTGATGCTGAGGAGAATGACTGACCCGCGCTAAGTACGCTATCGACATTTGCTACTCAGTTTTCAGCCTCAAAGAACATCTCAGAAGCCACGACCAGCGATTGTCGCAACGGCTAGCGAGGCGCATCAGTTATGGGGACATGCGAGCAAGCAGGCAATTAATCATCTACCTGAAAGCGTTACAGGCTTTGAATTTACTAAGGACGACAAAGCGCCAAGATAGAAAGAGACTGTGAAGTGTGTATCCAGTCGAAAATGACGCAGCAAATCTCTCGAAGGACCCCTAAGGATACGAATACAACGCCTTTCTATCGCGTTAGTATTAATCTGATTCAATTGCTTCCTCAAGGAGAAGCTTGTTACAATGGTGACAAGTACGCCTTTCACGCAATCTGTCATTCGATCAAGTGGCATGAGGTCACAACAATACCAAACCAACAAAAGAGCACTCTTGTCAATGTGATCAAGGCCCTGATTGCAAAGATTCAACGGCAATTCGAATACATTGTTGTTGTATTTCGAATCGACAGCGAACCTGGTTACTGTGAGCTATTATACGATGTCTGCAAAGAGCTTAGAATCAAGATTGAAGCACGAGCTGCGGATACTCCAGCGCAGAATCTAAATGCTAAAAGAGCTAGGAGAATTATAGCCAAACAAGGAAGAGAGCATTGAGAATTTCATCAGGACTTCTAAAAGAAGTGGCAAACAAGCTTGTCGTTACTGCCGCTATATTGCTTAACGTCACACCAATAGAGAGCCTTAGTTAGGAGACGCCTTACCAAAGAGTGTTCGGCAGAAAACCATCAGTAACGCACATGGCTCCGATTGGATGTCGTGCTTACGTGCTTGACAGGAAGGTCAAGCGCGGAGACAAGCTTGAATCTCGAACGATAATTAGATACTTGGTTGGTTACGACTCGACGAACATCTTCCGCATCTAGATACTAACTAAAGAACGTGTAATACGAACACGTGATGTGGTTTTTGCGCGACAGCACCTTATGAAGAACGACAATAAGCCTAAGAAACTTTCAGAAGAAGCCAAACGTTTAATCAAGATCTTAGACATACCTACACCTCAAGCACTTATAGATGTTAAGGACCTTCTGTCTCTATTGCAGAAACAGAACCGATCTTATAAGGAGAACAACTTAACTAATAATGCTCTAAACAATGCTAAAGCAATAACTGAGAACTATATACACACCTTGAACTGGAGAACTAGGATAAGGAATTTGATGGCCCTGCAACGCCGGAGTCGATGATCCCTCGACAGCACAATGTACCGGGTGGTTGGGGAGACCAACACTAAGACCGATACCAAGACTATGTACCAAATCGATACCAGAACAATGCTCCAAGACGTACAGATCCGGAGGTTGGCAGTCAAGAAAATGTGATTAAAGGATGCCGACAATGACCGCAGGCCAACTATACTCATTGTAATCACTTGAGTACAAACTTGACCTACTACAGCACATTTTTGACCGCAATTAGTCAACCAGAAACGACGAAACTGTTTGCAGAAGTGCCGAAAGTTCGAATCCACAAAGATCAGCTGCCACCACCTCCAAAACGTTATCGAGATATCGCTACACATCCATTTGCCAACAAGTTTCACAAGGCAATAGACATCGAATTTGACAACTGCTAGCAGAAAGGTTGTTTTGCTCAGACACCTGCAATATTATTAACTGCTGACGCTGAGGTATTACCCCTAATGTAGGTATACACACATACAAGTTCGACCAAGATGGATACTTGTACAAGTTTAAAGCTCGACTTGTTGTTCGAGGAGATCTTCAAGCAGAGTGGGGAGATACCTACGCGGCCACACTGGCTGCCCGAGTCTTTCGAGGATTGATCGCGCTGGCTGCTGCGTTCGATCTCTTGATGTTTCAGTACGACGCACTAAACGCGTTTCTTAACGCACGAGTAAACAGAAAGCTTTTCTGTTACACACCTGAAGGCTTTGCTAAGCGATATGGAGAGCTGCTCCTAATCCTTCGAGCACTATATACGGTCTTAAGGAAGCTCCATTGCTTTGGTATGCAGAACTCTAGAAGACTTTGAAGAAGCTAGGATTGAATCTAGTTCCTGGAGTTCCTTGCTTATTTGCTAATAGTAATTTAATTGTTTTCTTCTATGTTGACGACATTGTGGTCCTGGTACATCCTTCAAAGCTAGGCTATAAGGAGGAATTTGAAAAGCGCTTGCTACAGATCTACGATATTCGAATACTTGGCGAATTAATCTGGTTCCTTGGAATTCGCGTGATCCGCGATCGACCTTCGAAGAGCATTTGGTTAATTCAAGACTCCTTCATTGATAAGGTTGCAAGCAAGTTCAACCTAACAAGCGAGAAGGGATACCCTGATGTTCCGATGAAGGAAAACTTCCTGCCGCCGCCATCTACTGAGCAACCGAACTCTAAGCGTACGAAGCTCTATCAACAACTAGTTGGATCACTCGCTTACATTGCCACGTTTACACGACCTGACGTCGCACAAGCGCACTCAGTACTAGCCCGACATCTTGCAAACCCTAGCCAAAAGCATTTGTACGCAGCAATCTATTGCTGGCGTTATCTTATTGGCAAGAGAAATCTGGCACTTAAGGCCTCAGGAACTTGAAGCGAGAAAGACCTTTTCGTGATTCCTATAGAGGACGCGGACACAAACGAACCAATCTTCTTTAGCGCATCTAATGCTGCATGCTGCCTATGCAGACGAACCTGACACGCGGAGAAGTTCTGAAGCATACTTGTTCAAACTATATGGCCTGCCTGTCGACTGGAAGGCTGCTGTGCAGAAGACTATTACGAAGTCTACAACAGAAGCAGAACTTCTGGCTCTATCCCGCGCTGGCGGCGAAATGGAATGGTGGAATAGGCTATTTCGCGAGATCGAATTCAACCCAAACATACGCCCCACAATTTGGTGCGACAATCAGCAGACAGTTGGTGTAGTTACTAAGGCTATAGAGAAGCTCTAGACAAAGTTAAAGCACGTAGACATTCATCAACTGTAGCTACGACAAAGAGATAGAGGATGGAAGATTGTGTATAGACTGGAAGCTGACTGCCTACATGCCCGCTGATGGACTGACAAAGGCGCTACCTTAACAGAAGCACGCACAATTCATCAAGCAGCTTGGCCTTAAAGACGTCTTAGACCGCTTGACCACTACTATGAAGGAGGTCAATATCGAGTCTCTCTTAGAGATACATGATTGATTTCAGCTTTCACTATTCATTTAAGCTGGGGGGGTGTGTTGCCAATTAAGACTACCCTTCCCGGAATCGGCCCGATACTTCTTGGCCGAATCTTCGACTATGTTCTATAACCTTCACTACCACTGTTTCTACGTTATGTACTTACGCACACCGCATGTATATAACCTTGTGTGTCTACTCCGTAGGAAAGCCAGGGAGGACAGTTCTCATATGCAGTTATTGACACCTTGTCTTCTCTGATATGTTGCTACGTACACTATGCGCCTGTTCCGCCGTATACAGCCCCAAGTTGTCCAGGCTTTATCAGAAGCCGCAGATAAGATCTATATAAGCTTTGACAGCTAGACGACAAAGGGCGGTAAGCGTAGGTTCTTTAGGGTTGTTGCTCACTTTGCTAACGCCTCTAGAGTAATACAAGACTTGCCTATTAACCTACCACAACTTGCAGGCTCTTATATGGGCGAGGCTATCGCATCTACTCTTATTAAAACGCTCGAAGTATATATGGTATTACTCGCGAGAAGCTAGGCTACTTTGTGCTCGACAACGCCACGAACAACGACACCGCGATCGCTGCGGTTGCTCGCGTATACAACTTTGACGCCACCCATTAACGCCTCCGTTGCGGCCCTCACACGCTTAACCTTATTGGCTAGGCGATTATATTTGACGCGGACAGAGAGGCTTATAACAACACTGCTGAGCAGATTGATACGGAGGAGCTGTACTTGTAGGAGTGGCGTAAAGATGGCCCGCTAGGCATACTTATTAATGTTATTAACTACATTAAAACACCACAGCAGTATGACCTTTTTAGAGAGTTTCAGCGCGTTGCTAACGCTGAGTTGCCTGCTAGAGAGCGTCTCCAAGTGCTTAAGCCAGTTAAGCCTATCGTTACTCACTAGAACTTGTATTACGCTGCCTTTAAGCGCGCAACTTAACTTTAAGCTGCCTATAACTCCTACGCTGAGCACTATATTAACTACATCTCTCTTGAAGATAGGCGCGCAAAATAACATAACAACACACTCCCTAACGCTCCAAGTTGGATGAGATCAACCGGCCTTACAGCTGCCGACTGGGCAGTAATAACAGAGTACTAGGACTGCCTTAATCTGCTTAAACTTGCTATAGAGCGGCTAGAAGGTTGCGGCAAAGTGGGCAAGTTTGGTGCTATCTATAAGATTATACCTGTCTTTGAGTACGTACTTAGCGCGCTTGAAGCGCGCACGCGCCCGTACGAGCAAGTCGATTTCAACTACATAGACGCTCTAGAGGACCATCTCAGTATTAACCTACGCGCTGCCTAGAGTAAGGCTAACAAGTATTACAACAAGCTTGATTACTCGCCCGTATACTACTACGCTACGCCGCTGTCTGCCTTTATTTATACTACAAGTTCTACTGCGAGAACAGCTGGGCTGACAAGCTAGAGTGGCTCGCTCGCTGCCGCTAATGCTGGGTTTCAACAACTATGGCAATCGTACAAGCCTCACTACTAACGCCCTCTATCTTGTACAACTACAACATCGATAGCAAGTGGGATAGATAACATAATTGGCGCCTTTGTACGCCGCAACAACACTAAAGATAAGGCAGCCTACGATGACGAGTACGTACGCTGGAGGACTTAAGAGCCAGAGTGGAGCAAGAAGCAATACTTGGGCAATGGGCACCTAGTTATGTACTGGATACAAATGCGCTTAAAATACCCATGTTTAAGCCAGTTTGCGATCGATATACTAACTATCCTAGTATTAAGTTGCGATTGCGAACGGCTCTTCAGCGAGCTCAGCGACCTACTTAAGCCTAGATAACGCGCTATTAGCAGTGAGTTACTTGCAGCTCTTTAATTAGTAAGAGCGTGGACAAGAGCTGGCTTCCAAACTCCGTATAAGAGCGATGAGGGCGACGATAAGGACGATCTTTCTGATAAAGATATTGTACGAGACTACAACATACAAGAATAGATTACTCACCCGCAGTAGTTGTATACAAATATAATTTTTTGGCGTCTAATCTAATTAATTTACAATCAATTTGCAATTAAGCTGCCCTAAAACACTAACAATTAATCTATAATCAAGAAGCGGCGGCGTCACTAACAATCAAGCCAATCGACGACTCTGAGATTGATTGAATTGCTTGTTGCGGAGTCTGGCGAGACGTTAGCGCGGTGTCATTTCACTCCCGACACTTCGACATTCTGACGGATCCCGCAGCGCAAACTTCTGATTTGTAAGCAGTTTCCCTTCTTCGAGTTGCTCAGAATCCTCCCGTGGAAATTTCGCGATGGCGCGGCCATGTTGCCTCTACCCCGATCCCTTCTCGCCCAATTCAAGCTCTGCAAGGACCGCTAGCAACGCCAGCAGATGGCCAGATTCAATGAGCTACTATTCTCGGGCTATTTTTATGTCGACAATGTCTCCGCTGCAGACACGTCGAAGACGGGGTCACTAGATCCTTCCCCAGTATGCTTTTAATTCAAGACTGCTAACTTTACACAGTGCGCAAGCTCCGAGCGCCTGCATTCGCACCAGAAGAAGACCCGTTCTGTTTCTCTATTCGCAAACAGTCCTCGATTTACGTCGTTCCAGTCCGCGCCTTTTCGACTCCCAGTAACGCAAGCAGCGCAGCATGCCGGATACCCGGTAGACAACTCTCGCAAGACCAACAGAACCTACTACCCCTGCTCATCGGTCTGAGTTAATCAGCAACACCGGCGGCCCCATCGCTTCTACAACCTACATACTCCGAAACAGCCCCACCACTATACAATACCCGCGTCAATCAATTGGCCGTCGTCAATTCAACTCAAGACCATAACCCTCGCCACCCGGGCAGTGCATACGCAACATCTGGGTACTATACTTGTTTTGCAAAGATACAACTACGCAATTGGCGAAGGAAGCGAGGAATGAGAGATCGAGTCAACTACCGACTTGTCATCCAGCTTTGATGGTGCCTGAGTAGGCTGTGGAGCACCCCGACGAGCGCGCCTGTCCCTCTGGCAGAACAAGAGAATGGATACAAAGTGGAGCACGTCGACGATGTGCTCGGGAGTGTGCCTCATTTTGCACCAAAGAACTTTACGGTCTCGGCCGTACCAGTATCCTCTGAGAGGGCAGACAACGGAGGTTCTGATTGCGGACATAAGCGCTATTAAAGATCAGGCTTACCAGTCTATGGTCTTGGGTATTTTATAGAAATTGGATTATATTCAAATGAGATAATTATGTTACTCTCTTCTAATCGCTGCCGGAGTTGATTTCAGCATATCGAATAATCGCATTCAGCAGTTATAAAAAAGAGAGTTAATGCAACACAACAGCATTCTAGTTGACGTAACAGGGGTCTGACCTTTGATGTACGACAAATATGCGCGCGGGGTTTAACGTTGTTTGTATGCTTCTGAACTCTCCTTCAATGATTCAAGAATAGCTACAAAGCAGACCGACAACCCAGCTATCCCTCCACTACCCCATCGGCAGTCACAATCCAAAGAAGTTCCTCTTCCCGCAGATTGTTAACGGGGTCGGACCGGTTATCTTCAGAACATACCGAACTGCACGGTAGCCAGGACGAGGGCTTCTGCCGCTCTCATGGATAAAGGTAGGCCCCTCTTCTCTTCCGCAGCTATACCTCAGTCCGTCTGATGAAGGTATCAATCCCGAGAGGCCGATGTGGAGTATGCTTTCTCTCCGCCGTAATATTACCTGCGCCGTTACCGGTTTACATGGCGACGGAGCTATTCCATACAGTATTTCGGGGCGTGAACCGCACACTCTATGTACCGCGCGGTGGCATAGCGAGGGTACTTCCGCATGATGTCCATAGATACGCTTGCGTACAGTCCTGTATTGACCAGAAGACGGTTCGCCCCTCGTTTCTTTACATAGTCTGCTCTGCCTTTAATTCCGAGCGGCTCAGCTGAAGCCCCCCACCTACCCTCACATTCCCCAATTATGCCCCTCTAGTCATATCTCTAGATCTTCTTCCCGTACGGCGAGGGCTTCAGCGACGACGGCGGACAGTGGAAGGCGGCGGTGGTGACGGCTGGAATGATGGCGAGCACCGAGAACGACGGCGCTTGCTGAGTCTGTGTGGATTTCAGATCCGTACGTGAGATAGTAGCCTCCTGTGACTCACAAGGTCTCGAAGCGCGACGCTGAAAGACTTCTTCTGGCTCTGGTAACTGCTAGTTGCACCGCCGGGCATGAGCTTCGTCGAGGATGTCGCGCGGGTTGTGCATGGTAATGCTGAGAGCTACCGGTCTTTCGAAAAGAACATCGAGATCAGCTGCGCTCAGCTATGGGCGCATGAGCGAGGTTATGCGCGATTGGGTATACCACACGGTGTCAGCAGTTGTTGTTTAGAGCCCGTCAACTCCGCACGAACATGGTGATCGCGTGAGGGCAGGCTGCCTCGCGTAAACAGCGTCGCGTCGTTCGAGCGCTTGTCAACAGCGACTTGGGTCTCCGTTCATGTGCGCTGCTTCTGGTCGCCTGTGAACAGCGACTTCAGTCTCCGTTTAGGTTCGTTAGTTACAATTCTTCCTCAAGTGCCGACAGCGCCGGCAGCTCAATGAAAAATCGGAGCAGCGCGCAAAGAACTGAATGAAAAAGATGTTCGCATCAGCCAGAGGCAGTGTAATACTGGCGACACTGTGCCCGCAACTATGAGCAAGCTCAGGGAGAGGAGGACCGATTCAAAAAGTAGGAAAAGTTGAAATGGCACCCGGATCAAAACCTCAGATGCCATCTGCAACGGGGATGTTGAGGTTAGAAAGAGAGAGACGGGGACGGGTTTATATACCAAGGGCGACGCGCTAGTGATTCGCTTAGCGGCTTCAGATCACGCTTTTCCTGCTAGCTCGGACGCCCGGGTGTTCTGGATCATTCTACCAGGGTAGGCAGCAGTTCTAGGGCAGTGACGGCAAGGTCAACCGCGCCAAGAGCTCAGAAACAGGATCTGAGCCTGATTGCGGCTGGACATCATGGTACAGCAGCAGGGACTCCGCCACATCTATCCATTTCCTAATCGAGCTGGGAGATAAGGTAGTAGGCGATATGAGATTGATGTACACTGGCCGCGTGCCTTTCACCATAGTTCCCAGAGCGTCCTTTTCCCCATCAATCTTATTATCACGCCACACTGTGTTCTAGCACTACACTAGAGTGTCTCTTGGATGCCACACATTTATTACACCGGTAGAGTCTCATATTCAACACCGCATCCCTGTCGCACCGGTGAATAGATTTTGGATCACGCTAGAATATTGAGTCACGACACGTCAATTGCTTCAATTCCGGCTGCATCTTGTGAGAAAATGGATGTAAATGGATGAAATTGCGTATAGGCATGGGAAGGTGGCGTGATAGGTGCAATCTTAAGGTGGGCCGCGTTTTTGTGGTAAAATCCCGCAGTGGTGAAAGACGAGCCAGGCAACCGCCCAGACCGAGCACGCCAGATCGTCAAGTTTCTCATTCCGATGACGCATAACGGCCCTAGCAAACGGTCAGCATTGCCCTTCTATGGTCACGCGGGCTTCGCGGAACCTTCCAGCAGATCTGCTGCCCTGATCGAGCACTGCCTTGAGTCACATGACGCCCCATAGCGTCTTCCTCCTAGCGGCTCGGCGTTTCCCCTCGAGTATATAAAGGCCCTCTCTCCTTCTCCTCTTCTCTCCTCATTCGCGTTTGTTTTTTGTTTTGGTACTACGCTAATTAACTATGCTAGTACCACGCGAATTCCTGAGTGTCGCCAGTATTACACTACCTCTGGCGATGCGTCTATCTTTTCATTGACTGCTATAGCTGTTGCTATACCTTCGAGGAAGAGTCTTCTCCATTATGTGAAATAAGTCGTGAGGTTGTTCTTGTGTACCTGCAGTGCTACTGGGGTGTTTGGGTAGCCGTGTTTTGATTCGGCGTAGGCAGATTGCGCGTCCTGTTATCCAGAGGTACGCTTTCAGAGCGGCCACACAGTCTTCTGCAAAGCCTGCTACGGCAAGGAATACGTGTGGCTTCCTGGTTTATGGTATCTAGAACGTACATCGATCCTCGTGTCTATAGTCCCCTCGCGACTGGCGATGGGGTCGCGTAGGTGACGAAGCGCTGCCCAGGTGCGCAGCGAGCCTCAACCGTTCGCAATACGGAGTCCGCAAGGATTCGGACACTCTAGCCTGTCTTCTCTGCTTTACTTCTTTGTGTAAGTTCCGGTGATGGTTTCCATATGTAGTGCAGGGTGCGCAGCGACGCGAGCAAACAGCTCGGAAGGCTACACTGAAGCGCGCATGGGTTTCGCAGGATATCGACTACGCCGGCATGGCAGGCTGTCCCTGAATAACGCTCTTCGCGTGCATTTTCAGCCCTCTCGAGGAATGCATGAGACTACTCGACTGTACGTCGCCGATCCTCAAGACGCCTTCGTACATCCAGATGCCTGCACGGGCTGCTTTTGATCTCTGGTATCCGTATAATATCGGCGCGCAGCAACCAAAAGAACAACCCAGACACAGAAGGTAATACGAGGATAGTTGAATACAGCTTTTTCGGTGCGTGTATTGAGCCTACCTCTTGGGGGCTAGCAATACCCCGCCTGCTCAGGTGTCGCCGGCGACATTCCTGAGGCTCCACCCACTCGAAGTACCAACAGAAGTCTTCAGACACTCAAACCTGCCTGCATTATACCTCCTACTCCTCTCTTTGCGATATTTATATTACTGACGCGCAGAAGCATTCGCGAATCTTCCTCGCCGGTCGCGCGTCGCGCTCTCGCGACAGTCACCAGGTCGGAGACCTCAGTCGCACAAAACATCCATCGGAAGACCTTACATAGTCGAGCACATATTAAGCTCGCTATGTTCTACAATCTATATCATCGGCGTTGCTCACAGGCATTGGGAGACCAGGACCGCGTTCTCGTCGCACCTGCGCCCATCTCTGGCGGCCGTCGCCGGGCCCAACAACCACGTGCAGCATGTCGAAGCTTCAACGAAGGCCTCATTACTCGAAAGACTCTTCGGGGCATGTATCATCTGACTCTTTCGAGGTCGTGATATCACTAACACGAGATAGAAGATCTACTCGCCCTCTTGCCCTGAAGCCGTCCTGTGCCGCCATGCGCCATCCTCTCGCATCCGCCCGCCGCTGCCGCCGGTCTCGAGGCCCCCGTCAACCCGTTCATATTCTATATCACACGGTTTACTTCGAAGAAGGAATAATTGGATTGTGGGATTGGGCGGTGGGGCTGGAAGGATTGAGAACTTGCAGTCGTGCTGGGACGCATCTTGCTGTCGCGGGTGAGCCCGTACCGCCAGAGCTCATGGCAAGCCTGCGTGCCATTTTGACAGAGTATAAGAGGCTACAAAGCTGAGTGCTGGTCTCTGACCTCGCTCCGCTCCGTGCGACTGCGCGGTGGGGCAAGGGAAGGCGCATGTAGCGACAGAAGTCGCGCATGGCCACCAGGCAAGACGATGGACTTGTTCAGGTAGCTGGGATAGCGGGATAAATTGAGAATAGATTCAGCATGTACATATGAACGCGGGGCCGTAGCAGGGTGATCTTTAGGATGATCTTGTACTATAGAGATACATGTGATCTGGCGACACCCGTGGACTGCTGCGTCGGGTCGCATAAGACAAGAGTAATGTAAACCAACCACAACAACAAGTCGCGTTACTATATGAATACAAAGGGAAGGCCGTGAGCGCGACATCGTACAAGGGCGTGGGTGAAGTGCTAGGATAGAGACTGAGCGCAACCTCGGGCAACAGTGAAGCATCATGACGGAAGACCAACAGGCAGGTCCCACAACAACTAAATAAACTCTTCCTCAAATGCATAGCAGAGCCATGGCAGTCAATGAAAAGAAATCGATATGCAGAAGCATAGAGGGGGTAGTCAAAAATTCCCGGATGGAGGCAACATCCGAAGCACCCGAAGGCAACCTGTTACGCACACACAAAAAGTTAGCACGCACAGGATGGAGAGTGTAGAAGGGACGGAGGGTGGCAGCTTTATATACCCCGAAAACGCCAAGCCCTTAAGCGACTGGACATCTCACGTGATGGTGAATAGCGCTACTGCAGCTTCAGCAGGCGCTAGTGGGTCGAGAAACTGGGTAAATCTGGGCAGGTAGGTTCTAGACTTGGATTAATGAGTAAAGGCCCAGAACAGGCCATAGCTATGGCGGCACACCATGCAACGGCGGCACTTTTCAATCGAATTGGACGTTTCGTCATCGTAAACATACGGGATCATAAGACAATCAAGGCAGTGGGAGATTTGAACCTCTTTAATATCAAGTCTCTATTTTAATCCGTCATTCATAGCACTATCAAGAAACGCACAATGATCACATAGCAAGGGAGGGCAAGGAGAACACATTTTCTCTCGGAATATCTATTTCACTTGTTTCTTTAGGCTGTATGGAGAAAAGACCTCAGCGTTCCTCGAACAATGGCCGAAAGTCATGCATCGCTGTACTTGTTCAAAGAATTGGATCTCAATCGTAGATCGTAGTATGCTGTATCTCAGGATCAGAGAGCCATGCAACACCGACGATGGAGAGCAGAGTAAGTGTTCTCGACGTTGATTTTGTCAAGACAGATCTGTTGGGGGCAAGATTCAGCAGGGGTAAAGCTTCTCAGCGCCGATTCTGGCCCCGTCGAGTCTGGTCCCGCTGAATCTGGTCCCGCCGAATCTGGGCCCGCTGCCTCTGGTCCCGCCGAATCTGGGCCGCCCGCATATAGCCGATATCCTGGATTGACGGTAAAGGCCAAGGCCAATACCAAGAGGCAGGACCACGACCGCGAAAAACAGGACCACCCCTTCCGCGAGAGCCAGGACCGGCAGCGGGAATAGGGTTGACCCGGTACCTGCTACCCGTCTTGGGCATCTTGATCACCTGGAGCCCGTACACGATCATGCTTGCAGGCACAAGCGGGACATTATGCGCTTGTGAGATTCCCGCAGCAGTGGTCACAATCTGGAACTTTGTGCCCCTCCAGTTCACCGCGGCAAGATCCGCATCTTCAGTCTCCAGAAGACTGTATGTGTGCTCATCGGTCCTAGCAAACGGGATATTGTAGAGCCTGCTGTTGGCTTCGACGGTCGTAACAAATCGATACGAAATTTCATCATCCATCTGCACCGTGAAGATCACGTCGTCGCCCATCATGGTGGTGGTGATATAGCCAACCTTCGGAGGAGGAGGGACGATACGGCCGTGGCCGATTTTGAGACGCACTAGGAGGCTCTCCTTTCCGCCAGACTGTGCGTCGAGTGGCGTAGCAGCTGCGGATTCGGTAGGAATACGTGCGCTGATCTCTGCCGCAGCGTATTCTTCGTCGGTTGAACCTTCCGCGTCGGCATCACTTCCGGACCACTGCTCGAGTATTAGTCAGATATGGATTCCGACTGCGTAAAGAGACTCACAGAAGCTTCCTCAGTCTGATCGATTCCCGCATTGTGCCCCGCGACAGCCGCGGATGCTTCCTCCGAGTTCTGCATCTGGCGACAGTCAGCCGTGGCTCTGACAGCTCTGCTGGTAGGTACTTACTGCAACTGGGTTCTCGTCAACTTCGACGGAAGCAACGATGTCAGCGCTGTCCGAGTTGGGTGCGCCAGTTGGCTCGCCCTGGTACGGCCAGCTTGGGTTCGACATGGTTGACGTGCGCGGCGGCAATTGGATAGGCGGGCAGTAACTGAAGTAGAAATCGCCGTCTGGGTAAAAACTGGGCAGTGGGTCGGGCGTGCCAACTACGCGAAACGCCGGCTTACGTAGTGGTACTGCAGTCGTGCTTGGACCAACAAACAAATCTGCTTTCACCTATCAGATTATTATCCCACCACAGCATTCTTCTCGACTTGAAACACCATGCAACGCTTCTGTTACTCCGTAAGAATATACATGTGAAATTTCTTATCGCTCAAAAGAAGCACACTTTGATGTCCCTTACTCGCTGAGTAAGCCACTCGCATGAATAGAGCCTTCTGAAAGCCGTATCCGAAGCCTAACACGGGCGTGAAATTTTTCAACTTGTTCAAGCACTCATGCCCCATTACTCAAAATTTCGGGTCAGAGACCTAGGTGAGCCAATACCCGATGCCTCGCAAGTTGCTCTTCTACTTCATCTCCTCCTCCCTGTTCTCCATCCCTAATTGCATCGTCTGCGTCATTGTGGCCTGGCGCGGCAGATTCATGTGCGGTTTCGGAGCCCTGCTTTGGGATACTAGTTAGCTTGAACCGTCCGGGCGTTTGGAAGGGATGCCATCCTCACTTTTTAGGTCTTGGATTCGCTTCTGCAGGGTCTTTGCGTAGATGCGGTGGCGGAAGTGGTTGTATCGGTCAGGGAATCTGTTACCTGGAGTTGAATGTAAGACATTCACTGACGAGGGATACTTATTACCTACAACGACTTGACTGTAGCCGCTGTTCATCTAGTTTCCCAAGTCCCATGCCTGGTCGACATGGACCCACCAGCTTCTTGCCATCTACGAAGTGTCAGTAGCAATAATTGTGTATATAGGTTACTTGACTGGAACGGACGGTGTAGGAAGGAATATAAGTTGTTGACGATGTCAGTAGGTCAGAATCTGTTGCCTAACGGTGCGTAATTTTTTAGGTCGGACTATCCTAGCGGTGCAGCGCTTCGAAGTAAAACAAAGCATTCACCCAAGCCCGGCCGCGAAGCGCATTTCCTGCCCGCCTACCAAGCCACAGGCTGCACCTCGCTTCTTTTGGCCGCGCTAGCTCCAAACACTCAACAATGATCTTGCCTCCTCTGGTGCGCTCTCTGATGCCCTGCACTAGCAGTCTCTGCTGCCACCCACCTTCTCGCTGAGACTCGCGAGATTTCCTTTCTACGTTACAGGCTGTCCGTGTTTCTGTCAACTCGAATTCGCCCTCGCATCGCACACCCCACTACTTTGCAGTGGGCCGGGGATCCGCCATCGTCCGAAGCGCATTGTACGCGAGGTCCTGCAGGTGCGTCCATGTCCAAATGGTCCTCCTCATCGACACCTGCTCGCAAAGATGAAATTGAAACAAAGTCTGTTGATATGACAGCCTTGGCAGAGCGGTTGACGACGATAACGGAGCTGTTCTGGACGCTTCATTCTCCCCGATCCAACATCAACCTTTCGCAGCACCTTGGCTAACACTTCTCGTTGACAGTAACATCCTCCCATCGACCAGCTTCCATCCTGCCTTTCGAGCGACGAATATTACCGGCTACGTGGTGTGATTCCTCTCGTAGAGCTGCAAACAAGCATGGCTTATGACGCAGACCCGGGGCGTGCGGCATGCGCCCCTGCCATGGAGACCCTCCGTCAATGCTCGCTCAACCTTATGGCTTCGAGTCAAACTTTCTACAAGGACTGTCGGTTAGCTATGGCCTGTCAGGAAGTTCACACAAAGCCCCGCGTACATCCGGTTATATCAGTGGAAGAATGAGAGAGACTGAGTTGATTGTAACAAGCTAACCAGAGGATCCCTTAAGTACGAGGATCGTAGTCAGCAGCAGCTAGTCTACATAAGGTTGGCAGTATCATGTGACAGTGTGGAATGCGATACCACCTACACTAACACATCTGCATCAACTGTAGCAAAGAGGACGCCTGCGCGTGCGTCTACCAAATAGCCAAGTGTCACCACTTCGTTTGTCGCAGCTGCATCGCCAACGGAATGCAGCATTTAGCGAATGCATCCTGCTTGTACTGCCCGTGCTGCCCTCTTGGGACCCCAACCGCCTGTGGCTTCAAGGCCGTCGGCCCGCCCGATCAAGAACTACTTCGCGCACAATACCAACGATATTATATCATTCGAGAAGGGTCTCGCGGCGGACAAGATGGAGCATGTCCAGTACAGTGCAGAGACACGACTCAACATGTATCCGAATGGGGAGGGTGAGCTGATGCTGGTGGACAACTATGAGGCATGGCTTCTCCTGTTTGGGTCCATCAACGAAGTCAAGAAGCAGAACCCAAAGGTCGACATTCTTGGGGAGGCGCCTTTGGAGTTAATGGAAATCTTCAATCAGAACAGCGCTTGCAACGGTCGATAGTACGCTATCGTGAGGCTTATGGCCATTACTTATCGCTCGTTTTTTGGTGTTGTTATCGATCGATCGCTTAAAATAAGCAGGATTACGTATAATAAGCCGCACTACGGCAGTAAATTACTATAAGTAGTTTAGCGTACAAATTAGAGTGAATTGAACTCTAGGAAGGCTGCTTCCGCTGCTGTCTGCTCCCTGTCCTTTCGCTCAATTTGATTACTGCGTTTGATAAGAGGACACTTAACTACGCAGTTCTTAAGCTAGTTCTTCTGTAGTTGGATAGCCTTAATAGTTGATGCTAATAGGCTGTTTTGATTGTTGGTGATAGTGCGTCCAGCTGTACTAAAGCAGCGCTTACACTCACAGCTGGTACTTGGGATAGAAAGGAAATTAACAGCTATTTTGAAAAGTATAGGGTACTTACTGCGGCTAACTTTTAGCCACCAAAGCTATGGGTTAGCTATTAACTCCTAATAGGCTTTGTCTTTGTTTAGGTCCTTGTTTGAGATTGTTAATATACTTGTCTAATTAAGAGCTGCGTTTGTGCTGTTTGTAGCTGTGGTTGCTGTAAAGGTACTCTTAATTAACCTCTATGATAGCTGCAAGCGGATTATTGGTGTAGCTAGCGGGTAGCTTGCGTCTTTGGGGTTGCTCCTTGTTTTGCGTTTCATTTAATAATGCTTTAGTAGCGAGATACTCCTTAAACGTGTTGCGGAGAGAATTGTTTAGCCTTTCGCTGCTAATCTTAGTAATCACGCCAGTGAGATTTGAACTAGTTAAGGCGCAGCCTAGGGTGGAGAGCTGTAGCGATAGTATAGAAGCTCGGAGTTGGTTGGTTCTATAATAAGCTTCTCCCAGTAGGTGTTAAGCTTCTCCAGGCCATAATTGATAGCTAATTTGAAGTAGTAGCTCTCATCGTTGTTATTAAACTTACTAGCCGCAGTGTTGTAGTGCTGCCACAAGGCTTAAAGGTTGATAATAGTTTGCTATAATAAGCCAAAGCCTGACACGCTGTTGCTGCCTTTAAGTGCTTTGCAGAGGTTGTACGGCACCTTTAAAAAGATAATAAGATTGTTAACCTCTAGCCAATTGTTGTCGGAGAGAGCGTCAAGTATAGGGTTGTAGTGAGAACTATTACTATTATCGTCGGCATTAAACTCCTTGTCGTTCTTGACAGTTTGTCGATATTTGCGTTAGAAGGCTTTAATTGGCTCACGCAGCTTACTGCAACAGAGAAGTATGAGATAGACTGAGTGCCAGCGTACCCCGCCGTCCTGGAGTAACTGAAGCTTAACAAGCTTCTATGTAGGGTCCTTATCACTAAGATCGCTAAAGACTGAATAAAACAACTTACGACGTTTGTGTGTGAGGCACAAACAGCTCTTACAAAGTTGTGAAGCTTGCTAATAACGCTGTGGTTGCGGTAAAGTCTTAATTAATTAATAGGAGCTGCCTGAGCAAGCTCTTCTTCAAACTTCGAGACTCCTTCACCATACAACGTTGCTTTGACAATAAGGTTGATAATGTGACCTGCGCAGCGGATGCGGTGCTGAGTACCAAGGCAGAGAGTTGTAGACTCCCTGTTGAGGTGTTTAATGAGTTTCTGTCGTTGTTATAGCGTTGTTGCCTATAAAATAGTTAAAGTTTGACTTTAAAGTTGTACTTTTGCATAACGTCAAGTATTACTAAGGCCTGCGCACTAGCTGTGTGATCACTAAGGAGGTTGTAGAAACCTATTAGGAGGTCTCGTTGATTGTAATTAGCGTCAACGAAGTGAGCAACTACACTTAGGAAGCTGAGATGGTTGGCGGACGTCTAAACGTTAACGCTTATAGCAACCTTTCTAGCAGCTGATTGGATGAGCTGACGTACCTCAGCCTTCTGATCCTCGCACTGCTTCCTGATGTATAACGAGAGTGTGTTTGACGAATTAGGTAAGGCGTGTAACAGCTCCGCACGATTCCAGGTTAACAGGCCTTGGGTTGAAGGGTTCGTAACGTCTTGGAAGCTTAAATCTCTTATAATCGTCCAGTCAACAACTAAGGCTTGGAAGCTATCCTCCTCCTAGGGCATATGTAACGGCTGAGTTGAAGAACTAGGGACGTGCGCAGCAGCTGTGAAGGAGGACTCTGGTAGAGGTATAGGCGTACTAGGGATACGCCAGCCAGTAGATGGATTAATAGAGTGTACTTTCCGCACGTGATCTTGGATGTGTGTAGTGCCGTTGATAGCTATAGCGTTATTAGTTTGACGACTTTGGTGACAAATCTTACACAGCTAAAGCTTAGTAATGCTGTTATTGTCCTTAGTGTACTGTAGTTAAAGCCCGAAACGCCATATATCAGAGAGCGCACGGCGACCGGATATATAGGCTGTGACGGATTTTAGGTGAGTACGTCAGCGGTGCTGTGATTACGTCAGCGCCTTGGCCCGTGCTCTACTCAGGAGTATACGGGGCTCCCATAGCTCAATAGTTACAATCAACAATTGCCTCAACTTTCGACTAAGGATCTCAACGCGCTCCAACATAGGCCTTATACCTGACGGCATAGCCTAATCGGGAAGGCTGGAGCCGCTTACCCTTCCGATACACATAGTGGAAATCGACGTCAAACCTCACGCCGCATACAGCTGTCTTATCTGTTGGCAGCGGGTAATTGTGGGTGGGAGGGCCTTCGGGTAACAGTAAAGGTGATAACGATGGAGAGCCAAGACAGATAGCAGATGAGGTTTGAGAGCCAGGTTGGGAGGACGACGATGAGGCTTGAGAGGCTTAAGAGTACTTAGAAGCTCTTATCTTGCCAAGCCTCTAAGAGCTGGGCCCATAGTAGGTTAGTGAAGGTGTTGCTAGCAGCAAGGTATTGTGTGAAGTGTGGTTATTAGCCAAGTATTAACGTATTATTAAGTGTTGGAGCGTTGAGATCCTTAGTCGAAAGTTGAGGCAATTGTTGATTGTAACTATTGAGCTATGGGAGCCCCGTATACTCCTGAGTAGAGCACGGGCCAAGGCGCTGACGTAATCACAGCACTGCTGACGTACTCACCTAAAATCCGTCACATTAAGAGATGCGGATGTGTATAGAAGCGTAGACAGCTTTAATCAATTGCGTGGGTGTGTTCTTTTAGGTGGGTTAACGATTAACAATTGACAACTAACGATTGCCGATTGATTATAGGCGTACGGGCGTTATGGTGTTTGGGGGATAATGCCGGAGGCGTCAACATCGCTGCTCCCAGGGGAGCAAAGTTAGTGGTTGAGCCGCCTAGGTATAGGTCTATTGCACGCGTCAGCGTTCAAGCACATAGGACACACTAAGCTAGTACAAGATTCTTACACATACAAATATCGTCTGTACGCGCTAAAAGAGCAAAAAAAAACGCAACAATCGCGTTATGGCGTGGATATGCAAGAGGTGGTAATACTGTTAATCTTGTACGCGAGGTTGGTGTTGAGGCCCGCGGAGTTTAACTACCCCACAAAAGCCGCAGAGCCGCACTATACCTAATTAGGCCACACAACACCACTAAAGTATCGCGATTATTACAGTACTACGGTAGGCCTCACTACTATCGATCAACTACGGTATCGCCTGCCTTGTCTACTATCGATCGATTGAACACGTGACGATAGATGATAGATAGTAGTACCGACGATAGTACGGACCGTTGCAAGCGCTGAATCCGAATCCGGTCAGGGCCGCCTTCAAAGCCCACATCTCCAAGAAGAACCGCCTTTGGGTTGCTGAGGCTCCTCAATTTCGTGCAGAACTCGAGAATCTCTGCGAGAAAGATCTTCTTCAACATCTTCTTCGTCAACCCCGGAGATCTCGGGAAAGGCGGATGGGAAGATGTTCAAGGGCCTTCGGGCTTCATGAAGATTCAGTACGACGCAGCGAAGGTCACGGACGAGAGGTTGGCAAGGTGGAGCAAGGGATGGGGCGAGGTGGTGCGTTCATATGGTCGGAGATGCTGGCCTTGCGCAGCTACGAGCGCTTTGTGCTCTGAGATCTCTAGGAATTTGAGACGGTGGCATGGCGTAAGAGGAAGTGAGGAGGATGTAAGAAGTTTCCTCTTATCATCATGTACAGTACAACTGTATGTAAAACACGGCATCATCTTTGCCGCAATGAAGATCCTCTACCGATTTTCATAAGCCCTTCTACCTCTTCCACCGTGGTCTTAATACCTAGCCGCTCCATGTTCCGCCAACACGGCAAGATTATCAGAATATATGAGAACATGAACCAGTGCTGCATGATTAGCTTGACTTCTTCCGAGTTGCTTTTCGCCTGCTCTGCGTAATCATTAATCGCTTTTAGGTCGAACAGGTCGAAACCTTCGGCTTCAAGCTGGGCCCCATGAAACCTCGATGATATACTGGCGAAGAGCTCCGTCCACGAGATCTTTCCAAGCGGTGTGATGAGAAACCTGCGAGCAGGATTTAACGGCAAAAAGTGATTGTAGATTGCTTGGAGGAAGGGGTTTCGAACAAAGCCTTTCAGTGTCTGGTCAGAGAGAACCATGTTATGCCGTGGCGGTGTATCCGTGGGCATAAGCATCGGGTCAATATAATCAAGCATGTGTGTATCATGCGAATCAGCGGGTCTTATGGTATCCTCCACCAGTCCCGCGGTCTCCGGCTCTATGTTGTCGAACATGTATGGGTAAGTTTGAGTGATCAGCAGTCGAGCCTCCTCCATATCAATTCCAATACGATTCTGCTTACCTTTTCAATGCGTTTTCAGCACACCCACACAGCTTTCCCTTACAGCGTTGTACCGTATACCAAAAGGTCTGCGATGTTTCTCTTCCAGATACGATTCTGCATGACGGCCCAGCGGATTTAGGAATATGGGTTACGTGATAGACAAAAGGTGGCTTGAGGACGACGTTGTAGATCTTTGGAAGTTTAGGAAAGTCAATGACTTTGTTACACTTTGGCCGGGAACAATGGATTTCCGAGCTGCGGGTGTAGTACCATTCCTCAAGAAGACAGTTTTGGCAGTGGAGCTCATTAGAAGGATGGCAGCTTAGAGACTACAGGGGAAGCTCGGCGTTGATGGCCTTGACCTTGCGTGTACGGCAACTGCCACGGAGATCTGGTAGACGGATGGGGGTAGCGGTAGAGCTACTCATTTGGATGTTGTATGGCTTTGAGACTCGGACGTAGATAGAATGTTGTTGTTGGTAATATCGGATGTACAGGTGTTCTTGTACTGGAAGTACCTGGACGTGTACAAGCAGTCTCAGCATCATTTTGACAATCCTCAGACTTCAACATCAAACAAATCCCTCGATACCAAACTTTTCCCAGTCTGGCTTATAGATACAGTACCCTAAATGTATGCCTACAGTGTCTAAGACTGTCTTAGTACTTCCGCAGTCTATGTCGCATCTTGCTATACTTCATCGGAACATAAACTAGTTCTTCACATAGTTTGGAGAAACCCCGTATATGCCAGGAAGATGAAATATAACTTAACATTGCGAAGCTTGACTAGCTTAAGTTTGCTCAAGGTTTATAAACAATCAATCATGTTGGGGGACGGATCCCGATGTATGCTACGAAGCTTGTAGTACTTGCTATTGCAGTTACATGTCTCAAAGAACTTTGACGCCCGCCTGTATAGGGATTGAAACAAACAAAGAGAAGATCATCAGACTTCTGATGCCATTCGCCGTTTCTACCAGAGGCCTCATCAGTCCAGCCCTCAAACACACTATCCGCCACAGTTCATCACTCTGCGTGCCTTGACGCAGAGCATCCAGTATCCCCACAATACGCTACCGAGTCTTCGCGGGGCCCTCGCATACATCTGTACATGTTCATCCCCACATTGGCGGACCCCTTGCCCATTCCTGTCTCCGTATTCGGTCCTAATCTCCCTATGAAGAGCCTCATCCTCGCCTCCATCATGGCGCAACGTATATCCCAGTAGCCCCTGCACTACGGCCGTGCAGAATCGGGCGGCTATCTTCCTCCGCATGTGTTATGACTTCCATCTGCTGAAACCGTATCGGGGCGCGGAGCGTATCCCATCGACTCCTGCTGTACGACGGTGCAGAACCGAGCCGCCCTCTCCCTCAGCATGTATATTGACTTGCATCTTTTCGAACCGCATTCCTTGTAACCCCTGCGGTACAAAGTGGCACAACGGAGTCTCCGTCTCCGTCCGCATGTATACCGACTTCCGTCTCTTGAGCCCGTATCAAGGCGCGAAGTGTGTCCCAGCAAGCCATGTTGTACGACATCGTAGACCCGAGCCCCCGCCTGCCTCCGCATGTATATTTGACTTCCGTCTGTTCGACCCGTATGTTGCGAAGCCATCGAAGAGCGCGGCGTCGTAGTCGTAGAAGGGGCTGTAGGAACGCGGCGTCGGCTGGCTGAACCCGCACAGGCACTGGCGGATAACGGTCTGTATGAGCGCAGCGTAGAACCGCCTGTGCTGGCGCGGGCATAATACGGGGTGTTCGAGGGTTGGGGGCGCTCGTGAGCTTTCGGGGCGCGAAGTTTGCTCGAGGAAGTAGACGGTTATGCGGTAGATGTAGGTCTTCGGGTCTGCGATGTTGACGCTGATGAAGGTATTCGCATCCGTACCGCTGAATCTAATGAAGCCAATTGCGGCGCGCTCTCATGCCGCCGTCCTCGCGCTGCTCGATGAAGCGCCGGCCGAGGATGCCTTTCTCCACAGCCACGGGGTACAAAGGCATAAGCCGTGTTGGAGATGCCAGAGGTAGAGGAAAGAGTCTTATTTCGTGTACCATCATACCTTGATGAGATAAGTCGGGGTGGGGTAGTTTCCGACACCGGGTAGTTTCCGACACCCCGCAAAATTTCGCCGCTGCCACCACTTGGGTTGCGAATATGCTCACAACTTTATCAAATAGATTTGTAAAAATATAAAAAAAATCGTATTCGAAGTATTTAATCGCTTTCTTTATCTATGCTTAAATCACGATCAAGATATCGTTGTGTTCGTCGTCGTTCTCGCGCCGAACGTCGAACCAATGGCTGCTCCGCTTCCTCTTTAGAGCTACTTTCCTCCTCTACGATAATGACCTTCTGCGATGCGTTTCTCACTTTGCGAACACGTTGAGAGGGCACCTGATTAGCCTGCGAGAGAACTTCTGTAAGACTTGCGAAGCGTTCGTTTGGATCAATTGCGACTTTGCGGCGTTTTGGCGGATTTGCTTGATTAACCTGCTCGCGCAAGGAAGCAATCTTATGATTTTTCGTGGTGACCTCCATTGAGGTACGGTCAAATGCCTTGGCGGTAAGCCGAACACATCGTCGTGTAGTTGGTGAGAAGCTCTTTTCAGAAAATAGCTTTACAACATCGCTGCCACGTTTTGGCGTCCTGATATCCTTGGTAGAAGAGGGTGGTGTTGACGGCCGTTCGCGCACCACCACCCAGCGAGAACCCAAGGGCTTCCTCACGTTCTTAGGGTACAGCCCTGTTGCTTTCCACCCAGATCGGACACACTGCTCTCGAAGGCCGATTTTACGCGCTTCTGCATAAAATTCGAGAAACTTGGCCTTCCTAAGCTTCGTTGCATCTGTCTCAGCCCCATACTCGCCGACGAAGCGCCGATACGCCACCTTTAGGCTGGAGAAATAACTAAGATCTAAAGGCTGGAGTATATGTGAAGTATGGGCAGGGATAAAGAGCAAGTGGACATTATTTATGTAACATGCAGTCATAAATTCGTCCGAGGTATGACTGCCATGGCCGTCAACAATGAGCAACCGTGTCTCGGACGGATCGTCAGGCTCAGTCTGGGGCAAGAACACCTTCTCCAGCCACTCGACAGCAATATCATTACTTGTCCACCCATTTTGCGAGAAGGTAACATGCCAGCGAGGATGTTGAGTCAAAAACTCCTTCTTAAAACACTGCTCCTGGATGCTCTTAGCCTTGAAGATGACCAAAGGTTCAAGAACGACGCCGAGCGTAGAGATACACTCTACTACAGAGGTCCAAGTACGGGCATTTATTGTCTTAACTGGTACAGCATTAGGGTTCTCTTGCGAGGAGCCTATGACAAGCCCATTAACTCCCTGGCCCTCCATGATACCGCCCTCGTTGGCGTTGTACCTGTGTCGGGGGGAATCCAGGTCACGGTCTCGTACAGGTCGAATATTTGCCTGATACTTTCAGGAGTGGCCGCATTTATGCGTTCCCAGCTAGTCCGGCGGCCCAACTTTGACTTGATGGCTGGGGCGGCGTCTCATAAATTGACTAGTCCACTCCTTCCCCAGGTTCTTGTGGTCACCCTCTCGCTTGAGAACGGCCGTTGCGATGGCTCGCACTTGCGCATGGGTTGGCGCGTAACCAAGGGCTTCTTGACGGAGAATCCAGCGCTCTAGATGCTCTTCTTGAATAACTGAAAGCCGCTGTGCATAGTTGCTAACAATCAAGCTGGCTTGATCGGCTTGATCGAGCTTGATGATCACGTGACTGGTCCAAGCCATGGATGGTCAATCAAGCCAAGCCTAGAGTTGAAAACTTGGGTTCCAATCAAGCCTCGGAGGGCAGGCTTGATTGGAAAGCTTGATTAGCTTGATAACTTAGCACTATTAGCGGGGTTTTTAATGAGGCTTTTGAGTTACCTATATAGACAATCTCGCGATAATTTTCTAGTGTTATAGCTAGCTTAGTAAGCCTTCTAGCGCTCTGTTCTAGTGCACCTATGCACCCGAAAAGCGCGTCGTCGTCCTATCTTTTTTAGTGCTAACAACGTATACTGTGTATTGCCCTTTCTAATTACTTTTACTATTATTGCCGCTATGCTAGCGCCCCAAGCTATTAAGCGGAAGTACAGAGGCGGCAATAGCCTGAATAAGCGCGTAAAGCTGAGCAGTACCGCATTACAGCCTATTAACGTTAACGCGTCGTAGTCTTAGCGTATATCGCCACGCAAAGCAATAGTTGCAGCAAGCTAGGCAACCTAGGCAACTATAGTGCCTACTTTTAAGTTGAAATTACGCGATACCCAAGCCGCAGACGCTCTTGTCGCGCCTACTAAGGGCAGCAAAGCCGCCACAGTGGCTACACAGCAGAGGACAACAATGCAGTAGAGGAGGGATTTAACGCGCTGTTTAAGGACAACTTCGAGGGCATTAACTTCCTACGCCTGCCTAAATATATAAAGCCGCTAGCAACCCAGAAGCAGAAGAAAAGCTAGGTATACCAGCACAGTTACCGCGTTGCACTACGCAACAACCTATCGCGAATCTTCTTTGTCTGCCGTTACTGCCACCAGCGCAAGGTTATAGATGCTAGCGGCGGTGGCTTGTACGAGACGACAACATTAACATTAACATCAGCGCGCCACCTTAAGCAAGAGAAGCGCGGCTATAGTCACCTTGCGCCAAGTAAGGCGCGCCTAACAAAGGCAGTTGATGGGTCGCTGCGTGCTATTATTAAGAATGCCAAGATTAAGGTTACCTAGGCTGTTGCTAACGAGCTATTGGGCTTTGACTGCCAGGACTTTCGTGTAGCAGCTGTTAGCTGGCTCGTCGAAAACAATCACCCGCTGCGCGAGTTCAAAACGCTAGCGTTTCGCGCAATGCTTAAGGCTGCAAACCTAGAGGCAGCTAGGGCTTTGTGTAGACTTATTATACAAGCGTGTTGCGCTTTGTTATGCGTCTATACAAGCACCTACAGCCTATTATTAAGGCCGCGTTGTCGACAGTATTGAGCAAGATCCACATTAGCTTTGACGGATAGACAACAAAGGGAGGCAAGCGCGGCTTTCTAGGCGTTGTTGCGCACTACGTTAACAGCGACGGCGAGGTCGTTAACCTGCTTATCGCGCTACCGCAGCTAACAGGCGCCCATAGCGGAGAGAAAATTGGTGAGATCGTTAGCAAGTTGCTGCTGCAACAGTTTAATATAGACTAATACAGTATTAGTTACTTTGTCCTTAATAACGCCAGTAAACAACAACACTGCTGTCCTCGCGCTTACTCGCAGGATAGGCTTCAGCGCAACCTATCGCCGCCTCCATTGTGGGCCTCATACTCTTAACCTTGTCAGACAGACGCTGCTTTAGGGCAACAACGCTAACGCGTTTAACAACAACATCAGCAATCTAGACATAAGTTAGCAACTTCTTACCTGTTTTGCGCGTACATATCGCTGCCTGCGTCGCGCTTTGTACTCACTTCCTGCCCTCCTAGATCTTAGCAGCAGTTACTAACAATTAGCAGGACAAAAGCGATTTTATGCGCACCTAGCGCAAAGGCGGCCCTTTTAGCGTCCTTTTGGACATTATTGGGCACATCAAAACGCCCTAGTAGTACAAGCTTTTTAACAACTTTTAGCGTATCGCTAACGCTAAGCTGCCTATAGAGGCGCACAGTGAAATATTAGAGCTAGTAAAGCCTGTTGTTACTCGCTAGAACTCATTCTGCTCTGCTTTTAAGCGCGCTGTCAAATTGCAACCTGCTATCAACGCGTACGCTACCCACTATATTCGCCGTATCCGCAATAAGGACACGTTTACAGCTAGCCGCCGCAATAAGTTGCCTAACGCGCAGCCTTGGATAAGATCTGATAGGCTGTCAGCCGCTAACTAGGCTGTGGTTACTAAGTATATTAAAGTGTTGCGACCACTGAAGCTCGCAACAAAGCGCCTTAAGGGTCGCGGCAAAGGCGTTAAAAAAGCGCCGACAACGATGTCGACAGCCCTCCTAAGTGTGGCCGTTACAGCGCAATTGCTGAGATTATACCCGTTTTTAAGTATATACTTACGTACTATAAGCAGCGCGTTAAGGCCTATAAGGCTGTTAACTACAACGCCCACAAAGAAGCGCCTGAAGACCACCTCGCAATCAACCTACGCGCCGCCTAGGCGAAAGCTAATCAATACTACTCTAATCTCGACCACTCACCTGCGTACTACGCCGCCACAATGCTCCACCCATACTACAAGAACTACTGCGAGACCGTCTGGGCCAACAGGCCTGACTAGATCACTAGCAACAACATCGCGTTTCAGGCGCTTTAGGGTGAGTACAAAGGCTCAGCGGCGCGCCCTGCCGCGGTAAGACGCCCTACGGTCGTTAGTAACGATATTGACGACGCTATTGACGCCCTTATTGACCCTGAGGCAACAGCAGCAGCAGCGGCTGCTGATGACAGCGACCTAGACGAATATCAGCGATGGAAGAAGTGGGAGCCAAGAGCGGAGAAAGGTTCTAAAGCTGCTAACAACCCTATCAAATACTGGGTAAGATTGCGTGATCGCTACCCGAACCTCGCCCGCATAGCCCTCAACCTTATCTCTATTCTAGCCTCTAGCTGTGAGTGTGAGCGCATGTTCAGCAAGCTTAGCAACCTTCTTGAGCCTCGAAGACGCGCAATTTCACCACAGTTATTAGCGGCTATACAGTGCGTACGGAGGTGGCTTAAGGCTGGCTTTGGCAAAGGTCACAACCCCACACGACGTACGACAGACGACGAGCTGGATTTGATATACCAGCTGGGCGATTAGGATAGGGACAGCCATAGCGAGTAATTTTTATATAAACCTCATCTAATACGCACACAATCGTCAAGCCATCAAGCCTCCATCAAGCTTTCTAATCAAGCCGACTCTAAAACCTCCATCAAGCCGATCAAGCCAAGCCTTAGAGTACTTATTGCAAGCCTCAAGCCAAGCCGACTGCTGAGGCTTGATCGGCTTGATTGTTAGCAACTGTGCCGCTGTGCACCGTTGTGGGCATGCAGGTGGGGTTGGGCACCATTAAAGCGGCCGCGAAGAGTGTTGCGTGGTACCCCATGTCGAGTAGCAGCAGTGGCCAAAGCGACCCCAGATTTGAGGTCTGCAAGTGCGTTCTGGACATCTCCTTCTGTGTATCTAGCCATTCGAAGTCAGAGAAAAAAACGATGCAAAAGGAAAAATTGAAATTGATGAAGAATTGAGGTTGTAAGAATTAAGAATTTTTTCGGTCAGCGTGCATGGTGGGGGAGCGCGATTGCGGGGCTGTCGGAAACTACCCGGTGTCGGAAACTACCCCACCCGACTTAGTCAGCGCGGATAGATTCGTTCAGCGTGTAGGAGGTCGAGCTTACCCGCGCAACGCTGACGCTGAAGAAGTTATATGCGCAGACAGTGTCGAAGACGCGCTATCGAGACGGGTATTTGATTTCGTTGGCATGAATTCGTTCAGCGTGTGGGAAGTCGAGCGTACGGACACGGCGAGTGCGTTAAAGAAGCTATGAGCGCAGCCGGTTGAAGACGCGCCATCGAGACGAGTAATAAACATCGGTAGTAGTATGACTTCGTTCAGCGCGTAGAAGTTAGAAGTTCGAGCGTAGTACGGCCGCGGCGATGGCGTTGAAGAAGCTACGAGCGCAGCCGGTTGAAAACGCGCCATCGAGACGAGTAATAAACATCGGTAGTATGACTTCGTTCAGCGTGTGGGTATTCGAGCGTACGGCCGCGGTGAGGGCGTCGAAGAACCTATGTGTGCTGCAGTCAGCCGGTGTCTCCGACGCGTTGAGATACCAGGAGGGGTAGTAGATATCGCTGACGTTGATGTAGTTCATTGCGTGCTCGATCTTAAGGCAGAATATAAATCTGGTTGCAGCGTGTGTGGGTGTCGTGTCTGGCGTTCTGGCGTTGAGGAGCCCCACAGGTTGCACTGCAGCTGAAAAGTTCGAAGTAGAGTGCTGAAGTTGGAAGTAGAGCAACGAAGTGCAAAGAACGCCAAATCCTACAGGCAAACAAATCATAACAAGCCACCCAGGCCCACCCGCCGTGCGTGCGTAGTCTAAATTGCAACCCTTTCCGTGAAGCACCCCAACCCTCCGCGCCAGCCCACCACCCACCGCCTTCCCAATCCCCACCCACACAAATCCCACCCCCACTCACCTCCCCCAGTCCCATATAACTTTTCCAATCCAGAAAACCTTCAACAAAAACACATCAGGGCGTCTGGTGCAATGGCAAACATGCCTGTGATCGGCGGTGCGGTGATGTACGATGGTCGAGGGTTGTCTGTAAGAAGAAGGCCGGCCGAGATCACAGGAGATCCGGGTTCGATTCTCGGGGCGTCCAATTTTTTTTTGGTGAGGTTAGGGTTCTTTTTTTTATGTGGGGCTGGGGCGAGGGGTGGGTGAAAGGCGTGCACGGGCTGCAGGAGGGATGGCTTGGCTATGGGAGAAATAGAGGGCATTACTTTTTGGCTTGGGTTGGGCAATTGTGGTGGGGGTTTTACGGCATGGGAGGGCAATTTGCGGCTATGTGTAGGCACTGAGGAGGGAGATATAGGACGGTGCGGAGAGATTTAGGCTCCTGCAGTCAGTGAGCTATTATTTTACAGTAACTATTCTGCCTAGCGAGAAAAGCTGCTGCAGGCTACGAAAAATGACGCAAGTGTATGTTGTGGCTGCGGTTGGCGGGGTACGTGCTCTGGTGGGAGGAAATCTTTGTTGATAGTAGGCGCCTCACCTCCGACAGGCCGATCTCCTCTCCACGCACCGCGCAACTGCAGCCACGTAAGTACAGCTTCCCCCATCGATCTACAAGGTGCCGCCGACGCATCTTATAGTTGTAGTTCGTTAACTCACCCAGTATAGTCGTCCAAACATGTCGGACATGCAGCGTTCGGCCAGCGCTGGCACCGCCAGCACCAGCGCCCGCACCAGCACCAGCACCAGCGCCACCACCAGCACCAGAACCAGCGCCCGCACCAGCACCAGCACCAGCACCAGCACCCCACACCAGCACCAGCAACAGCACCACCGCCGTCGTCGCCGCCGCCGCCGCCCCACCCTTCCTCTGGTCAAGGAGGTTGGACGAGGCCATCGCCTCTGTAAGTTCTCTAATTAGGGTATACAAGAAGTAGTGACAGTAACAAGTTACAGTACAACGCCATCCGGCGTATAAGGGAGGACTACAGGAGCGGGCCGAACGGACAAGTCGGGTCCGAAGAGAAGAGGACACCAGGCTGTCGCAGGCAGTGACCTCGGCCGTGGAAACGGTGTTCGAGAGGAGAAGCCGGAGCCGGCTTGACGAAATGATTGCGCGTGTCGAGCAGGTACGTGTATTGTTCTTACAGTCACCATCTCTTGCTGGATCAGTCCGGAGGGTGGATTGTTCCAAGACAACCAGAGCTAATCTTGTTACTCACAGCTGGTGGAGGAGCACCAGGTTGGAATCCTGCGTCGGCGCTTCGTCGACATAGCTCGGCGTGAGCCGGAGCTCAGGAAGGAGAGGGAGAGGAGGAGGGAGAGGAGGAGAGCAGCTCGCGAGCGCTGGGTTGTGCCCAGCGACGCTCCTCGCCGCCGCCGTCAGCGCCGCCGATGAGGCTGTGTAGGCTGGGCCTTCGGGTCTATGTGCTGGGGGACTGCGGTGGGTGGGCTAGCATCTCTGTTGGGGCCTCAGTGGCATCCCTCTTTCTTCGTCGATGGAGTGCGCAAACCCGGTACAAGTCCTCGTTACATGTAGAGGCAACCGGGGTCTGAACGTTCTCCGGAGGGCAAGGGGAGGGGCCACTGGGGTCTTGCAGACATGTAACCCCACCCACTGGC
The DNA here is from genome assembly GCA_009805535.1 of Laburnicola sp. JP-R-44. NCBI lineage: Eukaryota > Fungi > Ascomycota > Dothideomycetes > Pleosporales > Didymosphaeriaceae > Laburnicola > Laburnicola sp. JP-R-44. The sequence goes on from SELF01000006.1 coordinate 266,169, forward strand.
AATGATAATGGTTAGGTAGATGATTGAGCTCGAAATGTGAAAATTTTGTGGGATTTCTATGTGTATGCAATTTAATTTGGGTGTTAAATCATTCTGTGATATTCGTTAAGCAATAATATGTGGATGAAGTGGAAGGTTGCAAGGAAGAATGGATGGGTCGATGAATTGACGTTGGAAAGCGATGGCTGCACTTACTAAGACCTTACAAAGCCGCCGCAATGACGAAACATGTCCAACTTGTACGAGAACTACGACATGTACATGCTCCCCCGCAAAGCTCTCGAGCTCCGCAAACATCGCAATTGCGAATTTCCCCCTCGTAGCTGATGCATCGATGCACGAGCGATGAGAAAGCCACCATGAGCGACGAGCGCACTCCACTAATCGCCGTAGTGCCAATCCGCCCCCACCGCGACCGTTACACACACCACACGCTCCGCTTCGTATGCACCCTCTTCCTCTCCATCTCGCTCTTCACGGGCTTCATCGCCGGCATCCTCATTCTGAATTTGTTGCCCCTGGACAATGACGAGTCAGAGGCCTCTACCGGGTTGTCGAGGTTCCTGCCGCAGAAGGTGCCGGATGGCTGGCCGAACAACAGAGGCTTGGAGTATGAGGATCTAGTGGCGATACTGCAAGATATGCCGGATGCGCAGAAGGCGAAAGAATGGAGCCGGTATTATACGAGCGGACCGCATTTGGCGGGAAAGAACCTAAGCCAGGCGCTCTGGACGAGGGAGAGGTGGGTCGAGTTCGGGGTTGAGAGCGAGATCGTGGATTACGATGTCTATCTCAATTATCCGAAGGGGCACCGGCTTGCGCTGCTTCAGAAGGAGGAGGAGGAGGACGGAGAGGTCGTGGATGACGACGGCTGGAAGATCAAGTTCGAGGCGGGCCTGGAAGAAGACGTTTTAGAAGAGGATAGCACGAGTGGGCTGTTAGATCGCGTACCGACGTTCCATGGCTACAGCGCTTCGGGAAATGTTACGGCTGGGTATGTATTCGTCAATTATGGGACGTACCAAGACTTTTCGGAGCTGCAGGCGGCCAATGTTAGTCTCGAGGGCAAGATTGCGCTTGCGAAGTACGGCGGCGTGTTCCGGGGTTCCGGGGACTCAAGGTCAAGCGCGCACAGGAGTTGGGCATGGTTGGGGTAATTATGTATAGCGATCCTGGCGATGACGGGGACGGGGACGTCACCGAAGCCAACGGCCACGCTACATACCCCGACGGTCCGGCGCGCCCAGCCCAGCTCAGTACAACGCGGCAGCTGTCAGTTTTTGAGTAAGTTCCATTGTGAAGTAGAAAGAGTGCGTGAGCTGAATCTCAAAGGCTTTGCTCCCGGCGACCCTACAACGCCAGGCTACCCGTCCAAGCCGGGCGCACCCCGCCAGGACACCTCCCATGCCATCCCCCTCATTCCATCAATTCCCATCTCCTACCAGGACGCCCTTCCGCTACTGAAAGCCTTGAACGGCCACGGCCCCGAAGCATCCTCGTTCAACAAGTACTGGCAAGGCGGAGGCCTCGGCTACAAGGGCGTCAAGTACAACATCGGTCCCTCTCCCTCCAACCTCGCATTGAACCTTGTAAACGAGCAAGACTACGTGACAACGCCTCTGTGGAATGTCATCGGCATCATCAACGGCACCATTCCTGACGAGGCCGTAGTGCTGGGCAACCATCGGGACGCGTGGATTGCGGGCGGCGCTGCCGATCCGAACAGTGGGTCTGCGGCATTGAACGAGGTCATCAGGAGCTTCGGCGTCGCTCTGCGCGCCGGCTGGAAGCCGTTGAGAACCATTGTTTTTGCGAGCTGGGATGGCGAAGAATACGGCCTCGTGGGATCGACCGAGTGGGTCGAGGAGTACTTACCCTGGCTCTCTGCGTCGACGATCGCGTATCTCAATGTCGATATCGGCACGAAGGGTCCCCACTGGAGGCTCTCGGCCGCGCCGCTTCTGGAGAAGGTGGGTCATTGACACGCGTAAGTTTCTCCCAGCATTCTCGCTCCGCACGCTAATTGTTTGCAGTCGACCTGGTCCTCTCCCCCAATCAAACGATCCCCGGCCAGACCGTCGGCGATGTTTGGAACAAACACATCTCTACCATGGGCTCTGGGTCCGACTTCACGGCCTTCCAGGACTTCGCCGGCATCCCCCTCGGTCGATATGGGCTTCGGTGAAGGTGACTCGGATGCCGTGTACCATTATCATTCTAACTACGACTCGTTCCACTGGATGGAGAAATACGGCGATCCCGACTTCGTATACCACGAGACTGTCGCAAAAGTTTGGGCACTCGTAGCCGCGAAGCTTGTCGAGACGCCCGTCGTGCAATTGAACGCTACGCGCTACGCCGACGGCTTGAGGCGATACGTCGACAGCGTGAAGGATAAAGCGAAGACATTACAGAAGATGACTGAAGAAGGAGATATCTTCGCGCCCCTCGACGCCGCAGTATCGCATTTCGCCTTTGCCGCCACCATCCACGACGGCACCGCGTCGGCGCTCCTCCAGTCCCTCTACGACAACGACATCCCCTGGTGGAAATGGTGGGAGAAAGTCCGGTTGTACTATGCGATTCGCCGCGTGAATACAAAGTATAAATTGATTGAGCGCAAGTTTTTGTATGAGGAGGGGTTGGATGGGAGGAGCTGGTTTAAACATGTGGTGTTTGCGCCGGGGAAGTGGACGGGGTATGCGGGGGCGACGTTTCCGGGGATTGTGGAGGGGTTGGAGGAGGGGGATTGGGTGGGGGTGGGGGGAGGTGGGTGGGTGGGTATTGCTGCGGGGGTTGTTGAGGGGGCGGCGGGGTGGTTGGGGGAGGATTGAGTGTTTGGGTGTTGGGGGGATTGGTTGTGGGGATGTTTGGATGATGGTAGATACCCGTGTTGAATGGAATTTGTGTTGGCATGGCTGGTTGCTTTTGGGTTTGGTGTATGTTTGTATGTGGAGGGTTGTTTGCCGTTGAATGGGGATGGGGGGTTGGGATGCTTTGGGGAGAGATTGTGAGGGTGGGAATGTAGGCTTTCAGTCTTGTGAGGTTGTGTGTGTTTCTTATTGGGAGCTTGAAGTTACGAGTGGTTTTAGCAGTGCAGACTGTCAGTCTTGTGGGTTGATGGAGGTGAGAAAAGGTAAGACGTGTTTCTCATTGAGATGTTGAAGTTGCTGACAAGCGTTTAGGTACGGTTTATAGCACACATTCATTGACTATACAAGAGACTATGGCTATCGGCGGGTCTGGCGCACCACCACCAATACCATCCTGGGGCCTCCTTCGACAACCTTTGACTATCTCAAACACTCCGCTCAACTACTATCCTGAATGCTCATGGGCCCCTCCAACCGCGCTGCACCCCGGCAAGCCCACACACCTTGCAATGGATGCTACACTCCTCATCACACACCCAGCAGTGGATGCACTTGTTTCCGTATCCACACCTACCGCAGCTCTTCTGGGGTATGCTGAACGACCGACGGATCGGCCAATCGAGCTGATCGAAAGCTCCGCACCCGCCGCTGTGCTCCATCACGTACGCGTCCCAATCCTTGAGCATACCGAAATCCACACCCGAGTACATATGCTCCGTGCGTGTGTAGTGTCCGCCGCGCGGGATCGGCAGATGCCATTGGTTGACCGCAACCTCCACCCAGTCGGCCAGGTTTTCGTTGTCGAGCGCCACGTAGAACACGGGAGATAGCGGCGCTACAGTGAACCTGCGATAGGGGTCGTTGCCGGGCTTTTCGTGGAGTGGAAATAATGCAGCCCGCGGCACCCTACGTAGATGCGGGTCCGGTCCAAAGCTGCGTTTCCACATCTTGAGGAGGCTGGGCGCATGCTGCTCGCGCATGGCGTGGATGAGGTCGCCGAGTCGAATGCCACGAGGGGCGGTGAGGCGGTGGACGAGCTTGAGTCCACGCTCCTGGTCCATGGCGTAGAGGCCGATTGTTTTGATGGGCGCGGCTGGGTGAGGTGCATGCCTTTGATGCTCTGGACGACGTTGGCGGGCACGTGGGCTGTTTGGAGCACAGCTTCTGCCGGTGTGAGATCCGGTGCGAGCGTGATGGACAGCTTGCCGCTCTTGAGCGCGAACCGCTCGCCAAAGAGCATCCCAACCCACGGGTTGACGCCGAACTGCGAGAAATCCAGCCACTTCTGGGGCTCCTCCCACGGCCGAACGCCGGCATACGCGTCGAACACGCCACCCTGCAGACGCCCATAGATAGCTATGTAGGCATTTTTGCTCCCCCACGTTTGACCCTTTGCCTGGCTGAAGTAGGCGACTTGGTGTTGGGCTTCCAAGTAGCCTCCGGGCAAGCACCGAACCAGATCCTGCGCGTACTCGCGGAGCTCAGCGGCAGACGGCTGGGGAGGAGCGACGACGCCGGCCACGAGCTGCGCATATTCGATTGGGAAGCATCGAACTGGGCCGGAGAAGTGAGGGTTTGCGGCGACGACCGCGTGCACAGAGCAGCGCTTCCATCAGTACGTAGTACGGATCCGTACGCTGTACGTACGGGAACCATACAAGTAGCCATCTCGGCCCCCGTACGTACGTACGTACAAGGTCGCAATACGGATCCGTACGTACAGCCATATACGGCCGTATATACGGACGTACGGGTACCCTTTTTAGTGTTGTTTTGGCGTTGTTTTGGTGTTGTTTTAGTGTGAAAAACACCAAAATCACTGTGTTTCCAGCGTCAACTTTTGAGCTCTAGTGATTAGAGATTTCGCTTAAGATGCTGTCCTTGTGCGTTGTTGTCGTCGTCCTGCCCACAGTGAGTCACGGTGAAGTTTCAAATTCTATTAACCACATTACCACGTCGTCGCCGTCGCCGCCAGCCATTATTGTCGTCTTATCTTAGCGCAATATGGATCGCCACCTGCGCAGTCAACCACCGCGAGCAGCTCAGGGCTCGTCGCAGGCCTCAGCATCGTCGTCGTCGTCCTCGCAGCAGTTGCCGTATTATTCTGCGGCGTTAAAGAGGCTGGGTAAACAGCCAGTACGGTCCACGGTCTCCACAGCCTCGTCGTCGCAGGTGTCCTTGGTGCCGGCATCCTCGCCACCGCCTGAGTCGCCAATTGGCTTGAGCGGCTTGAGCGGCGTCGCGTCCGCGTCCGCGTCCTCTCTTGACTTGTCGCGCTTGCCATATAACCTGCCTCATGCGTACCCCGACGCTGAGGACGAATCCAATGTTGGCCTGCGCTTTGATGTCGACTGGAACAACGTGTATAAGTACCACCAGCACCTGCCGGGCGACGCGCTTTGGGTTATCGCGTTGTCAACAAGCGCCAACTTCTTGGTGGCGCGGCCAGGTCGCCTATATACGATCACGGCGCGGATTTGGTGTTTCGCGACGCCAGCGCTGGCGGTAAGGAGAGACGCGTCTGGTTGTGTAAGTACTGCCACGAGATGAAGAAGCGCGATTGTGCGAAGTTTTCGGAGTCCACCCACCATATAGCAAAACACCTAGAAAAGGCCCATTTCATATCAGCGACGGGCGGTCTGGTGGCGGGGCCAGCGGTCGTGACGCCTTTTGACGCCGCTCGAGGTGCGATTAGTGTTCCGGGTGCAGACAGCGTCCTGTCAAAGGCACCATGGCAAGAGGAGGAGTTGCAGAGGGCCTACGTCGACTGGGTTATCACCAACGATATGTCCTTTGCAGAGGCGACCTCGCCGGCGACGAGGGCGCTGCTTACCTGGAATCGCCGCTCGCTGCTCGCTGCCCTCCCCGCCAACCCCACCACGCTCGCGGCGTACGTTACAAACATGCTGGAGGAGAGGACAGAGGAGGTGGCCTCTCTGCTGCGCGGTGCTGAGTCTCTTGTCCATGTCAGCGTCGACATATGGACGTCGAGCAACTACCTGTCGTTTCTTGGCGTCACAGCGCACACTTTGTCGGTCAGTTGTACATACCTACCAGCTCCAGGCGTTGTGTGTACTGTGGGCGGGCAGGCATATGAGGCATATGAGGACAACAAGCTGTATTGCTATCTGCAGAAAAGAGTGTGTGGAGTGAGGAGTCTCCCGAGGGAGAAAGGAGAGGGCGAGAGCTTTATCTTGAGGGTAGTGGTCTGTGCACCTGGATGGAACCTTCTACACACACCACCTCTGACGTAAGTCACGTGGCTACATGTACACTTACTAACTTTGTTATATAGACGCGCAAAAGGTCCACCAGGACATCCTTATCGCCTTCCGTAACCTCTCTGGTGACCACACAGGCGAAAAACTAGGGCGCCGTCGTCGCGGCGGTCGTGTTAGAGTATGGGTTTCAGGACAAGTTTGGCTGCTTTGTGGGTGACAATGCGACAAACAACGACGCGACGTTTATTAACGCCCTCAACGTACTCCTCAAGCTCGAACTCACAGCTGAGAACCGAATACGCTGCGCGGGACACATCATCAATCTGATTGTTAAGGCCATTATTTACGGCGACGGAGTCTCTCAATTTGAGCGCGACCTAGCCGACGCACCACCTAAGTCGCAATTCGCGATATTTCGCCGTCGCGGTATTGTCGGACGGCTGCACAACCTTGTCGTCGCTATCAACGCGTCCAACAAGCGTCGCCATACGTTCTAGCAGATGCAACGCGAGGACGTTTGGCGAGCTTCTTCGGTTCACGCCCCTTACGCGCTGGTTGTCGACGGCGGGGTGAGGTGGCACTCTGTGTACCTCATGCTGGTGCGCGGCTATGAGCTGAAGGAGTCCATTAACCGGTTCATCCGCCGATGGCGTCAGTCAAAGGGTGTCGTCAATAATGCGGAGGACGAGGAGGAGGAGGACGGCTTTAATCCCGCACTCGATTGTCTCACGCCTGACGAATAGGACCAGGCCAAGAGCCTCGCCGATATACTCCAGCCATTTTATAAGATGACAAAAAGACTTAAGGGCAACACAAGCAAGTCTGGTTTTGGCTCTATCTGGCAAACGATCACGAATCTGAACGTCCTTGACTTGACGATTAGGGAGGAAAAACGTACCCTTGAAAACACAGCCACGACGAGTTCCTAAAGGGAGGTATTAATCAAGGTTTTGAAAAGCTCAACACATACTGGTTAAGGATAATATTTGACGTCACGCCGTCTCTGTACGCTGTCGCCACCGTCCTCGCCCCGCGACTACGTATTGCTTGGTTCAAAGCAGCGATGGCGGCACGACAACAAATATTATCGTAAGGTGGAGTCGGACATGAAGGCGACCTTTGAGCTATACGTTGAGCGATTTTCGGAGCAGCCGTTGCAAGGAGGCGACGAGAGGCTAGAGACCGAGCCCTCCTTCTCGCCGGAAGACACCTGACGGTTACGCGTCGCGATACGAGGACTCGCTGGCCGTTGACACCCATTACATGATGGGTTATAAGCACAAGGCTAAGAAGGCCCGCATGAGCGAGCTCGACGATTACTATGCGACCCACAATGAACACCTCGCTGTCTTTGCAAACACCAACGACAAACGCCTAGACAATCCAATTACCTGGTGGGAGCAGGTTGGTTTTAAGTTGTATCCCACTCTCTATCGAATGGCCCTTGATTACCTGTCTATCCCCGCAACGTCATGCGACTGTGAGAGAGCGTTTAGCGGGGCAGGGAGGACAGTTACTGGCGACCGAAATTGTCTCTAGGGCGGCAATATTGAAGCTCTACAATTGCAGAAGAATTGGGTAAAGAGAGGAGCTGTACAAAGTCACCTCAACAACCTTGTTAGGTCAGCTATTCGATAAGTACAATAAGTACTATACTCAGTGTGAAAACACTGAAAAAACACTATAAAAAGTGGACCCGTACATCCGTATATACGGCCAAATCTACGGATCCGTACGTACGTACAGCCCTCAGTATACGGGTCCCGTACGTACAGATGACAGTCCGTATACGGTCCCGTACGTACGGGTCACTGTACGGTACGCGTACCAAATACGCCAAGATTTGGTCCGTACAGACTCCCTTTACTGTACGGGTGTACGGGTGTACGTACGGATGGAAGCGCTGGCACAGAGCGGGTCCACGCCCTGCACACTTTGCAGGCAGTGAGCTGGTCAGCTGGCGACAGGTTTCCGAGCACCTTGTCGAGCAGCTCGGGTGGTAGCCTGTTGATCGGTCCTTGTGCTTGCGGCGCGGCATGGGGAGCGCGCGCGGTGGGAGGTGCTGCACTTGACGGGGGTGCTGAAGCCCTGCTGAAGCGGATGATGCGGACCTTGATGTTGGCGATGCAGGTCTTCTCTTTCATGCGCTTCTCCATCTCGGAGGACATGGTTGTTGTGGGTGTGGGACGTGTGTGGGCGTGGTCGAGCTTTGGTGGGGACGGGAGGGGCTGCAACTTTGAGTCCATGAAAGCACGTGACTTGGCCAAGAATCGCCGGCTACCACGTCAGTTGCAGTGCTAATTCGCGGGGAATTTACGGAAATTTCTTAGCCAATTACGCTAGAAGGCAAAGCACGATTGGGCGGAAGTGAAGGAACCCTTTCTGCAGCATTCAGACCGCTTGCTAGCAAACCCCGCTGAATGAAAGTGCTACTAAACTCGTATAGAAGGTATTAAAGTAAAGGCTGGCATATTTAGTACCGAAGATATGTACCTAAATAGTCAGTTTGTTGGAATTGTAGCTATATCCTGTGGGCATTGCTATTAGGTAAAGAAGAGTCGAGGCATGCCGGTTCCCGCTTTTTTCTGGTGCAGAACTTGCTAAGCAACATAGACTGTAAAGAAAACGCTTATGATAAATTATCAGCACGGCTTCACTGTTAACTTTTCAAGCATTAATCCATTCTGCAGGCATTTATTAAGGAAGTGTTGGAGCTACATATGGAACTGGTACGTGATACTATTATTAAACCAGTTCCTCTGTAGCGCGCCGTCGGGCGCTTTCGCAGATCTTTCAGACTTCTTGCCTTTTCTCATTATTTCATATCCACTCCGTCAATGATGAACTACGTCTGAAGTTGATATATGACGTGTGTTGCCTTAGGATAGGCAATACGGACATAGGCGTACTGCGACTATTAGCAGTGTTGTTGTTGGATAAGGCAGCTCGGGTTGTTCTACGGGACTTACAGTATCTATTGGCGCATTGCACAATAACCCCGTGTAACCAGACCTGGGTCGAAGGTGTCCGGGTCTGGAATGCCATTGTAGGCAGTCAGTGGTCTCGTGTAGTGCCCGCTGCGTGGTGGTGGTAGGTAATTCTCGAATGGCTCGTCTACCATTGGCATAGGGTCCCAGAGACCCCCCAAGCCCTTGTTGTCCAGTAGCATGTAGAAAGTGCTCATTGACGTGCGACAAAGGTCAAGGGCATGTACTTTCAAGGCATGGATGAGAGTGCCGAGGCGGACTCCATTGTCTGCGCTAAGCCGCTCAACGCAGCGCAGGCCGCCCTTCTCATTGCAGTAGATGCCTACTGTCTTGCTCGGTGGGTTGGTGAGTTGTTGCTCCTTCAGGCGCTTGATGACAATGGCGGGGATCTCTGAGCGGTCGAGAACAGCATCTCTACGGTCGCCGGCGGGTTCAAGTTCCACGCTGAACTTGCCCATGCAAAACTGGTAGCGGTCTTCAAAGAGAGCGTCAAGCCAGCAATTCATTTCGAATTGTGAGAAGTCTAACCACTTCTTCGGCTCCCTGTTGCCACCTGAGACTAGGCCACCCATATAGAGTATATAGTAGGAATCTGACGAGCGTGTCCTGGTGTGTTGCTAGAAATTTCTCTGAAGCGATAGCTGAGAGGTTCGTAGCCTGGCTGAAATACGCATTGTGGGTGACCTGGTGCGTTTCCATATACGTCTCATATTCGGGATTGTTGGGGTTGGAGGCCTTGGTCAGCACTTCTTCGTACTCCGTGAGCTCCTCCGCCGACGGCTGAATCCAGGCGGTGCCAGGGGCAATAGGCTGAGCGTAGTCGACGGCCTGACAAGGATTAAACTTGACTGAAGCCAGTCGACAACTGGATCTCCTTGGCGACGGCGCCTGCCCACTCCTTGCAGACCAGCGCGGCTAGAAGTTGATTTTCCGGGTCAAGATGACCAACAACTTGGCAAAGCAGCTCCAACGGGAGTTTGTCGATGAAGCACGGCATCTCTTCCTTGGGGGAATCTTTCTGGGACCGCATTGCGGTATGTCGCACACTTGTAGGCCCGCCGGGATCTTGGGAATCGACCTGGGATGCGGGGGCTGCCATGGCGTCGGCGCGTAGCTCCGTGGATCTAGATGTCTGTTAGGGTGACGCGATGCGGGATAGGGAAGAGATTGCTGACCTCGTCTGAGAATTTTGTCGTGGGTGGAATGTGTACTGGCGTGGTTGGGGTTCCTGATGTCGCGACAGGGAGGGGAGGCCCCGGGGCACCCGCGCGCCATGAATCACGTGAACTGCGGTAAAGTTCCAAGGTTCGGTGCCCAGGATTGCCGGCTACCACGGCAGCCCAGAAGGTAAATTCAGCACGCAATTCTATGGGCAGGCCGCATGCATGATTCTACTCTCGTATCATTAATAATATAGCGCAACGCGTTAAGAATTTGAACGCAGTAATGTAGTGTATTGGATTGCATGCAAAAGCCGGCACCACAGGCCACGGATTTACTATTAACTCTTCCCACACTATTTCCAGTGGTACCTTGATCCACACTCATGTTACTCTTATGTTCTGCGCCGTCTTCTTTTATCACGTGTCAATAACATGCACTGCATGTGCGTTTGGTGCAATGTTGGCATCGGGAAAGCTTTGGCATATGCATTTCTAGAAGGGGAGTAATGCAGATGCAGATGCATCGCAACTATGAATGGTGCCTCCAACATGGGTTATGCAGCACAAATCAGCGTGCATTGGATATAGAACACCGTTGTTGCATTCCCATACACTGCTGTGAAATGCGTGTCCGATGCATTAAGGGATGTGTTGACGACGCTGATTTCTCTTCTCCCAGATTGGACTCTCGAAACTTCAGGCAGTAGACGAGATTTAAGCGGCAGATAGCTTCACACGCATTTGCTACGCCATTTTCGGACTCGATAAGAAACTTTGGTGTCTTGACTCAGCCGAGTCCTAACCGCTACGCACAGGCATCGCGAAAGTCAACAACCCCGACAATCATGATCGCAATCACAAAGACGAACACAAACACGAACATACTAACAGCCCGAAGCCTAAATTCATGCCGCACGAAGAGCGCTAGAACGCGCATACGCACACTGTCCACGCCGATGACGGGTCGCTCTCAACCGCAACTTCGTACCGCCACAATCAACGGTCCATGAGATAACCTCGTGCTTATGGACTATCGCCGGATCGCACGCCGCTATGCATATCCTACTGTCGAAGAAGTACTACATATACGGGAGGGCGGCAGGGTTGGAGAAGGCAAGAATGGCGAAGGGCCGAAGGCGAACATCTACAGCAAGAACTGTATGCCCTAGGCAGAGCTGGAAGAGTTCATCGAAGCACACGAATATGGAAACACTCTTGGCCGCTGTTGCTATGATGGCCGCAGGTTTGAGGCCGCCGCAAGAAGGAGATGTGGAATACCAAGGGCGAGATGTCCCAGTGTCAGACAAACATGCACCCAGCGAACGGGTATCGACACATACATTGGTACGAGAGCAAGTTCTTCTAACAGCAGGAGCAGAAAGTTTATGATGGCGCTTCACGGGGAGCGCCCCGATCTTAGATTCCTTCACGGTGACCATGGCCTTAGTCTCATTCCCGAAGCGTATGTTAGCTTCTGGCAATAAAAGCACCCTCATCTAGACACCTTTACTTAGCTGCATCGCAGTAGGCATGAGGTGAGCGAAGAACTCTCCGCTTTTACACTCCACCTTCAGTCGCGGGAAGAGACAAACTCGGGGTGAACGAAGCAAGCCCAAACGCCCCGGCCTTCAAATACCTCTCCCCGTAAACCTCCCGCATATACTGCAATAACACCTACTCCTTCGCAAGCCTCTTTCAAATTACCAACACGCCACAATGGCCACCCGAACGGACCCCCTCGAAGCCGAAGCTGCGGTCATCCGCAACAAGATCTCCGCCTACGGCCGCAAATGGGGAAAAGCCCACAAACAGCTCACCCTGCTGCGAGCAACTTGCGGCCACGGTGTTTTCGCAGCAAGCCCGCTCGATGTCAACCTTGTGCTGGTTGGGGACGTTGAGGATGATTTCTTGCTCGAGGGTGATCCGACTCCAGAAAGCGATGGACAAGTGGGAACGGAAGGCCCGGGAGGCTGTCAACGCGGAGAAGAAGCTCCACGATGAATTCATGGAGGAGATGTGGTATGTAGTGCCGCTCGCCAGCGCGCAAGGATACATGCTAATGCCATTCAGGAAGATGAGGGTACGAAGGAATATGATGAGGATGTGGGGCTGGGTGGTCATGGTCATGGTTCTCATGGGTATGGTTGTTCTATGGTGCTCATATTGAGAGCCAGCCTGATTCGATACAACCAACGCTTGGAGTGGCTCACGTGGATAAGGCAAGGAATGGAAAGAAGAGGGTTTGGGATTTCGTGTGGCATACTATACGTTCTTTTGAACATACCATTCGTGGAAATTAGAGGAAGCTTTGCATTTCGTTAATGCAATATCGCATCCATTCGACGAGAGGAGTTCAGCTTGTGATCGTAAAACACACGCATACTATGGTTGTTCTCCTGTAAGATAAGTATTATCAAAGTAAGACTCGCCTAGTAAGTTTCATTGAGGTACTAAGAGAAGCGGCGACTTTCTTCCTTCATCCATCCGTGGAGAGTCACTTCCACCATTTACAGATTATGACACATTGGAATGGCATGACATAGAATGGCATGACATAGAATGGCATGACATAGAATGTCTCGTTTTCCCGGGATTCTAGATCACCATAAAGCTTCACGTAAGAAGCTCACTAAGTCTGTAGTTGAGCTCGGGTGCATCTTCTATAATACCGAGATGTAGCAGTCTTTAGCGCCAAGCCCACACGGTGAATGGCTGCGGGGACAGGAATTTTTTACTAGCGCGGCCGGGCCGGCATCGACACTTTTTTGAGTTAACACTCTACTTCGCTTGTAGCTTACTCCCAGCGCACCCACTCGCCATAATTTGGCCATCTTCGGCTGCCTCGCCGTCCTGCGCCCCCTACCCTGCGACAAGCGCGACATCGCTCCCTTCGCACGCTCTCATCCCCACGACCAGACTACAGTCTCAGTTGCAACACCTCCCTGTTCAAAACATCATGGCCGATACGGCCCAGCCCGTCGCGGACACCGAGCCGGTGTACGAGCCCGGCACAGGATTGCACTTGCTGGAGCACGTGTGGTTGGTATTTGAATATTTCAAAGCACAGTGGCCAAAGAACGAGAGCGAGAACGACGCGTCTTTGCAGCAAATCGCAAGGGCATTAGAAGAGCGGCGCGGGCCCAGTGAGAGGAGAGGGCGAGCACTTCCCCATGCTGCTACCGAGGACGGCGTCATTATGAGTACCCGCCTCTTTACCAATGTACTGCTAGACCGTGTCCAGATGTTCTCCGGTGCATACCCTCTGCCCCCGCCTACCGCTTTCTTCTCGGATGGATCTAACGATACCGCTACACCTGACGTCTCCGAGCCTGCAGAGAAGAGGCGTATCCCGGAACTCCCTCAAGAGCTACTGCACAGTATTATCAGCTTTTGCTCACCGGCAGATAAATTCTCAGCTTTGCGCGTGAGCAGAAAATTTCGGGCAACGGTCTACGGCGCTGTGCGCTTGGAAAGTCGGCAGCGCTTACTTCCGGCGGTTGAGTACGGCCAGATCATCGACCCAAACTACGAAATAAAGCACGTCTCCGCCGAAGACCTCAAGGAGTACGAGTTAGCAGCTACAAATCCGTCAGTTCATGGTCTACATTCCCGCAATCAAGACCCAAGCCAAAGGACGCTCAACGGAAGCGTTCGAAAATTTCCTCGAGTTCTGCAAGGAAGACGTCATAGAAAGCATAGTCCAGTTATTCGCCGGACAGAATCCCGTTCTGGAGCCGAGAAAGTATCTCGATTTCACCCAGCTCACTATGAGCCCCTACCTCGAGACAATTTTCGGCGAGCGCATAGAGGAACATATGGGCAAATACCTGATTCGCCTCCAGCCCTGTGTTCCGGCCTCGGAGTGGCTGTTCACTCGCTTCTCGATCCTCGCTTCTCTCTTCGGGAGGATAGAGACTATGAGCGTCACCGAACCTCCCTGCAAGTCGCGCGGAATATACTATTACTATGATTATGGCACACGTCTGAATAAATTCGAACTCGTGGATCGACTCACGAGCGATAATGGTGTCCGGATCGGTGAGCTGCTAAACGGTCTTAACAGCTGCACGGCCGACTTGCAGCTTGATTGGAATGCGGATGCGGAAGACAGGTTGGAAGATTATTTAGCCAGTGGGTGGAAGGATCGACGCGGTATCGATAAAAGTAACCTATGGCAGGTTCCATCGTCGCCAACCTTCTATTTGTTGCTCGACAATGAGAGGATGACGCACGGGATCAATGAAGGCCATTACACGAGGCTTCAGTATATCTCTTCATCCCGTTGGTCAGATATTACTCTACGCTATGAGGATTGGGACAAGGAGGTATTCAAGGGAGCGATGGAGGACATGATGTATCCCTTCTGAAGAGCTTGGAGTCTATGAATTGTAAGAGGATATGATGTATCCATTCTGAAGAGCTTGGTTAGAATCTCCACATGTCGAAGATCTTCAGTATCCATTCTGAAGTGGTTGGAGGCTATGAATTGTACGAGATGGAAGAAATGAATTTGTTCCTTTTAACAAGCTTGAATGCTGTACATTTTGATGTCATTGCAGTATTCCCTTTGTACAAATACCAATAGACTGTTTTACCCTTCAAATGCAATAGTGACGCTGACTATAATTCCTGTGATTTCTCGATTATAATGTATCTTGGTTGTGATGTTAAGTCTTATAATCTGTAAAATGTTAAGCCAACTATAAACAGATATGAATGAATGAATAAATTACAATGTAAATTTGTAATCGAAAGTTCTTCGGAGTTTGTTGTGCTACTATTCACGATCAGTATAGCATTCTATTCGCTGGTTATTTCGCTTTAGTAACGGATCATACTAGCTGTAACAACAAACATAGGCATCTATAATCTTCTCGTCCGCCACCTCCGTCGTGCATCTTGTTAAGCATCGCCGTGGTCAAAATATAGCCCGACATACCCAGACATACAATCCAAGTACTCTAATGACTTCCTTGAACAAACTGTGATAGAACTTGCTAGTCAAGATCCCTCGACCGGAGATATCAGTTGGCTTTCCGACTTCTATCGAGGCATAATGCCTTACACAGCTTGTAAATAGGAATCAGAGCGCAATTTAACTCACAGAAAAGAAAGAACCGGAATCTGAAGGCGAGAATAACAGTATTTGAACTACCTAGAAGTACAACTAAGCGGAGCGGCCACCCTTGGTTATGCTATTTGATTTCCGCTTATCTCCTTCGTTTGGACGGGTAATAATCTCTGCTGCGGTTCATCGTTCCTCTTCTGTCCGAAAGCGGTCGCTTTGATGCAATCCCGGGTATGATATGGCCTGGGTAACGCGTTGCTACATGTTGACTTTGTGCGTGTCCTGAGAGCGATTGCTGTAGCAGCTTGTCTCTGGATTTGAGGTCCTCTATCTCGCGACGAACAGCATCTTTGACTTGAGATGCTTGAGGTTCTTTGAAAAGACACTGGTATCCGGTTCTCCAGCCAAGCATCTGATGTAATCTGCTTGAGTGTGGACCTGCTCGATGTCGTAAGAAGAGCGCTATCATTGACTGTGCGAACTCTTGGTCGAAACACAAGTTACGATGTAAACCAATTTCTATCGCTTCTAATAGGTGTTCCCACACAGTGGAATCATTGAGTCCGTGGTTCGGGTCGAGCCCGTATTGGATAAATATTTCGAAGAAGCTGTCCGCTTTCAGGTCACAATGCCAGGCGTTCCCGCTGCTGAGATCGTTCAGGAATTGACCAAACCATGAGGACTTTGCATTAAGTGTATCCGGGTTAGTTCTAACTATCATCCGTGTGATGTCAACGCCATGGCGGAGGGAGGAGGAAATAAGGTTACGAAGTGAAACCTGGATGGTCTGCCTTCGGATCAACTCATAATCATAGCACAAGGCAGTCAAAATGTCGATGCAGATTTTTGTTCCGGGATTCAGTCCATGTTCTAAAAGAAAACAATATCCTTTGAGCAGGTGGTCCAGGGACGTATTATCAAGGCTACCCGCGCGTAGGGCCATATGTGTCCACACTTCAGGGTTTCTGTTGACTATAGCTCCATGAAGAACCAGGAGTTTTAACACCTCCCAGTACGAGTCAGCATACTGACCTCCAAGATTTGCCTGCAAAGCAGCAAGGAACCGGGGCCAAATATCAACCACCCCGTTGACGTTCGCGTTAGGATTGGCCCCCTTTTCCAAGAATAGTTTTATAAGATCAATGTTTGGTTTTTTGACGGCCAAGGCATTGATATCGTGGCATAAGCACTCGTGCAACTTTCTTCCGGGAAGCTTGAGGATGATGTCAAACGAGCGAACAGGGCGATAGCAAGAGATAAGATGCAGCAGGATCCAGTCCAGATTCAAAGGGAGTGAAGATGACTCGATTCTATGTCTCACATAATCGTCTTCTTGGTAATTAACAGCTGCTCTGAGCATCAGTTCGGGTTGCCCGTCGCACATAGTGGCCTTCGTGGGCCATATCCATTGGTGAATTGTGTCGATGTGATCAATGACTCGATATTCGTATGAAGAGTCCCATGTTTCCTCCGCTACCCACTGAGCGAAATTCAGTGTATCGATAAAGTCTGTGGGATGTAGCTTCTGATTCAAGAATTTTGCTTTGGCGAAAAACGCGCCAATAGCAGCATTCAAAGGATCGAACTTTAGCGGGGCTCGTGCCTCCAGGAACTTCCTCATCCTGGTTGTCATCAGAAAGTCTCTAAGGGTCCGGTGGAGAAAGTCCACGGTTACATAGCGGGAATCGGAATCTGAAGCTGGTTCCAGCAGGCCCTTGTAGCGTCCATTCAGTCTCCGGCGCGTTTCTGATAATCTCTGAGAAATCTCATCCTGGTCCATGGCCGAGAAGGTTGGGGCCCATCCGAAATAAATGTCTTCTTCATCGAGGAACGAATAATGGATAATTTGCAGGGGTTTGGGTTAGGCCAGTGCTACCAGAAACGTTCGCGCCATTCGTTCGCTATACACGGAATCCACCGATTTAATAATGAGGTCGAAAAACTCTTCCAAGTCTGTTGGGATCTCTTCCAATCTCTTTCTCAAAAGACTGACTGGATCACCATTAACAAGGCCGTCACGCAATGAGCGTACAACCAAGCGGACCCATAGAAACACGCCTTGTGCTCTTTGACTAATCTCTTAAATGAACTCTTGGTAATGCTTATCCTAGAAGCTCTCCCTTGCATGCCCGCGGTGAACCGAGATCGACTCTCGTGCAAATAGTTTAATGTCATGCTTGGTGAGTTGATGTAAATGGAGAGATCCGCGACTTGAATTTCCAATTGTGTGTTGAGACTGGTTCCAGGGCCGACTTGAAACACAGATTTTGAAATTCGGCAGCTGGGCAAGATCTTCAATGATGTCAATAACCTTGTAATGGTCACCCTCGTACTCGTCCAGTCCGTCAATGTGGAAGTAGAATCTTGTCGAAATATTATGCTGTGATTTCAACAGTTCGAAGGTATTCTGCAGTTTGGAAAGCGACCACGTAGGGGAGGCTTCAGCTGGCGTCCTTGTCGAAGCGCATCTCTCTGGGCAAACAACCTGTATCAGCTCTGGGCATGTACTCAATATCTTGTGCAACAGAGACTGTAACAAGCCTTCCAAGGATTTTTGCATGTACGTTCCAGCATTCCAAAAATAGAAGCTTGCGGTGACCAACCCGAGAGGCTGTGACCACTGGCGTAGAAGCATGGAAGTGGTCTGGTGATCGTCAAGAAATTTCATCAGCGTGGATTTACCGGAGCCTATTTTGATGCTTCAGCATGATACATCGCTAGTTGGAATTGAATGACCTACCTGGCTTCCCAGTAACCCAGTATATACCGGTGCCTTTTCGTAACCAACTTGATAGGTCAATGCTCGATCGAGGATCTTTGGCTGGGAGCGATTCAGTTTTAAAAATCCACTCAAAGGTCCGCTTATGAGCCTCGGCAATGGACGAGTAACGAACATCCATACTTGGGAACTGCAAACTTCGTAATATTTGGTGATGTTTGTAGTTGTCAGCAAGTGTCTCGAGCCGAGAGCAGATGTCAATCGCTTTCTGGAGTTCGCTAACAGAGTTCCAACTGGCAGATGAAGAAATGTGACTGCTGATTGTATGTAGGGTCCTTGTAATATTTTTAAGACTTTCGGAGATTATGGTGTTTCTTAGGCCATCATTGGTTTGGATCTCCACTACAGATTTCCTGATTGCATCTGAGGAATCCCTACAAATGCGCCAGCAAAGCAAATAATAGCTTCCAGAAACATTTAATGGATGTGTAAAGATCACATCGCCAGGGTGTATGTACCTTATTTCTGTGATGAAATGATGCTGTAGCTGGTCGCGTAAAGATTCCAAGCGAGACTGAAGGACGGTTATCTTGTCTTTCTTCCATATAATTTCCAGAGCTTGACGAAAAGAGGCCCATCTGGGATGTTTGTTCTTTCCATGATTAACACCCATATTGCGGATACCGTCGATTGCAGAAACCAACTCTTTGGCGGCAGAACTAGCCCTCTGGGCTAACGCTTCCAAGGACTTGTCGTTCGAGGCTGAGGCTGTCGTTAAGGCCTGAGTGTGTTTCTCCAGGTCTTTCGCTATCGCTTCAAGGTCGGCGTGGCTGGTAGAATAGCCGTCGGTGCTCTTCCTGATGTTCGAAGCCTTCGAGATTAATTCGCAGCCGAATTGGACAAATTGGATAACGTTGGAGACAAGGCCGACGGCCGTTAGAGCCTCGAGCACCATCGCATCAGGATGCTGCGAACGATTTACTTAGGAATGTTTTCAAAGAACTTCGGTGTCATTCACGGAGACAGTTGGTGTTCAAAATTCTGCCAACTAGGAACCATCTAGGGGGTAATGAAGGAGAAGTATATCTTCGGATGGGTTGAGGGCGTAGCCCATGGCCAAGAAGGCGGGGTTTTGTGGCTTCGTCTTATAACAACCAATGGCAGCGTCTAATGTTCACCGGTCGATTTTGCCACGTACGAGTGCATGGCAAGGATGAATCTCGCGTTGTACTGCATAAAACACCGCCTCGTAATTAAGTCGAGAATCAGCCTTTCGTAGCCAGGATTCCGGGTTCGACACGCTGAACAGGCGAATAATAAATTGAAGCATGAAAGTGACGTGATTGTCGGCATTAACACCACGTTCTTAAAGGTACATGATGCTGTAGGCTGTGCCGTGGGGTCCGCCCACATCGAGAAAAGCAGAAAGGTATGAGCAGGAAAATAGACCAGAGGAAGCCAGTAATCAATATTCAGAGGGAAGGAATGATTCGGAGATGCATACACGCTCTGTGGTCAACGCACACCTGAGGCAGTCAGCCAGCTGGAGCTGACTACAAACTGACTAAGCCAGTGTCACTAATCCATAATCAGTCTTCTATCAGAACCTACCTTCGAAGCTATCATTGCACACGATGCAGGAACATCTGAAGAGTGTTTCCGCTCTCATGAATCTACAGGAACTAAACAATCACATCCATTGCGATATCGGTCACGAACATGCCTCGCCCTCACGGTAAAATACCTACACTCGGTAACTCCGACCCGCGTCTCCACGTTACGAATTCCCCCATTGGCCATTCCCAAACTCTTATCGCGGGGTGCGTAATGCTTGAAAAGAAACAACCTCGAAAAAGAATGGGATAGCAGAGGGCCAGAATACTCGTCAGTTGCCCAGCGAGATCGCAGACGCTCGATGCTGACAAGTGGAGGGTTTCACGACCTCGCAGACAGGCTTGCATGTGCTACATACACAGCAACTCCATCGGCATCCATGAGAACATCCCAGCAAGGCTGGATGGCAGGAAGAGTCTTATCGCATTAGCTTTATCGCCATCCGTGTGTCGTACTGGTAGTGTGATCGCGAGGTGTACATATGTAGACCACGGTCGCGCTCTTCCATCTTTCGCAACGCTCGATCGCCATATACCGGACAGAGATACCCTCGTGTAGCTTTTGAGCGCCATACCCTGGACAGAAGGGCACTCGAAGTACTCATCCAAGGACTCCCTCGACGCCATCGCGACGGGTCTTTGTTGGCATTAAGAGGAGGAGCGGAGCTCGAGACATACAGCAATTGCCTGAGCCCCGGGCAACCATGTCGACGCTCTCGCCCATCGACATCGAAAAAGATGCTGCAAGAGTAGGATCACTGCGCGACAGCGACGGCGCCGTCCCAGGCGAAAGCTTCGAATACGGCAACAGCACCTACGCCAAACTCCAACGCCTAGCCGGCAAACTCCACGTCGAGCAGCGCGGCATCGAGCGCGTCCCCGAAAATGAACGCGACGACAACTCCCTACTCAACGTAGGCACGATGGTACCCTCCCATCCCAAACCAGACCCCAAAACAACATGCTAACCACCCCCCAGTGGCTCTCCGCCAACATGGTCGTCTCCTCCTTCGCCATCGGCCTCCTCGCGCAACAACTCTTCGCCCTCGGCTTCCCCGACGCCCTCCTAACCTGCCTCTTCTTCAACCTCCTCGGTGTCCTCCCCGTCTGCTACTTCAGCACCTTCGGCCCGCGCTTCGGCCTCCGCCAAATGGTGCTCTCCCGCTTCTGGTTCGGCTGGTCCGGCGTGAAGCTCATCGCCGTCTTCAACGTGCTCGCGTGCCTCGGTTGGAGCAGCGTCAACGCCATCGTCGGCGCGGAACTCATCCACGCCGTCAACAACAGCGTCCCCGGGTACGCGGGCATCATCCTCATCGCCCTCTGCACACTCGCCGTCACCTTCTTCGGCTACAAAGTCGTCCACGCATACGAGTTCTGGAGCTGGATCCCGACATTCACCGTCTTCGTGATCGTCCTAGGCGTCTTCGCGCGCTCCGACGCCTTCGTCAACGTCCCCATGGACACGGGCGTCTCGGAGCTAGGCGCAGTCCTCGGCTTCGGAAGCGTAGTCTACGGCTTCGCAACCGGCTGGACCTCGTATGCCGCCGACTACACCGTCTACCAGCCGGCCACGCAATCGCGCGTCAAAGTCTTCTTCGCCGTCTGGCTCGGCCTCATGCTGCCCCTCCTGTTCACCGAGGGCCTCGGCATCGCCCTCATGACGGCTACGACGCGTGACGGCGGCGCAAACGCGTATGCAGAGGGGTACGCGGCGTCCGGGACGGGCGGCCTGCTGGCGGCCGTGTTGTTCCCTGCGCTCGGGGGGTTCGGCAAGTTCTGCCTCGTCGTCCTGGCGCTCAGCATCATTGCGAATAATTGTCCGAATGTGTATAGTGTTGCGCTTACGATGCAGGTGTTGGGGCGGTGGACGCGGGTTGTGCCGAGGTATGTGTGGACGGCGTTGGGGACGGGGGTGTATGTTGCGGTGGCGGTGCCGGGGTATAGTCATTTTGAAGCGGTGCTGGAGAATTTTATGAATTTTATAGGTGAGAAGACTTGGTTGGTTTTTGTTCTTCTTGACTACTCCGGCTAATGCGCCGTAGGTTACTGGCTCGCCATCTACGAAGGCATCGCGTTATCTGAGCATTTTATCTTCCGGCGTAGCATGTCTGCATACGACCCCACCATCTACGACCAGCGGGAGAAACTGCCACCCAGTATTGCGGCTATTTTCGCGTTTTGCTGTGGTATTGTGGGAATGCTTATGGGGATGAGTCAGGCCTGGTTCGTGGGACCGATTGCGTTGCACGCGGGCGAGGCGCCGTATGGGGGGGATGTTGGGTTTGAGCTAGGGTTTGCGTTTGCGTTTGTGAGTTATACAGTTGCGAGGTATTTTGAGAAGAGGTGGTTTGGGCGATGACAAGAAAGGGGGAAAGAAACGACGTCAGAGAGAAGATTTAGACGATTCAACACGAAAGAATCGCAAGTGAGAATTAAATTGTGATGTTTATAATCTCCAACAGAATATTTACACCCTGGGAATGTTCATCACGGAGAGCTGGACCTTGTTGGATGTGCTCGGCGGCAGCTGTCCACCACCCATGATCAGCAGCTTCGTAGTATCCTTCAACACCCTCAAATGCCTCGTGTAATGCGTCAACTCGGGCGAAGCAACCTTCTTCCACGGTCCATTGCCAAGCTGGGTATTCAAAAAGATCTCGGTGTTGGAGTGTCCAGAGGCGATGATTGTTCCATTAGCACCACCAAACGGGCTCCAAACCACGGCCGGCGAGCCAGTAGGTATAGTGCCATCGCTGGCCCTGAGCACCTTTCCTGTCGCAGCGCCAAACTTCTCAGGGTCAGACACAATCTTGAAGTAGACGGGGAAGGTGTATCGGGAAAATCCCGGGCCGCCGCCGTACTCGTAGGTCATGATAAATTGGCCGTTGGGTAGCTTGGCAACGGTCGGCATGCCGGGGCGGTCGGTGTAGGTGGGATAGGCGACGTCGTCGACGACAGGGCCCCATGTCCTGAGATCAGTGGTCGTCTGGTGCACCATCTTCTGGCCGTGGGCCGGGTCGCGCTGGTCCGAGTAGTAGCAGATGAGCTTGTTGCCGTGCTTCATCAGGAAGGGCTCCCAGACTGGCGTGAGTCCATTATTGGGTCTCGCCTCACCGCCGGCGGCGATGTGGGAGACAAACTTCCAGGTCTTGCCGCTATCCGTGGAAGCATACAGCTCGATCTGCGTCTGCGACAAATCGGTTGGGATGGCCGATCCAGATAGGAGGACAGTGCCTGCGGGATAGCCGGCCATGGCCTCAGGCAGGACGTAGAGCTCGGGTTGATAGCGCAGACCCCAGCCCTTTTGCGTGTCTTGCACCCTTGCAAGCTCGCTCCAGGTGTAGCCTTGATCCGTGGACTTGTAGATGGGGAACCAGACCTTCGGGGGCTCTGGGCTGTAGTTCTCCCACGTGGCGAGGAGGTCACCGTTGGGGAGCTGGGCAGTGCGCGCATAGAGGACGCGCGGGGTCGTGTAGTTGGATGGAGGTGTGAAGATGACGCGGCGGGAGAAGGTGGCCGGGGCTTGGGCCTGCCCGTACGTAGGGGTTCCGGCGACGAGAGCGCCTAGCCCAACAACCGAGAGAATGCTGGAGAGCTTCATCTTGGAGGATTTGGTGGAATTGACCCTGGGGATGGAGCATGGAACAGCAGGGAGCTGGATCCATATATGCGGTCAAGAGCCTCATTTCGCCCACGGTGGCATCCCGGCCGCGCACACGGTTTCCCCGGATTTGCCTCCACCATTCAATACCACGCGGAGCGGCGTGCGGGCATCGGAAGAATTCCTGGGCTATTGTGGGGACACACTGGCGGAGGTGCTGCTAAAGTAGGTACAAATGAGATTTGCCGGCTTGGGGAATGGAGCAATTGCGCCGAGCCGAGGAGGGCGCGCGACGTGGATAGGTGGAATTTCTGATCTCTGCCAATGGTGGATACGAGCTGGCAGGCCTGGCGATGACGCGGAGAGCTTGTAGCTGTCATGGCGAAGAGGCTGGACCTCGGGTGGTTGGGGGGGGGGGGCGCGCGAAGAGACGTGAGATGGGATGGGATGGGATGAGATCAGATGGGGGGTTCCAACGTTTCCGCGATGGCACGTGCGAGGCGAACGTGGGAAGGGACCCCGTGGCACCGCGAGTGCCAGCGATGCATTCCCCAACCTTAATCCGACTTCATTGTCCTTTAACCCTCTGTTTCCATGCAGATGCTGCCCTACCTCGCCGGAATATGTCCTTCTGGAAGCCCCCCTTGAGTCTATGAGGCACTGGACCGGCACGGCAACACGCTGGCTACCAGGGAAGCCAATCATCGAGATGCGCAACAAGACGGACGAGAAGAAGCCCGACCTTTGTACTGCTTCGCTGCGTGTTGCTTTTTGTCCCAATACGTTCTTATCATGACCATTGGGTGGGAAACCACGAACTTGGCTGTGCGAGGACGCTTGCTATACCCCGAGGTTCTCCGCTCAGCTCCGCCCACAGCTTCTTCACAAAGTGTGGCAACCATCCCACACATATCGAGGGCCTACCTGGCATTGATCAATAACATGACTTGGATTCCTGGAAGATGCATGCGAAGGCTGAGATGAGGCTACCGACTAAGCCCTGGAGAGTTCAGATGGCGTTCATCGGTTGTGCCAGCCAATCAATCATCACCCCACCATGCAGGACGGCGCGGCAGTGCAGTGAAACGCCTCGCATTCACCGTCCGCAGCTGGCTGCAGCCTGGCCGTCATAAGCAACATGGCTGCGCTCGACTCGGTCGACTCTGCGCTGGTCAGGCACCTCTGCATCTCTCGAAGCTGCGGATGGGCATCATGGTAAGCTATCAGGCTGCAGCAAGCATCCAACTGGGGATGCTACCATCGACGAATGGTTACTGACTACTACAACCAGGCTGCCACCATAACCGCACCGGTGCCGCGATCGCGCTCCGCTGCTGCTTCGCTACCTAAAGACTTTGCGAAATTACACCCAAACGAAGACGGGCGAGGCACACCTCTGCCACAATACGAGAAGACGGCGTCAGTTCCGTTTACCCTGGCGCTACAAGAAGAAAAGGACAACCCGGGCCAATTCCAGCTGGTGGTAAACGTCGATCCCCAGCACTCAAAGGCCGCCAGTGGAAGCCCTCTGCGACCGACTCCTTCGAAGAAACTCATCGCGAACCTGCAAGAAGCGCCGAGCTTAGGCTACGACGTATCGCAGCTGTACCACACCCAGAAATCGAGCCCTCCGTCGACACCACAAGACGAGCGGCAGGGATGGTCGAACCTGGACGCTATACCCTCTGAGTTTCTGCAGACAGTCGTGCCGGATTGGAAGGTAACCTTCTCGCGAAGCGATTCCACCGCTTCCACCCAGTCGCGCAAGCTGGCCGACATCAAGGCGCGGATAAAGAAGAGTGGGAAGGGGTTCGTGGTCCGGCTCCTGAAGGGATCGAATGCGGATACAGATGAGGTCGCTGAGGTGCATCTCGGTCGTGGGTCTCCAGAGAAATTACCAACGCTTCCTGAGCTCGATTCTGCGGCGCCAGCAGAGCTGGACGCTGGCGTCGCAACAGAACCACGTCGCAATGTTACGTCTGTTGCGCAAGACGTGTTCGAGATCGGTTCATCTGGGGAACCTGGAATAACTAGACCTGTACAGCTGGCAACAACTACAGTAGCTTCTTCTATCCCTCAGTGGCTGAGTCAAACCTCGAATGACCCAGTCGCGAGGCTGTCAATGTCAGAAGATGGTTTTAGCGATGCAGAAACACTGCTACCAGAGGTTCGCTCAATTGCGGACCGCATGGAAGAGCATGCAGACATCGAACCCATGTCGACCTATAGCTCCGTTCTACCGACGAGATCAAGCTCCGTGCTGAGCATAGTGAAGACGCCGACGCGAGGGCTGTCCGTCGTTGGACCTGTACGGCGAGTCGAAAAGGGCAATCGCGCACGAGCGAAAGGAAGGATGGCGCGGCCTGATCTCAACCGTGCCGGTGCTCGCAAATCGATGAACGGGCGCTCGCCACCAACGTCGATCTCGTCGATCTCGGAAGCAGTCGTAGCGGAAAGACTTCGAAACGCAGCATCTGCATCAATGCCCAAGTCTCTATTGAAACCTCCGTATCCTGACGAAATGTCCGATGAGGATCAAAAGCACAACGGCAGTTCAGAAGAACAGCCAACGCGATCAAATGATCAGGGCACGGCAGGACCAAAAGTTCGGCGCCAATCTTCGGCTCCAGAGTCTGCTCAAGGAACTCAGTCAAAGGGCCGTCTCCGCCTCCAAACTAATGTAGCCCGTCCCAAATCCGCGAATACGTCTCCTGTCACAAGAAGAAAACGCTCCCCGCTCACACACAAAACAACCTCGTCCTCGTCGTCCATTAATCTCGCACCTAGTGTTCAACATGCCGAAACATCACCCGTATGGTCCGAGGTCGATCCGTCAGATGAGCTTCGCGAAGCTCTCGAGGAAGCTTTTGGTACCATTGCGGATGATCTTGAGCCTAGCCGAGACGAAGTCTCGCGTTCGGTTCCGCGGATTGAGGAGCCAGTGAGCGATGCTGAGGTTGGAGATATTGCGCTCCCGCCGGGGCTCGAGATATGGTCTGCGCCTGCATTGTCGAACAACCGGCTCACGATGTTTTGGGGGCTGGCCTTGAGCGCTGTTCTGGACAAGATGTTGCAAGGGCTTCAGCATGTGCGGGACACGTTTGGGAGCGAACCTCCCGTGCCAACTGGTCATGTTCGGGTGCGATGGACTTGCGTAAGTGGTATAACTAATCATCTGATGGTTTCGACTAACTGATGCAGTCTTGTGGTGAACCTCTCTACGACGACTTCATCGAACGTCGACCGGGCGCCGCGCGTCTACTGGAAGCATACCTCAACCGCCCACGCGCACACACCCCGACCAGCCCACATAGCCACTCTAGCACGGCAACTTCAAGTTCCTCGATTTTCGACTGTTCGAGTAGGGCGTCGACGCTGGCGACACCTGTCTCGACGTATGGAGGGCCTTCGTCTTGGGGAAGAAACAGTGGTCCCTCGAGATATAGTCCTACGCGAATCAAAAGTAGCAACTCGTTTAGTGTCTCTATAGGTAACTCGATGGAGGATTCATGGTTGTTGACATGCGCAAACGAAGGTCTGTTGACGCCAAAGATTGTTCATCTAGATGTCAATGCGGGGAGGATCAAAAGCGACAAAGACCTTGCAATGGCCCTCCGAGAACACTACGAGCATCTAAACCGGCGGTGGCTCAAGTGGACTCGATTGAGGGGACTTACCACCATCCAGTTTTCCCAGTTCGAAGTTCATCGCAATCGTTTTGCAGATATACGCGCTACACCGTCCATGCCTCCTACGGCTTCAGTCGCCAACGATAAGTCACCGTCGAAGCATCCATACACCTTCGAGCCCGTCGATTTGGTCCCCCCGGTGGGCTCCGCGTATCTCCTTCATCTGTTCAAGCACCCCGAGGACTACGATAGCGAATTGATCACCTATCTACGCGCCCCGAAGCGCCGGGAGCGGCTAGAGTTCGGCATGGGCTGGGGAATCAATCTCGTAGAGGGATTTCTGGCTCAGAAGGTGTGGGCGGTCATCATCGCTGGGTTCGGTGCTGGAAGTGGCATCTTCGCGATACTGTGGACAATCAGAACGGACGACGTACAAGGAGCGTTCGGCATCGCTGGATGGGTCGTTACGCTGGCAGCATTGATGCTGGGCGGGCTGCAGTCGTGGCTGGAGTGACAATCTCACATGCGACTCGTACAGATCCTCAGCTCCATTGTTCATCTACCAGCATTTTTCGCTACAGTCCATTTCATGATGAGATGAGGGGGGCAAAGCAGCATTAGCGCGAGAGATGCCGTTAGCCGGCCGAAAATTAAACGAGGATTCGTCGAGGAATCGCCAATCGTGAAACCCCCTGGCTTACAATCTCAGCATCGCGGCGTACTCTATTTCTGTACTGGTGCGCATAACGGCTAATCCTCGCGAACGAAACAGAATCTCACTAGTTTTCAAACCATTACAAACGAATGTAATTGCGGCGTTTCACCAACAACATCGCTTCGCCCTGGGATTGCATGGATGGAGTGTTCACACTTTTTACTCTCCTAGAGACATGGTGAACCTTGGACGCGAGCGGCTGCGGTGGGTCCCTTGGCTTCGGGATCGCATACCCACACGGAAGCGTTTCATCCACCGGGAGATGAATTTCGCGCCAATGAGAGGGACCAACCAAGGCGTTTCGGGGATAGTGCGGTGCGTTTTGTAATGCTTTGACAACGGGTTGACGGCTGCAGGTCTTGGAGCTTCTTGAAGCGTCATGAAGCGGAAATGCGGGCGCAGCAATGAGGTCCGTCATGCTGTTGAAGGGAGGACAGCACCGTACGCAGCATAAAAACTCAATTTGTGAGCCATCACGATCCGGCTGCGGTTGAAACATTTCCGCGGCATTAACACCTCTTTGGCATTGCGTTTCTACCCAGCCAAGGTCACACGTCAAACCAGCGCCAGCGTGCCACGCGCGATGTGATGGGGGCTCGCGTTTACTCTGTCAGAAACACCATGATGGCTTGGCATATGGCATCTCCCCGTAATCTTGATAGGGCGCGGAAGCATGTTTCATGCTCCTGCCTTTCGGCTCTCTCGGTACCTGCATCACATCCATCCGCCAACCAGGCACCACTCTACCTTTCGTTAGGGTTGCCTTGGCTTTTGTAAACGCGTGGACCCACAGATCACGGAACACCTCGAGACCCCTTCTCATATCGCTTCCCGGACATGCGAGTTGGTGCGGCTCTTTCTCCGTTTCCATCACTATTGTTTCGGACGTATATGCAAAGATGGGCATCATGGGCGCTTGGTGTGGGAGTGCGTACCGCTGTGTGGGTACATGGACAGTAGATAAATAGAGTAGCCTCGCCTTCGTTGGAAGGGCATCCTCATCGCAGGCTTCAGTCTTTGGTTCTACGCCAGTCTCTCGTTCTTTCTCCACATTCATTCTTTCAGTCAACTTCACCGTGTGAAGCAGGCAAGACACTCTTTTTTCCAACTACACCACACCAGACGATCCATTCAAACCTCCACCGTACCGGTTTATCATCCAATCTACAAGATGTCTTCCATTCTCCTCGGTCTCGCTGCCCTCGCGGCTACCACTGCCGCCCACGGCACTGTCACCGGAATCAAAGCCGATGGCGTCTACACCAAAGGCTTCGATCTACAGTACTACTACATGATCAAGAACGGCCAGACCCCTCCCGAGACCCCGGGCTGGTACGCCGAGAACCTCGACAACGGCTTCGTCGCCCCCGATGCGTACACCAAGGCCGACATCATCTGCCACAAGAACGCAAAGGCGGCGACCTCGTCCGCCACCGTCGCCGCCGGCGGCTCCGTCGACTTCCAGTGGTCCCCCTGGCCCGCCTCCCACGTCGGGCCTATGCTCACCTACGTCGCCAAGTGCTCTGGCGACTGCGCCGACGCCGACAAGGAGGCGTTGAAGTGGGTCAAGATCGACGAGGCTGGCTACGACGGCGGGTGGGCTTCGGACAAGATGATTGCCAACAACAACACGTGGACCGTCAAGGTGCCGTCGACGCTCGCGGCAGGCAACTACGTCTTCCGCCACGAGACGATTGCGCTCCACCAGGGCGGCGACGCCAACGGCGCCCAGAACTATCCCCAGTGCTTGAACATCGAGATCACTGGGTCTGGCACCGATGAGCCTGAAGGTGTCCTCGGTACCGCTTTGTACACGCCTACTGATAAGGGTATCTTGTTCAGCCCGTACTCGCAAACTATCGACTACCCTATTCCCGGGCCTGCTCTGTACGGCTCCGGTGGCTCGGGATCTGGCTCTGACGATGGAAACACCACGCCCACCACACCCGATGCCCCCGCTGAGAACTCTGCCGCCCCCTCGCCTACTCAGCCTGAGCAGGAGGCTAGCCCTACGCCTACTGTTGCTGATGCCGCGCCTTCGGCTTCGTCGGGCGCGGATGCTGGCGGTGCGCTGCCGAAGACGTTCACTGTTTCGACGTTTATTGCGTGGTTGGAGGAGCAGACTAAGGGGTCGGCGAAGGTGAGGAGGCATGCGCGTCAGTTTATGTAAGGAACACTTCTGGAAGTGCGGTTTGAACGGTTTTTTGGTTGGTGGTTACCTTCTTTCGCTTCGTTTGTGGATATGTATGTCAGTGCGTAGATTTTTGAAGATGAAGATTATTTGACCTGGTCGTATGATGATGCGATTCTATGAAATCTTTTTTGAGATGTGCATCGTGGGTGCTTTTGGTGCTTTTGTGCTTGGAATTGTGGTGGTCATAAAATGTGGTGTTATGCTCGATATGAGCTGCGAGTGGCATGTTTGACATTGGTGAGATGGTGATAATTACTGCGCTATCCCTCCACTAGCAAGTCCAAGAGACTGTTGTATCAGTCGTCTTCGGCCTTCTCGATTAACGGCGCACTTCCTAGTTACAGATCGCGCAATAGAGGAGAGTACGAGGCTATGAGGATGGATTTCGCGAGGCGATTAGATTGGACATTCTGGTGACTGCGGGGAGCTGTTTCCGAAAGATAAGGTTTGAGAGGTTTTGAGACATGTATCGGGAGGATCGAGATGGAAATTTGGTGGTTTATGCGTCCGTCAGTGGTCGATATGTGGAGTATTCACGGGCTGAGGGCACACACGGAAAAATTTAGTGTGTCTCGTAGAAATGAGATTTTGGCATAGTTGCATCGTAGGCACTGGTGTAGGTAGGTGGTACTGTCGTTAATGTTCGTTCTTGCAATTCACCCCAACGGGTTTTGTAAAAGGTTCCACTAATGAACAGTGCGCCATGTGCCAATTCAATCCAGTCTTACATTGTCGGATTATCCGTTCTTCCCTGTCCTTCTGGTTCTTCCGGCGAAGCGTTCTCGCACAACGTTATGTCGTGACTTGGAAGGTGCGCGACGTTGAATTAGATGATAAGTCGACTACACACCAATACGAACGAGCCCACAAATGGGTAAATCCTACCCGCTCCTATCGCACAGATCATACGATGCGAAATGTTGCCGCCTAGCCCCCAAACCCATCCTGCTTAAGGCGACCTTCCTTGTAAGTTGTAACGCGAAGGATTCGTCCAACCGTCAAATTCGATTTTTAGCCGCTTAGAATTCGTCGGATGCGGTTTAGGGGAGGCTTGTAATGTCAATGCACTGCGAGTGGGCTGCAACCGAAGTTACCGAACCATGCACTAACACGCTATATCTCGCGCGGACTATCTAGCGCTGACTTCTAGGCTGCAGTGTAGAAAGCCAAGCGTAGGAGACCTCGTGTTGAAATTGAGGCTTGGTTCCCGCATTCCAGTGAGGTGATCGCATCGCATTGATTTTTGGATTTCTCACCATCGTTCCGACAAGTCACTCTTTCCCTACACCACGTTCATTAATACATTATTACCACGGTGCCACCAGAACACTACATAGCTTAATTCCCAATACCTACCGTCGATATATAATCACGATGCGCTACTCCCTCGCACTCGCCTCCCTCGCGGCCCTCGCCCTCGCAAAAGACACACAAATCCAATTCTTCATCCCCGGCCTCGGCCCCTCAGGCAGCCGCCCGACAGAACTCCCCCCCATCGTCGACCCCGTCGCCTCCATCGTCAGCGCAGATGCCAGCACGACCGTCATGGCGCTCGCGTGCCCCTCGTCCGGCGCCTCGGCAGACTGTCCCTGGGACCAAGTCGACATGACTGTCTCCGTCATCGGGAAGTCCGTCTACGGCGCCAGCTACGAAGAGATGAGCGTGAACTTTGTTTGCACCAGCAAGAAGGATATGACGTGTACGGCGGAAATGCCGCTGGAAGCGACGGATGCGGGGTCGTTTACGGAGGCGGGGGATGGTGTGGCGGAGATGGTGACGGTGTATCCGAGTGGGGAGTTTGAGTTTCATACTGCGAGGGTTACGGCGGGGGTGGAGAAGTTGGCGGGTGGTGGTGGGGAGGGGAGTGGGTCTGCGGTCGCGACGGGTTCGTCTACCCTTGAGACGAGTGCGGCTTCGACGGGGGCTGCGCCGACGGCGACTGGGGCGGAGCCGACGGGGACGGCGACGGGGAGTGGGTCGCCTGCTGAGGCTTCGGGGGTGGCTGGGAGGTTTGGTGTTGAGGGTGTCGCGTTGTTTGCGTTGGCTGGGGCGGCGGTTGTGAATGTTTTGTAGGTTGTGGGAGATAGGTTGTGCGGTGCTGTATGCTTCTAACTTCTGTCCGGAACCTATCAGCTCATACTCCAGTAGCTTATACCATGGCATAATTGATACCATTTCCCCCGCCTCGCGCTTTTGAACATGCTCTCACCGGTTTTCAGTATGATGTGTACACCATCCAATGATTGGTCACTAATATCAGCCGAGTATGACATGCATGCCTCACGATAATCTTCAGCCTCAGGCTCCAGATAAGCTGCGGGGTTTAAACGACGTGTCTTCCTCGTCAGACTTTTACCCATCAGCACACACAGATCCATCATGGTATGCCAAGTTTGCCATGATCTCAACAAGTGGTCGAGCGAAGAAGGCGTACATGACTGGAAATTTCTCAGCATCCCCACCGTGGCTGCGTCTGCGGACGGTGGCTGTCCGGGCTGCCAATTGCTCTTCAATGTTGGTAGTGTAGCAGGCTTTTGGGATCCCTTGCTCTCTTACACCGGCGTCGCTGAGCATGGTGACATGAGATTCACATATATGCGAGTCTCTCGGGTCGATGGACTTCGCATTAAGTACCTGGGCAAAGTCATTAATCCAGTTGTAACGCAGCGTGAGTGAATGGCATGCTATGCTATATTTCCGTGCGAGCATATACTAACCTTTCTCTGCTAGCGAGGCCATGTCCTCCATTCCAGTCTACACCATAACTAGCCCGAAGCCACCGACGCTGGACTCGAGTATCCCGCTCATTCGAACCTGGTTTGCCACATGCCAGGCCACACACGAGGAGTGCAAAACTGCCTCGGACGCACTCTTACCCACCCACATCATCGACGTCGGCTCCGCGACCGCCGAACCGCGCCTTTATACATCGCACCCCAATGAACGCGCTTCATATTGCGCGTTGAGTCATTGTTGGGGCGCGCCTGACCCTGCCGTGCCCAGAGTAGTTACTACGAGAGACAACATCGCGAAGCATCACCAACAGATGCCTCTCCAGGACCTTCCAAAGACCTTCCGCGAAGCTGTCTGGGTTGTTAGGCAGCTTGGTATCCGCTTTTTGTGGATAGACAGTCTATGCATCATGCAAGGCGATGCGAATGACTGGGCCCACGAGGCTGCGCGTATGGTAAGTTTTGCTAGGATGCCTCGTCTACCGGCATCATCACATAGCTCAAGTGCTTACGGACTCTGCAGGCAGATGTGTACTCAAACGCAACACTCACCCTCGCCGCAGATTGGGCTCCGAATAACAGTGGTGGACTTTTTTCCGAAGACACGTGTGTTCCTCTTGACACTCTCAGCTTTAACCAGAAGGACAAGACAGGGAATTCCCATCAGATACACGCTCTATATCGCCGTACCATCGATCATGGCGCAAAACCCGTCCACCCGTGCTTGCAACCGACCAATAAGTGCAAACTACTCGAGCGCGCGTGGTGTTTCCAGGAGCGCGCTCTCTCTTCAAGAATTATCTACTTCGGCAATGCGGAGCTCCTCTGGGAATGCAAATCTACTTTCCGTCCTGAATGCGGGTGTGACGATGCCAACCTGCCGAGCCATTCATTCGGTGGTTCCGGTGGGGGACCGCATACGCTATCCCAAATCACACTCGGTCGAAAAACTCGGTGTGAATATCCCGAGCTCCTTTCAGACAACTGGAGGAAAACCGTAGAGGCGTATACCCTCCGCAGTGCAACTTACGCCACTGACAGATTACACGCCATCAGCGGTCTAGCCCGCAGGTATGCTGTTCCCGACAGCGCATACATTGCGGGAATTTGGCGTACAAAGCAGATGTACTGTTATCTCTTGTGGCATAGCCTACCAGAACAGGACAAGAGGTCTGGCGGTTTCGAACGTTTACCACCAGATTACGCCCCCAGCTGGTCCTGGGCCTCCGTGGTGGCACCTGTAAGTTTTGATTATGCATTTCCGTATGGGAGTACACCTGATTGGGAGATCATCGATGTCTCGTACACACTAAAAACGTCGGATCCTTTCGGCCCTGTTTCGTCTGCTGCACTTACTCTCAGAAGCCGCATAATTCCCATTCTCAGTCTCCGTGACGGGAACGTACCCCTGACTGTGCCTGGAGAGTGGGAATATAAATTTTCTTTGTATTGGGATGCAGGTACTGGCGCTAAAGAGTGGTGCGAGGAAGGCTTTGAATATGCTCTTGTTGTAGCTTATCATAAGGTATACGGTTGGGGGGGTGTTATTGTCGGGATAGTGGTGAGACGGAGACTGGACAGAAGTTTAGGCGACGTGGTAGGCGGAGGAAGATGGCAAAGAATTGGATATTACGAACGGCGGTCGTCGAGCGACGACGAGGACGCGGCGGACAGGATAAGAGCATTGCTTGCAGAACACGAAAAGGAGACTGTGGTTCTTGAGTGAGCAATGGCACAGCTCCAATTCCAACCATTTTTTGTGCAAGTCACCCGCACAGGTTACATGATCCTATGTCGCAATCTTGGGTATTTTTGGGCAGCGACTGTGCCATGGTAGACGACAAAGGGGTTCGTCAGCATTTTCGACCTATCTGTTCGACGTCTATAGCAGAGAGACACCCTATCTCATTAACACGCTCACTACTTGTTACACACATGTTTCCTTGGATACGATTAGCTGTTTACAATCATCGCGACATACTTCTGCGCTACACGGTATATGACACTATTACGCCCTGTTTCTACTTCCTTTGGGATTTAGCTATTACACCATACTTCTACACCATTCCGTCTTACAATTAGTGCCAGGTTACGTGTATTATTGCAGATATGAGTCAATTATCATGGCCTTACTAAAGAGTACGATTAGTCCATCCTTCCCATTCCATTCTCGTATTTCTACATACAAATGACGGGTAAGAGTTGCTACGACACCAACAGATGATAAGCACATTTGCGCATTAGAAGATATGGCATGTAGAGACAGAACATGTCACGTAAGCTATGTGGAATTTAGGGTTGCCCCATAAGAGTAACTCGACTACTCAATCTAAGTATACCAGGGCTTCTGCCAATAGCTAGTACTTTTGCTTCTCTACCTTGGAGTAGTAGAATGAAGTGTATAGCCTCAATTAAATAACGACAAAACACTGCCCTCTTGCTTCTTCGTAAGTTAAGCTAAACAGGCATTAAAACTATTTAATAACTAATATAAGCTCACAATATCCCATAGATAGTTATCCCAACCCTCAATTCTAACAAAAAGATCGCAAATCAATTTATATCCAGGGAAACATGCGCTACCTTAACCCAACCCCCATCCCTATCCCTATCCCCACACCTCGCACATGCCCTATACAAACAACCCACCCCTTCCATCTCCTACCTTTTAGATAACCTATGTCCCATCCCAGTCCAATCCTCACACCCATCCTCACACCGCCCCCAACCTATCAAACAATCCCCCCTCCTTCTCCACTCTACTGATACCATATGCGAATCCTACCATAAACACCCCCCAACTGCTTAAAAACAACATACTAGCCCGTATTCCAAGATCTATTTGCATGCTCTCTCTCAACCTTTAAACCCAACAAAACATGGCCGATTGTTGGATCGACGAGTACGTATACGCCATCTCACTGCATCTTGCTATTTATATGCACATTGATATGTGTGAAGCTCACCAGCCAATCTATTCGAAAGAAAAACAAAACGAAACGAAATACATGCCATGTTCTTGCATGCTAGGGCTCATTCAGGACGGAGGGGAACGAAACAAGAAAGCTTGATGACAAGCACAACAACGCAGAAAGACACAACGGCCAGTGTGAAGCGGTGAATCAGATAGCGGTAATACTTGACTAACTCACTACCAGCCCACCTCACCCTACCCTCACGCCTCATACGCCGGCGGCGCCTCATCCTCACCCTCAACCCTCGGCACTGCCGATCTCTCGGGGCGCAACCCCACCCACGACCCTCTGAAACGCCTCCTCCCGACTCCACTGCAACTCGACCCTCCTCTCCCTCAACTCCGCACTCGCCCTTCCCGTCTCCGCAATGAATTCTTTTTCTCTATTTTGCTGCTCTTTCGTGAGGCGCGCGCCAGTTTGCAGCGCGATGTCGACTTGTGCTTCGGCGGCTTGGATGCGTTGATGCCTGGGGGAGTTAGTGTTAGTATGATGGCATCTTCTAGCGAGGCGGAAAAGATGAGTGAAGAGGGGGGACTCACATGTGCATATCCGTCCAAATATTATCAAACACCACGTCGCTCCAAATATCCCCAATCCTCACCTCCACCGCCCCCCAGCGCCGCAATTTCCCTCCTCTCATCCATCTGCGCCATTTGCTGCGCCAACATGCGCACCTGCTGAAGGCAAGACTCTGCCTGCTCAAGCTGATTCCGCTTCTGCAAGCTCACAAACGTGCTGCCGCCCCACAGATCCATGGTACCCGCATCGTGCGCCATCATGAGGAAGCGCTTTGCATCGAGGAGGCGCCTGCACGCCTGCTTGAGGAGCAAGGAGACGTGTTTTTCTTTCTTAAGGGACTGCGCAATGGATTGGAGGCGGGTGTGTGCTGCAGCGCAGGCTTATTCTTTGGCGTCTTCTTCCAGGAAGCCAGGCGTGGGACCACCCAAAGATGGAGTTGTAGAGCGTGTCTAGTTCGGTTTGGAAGGTAGCACTCTTTCTCTTCTTTCTCCGCCTTTTCTTCGAACTTGTCTTCTCGTCCGGACGCCCTGTGCGCGAACTGGCGGAACGTGGACTCGTTGTATTTCTTGTGGTCTTTTAGTTCGAGCTTGGATTTCGGAGACGGTGCATGTCACGGTGGTGGTGCGAACTTAGAACAAGACTTGTAGAGTTTAGGTATAGATCGAAGCGCGTCTTAGCAGTAAAGTGCAAATGTCCACAAGCGGGTGCAGCTAAGTAATATAAATTAAACACAACACTATCTCCCTTGAGTTGTAGATTCTTGACGATGCGTTCGTTTCGCATTCAGCATCGCAGCCTAGCATGTGTAAACGTACCTACCGCCCGCCCGGTATGCGTCAGCCAAGCGACCCACCGCAGGCACACACCTTCGACACGGCAAGCTTCTTCCCGCATAGCATTCTACCATGAATCCAAACCTCTATCCGTCTTATTGATGCACCCCAGCGCACAAAATCTCCATCCTCGTCTACGCTGAAGGACGACACTATCTCCACCACATGCCCACCCTACGCAACCGAAAGAAACCCCATGTGAGAATCCACCAACCCAATATGCTACGGACCAAATACCGTTTTGCTCTATAGTATAAGTAGAACCAAGAACGCGTCAATCGTGTACCTTCCATTCCAAAGGCAGAAATTAAAGTAAGTACACAAGCTCAGAGTCGCAGATTAGGAAATAAGCAAAAGTAAAGAAACGTTTCGTAAATAGAACGTGCACCATATCATATCATAATCAATCATAATCATCCTCCCCCCCCCAACCCAACCCAACCCAAACTTTTACCCCCCCCTTCCCGGCCCAAACGCCCTACCTTGACCCTACTCCTTCTCCCCCTCCTCCTTCATCCCCCCCATAGTAGCCTCCCCAATACTCTCCCCACCCACCCCCTCACCCCCCCTCAACTCCTTATTTCAAAACCTGCACCACCACCCGCCGATAACTCGTCAACGGAAACACCCCCCCACCCCTGACCTCAAGCACCAAATGCAACGCCTGCCCCACGCTCACCGGCCTCCTACTCATCAACTCCACCACCGCACACTTCTCCGGCGGCGGAATCGTAACTTCTACTTTCGACCCCACCTCATCCAGACGCCTGATATGCATTTCCGCAACCTCAGCCTCAACCCACCACTGCGTAGCAGTCGGCTCGCGATAGTGCCACCATTTGAACGTGAGGTTTTCGCTACTAGGACAGTCAGGATCATACGACCCCTCGGCATCAAGCGTGATGCGCGATCCAGCTTCCGCTTCCAGCCTCAGCGGATGCAGCCCAAAGTCGCCGTTAACAGCAACGACGGGATGATGGCTCGCCTTCGCGAAATCGGATTCCATCGTCCACGTAATGGGCGGGCCGCGAAATCGTTCTGAAACGCATCGCGCCACCGCCAAATCGCCGCGTGGTTACTCGTGTTACGTCCTCCCATCGAGTCCGACAACGCGATCCACCGCGTCGCTATAGTGGTTACTATTGACGCCCTCAGCACTAACATCGGTGCGCGCGCGTACCGGCCGCCCCACGAGCCGTAATGCGGGAATTCGGGGCTGCCGAGGCCATTTTGCACCAGGTAGAGGAACGTCGGCGTGTCGCCTTCAGGAATGAAGAGGTAGTCCGGATACGCTTTCCCGAGCGGGCCAATCTGGATATTCTCTTTTATCCAGGCCTTCTCCATTTTGGCGAAATCGGGCCCGCCTTGGTCGAAGTGGTAGTAGCGGTCGCCGCTGATGCCCGTCCAGGCCGCGAGCCCGTACTGGTTCCAGCCGTGCACGGAGGCGATGTAGAAGATGTCGGGGAAGTTGTGGCGGATCCAGGCGCCCGTGTCGTCTTGGTCGGAGATGGCGTAGACGCGGAGGCGGGACAGGAGCCGCCGTGAGTCTTCGGGCGGGAAGGCGTCGTCGATTTTGAGGAGGACCGAGGCGAGCACGTTGGTGCCGCCCCAGCAGAGGATCCAGAGGGGGTGGAGCGAGGCGGTCAGGATGCGGTCGTAGAGGAGTTGGCCGCCGTCCGAGAGGGGGATGTTGTCGCCGACGGCTGCCATGCCGTATGTCTGTCGCATCGCCTGTCAGCAGAATTCTTGCGTCTCAACTACGACATCCACGTACCTCAGCGCCCTTCTTGATGAGGCTCCTCTCAAATGCTCTGCACTTGGATACTGCGCCTCGGGGTGCACATGCTTGTTCAGATTCTCGACGGCGCCCGCGTATGCATCTACGATCTTGTGCATATCCTGTGGACACACCTTGTTCTTCATCCACGTACTCGTGCACGCGACGAGCCCCTCCGTCTCGAACTGGTTCGCGTACAGCAGGTACCGGCATAGCGACTCGGCGTCATCGGGCTCATTGGAGATGTCGCTGAGGATGAAGACGCGCGGTTTCGTTGCGTATTGCTGGAGTCTGGTGGTCGCCATTGTTATACTGTGGGTGGATGGAAGGCTGGGGAGGACGGAGAAGGCAGATGAGGCCCTGCAGGATGACGAGTCAATCCCGTGGGACGTTTGAGTTACCCCATAGCAGATGAGATGACAGACCTTCAGCTTCAGGTGTGGCAAAGGCGGGCGCGTAGCCGTAGCTCCCGTAGCTCTCTCTCTGTGTGACCATCAGAGAAGAAAACCCCCCACCAGACTCACGACAGTAGAGAAGTCACAGAACGGCAGTCAATTCATATCGATCCCCCATAAATAAACCCCATCACAGCCCATCTCGCTTTCATCTCGACAACCGGATGGAAGAGCGCGTTACGCACCGTAGCACACCCCACCCGACACCACCGTCATCCGAAGTTTACCCATCCAGTCTCCCCTGTCGTCTGCCCCTCCCCAAAAGCGGAAATCAAAGGCACCGCCATCGTATTCGGGCTTGGCTTGGTTCGCGTACCTGTGCCCCGGGCCTCTCTACGACATATTCATAATTCTGATGTGCACGCCAAAGTAATTAAACAACAATCGCCGTCCTTTTTATCATTTACCAGATGCAGATAGGCCGAAAGAGCCAGCGGATACAACCTGCGAACAAACTAACGCAGGTACAAGTCTACAAGATGCAAAATCCAGCTTCCCGAGGACGCATCGCATCGCGCAAAAAAAAAAAAAAAAAAAAAAGGTATCACATTTGGTATCCAAGAACGAATTCCCAAGCTCACGCCTTCCCCCCTTGCCCCCCACACACATCCCCACGCATCCCCTCAAAGAAACGCCCGCCCTCTCCAAATAACTCATAAAGTTATTATCCCTAAAACTCGGCGTCGCAGCCCCAAAATCCGCCACCTCAACCGCCCGCCGCGCCTCCGCCGTCATACTCTCCCACGCAACCAGCGGCTGCTCCCCGCCCCGATCATCCGTCGCAATCAACTGATGATTGACCGGCCACATGCTAATATACCCAATCTTGGGCCTGGTCCCATCAAGCGGCGGGCTCGTGCTCTTCTGGTAGCCGCCGTGCGCCGAAATGGCAACGCCCCGGATCGTCGCAGACGTCGATTCAGACGACAGCCACACGACGATGTTTTCCCACTCGTGGCGGTGGCCCAGCCCCGTCGACGGGCTGTCTTTGGGCATGTACCAGCTGTACATGATGGCGAAGGCGCCGTTGTACGTCGCGCTGCGGGCGTATACTTGGCCTGTGTTTTTGCTGCAGCCGCCGTTGGAGGAGCCCGTGGGGTTGAGGCCGCCGCTGTGGGGACGTCCATGAGCGCCATGCTAAATCAGACGTTGGGATGGGCGTACCTTGTGTCGCCTGCCGCGTTGACGGCGGGGAAGGGCACGCAGCCGTTGTAGACCCGGAGCCAGGGCTTGTACCTGAGCATCAGCGTGCCGGCCGTGGTCGACGGGACGGTTTGCGGGAATCCAACAACGGCATCGTGGGCAATGACGGCGGGAGGAGAGAGGAGGGGAAACGCTGCGGCCGAGGAAGCCAGCAGTCCGAAAACGAGCGACTTGGGGGACAACATGGTGCAGAGGCGAGACCTTGGGCGAGGGGCTTGCTTGTCTTGTTCCTCGTGAGGACGACCTCGTAGAACGAGTGCCCCCGTGTGGTTTTATAGCAAGACTTACATGCTGCCGAGTACCGCCTTGCAGTCCCGTCGCCGTGTATCCGTTTGCCGTCTTTTGCCAATGCTCTTGCTTCTCCGTGTTCGTCGATATCATCATGTTTGCATGACAGATGCGCACATGGGCTCAAGATGAAGTAGCCATTGGTCCATCATTTCTCTGGCCGTCATAGCCACTGCGCGTCCGCCCGGCCGCCTTCCGATCCCAGGTGTTGACCGCGCGAGGCATGAACAAGGTGCAGCTATAAGGTCATGTGCGCCGGGAATGCGTCCTGTTCGAGCATGAACGATGATGATCGACAGGGCCTAGCGTGGAATTTGGCCGTGGTCCTGGTAGGAGCGGCCAGGGGTAATGCTAGCAGTGGCCAAGGCGTGCGATCAGCGTGCCGGAGTATTGGCTCCCGAGGTCGCTCTGCCCGAGGCGTGACAGGACGATTGAGGCAGGTGAGCGTAAAAGTAGCAGGTGGTTTATTATCAAACGATGCCGAGCGTATGGGAGATGATAGTACTAGGTGTAGTGTAGCATGATATGATATTAAACAACAATGTATAAAGGGTCCTGAGGACGGACTGGCGTATTAGCGCACCTTGCTCCATTACGCGCCAAATTGCGATCCCCATCGTCAGCCGTCCCTGTTGTCCAGAAACTCC
This sequence comes from Laburnicola sp. JP-R-44, assembly GCA_009805535.1. Taxonomy (NCBI): domain Eukaryota; kingdom Fungi; phylum Ascomycota; class Dothideomycetes; order Pleosporales; family Didymosphaeriaceae; genus Laburnicola; species Laburnicola sp. JP-R-44. The sequence continues at coordinate 307,381 of SELF01000006.1, forward strand.
GTGCATAGCTGTTGGTGCTCTTCGCCGCCATTTTATACATCGTCGTCTTCATCTGAAGACGAGTCGTTGAATTCTGCCTCCACTTCGCCGCTCTTCGAGTAAATCTTCCTGAGGTGATAGATTCCATATTTGTATTGCTATTGCCATGTTAGTCTTCCGTACCCAGCCTGAATATGCAGACATACCAGTTCTTGCTCGACGCATCGCTGCCAGCCTTCCGATTGGCCAATTTGCACCATGACCTCCCAGGGTAGATCGGGAGATGTGAACTCGTATACCGCGACATATGTCAGTAAGTCCTCGTTTTTGACCGATTGACGCGATTGTTCCCGAAAGTCTGAAGCGTGGTCCAACTTCAACAACCGCGTCCGAAGAAATTCGGGCGACTTCTGTATCATCGGCTCGAATTCGCTGCGCCACCATTCGAAAAACGCGTCGTGCGCCGACTTCGAGGGCTCAATGTTTTATCATAATAAGGCACCCAATGTCGACGTAGTCTGACACAGTCAATATCAAGACGGCGATGGTCGTGGGTGTGCATGCGTACCTCCCGAAAACCCCTCTGCTTTCGCCTCTACCTGACAAGTGTAGTGCCGCGCCTCGAGGCTCGCATCCTCGGGTACATCGCGTAACGAGCCCGTCGGAAGACTCTTTTCAACTGCTGACTGCGGTTCTGTTGGTTCCGACAGATCGTAGAGGGGTGAAAAATGGTGCTCCCAGTCGGTGGACTTCTGGGAACGCGTTCTCGGCGGATTCAAAATGGTATGCGCGTGCTGCGATGCGCTGGGTGACGTCCGGTATATGCTTGGTCTCGTGCCCATTCGCAGCTCTCGTCGGCTATGTCTGCCCAGACACCCGAGGACCTTGGTCATGGTGAAGAAAACGGAAACTAGAGAACAAATTTGTGGGAGAACATGGCGAAGCGTAAGTCGTGACACGCTATAAACGTCGTCGCTGGTCGCGTGGTCAGCCGCAAGATGTCAAGGATCCCAAGGATGCGCGGTGCGTATCAGAAGATCCGACTAAGCCGAATAAAGCAAAAGGTTTGCGCTATGCGAAAATTAGATTTGAATATTTATTGAGTTTGGATCGTACGAACTACGGAACTTGCCGAGGATGTGCATCGAGCAAACTGCGTGAAGTTGAGCGCAGATGACAGCCCAACAATGATGTTGCACCCATGGCACTCCGGGGATGATGGGTAACAGTCGGTGAAGCAGGACAAAGGATGGGTCAAGGCCTAGCCCCATGGTGAGACGCCAGGAAGATTGGCGGGGTCACCGTGGTGCCCTTTCCAAAGTGCCTCCAAAGGGTGGCGCGCTGGTCAGGAGGCGGCAGGGCGGGGCCTGGCAGGATCTCGCGGAGGAGGTCGTTGATGTCCAGGCCGCGGTCTTGACACATCCGCCACTGCTTCGGATAGCCCAGACTGACCTCCTCGAAGCGCGTGTCGTCCCGCCAGTCGGTGCGGCGGACGTGAAGATGGCCGCTCACGACCACCTTGGCGTTGTACTTGGTGTGGAAGTCCTCGGTCAGCTGGGTGCCGCACCAGATGACGAAGCGGGGGACGAGGGGGATGTTGACCAGGTCCGCGCGCAGCGGCCAGTGGTTGACAATGACAAGCTGGGTGCCCAGGTTCTCCATGACGGCCGCTGCCAGCCTCGCCTCGGCCCGCTCGACGAGGGCGCTGCACCACTCGCCGCGCGAGCCATAGGGGTCGTTGTGCAGCAGGTGTTCGTCCGTGGCCAGGATGTTCTCTCGGCGCTGGCCCACTCGATGGCGTCCTCTAGCTCGACGTGGGCCGGCCGGAAGCTGTAGTCGTAGAGCGTGAAGATGGGCGCGATGACACAGGGGCCGCCCTCGCCCGTCCACAGCACGAAGGCGTCCTCGGGCGTGAGGACGCCAAACTCGCGCGCCACCGCGACGCACTCGAGATACTTGTCCTCGCCGCGCCGGCCCGCCTGCTGCTTGGAGGGCATTGTGAAGAGCTCGTGGTTGCCCGGCACCCACCAGACCTGGCGGAAGCAGGCCGTCGCCTGGGAGAAGCACTGGCGCAGATGCTCCGCGCTCTCTCGCCGACGTCGCCGCAGAGGATGAGCCCGTCGTCGGGGTGCGGCTGGAGCTTCTCGAGGGCCTCTCGGTTGCCCTTGTAGGAGAGATGCAGGTCGGCGATGGCCCAGAGACGGCCTGGTGGTGGTGGTGGTGGTGCTGCGGCTGCTGCGGCTGCTGCTGCTGAAGACTCGGGCATAGCGGCGGCGGGGGGAGGGCGGGGTCGCGCTTTCCGGCGACGGCGCGTTGGTGGCAGCCGCGATGAGGGGGTCCATTGTGCGTGCCCCCAGATGAATGCTCCCAGATGAATGTTCACGGACAAGACACCGTCAGACAGCCACGATAGACATGTACTCCCATCCGCTCCGCAAGCCTCCGAACCGAGACCCTGCATCAGCCATCAGGCACCCGCGCATGTCCGGGGCTGGATAGGATCTCATCATCCTGCACGGGCCATCGTGCATCGTGTTCCCCCACGGCCCGCCGCCGCACTCTCTCAACACTGCTCGACTGCACCACCGAGATCAGTCATGCATGTCATAAAATACCATGGCACAAGTCTGATCATCATGTGTAACTCCAGCATGATCAATCACAGGACAACTATATTCAAACTTTTGCCCTGTCCGTAGACACCAAACGACCGTACGCCAACCCACGCACCACATTCAAACCCCATCCATCAAACAACGCCGAAATCGATTAAATTCTCCAAAGCCACCCATCAAACGCCACGCCCAATTAAATTCCCCAAAGAAACGCAACATTCCTTCTCTACCTCCCACCATGCTGTCCGTGTTTCCCACCACGATGCTCCCCACCATGATGCTCCCTCCCCGCCACGATGCTCTCCACCATGATGCTCCCCACCACGATGCCCCTCTCCATGATGCTCCCCACCACGATGCCCCTCTCCATGCTCCCCACCATAAGGCCGCGGTCCCTTCTCATGCGGTCCCGTCCAATGCGGTCGCCCCTCCCAAGGACCCTCATGCTCCTCCTCGGCGCCATACCAATCATCATCCTCGCCGCCATACCAATCATCATCCTCGCCGCCATACCAATCATCATACTCCCTCGCCCTCCCACTCACCTTCGTCCTCCCCTTCGCCACCGCAAACCCCAAACTCCCCCTGGCATCCCTCGCCACAGTGTGCCTCAGAACTCCCACAGTACCCATACTGACTGCAGCATCTGCCGTCCGAATTCCCGTTGCACCAGTACGCCAGCAGGCCGCACCAGCTGCCGTCGTATTCGCACATGTGCGTGTACACGCCGCACGTGCCGTCGGGGTTGTTGGTTATGAGGCGCATGGGGGTGCGGGTGGCGCCGTGGGGTTGGACGGGGGTGGGGAGACGCGTGGTTTGGCTGAGGGGGGTTGAGGTCGGGGAGGAGGAGGAGGAGTAGGGTTTCTGGATCACCGGAAGGGAGGGCAGTGTCGCGGTGTTGGTGGGGAGGGAGGTGGAGGATGGTGAGGAGGAGAGAGAGGACGCCGACGGAGCCCGGAGAGAGGACGACGCGGACGACGACGACAGGGATTTCGACGGCGAAGACGATACACTCTCGACCGAACGGGAGGGCACAGCAGCAGAAGAGGATCGGGAGTGGCGGTTGGGCGTGCTAATCCTTTAGCACAAGGACCAACACCACCAAGACCAAGAAAACATACATATACGTCCAGCTTGCAGGCGCAGGCTCCTCGGTAACCCACACCACGCTCGTCGTCCACGCCCTCGCACCATTCTCCGGCCCATCACAGTCGTAAATCGTCATGGGCACCGCCGAGACATGTGTGACGGTGGCCGTGACCGTCACCCGATCATCGCTCATGGGTGCCGTGAGGGTGCCCGAGAGGACCGAGAGGACCGAGAGGAAAGCGAGGGAGAGCGTGAAGGACCCGGCGGTGGTACGCATCTAGAGTGTGAGTGTGAGTGTGAGTGAAAGACCAAGGTGGGTCTGGGTGGGGAGCTGATTTACTTTGTCGAACGGGGTAGGTGGAAAGATGTTGGGTGGTTCGAGTTGAGAATGTGTTGCTTACCGGGGGAATGCTGGGGTTTTATAGCATTCGTTACAGTGGATTCGTATGAAAACCAACAATGAAGGGTTGTTGAAAGAACATGTGGCACTGGCAAAGAATAGCGTGCATCGGACCCATAGCTGATGCTAAATTGATAGGTGCTGGTATCTTCCCGCTGAAAAATCCGGCTGTTGTGGGAAATGCCGTACCCGGGATGCATACATCCCCTCGGCATCACAGTCTCGCTCCCAAATTTGAACTTCCCGCTCTCTTGTGACTGGCAGCACCGGCCTCGCCTTTGGCATACGCACCTGCCTCATGGTCCTCAATCAGCTTTAGCGGTCTGTACTCGGCGTCCCACATCTGCTCTCGGATCCACTCCTCAAGATCCGCATCGTCAGTTGGGATGTCTCTCTCCTGCGCGAGCTCTTCTTTGACCGCTTGCTGGATTACGTTCTTCGCGATCTGAACACTAATATTTCGCACGTCGGTCACGGCAGGTAGCAGACCGGACCCCGTGCCGTTTGAGACTGGGGCTTTCGAGGCCAGAGCTCGGACAGCGGCGACGATGAGTGAGGGCGGAAGGAGTTGGTGGTACGGCTCAACACTGCGCCGATACCAATACCGGGGAATGCGGTGGAGTTGTTGCACTCAGCTGAATCTGTTATCACATGCTCTCGTGCTGCCTGGGCAAGTATTCTCCTTACAGATATAGTATTCCTTTCCCTTGTGCTTCACAGGGGGGAAAGGGGAGCCGGTGGCAACGAGCGCCTTGCCGTCGGTCCAGTCATACAAATCCTGCGGTTTCGCCTCGTGCAACTTCGTCGGGTTGGACAGCGGAAAGATGACCGGGCGCTCCACGTGCTTCGCCATCTCTTGCACGATCTCCTTTGTGAAAGCTCCCGCAATTGTAGATGTGCCAATCAGCACATGAGGCTTCACCTCCTTAACCATGGCAAGCAGATCTCCAAAGCAGATCTCCATGGTCCTTCTTGTCCCAATCTCCATCTTCACGTGCGTACTGGAATTTGCGCCGGAGTAAGGTCATCCTTCTTCGACTGCAACAACAGGCCGGGCTTGTTGACACACCTAGAAAGGGTTAGTATTGTGAAGAGCAGAACCACAGGAACGCGCACCATATTTGTTAACCCGCTTCTTTTTTAGACTTTCCCGTCTCCTGCGCAATAGCGTTAGCGACCTGATTAGCAATCCTAGTCCCTGCTGTACCTGCAAAGTTAGTGAGCATGAGTTGCACATGCATTGCACATTCATGGATTACTTACCGCTGCCGAACATGATGAATTGGGCATCGCCCTACTTAATCTTGCCCACTTTGAAAGCAGCCATTATTGCTGCTAGTGTGACAGCACCAGTACCTTGAAGATTATTGTTGAAACATGCCATTCTTGGCTGGTACTTGTCTAGAATGCGTCTAGCGTTGTTGAGGCCAAAATCTTCGAAGTGGATGTAGGCTCTTGGGTATCGCTTTCTGCATGCCTGGACGAATTTGTCAACGAATTCATCGTATTTCTCCCCTCGTGCCCGCTTTTGTCGCAATCCGAGGTACAGCTCGTCGTTGAGAAGCTCTTCGTTCTGTTGCGATGTCAGACCTGGCAATGAGATGAGAAAGTCATGCTTACGTCTGTGCCACAGTCCAATACCACAGGAAGTGTACGAGATGGATGAATGCCCGCGCACAGCGTGTAAATTACCAGCTTCGCGACACTGATGAGAATGGCACCCACACCCTGGTCACCGATGCCGAGGATTTGTTCCCCGTCACTGACCACGATGAGATCAACATCTTCCGCGCCGCCAAACTGATCAATGTCATCTTCTATGCGGCCCATATCTTCTATGTTGAGATAGCATCCTTCGGGCCTTCTGAAGATTCTCGAGTAGTTTGCAATAACGTCGCCCTCGGTTGGTGTGTAGATGACAGAGAACATTTCCTCGAGATGTCCTAATATCAGCTGCGTCGAATGTGAGAAGTATTTCAATCATATATGGAAGACTACACATACACGGTAGTACAAGACCTCGTTCTGCTCCTTCAGGCTGGTCATGAAAGTGTTTTTCGCTAGATCGTCGGGCCGCGACTGGTACTGTGCATAGGCACGTTTGACCTGCTCCTCAAGGGTCTGCACGTTTGCCGGTAGAAGTCCATGTAGCTTGAAAGTACTTCGCTCATCCTTGGTAAATGCTGAACCCTTGTTGAAGTAAGGCGTGCGAAGGAGCGCGTTGCCCTGTACATACGGGTAAGCGTGGCACCTGATTAACTAGATAGGACAAGTACAGCCAATGTGGTCTCCTGCGGCCTGGACGTCGACAGAGGGAGGTGTCCGAACTTGGGGTTTTTGTGTTGCTTGGATGCGGCCATGTTTGTTGCTGTGGGTAATGCGCGAAAGAGGTGACGAGAGATTTGCTCGAGACAGGAGCTTCGAGGGCGTCTGTCTTGATATAGAACTTCGTTGTAGACGCATGTACACGGCTTCTTTTCACGCGGGTTTCGCCATTTTCATTCGGTGCGCGAGTCGCAAATGACCAGACGCGTCTGTCGGCATAATGACGTAGCTACTGTGTCAGGGAAGAGGCAGGCCTATACCGCTCTACGAATCAACCTTTTTTGATGCACACCATACTGAATATCAGTCTCGAGATGCACAAAGGCCCGCAAAGACGCGAATGGGACCTTCGCCAGAGGTGCAAGATGGAATGAGGCGGTGCGATGGTGGCGCAGCTGACGCCTCTTTTTGGACGAGCACGTGACGAGTTTGTGGGCCCCAGGGCCCGGCCACAACACCTCCACTACGTTTGTCACTTGTCGTCGCACCCATGCACCACTTTCCTGTTGAGTAGGCGGCAGAAGCGAACTTCTTGTTACCATCCGCATCTCCATCGATCCTGTCATCGCGCCGCCACTGATGATGAGCTCCGATCACTCTATAGCGACGAACGACGACGACGACGACAGCGCGGTTTCTCTCACTCTCCGCCTCTCACCTCCATGACTCAGCTGCGACGCGCGCCCTCTGGTATTGAGCATCGTCGTCGTGTGGAGATTCTACCCAAGGCGCCCCCTGGTATATAAAGCCACCGGACCGCTCCTCATCTCTTCCTCCTCCATCCACCTCTTCCCCCATCCACCTCTCAGGCAACGCCCTATCGCCAAAACCTTCTTCATCTACACCAACGCCTGGCCCATGGCCTTCTTCAACACACCTCGCTGGCGCCAACATTGACGTGAAAAGACTGCGGTAGATTTTGACGTGGAGTCGTTATAGCTACTGGACACAAGTTTGAGCATAGTCGTTGTATTACTTATCCTAGAATAATATGTTATACTATACTTGGGTGCCTGGGCGGTAGTAACCTTTTTGACATCGCAATATGTAGGAGTGGTAGACTACAACCTATAATTCAAATCTATACGGCCATGGCGTAAAAGTTTAGGGATGGTCCCGAATATAGTTTCTCTTTGTGGTAGCCCAGCCCTAGTATATCTGTTAGTCTTCGACTCTAGATGCGCATATGTGCATATGATGATCTTCCACTTACCAATACCTGTTTTCCTATTCGAACTTGATTTGGCTCAAGATCTCAGATCCGTGATTCGATGTCGCATGCATGCAGCAGGGAACTATTCACGTGATAATCGTTTCACCTTGGAGCCTAATCGGAATGCGAATAGGACCCTGGCGGATAGTAAGGAGTATTAGTATACACGAGTATTCAAACTGTGCACTGTGTAAGACTCACAGAGTACTCAACAGGTCCGCATCGAAGATTCGTATGCCACAACGATACTTCTATCACATATAAAGTCTCTTTGCCGGTGAGGGGACTCGTATATCGCAATATTCAAAGGGCAGTGTGCGCTGGAAGGTCTCCAACAGACATCCCAAGAAGAAAGGGAGCCGCAAGCAACGACAACTACGCACGCCAAAACTCTTGGCGTATCGTGGAGCGACATCAGCTGAACCACGGCGCACTTGAGGGGTCTAGCGTTTGATGTGCTATTTAACTAGCGAGGTATTTTACAGTAGCGCAAAGACTGTGCAACACTCCTATAGATTTATATACATATTTTCGCGTAAAATAATTAAACTATAGAAAGAAAGGAGGTTTTTGTACACTCGGATAGCTGTACCTAGCTGAGCTTGCCAAGCAGGTGAAGGAAGCTCCTGCCAATCCTGTGCACCACCCGGTCGGCATATAGTTGACCCGGGACGTCCGGCCACAATGTAAACCTGCTGCTCCCCGTCGTTTCGAGTCACAACCTTCTCTCATCGCCCACCTACCAACGAACCTACAGAGACCTCTTGCCGCAATGAACAGTTAGTACATCTTTCCGTTAGACGGCATCACGCTGACACACGCAGCCAAGCCATTAGATCCCAGGGTCGCGGTTCTGCGCCTACAATTGGCTCAAGCAAACGCCGCCCAACGCTGAGCTCAAGGCGGAGCTGTCAATAGCACACAGTCAACGAGCGAACAGTGGAAGAAGACAGCACAGAAAGCCGTGCAGCAGCTGTGAACTCAACAAGAATTCACAGCTATGTTTGCCGAGTGGCGGGATGGGGAGGTATCCGAATGGCGCACAGCCACCGAGAGGGTCATCAAGAACCTCAAAGCCGCCGCCCACAACGACGACAACGCCGGCCTCGCCGATTCTCTCAAAGCCGCGCGACACAAGTTCGCCCAGGACGCCTCACTCACCGAGAACTTGAGCCAAGAGTACTCCAAAAAGAGCGATTTCATCGACAACATCTTCACCAAAGCCGCCGATCTGGCCCGCGCAAACGAAATTCTCACCACCTCTCTACTGGCAAGCCCCAACATTGACGTGAAAAGACTGCGGAAGGCCCTAGAAGGTCGAGCGTTCGACCTCGGACGTCTTGCACAGCACAAAGCCGTCCTTCGACATGTCGCTAAACATCTGGCCACCAAGATTGACCCGACAAAAATAGACTGGGACACCCTTAGTCAGAGTACCTGGTCGGAGTCCTCGCAGCTCCTGAGAACAGCCGCACGAGAGCCGCCGCCGAGCAGCACAGCCGAAGGTGAAGTGCGCTCCAAGAAGAGTGAGCTCGTAGCGCGCATTCAGGATGGTACGTTATCACGCGCGTTACGGCTCACAGAAGTGGAAGCATATCTCGCTGGAATGTTGGCCAATGCTTGCGAGTGCAAGTACAACCTCTCCGAGGACAACCGGTGGCATCCGATGAACCTAGTCAAGTACTAGGACTACATAAGCAATTGCACAAGAGGACTACATAAACAAATGACATGAGAGGACTACATCGCCTAACTCGGCGCCGGGGGCGACACTCCCGGCACCTGGCAACACCCAGACGGCTACCGCCCCTTCGACGACGTGGTCGGCTGCGCAAGCAGCAATCACCACACAAAGCAACAGCACCGTATAGCCTTTGACGTAACACGCGGAACGGACCTATGGATTCTTTAGCACACGGAGCTGGCAAGCTATGGCAAGAGACGACTATATCACACCTTGAAGATGTAGCGCAACTCACGTTTTCACCCAGACAACGACGTCGAAGAGTCTGGCTCGTCCGCGGTAGGCCATCCAGGCATTGAGTTCGTGCCATTCCTCGGGCTAGCACCCGACATACGAAGCCCTGGTGCGGATCCCACTCACCACGGAGAACATCAGACAGTTGCCAGAGAGGGATACAGAATGTCCCGTATGTCTTGAGGCCTACAAAGTAGGTGATGTGCTCGTGATTCTGGGCGTCGCCAGTCCCGTACATATTCCACGACGTGTGCGCATCGAGATATTGGGAAGATACCAGCAAGTTCTGCATGTGATGTGCAGAGAAACCTTCGGAGCAGCTACGGCATGCCCCCGAGGCGCCGCCTGCAAATAAAAGCACATAGTTGATGCTGCGGAGACCTTTTGGGTCCTGACAATTGCCGGCGAGAACAGGCTCCAGACCATGGAAGACTTCTGGAAACTACCCCAGCATCCGGTGCTGAAGACGTACTTCTCTCGGTTTAGAACAAAGACAATACAGGTTCCATCGATTGTTTAGCACAAAAGCGATTTGTACCGTATATATCCGAACAAATGCCAGGCCTTCCAAGCCTCGTCTCTCTGCATTGTAGACTAATGAAATACTTTAACCTCTCCATGCGTGCTTTGTTTACGTGCATGTTTTAGCGGCTCTAGGATGTCCTGTGCGGTGCTCTTGCCTCGGACAGGAAGCTGCTTCATGGGAGAGACGGCTTCCCTCTGATTTCATGCCTTTAGTGGGCTTTGCCGGCCTTTTCCTACATCCCTCATTCCCCATGCCAGAACAGTCCATACAGCCAGCGGCCGTTTTCAACTCCCTCGGTAGCAGTGGGAAAATTATGCCTTCGAGCGCGAAACGGGGAGCGATGCAGTTGCTCTACGGCATCAGGTGGTGCGATGATAATTCGGGAGGCCTTTACAAGACTCATAGGACAGAAGTCTAAGTACTGTGTGTTACCCTAGGATAGGTAATACAACTATAAATGGTAAATGTACGCTGACCATTTAGCTGAAGGCTTTGCGATAGGCGGTCTGGTCATCTCCTACATTACTGGCTGAGGAATCCGTGGGCGATGTTTGCTCGTACGCATAGGAACGTTTTCACAGCTGCGCTTGATGGGTTCTTTGCCAAATGTGGTAGAAGCACCTCACCGAGAAAGATCCCGAGATCACAAAGTACTTCGAGGTCGACGAAACTCTCGGCGCTCAGGAGCAGGCGCTGTGGGTCATACGCAGTGCTGTCGACGATTTTCGACGACCCTGTTCCCACAATTATCATGCAACCTGCAACTTGGACTTGGTACGCCGACGACGCATGCAGATTTTAAGTCATAGTGTGGGAGCGAAGAATATTGCCTCAACACTGCCCGATAGGTCTTCTATTCCATCCCCGAACCTAGCAACCATGCCATGGCCGCTTTCAAGCTGATGTCTGTCCAGTCATTCCCTCAAATTCCCACCACAAACAGAACGCCCCGAAAGATGGGAAAGCTCGCCCGTACTACATGCCCCATCGCCGCGATCACCTTCTCATTGTGCATTCTCATCGCGGAACGCGGGCCGTCGCTTGCTCACTCCTCCTCCCTCAGATCTTGCTCTAGCTCCACCCAAGCGTCCTTCAAAGCGTCAACCACTTCATTGTCATAGAAGGTCCACGAGTCGGGAATCTTTGCGTCTCCGAAGAACTTGGCCGGCGTCTTTCCATGGCATCTCGAATTATATGGAAGCGGAAGATGGTGCCGACACGGATCCCCCCGCATACGAGCCAGCCAAATCGGACCCTGACGGTACTGCACGGGCCGCTGCTCCTCGGGCAACTTCCACAACTCGGTAACAGTGTAGGCCCACAAACGCGCTGTTATCCGGTCGATTTTCTCGAAATACTGTTTAGTGGCGTCGGCTTCTCTTTCTTTGGGTTATACTGGTCCTTGCCACATGCATGATTATATAACTGTACTTTAGTACTGCCTAGGTAATTTCTACTGGATATCCTATGCAGTCCCTGGTGCAGGAGCTGCCATTGGGGAAGCGGCCACGACCCCATAATCTAAAAGTGATGATTTCGATAAGTGGATCATGCGTGGCGTCGAGGGCTACGCCTGTCGTGTCTAGATCAATAACCCATGTCTTGCTGTCACCGATTCGACGGGGAGCTTCGAGATACTTTTTAGTGCGTTCGTCATCTGCTATGCATTTCAGCTTGTAACCCTGCTCAGACATTTCCCTGCGCTCGTGGTCGTAATTTCGCAACAGGTAATCTTCGTCCCTCCCAAACGTGCTAGCCTGGAATAACGAATATGCTTTGTTCCACGTAATAAAGCTCATGCCCGCGGTAGTATTAGCTTGGACAAGGAAATATTTAAGTGGCAATGGGCTTGCCGCCTTTACACCGATTTCCAGTGCGACCCCAGCCGAATTGCGTTTCCGATAAATTCTCCCGACCCGGTCACGCGTATATCCTTGGGCTCGTAGGTATTTTTTTACTTTCGACTTCTTCACCGTGGGGATGTAAAGCCTCATACCCTCGTTCCACGGGAAAGGACATCCGAAGAAGGCTGCCGCGAAGTTCCCAGCGATTAGAGCGTTCCACTTGGCTTGAAGCTGTCGGAACTTTACAGGGTCGCTGAAGAAAGCCGACAGCCACAAGTTGATATTGAAGGATGTGGCTTGGAGGGTATCCGCCATGTCGGCGAAAGTTTTGGCGGTACATTTCAGGGCAGCAACTTCGACGGGCCCTAGGTACGAGAGGATGTTCTTTTGGACTGGAGCGAGATTTGAGCTCAAGAGGTACGCAAGAGTAGGTCCAGGACAATTAAGAATAGACTGGCCATTGGGAGAGGTGTCGGCCATGGGGTTGACTGGGTCGGCGTGGCGGGTTGAAGTCGAGCTAACCAGGGTATTTCGCCGGGAGATTGGAGGCTTGGCGCTACTGTACCGTGCCCGTGCGCGTAAACGTCCGGAGTCGCGTAACGTCCGAACACCAACATGCTCACCACTGCAAAGATGAGGTTATTGAGCCACCCACAATAGCTATTATTACGACATATATTTAGTGGAGTAATAAGCTAATACTTGCGATTAACTTGTACTATTTATATTTGCGCGGAAGGTTGATAGTGCGGCCACGAGAGTTGACTTTAGGTGGAGTCTCTAATGCAGCTTCTAGGGACGCCGCAACAGCTGCAGAGCCGCCACCGCGTCTCTAGCGCTTAGGCTTTAATAGAGGAGGTCTTAAAGCTTTGCGCTTCCTGTTTTTGGCAGTTTAAGATACTCTCTTAGTGTTTTGGGCTTTAATTCGAGCAGCGCGTGTAGCTGCTTTCTCAGCCCTCTCCTTCTCCCTTACTACCTTAGCTCCCTCTCTCGCCACACGCTTCTCCTCAGCTATCTTCTGTTTGTATAATTGAGCAGCAGCCTTAAGCTCTTAGCGTTAGCTTTTTGGAGTTGCAACTCCTTTTCTTCCTGCTCTTTCACACTCTGCCGTGCACGTGCCTCTCTAATCTTGCGTGGAGACTAGAAGACGGCACCACCGTAGTACTCCTCGCGCTGCTGCAAGTTAAGAGGGCTTGCCACGCTTCTTATGCTTCTTCTTAGTAGTAAGCGCCCCTCTTAGCCCGTTATTCTCATGGTGTAATAGCTCGTTTTAGACCTGGAGTTAGTGGAGAGAGACACTTAGCTGCTTTAACTCTTTTACGCCTTCATCCTTCACGGCAGAGCGTACAAGACGCTCCATCTAACGCCAGTCGCTCTCCTTAAGGGCTAAGGGACCTGCTTCACCTTTATCCTCTATCTCTAAGTCCTCCTTAGCAAAGCGTTTAAGTATAACCTCTAGGTTCATAGGCCATATACCAGTAGCTTCAAACAACTTAAGGATAGTCTCTGTCTTAAAGGAGGACTCCCACGCTCTTTAGAATAGTGGGAAGAAGTCTCCCTTCTTAACTGCAATAAGCCCTTAGGTCTTTTGGAGGTGAGTGGAGAGCTCCTTAAAGTAGGCGGCGGAGAAAGGTTTAAACATAGCTACGTTAAGAGGTTGAAGCGTATAGGTAGAGTGAGAGGGAAACACAGCTAGGAGGATATAATAGGAGTCGCAGTAGTCGATAAACTCCTTCGTGAGGTGACTGCTATGGCCGTCAAGTATGAGGAGACGCCAGTCTCTCCCACAACGCGCTTTCTGCTTCGTGCAGCGATTAAAGACCTGCTCTAGCTACGCTAAACCAACATTGTTATTTGTCCATCTAGATGGAGATGAAGCCACAAAGACGTCGTGTTGCCTAGATTTAATAGCGTCCACCTAAGCTGCCTGCAGTAAGCTATTCGCTAACTAATAGATAAGACCTGGCGGCAGAGCCTCCCTATTAGCGCAGACAGCTGCTAAGAGGGTGATCCATTCTTAAGAACTATTTTAGAGTGACGCTTGCACCTCTTTGCGCTCCCACATCCAACAGCTAAACACTCGTTTTAAGCGTCCTATTATACCTATTATAAAGCCCTTCTTGTCCATATTGTAGGTGTGGCGCGGCTGTATGTCGTACTACTTTATCTTGTTATGCAGTAGGTTGAAATATAGCTTGTACTTAACGTTTAAACCAGCGTTGTGGTGGAGGGAGTTAATTCCAGATGTCCATTTTGAGATAAGATAGTGGCTATATTAGTTAAGAAAGCGGGTAACCTAAGCGTCGCTTACTAGCTCTATGGCTATTAAGGATACGAAATTTTGTATTATCTCTCTTGTAGGAGGCAGGCCTCTCTTTATAAGGTCTTTAATATAGTTCACAAGCTCCAACTCTTATTATAGGTTAAGTTTCTATTAGTTGGTAATCTTGGCTACCCGCGGCCCTTAACAACCTTAGTGTCTTCGGGACAGTATAGACCTCTACACGCCAAACTAATTAGCAATTAACTAGTATAAGAATTGTTCTCCTAGTTTAAGCGATTTAATTACTGCAAGCGCAGCCTCTATAGCTGCTATAGTGGTTGAGATGCGACACGTTGAAGTTTGGGGCTTGTCTGGTGTTTTGGTGTTCGGCGGACGTTACGCGACTCCGGACGTTACGCGCACGGGCACGGTATACACGCTAGTCCAATAAGCACTACCGAATTCGGCCACTCAACGCACAGACCCCACTCAACGCACAGTTTGAGGATAGCCACCACTATTACTTTTAAAGCTGCAGAGCTCTATATATATCGTAAAATCACTAGATTTTTTAGAGTAGCATTTGCAGAAGCTTGATAAATCGATTGGCAACGATAAACTACGTGTGATACCTCTGTGGGAGGCGTACTTTGCGAGTGCGCGTTGATGGGCCGGATGCCTCCACCACCCCCTTCAATAACTAATAGATCCTCAACATCAACCTCTAGGTCCTTAATAACACGAGCAGGAGGTGTAGGAGCCTCGAGGCTACGCGCCTTACCCTTTTTGGCCAATTGTATATCAGTCCTGAGTTGCTTTTCAGCTGCGCGCGCAAGTAGATCTTCTTCGCGCTCTGCCGCCTTCCTCTGCTGTTCTTGCAACCTAACCTCTTTTGCAGCCATCCTTTTCTGCGCCCTCTACTTAAGCATAGCCTGTTTCTCCTGCTTTTTCTGCTCCTTAGCTAGCTTGTTGCGCTCCTTCTAGTGTTGTAGTTCTTCTGCTTTAGCGTCTTTTTTAGCCTGGCGATTGCGGGCAGCCTTAACTTTTGATGGCAACTAGAAGACGGCGCCGCCAGCGTAATTCTTAGAGGGTTCAAGTAGTAATGCCTTGCCACGCTTACGGCGCTTCTTCTTATTAAAAAGGGCATCTCTAAGGCGATCGTTTTTGTGCTGGACGAGCTGTTTCTGAGTCGCTATTGCGTGTATTGTGTGAGACAGCTGCGAGACGCGTTTATTATTAAGATCCTTAACTACCTGTCGTAGAAGTCCTTTAATTTTACGCCAATCGCTTGCAGAGAGTACTGACGACGTGCTATCGCTGCTTAATGGCCTCTTAGGCTCTAGATCCTTAAATTTCTTTAATATAGCGTTGCTATTTAGCGGAGAGATGCCAGTAACTTTAAAGGCGTTAATAATTGTTTCTTTAGCAAATGCAACTCTGTATGCCTTATAGAAGAAGCGGAAGAAGTTGCGCTTAGTGATAGATGTGAGTCCTTGGCTATTGTACATGAATTCGGAGAGCTCTTTTGTATATGCAGCTGAAAGAGGCTTAAAAAGGCAGATATCTAGAGGCTGTAGCGTATGAGTTGAATGCGGCGGGTAGATAGCTAGGAGGATTCGATTTTAATTGCAGAACTTGATAAACTCCATAGTAATGTGTGAGCCATGCCTATTAAGAATTAGGAGTCGATAGTCGCGCTTTGCCTTCTTCTTAGTCTCTTCTTGAAAGCACCTCTTAAGCCAGGCAATCCTAAGTTCGTTGTTTGTCCATCTAGATGGTGATGAGGCGAAAAAGGCCTGGTGCTCTTGAGGATTGAAATCTTGTAGCCATGTGTCCTGGATGTTGCCAGAAGCCGCCTGATATATTAGGGCAGGTTTGAGAGAGCTGCTGTTGGCGCATATACAAGCTATCGTCGTTATCCACTCTCTATTGCCGTCCTAGAGTACCTGCTTGACGCCTCCTTGCTCATATCGCTGTCGAGAGAACACGCGCTTCATTTTTGACACTACCCCGATCAAGAAGCCCTTCTCATCCATATTGTATATATTTGACGGTGCGATGTTGTACTGCTTAATCTTATCGTCTAAAAGCTTGAAATAGAGGGCGTATTTGAAGGCTAAATTGGCTTTGTAGCGCTGGCTATCGATGCCAGATATCTATCGCGATATAAGGTTAATTTGATGCCGCGCAATGTAGCGATTAACCTAGTGATTTCCTGGCTCTTAATGTGCTATTTCTCCAGCGAAATTTCGTATCATCTCTCTTGTAGGGGGTAGGCCTTGTACACACAGCTTATCAATGTACTGTAGTAGCTGTTTTTCCTGTGTATTGTTGAGGAGTCGCTTTTTTTCGGCCCGAGTTGCATAGGTGCCCTGAACCCCTCGATAGCGCTTCGAGAGCCGCGACCGCTCAACGCCGTACTCCCGAGCAACCTGGGATATATTAGGACGTTCTCCTAGCTCCAGGGATTTTAAAGCTTCAACAGCTGCGTCGATCGGGTCCATATTGGTGGAGTTATGAGGTGTTGAAAATATACGATTTTTAGTGTTAACTGTGCGTTGAGTGGGGTCTGTGCGTTGAGTGGGGTCTGTGCGTTGAGTGGCCGAATACGGTAGAGCACCGAACTACGCTTTTCGTCCATTCATCTGTTCTTAGCCAACTCAACCTTTTACAGATTATAAGACTTAATAGCGTAACTAAATCAAAAAGAAGGCGCAATAGGGATGGATTGTAGGTAGGAGCCGAAGCATAACGCGACAATTGAAAAATGACCGATCACATGACAACGAGCCATAGATACGACAGCACAGAACTACCGGTACTTACCTTTGCATTCTTTAATATAAAGTTTACCATTATTTCTTACACGTAGTAAATAATGAATTTTCTTTGTTGTTTTTCTTTAAGGTAATCTATATCTATTAGCTCGACCATTGCATTCTTTCTGAGTAGGTTCAGGCTCAAAAGAGACCAGGGACGTTCGTCCACTCCAGCACCTTTAATGTTGTCTCCTTGTTCATCTTCTAGATACGCACAACACACCCCACCAGCACAGCCCAGAACTTGACAACAGCCACTATTTATTCCCTTCAAAGCCACCCCACCTCTAGCAAACGTCTTCCAAAACCCCAACAATGAACGCTAAAGGACTATGCATTACTCCAGGATAAGCAAGACAAAGCCCGAATAGACATTACTTTATCTAGCAGCTGTGGCTTAACATATCGCTACTATGCAAACACTTCACCGTGAAAGATCGTAAGATCACAAAGTACTTTAACTTCGCCGCAACACTTAGCGCACAGGAGCAGCAGACCCCGTGGTCATATGCAGCACCGCCAACAGCAAAGCCTCTGCAATAATATACAGCTACAAGACAAAAGTCGAAGTACAGTCGCCCTTGGTATTACTTATCCTGGGGTAACACAGTCACTGTACGACCGTTCGTTCGTCAGCCCAGAGGCGATTCTCCTACGCCGAGATATTTCAAGGCAGTGATACGATAGAGACCGTTTGCAAGTCCATGTCCAAAGGCAGGCCACTTTTCGCTCGTCGCGAGAATTGACAATGGTTTCAAAGCTAGTCAGGGAGTTCGCAGCACTCGCTGTTGCAGAGGGAATAAATTACACGATCTAGAGCCACTGTGGATGACCTGTGTCAAAACAAGCAAAACACCTACACCTCAATACCTCCTGAGGGTCCGGTGTAGAAGATATATCTGTGGTCTCGCGCCATCTAGATGATGCGCAAAGCCGTACCAAAGCAGGGATGCAATATTCCACCAGCCAAAGCCCTATACTTATTGCGGATATACCGACTCAGTCAAAAAACGGACGCAGTAGTGAGTGCTAAAGCATACACCCTGTATCCACCTCAACTCAACTCACCCAGGTGCACATGTGCCGTTCGCGCCTTTAGCTACGATACGCAAAAATCTGCAACCTATCTAGTAACCCTTACCCTCGCCGCCTTTAACATCCTATACCCGCATAAGAATTAAAAAGATCGTATATATACGCTATCCTTCTTTGCGTCCACAACCGACAATGCTTCTGCAGCCTTTTGTCTTTTTGTCGCGCTTTACCACAATACCATAGGTTACCATGCCACTCTGTGAGCTCGAGGCAGGCGCCAATAGTCCTAGCTCTTTGCGGCTTTCCTACTGCGACCCGCTCCTTTTCTATGGACGTCATCAGGTCCGAGGGGTGAGCTCGAGGCAGGCGCCAATAGTCCTAGCTCTTTGCGGCTTTCCTACTGCGACCCGCTCCTTTTCTATGGACGTCATCAGCTTGTCCGAGGGGACGTAGACGTACAAACCCATGTTTACGACCAACGTGTTTAGTTGCAATACACCGCAAAGAGGTGGAGCTTAGGCACACACTCCCCTCGCCATAGCTCCAGGCGGCTGCCAACAGGTGCATGGTGGACAAGATAACGGGTGAATCTTCTTGTGCCCTGCTATGGATGTGACTAACCAGAGTGTACTCCCGTAGGAAGTCATATCGTAGTCCTAACTTCGGAGGAGCGCGCAGCCGGAGATGGCCCCATCGAAGTCCCAACATCGAAGAGAAAGCGCCGAAACACAGAAGGAGCTCACTTCTCCGCCAGTAGTTGTCTAACCATGTCAGATGATTGATGCTCGCTTCTTGCTCGCTTCTTGTGCGCTTCCTATACGCTTCTTATACGCTTCTTATACACTTCTTGTGCGCTTCTTATACGCTTTTTATACGCTTTTTATACGCTTTTTATACGCTTTTTATGCGCTTCTTTTTTGCTTATAAGAAGCACATATCAAGCATCTAAGAAGCGAGTATCAAGCATGCTTTCTAATGCACAAGAAGCACGTATCAATACACTGTTAGAGTCATCACTTGCACCATGATTGTTGAATGAGAAGCTTTCCATTTCAGAACCCTACACTACCGAAAATATTGGCTGTGTACCTGAGAGACATGATGGTATGTTACAAAGGCATTGAGAGAAACATAGAAACACTTTTGGTGATGGGGTGTACATTTGAAATCAGAAAGGCAGACAGGATGGAGTGGAGAGAAGGAACAAAGACAGCTGTTGAAAGATATAAGCAGGAGTAGAAGACGAGGGCTTTGGAGGCTTTGCTGCTCTAGGCCTCATCCTCTTCTTCGTCTTCCTCGTCCCTGAAGGCCCAGTCGTTCGGATCGATCTCTGGCATGGTCGGATCCTCCTGGCGTGCACGCTCATACAGGGCCCGGGCCTGAGTCCATTGCTGGGGGGTCAGGTCGACAGGCGGGCGGGTGCCTTGCGGCCAAGAGCGTGGGCCTTCGGCGACAGCCCCAGGCGGCTGGCGCGGGCATTGAATGCCGTGCATGACTCGTGGAACAATCGAGATACTCGATGACGAAGTCGGTAGCCCCAAGGAAAATCATCCATCGAATCTCGTCCGGAGCCAAAGCCCAATGGCGGGCGCCGCAGTCACGGGTGCAGTAGTAGTGTGAAGCAAAGGTGACAACACACAGGAACAAGTCGAAAAAAGCACTCGTGCCGTACTTGCGGGCATTGACGGCGGCTTCGTTGAAATGCTTGACTGCTGGTTCTCTCCGCTGATAGAAGTTGGCGGTTCTCGGAGGCATGACATACGTCCGTGACTCCAATGGGCCAGGGAGAATCTGAAGTGGCTGTGACGCGGCCGGCGGGGTTGGCTTTGAGGAAGCCGGTGTGGGTGGCTTTGACGCAGCTTGACGAGATGGCTTTGACGCAGCCTGACGAGATGGCTGTGAAGCAGCCTGCGGAGGTGGCTTTGGAGCAGCTTGCGGAAGTGGCTTTGAGGCTGTGTCCAAAGCAGCTTCAAGCGGATCAGACGGCAATAGTGGTGCTTCAACCGCCATACCTTCAATAGTCAGCAGTGGTAAATGTAGGGCAAAGGCAAGCTTACGCAGGACTTCTACACCCATCAAGTGTACAGGTATACCTGTGCTGATTGAATACCAGAGCACCATGTGAAGATTCTTTGATTTCTTGAATATGCGCTAGATGATCCAGGTGCTGCAGCAGAACAATGAGCTCGTCTTGAGGTAGCCGGTATGCGGCTTTGTGGACATTAGAAGAAAGTAGGCATTACTCGAAAGCCCACGGGCTCTCTTTAAGCAGGTTGCCGACGCGGAGGAGGAGGGGGGCCCAGTTCGAGGCCCATGTTTGCGGACGGCAGGGGTGGCTGTGAAGAGACGACGGGCGCAGGGGCGCAGGGTTGGCTTTGAAGAAAGAGGTGCGATGCGCGCGCGGGGGTTGTGTCAGAAGAGCTGCGCGGCAGGTGAGGTGAGGAGCAGAGTTTTCGTCGTGGGCAGACGCTGTTTATAGGAAAGAGCAGGTCACGCTAGCGCCATCACGTGCGACGCTATTGCGAGGGTGAAGGCAGGAGCAGGCACCCGTCTTCCTTGGTGAAGTCAAGGTGAATAGATCTCCAAAGGGCACCGGGGCTGTAAATCGCGCATATGATGTCATTGAGGCTAGAGTTCGCTGTAAATTAGCTGGCAGCAGTTGCTGTAGACGTTGCAGGCACCTGGACGGCTTGCAGCGAGGCAGCATCATCATGCAGCGAGGATGTTTACCGTGGAGCCTGCGCCGCCCAGCTGCTGATCACGTATCGCGGGGTAACACAGTTCCTGTTAATTAGACCAAGCTGACATGTCTTTATAGGAGCCGCCCTCACTACGAACGTGCCGTACCTTCACTCCCACGATGAGCGCTGTACTCACGCCAGAAAATGCCCGACCGGTGGCACCAATTCCTATGAAAAGTACAACACCGGAGTCTGGAGATATACTGTGGCTGTGTTACCCCAGGATCCATGATATACGTACGCGGCCTGTTTACAAGCACCTGTCTTGTGGCTGTACTACCTAGCCGGCGGCACCGATGCCCATGGAAAGCGCAGCACCGGAGTTTGAAGATACACCAGGGCTGTGTTACCCCAGGATCCATGATACGTGCGCGGGCCTGTCCAAGGATTCGTGTCCTGCAGCTGCACTAGAAGTTGTGTCTTGGGGTGGCACTTCCAAGGTTAGCCTCGTGCTCTTGCACCATCGCCGGCAGCTTTGATATGACAGCGAGCGGCACTCTCGGATTCAACCAGCCTGTAGCAGACGCAATGGCACGGGAGAAGAAGAAGTTGCAGCGGAATGATATACTTGACCATGTCGACGAGGTCGTCAAGGACCCACCCCGCTCTCGTGTCGAAGCCATAACGGGTGTTCTTACTCAGAGGGAAAGTGAACTTGGTCACGCAGAGTGAATTATTCAAAGACATTGGTAAGGCAGAAAACCGAGGAAAAGCGTTCAAAGCCAGCCACTAAGGTATCCCAGGCGTACCCACTAGCCATTAGAAAGCCGAAGTTGCATTCGCCCGCAGGGCCATCGTTGCTGAAAATTCCCCGTATCGCGTTCGAATCGACTCTTTTCACGCTGAGGTATTGATCAGATAACATGCAAAGAACCCAAGAAACATTTCAAGGCCAAGGCCACATCCACTACAAATTTCACGAAAACCCCAAAACCAGCTGAGTACGAAGTTCACATTCACTCCTACAAAGGCAGATGAAGCCCGCTCCACCCATTCCAGACGCCTACATACCCTGCACTCGCTCCCTGCCATCGACCAGCGACAGCCGCTTCCCTCTGTCCCTACTCAGTCAGACCTGCCCGCCATCGACCAGCGACAGACAGCCGCCTTCCTCGTTACACCTCAACTCACTCCACCACCTTACTTCCCCCCTCCACCCCCACTCCCACTCCCCTTCTCCCAATTCCCCCTATTCGCCCACCACCCATTCGCTTTGGCCGACCTATGCGGCGAACTCCCCCTGCACGCCGCGACTCCCTGATCCCTCTCCCGGACTCGGCTGATAATGCGGGTTGTACTTGTTAATAGGCTTTTTACCTTCCTGGGGCGCGGGCGGTATTGCGGACTAAGTAGGGGTTGCTGGGCTGGTAGGCGTAGGGTGTGTTTTTGGTCATGGTTTTTTTGGGGTGGTGTGATTTTGGTTGGATGGTTTGGTTGGTTTTGTTATTGGATGGCTTTTGGATAGTTGCTTTAGTTGTTTTGGTTGGTTTTGGTGGTGGAGGAGGATGGATATGGGGTTGTGGAGGGATTATATATGTGGGTGGGTGCTGGGGTTGGGTGTGTGAATTGCATTTGGGAGTGTGTTGCTGGATGGGGATGCGTGGTTGTGGTATGAGGTGGTGTGGTTGTTGGATTTGCGCGTGAAGGGTATGTGAAGAAGACGGCCAGGTTATGGGTACGTAGGCAAGCTTTCATTTAGAGGGGAGGAGCGAATGCTGTCGAAGCTGCACGCTGTACTGGGAGCGCATATCGCTATGCTGAGTTTGAGTGTCTGGCTGGAATGTCAGACTTTGCTGTCGGGGAGGTGTGATAGTATGAGAATGAGATAGAAGAGCGCGTTGGAAAAGGTCGCTATGTTTGTAATTGTGATGAACACGTACTATCTATGAGCATATTAGGTTTCGCGGACATCTGTAAACAATCTGTTCGCTTATCTTGAATGAAATACAGATATGTATCTTAAGCTGCCGGAATATGATGTCGTGGCGGTGTCGAAGAAAATGCTGTTATGCATTGCTGCAATCACAGTGTTGGAGGCGGAGAGTGGATGAAGCCGATTTTATGAATCGATATGCAATGCGATACCATTTTTCGGACTACCAGAGTCTGATTGTGCAGCTTGTTGGCGTAGAATGTTACATAAATGTACGGTGAATGTTGATAAATCACGTGCCGAGCCATTCACACCCCAGCTCACGCGCGAAACGCATAATGCAACATCCACCCACGGGAACATGCACTTCCCACCTCCTCTAGTATTCCACGCCCTTCCTCGCCCTTCCACGCCCTTCCACCAGCCACCTTCCGCCCCCAGCCACACACCCGCTTTCCAGCCTAACATTCACCTCCTCATGGTCCCCCACCGCCCTACGCTCCCACGCTAGCCTCTAGCGCCCCCTAAGCGAGGGGGCCCCCTGCGCGCCCGCGCGCCCTATATAAACCCGCTGCCCTCGGTCCCTCTTTCCCTCTTCTTAGAACTCTTTTAGGGGGCTGCCATAGCTTCGGAACCTGGTGGGCGTCACTGTGCTTTGCGTCGGGTGGGGGAGCAAGCATCGGCGAGAAGGGTCTGCGGGGTTAGGAAAGATTAGGCGGGCGTAGGGGATTCTTCTAGGAGGCCATCAACGTTTGGAGTTGGTCACTGTGTCTTGCGGTGGCAGGGGCAAGCATCGTTGAGAAGAATAGTTTAGGAATTTATTGATTGATTGATTCATTCATTCATGTACACTATTGATTTGATATGCTTTTGAACTGCTTGTGATGTTGTGACTGTGGTATAGTGTCTACGGCTTGAAGCGATGTTGATGCTGTTTGCTGCGTGTGTTTATGTCTACCGTGACGCGAGGCAGAGCTATCTACGCGTCCGCATGGTGCCATAGATCGCAGACGGCGCTGACCTGTCTGTCGTAGAGGTTCTACGATGTGAAGCTACAATGTGAAGCTGCGACGACGGCCGCGATGCCTTGACAGCAACTAGACTTTTGCCCCCAGCTACCGCGTGCATACATGAACCTGCATACTCTCAAGGCGACCAGCTACTGCCTGTCATCTACGCCAGCTCTTCATACACGCGGCACGCGCGTGGCCGATGTTACGACTACTCGGTGCGAGTGGAGCAGCAAGGCTTCTCGGTTCAACGCGTGCCCCAGCCTCAATCGCGTGCTAACCAACGCCCGAAGCTCCAATGCCACGAAGGCGCCCAATGTTCCCCCGTCACGCCCCCGCTCTCAAAGGACTAATATTGCTACGGCTCCCCTCACCGGCAAAGTATAACAGTCGCATGTGATGGAAGTATAGTTGTGGCATATGCGCATCTACTTGAACTTTGGTTCGGCTCCTTGTGAGTCACATATCGCCCGAAAAATAAAAATAAAAAATTCGGCCCCTCCACCGACAAAAACATGTCGGTTGTAACGATTGTCTCGAAGGACCGGCGACAGCCTCGCGGTGCGTCTGCAACCGCATGTCGAGCGGACCGATGCACCGACGCGAAAGAGACCTGGCTCACCCGCCAGAAGACGCCTCGACCGAAGAAGAAGCGACCGTCATACTATCCGCCCCGGCTCATCGACGAGGAGCGACATCCTCGTCGCGGGACCGGCTGAGAAAGCGCACAAGACGACCACCGAGGGGAGTCTGGCGGGGTTTCGTGAGCGCGCTCACGCCAGGCGACATGGGACATGGAGCCTCGACCGCTCGCTGAGTTGACTCCGGCTCTCATCTCGAAGTTCCACATTCTACGGATACATCTATCTCTTTCTCGTGCCTGGGTGGGTAATTCATAACGCTGGGGTGTCTGATGTCACGTGAAAAAGTCGAGCCCTGAGGTATGGCTTCGGGAAATGTCATTCTCACGTCAGCGACGACTCTACCACACCTCCAGCCGCCTACACGCGCCTGGAAAGAACTGGGCGACTGAGAATTGTGTTCCGGCTCAAGCTTTCCCTCACAGCGTTGTACCGTGTACGGAAAGGCCTGCGATGTTCTCTTCCTGATGGCATGAAGCTGGCGAGGAGTCCACGACGCTAGCAAAAGACGGCAAGGCGCAGCCCCAACCGTCAGCAACGACTTCCGTCGGCCCGTGCCGAACTACCGCGACGACAATGCCGCGCACACGATGCCATGCGATGGTGCTGATGGCGTCTGGAGCTGCGGGGTAATCTATATGATTATACATGACAGGCCTTCCGCCATGTCTTGCCGGCTTGGCTTGGACGGCTGCACGGCGTGCCGTGTCGCGACGCATTCGAAACCCCGCAGCTCGCCCCCGCCGATACAATATACCTACTTAATGAAGCCAGCAGCTTGAGCAGCATAGCAGTTGGATCTCTCCAGCACTCGAACAGAGAATACGCGACAAAATGGCCACCGACGCGCCGCCGTACACGGTTCCCCTCCTCATCAACGGCCAGCCCGTCACCACCACGACCACCTTCCCCGTCGTCTCGCCCGCGTCGCATAAAGAGATATGGACCGCGTCGTCTGCCTCGCTCGACGACGTCAAGAACGCCGTGGCCGCGGCCGAGGCTGCCTTCCCCGCGTGGTCCAAGACGAAGCCCGCCGCGCGCCGCGACATCTTCCTCAAGGCGGCCGACATGTTCACGTCGCGCGCAGAGGAGCTGGGGCGCTACATGGAGGAGGAGACGGGGTCGGCGCCCGCCTTCAGCTCCGGCTTCAATGTGCCGCTCGGCGCTGAGATTTTCAAGGACGTGGCGGGCCGATGCAGCTCCATCATGGGCAGCATCCCGACGTGCGCCGACGACGGGACGGCTGCCATGGTCGTCAACGAGCCGTACGGCGTCGTCTTGGGCATCGCGCCTTGGTGAGTGCTCCATCCCTATGCAGAGCTTACGAACTGGGCTCATACGACACACAGGAACGCGCCCTACATCCTCGGCATCCGCGCCATCCTGTACGCCCTCGCGGCCGGCAACACCACCATCCTCAAAGGCTCGGAGCTCTCCCCCCGCTGCTTCTGGGCCATTGGCGACGTCCTAACCGCAGCCGGCCTCCCCCCCGGCGCCCCTCAACGTCCTCTACCACCGCCCCTCCGACGCGGCGCACATCACCACCGCGCTCATCGAGCACCCGGCCATCAAAAAGATCAACTTCACCGGCTCCACCCCCGTCGGCCGCATCATCGCCTCCACAGCAGGCAAGAACCTCAAGCCGGTGCTCATGGAGCTAGGCGGCAAAGCGAGCGCCATCGTGCTGGACGACGCCGACCTGGACAAAGCCGCGACGCAGTGCGCGCTGGGCTCGTTCCTGCACTCGGGCCAGATATGCATGGCGACGGAGCGCATCCTCGTGCACAAGGCCGTCAAAGCGCACTTCATCGAGGCGTTCAAAGCCGCCGTGGAGGCCATCTTCGGCGCCGACAAACCCGCCCCCGTCCTCGTGCAGGCCGCTGGCGTGGCCAAGAACAAGCGGCTCGTCAGCGCGGCCGTGTCAGCGGGCGCAAGCGTCGTCTTGGGCGACCCGTCGGCCGAAGAAGCGCATCCCGAGACGAACGAGATATCCGCGACGCGGCTCCGCCCCATCATCGTCGACGGCGTGAATAGCGACATGGAGCTCTACCATACCGAATCGTTTGGGACCTACAGTGTCTGTGATGGAGGTTGCGAGCGACGAGGAGGCGGTGAGGGTGGCGAATGATACCGAGTATGGGCTTTCTGCTGCCGTGTTTACGCGGGATCTTGGAAGGGGGTTGAGGGTTGCGGGGGGGATTGAGAGTGGGTGAGTTGATGCTGTTTTTCCTGACTACTGCTTTTGTGAAGCGGGGTGTATGTGTTGTGGAGAGATTGCTAATTTGGCTGGGCACAGGGCGGTGCATATTAATGCTATGACGGTGCATGATGAGACGGGGTTGCCGCATGGGGGGGCCAAGATGAGTGGGTGGGGGCGGTTTAATGGTAGTTGGGGGATTGGGGAGTTTTTGAGGGTGAAGACGATTACGTATCAGGTGTAGGAGGGGGGGTGGGGCGGGTCGGGCCTTGGGGGAGGGGATGGAGGTGGGTGGTGGGAGAAGGAGGAGGAGGCGGGCGTTTTGGAGAAAGTGGGTACGATGTATGTATACCTACCGTTTTTTTCACTTGTATCGCAGTTCAAGAACGAGCGAGTTGTACCTCCCAGGCGTGTTTTCATGTTGTTGCTCTGAGTGAGTGCATGGTGGGCGGTGTTTTTTAACTTACTTTGTTTGGTATACTATATATACTGAGGGATTGAGTGTGTTGGCGCTGGTTGTTGTAGCGTATCGTAGCGTAGCGTATCGTATCCCATCGCGTATTCTGCTGTGTTGTATATCTTTTCGGTTCTTTATCGACGATGTTGTTGTTGTTGTTGTTGTTGTTGTTGTTGTTGGAGTCGTCGGAGTGCATATAGTATGTATAATAGTATGTACGTGTTTATAAGCGTGCCGTCAGTACAAGCGAGCCGTCAACCCCACCAACTTTCCGTAACGCGCGATAAGCAAACTACAATGCCTCAACTAACTACAACTCAATTGCCCTATAACGAAGGAGAGATATCTTCCTTGCTATCTTAGCTATTAATAAAAATCAGATTCAGAGCGAAAATCGCGCTACCTTAACGTTTAACGTCCCTCAATCAACGCTGCGCGACCGACGCGCCGGAATTGCTGCGCGACGCGATTACCAGCCCAAATCAAAGAAGCTTACCAAGCTAGAAGAGGAGGTGATTGTTGAGCAAATACTTGACCTAGATTCGCGAGGCTTTGCGCCCACTCTAGGTGCTGTACGAGATATGGCGAATAAGCTGCTCACTAAGCGCAGCGCAGGCCACGTTGGCCAGCAGTGGCCTAGGAACTTTGTCAAGCGAACAGACAGCCTCACAACGCGATTTAATCGACCCTACGATCGACAGCGAGCCCTCTGCGAGGACCCAACGGTTATACAGGCCTGGTTTGAGCTAGTAGCACGTACAAAGGCCACCTACGGTATCTGCGACAAGGATACCTTCAACTTCGACGAGACTGGCTTTCTAATGGGTAAAATATCCTCCCAGCTAGTCGTTACTAGCTCAGAGAGGCGTGGCCGGCCAAAAGCGATCCAGCCAGGCAATCGTGAGTGGGTGACGGCGATCCACGGAATCAACACTGCTGGGTGGGCAATCCCGCCCTTTATCATCTTCGCTGGCCAGTACCACCTCTCTGCCTGGTACGAGGGCGACGATATACCAGGTGACTAGGCTATTGGTCTCAGCGACAATAGCTGGACTACGAACGAGCTTAGTGTTGCCTGGCTACGGCATTTTATCAAGCATACAGTAGAGCGTAGCGTAGAGTGGGCGCGCGTCAGCTACTAATACTTAACAGCCATAAAAGTCACAACTCGCTCGAATTCTAGAAGATCTGCAAAAAGAACAAGATCTACACTCTCTATATGCCGCCACATTCGTCACACCTTCTGCAACCACTTAACGTTGGCTGTTTCTCGCCATTAAAGCGGGCGTACAGGCGCCAGGTCAAGGGCCTAATACGCGACCACATCAACCATATCACTAAGCTTGAGTTCCTACCAGCCTTCCGCGCCGCCTACGACCAGTCAATTACAAAGGAGAATATCTGCGCAAGCTTTCAAGGCGCTAGGCTAGTCCCACACAATCTAGAGGCGGTGATATTAAAGCTTAATATAAAGCTTCGTACGCCGTCGCCAGCAGCCCTACTAGAGACCCTATAGGAGTCTGCAACACCAAGCAACGCGCGCGAGCTAGGCGCTCAGTCAACTCTAGTTCATAAGCGGATCTAAAGGCATCAAGGATCCTCTCCTACATTAGTTATCCAGTCGCTTAATCGGCTTACAAGAGGGGCTAAGAGAATAGCGCATTCAATAGTAATTATGCGCGATAAGATAGCTAGTCTACAAAGGGCAAATAAGGCAGCCACAACGCGTAAACAGCGCAAAAAAGAAGCGGATCCAGAAGCGAGGCACTCTATTAAAGGCAGAGGGAGAGGATATTATTGCTCAGAAGGCTGTTGAGCAGCAACTAGAGGGAGAAACGCGGTATAGCCAGGCGCGGTCAGGTGCGAGCCGGCAGGCTTCAGCGCGCTGCACGCGCTGCAGGGAGCCTGGGCACAACTCACGTACGTGCAAGAAGGCTTCTATAGATACTGCTTGATTTAGGAAAGCTATTATATTAATAGAATTTTGATGTGTTGTTAAACTACGTGGCTTTTTTTTAAGTGTAGAAAGTTGGTAGGGTTGACGGCTCGCTTGTACTGACGGCACGCTTGTAAACACGTTATAGATTCTTTTCTTTTTTCTTTCTTTTTTTTTTGCAACTTTGGAATGTAATGCGATGCGATGCGTATGTGAGGTGTTTTTTTTCCAAGGTTTTTTTTCTTTCTTTCTTTGTTGCCTCGCTCGTAGAGCGAGAGAGAACACATAGATAACGTAACGTAACGTAACGCAGGAGGTAGGAGGGAGGGGGAGGTAGAAAGTGTCGTCGAACGCGAGCGTGGCGTGGCGTGGCGTCGGTGGTGTAGGGGCCGGGCCGGGGCGTGGGAAGGTTTGAGGGTTGAGGGTTGAGGGTTGCTAGGAGAGGAGGGAGAGGGAGTGCATGGGGTGCATGGATGAGGTGGCGGAGGGATGCGTATATGGTAGGCAAGTACGGCTTGGGGATGGTTTGTGGTTTCAGGGTTGGTGGATACTAGAAGGCAGAGTGGGAGAGTGTTTGTAGAGCTAGTGGGTAGATAGGTAGGTAGGTAGATAAGCGCGGAGTTTAGTGTTGGGGTTAAGTTTGAAAGTTTGGAAGTAGAGGAGGGAAGAGGAGAGGGCCACAGGCGTAGCACTATTAACGATGGGGTTTAAAAGGAGGGATGGATGGGTTGGTTGTTTGGTGTGAGGGAATCTTAGTGCTATTGGGTAGGCGGTTGAGGCATAGGGGTTGATGAGGTTAGGTTCGTTTTATACCTGGGGAGGGAGTTGTGTGCGGGTGGAGTTGGGGAATGGAGTTGGGGAATGGGGATGGGGTGAGGGATGTTGGGTTGGGTTGGGGGGCTGAGGGGGAAGGGAGATTGGTGGTGTTTGGATGGATGGATGCATGCGGGGCGAGGAGAGTGCGTGGTTGCGTGCTTGCGTGATTGGGGTGGGGGAAATGGGGGTTGAGATGTCCAATGCCCTGTGACATGCGCTGGTGGGTGGAAAAGGGGCGTGGAATCTGTGGTGTGAGGATGGATGGATGGATGTGTATGCTGGGAAATTGATGTGGGTGGACCGAAACGTGGACGCTTGAGTTCTTGCATGCCCGTTTCGGAGTGTGTGACTTCTAAAAGATGCTGACGACGATTGATGGTGTACGGTGGTTAAATCACTTTTTCAAGCATAGCACATCTTCCAGATCGAGTATCAGTGTTCTCGTGGAAACAGTTATTCTATACATAATTTCCATGTAGTGTACAGGGGTAGCCTGGCTAGCCACAGCTAACGATACATGCTTAGCTCGAAGTTCTTTGAACAAAGGCAAGGGAAACTTACACCAGGAACGTGTAACTCTCCCAGCTCAAAGACGAGTATCTCTACGGACAAATCATACTACAAAACGAACTCAAAGCGAACATCAGGCCGCTGCCACCGAAGCTGTCGCCTCAGGACAGCCTTCTTCCCCTCTTCAATGTCCTCGTCGGATGAAGCCGAATCATACCCATCGCTTTCCCGAACAATGCAAACAGTCTCGAGAGCCGGCATGGCGTTTAAGTAGATCATGAGCTTTGGCGACCACGTCAACATGGCACGGCTTATGTTCAACTGGAGGCGGGTCATGACGGATAGCTGCTTTGGTGAAAACACAACGTCTCCGGCTGTGATGTAGAAGCGGTTGAACGAGAAAGTTGCGTCGGCGAAGGGGACGTGCCAGGCTTCGGCGTGGATTTGGCGGCAGATGGCGGCAGGCAGATGGCGAGATAGTTAAGGTGTGGGATGGGATGGTGCGTGGAGGAGGCATTGATCCGGGTGGAGGGCAAACCGCAGGTGGAGAGGAAGCGGCACGCTGAGTGGGGATGGGACGCGTCTCGTGGGGCGTTGAACAGGAAACTCGCCCAATGACATGTCTTTTCTTGTCGAAGACTAGGGGGTAGATCATATCGCGGAGCTCGCGGGGCAGTCTCAGGATGTGAGGTTGTGCGTTGGAGGTGAGACTTGGGAGGTTAGCAAAGGGATTTCAACTGGGGGATTGTCGGAGACTGACATATCGGGCTGATGGTGCTCATTTAGGCGGCATCGCTTGTTGGGGATGGAGGCGGACATCGCGACGTGGTGATGAGGGGTTGAGGATCTACGCGTGGCTTGAAGGACTGCGAGGATGGAAGCGCAGGTTGCAGAGACTGTGGAGAAGATCTAGTACGGGCCGGATTTACTCCGAAGCCGTGGGTGGCGACGGCGAAGGTGAGAAAGCGGTTGCGGTGGCAGCGCTTCGTTTCACTCAGAGCTGAACTTGGCACTCTTGTGGGTTGAACCGCTCTAATAAGAGGCCCAGTGATAGTTACGGAACAATTATTTGTGAATGAACTGTATGTGTCAACTGTCGTGGGGTAACCCAGCTCTGGTGCGTGACACATCAAGGAGACAAAACCTGTTGATAGTCCGGGGGTAAGTATTGCCTACCCTAAAGTGACTCGGTGCTACGCGGATCCAAATGTTTGATCTGTTACGACAATGCACGACAATGTGTATTCAACTGCTGATAAACTGCAGATGGGATGCACGAAAATCACATGCAATATCAGGAGGTGAATATTTGAAAAGGGACTTCGATCGATTTCTATACTACGCGTTTGTGTGGGAGAATATGTCCCGGAGAATCTGATAGCCCTGCCCGCGGGCACCTTTTGCCACCTTTCAGCTGCCCTCCAGTACTTCTGCAAGTACGTGCTAGAGCTTGCAAGTGAAAGAGAGCCGATTATGCTTGATAAAACAGGCGATGCTACCTCCTCGGCCCCGGGGCGTAGAATGCTCTCAGTTCCACCAGAGCAGCGGGGACAGAGGGTGGCGGTCCTGGTAGTCGAGCGGGTGGAGGTGGAGGGCCTTTCCACCTCGCCAAATAGGCCCTGCGATGCTCCTTCCGGATCTTGTGGTTGCTGCTTGCACAGCCAACCACGTCGTCGAAGGGAAGGTCGTCTTGGGCGCAGCGCCAGTTGCCGGGAGTGTCGCCGCCGGCGCCGAGTCTTTCCCATTCGGCTTCCACCTTGCGCTTAGCCTCCCTTTGGGCGGCGAGAGGCGGCTGCTTGAACTTTCCGGCGTTCTTCGAGCAACTTCTTTTCATGTGCCACCCACTCTTCCTCGGTTTTTGGGTGCGGTTTGTCGCCTATATTTACATTAGCACAATGTTTCCCCAATACGATACAAACTCTGTACTTACCATCGTGCTTTTGGGAGTGGCGCGTAGACGAGCCATTGGTGGCGTTTGGAGACGACTTGTTGTCTAGTTTTGTATTAGCAGATTATTCCTTGTAATCTGGTGCAACGCAGGACTTACCGTCGGGCTTCCTTGAGCGGTGCGTAGACCTGCCCTTGCCGACCTGCTGCCACGGAGAAGAGTTCGGAGCCATTGAGTATATGGGTAAGTCGAACTCGAAAAAGACTTTGTAGTTGGGAGGACTTGAAGTGGTTGCGGTGGCGTTGTGTATGGGAGCAGGAATGGGTGGTTGCGTCGAAGTGGCTGACACGTGATGGTTCTGATAAAGTAGAAGTGATGGAGAAAAGTTGTGGGAGGGCGATATTTATTTCCTCCATCCCAAAGCTATCACATGCCGTCCACAAATCAACGACCGTGGCCAGAATCCATTTTTTGGGAGATTCTCCTCACTAAGCTGAGCATATGCCGTTTTGGGATAAGTGCGTACTGGATATGGTCTCTGAATCAATTCCTCCACAGTTTTTCTACTCGTCTACCTGATTTTCGGAACCATGGGGGTGGGTCTGTCAAAAGAGTCACTTGACCTGAATTACACCGAAAGTGCCGAAACCCCGATAATACTCCTCTGTTAGACAGAAGTTCGGTTGTGCTCAACCATGACTTGTTCCAATTCTAACGTGGCCGAAACAACGAATTACCGGACCAGTAGCTATACCACATTGGCGGCGCCTAAACATATCTACGTCGTGAAAGCTTAGCTGGTCCAGCGACCCACACTCATGCGAAGGCGGCATGAAAGCAGACTACTAGAAATGAAATGGATACATATGCATAGCATAAGGCTTAGAGATACTGGAGCAGACGCTGGACATAAGGTGTGGCGGACATGCGCTAGTGCAGCTTCACATGCACTGCATCAACGGAATGGAAATTCATTCATCAATGTGCACATATGATGAAAACACTTGCGTGCGTAGAGAGGCAGCAATTTCCCTAGATATAATAACATCATAGGAGATTGCACATCTCGCGTAAGACTGCATTGTACATTCCGCTGCCTGCATGTGGAAGAGTGTGGAGATACTTTAGAAACATGACGAGATAAGGAGCAATTATCTATTACGCAGCGACCA
This sequence comes from Laburnicola sp. JP-R-44, assembly GCA_009805535.1. Classification (NCBI taxonomy): domain Eukaryota; kingdom Fungi; phylum Ascomycota; class Dothideomycetes; order Pleosporales; family Didymosphaeriaceae; genus Laburnicola; species Laburnicola sp. JP-R-44. The sequence goes on from SELF01000006.1 coordinate 340,708, forward strand.
ACTTAGAGCAACAGAAGACGTCCCCGCATCCGCAATGCCTTATGCTCAAGGGCCCCTTGGCTGAATTCTCGGTCTCCAATCTTTCATCAGTCACCTGAAGGGACGTAGCGAATCCATCCGGAAAAAAGCTAGTCCCGTTTCCGCCGGCCTCCACGTCTAAGAGAGCCGCACTAACAGCCTGTCCGCACAACCAAGCAAAGCACATTCCTTCGCCTGCGTAGCCTGCTGAGATCCATTCGTTGCCGCTCGTGCCATCTTGCAATCCATACTCGCATTGTAGCGCTTGGAGGAAGACGACCTACCATGGGAATACCATCGTTAGTCACGCCCTCTATACCCGTCCAAACACGCTTTGTACGATCTTGCCAGACGTTTGGATCTTCTGGTTGGGGGAAATCGACCCTCTCTTTGCCATATGTGTCATACCCAAAGTATACCGGTAGAACACTATATAGATATGCTACAGTCCGATATTCCGCGGGCGCGGCATCGTCGTAGGTGGGAACCAATCCGTCTTCTGGAACAATCTCTAACCCACCACCGAACATGAACTCGCCATTCTGCGGTTGTTGAACAAGGTAATCCAAACCGTCACGATACAAAGAGTACGCTCATCTGCCAGGAAGACTGCCATTCGAGGATAAAGTTGACCAGTCTTCAGCTTTCGGATCTCCAGTACCACCTAGCTGTGCACTCATATGGAGACGGAATCCCAGGAGCTTGCCTTGTAGCCGTGGCGCAAGATGGGGAGTCCATGCGTTTGTTGCGTAGACTACGTGGCGGGTTACGATGACCCCTCGGTCGGTATGCGTATTTCACGGAGCAAAGTTACCAAGACGATGTCGCGCAGCCAGAAGTCTTGAAACGGGAAGTTCCGGGTCTTGCTGATGCGTGGGAGAATTGGGGTCAAGACCAGGCACGAAACGTAAGTAGATAACCCTGGTGTGCGTTCAGTTTGCCTGGGTATTGCTCATCCGGGGGTAACACGTTGTACTCAAACTTTTATCCCAGCATCGTAGTACCTTCAGAACTTGTCCTGGAATCTTGCTGGGTAACGTGGCAGATTTCTCTTTTGTCGGACGCGATGGGGATCTTGACGGGGACGGCAGAAACGTCCGCGGTCATGTGGCCTTATCAATTCGTCACGCATTTGCTGAAGGAACTACTCCTCGGGATTCGACCATGGCGATTGTCAATGGTTTTGCTAACGCATCTTTGAGGAGGTGCTTTACGACGCTGGCGCCCGTTATACCGGACCCGATTATAACGACGTCGGCAGTTTTTGGCAGTTCTTTGGATTGGCGGTCGGCCATGTCTTTGTTCGGTGGTATCTGCCAATCAGAAATAGTTAGGTTACGGCGCGGTACTCCTAGGCCATGTGCAAGGGTAAGCTCCAGCAGGACGAGACTGCACGAACCGAGACGCATTGTTGAATACGCAGAGGCACAGCTCGGAAGTCGAGTATTAACGAGAAAATATGCCGGAAGCGCGAGCAAGACTGTTGCCGGGAAGGCTGTCGGAATTTATAAACAAGGTACAGCGCCCGCCCCCCGGCTCACGTGCGTAACGTTCTATTAGTGCTCTGTCGGTGCTTTGGTGAAAATCGAATGTGGTCTGGCGCTTGGAAACGGTCCAAAGCTAGAGCACCCACCCATCATCTGGCATTCCTAGAATTGTGCGCTCTGGAATATAGTCGCATTTGTGGAATACTGAGACACGCCGCTTTCAGAAACAAACGGAGCGGCTCGTGGGCTGTTTCTACACATGCCAGGTTCGACTGCAGATCCGAAAACTCGAAAACCACGACCAGTGGATGCGCTGCGCTCCCCATGGCGTGTCCCAGCAACCCCACTGCTGCGTTCCCTGGAAGCTTTTATATCGTGTATCGAAAGGGCGTAACGTTTCCCCTCTCAGCGCGCATCGATATTATCCACGCTGCGGTGAGGGGTCTCCACCTGCCTAGGTTGGGACGGGTTTGGTGTGGGCCTCTTTTTGGCATCTCGCATCGTCACGCGCCCCAGAAACGCTTTGCACGCGTATAGCCGCAGGTCGTGGCATCCAAAACTAGCTTTTTCGAGCGTCGGGAAGCGATCTCGCTGTGGGTGTGGTGGTCGAAGGTTGGATGCCGCATTGCAGAGTCGACGAATTTGCGGGCGGCGGGCGGCTTGGCGTCGCAGGTAGCAGCGAGGGCTCGACGTGCCTCGGGCATTCCACGAAAACCGAAATGGGATCAGCCGCATCTTAAAGCCCTGCAATATTCCACGCGCCACGTAAATAGACAATCCAAAGAGATAGATTTGTAGAGAAATATCGAAATAACAATGTCAAGTAATCTCAGGGAATTTCAGGGCGGCGTTGAAGATTGTCAGGGATTTCCGTGGCCGGAGACACACCGTGCCACGATACCCACCAGACTGCAAAACCCTGAGTTTTCTCACACAGGCCTTCGATCTACAATCTGAATGCACTGTTTTAAAGAGAAAACTCCGCTGAGCAGTTTGAGAGCAATATCAAGAGGTTTCAGAGCGTCGACTATATTTTCGAAGGATTGCTGTGGTAGGAGAGTGCCCATACCATGACGCCCTCCAGGCTCCAAAACCCTGAGATATTGTACACAGGGCCTCGATCTTAAATCTAAAGAGCCCATTTTGTAGCGCAAGTTCAGCTGCACCGATACAGGGGTCTTACGAAGAATTCGGGGTTATATTGCAGATTTCTCAGGGATTCTGGTGGTGCTGCAAAATTGGATTGCGTCCGACACGAGTGTGGTGGAGAAGCCGCCCGAGCTACACCGGCCTTGACCAACGTGCATCGGGAAAAACATTGAGTTTTCGCAACGGCGCCCTGAATTTAGCTACAAGTCGATTTAATCAATACAGAAAGTCCTAGGCTATCACCTCAAGGTAATCTCAAGGTATCTCAGGGCTGTCGCGGTGATGCTGCAGAGTTTGGCGGTGTCGCGGCGGTACGACACCAGCTACACCAACACACGTCGCGACAAACATTGAGTTTTCACAACCACACCCTAGATGGCTAATATAAGCGTGCGCGACAAGTCTATAAATGTGAGGCTATCACCTCAAGGTAATCTTAAGGTATCTCAGGGCTGTTGCGGTGGTGCAGTAGCGCTCGACAGTGGGTGGCGGTGATGCTGCAGCGCGCGACAGCATTTAGCGTTGGTGGCGCCAGTTGACCCCGAGCCACGTCGCGAGAAACATTGAGATTTGTGAACCACGCCCTGCAATTTTGATACAAGAACATGATGCAAATATGCAGATGCAGGGCTATCGGATCAATGTAATCTCAAGGTGTTCGGGCAAGTGGTTGTAGAGTTGCCGGCCTTTGGCGGCCTGCGTGGACAGTCGCCAGGCTCCGAGCCACGTCGCGAGCAACATTGAGATTTGTGAACCACGCCCTGCAATGTTAATGCAAGAACATAATGCAAATATACAGATACAGGGCTATCGGATCAATGTAATCTCAAGATTTTTCAGGGTGTTGTGGTGGTGGTGTTGTCATGTCTGTTGGTGGTAAAAAGCGCGGCAACGTTCCCTGGTAGGTGTGCAGCATGCTGCGAGAAACATTGAGTTTTCCAAACAACGTCTAGCAGTTAAATTCCGGAATATGCATTGACAAAAAAAAGTATCTGAGCATCGATTCAAGGTAAACTCAAGGGTTTTCAGGACGTTGTGGCGATCATATGGGGCTCGAGAGGCAATGGTGCCCGTGTTCGCAGGGAACATGCCATGGTCCACCTTCCTCAACCATGACAACCCAACGACGACGGCGGAGCGCATCTGGACATTGCGCGATTACCAAACAGACACCGGGCTATCGTTTCTATGTAATCTTGGGGTGCTCAGGATGTCGTGGCGGTGGTGTGGGCTCTATCCGTGTTCACCAGAAACAACCTACGGGGGCAGCTTGTTTGTACCCTAACCACCACGCCGGGATAGAATCGAGCATTGCGCAAAAGTCAAAGAGATATAGGACTATCGTCTGAAAACGAGCGCGGATGCATGCGACGATGCCAAGACCTGATGGTGTAGTGTGACTGCCCGGCCGTCCGCGTTTCATTCCAGGTCACCACACTCACTTCGCCAACCGCCTCTTCCCAGCGGTCGCGCAATCCTCCGTTCGACATGCTCTCAACACATGCTCGCGCCTGCAATCGCCGTCAGGGCGCCGAGAAACAGCCGTCCTGTATTGCTCCAGCCCACACGCTCCAGATGTCCATCCGCGCTCGAACGGCCCGTCCACCGCAATAGAGGAGTGAACTTTGGACGACAGAGCGCCCGTATCAAGCCAAGACCCTCATAAAGTCAACAACGACATCATGGGACCTCGAGACAGTCGCCCAAGAAGATCATCCAATGGTGGCCAACCAAAGGAGAGCGGGCATACACTCAACACGAGACTCTCGGCAAGGCAGACATATCAGACGTAGAAGTCGAGCCCATGACTTCGACGGCGAGCCAGACGCAGCCCAGAGCACCGGCGTAGCGACATTACGGCGTCACTGGGTTAGCCATCCGGATCCAAAGCCATCTTCGGACATTCTCGCAAAGACATTGCTCCCCGCTCAACAGATATGACACCCATTCATGTGTCCTGAGAACAGCACATGGTGGCCATTCCCACTGGGGCGGGGGTCATCCAGCCTTTGTGCTCGCGCGGTGCAGAAATAGCCGCTCCCAGTTTTCATCTAAAAGATCAAGCTTACCACTTCTGTGGATTGTCTCGACCTGCTCCACGGTTGAAGTAAAAACAAAACAAGGCCACAAAAGAAGCGAGCTCCCTCTTTCTCAAGTGCAAAAACTATAACGTATAAGAAAAAGCACTAAACAAGTTGGTAATCACAACTATACCTAACAAATGGCCTACACCACAGTGGATAACGTTCTTAATTCAAAGTAAGGTTAATAAGCATTGGCAAAAAGAGTGAAGAATTCATGCGAGGCACGAAGATTATACCGCCCAGCGAGAAACGCTCGAATAGTGGAGAACTAAATAAGTATAACGTGTTACCTTAGGATAAGTAATACCAAGGCTGTGAATAAAGAAGATAGTTTGAATCTTAGTTGTGCTTGCTGTTAAGTCTTATAATCTGTTAGGTCGACTATAAACGGATATGAATGAATGAATGAATAAAGAAGATAGTGGCTGTTATTATGTACTAGGCTGTGCTGGCGGGGGAAGTTGTGGGTATCTACTGTGCCGCGCGAAGGGGAAAGTCAACATCAAGTATACATCGTGTCCTAAGCGTTTTACTCCAAAATACGATGTTAACGCAATGGTATAGGCCTCACTAAGATATTTGTGTTTTACCATAGCTAATTCAAGAGGAAAAGCATTGCAAACCTTTCGTACTCGGCTACGTACTTCAACACCTTACACATAGTGGCATATCACTACATTAGACACCCGCCAGTCTATATTACACTTGTCGATGCTCCATCCTAGACTAACTCGACTAGAAATCGACAACTCGAGTTGCCGTCAATAGATGGCTCTACGGGCGAGTACGACCTCTGGCCTAATGGATGGCCAAATCGAATGCATGGTGTGCGAAGAGATGAGGTCACAATGTAACAGAAGAGTTGGGTCATAACATAGAACATGCTCGATATTTCCCGGATATATATAAAGCCAAACTTGTCCCGCAGTCAAAAAGAATATATAGAAAACCATATGACCCAGATCACCATCCGCAATTCCCATCCTGAATCCTTGACTTGTAGAAATAGAAAAGCTTTGAAAGCTTGAAATGATAGGCTTTGATAACCTGATGCTATCAATGGAAGCGCGGCCTCTTGCTTCTCGGAACGTAGTCTGAACCTGAGGGCTTGAAGTTCTCCTTCTTGACTGGACTGGCATTTGGCAGGATCCGAATAACGTCAATGCTGGAGGATAGCTTGTGGTATGCGACTTCAAGGGCCGTGTACGCCATCTTGGAGGTGTCCGGTGTGTCTTTCTTGAAGTAGACACCGTGGATGTTCTTGTGCTAGAAGACTCTCCTCACATGGGCAAGCTCGAGATCTTCGCTGATGGTTTCTGCGATGGCTTCTGCCACCTCCACGAAGACTGTGAGGCAATCGTCTTCGTAGTCTTGCTGTGCGATGGTTTGTGCCACCGCGATCTTGTTTGAAACCTCCTTCAGCAGCGCGGTCATGATGCCTTTGGCGTTTGCATCGAATACCGCCTCCCAGAAGAGGTGACGCTCCGTTGCAGGCCTGAGCTCCACGACAGTCGCTGGCGCCGGCACATCGGCGAGGCTTTCATAGTTCGGTTCCAGGTCTGGCTGCCAGTTCTGCAGCCTGGTCAACTCGGCACGGGCGTGTTCCAGCTCGCGGGTTCTCTTCGGAAGTGCTTCCTGGTTGGCGTTGTCGTGCGGGTTGGCTGTGGAGGCCACCGTCGCCGCGTTGAGCTCGCCCTGTGCGGCTTGCACTACCAGTCCGATGCCGTGCTCCATGTACGCACGTCCGTCGGTATATCGGCTGTGCTATGTGTCGCGGACGACCCGTCGCTCCGCCTCCTCTTCAGGACTCTCGACCGGGCCGGGAATCTCAGACTTGCGCACTTCGACCATGTAGTTGAACTGGGCTACCTTCCAGTTCTCTTCCGTCACGGCGGCTTTGACGAGTTGGAATATGTACCCGTCAGGCCCGAATGTCTTCCGTTTTATCTTGTGGATCATGTTGCCGCGGCGGCGCTTGATTTGTGCGTAGTCCGCCTGGTCGACACCACCAACCGCCACTGAGAATTTGTGCGCTGTCATGTGGAAACGATGGGCCCAGAGGACCTTGGTGATTGTGATTTGGTTGTTCTCGGTGCGCCTGTTCGATGGTACATCGTCCAAAGCGCCGAGGACGGCTGTGGCCGGCTTTGTGCCCACCTGGACATGTGGTTCTGCCGGCGGCTCCGGTCGAATACTCGGTAGACAGTAGTAGAAGGTGTGAGTGGCCATTGAGTTTGGGCAAGTAGAGGGTCGAAGAGTGGTACGGGCTTTGTGGAAGAAGTATAAGAGTAGTGTAGGCAGTGTGGAAGCAGTAGAGGGCTGGTGGAGGTTGTGAAGAAGTAGAGGACGAGTGGAGGATAGAGGGGAGAGAGGAAGGTGGTGGGTGGGAGGCCTTTTATATCCAGTGGTGCCGCTCGAGGCTAGGTCACTTAGTAAGCGACAGAGAGTGAGAGACAGAGGGTGAGAGACAGAGGGTGAGAGATGGAGAGTGAGAGACGGAGAGTGAGAGACAGAAAGTGAGAGAAACCCACAAGCAGCCCTTAGAGTACCTATTAGTCGCCACTGTTAAAAGATTCCCTCCTCCCGCCTTCACTGTGTAGGAGCGAGTTCATCGCTAGCGGCCGAGCGATCTTGGAACTGTTGAAACGTTTGAAAGAGCGCCGAAGGTAGCCCACTAGCAAGAAACTGCTGTAACATTTTTAAGGGTTGGCATGACGATATCTGAGAGAAACTCATAATGGCACAAACCCGTCTATCACTGGAGGATTGATGCATGGTGGCAACAGTATAAGGACTCCATGTAATGATATATGTATGTGTAATTTTCCGAAGTTGTGTGCCGAAATTGAGCCTAACCTCACATCGAACGGCAGTCACATCAAGTGCGCCGTGGTTCGGGCGATGATGTCAAGTCGCGCCACGATACGCTAGGAGTTTCGGCGTGCGTAGTCGTCGTTGCTTGCGGCTCCCTTTCTTCTTCCATGCGAACCTCGGTCGTACACCATATTCCCCTGTTCTTGGCCTCATTCTCCGTAAGGATCTGCTCGGCCGACTCCCCTCCCGAACTGCTGGTCTTCTTCATTCGAATTGGAGGGTCGAGCACGCTTGTTGTCCCACTTGTGATATGCGTTGCGTGTCTTGACCCGGGATAGACGTGCCCGGTATAATTCGTGTGGCGTACGGTTGCGAGGCCGACACACTCGAGCGCGCGCTGGAAGGGGCCACGGAGGCAAGGTACGCACGACGCGATGAATCCGATCAGCGCTTCGATGGAACACCACATCTGAATGACGATCATTTCTGCATGGAAGTCGCCGGACTTCTCCATTTCCGCTAGTTGCTTGATCTTTATGATCGATGCGACACCAGTGAATAGACCTAGGCTCATCAGAATGCCGATGACGACGCGCTCGCGAAGCGGACGTTGAACCTTCCGGAGGAACGATATTGGGAGGAGTGCGAAAACCCAGTCGGTTAGAATAACGAAGACCTGGACCGTGATTTGGCTGGGTGTGCTAATACGAGTGGGCCAGCATTTTCCGGGGACGTTGCCAGATAGATCCCACATCTTGCGGAAAGGCGCACATCCGACGAACTGCGTAATCATGTTGTACATGCTGAGGACGATTTGAAATGCGATCATGGCCCAGAGAAACCGGCGCCAACGCTTCTCTTGTTCTAACCGGAGGAGCATCAAGCCGATGGAAATCTTAATAGCGGTCATGCCCCATGCCCAGAATGGCTGCGCGATCACTCCGTAGAACGTATAACCCTCCATGTCCCCGATTGTCAGCTTTGCACGGTCGCCATTCCAGGTACCAAACGTCCACTCGATGCTTTTGAAGAACAGTGCGGTGTTGATAGTGACAAGCACCTGTGCCAGAAATCAGTACCTTGTGCGCAGTGTCCGTCGATAAATACATACATACGCGATCGCGCAGATGTAATCATCAGGCAACATTCGGACTATCGGAAAGCATCTCGTCCATATCCTCGCGATAAAAAGAAGGGTGGCGGTGATGAGCAGCGTAGTTGAAATAATGGCGAACTCATGAGCGATGGCGACGCCTCGATCTGAGGGCCCCGCAGGAGTGCTTCGATCCATCGCCATAGCGCTTCCCCAGAAATGGATGCCCTGAGGTGAGAGAAGAAGGAACAGTGAAGTGTTGATGGTAAAGAGTGGACCCAGAGCCGGTAAGGCGGGTGCGTGCCCCTGCTTCGCACAGCTCGTGCCCTTTCCAAGGCGCTCTAGGGGAAGCGCATCCTAGTACGTTATCGTACGAACCCCGCTTAGATTAAACGTTGATGCTGAGTGGCCCTTTTAAATTCCTTGCAGCACACTACATGTGGTCTAATCCGAAAACGGATGATTCTAAGTTGAGACTCTTTCCTAGCCGTGGGTTGAGGACGATCCTATTGGCAATGACTCGCAGAGGGCGCGGTTCAGCCCGCCTTAGTATATTCCGTAGTGTCCGTATATGCCCTGAAAATACAGTATCAGTGGTTTTTCGTGCTGGAAGTCCACTATGTACTACGGTGTCTTGAGATTAAGACCCCATCTTACGTTACGTCATCCGGAGGGCGTAACTTAAAACACCAGCACTATTTTTGTATCGAGTGACTGCGCAGCGCCAAGTGCTGACTGCACCTAATTTAGGTTGTCATCGTTGTCTCTCCCCCCACTGACTCTTCAGAAGGATAGCCAATATCTACCTGGTCCTAGCCTTACGTCATAGGCACGTCAAGCACATCGGTGCCGACAGTCCGTAGTTTCTGTTCCAAGCACAGGTATATCCAAAGGGAGAAAGGCTTCCAATCTGTTAGCATCGATGCCGTAATCCTCCTTGTTGCCAAAAGCCCAGTCTGCTGGATCTCGGGTCCACTGCAAGTCTAGGCGTTACGCGAGAAGACGAGGTTTACGATAATATGGTAGGGGTTCAAGCTCCCACGTGTGGTAGGTAGCATTTTTGGGAGATCTGAAAGCTTGCCTTGTGGGCTTAATGTTGAACGATACGATAATTGAATTCGAAATTCTTACCAAAAACGAGAACCCCACAAGAACGCTGGTTCCACGACATGAACGATCCTCGCTCCAGACCCAAATTCGGCCTTGCAGTTCAGCTCGGAATCAGCGATGCGACAGGCTTTATTGTTTGACTATCGACATGCCCTAAGAAGCCCTGCTCGAACCTTGACTCTCGCATGTTAGTCTGACCTGGTGGAGGGCTGCACTCATCTCATCTCATTGCTGGCGCGCTCGCTCCAGATGTAATCACCAGTTTTCAATTTGTTCGCAAGCGCGAAAACTTTGCAACCGACTAAAGGCAGCCGCGGAGGTCGTACGATAATCGCGTTGTCTGGACTCTGTAGGTTGGTGTTGATGTGGCGTGTGGATATCGCGCCGGTTTGCTCCGAGGCGGGGGCGGATCGTTCCAAGATTTGGTGTCGCTCGAGTGGCTCTTTCCTCCTTTCACATTATTGAATCCCAGCGCCGTGGTAATTAATTATATTGCAAGTGGCCATATTGCAGTTCTAGAATTTTATTTTTTTCGATGGAATGTTCTGGGCGTGTAGGCAATCACCTATCAGGTCTGGAGACAACCTTGGAACCCGCGGACGGTTCCGATTCATCAGATGATCATAAGTATATAAAAATTAGATGATGAAATGGTGGGCTCACTCTATGTTAGCATTGTAAGTTGTTAAAGCCAATAGTCCGTACTGCCCGCCAGTACCCCAGTCGCGTTCGGATTAAGTTTTATCACGTGAAGACCATGCACGCGAAATTCATCCATGGATGCATGTGCATGTGGATCACGGCGTCTAAACTCTGTGATCTTCAACCAGAAGACTTGTACTCGTATTCGAGATTCGGGCTCTGCGATTTGTACAATGCAACCCATAAGCAAAGAAAAGAAGGGTATTAATAAGAGAATGCTCATCACATGCTGCACATGTGACTTTAAGTTAAAGACTACATATACACGCGAATATACTAGGGCTAGGATACCCCAGTAGAGGAAATATGTACGAGAAATAGCTAATAAAAATTGCGTCATAGCCATATAGATTTAAGATTCTAGGTTGTAATCCTGTCAGATAGACAGTCCCTGTGAATCACTGTGATTTCACACTATGAATTACGGTGGGTAGGTGTGTCCGATCATATGGCCTTTACACACTGGCAGTCAGTGTAAATCACAGTGTTTTCACTGTGAAATCAAAAGAGGCCGGCGCACCACTGTTTTGCACTGCCCCTGTACTATCCCAAATAGTACTAGTGTGTCTTGGCACTAGATAGATACTTCTCGCGATAGCCAAGCTTCTCCAAGATGCAAGAAGAAAAAAACATCAATCAACCATACCACTTCCCATCTCATCTCATCAAGAATACCCCTATATCTGACAAATCCATAGCTTATACTCTAATTAATTAATATATTGCAATATTAAAAAGATTACTGCAAGCCCAGGCACATAAGGATAGCACTAAAGTTTAAGTACAATATGTTACCTTAGGATAATTGATATGTCAGATTTGAGCACTATTTGAGCTCATTGAGATGGGGGTCTAATAGATAAGATGGATGAACAGTTTGTATTGTGTGTGTTCTGTGACTTGTTAGCTCAAGGTCTAATTTAGAGGGTGGAGCCGACCACGTGCCCTTGTTCGGCAACACAGCTCTAATCTAACACACCCCCTCAGCTTAGGCTTATCCTTAAGCTAGACCCCTTGTAGCCATCCTTTATTCTAGCTCGTTAATTTGTACCTCCTTTCTGTTAAGATCCTCTGCTATATTAATAAGTCCTAGTTAATCTAGAAACTTGCTCTATTTGTTGACAGGAAGGGCCTTCGTGAGCCTATTAGCTATCATTTTGTTCAACTAAGTGTAGGTGACCCTAATCCTTCCTTGCGCTACCTCTTGCCTTAACTAATAGTTATAAATATCCACATGGTGGAGTTTAGTATTAAGCTGCGCAGTCTCCTTAGCAACAAGCTGTATTGTCTGCTAGTTGTCGCATTTAATAGTAATCGTTTAATCCGCAAGCTTAACCTAGAGCTTATTAAGCAGGCGTGATATAAACAGTGCCTCCTTAGCTACCTATAATAGGGCTAGTAGCTTGGCTTTAGTGGTGGATGTGGTGACACAGTATCTTGCTTACTTACTTTCCATATAATTAGCCCACTAAACAGTTTAATAATATATCCTTAAGAACTATTTTAGTCTAGTGTATTGTCCACAAACAAGGCATCGCTTGCTACCTTAAAACTGTCTTCTCTACCCTAGCTGTAACGCCCTTGTGTGTGTTTCTTAGAGGTATAGTAGGACTTAATTAGCGGCATCTTAATATTAGCTGCTAGGGTTAGTAAGAAATCGTGCTAATTAGGAGGACGTAAAAGCAGTGTCCGGCTAGGTAGTAACTACGGCGAATAGGATCGATCCAACCTTGCGTTAGTATCTGTTAATCTCAGATAGACTAGCGAAGCCTAATTGTGGAGTAAGCTTAATACTACTTATTAGGGTATTATACCTAAGGCTTTAGTTATTAACTAGCCTAGCGATCTTGTTAACATATAACGCTTGTGAGAGCTAGATCTTTCTTTCGCTGCAGGCGGTTTCCTAAGAATCTCAACCCCTAGGAACTATTGGAGATCTTTTCCTTCTGTAAGGGTGTACTTTTCTTGTAGCTGCTTAATAACTAGCTCAGCCTGGGGTTTGTTCTCCTGTTTATATAGGCAATAATGATATTATCTACGTAAAAGAAGATAATTACACCTTGTTTAATCATACAGCAAGGTTCATAGGGTATGCTAATAAGGCCTAAGCCTCGCAGTGTTAAAGTGTGAACTCTCTCTGCCAGAGTAGTGGTGAGATCTGGAGTCTGTATAGCGCCTTATTAACCCTTTAGAATTGTCCTAGGTTTGTTGTAGCCTCGTGGCATCCTTATATATATCTTAGTTAATCTTTGCGTAAACAAAAGCATTCGTGACATTGTATTAAAGGAGCTCTAGGTCAAATCGCGCCGCAATCGCTATAAGCATGCGAAATAATTGTCTAGCCAATATTGCCGCATATATATCTTGTAACGTGATATTTCTCTGTTAATCGCCACAAACAACAAGGCGTGCTTTGCACTTCTTAAGTTAGTAATGTTTATTAAACTTGTAGGTGTATACCCACATACAGTTAAGGATCTGTTCTCTAGTTAGCTTGATTGTTTTAGCTGGTATCTTGGTCTAGGATCTTATATCCTAGTGACTATTCAGGTGCTGTTTCTTAGCTTCCTTAAACATATCGCACAGTAGATGTTCTTTAAGCTTATTGCGTTAGGAAGGTAGTATAGGCAACTAGCTTCTATATAGCTTTAATCCTTTAGAGAGCAATCTTTTTAACTGCGCCTTATCTAATGTTTTCTTATTAAAGTTCCCTATGTTTGCCGCTTTAGTGCCAGCTATAAATGCTGCGGCCTATAGGCATGTTATTAATAATAAGGGTTAGTGGTCTTTCCCTTTGTCTTCCTCTACTCTACTGGTAATTGTGCAAGGAGTGTCACTGGTGGTGGTGTGATTGGCGGAGTGGGATAAGTATAGTCTACTTTCCTGCCTTGTTTAATATCTAGGCTAGTCTTTATCCTATGGGTTATCTTAAATCGTCTTATCTTTATAGAACAACTCTGTCTCTAATTTAGTTAGTTTAGCTATAGATAGTAGTTCAACTAATTAGACCCATGCAGCGATCTCTTTAAGGGTATTGTGCATAAGGTTATCCATAAGGTCCTCTATCTTTCCACTAAAGATACTGTCTTTCGTTAAATATTACATCCTAGGTGCTAATTACTTTCCTAAGCGAGGGTATCCATATCCAAAAGATGTTGGAGGATCAGTATCCTACCAGATATCCAATCCACGCCTTTAGGTCGAGACGTTGTAGCCTGCTCTTGCTATAGCAGGTATTATCTGTTATTATAAAAGCTTTGCACCTATATGCCTTAAGATAGGTTTAATCTAGCTTTCGTGGTGCTATAACTACTCTATTCTAGAAGGCTACTATTGTAAAGAAGACTTAGTATGGTGTTCTCTAGTAATTCGCATAGTTTGGCGTTCGATTATAGAGGTAGACAGCTAACTAGGTAATCTCTGGCCATATCTCCTATAGTAGGTTAGCATTAAGTCGCATTGCCCAGGCTTTGTCTTTTATTACACCCCCTAAGCGTTTAGCTCCCCTATTCTGTGCTTGTGTGTTAGGTGCTGAAGGCTTAATTGTAATCCCCTGGGCTATGCACTATTGATTAACTTCTTATTTAACTGTAAATATTTCGTTGTCCGCTTTAATTACCTTAGCTGTAAGGTTAAATTGGTTCTTTATGAATTTTGTAAAAGTGGCTAAAGTTTGGATAATAGATCAAGCTGTGCGATTGTCCTTAAAGTAGAAATCCCATATTAGTCCTAAGTATTAATTAGTAATTAGCATTTAGCTCTTCTCTTTTATTAAGCTACTATCCTCGTAGCTGTGGAAGTCTATTGCGACTCGTTCTCCTAGTCCTTTATTAATTAGTTGTGGTGTTTGGCGGATTAACCTCTTAGATTTAGCTCGTCTGTAGGCGTCGCACTATACTGTAGTAATACCTTTAATCCGCACCCCCTTAGATTACTGCACTAGGTGCTTAAGAGCACTAGGGCCTAGATGCCCTAGTCGCTTATGCTATCGCAGTGCGTCTGCTGCCTTTTGCGGGAATCTCTTGGTGCGTAAGGTGATCCTATAGGTGTGGAAGGTTGCCTGTTCTATTAGTTCTAGTTAGTATTCTAGAACCTATTAGTTATAGAGCTCTTGTAGCTTAGCAATAACTGTGTTATCTGCTCACTTTAGGCTTGTGGGTTCTGATTTAGTATCCCACTATAGCCCTTAACGCCATAGTATCCTAAAAGACACTAGGTTGCATAGAAGGTCTAGGCAATAGGCTACATTATTAAGGCGTAGTATCCGCCGTCCAGCTAGGCCCTTTAGTTTAAGGTAAACCGTGCCATATCCTTTAACCTATATTTGTGTATTTCCAGCCTATATAAAGTCTCTAGGCGATAGAGGGCGAAATAAGACAAATTGATTAAGATTGTTCGCGATGTAGCAGGTAGTGCCTAAATTAAGGATTAAGGAGTATTGTAGTGGGTAGCTCGTAGAATCGGATTAATATAATGCCGCATTAAAGCTGGCTTAGATAGTGGAAATTTTCTGTCCATCTAGTTAATTATTATTAATCTTAGGAGTAGGGGTATGTAAGTTCTTAATTCGTAGGGTTTAAGACTATAGTCTCTTTACCTTCCTTATCTCCTCTTATAGATCTAAATTATTTCTAATCGTATATTATACCATGTCTGTAAAGCTAGGTTGTAGCCTGAACCACTCTAGTGCATATTCCAGATATGCGTAGAAGCAGTCTTTTAGACTATGCCTTTGTCCACAAGCAAGGCATTTTCTTCTGCCTTTAACTGCTGTTGTATCCTCTATTATTAAGGACTGCTTAGATATAGTACTTTAACTAAAGGATTGTTTTTGTCAAGGTCTCCCCCATCCATATTAGTTATTCGTAGAAGATGGCGCGTCTTCAGCAGCGTAAGAGGCGTCCCTATTAGTGCCTAGGTGGATGCACCACCAGCAGCAAGAGATGGCTTACTAGCAGCAAAGGCGCCCCTATACTATTTGCCCTTAATTAGGTGGAGTATTGCTATCTATTCTTAGAAGCGTTTTATTATCTCCTTCCTTATTATATCTGCGTCTTAGCGTCCAGTTTCTTAAAAGGACACACCCCAGGTAGGGGCAGCCTTCATAATCGCAGTTAGGAAGTCCTTTATAGTATTATAGATTAATTGTACTTTAGCGACATTGTTTGTCTCTACTTCTATAGCTGCCTAATTATACTTAGTTAGCTAGGTATCCTAGTTTAAAGGGTTGTCTTATTGGCTTAAGAGCCTATAGGTATCGCGCTCTCGCCCTATCCCGCTTATCTTCCTTATTAACGCCTACTGTCTGCGTTAGAGATTTAATCTATTGCCAGATCTGCTCTCTAGGCTTGCAGTAGTTACATTGCAGGTGTTGCGATATAGTTAATTAGATATAGATAACTACTTTCTTAAGACTTATTCTCTTCTTTTAGTATTCCTTATCCTTAATCTTGTAGTCTTTAAGCTATATCTTATAGAACTTAATATCCTCCTTATATACCTTAAGGCCTGAATTTAATAGCTCTAATAGGCGCGTTAGAGGGTTTTGTTAATTGTCGTCGTTTACGCGGATAATTGGCTAGTAACTCGCTATTTCTGGCGGCGACGGCGGTGTCGGCTTTTCGCGTGGGAGTTTGGCTCTATCTGGACTAATAATGGGCCATATATCTATTAGCTCGCATCGCGCTTTTAGCTGCAGCAGCTATAGTGTATAATTAGTGTAATTAGTTAACACAATCGTTAAGTCGCAGAGCGTTAACAGCGACATTGTCTTTTCTTAAGGTTAATTAAGGCAGTGAGACTCTTAATTATTAGATTTAAGCACTATTTAAGCTTATTAAGATAGGGGTCTAATAGAAGATAGATAAACAGTTGTATTGTGTGTGTTTCTGTGACTTGTTAGCTCGAGGTCTAATTTAGAGGGTGGAGCTGACCACGTGCCCTTGTTCGGCAACACGGCTCTAATCTGACATGATACGAAGACTAGACTAACTATCCTTAAACTTTTATTTAGTAGCTGTAACTACTTCATGTAAAAATCTATATAATAAGTCTTTTAGACTAGATTTAAGCAATAGTCTATTAAAATCTATTAGAGTCCCTATAAGCTTTTTTATCTATTAAAACTAACAATGCTATCGCTGCAATCGATTAATATTAGAAAAAATAATAAGGGCACTAAGCTTACCTTGCATATAGTACTAAAGGCGTTGCTAATATCTACTACTTACTTATACTTAATATTGCGAAATTCTTTAAGCTTTTTACAAACCTTAGTTAATACAAGATATTAGTTTGTAACTTAATTAGATTATAATAACCCTACGCGTACATCGCCTTAATACTATTTGTCTCTACTATTGCTCGTCCTTAGTATATAATATTAGATTGTACTACTAATACTATATTAAGTTAATTTAGAATACTACCTTAGAACTACTTATTTTTATAGATATAGAAGCGTATAGTATTAGGTTTAGCTAGTTAAGGCGACGTCTACGTATTGCTAAGGATACTGTAGGAGTATACTTTAACAACTAATTCTTTATAGCTAAAGGATACTTCTATATTAATAGCACTACTAAGAATATCTACGCTAGATATAAGTAAGCCTTTAAATATCTACTCTACTAAAGACGTTATTTATCTTCCTATAAGGAATTAAGGTGCCTATTATTTTACAATAACTAAGTTAGAGATTTAGATTAAAAGGCTAACTTTAGTTAGTTTAAACTAGAATATAATGTTCGCTTTCTTAAAATAGTTATTATAGGGATATAAGAACTGTAGTATAAGAGACACATAAGCTAGGCTCGCTTGCCTTTAAGTATGCTAGCGTTAATACTTTAGATAGTAATTATAGTAGTCTTCTAGGTGCTAATATCTTACTAATACACTATAGCTAGCGGGATGTTTTGCTTTTTTCCTAAGAAGAGCGTGCATAATTTTTGTACTAGAAAGTCTATACTAAATTAAATTTCAACTTGCTATATATAGGTAAAATAGCACTAATTAGCAATATAATTAAAAAGTGGGGGTGGGGCCTTTAATATCTTCTTAAATACTAAGCTGCGCTACCTAATTTGGAAGTCTATTTGCTATTATATTTGCTAAAATACCTCCTACAAAGCTATTTAACTATTTTAGAGGCTATTTAAAAGTTGCGTTAGTATATTATTTAATAAGGTGTTTATAAAAAGTGTGTATTAGAAAGTACTACTAGTAAATATCCTAAAATTAGCTAGAGATAATATAGGTTAATGTGCGCTTTTAGGAAATTGGCCAAAACTGACGTATTTTTAATTTCAGACTGTAGTCTAGGTACTGGCAAAGATACCTGCGAAGTGGTGGAGAACGACCACTGTGGCGGGTGGGCGAGATCTCTTTGACAAAAACGGAAATCGACTATATTTGTGCGACCCGAACACGAATGTTGCCGTTCATTGTATATGATCAAAGGCCGCTAGCTCTCGTAATCATGCTGTTTTCAGGACAATGTACCTAAGCAGCGTCAAGTATTTGTTAGAGAGCAGTGCGATTGCTTCGTGCATCAACCTCAGTTCTAAAAATAAAGAAGGATTTTTTCTCGTACTGTACTAGGGTGGAAGTATGAGTACTGTGTGTTACCCCAGCATGGGTAATCCATAGGTCGAGTGTTGTCAAACTTTTGTCCTGTCGCTGTATATCTGATTCTGCCAATCTGCACCAGTCCTCCGCTCTACTTTACATATTGCGAGAAACAAGTCAATTCTTGCCCAATATTTGAGCGCGTTTTTCGCTAAGCGGTGTGTTGCGCGTGCTATAAATAACTGGATATTCTTCAATCATTTGATCAGCAATTATCAGTCTTTCTTGGATTAAGGACGTTATTCGCCGTGATGTAGGCCTTCGCCATGTATAGTCGTGAGTGCCAACCGTTTGGTACTTTTTTTCTTATACATTACTTTTATTACACGTTAGAAAGAGGAACCTCGCTTCTTTCTTTACCTTACTTTGGTGTGTATCCTGGTACTGAATTCATGTATCAAAACAGGAGAGTCATAGTCGTGATTACAGGGAAAATGATGGCTGTACTGTGCCTAACGACGCAATGTCACTGGTATGATGCTACAGCAAAAAATGAGTTCATATGCATGTTGCATCTTTGATGAATTGTGCTGGAATCCTATCTACAATCTCCACATTTCGCCGGTGAAGTCGTCATGTATTTTGATATTCCGGCTTTGATGTTCTTCCTTCGCTCCCTCTCTTCTTGCTCGCTCTGCGCGTTTAGCGACCGCCGCCTGTGTCCCGGGGAGCTGTTGTCGTGT
Organism: Laburnicola sp. JP-R-44; assembly: GCA_009805535.1. NCBI lineage: Eukaryota > Fungi > Ascomycota > Dothideomycetes > Pleosporales > Didymosphaeriaceae > Laburnicola > Laburnicola sp. JP-R-44. The sequence continues at coordinate 359,474 of SELF01000006.1, forward strand.
TGGGATCGTGTACATGCCCTTAAACTTCTTGTCGCAAAATGTACCATTCTGACGGGTACTCCTTGAGAACCGTTTCGAGAGGGTCCGCAGTTCCCAGTACGAACCAGTACCTAAAAAAGTAAAAAATATTAGCACTTTGCTTCGCCCTCTTTAGCATATCCGACTCACAAAATACTAAGGGCGTGGGTACCGTCGGTCACAAAGGTAGCGGCAGGGTCGGCTAGCACGATGGATTTGATTCGAGCGTGCATATCATGACTTCTCGGGTCTTTGATATCTACCATAGGTACCACTCGAATTCTGTTAGAGTTGTAGACTCGAGCTGGGCAGTACATACCCAGTGATACATCCTCAGGGGTTCGGGCGGGCGCCGGGGTAGCGGGGGTGGGTGCACCGTCAGGCATTGCGAGGGTGTGGCTTTGATGGTGTTGCCGCGAAATTGTGAGTCCCGGCAAGGGAAGCGGGCTGGTTTAAGGACTTTGCGCCTGGGTGTGGACGTCACCTCCGCGATTGTAAAGCGCCAAGCTTGGCGCAAACGAACAGCTGCCACGTGACCATTCCAGCAGGTAAGGTTTTGCTGCAGTCTCTTACCTCAGGTCTACGTCTCTCTTGCCTGTACCTCCACGGCTTCGCAAGCTTATCCTCGCCTTACTGAACGGATAGCCTCAACACCTCATCACTCTTGTCCTCTACAACCACGATCCCGGCCTCGTGATACGGCGTATCGCTCGCAATCCTGTGAAGTCGGTGCCAGGGTTCGCACAAGAGGACTTCGCCAGCCAGTTCCTATCCAGGGAGCGGCAGACTACTTTTGCAACATCACCCTCATGATCCGATAGCTTTGTCTACAACCTGGTTAAAACAAAATTTTGGCATGAGAGGATGTTAGTGTAGGTGGTATCGCATTCCACACTGTCACATGATACTACCAACCTTATGTAGACTAGCTGCTGACTACGATCCTCGTACTTAAGGGATCCTCTGGTTAGCTTGTTACAATCAACTCAGTCTCTCATTCTTCCACTGATAGAGGACTATACCAAGCATATATGCTGTCCTGGTAGACGACACCAGCTGGACGACGACGACACCATCTGCGTCATCTGCCAAAATAACACCAACGGTCGCGTCGTGGCCAACTTAAGTTGCTGTTCCGTCAAGACAGTGTGTCCAATAGTCAGTCTTACTGCCAGTCACTAACTGTTTATCTACTGTTAGTGGACACTGGCAGTATAGCAGTTAGGTATGTTAGGACAGTAACTAACTATATAGTAATATATTACATCAGGAAAGTTTTTCTGCTCAACTATGCGAATCGTGCGCAGACGTGCGCATTTTTGCACAAGCAATTTACTAGCACAAAAATGCTTAAAGATGCATAGACTTGCGTAGACTTGCGCAGATATGCACAAATAGTCTAAATAAGTAATTTCTTTAAAGCTTTATAACCTTTTTACTAGTAAAGCTATAATTTTAATTTTTTAATAGATTTGTAGAGAAAATACTAGTCTTCAATTATTTAATTTAAAAATACTATTTTTATTACGTAATTAGTTAGTTTTTAATTAATAAAAAACTCTTTATTTTACTAGTTATTATATATATTACGTAATATTATAATATAAATTTTTAATAAAGTATAATAATAATAAAGTAGTTAAAAAGTTATTAAAGTTTAAACATTTTAAAATAGTGTTCTTTACTAAGCCACTAATTTTCGCCTAATCTAATTCTTTTAAATAATTATAAAACTATATTTTTTCTATTTTTAAATCTATAAAACCTAAAATTTAGAATTAGGTAGAAGTTCTATATAACACGCTAGTAATTAGTACTACTATATTAACTAGTAATTACTATCTAGTAAGAGACTTTAACTTTATACTTTAAAAAATTCTTTTTTTAAAGCTTACTAAGCAGCTTACTAAGCTTTTTTTAAATTCTAGCTAATTTAAGAGCTTTATTTATTTGCTAATTAATTAGTATTATTTTAATAGTATAGGTGCTATGGGTACCCTATGCGCCCTAGGTGTCCTAGGTGCCCTTGTGCCCTAAATACTCTAGATATAGTAGCGGCATAAGTATGTATTCTTATATAACCCTTACGTATATATACGCTAAGAAAAAAGTAGTATTATTAGTGCGCTCTAAGCGTATTTAGTGCGTAGGTATATATAGGTATACTTAGAGCTACTTAGATACTCTAGATACTTATACTCGCTTAAAAACTTTTTCTAATATAGTAATTATAGTAAGACTATTAAACTTGCCTAATTAGGTAATTAAAGATAGTTTTTAGTGTTAGTGCTTAAGTTAACGCCTAATTTAGTAAAGTAAAATGCTATATAATAATATATAATAATGCTAGCTAGAAAGGTCTTTACTTTTACTAAATTTTTAGTACTTTTATATACTATATATATATAATAGCCTTTATAACTTATTTAGTAGTCTTTATTTATTTTTATTATAATATTTATTTATTTACTTATTATTATGCCTAGCTAAAGCTATATTAGTGTTTTTTAAAATACTTAACGCCTACCTACTACCTATATAGGTCCTAGCACCTAGCTATAGTCTTCTTTATAGTAGACTAATAAAGGTAAAGGTAAAGTGTTACTAGACCCCTTCTCTATTCTATTATTTAGGGCGTTATATCGCTACTATTATCTGCGTAAAAGTCTTCTAATATAGGCTTATATATATATTTCTTTATAGGCAACTTTAATAGTAGTGTCAGATTAGAGCCGTGTTGCCGAACAAGGGCACGTGGTCGGCTCCACCCTCGAAATTAGACCTCGAGCCAACAAGTCACAGAACACACACAATATAACTGTTCATCTATCTTATCTATTAGACCCCTATCTTAATAAGCTTAAATAGTGCTTAAATCTAATAATTAAGAGTCTTACTGCCTTAATTAACCCTAAGAAAAGACAATGTCGCTGTTAACGCTCCGCAACTCAACAATTGTGTTAACCGATTACACCAATTATACACTATAGCTGCTGCAGCTAAAAGCGCGATGCGAGCTAATAGATATATGGCCTATTATTAGTCCAGATGGAGCCAAACTCCCACGCGAAAAGCCGACACCGCCGTCGCCGCCAGAAATAGCGAGTTACCAGCCAAATTATCCGCGTAAACGACGACGATTAACAAAACCCTCTAACGCACCTATTAGAGCTATTAAATTTAGGCCTTAAGGCATATAAGGAGGACATTAAGTTCTATATAAGATATAGCTTAAAGACTACAAGATTAAGGATAAAGAATACTAAAAGAAGAGAATAAGTCTTAAGAAAGTAGTTATCTATATCTAATTAACTATATCGCAACACCTGCAACATAACTACTGCAAGCCTAGAGAGCAGATCTGGCAATAGATCAAATCTCTAACGCAGACAGTAAGCGTTAATAAGGAAGACAAGCGGGATAGGGCGAGAGCGCGATACCTACAGGCTCTTAAGCCAATAAGACAACCCTTAAACTAGGATACCTAGCTAACTAAGTATAATTAGGCAGCTACAGAAGCAGAGACAAATAATGTCGCTAAAGTACAATTAATCTATAATACTATAAAGGACTTCCTAACTACAATTATAAAGGCTACCCCCACTTAGGGCGTATCCTTTCAAGAAACTGGACGCCAAGACGCAGATATAATAAGGAAGGAGATAATAAAACGCTTCCAAGAACATATAGCAATACTCCACCCTAATTAAGGGCAAACAGCATAAGAGCGCCTTTGCTGCTAGTAAGCCATCTCTTGCTACTAGTGGTGCATCCACCCTAGGCACTAACAGGGACGCCTCTCACGCTACCAAAGACGCGCCATCTTCCACAAATAACCAACGTGGACGGGGGAGACCTTAACAAAAACAATCCTTTAGTTAAAGTACTATATCTAAGCAGTCCTTAATAGAGGATATAATAGCAGTTAAAGGTAGAAAATGCCTTGCTTGTGGACAAAGGCATAGTCTAAAAGACTGCTTCTACGCATATCCAGAACATGCACTAGAGTGGTTCAGGCCACAACCTAGCTTTACAGACATAGTACAATACAGGATTAGAAATAATTTAGATCTACAAGAGGAGATAAGGAAGGTAAAGAGACTAAGGTCTTAAACCCCACAAATTAAGAATTCACATACCCCTACTCCTAAGATTAATAATAATTGACTAGATGGACGGAAAATTTCCACTATCCGAGCCAGCTTCAATGCGGCATTATATTAATCCGATTCTACAAGCTACCCACTACGATACTCCTCAATCCTTGATTCAGGCACCACCTGCCACATCGCGAACAACCTCAATCGATTTGTCTTATTTCGCCCTCCATCGCCTGGAGACTTTATATAGGCTGGAAATACACAAATATAGGTTAAAGGATATGGCATAGTTCACCTTAAACTAAAGGGCCTAGCTAGACAGCGGATACTACGCCTTAACAATATGGCCTATTGCCTAGACCTTCTATGCAACCTAGTGTCTTTTAGGATACTATAGCGTTAAGGGCTATAGTGGGATACTAAATTAGAACCCACAAGCCTAAAGCGAGCAGATAACACAGTTATTGCTGAGCTGCAAGAGCTCTACAACTAATAGGTTCTAGAATACTAACTAGAACTAATAGAACAGGCAACCTTCCACACCTACAGGATCACCTTACGCACCAAGAGATCCCCGCAAAAGGCAGACGCACTGCGATAGTATAAGCGACTAGGGCATCTAGGCCCTAGTGCTCTTAAGCACCTAGTGCAGCAATCTAAGGGGGTGCGGATTAAAGGCATTACTACAGTACAGTGCGACGCCTGCGGACGAGCCAAATCTAAGAGGTTAATCCGCCAAACACCACGACTAATTAATAAAGGACTAGGAGAACGAGTCGCAATAGACTTCTACAGCTACAAAGATGGCAGCTTAATAAAAGAGAAGAGCTAAATGCTAATCACTAATTAATACTTAGGACTAATGTAGGATTTCTACTTCAAGGACAATCGCACAGCTTAATCTATTATCTAAACTTTAGCCACTTTTACAAAGTTCATAAAGAACTAATTTAACCTTATAGTTAAGGTAATTAAAGCGGACAACAAAATATTCACAGTTAAACAAGAAGTTAATTAATAGTGCACAGCCTAGGGGATTACAATTAAGCCTTTAGCACCTGACACACAAGCACAGAATAGGGGAGCTAAACGCTTAGGGGTGTAATAAAAGACAAAGCCTGGGCAATGCGACTTAATGCCAACCTACTATAGGAGATGTGGCCAGAGATCACCTAGTTAGCTGTCTACCTCTATAATCGAACGCTAAACTATGCAAATTACTAGAGAACACTATACAAAGTCTTCTTTATAACAGTGGCCTTCTAGAATAGAGTAGTTACAGCACTACAAAAGCTAGATTAAACCTATCTTAAGGTATATAGGTGCAAAGCTTTTGCAATAACATAATACCTACTATGGCAAGAGCAGGCTACAACGTCTTGACCCGAAGGCGTGGATTAGATATTTGGTAGGATACCGATCCTCTAACATCTTTTGGATATAGATACCCTCGCTTAGGAAAGTAATTAGCACCTAGGACGTAATATTTAACAAAGACAGCATCTTCAGCAGAAAGACAGAGGACCTTATAGATAACCTTATGCACAATACCCTTAAAGAGATCGCCGCATAGGTCCGATTGGTTGAACTACTATCTATAGCTGAACTAGCTAAACCAGAGACAGAGTTGTTCTATAAAGATAAGACAATTTGAGACAACCCGCAGGATAAAGACTAGCCTAGATATTGACAAGGCAGGAAAGTGGACTATACTTATCCTACTCCACCAATCACACCACCACCAGTGACACTCCTTGCACAATCACCAGTAGAGGAAGACAAAGGGAAAGACTACTAACCCTTATTATTAATAACATGCCTATAGGCCGCAGCATTCATAGCTGGCACTAAAGCGGGAAACGTAGGGAACTTTAATAGGAAAACATTAGATAAGGCGCGGTTAAAAAGATTGCTCTCTAAAGGATTGAAGCTATATAGGAGCTAGTTGCTTATGCCACCTTCCTAACACAATAAGCTTAAAGAACATCCACTATGCGATATGTTCAAGAAAGCTAAGAAACAGCACCTGAACAGTCACTAGGACATAAGATCCTGGACCAAGATACCAGCTAAAACAATTAAGCTAACTAGAGAACAGATCCTTAACTATATGTAGGTATACACCTACAAGTTTAATAAACATCACTAACTTAAGAAGTGCAAAGCACGCCTTGTCGTTCGTGGCGATTAATAGAGAAATATCACGTTACAAGATATATACGCGGCAACATTAGCTAGACAATCATTTCGCATGCTTATGGCGATTGCGGCGCGATTCGACCTAGAGCTCCTTTAATACGACGTCACAAATGCCTTTGTTTACGCGAAGATTAACTAAGATATATATATAAGGATGCTATAAGGCTACAACAAACCTAGGACAAATTCTAAAGCTTAACAAGGCGCTATACGGACTCCAGATCTCACCACTACTCTAGCAGAGAGAGTTCACTTTAACACTGCAAGGCTTAGGCCTTATTAGCATACCCTATAAACCTTGCTGTATGATCAAACAAGGCGTAATCATCTTCTTCTATGTAGATAATATCATTATTGCCTATAAACAGGAGAACAAACCCTAGGCTAAGCTAGTTATTAAGCAGCTACAAGAAAAGTACACCCTTATAGGAGGAAAAGATCTCTAATAGTTTCTAGGGGTTGAGATTCTTAGGAACCGCCTACAACAAAAGATCTGGCTCTTACAAGCGTTATATGTTAACAAGATCGCCAGGCTAGTTAATAACTAAAGCCTTAGGCATAATACCCTAATAGTAGCATTAAGCTTACTCTACAATTAGGCTTTGCTAGTCTATCCGAGATTAACAGATACTAACGCAAGGTTAGATTAATCCTATTCGCTGTAGTTACCACCTAGCCAGACACTGCTGCTTTCGCGTCCTCCTGATTAGCACAATTTCTTACTAACCTTAGCAGCTAACATTAAGATGCCGCTAATTAAGTCCTACTATACCTCCAAGAAACACACACAAGGGCGTTATAGCTAGGTGGAGAAGATAGTTTTAAGGTAGCAAGCGATGCCTCGTTTGCGGATAATACACTAGACCAAAAGAGTTCTTAAGGATATATTATTAAACTGTTTAGTAGGCTGATTATGTGGAAAGCAAGTAAGCAAGATACTGTGTCACCACATCTACTACTGAAGCCGAGCTACTAGCCCTGTCACAGGTAGCCAAGGAGGCACTGTTTACATCACGCCTGCTTAATAAGCTCCAGATTAAGCTCGCGGATTAAACAATTACTATTAAATGCAACAACTAGTAGATAATACAGCTTATCGCTAAGGAGACTGCGCAGCTCAATACTAAACTCCGCTATGTGGATATTCATAACTATTAGTTAAGGCAAGAGGTAGCGCAAGGAAGGATCAGGGTCACCTACACTCAGTCAAACAAAATGATAGCTAATGGGCTTACAAAGGCCCTTCCTGTCAACAAATAGAGCAAGTTTCTAGATCAACTAGGACTTGTTAATATAGCAGAGGATCTTAACAGAAAGGAGGTACACAATTAACAAGCTAGAACAAAGGATAGAGGCTATTACTCTAGAATAAAAGGACGGCTACAAGGGGTCCAGCTTAAGGATAAGCCTAAGCTGAGGGGGTGTGTTAGATTAGAGCCGTGTTGCCGAACAAGGGCACGTGGTCGGCTCCACCCTCTAAATTAGACCTCGAGCCAACAAGTCACAGAACACACACAATATAACTGTTCATCCATCTCATCTATCAGACCCCCATCTCAATGAGCTCAAATAGTGCTCAAATCTGACAAGTAGTCTAAAGTTTCTTATATAATAGAATAAGCTATAGTTAAATAAGAGGTATTTAGATTTGTAAGACTGCCGCATGGCTGTATGGTCGGTCCTTGGTCACATGACCTCGGCCGGAATAACCTTATGCCTAGCCTCACCCATACACCTTCAGGCCCTCGGCCCTCTATAGTAATAAGTGTAGCCACGTGACTTACGTCAGAGGTGGTGTGTGTAGAAGGTTCCATCCAGGTGCACAGACCACTATCCTCAAGATAAAGCTCTCGCCCTCTCCTTTCTTCCTTAGTAGACTCCTCACTCCACACACTCTTTTCTGCAGATAGCAATACAGCTTGTTGTCCTCATATGCCTTATATGCCTGCCCGCCCACAGTTATGAGCCTGGCTGCCAACTTTGACCACTGCAGCTGCTGAGCACCTAGCTATCGACTTTAATCGCTGTTGCTACTGCACGTACTAACGAGCTGCTGAGGAGCTGTTGACAAGCTGTTAACAGAGCTACGTCACTAAGCTACCTTACTAAGCCTTAAGCACGCGTTCTATTACCAAAGAGAGCCCTTCTAGGAGCTAATAGAGCAAGATGCCTACAACTAAGCTAGATAGACTAGTTATAAGGACGACAGTTATACTCAAGAAGCTAGTAGACTAGGAAGAATAGATCTTTCTACGTAAGAATAGCGCAAATCGAAATTACCTCTAGCCTATAGTTAACCCGGATTTTAACAAGGCGGCACTTGAACAGCTTAAGGAGCTAGTGCCTGTGATACTAGAGCACTACTATAAGGGGACAGAGTAGGATACCGGCGTCGTGCTAAAAGACATAACAACCAAGGAGTTCTAGCGATACCAGCAGGCGGAGAGAGGCTATAATCGAGCCTTGGCTAGATATACAATTAAGAGGAAAGCGTTGGACAATTTTACCTAGGAGATTAGCAGAATAATTAGCCGTCGCTATATACATCTGATCCAGAGCGACAATACAGCGTACGCTCGATTAAAGAGGCTCAAGAAGCACCTCTGCCTATCGACGGCTAAGAGGGAGCTGCAGCTTCTAGCAAAGTATCAGCAACTGCAGAGCCAACCCCGCAATAATATTAATACCTAGCTAGATGAGTGGCTACATGTTGTACGTCTGTGCGAGGCAGCGAACCTACCTAACATGACATTGCCGCGAGCACAGCGCGATTTTCTACTCGCAGTTAAAGGACTTAACAACATATAGGCAACTACTCAGCAAGCTAATCTATTTAAAGCACAGATCTAGGGACAGGCTGTCAAGAGCATACACGACCTTATCGCTCAATTCACTATGTACTGGCGTTCGACGAGACCAGTAGCGTCATCGCTCGGCACCTTTGCCACACTAGGCATCAGCACCAACGAGCCATAGGCAACAGAGAAGAAAGAAAAGACTTAAGATAAGAAGCCTAAGTGTATATGTGGTCTTAATCATCGATTTAAGGACTGCTAGTATCTAGGAGCGAAGGGCAAGCCTCAAGGATAGATACCTAAACCTAAGATACAAGAACAATTTAATAAGGCTATAGCAAGCCGATTATTATTTAGAGGAGCTATAAAGGCAGCACTTAAAGCGAATAGGAGCGCAACGAATACTAGAGACTAGGCAGAACCGGCAGCGTCTGCAGTCTTGACAGCACCTTGACAGTTTAATAATCACAGACCTACGCATAATGTATTAAATAGTCATGTATCGCAGCTTACAATAAGCTTAGACTGCGCAAGCAAGCAGACAGTTAAGCCGAGTCTGATCAATTGATGGATTCTGGATCCAGGATCAAACACACACGTCACCAACAGCAGAGCCTATAGTTAGAAGAAGCAAGCTAACAGGACATGTGAAGTTATTAAGGCTAGAGATTAAGAGCTATTAATACATAAGTAGGGAGATATTATCCTACTTATTAACACGCCTAGAGGCACGGAGCAGATAGAGCTCACATACGTCGCCTATGTCCTAGGATTTCTTACCAACGTCGTTGGCCTGTCACGCTGTCGATCAATATAGGCATTTATTTCGACTTAGGACGAGACTGCTTGTACTAGAAGAGCTGGAAGAACGTTATTTACACAGCTTAACTATACCAGCGGACACTAGTTAATAGACGCTAAAGGTATAAAGAGACTAGACGCTAGCCCTCTACTTACAGCCTTAGCACACGCCCGCAAGAAGCTTTTATACAAGCCTAAGAAGCTACTGCAGTTAACTGCAAAGGAAGCACATGTTATGTGGGGTCACGCTAGCAGAGAGGCGATTAAGCACCTGCCTAAGAATGTCAAAGGCCTACATATCACAGATAGCTAAGCACTAAAGTAGAAGGACTATAAGACGTGTATACAGTTAAAGCTAATAAAGATTGTTAGTTAAAGGCCACCTTAAGAACTAGCGACTTGACCGTTCGAGCGTATTAGCATAGATCTGATACAGCTCCTAGAGCGAGGAGAGCGCTGCTACAATAGCGATTAATACATAAAGTGGCATAAAGGATGCTATATACTAGATAAGACAAAGGCTACTCTAACAAAGGTCTTTAAGCAATTACTAGCTAAGATAAAGCGGCAATTCTAGAGTTAAGTCATTATTGTAAGGCTGGATATAGAGACTGGATATGTTAAGCTGCTAAAGCTCTATAGAGATCTTAGAATCGCTATTAAGGCTAGAGCTACAGAAGCTTAGAGCAGAGCCATCAAACGCGCAGGCAAATCTATTATAATTTAAGGCAGAGCTATACGCCTACACGCAGGCCTACTAAAGGCGTACGCTAACGAGTGCGTTATGTTAGCTATATATCTACTTAATCGTACACTAACCAAAGCGATACGATGGGAATGCCTGTACACTAAAGTCAAGGGAGTGAAGCCATTAGTCGCTCACCTTGAGATGATCGGAGCGAGAGCGTATGTGCTCAACGAGAAGCTACCTAGGGGAGACAAGCTCGAATCTTAAGCTCTAATTAGCCACCTAGTAGGCTTCAATTCAACCAACATATTTCGAGTATAGTTACTAATAATTAGATAAGTTATACGAACTCGAGACGTTGTCTTCCTGCAAGGCAAGCTCTACAATAAGCAAGAAAAGTACGCAGAGAAGAGTTATATTCGTGAGGTAGTAGAGGTGCTCGACATCAAGGAGACGCCTGATCACAGCGACATATTAATTAATTAGCTGTCTACACCAGAAAACTATTCCTATAAGCCTAAGCTAGAGCTTAAGTTTAACTCTGAATCCAAGGCTAAGATTAAGGATACTCAACTAGCTCTTATAACTCTAGAAGAGACGCTAGAGAAGCACGGACTGCGCCAGTCACTAGACAACACAGGCTGGGGGAAAGGCTACGCTCTAGCTCCAGAGGGAGAAGAGCTAAATCGAACAACAAACAACGCAAAGCGACAAGAGGAGATTGCTAGTTAACTATTATAGGAGAACGTGATAGAGGGTAAGCGAAGTTAGAAGCTAAAGAGCTTTAGCACGTATCTAGCAACATTTGCTGCCTATATTAACCCCACAGCACTAGCAAAGCTACTTAGCGAGGCGCCAAAGACTTAACTACATCGTAATTAGCTGCCACTAGAGCTAAAGAGGTAGAAGGATCTAGATTGTCACCTATTTAGTGCTAAGTTTAAGAAGGCAAGTAGAGTTAAGATCGACAGTGTTATCGACTGTAGATGCTTTAGAAAAGCTATAGAGCTCGCTAAGCAAGCAGATGCTAAGGTGCTACTACTTATGTGGGTATTCTCGTACAAGTTCAACAAAGATAGATACCTCTACAAATTCAAAGCTTAACTGGTTGTCTCTGAGGAGATCTGCAGCAAGACTGGGGCGACACATACGCAGCTACACTGGCTGCGAAGATCTTCCGATGCCTTATCGCCCTGGCAGCAGCCTTCGACCTAGATCTATACCAGTACGATGTACTTAATGCCTTTCTCAACGCGGAGCTCGATCGACTTACCTACGTACGCTGTCCAGAAGGATACGATAAAGAACTTAGAAAACTGCTAGAGCTCAAGCGCGCTCTATACGGACTCCGTGACGCGCTGCAACTATGGTACAAGCATCTCACTGCAACGCTTAAGAAGATAGGACTAAGACAGGTGCCTGGAGTGCCCTGTCTATACAGCAGTAACCAGCTTATCGTCTTCTTCTTTGTCAATGATATAGTGGTAGCTGTATCCCGCAGTTAATTAAGACGCATACCGTCTATTCGACAGACAGCTGAGAACAACCTACGACACACGATACCTAGGAGAGTTAAAGTGGTTCCTGGGCATACGCGTCATTTAAGACAGAAAGTAGAAGAAGATCTAGCTACTCTAAGACAGCTTTATTAACAAGGTGGCAAAGAAGTACAATATTGCTTAAGGAAGCACACAAATACCTAGCAGTGCCGCTAGCAGACGACGGACATCTAGGCCTAAGTACAGAGGAGCCAGACGATTAACGCACGAAACTCTATTAAGAGTTTGTTGGATCGCTAGCCTACATAGCGACGTACACACAACCAGATGTCGCCCAAGCTTACTTAGAGCTATCTTGTTACCTACAGAACCTAGGCTAGAAATATATCAGTGCGGTATACTACGTATAGAAGTACCTAATTGGCACGAAGAGACTCGCTATAGGAGCTTATACAGACTGTGCGAACAGTGAGTCTGGTGGCAGTTAACTATCTACCTGAGTTCAAGCTTGGGGGGTGCAGAACCACTATTCTATAGAGTATTAGATGCAGCTTTCGCAGACAACCTAGAGACCAGGCGGAGCTTATAAGGATACCTTTTTATGCTCTACAGCATGCCTATTAACTAGAAAGCGACACGACAGCGCTCAGTTACCAAGTTGACCACTAAGGCAGAGCTTCTAGCTCTGTTAACAGCTGCTAGCAAGCTTTAAGCGTGGAATTGACTATTTAAATATATTAAATTTGACCTAGACATTACGCCAACTATTTACTGCGCGATAACCTACAGACAGTAGGGATTATTTACTAAGGATAAGAACAAGCTATTCACAAAACTACGCTATGTCGACACTCACTAGCATTGGCTAAGACACAAGAACAGGCAGAAGGACGTATATTAGTCTAGTGGAAGGCTACTAATTAGATACTAGCTAACGGACTTACTAAGAGCCTTATGCGTTAAAAGCACGTTAACTTTTATAAGGCAACTTAGCATGCAAGACGTTAAAGGATATCTATAGAAGAAGCTTAAGGAGGACTCTACTTCAGATTCTATTGTTTACTGCCTATTCTAGTATAGTACAGAGCATTAGCTTTAGTGTGGGTACACCGCAGCTAGGGGGTGTGTAGCCACGTAACTTACGTTAGAGGTAGTGTGTGTAGAAGGTTCCATCTAGGTGCAGTAGTAGTAGTAGTAGTAGTATTGATTAACGTCCAGGAACCTAGGTTCTAGCCTCCCATGGGGCATGGGGACGCGCCGAGTAGCCATCTGGGGCCAGCCAGATGGTAAAGGCGATTCATGCTATAAACTATTGCCGTCTCTTGCAGCGCGGCTTGTAAGAGTCCGCCCCCCTCTGTGCGGGGGCTGAATCCGTGTCTTCATGCCTATAGGCTAAGATGTCGGGGTGTAGCTATTATACATATAACAATCCAAAGCAGGGGCAGCTTCGGCTGCCCTAAAGCTGTGTTAAAAAGTGCTAAGACCTTAGCGTATAACTAGTATAGGAAAGGTAAGGATCGTGTAGACAGTAAGGAGAGGTAAGGAGAGTAGGAGAGCGTAGGGGAGGTTGCCTCGTGTGGCAAGATGTCAGGATGAGAGGCACCCCTGCTGGGAGCTCAGACAGAGTCGACGCCAGAGGAGCTGTCCCAGGTTATTGTCGCGTCCGCCAGCATCTGTGGCTTAGTAGGCAGTCCATAGAACTAATATTTATTTGTTAGTGTTAGTGGGGTTGGCAAGCTCTAGTAAGAGTTGAATATCTTTAGGCTTAAGGGTCTTTAAGTATTCAACGCCCTCCTATATGGTGCTAGGAGGGAGAGGGGGTCGTTTTAGCCAGTAGCGGAACTTCCAGACCGCTCGTGGGCAGTGGACTATATAGTCTGGCGCAAGGTCTGCCCTATAGGAACATCCTATAACTGCGTTGTTATATTTAAACTTCTTATAGTACTAAGCGTAGTGTCTATAGCAGGTGTGTATAGATAGTAGCTTTGTAAGCGTTAGTTGTTAGAGGGTGAGCTCCTTTAGCTATTTTATAGGGCGATACTTAAGGTCCTACTATATATACCACCTGGACAGATTCGGTGTGTGCTTGCGCCACTAGTCCATCTCTGCGCTCCTAGTAAGGGCGCGAACGTCTAACTTAAGGCCTGAGGCTGTGGGTTTAGTTGCTATGCTGTGTGGAGGTTTAGGGGTCCTTGCCGCGTTGTCTGCTAGCTAGTCTGCCTGTTCGTTTCCCTCTATATTGCAGTGTCCTAGGGACCACTAGACAGTAATGTCCAGGTTCTTAATTGTCTCTTAGCACCTAACAAACGCCCACTGCAAGGAGGAGGACAGGTTGCCTCTAATACACTATATAACAGAGGTGCTATCTATGCACATATATATACGTCTAAGCCAGTAGGCCAGCGTGCGGAGCGTATGTGAGAGTCCTCGCCACGCGCCTACAGCTTTGGCATCAAAGACGTGGGACCTAGGGTTGAGGGAGCTGTTGCCCTATAGGGTGAGAGTCTGCCCTTCGTATATAGCGTAGCCGTATGTGACGTGCTTAACGCCGTTAAGCTATTGTTTAGAGCTGTTAGAGAAGACAGTGATAGTAGTTGGCGGGAGAAGGGCCCACCACTCCTTAAAGCGGCGGGCGGCTTCCTTCTTATTTACATGGCCTGTGGGGTCGTCGCGGCTCCTAGGGGAGTAGTAGGGGGCGCGGAATTCGGGTCGGGGTACTAGGTCAAAGACCTGTGCTAGTTGTTGTACCTTCGTGCGGGCTCTCTATAGGAGGCCTGCGCCTCGGCCTCTTCTAACTGTAGGAAGGTAAGTCCTGGCAGTTAGCGGGTGCTTTTTGTTAATCGTTAGCAGGTGTGCTACAAAGCAGAACTTGCAGGTTTCTAGGGCTACTACTACTAAGGGGAGTCCAGCGTCCCTGAAGATAGCAGTAGTAGGTGTGGTCCAGTAGGCCGGAACAACAGCTCTACATGCCTACCTAAGGACCTTGTTAAGTGTTTCTATATACCAACCTAGTCGGGTGCTTACTTCGGCGCCTTTTAACTAGCGCATAATTCTAGAGGGTTTAGTTCTTCCTCTATACTAGGCCTCCGCTCCGTACAGGAGTTGGGGGAGGACGCAGGAGATCACCGCTTTGCGCAAAGACCCTAGTGGGGGGCCGTGTTTGATCCGAGCGAGGCTGCGGATGTGGTAGGCAACAACCCTTGTCTTTGCGGCGCGTATGGCCACGTAAGTCTTAAAGGTGAGCTTCCTGTCAAACTATACGCCTAGCTAGCGCAGTGTAGGTACCTTACTTATAGGGAGGATTGGGTGAATAGTAAGGTGATTGTCAACGGCGCAGGGCGGCGCGTAGTCCCCGTTCTGTCTTATAAGGTGGATCATTTCAAGCTTGTCTAGTAAGAAAGCAATCTTGTAGTCTGCGCTATATAAGTTAATCTTACAGACTTATTTAGTAAGTATTTTAACGTTAAGGTCGAGGCTGTAGGAGGCGCTGTAGAGGCATATATCGTTAGCATAGCTAAAGCGCATAGTCGTGTCCTAGAGCAGTAGCTCTGCAAGATATAATATGTAGATAATGGGGGAGAATGGCGAGCCCTGTGGGGTGCCGCAGGCCACTAGGTGGCGGCCAGAATGGTGTGTTGGCCGTAGCGGACAAGAATGTGTCGGTTCGTGAGGATGTTGCGTGTGAGGACTAGGACCTTCTAGTGCTAGCCTTAGTCTTTCATGCGGTGCAGTAGCCAGTTAAACTAGCAGCGCGTTAAAAGCTCCTAGTACATCTATAGTTACCATAGTGACGTGTTTGCCCTCGCTAAAAGCGAGTTCGGCTTCATAGGTGAAGGCCGTGATTAGGTCCATAGCCGACCTTTTTAGGAGGGCCCCCCCGTGCTGGGGGCTTAGGACGCCGTGCAGCACAGCCAAGTAGGCTATGCGCCGAGCGATTACCCTTTTAAAACCTTTGCTAAGGCAGAGCAGCATAACAAGTGGTCTTATAGACCCTAGGATTGTGTAGTCTTTCTTACTAAGTTTCTTAATAAAAACAATCTCCCCATCTGTCCAGGCGGCTAGGTAGTAGTTAAGCAATAGTAGGTCGCGGTAGATGTCGCAAACGTACTATCTAATGTGGTTCCAGCATGCTGTGAGCAGCCAGACTGTTATGCCATCAGCGCCTAGTGAGGTGCTAGAGACCCCAATCACGCAGCGCTCCGTCTCTTCAATCGATAGGTACGTGTCCCACGGGATAGTAGGGTGTTCTTGTGGGGTGGGCGGGTTCCGGCAAATCGTCCTCCGCCGTGAATCTGCAGAGAAGTGCTTTATTATAGCATCTCAGCCTTATCTTTTGTCTCAGTCGCCTCCACGCCTCTAAACACCATTAGTGCCTGTGTTCTAGTAGGTTCCAGCTTATACCAATTAATAATGCGGAAAAGTTCCTAGTCGCCTTCAGCGTTATCTATAGTATATTGCCAGTACTCCTTCTTTGCCTTGCAGACTATCGCTAGGAAAGTACGTGTCTTATCAGAGGGGCCCTAGCCAGTGTAGCCGTCAAGCGAGTAGAGGTGTGCTCAATAGGCTGTCTTGCAATCGTCTGTCCACCAGGGCGCCAAGTGGCCTGTCCCTCTCTTCTTTCTACCTGCCGTCTTTAGGGCGTTAGTAAGGACTTCTTCTAAGGCAGCAACGCGCCTATCAACGTGCTCGCAGGTCTGTGGCCCGTCTAAGCGGGGGGCGCCTTTCATTCCGTTAGCAACAGCGTCGACAAATAGCAGTAGCTTCTTTATAGGGACCCTATATTGGAACTAGTCAAGGGGCTCCTGTCCTCTGCCAGGGATCGTAGTAACCAACGTGTTATAGTCTAAGCCGCAGTTTATATCTGTTCGTACCGCGGTGGTCGCGAAGGGGATGTTGCAGAAAGAGAGGTCTATAACGTGCCCAGCCCTATAGGTGGGGATTCCAGGTTCGCCTATATAATCCATGCCGCTGTCTATAGCCCATTAGGCCAGCTCAGCTCCGCCCTATGTGGTCGTGACACCAGGCTCGAACATGTCGTATTTAGCGTTGAGATCACCTCCTGCCAGGCACCTGTTTAGTAGGGTGAGGCAGGTGATGTAGTCAAGTACCGGCGTAGTCTGTGGCGCCCAGTAAACGTTAAGTATAGAGAGATTCCGTTCACTTCAATCCACTGCAGGTCCCTATTATGCAGCGGGGTACGGGGCGTCGGCGTAATCTTTAGTCTGTTGCCCTTACGGGTGAAGATGAGGACCCAGGGGCGTTCTGCCTCCCAGGTCTCCCGGCTGTCCCAGCCGTCCACCGGTGGATAGAGGTTATAGCTGGGGTGGTTCGAAGTCCGTGTGCCAGGCCAGGTGGCTGGCTCTTGCATGCAAATAATGTCAATACCCTCTATAAAAGCGATCTCAAGGGCGGCTATGTGTGCTAGGCCACTTCTGCCAACATTAGTCCAGCATACTTTTATATCAGGGTCTCTGCAAGGGGTGTATCTGCAGCGGTTGTTCCTTATTAATTAGAGGAGTCGTCCATAGTCATGTCCTCCTGTGAGGAGGACTATATATAGTCTACATATCTCGCGCTTTGTGCTGAGAGTGCAGCAAGGTTAAGGCTGCCGCTTATGGGCGCAGTGAGTCTGACTAGTCGGCTTGAGGCGCGAGCCGCTTATCGTGCTGCAAGATTGGGTAGGGGCTTAAGCGCTGTCCTCTTAGTAGGCGGGGGCTAGGAACTCATTCCTAGCTCTCTTAGTCTGTGGGCTCTTCTTAAGGGGCTTGTTGGACAGTGTCTCCAGTAGGAGCAGTGTCCTCTTTGTTAGGTTAAGCGTTGCCCTTAGTGGGAGGGGCGCCTTCTCTGTTAGCGGCGTTGCCTTGTCTCTGCGCGGTGGGCGCGGGTTAGGGTTGCGGGTTGTGTAGCTAGTCGTAGGCCTTTTGTCCAGCGCGGCGGAGGGTGGCCAGCTCACGGCGGGTAGGTCTTATAATCCTGCCGCTCACTCGCCTGGGCTTTACCAGGCAGGTCAGATCGTTGGCGGCGTGTAGACCGCGGCAATTAGGGCACTATAGCTTGTAAGCGCAGTTGTCACCTATAGGGCCTTCATACTCGCTCTATTTTATACCGCAGTTGCGGTAGCAAGGCGCGTAGGTGCAACGCACTATATTGCAGTATCCCTGGCAGAGCTAGGGTTATATCGCTTAATTAATTACGCGTTTCTTAACAATTTCGCGGGATAAGTCGCTAACGCTAAAGAGTCAGAAAGGTGTTACTAGCTTCTCAAAGGACACCACATAGGTAGTGTGCCTATATTAGTTTAGGCCGTGCCTAGAGGGGCCAGCAGTTTACTGGGCGAGTAAAGGTCTGCGTAAAAGCCTCTTCCGCGATCATTTCTAGGGTGTACAGGACTTCTTGTCCTAACAGCGAGTGGTAGCTGCTAGGCACCCTAGGGACAGCGTAGTTGGTCCAGCGTGTGGGCAACTCTGCGCTGTCGCCATTAATAGAGCAGATTATCAGTTCCTTCTTTTCTTGTGTTCTATAAGTTGTTGTTGTATAGCCTTAGAGACTAGCGTAATAGCCCAGCCTATTTAGGTCCTTATAGCTATAGGGATGTCGCTAATATTAAGTCCTATAGCGTTGCAGATTGCCTTTCGCACAGTAAAGGCAGAGGTCTATCTAAGCCTATTAGCTAGATTTAAGACAGTGAGCAAGATCTATAGGTCTGCTACTTGTCTAGGGGGCTGCTATCGCTTAACAGCGGCTATAGCCCTTCTACTATTAGTTGTTATGTGCCTGCTGCTGTCCCCGTGATAGGAGGCGGATACTACGCTTGCCTATGTCTTCTAAGGCTGGGCGGCAAGGCTGCTGCTGTCACTGTCCGTAGTGTAGGCTATAGTTGTCGAGTCGTAGCCGGTCCTTACCAGATTAGGGCGAAGGCTTGGCGCAGTAGTAGTAGAGTTTTTTCATTGCCTATATAACGCGGTTGCGGAGGGCGATAGCAGCCGCCAGCTCCTCTAGGCGCTTAAATTTGGCAAGGCAGTGGTGGTCAAAAGCATCAGCTATTGCCATTACTATCTTTTCCTAGGTCTCTGCCGCCTTGCGGGTGGCCGTAAGGTGGGAGTTAAGGACACTGGCTGCAGTTTCTGTGTCAGCAGGGCGGACAGGCACGCCTCCACCAAAGGAGAGGCGTCTAGGAGGGCGAATATCGGACTGTTGGCGCTTCCTTGTGGCGTGCTGGAGGTTATTCTGTTGCGCAGACTCAAGGTCTGGTGGGCGGGTCGCTGTAGAGGTCCCCAGAGGGGGCCTCTGAGGCGTCTCCATTGCTATCATCAAACCACCGCACGCGTGCGGTGCCTGAAGATGGCTAGGAGTGGTATTTAGATGAAACTGAGATAATGAGATAGAAAACTAGGCAGTTTTGACCACTTTCTCAAAATTTCAAAAGTTGATGATGGTGTCCATCTAGGTGCACAGACCACTATCCTCAAGATAAAGCTCTCGCCCTCTCCTTTCTTCCTTGGTAGACTCCTCACTCCACACACTCTTTTCTGCAGATAGCAATACAGCTTGTTGTCCTCATATGCCTCATATGCCTGCCCGCCCACAATAAGACACCTCTTTTCTTATGGTTAACCTATATCACTATGAATTACTATGATCTCCACTATCTTACAGTTATAAGCCCAGCACGACGCTTATTGCGCACCCTCTAAAACTCCTTACTAATTAGTCCTGCTGCCACATTATCGCTCGCATGGGACTAGAGCAGAGTTTTTACAATAATAATAAGAAAAGTTATTACAAAACTACTATTACAGTCACTATAAATCACTGTAAAAACACTATAAGAGACTCCAAATTATAACAAAAAGCCCACACTAGTGGCTAAACACGCGAAAAGTTATCGCAAACGCGTCATAATGGCAACGCTAAAGGACGAAAAAGTTATACTAAAAAGGATAGACAACTTTGAACTATAGTAACACAGTTTTTAAACGTACCACGCGCACACTACGCGTCCTAAATATGTTAACCTAGAGGCTATAAACCTTATAGTGCTAAAAGACGTTAAATTTAACCCTAATAAAAACCTTAATATTATAGTGTGAAAAGAGAAAATACAAGCGCAAACAAGAATGCAAGAAATTGCTAAGCAAGCTTAAAAGCCACATTACGAGTATAGTAAGGGACAATATACTAATTTCTATGCCTGCCGACTATACTATCGCAGAACAAATTAGGTTCCTATACAAGAACTACTTAAAACTAATAGTCACTAAATAAGAAGAAGCAGACCGTTAATATAACAAGGCGAAGAAGTACACGCCTAGTCGCTAGTTAATTAAGGACTGGATGAACAACTTCTAAATTTATCTTAACAAGGCCATTAAACTAAAGGTTCTAGCTGTCTAGGGTTTCGCTCCCTAGCAAGATCTTCTTAAGGTCTTTTATGCTATTAATTTAGGGTTTATAGCAACAATAAGCGAGAAAGTCTATAAGGCCCGTTTAGTATACGTTAACGCAGAACTTAAATCCACCAGCTTCAACAGTCTATACTATACTAGCTATTATCAATCGCGCAGGCGTTGTTGTTATACTAGAACAACTTATTACAGTCCCTACACCACCACCAAGTATACCCAACAAGGTATCTGTCGCGCGGCGCTTATTTAACACTACTGAACGACGCCGTACCTACACAGCTTAAACAAGGGCAACATATAAGGCACCGCCTATACCGCGCTTAATAGAGCACAGTCTCCTTACTATATAGATATAAGAAATTAGAGCTATAGCTTAACGCCTTTAAACAATGTGGGAGGACTTTAGAATAATAGGAAGCGCACTAACACTAAGATCGCTAGTGGTTCGCAAAGAAAGCCTTGTCCTTGTGGCAAAGGCGACGCCCACCCAGGTAACCCACGATAGGAAGCTTGTCCATACATCTGCACCTAGCTGCAAGGAATTAGGTTTAAAATTGACCTAGCTTGCGTCGAAGCTATTCAAAGATATAGTGAGATTACTAGATAGGCTAAGCTGCTTAATAAAATACGAACAAGAAAGAAGGCGAAGCGAGATCGCGTTACACCCACAGGTTATATCAACGCTAGCGACCAAGCCTCTAATAGAGAATACAAACAGGCACACATAACAAAATACCTTGCAATAAGCAATAAGCAACAACTCTAACCTTATACTCTATACTCTATCTCTTAGATCCTTAATTGTGATCCTTAATTGTGGTTTAGACATACACGTCTGTAATAAGCCTAACAAGTTCACATAGATTCGTCCTACAATACTAGGCAAAAGGATTAGTTATAGAGAAGACTTAGTGGAAATCGCCGCATAGGGTGAATGCGACATTAAAATCCAGACACTAGGTGGACCTATAAGGACTATATTAAGGAACGTTACCTTTATATCTAGGCTTTATTACCTTACTAGTGTCGCTCTTAAGGCTTAGAGGAAAAGATATCTACTTTAACTTAGGGCGTAAATGCCTATACACAAAGGATAGCACTAAGAATCCTATCTAGGCAACAGTTAAACCTATAGGCGGTCACTATGTTCTAGTGGACCAACGGTCTCCCCTAGCACCACTAGAGGACCACACTAACAGACCTTTCCTAGCGCTTGCCAATAAAAGAAGCTATAAGAAACCCTCTATTATACCACTACCTAACCGCACGTTATCTAGTCTTTACGCACACGTCTTAATAGGCTATGCTAGAGCTAAATTAATAGAGAAGAGAAACTAAGTCACAACATTGCTGGCATAGCTCCGCTTACATCTCCTCCCCCTAGTACACAAGACTACGAACAATACAGAGTCAACAAGGCTTCACAGATTATCTTATAGAGATCTAATAGAGAGCACTAACCTACGCGTGCATTTGAAGCTATTGCCATTAATATTATTGCACTTAACGCCGAATCTCTTGCAGGCAACTAGTACATCTTTTATAGTTACTGTCTTGTCTCTAAGACCTATATAGTGTATAGCATACCCGATCAATCTACAGATGTCCTAGATAGAGTCTTTAAACTTATAGACAGACACATTAAACGCCGCTACAACGCCAGCCCAGTGTTTGTACTAATAGACAGAGAGAGAGCTTATAGGTTTTAGAATAACCTTAGTGTAGTTAAGCACTGCAAACAACAAGGCATTACTATACAGCTCTGGTCCCCTAACACTACAGAACAATTAGGCCATACAGAATAGTTAGGAAAGATGCTAATCACTATGTCTTAATCACTTAGGACTACGTCTAACCTTCTACTTTACCTATGCGAAGAGATGTACGTCTATACGGCATATCTACTTAATCAGACTTCTATTAAATTATTAAACTGGACTACACTGTTTAAGGCTGCATACAGCAAACTACCCTTTATCGCTTATCTACGCATCTACAGATATAGAGCATACTACCTTCGCAAGAAGATTCCCCAAATAGACAAGCTTTCCCCAAGGGCGCTTATTGGTTTACTTAGTAGGCGTAGACTCACGCAATATCTACCATATATGGGTACCAAAAGCTGTATCCCGCGGACACAGAGGCAAGGTTATTCGAACAAGGGATGTTACCTTTAATAAAGAACTATTCTTTGGGTCCACTAATAAAGAGAGCCTACTTAGCATTTAGTTAGATTAAGCTATTAACAATATTAAGGTTAAAGAATTAGAAAGTAAGTAGAAAGATTCTAATAAGGAAGTACATAAAGACGCTAAGCTGTCTATCCTTCCCACTGAAACCCTACTCGCAGGCGAGAAATTAGGCCAAGCTTATAATGTACACTGTGGCAGAGATACATACCCCTCACCAGTTTCTATAGTTAATTGGACCTCCGCGCCGCCAACGTCAGTACCAGCTACACCGCCGACGCCCTCTCAGTCCTCTGCGTCCCCTACACACCTACATTAATAGGACCTCCTGCGCAAAAAGAAAGCGATACAGGACTAATACCTATCTCTAAACTACTAACGTGTTGCCCAAACGCACACGAAATTCTGCTGCTAACGCTATCTAGACTTATTAGAACACGTTCGCGTTAGCCTCACTACTAGACAAAGTGCCCTAATTAATCGCACTATTATGGCGAGTCCACAGAGACTAGCTTCCGCCCCTACCTTAATTTTAGAATAATGTCCTGAAACTCCCTATATAGTTTAGAGAAGGCTTTATAGCAGCTGCGAAGAAGGAGCTAAATACTATTGCTAGAAAGGAGATATACACTAAGATTCCGCTCTTAGAGCTCCCTCTAAACACTAAAGTCTTGCCACTTATGTAGGTCTTTACATACAAATTTAATTAAGGCTATCTAGCTAAGTTTAAAGTAAGGATTGTTGTAAGAGGAGACTTACAGACTATTATAGGTGACACACTATACTACTACTCTTACTATACAAATATTCCGCGCTCTTATGGCAATTGCCGCCTAATTTAATATAGACATACGTTAATACGACGCTATTAATGCTTTTACTAACGCCAAACTCCCCAAACCTATTTACACCTTTTAACTAGAAGGTTTCTGTAATAGCGGGCACTACTAGCAACTTCATCGCGCCCTTTATGGCCTTAAGACGTCACCACTACTCTAGTACAAAGACTTTACAACTACACTTAAGAGCTTTGGTCTATTACTAGTACTTAACGCACCCTATCTATAAAGAGACGACCGCATTATCGTCTTCTTTTACGTGGACGACATTATTACTATAGCCCTTTTAGGTCATTTATCCTTCCTTAACGCCTTTAAACGCAAGCTTGTTAAACGGTATAAAATTACCAACTTGTAAGGCTAAGAGAACTCTACTTTCTGTAGTATTACCACACACAGAGACCGCGACAATAGTTATCTTTAGTTGTCACAACGTGACTACATCTAGAAAATCTACGCCAAATACCTAGCACCTCAAAAGTCGTCCTAGACTAAGGCACCTACTTCACCTCTACCTTTTAAGGAGCTTGTACCATTAACAGAGTCTAAGAACAAGGACGCATCTTATCGTTACTCCTAGATAGTTAGATCTATTAGCTACGCCGCTAGTGCTACACGTCTAGATATCGCTAAAGCCTATTTAAAATTAGCTAAATTCCTTACTAACCCTAGCCCTAAACACTTATTAGCTGCATATTAGTGCCTCGCATACCTATATTACTCCTAGGACCTAGCACTGCACTACTCTGTAGACTATACTACTCCGCATCTCTATTAAAAAGATACTAAAGAGACTAACTTCTATAGCGCAAACTGACGCGTCTTACGCTAATTATAGGCAACCCGCAAGTCCTTACAAGGCTACATCTTCTTCCTATTTAGCAGTCTAATTAACTAGAAAGCAACGCTCCAACGCTGCGTTGTTAAGTCAACTACTAAAGCCGAACTCATCTCACTCTCTACAGGGTACACTAAGTACTACTAGTGGTCTAGGATCTTTAATAATCTCCACCTAGACTTTAAGGAACAACCCTCTATATACTATGACAATAAATAGACAATTCGTCTACTAGTTATAGAGTCCCCTTAGCTAAAGACAACCCTTTAACACGTGGATATACACCACTATTAGTTATAGGAATAGGCACTATAAGGAACTGTTACTCCCACTTACATTAAAACTAACTCTTAGCCCACAGACGGTCTTACAAAACTTCTACCTAAACAGAAGTATTAGGAATAGTTAAAGCTCTTATAACTTAAGCTATAGCCTATCTAAAGCAGATTATAGGTGAATAAGTAGAGTCTTTAAGCTCTTCCACCTCTGCAACCTTATAGTAGAATATTAGCGGTTCAGGTGACCTATAAATCTCACCCTGTCCCTGCGCCTACAGTCTCCAGAATCACTATGTTTTACTGTGTCGATAAGGCCTATAGCTACGCGCTCCTCTAGTCTAATGCTCCTCCATCTCTATATATTAATAAGGCACATAGCTACGCGCCCCTCTGGTCTAACATTGCCCCTAAGCACTGCTCTGTTCCAGCACCCTACTTTCCCCTATATTTCATAGTAACAAGACCTTACACATGTTGTATTATAGCTTTAGCAAGAAGAATCTTTAACATCTAACGCAGAGCACTATCTATTAAGAAAGTTAATAATAGCTAATAACTGTCTACACCTAGATAGATTAGCTACCTATCCTGCGGATTAGTTCCCTTGGTACATACACACCTAAGGCACAAGTCTAGGTATTAGCAAGGAGTTCTGTCTCCTTGTGCTAGCGCAGCTATATAGAGTGGTTCCGCCCACTTACGCTAGAGTTAATCACACTAGAGTTAATTAAGACGGCTCACATTAATAATAAACACGGGCAGACCTCAGCACTAGACTAGGACCCACCTTTTTCTTATTTAAGACTAGACTCTCCTATAAGGTACGCCCTTACTTACTAGCCTAGCTATATAGAACAGTTACAATTGTTTACGCTAGTACCTAGGCAGACTACTTTCTTATAGTAATTTTATATTAAAAACAGACCTAATCTACTATTATAGGCTATATGCTAAGAACACTCAGACGCCAACCTACACACAGACGGCTCAGGTAACCTATCAGTCTTACCCTGTCCTAGCGGTTTAGGTGACCAATAAATCTCACCTTGTTCTCTTGCACTCACAGTCCACAAAATCACTGTGTTTTACACTGTCGATAAGGCATATAGCTACGCGCCCCTCTGGTCCAACACTATATTAATAAGGCACATAGCTACGCGCCCCTCTAGTCTAACACCTTTTAGCTCACTTACACTATTGTTATAGTGTTTTAGGGTAACTTTTACGGCAAGCAGCCTACAAAAGAACCTGCTAACAGCTCCTTTTTCTTCCCCTTACTAAGGTTGGGAGTTGTTTATTGCCTGTTGCGCCATTTTAACTTTATTTCTTATCGCCACGCATACCTGTTTTAACTTAGGACCTAGCATCTCTCAGATCACCACTATTGGCAATCTGAAGGGGGTGTGTAAGACTGCCGTATGGCTGTATGGTCGGTCCTTGGTCACATGACCTCGGCCGGAATAACCTTATGCCTAGCCTTACCCATACACCTTCAGGCCCTCGGCCCTCCATAGTAATGAGACACCTCTTTTCTTATGGTCAACCCATATCACTATGAATTACTGTGATCTCCACTATCTTACAAGATTCTAACTTTATAAGTTATTATATCTTTGTATTAAAAAGCTTATTATTAAAAATAAAAAACGTTACCTATATAAAAATATATAGCATAAATTTTATTTATATAGTTAGTAATAAGTGTATAAAGCTATACTTATACAAACTTTGCAATTTATTTAAAGAATAAGTTAGGCTTGGTTAGTACTAAAAAATCTTAATAACTACTTATATACTTAGCTACCTAGTATTTGCCTACTAGATATACCCTAATAGTAGCTAGTTAATACTAAATAGATAGCTTAAAGGGTAGTATAATAGTTTTGTGCCGGCCTCTCTACTAAGCACACCCTATTACCTTTTTTTTATACCCTATTTCTTCCTATCTACGCCTTTTACTTTTTAAAGGCGCCTTTTCTAGTTAGTATTAGTGTGTGGCTAGTGTAGGCCTATGCCCTATGCTGCCCTCTATATAAGAAAGGGCCCCCTACGTCCCTTTCTTATCTACTATCTTAGAATAGTCTTAATTTAACTAGCTCTTTTAACTATTCTAGTTATTCTAGAGAGGTTTGCCCTATAAGGCCGTGTACTGCCATTATAGGTAGTAATTTATAAAAGGTTATTATAAAGGTACTAAGCTTCTCTCCTAGGGTTAATTTATAATATTACGTAATTCTAAGCTGGCTATTTAACTAACTACTATATTATATAATTAATAATTTCTTTAATAATATTTTTCGCTATAATAATAATAATAATTATAATTATAATAATTACTAACCTAACTATTTTATTACTTTTTTATAGTAGATCTTCTCTTATAACTAGTAAGCTATATCCTACCTCCTAGAAATCTTGCCACTACCTATCTCCTCTATGCTTCCCCTACTGCCGCTTACCCTTACTTTTATTATGCTGCCACTTTTACTTCTTATTATTCTTATACGCCTATAAGATCTCTAACTACTACTAAAAGCTTCTCTTACTATAACTATACGCGCGCGCTCTAGTAATATATAAAAAATACTCTTTTCTTCTTTAATAGTTGTCTACTACTATATCTTAGTCTATCCTTTAGTCTTACTAATAATATTATAGTAAGAAGCTATTATTATTATATAAATATTACTATATTATCGCTTAGGCCTCTATATAAAAGAGATAGCCTTGCACTTAAGAATTTAGAGTTGCGTAAAGATAGTATATAGCCTAAATAGATTATTAGTTATAACTTCTAAGATAGTATAATTAATTTAGTTCTCTAGCAGGCCTGCCTTAACTATATCTTGTAGTAGGTAGGCTAGATAGCTAATATTACCTAGTTAGTTGTCTATACTAGTTTTAAATTCTCTAGTAGCTATCTAACTATAGGTATTAGATAACTTAATCTTAGGACGCTAGAAAGCTAGCTTACTATATATATTAAAGAGTTAGATTTAAAAGACTTAGTGTTATGTGTGTGTCAAATATACGGGTATTCTCTGATGAGTTGAGATGGAAAAGTGGTGGGTTGATTGATTGATTGTGTGTGTTCTGTCGGAGAAACTCGGCTACCGCGAGAAGTAACTATCTAGTACTAAGCCGCACTAGTACTATTTAGAATAGTACAGGGGCAGTGTAAAACAGTAGTGCGCCAGCCTCCTTAGTGTATTTCACAGTGAAATTACAGTGATTTACACTGATTACCACTATAAGGGGCCATATGATCGTACACACCTACCCACTGGATTTCACAGTGACTGTCTATCTAACACACCCCCTTAGCTTGGAACCATCTCAAGCTGGACCCAATTCTTCGCAGCCGTACTATAACTGTAGCGGTTGTAGCTGAAAGGCGAAAAGTCGAGGCAACACTTGTTGTATTGAAAATGAGTAGTACCTAGGATATATACTAATAGGCAATCTAGGCAGCAGTGAACAAGTGTAGGCAGCATGAAACTAGTACAGGCAACAGTAGATCTGTAGGCAGCAACTCCAAACTTACCCACTACCGTTACACACCCCCCTTATCCTGTAGTTGTCTAGCAATGTAAGGATAACTTTTCCTACATATTTGCTATGCATTAAAGTTGAGAGCGTAGATCTGTAAGGTGTAGCTGGCTTACAAACTCGGCATGCTTCTGGCGGGATAGCATCTTGGTCATCCCATCAGCAGGCATTCTATTAGTAGGTCGCCATTGGACGTTGAGTCGTCCTTGCTCTACTTCCTGGCGAATCTAACTCTGGTGTATATTAACGTGCTTAAGCTTTGTTGCCAGCTTATCTTGCTCCTTTGTAACGATTCTAACAGTCTGCTGGTTATCACACTAAATAGTTGGAGTTGTGTTTAGCGTTAAGGATAGGCTGCGGTATAAGCGAAGCCATTCCTCCATCTCTAAGCCTGTGAGAGAGAGCGCAAGTAGCTCTGCCTTAGTAGTAGATTTGGTGACTGTACGCTGTAGGGTAGACTTCCAGTCAATAGTCATCCCAAACAGTTGGAAAACGTAGCCTTAGGAGCTGCAGCGAGTTTCCACATTGTTGGCAAAAGCTGCATCAGATGCTCCAAAGAAGATAGGGTCGCGATAGTCCTCTTCTGTAGTCACAAACTCCTAAATCCCTTCTTTAGCTATATAAGCTTCTAGTGCATAGTACTAAGTCTCTAGGATGTGTCGCCACACTTTGCGAATAGACTCCACGTGAGCTTGTCCAGGGTTGGTGAGATGTGAAGCGTGTATCACATAAGCGCGTGCTAGATCTCTGGGCGAGTGAACTGCGTGAGGAACGCGAGATAACCAATAAGCTCCTGGTAAAGCTTTGTCCGGGCTGCGTTGGGTTCCTCCATAGATGGCTCGAGATAGTTGACCGTCATTGGTACCTCAGCGCGGCGGCTGGCGGTTGTTATGCTATAGTTTATAGTTACCTTGTTAATATAGGCATCCTGGAGCAGCTAAAGTTTGCAGGCGGCGATGTCTTGTTTAACGCGTATGCCTAAGAACCACTTGAGTGGACCAAGTCGCTTTAGTTGATAGTACTCGCTAAGCTTCTGCTTAAACTGCTGGTGCAGCTTGGCGTTGCGAGGGTGATAAGCCATAACAATGTTGTCAATATAGACGAAGAGGATGAGCCAGCCATTGTTGTTAGTGTATACACACGGGAAACCTGGCACAGGCTTTATCCCTAGTGACTGTAGCGTCCTGCGGAGCTCCTTGTACCATAGTAGTGGTGACTCTTTCAACCTGTAGAGAGCGCAGAGTATCTAGAGTAGTTCTCCATCTGCTTGAAATCTGTCTGGCATTTGCGCGTAGAGTAGACGATTAAGTCTGGCGTTGAGAAAAGCTATTGGTACGTCGTACTGAACTAGCGCTAGTCCAAAATGATTAGCAATAGCGGTGATTGCTGCTCTAAATGTGCGTGCTGCTAGTGTGGCAGCGTAGGTGTCTCCGTACGGCTGCTCGAGGTCACCTCGAACCACTAGACGTGCCTTGAACTGTGAAAAAGAAAGCCGTCTTCGTCAAATTTGTACGTGAAAACCCACATTAGTGGTAACACTTCAGCGTCAGCACTTTCTGCTGTTTTGCGGTCCTTGCAAAGCATCCTTTGCTCTATATGCTGCGGTATTCTTCTTAACTAGCTTGTTGAAACTCAGCTCCATACGGATAAGTCTCTAGGTCTTTCCAGGTCCTTAGTGGAGGCGGAACCTGTAACTAATGAATCTTGATAACAGGCTGCGGTTTTAGCGCTGTCGAAAAGGCGTGTAGGTAGTTTATTAATGCGTATTCCATAGGAAATCGCGTGCGTCTGGTATCTGGTTGCATCTGTGAGGTCTTTAGCGCGCGCTGCCGCTGTCGGCGTGAACCTGTGTGTAAGTATGTTTGACTCATTAATTTCGAGGTTTCTACGCCTCGGCGCGTTGTTGTTATGGCGATTAGGTATATATCCAGAGATTTAGGTGGCAGAGAGCAGCAGAGAGCTCTTCTGGTGTTGACTCTAGGTCTTGCTCTATCGGGAGAACTTCGATTGGATTATTGTGTGTTCCGATGCCCAGTCACGTGAGGTGAAGGTGAACCTCTAGACGTAGGCGTGAGTAGCCCACCTCCTAAAAACAAGTCCTCTACATCCTCGTCAACTCCGTCAACCTCGTCAACCTCAGCTTCAGTAGCTCTATCCTCACCCCCTACCTGCTGCTCGCTAGCGGGAGCTGCAGCTGCAGGTACTATACGACTCTGCCTGAGCGTCATAAGCTCTTCGATGGCGATATCGTCACATTTAGCTTCTTCTGGAAAGGCAAGCAGCTCTATAACTTCTTTAATTACTAACTTAGCTGCGTAGCCATCTGGTCCCTTATAGAACCGCGTTAGCTTGAAAATAACGTCTCTCGCTCGAATTACTCTGTCCTTTGTTAGCAGCCAGATCCTAAAGATATTTGTTGAATTATAGCCTACGAGTTAGCTAATAAGTGCTCTAGACTTGAGCTTGTCACCTCTTTTAACTAATGGGTTCCGGACGTACACTCGGCAGCCTATAGGGCGCAGGTGGTTCACCTTTGGCTTCAATCCCCATACAATCTCATATAGAGTCTTCCAACCTAGCGCTTCGGTTAGTGTACGATTCAGTATATATGCTGCTGTCTTAAGCAGTTCATTAATAATAATTTTGGCAGATTTCCTTCAAGTCTTATGGCTCGAGCTCGAATAACGATGATCTTGCCTACTCTCTCAGCGAGGCCGTTCTGCTCGTCTGCGTATTCTGCCCGCGGCTCGTATCGGATACCTAGCTCAGCGCAGAGCTCCTCCAATACGTTTGGTGCAACTCCATACCCTCGATTGTTGTTGGTCTTAATTGCGGTAACGTCGCTATCAAAGATACGCTGTATCTTACGAATCTTGCGGACAAGCCAGCGGCTCAGAAATGCCTTCGTACAGTGTGGAAAGCAATCCACTTCATGCCACTTGCTGTACTGGTCCACTATGTGACCTGCAACTCTGTCACTATTAAGACAAGAGTCTGCTTCTCAAGGTAGTAGCTGGATAAAGTCTATAGCGACGCGATAGAACTTCCTTTGTGCGAAGTCCTCTTGCTGTCTTCTAGAGACTTGCTTTGAGAGCTTCGATTTGACACATACGCCACAGAAGTCGCTGTCTCTACCTTCTACTCGCAAGCCTTCTATATAGTTAGCCAGCTTCTCAATCGCCTTCTTGCCAGGGTGACCCCAGGTGCTGTGGGCTGTCCTATAGTCGATTATACGATCAGGTCGAGGGTCCTTTAAAGGTTAGTAAGTAGTGCTAAAGGATGACAATAAGCGGGTTTCTGGGCGCGGCGGCTGGCATCGGCGTCGACTAGCCAGTGTCCGTCTTGGTACTCTAGGTATGCAACCACGGATTTTCTGCTGACCTTGTATAGAAGGTCTTGTCCTAAGTTAAAGTGAATCTAACTTGAGCGACAGCGTGCTAAGCCTATAAGGCTTGTTAAGAAAGCCTTTGACTAAAGCAACGTGCGTTAGGACTATAGCTAATAGGCCCTTAGGTGTCTTCACCATTAGTTTCATACTGCCCTATGCAGTGATTTTAATACGTCCTGTTCCTGCTCCTATAAAGTTGTTGGCACTGGCCTCATACTCTCTCGTCCATCCAGGCCAAGACTTAGTATTAACAATGTGGGTGTTCGAACCAGGATCAAGTATGAATCGGTTGCTTAATATAGTCGTAGCTGCTAACGTCGTCAAGTGTAGATAGAGCTACCAGCTCCTCGGCGGGTTTGACGCCGTCGTCAAAAGACAGCTTCTCATCGCGCTCGCCGCGCTCGTCGACCGTAACGGCATCGGATTCCATATATCGCGCGGTGTAGGTGGATAGGTTCGAGGGAGGCTTTCCATTGTCGATAGTAACTGCAGACTTAGACCTCGATTAAGTTTGCCTTCTAGTTCTTTATAGCCTTCTCCACCCTTGTCTTTAAGCTCGGATCCTTAGCAAAAGCTGCTGCCACCTTATTTTGCTACCCTCCTTGTTGTCGTATCCTTGGGGTTGGGAAGGAGCATCTGGATTTATCACCTAGCACTTGGACCAAGAGTGTTTGTTGCCACAGAGGCATACACCGCTCTGTAAAGGTTTGCTTTGTGGTGTTTTTGTTAGCTTAGCTATCTCTAGCTCTGCCGCATGTGCACTGAAGCCCGTACTAATTGGGCGTGTGCGCTTTAAGTACGCTAAGAACTCGGCGACGTAGTCCTCCACTAATGGGACTGTTTCACCAAGCCTCTCCTTCTGGATTAGGTCTCGCAGACCTGCTGTTCCGTATTCTGGGTCGAGTACCTTGCAGGCGACTAGGAAGTCTTCCTGCGCGCGAGAATCCTCCGTCTCTGCCAGCCTAATAGCCTTGCACTAGTTAGTGACCTTAACCCAACGTCGAAGCCACTCTTCAACCTTCCTGCCCTTTGGCGGTGTGTCTAGAGATCCTTATATTTTGTTATTAAATCGCGGCGACGTGTCGCGTCTAATAGTGCAAGATGTTTCTTGAGGGTTGTAAGTCGTTCGTGCGGCGTACCCTTGTCCTCAATCAGGTATATATGGTGTGCTGCTATCGTCTTACTGATCTCAGAGTTGAATTCTGCTAGAGCCTTCAGCTGACGCTTATACTCTAGATCCTTCTTTTCCCATCTCTCGTACGCCCAACGGTAATCGGCTCGCTGCTCGGTATTTAGGCTGGCGTACGTAGTAGCCGTGCTGTCGTAGTCGCTAAGCTGAGGCTCCATCAGCTCCTCAAGCTGCGGTAGCTTGTCTGCTGCAACATCTAGATCAACGTATTTCTAGAGTTGGTTCTTTTGCGCTGTATCCTTGCGGATGAACACAGCTATTTGTGCCAATCTTCTAATCGACTAAGGACGATTGTCACTCAAGTGACGGCTGGATCCGACTCGGTTGTCATCGTGCTCGCAGGGTTGCTCCTACAGTAAGACTGTGGTGTCCTTAGTAGGGTAATTGCTTAGGTGAATGAGGCCCCGTCGCAATCCGGGCTCATAACTGTAGCGGCTGTAGCTGAAAGGCGAAAGTCGAGGCAACACTTGTTGTATTGAAAATGAGTAGTACCTAGGATTATATACTAATAGGCAATCTAGGCAGCAGTGAACAAGTGTAGGCAGCAATAAACTAGTACAGGCAACAGTAGATCTGTAGGCAGCAACTCCAAACTTACCCACTACCGTTACAATAACTTATAGTCCAAAAGCTTCCATCCTGTCTTCCAATTCGTTAAGGTCGACCTCTTGGTCAGTGATCCTACCCCTGACGTCTTTCAAGTCCGAGTTAATTTACGAACTTAGTCCATTTGCCAGCTAGCAGAGCCTTTGTAAGGCCATCTGCTGCTATTTCTTCTAATTGTTGGTACTAGATTTTGATAGCTCCACGTACTACTTCTTATTAAATTAAAGCTAATAATTGTGTATGTTAACGTGCCTAAGCTTTGTTTGTAACTTGGCAATTTCTTTAGTAACAAATTAAATAGTTTGTTAATTATCGCAACAATTAATAGTAATTGTTAAAGGTAAGAGTTTAACCTTAAGTTTAGCGAGCACAACTAAGCTGTAAATAGTGCCTCCTTTTGCGACTTGTAAGAGTGCCAGCAACTTAGCTTCAGTTGTTAAGGTGGTGACTGTGTCTTGCTTATTTGCCTTCTAGGCGACAAGTCCACCAAACAGCTTAATAATATATCCTTGCAAGCTTTTTCTGTCAAGAGTATTGTCTGCAAACAATGCGTCGCTAGCAACCTCGTAGGTGTCTGCACCTCTAAAGCGTAGCCCTAGTGATTAGGTGGAGGATAAGTATAGCAGTACACGGTCGGCGGCTTTGTAATGGTCGTCGCTGGGATTTAATAGGAAGCGCGATAATTAGGGAGCTTGCGAAAGCGATATTAAGGCGCGTGGTTACTGCAGCGTACAGGATTAATCCTATCTTTCGCTAGTATTAGTTAATCTTAGCCTTTGTGGCAAGTCCTTCTCAAGGTAGTAGTTTCGCCTGCTAATATTAGGGTATCGTGTTTGAGGTCGCGTTGGTCAATAAGGCGACTAATCTTGTCCATATAGGACGCCTAGGATAGCCAGAGTTGCCTATTTGCACGGTCTCTAACAATTTTAATTCCTAGAAACTACTAAAGATTGTTACCTCTAGTAAGGGTGAACTTTGTACTTATCTTTTTCATTACTGCGCGTTAGCAGCGTGTTTCTAATCCTTTAAGTAGGCGACAATGAGGTTGTTGACGTAGAAGAATATAATAATGCCGTCTTTAATTATATAGCAAGGCTTATAAGGGACTGTGGCAAAACTAAGATCCTTAAGAGCACTAGTAAATTCTCTCTGCCACAGCAGTGGTAAGATTCGAAGACCATACAGTGCCTTATGCAACTGTAGGATAGTGCCGGGTTAGGTATAACCTCAGGGCATTCTTATGTAGAGTTCTCTGTCCAGTTTCGCATAGACGAAAGCGTTGGTGACGTCGTACTAGCTGAGCTCTAGGTCATACCAAGCTGCTATAGCCATAAGTAGGCGAAATAATCGTCCTGCGAGGGTTGCGGCGTAGGTATCTTAAGTAGTAAGGTGGCGTTATTAATCTCTATATACTACCAACCTAGTCTTGCACTTCTAAAATCAATAATGTTTGTCAAGTTTGTATGTATACACCCACATGTAGTTAAGGATTTAGTGGCCGCGTGATCGCACTAGGGCAACAGGCACCTCACTCCAAGACCTTATCTCTTTGTGGCTTTGTAGGTGTACTTGCTTAGCATCCTTCTACATATTAAATAGCGGGTGGTCTTCTAACTATATTCCGCAAGATAGAGGCTCTAGCAATTCACTTTAGTAGGGTTTCTTTCCTACTATAAGCATGCAATTAAATTGCGCTTTGTTAAGCAGCTTCCCCTTGTATTTGCCTCTACTACCTGCCTATATTCCAGCTAGGAAAGCAGCTGCCCATAGCATAGCACGTTAATCTGGCTGTGTTAATTCTATAGGTACTTATTCATGTTGATCGTCTTTAAAACTCGCTATTAATTAGGCAAGTAATGCGACAGGCGGAGGTGTCGCTAGTGGTGTTGGGTAGGTGTAATTGATCTTCCTCCCCTAATAGTACCCTGAAGGGTCCTCCTCATCCTCGCGATTGCGTAAGTCAGTAATCAACTTATCCTTATAGAAGGATTTAGTGTTTTCTTGTTTAGGTGGTGGAGGTGGCAACTCCACTAATTAGGTCTATGCAGCAATCTCTTTAGTAGTACTATATATAAGGTTGTCTAACAGATCTTCTATTTTGCCTAAGAACACCTTATCTTTGTCAAAGATAACGTCGCGTGTGCTGATAACTTTGTTGAGTGGTAGGATCCATACCCTCCAGATGTTTGATGATCGGTAGCCTACTAGGTATCCAACCTATGCCTTTAGGTCTAACCTTTAGAGCTTGCTCTTGCCGCGTTTTGTATTGTTAGTTAAGGCGAAGGCTTTATAGCTATAGGCCCTAAGGTAAGCCTAGTTTAGTTTCTTTAGTTAAGTGACAATGCTGTTTTAGTAAGCAACTGTTGTAAAGAACTTTGTGTGGTGATTGCTATTAGTTGGCGTAGTTTGGAGTTTAATTGTATAGGTATACGGCCGCTTGTGTGATTTCTGGCTATAGGTTGAAGGGAAGGTTGGCGTCAAGTCGCATTGCATGACCCTTCTCCTTAATTACACCCCCTAAGCGTTCAGCTCCTCTATTTTAAGCTTAGGTGTCAGGTGCTGAAGGCTTAATAACGATACCTTCACTAATGCACTACCTGTGAATGTCTTATTTAACTAAGAAGATCTTATTATTGGATTCAATAACTTTAATAGTTACATTAAATTGTACTTTTATAAATTGTACAAATTCCTTTAGCAACTTAATAATTGTTCGTGCTGGTTAGTTATCTTTGAAATAGAAGTCCCAAGCCATGCCTGAGAATCGATTAGTAATAAGCATCTAGCTTTTCTCGCCAGTAAAGCTCTAATCTTTGTAGTTGTGAAAGTCTATAGCGACTTTCTCACCAAAACCGTTATTAATTTGCCTAGGTTGTCGTCTAATTTATCGCTTAAGCTTTAATCTGCCGCAAGCGTCGCATTAGACTATAGTAAGTCCTTTAAGCCGCACCCCCTTATAGTGATTCACAGTGTGTTCTAGTGCCTAGGGACCTAGGTAGCCTAGTCATTTATGCCAGGTGATGGCGTCTGCCTTCTGCGCTCGTCGTGCGGTGCGCGTGGTGATTTTGTGTGTGGCATACGTACTATTGTGTATAGTACGATTTTGTTCGGGCATGTATTCTAGTACCTATTAACTATAGAGTTCTTAAAGTTTGGCTAGGACTGTATTATCCCTTCTCTTAATTATTATTAGATCTGCCTTTGTGTCCCACTAAAGGCCTTGCCTACAGAGTAATTAGAAAGACACTAGGTTGCATAGCAGATTAGGGCAGTAGGCGATGTTGTCTAGCCTTAGTAGCCTATTTCCTTGTACGCTTTTGACGTGTAGATGGACACTCCCATATCCCCTTATCCAGACTCGTGATGATCCCGCCCATATGAAGTCTCCTGGCGACGGTGGTTGCAGCGTGACGAAACGATTGATATCGTTGAAGATATAGCAGGTTGTGCCAGAATTGAGGATCGCGGAGTAACGTAGTAGGTAGGTGTTTGGGTCTAAGTAGTAGGAGGCTGCGATAGCATTAAAGCTCGCTAAGAGGACGGTGATTTGTCTGCCATCTAGTCATTCATCGTCAGTAATCTCAGTAATTTGAGTTTAAGTAGGAGTGCTTAATTATTTAATTCTTAGTGTCTGTGATCTTAGAGACGCTTTACGGATCTTACCGCTCTCTATAAGCGCAGGGTCATTTTCCATCCTGAACTTTATAAGGGCCTTCATTGCTGGCTTTAGTTAAAACTAATCAGGTGCCTTATTAGGAAATGCGTAAAAGTAGTCTTGCAGACTATAGCGTTGTTCACAAGCAGGGCACTTAGGGTATAATCCTCTCTAGCCACCAACTACCGTTGGCTCATCGTCTGTGTTCGCGGACTGCTTAGATTTGGCTTTAGAGCCAGCTTTCTTAGCGCGTAATCTGCCTCGCTTAAGTGATACTGCTTCATCCACAGGATAGGCGTCCCTATCTGCGGTCTGGGTGGGTGCACCACTATTAGCGAGAGATAGTCCTGCAACAGCAAAGGCGCCCCTTTGTTTACCCTTAATTAGGTGCTGCATCGCCATTTGATCTTAGAAGAGTTTCACCATATCTTTTCTTAAAGTGTTCAGGTCCTTATTCCTATGTTGCATAAAGGTTGTAACCCACTAGGATGCGACGTTAGTAACCCGCCTTTATAAAATCTTGTTTGACTAAGTCTAGCAACGTAAGTTCTGGCACACTATTGTGCTCTGCTTCTGTTGCTGCATGATTGTACTCAGTGAGCTAGGTGGACCATGATCTAGCTGATCTTATGGGCTTGAGAGCGTCTTGGTATCTGATCCTCGCTCGTCGTAGTTCGTCGTTTTGGTCTACCCCAACCGTGTTTGTGAGGTTAATAATCTATTGTCTAATTAATTAATCTAGGGTGCAGCAATTAGTCTGCAAGTGTGCCGAAGTCGTTAATTAAATAAGGGCAACTATCTTGTCGAGGTTCGCCTTCTATTATTCGTACCTTCGGTCGAGTAACTTAAAAGTTTCGAGTTAATCCTTATAGAGGTCGTAATCCTCTCTGTACGCCCTTACGCCAGTCGTCGACAGGTCTAACGGCCTTGTTAGGCGTGCGCGAGGGTTGTCGGTATTTGCGTTAAGTAGTAGTAGTAGTAGTAGTAGTATTGATTAACGTCCAGGAACCTAGGTTCTAGCCTCCCATGGGGCATGGGGACGCGCCGAGTAGCCATCTGGGGCCAGCCAGATGGTAAAGGCGATTTATGCTATAAACTATTGCCGTCTCTTGCAGCGGCTCGTAAGAGTCCGCCCCCCTCCGTGCGGGGGCTGAATCCGTGTCTTTATGCCTATAGGCTGAGATGTTGGGGGTGTAGCTATTATACATATAATAATCCAAAGCAGGGGCAGCTTTGGCTGCTGCCCCAAAGCTGTGTTGAAAAGTGCTAAGACCTTAGCGTATAACTAGTATAGGAAAGGTAAGGATCGTGTAGACAGTAAGGAGAGGTAAGGAGAGTAGGAGAGCGTAGGGGAGGTTGCCTCGTGTGGCAAGATGTTAGGATAAGAGGCACCCCTGCTGGGAGCTCAGACAGAGTCGACGCCGGAGGAGCTGTCCTAGGTTATTGTCGCGTCTGCTAGCATCTGTGGCTTAGTAGGCAGTCTATAGAACTAAACATTTATTTGTTAGTGTTAGTGGGGTTGGCAAGCTCTAGTAAGAGTTGAATATCTTCAGGCTTAAGGGTCTTTAAGTATTCAACGCCCTCCCGTGTGGTGCTAGGAGGGAGAGGGGGTTGTTTCGGCCCAGTAGCGGAACTTCTAGACCGCTTTGTGGGCAGTGGACTATGTGGTCTAGCGCAAGGTCTGCCCTATAGGAACATCCTATAACTGCGTTGTTGTGTTTGAACTTCTTATAGTACTAAGCGTAGTGTCTATAGCGGGTGCGTATAGATAGTAGCTTTGCAAGCGTTGGTTGTTGGAGGGTAAGCTCCTTTAGCTATTTTACAGGGCGCGATACTTGAGGTCCCACTGCATGTACCACCTGGACAGATTTGGTGTGTGCTTGCGCCACTAGTCCATCTCTGCGCTCCTAGTAAGGGCGCGAACGTCTGACTTAAGGCCTAAGGCTGTGTAGGTTTAGTTGCTATGCCGTGTGGAGGTTTAGGGGTCCTTGCCGCGCGTTGTCTACTAGCTAGTCTGCCCGTTCGTTTCCCTCTATATTGCAGTGTCCTAGGGACCACTAGACAGTAATGTCCAGGTTCTCAATTGTCTCTTAGCACCTAACGAACGCCCACTGCGAGGAGGGGGATGGGTTGCCTCTGATGCACTATATAACAGAGGTGCTATCTATGCACATGTATATGCGTCTGAGCCGGTAGGCCGGCGTGCGGAGCGTGTGTGAGAGAGTCCTCGCCACGCGCCTACAGCTTCGGCATTAAAGACGTGGGACCTGGGGTTAAGGGAGCCGTTGCCCTATAGGGTGAGAGTCTGCCCTTCGTATATAGCGTAGCCGTATGTAACGTGCTTGACGCCGTCAAGCTATTGTTTAGAGCTATTGGAGAAGACAGTGATAGCAGTTGGCGGGAGAAGGGCCTACTACTCCTTAAAGCGGCGGGCGGCTTCCTTCTTATTTACATGGCCTATGGGGTCGTCGCGGCTCCTAGGGGAGTAGTGGGGGGGGGCGCGGAATTCGGGTTGGGGTACCAGGTCGAAGACCTGTGCTAGTTGTTGTACCTTCGTGCGGGCTCTCTGTGGGAGGCCTGCGCCTCGGCCTCTTCTAACTGTAGGAAGGTGAGTCCTGGCAGTTAGCGGGTGCTTTTTGTTAATTGTTAGCAGGTGTGCTGCGAAGCGGAACTTGCAGGTTTTTCTAGGGCTACTACTGCTAAGGGGAGTCTAGCGTCCCTAAAGATAGCGGTAGT
The DNA here is from genome assembly GCA_009805535.1 of Laburnicola sp. JP-R-44. Taxonomy (NCBI): domain Eukaryota; kingdom Fungi; phylum Ascomycota; class Dothideomycetes; order Pleosporales; family Didymosphaeriaceae; genus Laburnicola; species Laburnicola sp. JP-R-44. The sequence goes on from SELF01000006.1 coordinate 399,246, forward strand.
GGGTGTAGTCTAGTAGGCCGGAACAACAGCTCTGTATGCCTGCCTAAGGACCTTGTCGAGTGTTTCTATGTGCCAACCTAGTTAGGTGCTCACTTCGGCGCCTTTTGACTGGCGCATGATTCTAGAGGGTTTGGTTCTTCCTCCGTACCAGGCCTCCGCTCCGTACAGGAGTCGGGGGAGGACGCAGGAGATCACCGCTTTGCGCAAAGACCCCAGTGGGGGGCCGTGTTTGATCCAAGCGAGGCTGCGGATGTAGTAGGCAACAACCCTTGTCTTTGCGGCGCGTATGGCCACGTGGGTCTTAAAGGTGAGCTTCCTGTCAAACCATACGCCTAGCCAGCGCAGTGCAGGTACCTCACTTGTAGGGAGGATTGGGTGAATAGTAAGGTGATTGTTGACGGCGCAGGGCGGCGCGTAGTCCCCGTTCTGTCTTATAAGGTGGATTATTTTGAGCTTGTCTAGTAAGAAAGCAATCTTGTAGTCCGCGCCGTATAAGTTAATCTTATAGACTTATTTAGCAAGTATTTTAACGTTAAGGTTAAGGCTGTAGAAGGCGCTATAGAGGCATATGTCGTTAGCATAGCCAAAGCGCATAGTCGTGTCCTAGAGCAGTAGCTCTGCAAGGTATAATATGTAGATAACAGGGGAGAATAGCGAGCCCTATAGGGTGCCGCAGGCCACTAGGTGGCGGCTAGAACGGTGTTGGCCGTAGCGGACAAGAATGTGTCGGTTCGTGAGGATATTGCGTGTGAGGACTAGGACCTTCTGGTGCCAGCCTTAGTCTTTCATGCGGTGCAGTAGCTAGTTAACTAGCAGCGCGTCGAAAGCTCCTAGTACATCTATAGTTACTATAGTGACGTGTTTGCCCTCGCTAAAAGCGAGTTCGGCTTTATGGGTGAAGGCCGTGATTAGGTCCATGGCCAACCTTTTTGGGAGGGCCCCCCCGTGCTAGGGGCTTAGGACGCCGTGCAGCACAGCCAAGTAGGCTATGCGCCGAGCGATTACCCTTTCAAAACCTTTGCTAAGGCAGAGCAGCATAGCAAGTAGTCTCATAGACCCTAGGATTGTGTAGTCTTTCTTGCCAAGTTTCTTAATAAAAACAATCTCCCCATCTATCTAGGCGGCCAGGTAGTAGTCAAGCAATAGTAGGTCGCGGTAGATGTCGCAAACATACTGTCTAATGTGGTTCCAGCATACTATAAGCAGCCAGACTATTATACCATCAGCGCCTGGTGAGGTGCTAGAGACCCCAATCACGCAGCGCTCCGTCTCTTCAATCGATAGGTACGTGTCCCACAGGATAGTAGGGTGTTCTTGTGGGGTGGGCGGTTCCGGCAGATCGTCCTCTCCGCCGTGAATCTGCAGAGAAGTGCTTGTTGTAGCATCTCAGCCTTGTCTTTGTCTTTAGTCGCCTCCGCGCCTCTAAACACCATTAGTGCCTGTGTTCTAGTAGGTTCCAGCTTATGCCAATTAATAATGCGGAAAAGTTCCTAGTCGCCTTTAGCGTTATCTATAGTGTGTTGCCAGTACTCCTTCTTTGCCTTGCGGACTATCGCTAGGAAAGTACGTGTCTCATCAGAGGGGCCCCAGCCAGTGTGGCCGTCGAGCGAGTAGAGGTGTGCTCGATAGGCTGTCTTGCAATCGTCTATCCACCAGGGCGCCAAGTGGCCTATCCCTCTCTTCTTTCTACCTACCGTCTTTAGGGCGTTAGTGAGGACTTCTTCTAAGGCAGCGACGCGCCTGTTAACGTGCTCGCAGGTCTGTGGCCCGTCTAAGCGGGGGGCGCCTTTCATTCCGTTAGCAACAGCGTCAACAAATAGCGGTAGCTTCTTTGTAGGGACCCTATATTTGGAACTAGTCAAGGGGCTCCTGTCCTCTGCCAGGGATCGTAGTAACCAACGTGTTATAGTCTAAGCCGCAGTTCATGTCTGTTCGTACCACGGTGGTCGCGAAGGGGATGTTGCAGAAAGAGAGGTCTATAACGTGCCCGGCCCTATAGGTGGGATTCCGGGTTCGCCTATATAATCCATGCCGCTGTCTGTAGCCCATTAGGCCAGCTTGGCTCCGCCCTGTGTGGTCGTGACACCAGGCTCGAACATGTCGTGTTTAGCGTTGAGATCACCTCCTGCCAGGCACCTGTTTGGTGGGGTGAGGCAGGTGATGTAGTCGAGTACCAGCGTAGTCTGTGGCGCCCGGTAAACGTTAAGTATGGAGATTCCGTTCACTTCAATCCACTGCAGGTCCCTGTTATGCAGCGGGGTACAGGGCGTGATCTTTAGTCTGTTGCCCTTACGGGTGAAGATAAGGACCCGGGGGCGTTCTGCCTCCCAGGTCTCCTAGCTGTCCCAGCCGTCCACCGGTGGATGGAGGTTATAGCTAGGGTGGTTCGAAGTCCGTGTGCCGGGCTAGGTGGCTGGCTCTTGCATGCAAATAATGTCAATACCCTCTGTGAAAGCGATCTTAAGGGCGGCTGTGTGTGCTGGGCCACTTCTGCTAATATTAGTCCAGCATACTTTTATATCAGGGTCTCTGCAAGGGGTGTATCTACAGCGGTTGTTCCTCATTAATTAGAGGAGTTGTCCATAGTCATGTCCTCCTATAAGGAGGACTATATGTGGTCTGCATGTCTCGCGCTTTATACTAAGAGTGCAGCGAGGTTAAGGCTGCCGCTTATAGGCGCGGTGAGTCTAACTAGTTAGCTTGAGGCGCGAGCCGCTTGTCGTGCCGCAAGATTGGGGGTAGGGGCTTGAGCGCTGTCCTCTTAGTGGGCGGGGGCTAGGAACTCGTTCCTGGCTCTCTTAGTCTATAGGCTCTTCTTAAGGGGCTTGTTGGACAGTGTCTCCAGTAGGAGCAGTGTCCTCTTCGTTAGGTTGAGCGTTGCCCTCAGTAGGAGGGGCGCCTTCTCTGTTGGCGGCGTTGCCTTGTCTCTGCGCGGTGGGCGCAGGTTAGGGTTGCGGGTTGTGTAGCTGGTTGTAGGCCTTTTGTCCAGCGCGGCGGAGGGTGGCCAGCTCACGGCGGGTAGGTCTTATAATCCTGCCACTCACTCGCCTGGGCTTTACCAGGCAGGTCGGATCGTCGGCGGCGTGTGGACCGCGGCAATTTAGGGCACTGTAGCTTGTAAGCGCAATTGTCACCTATAGGGCCTTCGTGCTCGCTCTGTTTCATACCACAGTTGCGGCAGCGGGGCGCGCAGGTGCAACGCGCTGCGTTGCAGTATCCCTGGCAGCCAAGGTCGTATCACTCAATTACGCGTTTCTTAACAATTTCGCGGGATAAGTCGCTAACGCCAAAGAGTCAGAAAGGTGTTACTGGCTTCTCAAAGGACACCACATAGGTAGTGTGCCCGTATTAGTTTAGGCCGTGCCTAGAGGGCCAGCAGTTTACTAGGCGAGTAAAGGTCTGCGTAAAAGCCTCTTCCGCGATCATTTCTAGGGTGTACGGGACTTCTTATCCTAACAGCGAGTGGTAGCTGCTAGGCACCCCAGGGACAGCGTAGTTGGGTCCAGCGTGTGGGCAACTCTGCGCTGTCGCCATTAATAGAGCAGATCATCAGTTCCTTCTTTTCTTATTCCATAAGTTGTTGTCGTATAGCCTTAGAGGCTAGCGTAATAGCCTAGCCTATTCAGGTCCTTATAGCCATAGGGATGATGTCGCTAATATCAAGTCCTATAGCGTCGCAGATTGCCTTTCGCATAGCGAAGGTGGAGGTCTGTCCAAGCCTGTTAGCTAGATTCAAGACAGTAAGCAAGATCCGTAGGTCTGCTGCTTGTCTAGGGGGCTGCTGTCGCTTAACAGCGACTGTGGCCCTTCTGCTGTCAGTTGTCGTGTGCCCGCTGTCCCCGTGATAGGAGGCGGATGCTACGCTTGCCCATGTCTTCTAAGGCTAGGCAGCAAGGCCGCTGTCACTGTCCGTAGTGTAGGCTGTAGTTGTCGAGTCGTAGCCAGTCCTTACCAAATTAGGGCGAAGGCTTAGCGCAGTAGTAGAGTTTTTCATCGCCTATATAACGCGGTTGCGGAGGGCGATAGCAGCCGCCAGCTCCTCCAGGCGCTTAAATTTGGCGAGGCAGTGGTCAACAGCATCAGCTATTGCCATTACTATCTTTTCCTAGGTCTCTGCCGCCTTGCGGGTGGCCGTAAGGTGGGAGTTAAGGACACTGGCTGCAGTTTCTGTGTCAGCAGGGCGGACAGGCACGCCTCCACCAAAGGAGAGGCGTCTAGGAGGGCGAATATCGGACTGTTGGCGCTTCCTTGTGGCGTGCTGGAGGTTATTCTGTTGCGCAGACTCAAGGTCTGGTGGGCGGGTCGCTGTAGAGGTCCCCAGAGGGGGCCTCTGAGGCGTCTCCATTGCTATCATCAAACCACCGCACGCGTGCGGTGCCTGAAGATGGCTAGGAGTGGTATTTAGATGAAACTGAGATAATGAGATAGAAAACTAGGCAGTTTTGACCACTTTCTCAAAATTTCAAAAGTTGATGATGGGGTGTTGCGTATTTGCGTTAATAAACGCTGGGCTTGGTGCATAGCCAACACTAATGTTTGGTGGGATTGGAATGACTAGTTAGGTTATAGGTTGGATCTCTTGGTCTAGGTCGATGATATCCCAGATCCCTAGAGATTGGGCGCAGGCTTTAATTTGCCTTAGCTATGGTGTATAGTTCGAGTAATCGGATAGGATCACTGTGGGATCTCTAAGCGTTGATAAAGACATAATAATTAGCTTGATTGAGGCAGTGAGACTCTTAATTGTCAAATATACGGGTATTCTTAATAAGTTGAGATGGAAAAGTGGTGGGTTGATTGATTGATTGTGTGTGTTCTGTCGGAGAAACTCGGCTACCACGAGAAGTAACTATCTAGTACTAAGCCGCACTAGTACTATTTAGAATAGTACAGGGGCAGTGTAAAACAGTAGTGCGCCAGCCTCCTCAGTGTATTTCACAGTGAAATCACAGTGATTTACACTGATTACCACTGTGAGGGGCCATATGATCGTACACACCTACCCACTGGATTTCACAGTGACTGTCTATCTGACAGTGTGTTTAAAGAGAAGGAATTTTTAAATATTATAAATATTATAAGAGGCAGACTTATATAATATGCGTATAGTAAACTATAGTTATAACTCTACGCTCTACTATAGCTTTCTAATAGTCTACTAGTTAAGTGATAATAATATAATATAACTTAGTTTTATGCTAGTTAGTAGACTATCTATTAACTACTATTAATAATACTGTTGTGCAGAACGCTAATAATAAAATTATTATTATTTTATATATATTTTATTACTACTACTATATACTAGGCACTAGGTTATAGTGCCTTCTATTTTACTCCTCTCTGTGTATAGTGCGGACTTAACCTTGGTTAGAATCTCTACACAATAAAGATTTTTAATAAAGGTACTAAGCGCGTTCTATACCCTATAAAGAGTGCTAGAGTTATTAAAGATATTAGTTAACTTTATAGTTATTAATAATATTAGCTTTTAGTTAGTATTATTAGTAGATTTTTAGGGCCTTATCTTATAGTAATAATAGAATCTTCTAGCTATATTGCTGTCCTTCTCTATAACGCTCTCTACCTATATTATATAGGATATAGTGTAGTAAAAGAAGAAGATTTAAATAGTGCTAAAAATATTATATAGTAAAATTACGCTAAGTCTAGATATATAAACTTTTTTTAACTATTACTTCTTTCTAAAAGTTATTTTATACTTTTTAGGTATAGCTAAGCTACTAGTGTGTACTTAGTGTAAATTACTATAAATTATAGTAATTTTAACTTATAAGATTTTAGATTATAATAATAAGTCTACTAATATTCTTATTACCTTTAAAAATCTTTTAGAAGACTTTAATATTACTTCTAATAATGCTTATAATAATTATAACCCTCTTACTAACACGCTAAGTGTCAGATAGACAGTCACTGTGAAATCCAGTGGGTAGGTGTGTACGATCATATGGCCCCTTACAGTGGTAATCAGTGTAAATCACTGTGATTTCACTGTGAAATACACTGAGGAGGCTGGCGCACTACTGTTTTACACTGCCCCTGTACTATTCTAAATAGTACTAGTGCGCCTTAGCATAGATAGAAACTTCTCGCGATAGCTGGGCTTCTCTATCACAATAAAAAAAAATCATCACAGTCATCAATTCTCATTAATATATTATCTTAAAGTGACAGAACACTATCAAATCTGACACTAAGTAAGAATAATTAGAATAAAGTTACGCAGCTAATTAAGTACTTTAAAGTCTTTAGTAATATAATAATTAAGCTAAAAGTAAGGCTAATAAGTCTAGGTATAGTAGTCTTTAGCAAACGCTACCTTACTTATAAAGATTATAGTAGAAGCTTTATACCTAGTAGCATAACTTATATACTATACTAAGAAACTTCTATATTAAAAATACTATTAAATTTGCTATATAGAAGTTAATAATATGTGGCGTTAAATTAACTACTTAGGGGTAGCACGATAAAGGCTTTTTATCTTAAATAACATAACAAAAAAAGGAGAGCCCCCTGCTTAGAATTTTAATAATATACTTTTAAAACGTTAGTAATAACGCCTACTATTTTATAGGCCTATATTGCTACTACTTTATACTTTACTCTCTATATATTATTCTTTAAGAACTATTAGTTAGCCTAATAATTTTAGTATAAGTAGGTAGAAAAATTACTTAAGGCTATATACTAATAGTATATTAATAATAAGGTGGTAGTAATAGAGAAGAAGGAAGTCCTAGAGTCCCCTAGTAAATATAAGGTCCCTAGCAGCAATGTTAAGTATAAAGACTTTAATAAGAATTTAATAGCTATTAACCTTAATTTATTTACTAATAAACGCTTCTATAAGCACTTTAAAGGCCTTACTAAAGTTAAAACTTATATTAATAATATTAAAGATAATTTATAGGTTGCTAAAAAGGGTAACATAATTAAAAAGTAGCTACTTAATTAGTAGCTTAATATTAGGCGTATACGTTGCCCTATACTATATAAAGTTGCTATTAACTTTCTTATAATACTAGCTACCTTTTATAAGTGTAAGAAGTATTTTAGCCTTACTAAATAAATAATTTAAGTTACTACCCTAAGAAACTATCTTTCTTCTTTAATAATTAAAGTCTTATAATTATAGTAAAATTAGGTATAAAATAAAGTAATTTATAGTAAACTTAGCGAACTCTAGAACTTTATAAGCTAACTTAAAGTGCTCTAAAAGCCCTTTAACACTTAGGTTACTATAGTAACTACCCCTAATAATATAGTAACTAATAATATTAAGGTAGTTACTATTAGGTAATAGTAACTAGTGTAACACCCCTAGTTAATAGTATAGTTAGTAGGCACGTGACGGCAGTGTTCACTAGAAAAAGGCCAAAAAAGTTTCAGTAACTAACTGTTGGACACACTGCGTTAAGATGCACGAGAGGTGCATTTTCAATCTCGCAATCTCGCAAACAACCAAACACAGAGCGGCGACCGACACCAGTGCCCCAACTGTCGGCGGACTTACAAACTACCATCAGGTTAGGAGGCCCACACAGGCCGCAACGCCTGACCCCGAGCCACAGCCGCCGGCCAACCAAGCACCGCCGGACCTTGACACCTTCAATAGCCTCGTTCTGATGATGAGGGACCCCACTATGGGCCTTACTGGCGCGCACCGAGAGCAATTCTTCAGGATGCGACCCCAGATTGCCATGTTCAACTAGTGAGTTCTTTCAAAGTTCCTTTGAAAAGAAACATGCTAACTTGGCCTGTAGCCGCGAGCAGACTGCCGTCATGGACCACCAGCGCCGTTCCCGTATCCGTCAGGCCGCCCAGGCCGTGGATCCCGCTATTATCGAGCACTTAGCGGAGAAGAACCACAGCCTGCGGTCCATCGCCAATGAGTCGATCACCATGTACACAGCCAGCGTCAAGAATTTCGGGATCTATCATGCTCGCCTCATGGTTTTAGAGTGGCGCGCCAGCTATTTGAACTTGTCGTTCAAGTACGCCATCTGGATCACGCCAGAGGACAAAGCTAATGATGTCAACAACACCTGGTTCCCAATAGTTCGGCCATCCCAGAGGGATCCCGGAAGCGTGGCGCCGTACCTGTCGTACAACGGCGAGGTTTATGCACTGGGACCAGACCCTTGATATTCCGCAGGGTTCGACCATTCTCCACGACTATGAGTGGCCAATCCGTGAGTACATTCTGCACCATAGGATGCTCAGGTATACTGCCTGGCATTAGAGACCTATTCAGAAGCACCTTCAGCTTGAGCATCGTCGCGTTCGGGTGGACGGCCAAGGTATGACCAGACCCACACTGTAGCTTTGGTATACTAACTTTGCTTCAGCCCTCACAGCCACGGGTGCTTCAAAGCCTGCTTTACGTATATCAAAGTCTTGAGAGTACCAAAGATATTGGCATGTTGATGTAGTTAACCTCCAGACCGGCATCCTCGCAATGGAGAATCTGGAGCACTACCGGACATACCGGTCTGTCAAATGCATGTACGAGCTCAGGGAAATCGTACGGGAGAACTCAGACCAGAGGGCTGCTTTGGAACAGGCAGTCAGTGCGTTCACGCGTAAGTAGCGTCTCGTAGCCTATGATTGTGCTGATGAGTGTAGGGAAATGCCTCGATCTCATAGCCGAAAACACGCAACTCCGCGCCGCGCCATCGTACCAAAGCCTGACAGCGGAAAACGCACGCATTCGAGCTGAACTCGCCACCATGTCCGATACACTCACGACGGCGAGAGCCAGCATAGACCCGCTGCAGGAGAAACGGCAGGGCATCCCAGGTCGTATGTATTCTCCCTATCAGGGCGACGGGTTGCTTACCTACCAACAAGCCCTTTCCAAAGCCCGCACCGAGAAACCCCAGCCTCAGCTAGAGCCTCGAAAGTCAGATCTTGGTCAGACAGTCGCTGTCCAGCGCACCACAACCACACAGCAACAAGAAGATTTGAACGCCACCCGCAGTCGGAACAAGTGGTTGGAGTTCCAGCTCCTCTTCCACCTCCCGCGCAGCGAGCAGCTCGGACGGCGCATACGAGAAAAACGCCAACTGCGTTGAGCCTTCACATCCGCCTGCCTCACTGTTCAGGTTTTGGCAGCTCAGTTGTCGGAGTCTGTGATGTAATTGGAGTCTACAAGCAATGAACACAGGTCCGTCGTCCAGACGTTGGCAGACCACAAATTGCAGCTCTCCATGACGATAGACGAAGGAAACCGCAATGCCAACTGTTTGGCTACTAGGAATCGGCAGCTGAATCACATCACGTTCAGTTATGCTCTTAAGGTTGAAGAGCTAGCTGAAAGGGAGACAGAACTCCGCACGATGACTGATGATCGCGACCTTAAAGCCGAGGAGCTGCTCAAGAAGGATGGGGAACTTCAGGTAATAACAAGTGATCTCGACCTCAAAGCCGACGAGGTGCTCAAGAAAGATGTGGAGCTTCAGGCAATCACAACTGAGCTGCTCAAGAAGGATGTAGAGCTTCAGGCAATCGCCTAAGGCTGTGGCTATAATCACTAACTTACAACTTGCATTAACGATAGGTTACTATTAGCTAAATAGTTTTTATAACTCTAGCTTTTTTAAAGCTTACCTATTTTAGGCTACTTTTTTTACTACTAGTAGCTATTTTTTTATTTTATATAGTATTAAAAAATATAAGTATAAATATTTAGTTTTTAAAAGTAAAGAAAAATAATAAAAGTACTAAGTAGTAATATTATTGTCAGATTTGATAGTGTTCTGTCACTTTAAGATAATATATTAATGAGAATTGATGACTGTGATGATTTTTTTTTTATGTGATGGAGAAGCCCAGCTATCGCGAGAAGTTTCTATCTATGCTAAGGCGCACTAGTACTATTTAGAATAGTACAGGGGCAGTGTAAAACAGTAGTGCGCCAGCCTCCTCAGTGTATTTCACAGTGAAATCACAGTGATTTACACTGATTACCACTGTAAGGGGCCATATGATCGTACACACACCTACCCACTGGATTTCACAGTGACTGTCTATCTGACACACCCCCTCAGCTTGGAACCATCTCAAGCTGGACCCAATTCTTCGCAGCCGTACTATAACTCATAGTCCAAAAGCTTCCATCCTGTCTTCCAATTCGTCAAGGGCGACCTCTTGGTCGGTGATCCTACCCCTGACGTCTTCAAGTCCGAGTTGATTTACGAACTTAGTCCATTTGCCAGCTAGCAGAGCCTTTGTAAGGCCATCTGCTGCTATTTCTTCTAATTGTTAGTACTGGATTTTAATAGCTCCACGTACTACTTCTTGTCGAAGCCAATGATTGTGTATGTCAACGTGCCTAAGCTTTGTTTGTAACTTGGCAATTTCTTTAGTAACAAGTCTCGAATAGTTTATTAATTGTCGCAATTAATAGTAATTATTAAAGGTGAGAGTTTGATCTTAAGTTCAGCGAGCAACCGAGCTGTAAACAGTGCCTCCTTTGCGACTTGTAAGAGTGCCAGCAACTCAGCTTTAGTCGTTAAGGTGGTGACTATGTCTTGCTTATTTGCCTTCTAGGCGACAAGTCCACCAAACAGCTTGATGATGTATCCTTGCGAGCTCTTTCTGTTAAGGGTGTTGTCAGCGAACGAGGCATCGCTAGCAACCTTATAAGTGTCTGCTCCTCCAAAGCGTAGCCCTAATGATCGGGTGGAGGACAGGTAAAGCAGTACGCGGTCGGCGGCGTTGTGATGCTCCTCGCTGGGATTTGACAGGAATCGCGATAATCAAGAGCTTGCGAATGCGATATCAGGGCGTGTGGGTTACTGCGGCGTAAAGGATTAATCCGATCTTTCGCTAGTATCGATTAATCTCAGCCTTTGTAGCGAGTCCTTCTTGGGGTAGCAGTTCGACTACGGACATTAGGGTATTGTGTTTAAGGTCGCGTTAGTCAATTAGGCGACTGATCTTGTCTATATAGGACGCCTAGGACAGCCAGAGTTGCCTGTTTGCACGGTCTCTAACAATTTCAATCCCTAGAAACCACTGAAGATCATTACCACTAGTGAGGATGAACCGTATACTTATCTTTTCCATCACTGCGTTAGCAGCGTGTTTCTGATCTTTAGAGTAGGCGACAATAAGGTCGTCCACATAGAAGAAGATAATAATACTGTCTTTAATCATATAGCAAGGCTTATAAGGGACTGTAGTAAAACCAAGATCCCTAAGAGCGCTGGTAAATTCTCTCTGCCACAGCAGTGGTAAGATTTGAAGACCATACAGTGCCTTGTGCAACTGTAGGATAGTGCTAGGTTATATGTGTAACCCTCGCGGCATTCTTATGTAGAGTTCTCTGTCCAGATTCGCATGGACGAAAGCGTTAGTGACGTCGTACTAGCTGAGCTCTAGGTCGTATCGAGCTGCCATGGACATGATCAGGCGAAATAATCGTCCTGCGAGGGTTGCAGCATAGGTGTCTTGAGTAGTAAGGTGGCGTTATTAATCTCCGCGCACTACTAACCTAGCCTTGCACTTCTGAAATTGATAATGTTTGTCAAGTTTATAAGTATACACCCACATGCAATTGAGGATTTAGTGGCCGCGTGATCGCACTAGGGTAATGGACACCTCACTCTAAGACTTTATTTCCTTGTGGCTTTGTAGGTGTACCTGCTCGGCCTCCTTCCACATGTTGAATAGCGGGTGATTGTCTATCCGTGTTCCGCTAGATGGAGGTTCTGGTAATTAACTTCGGTGGGGTTTCTGTCCTATTGCGAGCATGCGATTGAATTGAGCTTTGTCGAGCGGCTTCCCCTTATACTTGCCTCTGCTTCCTGCTTATATACCTACTAGGAAAGCGGCTGCCCATAACACAGCGCGTTAATCTGGCTGTGGTAATCCAATAGGTAACTAGTCGTGTTGATCGTGTTCAAAGCTCGCCATTGATTGGACAAGCAATGCGACAGGCGGAGGTGTCACTGGTGGTGGTGTTGGGTAGGTGTAATTGATCTTCCTCCCTTGGTAATACCCTGGTGGGTCTTCTTCTTCATCCTCGCGATTGCGGGTGTTAGTGATTAACTCATCCTTATAGAAGGATTTAGTGTTTTCTTACTTAGGTAGTGGAGGTGGCAACTCTACTAATTGGGTCTATGTAGCAATCTCTTTAGTAGTGCTGTGTATGAGGTTGTCTAACAGGTCCTCTGTTTTACCTAAGAACACCTTATCTTCGTCAAAGATAACGTCGCGTGTACTGATGACTTTGTTGAGTGGTAGGATCTATATCCTCCAGATGTTTAATAATTAGTAGCCCACTAGGTATCCAACCCATGCCTTCAGGTCTAACCTTTAGAGCTTGCTCTTGCCACGTTTAATATCATTAGTTAAGGCGAAGGCTTTACAGCCATAGGCCCTAAGGTGAGCCTAGTTTAGTTTCTTTAGTTAAGTGACAATGCTATTTTAGAAAGCAACTATCGTAAAGAATACTTTGTGTGGTGATCGCTATTAGTTAGCGTAGTTTGGAGTTCGATTGTATAGGTATACAGCCGCTCGTGTGTGATTTCTGGCCATAGGTTGAAAGGGAGATTGGCGTCAAGTCGCATTGCACGACCCTTCTCCTTGATTACACCCCCTAAGCGTTCAGCTCTCCTCCATTTTGAGCTTAGGTATCAGGTGCTGAAGGCTCGATAACAATACCTTCACTAACGCACCACCTATGAACGTCTTGTTTAACTAAAAAGATCTCATTATCGGATTTGATGACCTTAACTATTACATTAAATTGTACTTTTATGAATAGTACAAATTCCTTTAGCAACTTAATAATTGTTCGTGCTGGTCGATTGTCTTTAAAGTAGAAATCCCAAGCTATGCCTAAGAATCGATCAGTAATAAGCATCTGGCTTTTCTCGCTAGTAAAGCTCTGATCTTTATAATTATGAAAGTCTATAGCGACTCTCTCGCTAGGGCTGTTGTTAATTTGCCTAGGTTGTTGTCTAATTTGTCGCTTAAGCTTTGATCTGCCGCAGGCGTTGCATTAGACTGTAGTAAGTCCTTTAAGGCGCACCCCCTCACAGTAATTCACAGTGTGTGTTCTAGTGCCTAAGGACCTGGGTAGCCCTAGTCGTTTATGCCATGTGATAGCGTCTGCCTTCTGCGCACCTCGTGCGGTGCGCGTTGTGATTTTGTGTGTGGCATACGTACTATTGTGTATAGTACGATTTTGTTCGGGCATGTATTCTAGTACCCATTGACTATAGAGTTCTTAAAGGTCAGCCAGGACTATATTGTCCCTTCTCTTAATTGTTATTAGATCTGCCTTTGTGTCCCACTAGAGGCCTTGCCTGTAGAGTAATTAGAAGGACACAAGATTGCATAGCAGATCAGGGCAGTAGGCGACGTTGTGTCTAGCCTTAGTACCCTATTTCCGTGTACGCTCTTAACGTGTAGATAGACACTCCTATATCCCCTTATCTAAACTCGTAATAATCCCGCCCATATAAAGTCTCCTAGCGACAGTGGTCGCATTGTGACAAAACGGTCAATATCGTTAAAGATATGGCATGTTGTGCCAGAATCGAGGATCGCGGAGTAACATAGTGGATAGGTATTTAGGTCTAAGTAGTAGGAAGATGCGATAGAGCATTAAAGCTCGCTAAGAGGACAGTGATTCGTCTGCTATCTAGTCATTCATCGTTAGTAACCTTAGTAATTTGGGTTGGAGTAGGAGTATGCGATAGTTTGATTCTAGGTGTTTGAGACCTTAGTCTTTTCACCTTCCTTATCTCCTCTTGTAGATTTGAATTATTTTGGATCCTGTATTGTACTATGTCTGTAAAGCCAGGTCGTGGCCTAAACCACTCTGGTGCATGATCTAGGTATGCGTAGAAGCAGTCTTTTAGACTATGCCTTTGTCCACAAGCAGGGCATTTTCTGCCTTTAACTGCCGTTGTATCCTCTATTAAGGACTGCTTGGATATGGTACTTTGACCAAAGGATCGTTTTTGTCGAGGTCTCCCCTGTCCACGTTAGTTATTTGTGGAAGATGGCGCGTCTTTGGCAGCGTGAGAGGCGTCCCTGTCAGTGCCTGGGGTGGATGCACTACCAGCAGCGAGAGATAGCTCACCAGCAGCAAAGGCGCCCCTATGCTGTTTGCCCTTAATTAGGTGGAGTATTGCTATATATTCTTGGAAGCGTTTTATTATCTCCTTCCTTGTTATATCTGCGTCTTGGCGTCCAGTTTCTTAAAAGGACACGCCCTAGGTAGGGGCAGCCTTTATGATCGCAGTCAGGAAGTCCTTTATAGTATTATGGATTAATTGTACTTTAGCGACATTGTTCGTCTCTGCTTCTGTAGCTGCCTAATTATACTTAGTTAGCTAGGTATCCTAGTTTAAGGGTTGTCTTATTGGCTTAAGAGCCTGTAGGTATCGTGCTCTCGCGCCTATCCCGCTCGTCTTCCTTATCAACGCCTACTGTCTGCGTTAGAGATTTAATCCATTTTCAGATCTACTCTCTAGGCTTGCAGCAGTTACGTTGCAGGTGTTGCAACACAGTAGATTGGATATAAATAACCACTTTCTTAAGACTTGTTCTCTCTTCTTAGTATTCTTTGTCCTTAATCTTGTAGTCCTTAAGCTATATCTTATAGAACTCAATGTCCTCCTTATATGCCTTAAGGCCTAAGTTTGATAGCTCTAATAGGCGTGTTAGAGGGTTCTATTAATTGTCGTCGTTTACGCGGATAATCGGCTGGTAACTCGCTATTTCTAGCGGCGACAGCGGTGTCGGCTTTTCGCGTGGGAGTTTGGCTCCATCTAGATTAATAATGGGCCATATATCCATTGGCTCGCATCGCGCTTTTAGCTGCTGCAGCCATAGTATATAGTTGGTGTAATTAGTTAACACAATTGTTGAGTCGCGGAGCGTTGACAGCGACATTGTCTTTTCTTAGGGTCAATTAAGGCAGTAAGACTCTTAATTGTCAGATTTGATAGTGTTCTGTCACTTTAAGATAATATATTAATAAGAATTGATGACTGTGATGATTTTTTTTTATTGTGATGGAGAAGCCCAGCTATCGCGAGAAGTTTCTATCTAAGCTAGCGCAGCCGGTTGTGAGACACCCAGGGATATGAGACACCGCGCAGAAATCCTCCACCCCTCAAAAAAAAACGCGATATCTCCACATCCACCCTACCAAAATGGCCAATCGTGAGGCAGCAATTCAAGCAGCTATTACCGATCTCAATGCTGGTGTTTTTTCCTAGTCAACGAGCTGCTGCAAAGGCACACAACATCCCCCTAGCCACGCTCTCGAGGCGCGTACGCGGTTCATAAAACTGGCAAAACAGCTACGTATACCAGCAACGATTAACTCCACAACAAGAGGACTTCCTTGTACAATGGATACTTGAAGAGGACGCACGCGGGTATCCTCCTTCTCACGCTCGTACACGAGAAATGGCGAATCGAATCCTAAGGATGAACGGCGAGCCCACGTTAGTGGGTAAACACTGGATATCCCACTTCATCAAACGCAACCCACGCGTCGCCTCTATTGTGGGTAGGAAGATTGAGGCTGCGAGAGCTGAGGGAGCAACTTAGGAGGCAATACGCGAGTTTCTTGAGCTCTATGAGCAGCTCCGCGTTGAGCTGAACATACGCAATGAGGATATATGGAATATGGACGAGACTGGCAAGGCCCTAGGTGTATGTGCAAACACTAGAGTACTCGCAGACAGCCAGAAAACAAAGGCTTACTATTAGTCGCCAGAGAATTGCGAGTGGGCGTCGATAATCGAGTGCGTTTCGGCAATGGGCAAGAAGCTGAGGCCTGCGGTTATTTTCAAAGGCAAACACCTACAGAGCACCTGGTTTCCATTAATAATACCTGACTGGCTATACGCAACCTCAGAGAATGGCTGGACATCTAACGCGATTGGCGTTGAGTGGCTGCAACGCGTATTTCTGCCAGAAACTGCGCGCCCTTGGAGGATTGCTGGAGGATGCTGATTTTGGATGGCCACGGCAGCTATGTGGACCTAGACTTCCTGTGGATCTGCAAGCAGAATAAAGTTAGGCTTCTATTTCTCCCTGCTTACTTATCTTACGTTCTGCAGCCCCTAGATCTCTCTCTGTTTTCTTAGTAGTAAAACAATTCTATCGCCAGCAGATCTAGGAGTTATCACACCTTGATGATGCTGCCCTAGTTAAAAAGGAACGCTTTATTACTGCCTACCACGTTGCCAGAGAGGGTGCAATCACTGAGAGAGTTATTCGCGCTGGATGGGCTACTGCAGGCATCTGCCTATTAAACATTGAGCGAGTAATTAACTTATCTTAAGTCGCTCGAAGGCCTGTTACGCCCACCTCGCCAGAATCAAGCTTAACAACCAATTGAGAGCTATCTCTCTACCCCCTGCGGCCCTTGTGATCTGTTTATAGCTCAGCGAGCGCTTTACAAAGAGCAGAGTATAGGCTGGAAGGTTCACTAACTGTTTGAAAAAGCTGGCAAGGCAATTGCAGTTGCAAATACTCGCTTAGTAGCGCTAGAAGCAGAGAACAAACGATTGCAGAGCCAACTTGAGGCTCTTAAGCCTTAAGCACTACGAAAGAGGGTTTGTATGGACCTAAATTAACGCTTTGCTAACGTAGATACGATTAAGATAGTAGTAGAGGCCTCTAAGCTTATAGAGCAACAAAACAATAGTCCTGACAAAGAAAAGGAGGCAGAAAAACTAGTAGTAGAAGTAGCAGCTAAAACTCTGCAATCTATGTGTAGTGAGTGGCAATTGTAATTACGCTGAATCAATTATCGCGATTTTTTGAAGGGTGGAGGATTTCTGCGCGGTGTCTCATATCCCTGGGTGTCTCACAACCGGCTGCGCTAGCTTATGCTAAGGCGCACTAGTACTGTGTCCGTGCACTCAACGCCCGGATTCAGTCAACGCCCCGCTCAACGCAAACCACCCCAAATTTCAACACGCCATAACGCCACTAATATGAGCTCAATTGAGGCTGCAATTAAAGAAATAGAATCGCTAAGGTTAGAAGAATCTTTCTCTTATACTAAGATCGCTAGCAAGCATGGCGTTGATCGAAGTACGCTGTCGCGAAGGCACCAAGCGATTCAAACGACGCGTGCAACTGCGGGGTTTAACCGACGGAAACTCAGTCCCTAATAAGAGCAGGAGCTTGTACAATACATTGAAGGGCTTACAGCGCGTCACTTGCCACCTATAAGAGAGATGATACGAAATTTCGCGTCAACAATAGCTAAGGAGCTAGTGAGCGAGAGCTGGGTTTTACTCGCTTTATTAACTGACACAACATCCATCTGATCTCTTGATGGGCAGCTGGTATGGACAGCAATCGCCACCAAGCCGACTTAGGGGATAAATACAGCCTGTATTTTGATCTCCTGGGTGCTAAAATTAAGGAATATGACATCGAGCCTCGTCACACGTATAATATGGATGAAAAAGGCTTCTTAATTGGTATCACTAGCTGATTAAAACGAGTGTTCAGCAGACGAATGTGGGAGAATAAGGAGGTTATAGCATCTCTCTAAGATGGCTCTTGTGAATGGATTACCCTCCTAGCGTGTGTTTGCGCTGATGGATTAGCCTTGCCGCTAAGCCTTATCTATTAGGCTACTAACAAGGCTATACAATCAAGCTGGGTAGAGGATATTAAGGCAGGAGAGCACTTAGTACACATTTCCTCGTCGCCTTTAGGCTAGACAAACAACGATATTGGCCTTGCCTGGCTTGAACAGGTGTTTGATCGCTACACTAAGGCAAAAGCTCGACGGTCTTACTGGTTACTTATCCTTGATGGCTATGGATCTCACGTTACTATGGATTTTATTGACTATTGCGACCGTAACAGGATACTCCTAGCTATCTTCCCCCCCCTCATTTAACCCACACGCTTCAGCTACTTGATGTGGTTTCTATTTAAGCCTCTATCAACTGCGTACTCAAAGGAGCTATTAGATCACCTCCACCAGAGCCAGGGACTCCTCCCTATTAAGAAAGGGGACTTCTTCCCTCTATTCTGGGAGGCCTGGACGAGCTCTTTTAAGGAGGAGACGATACTTAAGTCTTTTGAAGCAATAGGCATATCACTATTTAACCCAGAGGTTATACTTAAAAGGTTCACTAACACTACCCTAGATGAGCAGGAATCGCGAGAGAGCTCTACGTTAGTACTTAGCGGATCTAACTGGCGTAAACTAGACCGCCTTGTACGATCCGCAGTAGAAGATTAGAGTAGTAAGGACGCGCAGAAGCTTAGCCGCTCACTCCACTATATCTTAGTTCAAAATGAGTTACTTTACTATGAGATTGCTGGGTTAAGAGAGGCTCTTACTACGAAAAAAGTATAAGAAGAAGGGAAAACCTCTAGATCTGCAACAACGTCAAGAGTACTATGGGGGGGCGGTTTTCTGGTCACTAAGGAAGGTTAGGGAGGCTCGCGTACGTCAGTCTGTAAAGGAATAAGAGGAGAAGGAGCAGAAGCTTCAAAAAGCTGAGAAGGCTGAGTTGAAGAAGGCAGCTAAGCTATGCAAGGAGCAAGGAATTGCAGAGGAGAAAGTGTGTGGTGAGGGAGGCAGCTAAGGTAGCTAAGGAGAAGGAGAAGGCTAAGAAGGCAGCAGAGCGTGCTCGCCAGAGAGAAGCTCGCGACAATGCAAAAGCTCTATAATCTACCCAAAAGGGTAAGAGAAAGGCCTCACAGCTATCTATACAGAGCAATAAGCGTTAGAAACGCGTAGTTAATACTATAACTACTTAGGAGGCTTTAGGTGCTGCATTAGCAGCTCCACCTAAGACCACGCGGTACGGCCGCAACGTTAAGCTTCCAAGTAAATATAAGTAGCATAGGTGAATCGCAAGCATTAAAATAGTACTCTACTACAAAATCTCGTAATAATAGCGATTTTGTGTGGCTCTGCAGCCTTATTTTAGTTAAGCTGCTATGGTGTTCAGCGGGGGGCGTTGACTGAATCCGGGCGTTGAGTGCACGGACACAGTACTATTTAGAATAGTACAGGGGCAGTGTAAAACAGTAGTGCGCCAGCCTCCTCAGTGTATTTCACAGTGAAATCACAGTGATTTACACTGATTACCACTGTAAGGGGCCATATGATCGTACACACCTACCCACTGGATTTCACAGTGACTGTCTATCTGACAATTATATAAATACTTGCTTACTAACTTTACTAACTTTATTTTTTATACTAATTAAACTATGTAACGTTATTTTATCTACCTAGGTGTAGGACGACAAAGGCTTTTATCTTAAATAATATATAATAAAAAGCAGAGCACCCTACTTAGTAATTAAAAAGGCGTAAAAAGATAATAATAAAAAGCACGTTTAAACTACTAAGCAAGCTTAGCAGTCTTAGCGTACAGCTTCTATACATATACAAAGTTTTTATAAAGAGGCTACTTAGAACTTTAGAGAAGATATAACTTTAGCGCAGCCACGCTATAAGCTATTTCTTCTCTACTATTTTAAGTTATAAACTACTATTTTAAGTTGTAAACTACTATCTAGATTGTTATAAATAACACAAGTTAATATATTAATAGGTACGTACTATTCTTTATAATAGTGGGATAAGAGTAATATATACTAGATACACTATTGCTCTATTGCCACATTAAGGTTATTGTAAGGGTGTCACTAGGGCACCCAGTAGGTGGAGAGACAGAATAGGATAATATTAGGAGGTGAGTGGTGATGAGACGAATCGCTACCCGCTCTCATCCGAAGTGAGGGGGTTTTTATCTAAACCCCACACTAGGCCATAAGGAGCCATAAGGCCCCATTCGGCCATCTTGGCGGCAGCAGTGCCTTACATTATCCCCCTTCTAGGATCAACCCGACCCAGGTTGCCCTAAGGGACCCAAGTATCCTATATTTTGCCTCCTGTACTCCAAAAGTAAACAGTTGCTACTCTTGCAACCGTGTAGCAACAGTTATTGCTGCTCTAGGCGATGTTATGCCATCAGGGTACTCTAGGGCACCTGACTGGTTTAGGAGCCAAAGGTGCTATTAAGCGAGGCTTGGCGCAGTTGTTTTGATTTCCGCCCGCCTTTGTACCATCCTTGTCCCTCGCGCCCCAACTAGTCAAGTTAGTATGTACCATCCTATCCTTATCGCCCTAATTCGCCCTAACGCGTCCTTTTACAGCAAGATAGCCACTAAGAAGACGCTCGCCGTTCAGCAGGCAGAGTCCGCGCGAAGGAACGCGTTCGTGAGGCTGCTAAGAAGCTCGTTAACCACATCAAGTAGGTATAGTCGTCCTTATAGGGTCTTCTATCAACTAATAGCTCCTTAGTCTTTTCAGGCCGTATGCCCAAAACCTTTGCGTCCATAACAGCAGCAATGCCCGTCGTTCGTCCAATTGTTATACCAAAAAACGCGCTCGTACTGATGCTAAGCGAGAGACTAAACAACGCCACCATAAGAAGGCCATCAAGCGCGCAACCCGCAAGGGTGGAACTCTAAAGCGCGACAAAGTACATAATTCCGCCTTTTGTCCTATTATAGCGTTTACTAACGCCTTCTTAGAACAAGTATAGACTAACACGTCGCTAGGAGTTTTGAGGTAACAGTGAAAGTCCGACTCGTGGCCATAGTCGCGGATAGTGCCTTTCTAGCTTCTCAACAGTGCTTTCGGCCCCTTTAGGGGCCTTAGGCTAATATGTGTGTGTATAGGGGACCTTCGGGGCCATTATGCCTCAGGGTCCCCAGAATTAACGGCTCCCTGTGGTTTAGGAGTCTAATAGGACTCAAATAGCGCCTTCGGGCAGGCGGTGACGCCTTAGAATATCGAAATTCCAGGTTCTCAGAACATTTTCTCTTGTTGTCTCTAAGTAATAAGGTAATGTGTTCTTATAGTCCTTTTTAGTCCCTTCTAACTGACCCTTAGAGATACCATAACTCTTCTAAGCTAACATTGCCTCTGCAACACCTTGCGCCATTAAACACCTCTGCAATTGCAGTAAAAAACCCTCTATAGGAAAAAATAGGTGAAGGTAGCAAGTGTACTTCCTGCAGTGGCCTACTGGTTGTATTGTTAACCTAAGTTATAGCTCTTGTCCACAAAAGGAAAAAGCTAAAATTTTTCAAAGAGGTTCTTTTATCCCCCTTCTGCAGTCGTTCGACCCAAACGAGAAGCCTTTGCACGCCGTCCTGGGATATTCTTTCTCTTCTAGAATTCTTTAATAGCGTTGGGCACTAAGATTAGTGCCTAGCTCCTATAAGTTCTCCTCTTTAGGGTAACCTTCCCATTTAATAAGGTATTCCCAGGTTCCAACTAACAACTGCCTGCTCTCAAGCACCTTTTCCCACATAGTATATGTCATCGCCGAACGTGCATAGGGTGTCCACAATAGGACCTGCTTAAGACTCAATAGCTCCCCTTCGTTCATATAGCTCTAGTAATAACACGTGGAAGACTAGGTGTGCGTTCAATCCTAGGAAGTTAACTTTATAGGCTTCTTTTCCTACAGGGTACTCTACTATGCCTAGCCCAACAAACTTCCAGTTAAGCTTGCGCTTAGGTCGCGCAGACTTTAGATGTCTAGTAGATATAAACACCTAATCTCCCAGTTTAACACTAAGGTGCTTTCTTTTCCTATCAGCGTACTGCTTTTAGTACGCATTTGCCACTGCAATCTTTGTTTTGCATTAAGTCTGCAACGCAATAACCTTTGCTACAATCAACGTGCCTAGTAGTGATTTTTCGTCACTAAGCAGTATTCTAGGCCATTCTGGCGCACAGGGATCCGCTCTGTAGTATGCGCAGAAAGGAGTTACTCCAGTTGTCGCATTTACGCTATCGTTATACGCAAACTCCGCAATTGGCAACCACCTTGCCCAATCATCCTGCTCTAGGCAGCAGAAACACCGAAGATATTGTTCAAGTGTCTGATTCTGCCTTTTAGTTTGCCTATTAGTCTGTAGATAATAGGCTGATAATAACACCCTCATGGTGTTAAGATAATAACAAAAAGAGTCCTAGTAGCGGGAGTTCATTATTAGACCTCTGTTTAATAAGATCGTCTTAGGAGTGCTATGCAACCTAACAACATCCTAAATCCAGGCTTCTGCCAAGTCCTTCGCATCCCAATCTGCCCTAGCAGGTATGTAATAAGCCATCTTTGTGAGACAGTCCACTATCACCAGAATAGCATTATAGACTTGGCCAAGTGTTTGGCTAGGGGGTAAGTCCACAATAAAATCCAAGGTGACGTCCTCCTAAGGGCCATTAGGTACTAGCAAAGGATTCAAAAAACCATAAGGTTGGTGCTAAGGCGCGATAGACATCCTGCACTTCAAATAGTCTCAGCAGTAGTCTTTAACCTCGCGTCGCATTCCCTTCTATTAGAAATATCTCCTTAGCTTCTCTAACGTCTTCTTCGCCCTAAAATGCCCTACTATAGGGCTATTATGACATGTCTAGAGGGCCTTCGCCTTCTCTGCGTTCGTTGTAAGCACCTTAATCCCATTCTAGTCTATTAGGTCTTCTTCTGCTAACTCCTCGCCCAACTATTAGAGCTAAGGTTTGTTTGGAGTCTTAGACTTATCTCTAGTCTCTAAGTCGGTTTTAGAGCTATTGTCTGTTAACGATACTAGCTCTTCTGCAATTGCTCTCCCAGGTCCGCGCCTTCTTAGCTGCCTTAGTTCCTAGAGTGCCGATTCCTGGGACCTTGTGATCGCACCAATCAATCGGGTAGTTAGTTTACTAAAGGTATCCCTGCTTAACAACGCTCCTAAAGGCTCCACATAAGTCTTGTTCCCTTTCTCTGCTAGGTGTTGCGCCTCACTCATATAGTTAGGGCGTCTTGATGGTCCATCCGCTAGGTTTTCCTTCCCTAGGCGGTGGATAATAACAAAATCGTACTCTGCCAGCCTCTTATAGATCCTAACCTATCAATAGCTCAACTTCTTCGTATCCATGAACCATCGCAAGTTGTTATAATCCGTGAGAATAGTAAACAGGATACTTAATAGGTAATATCGCCAATATTTTACGCTCCTATTAATAGCCAGCAATTCCTTTATTATGTGTATCGTATCAAAGTTGTGTATTATCTCTAGCTTCCGCGAAAAGAAACCAATAGGTCGCCACTGTGGGGTTCCGTCGAATTTGGGCACATTCTAGCTCAATATGCCAGATATTGCGCCACTTAAGGCATCTACCTCGAGCCTTGTCTCCCTATTAGGTTTAAAGTGCGCTAATATAGGCACCTTTATAAATGCGGCTTTCAACCTTTTGAAAGCTGCTTTCGCTTGCGCATCTAGGTGTAAGGGTTAGCTTTCCTTCCTCCTTTAAGCATGCCCGCCCTAGGCAGCACCAGACTCCTTCTAAGTAAGTTTAGTGAGGGGTAAGGCCACTCTTAAAAACCCTTTAATAAACATCCAGTAATAATTCATAAAACCGATGAACACCCTAACATCGCGCACCGTCTTAGGCAGTAGCCACTCCGTAATTGTCTTAACACAGTCTTTATAGACTCTCACTCCCTTTCGGCCAACAATATAACCTAGGTACTCTATCTCTTCCCAATAAAACTCGCACTTGCTAAGTTTAATATACAGCCTAGCTTCACGCAGCCTTTAGAGGACTTCTTTTATATGTTGTTTGTGTTCCTCTTCTATATCTAAGAAGATAAGTATATCGTCCAAATAGACAATACATATTTACATTAATTAGTCCCACTAGGACCTTATTAATATGTGCCTGGAATTGTGCCGGAGCATTAGTTAAGCCAAACGGCATTACTAAATACTCAAAATGTCCGTACCTTGTACGAAAAGCTGTCTTCCATTTGTCACCTTCCTTAATTCTTATCCTATAATACGCCTCCTAGATATTAAGCTTAGTAAAGAACTTTGCTTTTGCTAATCTTTCTAGAGACTTAGCAATTAAGGGCAACGCATAACAATTCTTAACAGTAATTTTATTAAGGCCGCGATAATCCACGCATAGCCTCAACATACTATCCTTCTTCTTCGCGAAGAGGATTAGTGCTCCAGCTAGTGACCTAGAGTGTTGTATCCAGCCTCTTCACAAGTAATCTGCGATATACTTGCGCAAGACACTTAGCTCGCCCTTAGACAAATTGTAGAGAGCGGCTAATAGGGTGGCTATTCCCTAGGGAGCAGATCAATACTTAGGTTAGTCGCAGAATGCTCCGCAAGCACCTCTAATTAATTACTATTCGCTACATCAGCGAACTCTCAGTATACCTACGGCATCATCGCCTCTACTAAGACCACAGATATCCTATCGCCTACATAGCCAATATAACACGCGTAAAGTTCTGCAGTTAAGTCTAACATTATTGAACTAAACTCTTCCGCGTCTTTAAGGGCCACTTTGGTATAGTTAGGCGCATTCTGCCGCAACTTTCCTTAGAACAACAATCGCCCTGTGCGAAAGTTAAGCTTTAGATTGTACGTGGAAATCCACAGTAATCCTAAGTACATCTCGTACTTCCTCAGGTCTGCTACTATGAACGGAACCTAGTGGGTCTCTTCTTGACCTCTAGCATCCACCAGGTGCACTTTAGCAACTGTGGATTTATAAACAGTAATATTCGCACTATTTGCCGCCTCTGCTATAAAGTCTGGCAAGGGCGTTACTATTAGATCTCTCTCCTTCGCAAAGCGAGCAGAGATCACGTTAAGTTCAGCGCCACTATTAATTAGTGCCTTAACTAAGCCTAAATCCCCTACTATAGCTTGTACTATTATCGCAGTTGGCCTCTTTAGGTAAAGCACGTCATAGAGCCTTCTAAGCTGCTTATTCTCCTTGTACTTAATAATAGTGGCCAACAGGATAGAGTCTAGTCCCGCCAGCCCTTGCCTTTTCCCAAGGACTCTGTTGCGTCCTTTAGGCGAAAAGGTAGGTCTAGATTCCTCTCCTTCTTGCAATTAGGAATAATATAACCTTTCTCGCCACAGTTCCAGCAAGTGACCTTAGGATTAACTTTATCCCTATCCTTCCGTGTTAAGCCAGACCACTTATAGTCCCTACGCTCCCTTTTGTCGCGTTTAGTCGCCTTCGGCGCCTCTGTGGGGGGCGACTTCGACTTAGACCTCTTTAATAGGTCTTTAGACTTGCCTTTGCCTTTAGCAGACCGTCCCTCCTCTTAGTAAAGACAGTTGGCAATCTCTTCCACTTCTATAAGAGTTTCTTTCTAAGAAGGTAGGTAATGCAGAACTTCTCTGCGCAACGTATTATTTATAGCAGCTATGAATTTAGCCACCCTATAGTGCTTGTTCTGCTCCTTAACCTTATCCTATAAAGGAAGTAAGTGATTGAGTAAATTAGTTAGGGACTGATTTGGCCTCTAGCGACAATTCTTTATCACCTTAAATGCTGTTTGTTGACGCTTTATTAAAGTACCTAGAGCGTTAAGCATCCGTTCTATTAACGTTTGCTAGGTAGGAGTCTATTCAGGATCTATTTGTTGTTGTTGGTTGCAATACAACTCGAATTAGCCTTAGAGATCCTTAGATAGGTATTGTCTGCTAAAGGTAACCTTACGACCTTCTGTAACAAAGCGGGAAGGAGCTTGTGAGAAATAAAACTTGCAGTCCCTTTTCTATTAATTATAATCGCGACAACCCTTGCGGTTATAGACATGTGGTGGAGGTGGTCGCGGTAATGTGCTTTGTTCGGCGGCCTGTGGGGCTAACGTGGCCATACAGTAGTGGCCATGAGCGGGGTAATAGTAAGCTTATTAAGAGCTGCGACGTCGCCAGCTTTATAACAACGTCGGATGTCTTTAATACGTTAGATTTCCTATTGTTCTTATTCCCTGCGTGCCTACTCTCGCAATTCTGCAAGACGAGCTGTCGTTTGGTTGGCTTCTGTCGTATTTAGTCCCGCCTAGGGTCCCTGCGAACCCTTAGAGCCGTTATCAATTTCTTCTTAGGAGTCTTCCCTAAGTTCTTCCACTTGTTCTCCTGCCTGCTTAATAACGCCAGCTTGCTACTGTGTACTCCCTAATAGACCGCTTAGCTCCTAACTTGCGGAGGCAAAGCGCCTATTAGATGCACGTGTCGCTATTGTGCTAGCGAGAATCCTATCGCTGCCTGTAGGAGAGCGATTCGAATGTAAGGGTGTCACTAGGGCACCTAGTAGGTAGAGAGACAGAATAGGATAATATTAGGAGGTGAGTGGTGATAAGACGAATCGCTACCCGCTCTCATCCGAAGTGAGGGGGTTTTCATCTAAACCCACACTAGGCCATAAGGAGCCATAAGGCCCCATTCGGCCATCTTGGCGGCAGCAGTGCCTTACAGTTATTCTTAACAAATCTCTTCTTATTTGCTATCTCTCTACGCCCTACTATCTATCTAGGTATTAATATTATTTCTAAAAAAGTACTTACTATTACTATAAAGTATACGCTAAAGATTTATACTACTACTATTAAAGAGGCTATTAAAGTAATTACGCTAGAGTTCTGTTCTGTTTAGATACTTATCTAGCGCGAGAGGTAAGTATACTTAACTATTTATAAGGCAGTCCTAGTATTGTCAGATATAGGGGTATTCTTGATGAGATGAGATGGGAAGTGGTATGGTTGATTGATGTTTTCTTCTTCTTGCGTCTTAGAGAAAGCTTGGCTATCGCGAGAAGTATCTATCTACTGTGACTAATCACTCAACGCCCGGGCCCACTCAACGCCCGTTTTTGCCGACAGAACTATCAACGCTCTACAACCTGTAGAGCGTCAAATATATAGTAAAATCACTAGATTTTTTGCAGGCGCACTCCTAGGAGCATGTAAAACTACCCTGTCTCGGCAGTCAATGCGCACCGTCACTCAATGCGCAAACCCAACATGACGCGCCCCAACTTTGACGCGCCCCAACTCCACCAATATGGACCCAATTAACGCCGCGATAGCAGCAATCGAAGCGCAAACTAGGAGAATTTTTATCATACAATAAAATCGCCAAAGAATTTGGTGTGTTGTACGCTCTACGTTGACGCGCAGGCACCAACGCGTCACGCAGGCGCGTACTATCACTGATGGTACACGTCGTCTACTCTATCCACAACAAGAAAAGGGGCTTCTACAATATATCACCTACCTTACTAAGCGTGGCCTTCCTCCTACACAGCAGATATAATACAAAATTTTGCTTCCTATATATAGCAAAAAGAGACGTTAGTATGTCCTAGGTTGATCGCTTTGTTAGGCGCAACCCTGACTCCTTAATCTTACGATAGACGACTGGGCTTGACAGTAATTGCTACAAGGCTGATTTAGAGGCAAAATACAGGCTCTAAGTTAAGCTTCTATATAAGAAAATTATAGAGTATAGTGTAGAGCCTTAGCATACGTACAATATGGACGAGAAAGGCTTCCTCCTTGGTATTACTGGCCGCTTAAAAAGGATCTTCGATAGGCCTCTATATGAGAGTCGCCAAGTAAGGCAATCTATACAGGACGGCAGCTGTGAGTGGATCTCGCTTATCGCATGTATATGCGCCGACGGATCTACTGTTGATCTAGCGCTAATCTATTGATCTGACGCCGCGCGACTCTACAATCAAGCTAGGTTAAAGAAATCAACGTCAATTCTTACAGAGTCTTTATTACCTTATTAACCTCTGGATAGTTAAATAATAAGATAGGGCTTTAATGGCTTAAACAGGTGTTTGATCGCTGTACAAAGGAGAAGGCTTAACGGCAGTAGCGACTCCTAGTCCTTAATGGGCATAGATCTCACGTTACTATGGATTTTATTAACTACTGCAATTAGAATAAGATCCTCCTTGCGATATTTCCCCCTCATGCGACTTATACGCTGCAGCCTCTCTGACGTCTGCGTATTTAAGTCTCTCTCAGCTGCCTACTCTGACGAGCTCTCCGGATACCTGTATAGGAGCCAAGGACTGTTAACAATCGCCAAAAGAGACTTCTTTACGCTATTCTGGAAGGCCTGGACGACGTTAGTTACGCCGCAGTTGATTACCAAAGCTTTTGAGTGTACAGGTATCTCGCCGCCAGATCCAACGCCTATCCTTAAAAGGTTTAACAAAGAGACTCTGCCAGAGCCAGAATTACTAGTAAGCTCTACCTTAGTACTTAGCGCGCGTTAGATTGGCGTAAAATAGAGCGACTGTTACGCTCCACTGTAAAGGATATCGCGACTGAGGAGTCGCGTAAGCTGAGCTAGACGATACACTCAATCTCTGTACAAAAGCAGCTCCTAGAGCATGAAAATAAGGGTCTCCGAGAAGCTCTTGCAAACCAGAAAGAAACGGCGTCAAATAAAAGGCAAGACTCTGCCCTTAGAGCAATCTAAGGAGTGGCATGGAGGAGCAGTTTTCTGGTCACCTGCCCGCGTACAGAGGGCGCGTAACTCGCTTAGCCAGTAGGAGGCTGAAAAACAACAGTTACAACTCCAAAAAGCTCAGCAGCAAGAGATCTATATAGCTAATAAACAGCTTAAAGCTCGTTTACAGCAGGAGAAGCGCGTTGAGCGGGAAGAAGCAGCTAGAGATGCGCGCGCCAAGGAGAAAGCTGATCAAGCTGCTGAGCGACGCCTCCGTTAACAGGCTCGCAAGACTCAACAACAACTTCAAAAACGTCTCAAAATTGCTAAAAAGGGAAGTCAGAAAGCTTTAAAAGCTACTTATACAGTTACAAAGAGGAAGAAATCTACGCCAGCACCTGTACGCGTTGATGCGGCGGCATCTGCGCCATCAACGCCATTATCGCGCTGTGGCCGTATAATCAGAACACTAAGCAGATATCTATAATCTGACTAGCTAGCAATTATCTATAGCTCTATGAGAAGCCAACTCTAGAAAATCTCGCGCGATAAAAGCTTTTGTGTAGAGCTCTATAGCCTCATATTGCTGGCTGAGCGATTACGTTGGGGTTGCGCATTGAGTGACGGTGCGCATTGACTGCCGAGACAGGGTAATGCGCAACGATAAATTACTTGCGATAACGCTGTGGGAGCTGTACTGTACGGGTGCGCGTAGCTCTAGGGGGTGAGGACACCCTCTCTTCAGTAGACTCCTGATCAACAACAATAGTCTCAGATCTCTTAGGAGCTCGTTTTTTTTTGGTGTACGAGGTTTGACGCCCCGTCGGTTACCCCCCTCAGATAATTGTATATCACCTTTGAGTTGCTTTTCAAGCTGCTTTTGGAGCTGCTTTTCAGCTCGCTCAAGAGCCTTAGCCTCCTTTGCTTGCGCCCTCAGTTCTCGCGTCGCCAACCTCTTGCGCGCTCTCTCCTCTTTAAGAGCTTGTTTCTCCTGCTTTTTAACGAGCTTCTCTGATGTTGTGACTCTAAGAGTTGTTGTTGTTGAAGCTTTTTATTAGCCTCTATTTCCTCCTGCCTCTTGCGGGCCCTCTGAACTTTGGCAGGTGAGTAAAAGACAGCACCACTATGCCAACCCTTAGGTTTATTAAGTAGGAGAGGCTTGCCCACGTTGGCGGCGCCTCTTCTTATTGAAAAAAGCTTCCTCAAGCTTGTTGTATTGGTGTTGAAGGATCTGGTATTTGACCTTAAGCTGGTGATAACTTTGCGATAGCTGTTTGCGCTCTTTGGCGTGGTCCTCCGCAACAACCTCCTTTAGTATTTGCCGTACTTTACGCCAATCAGAATTAGAGAGGTTTGACGAGCTACTACGACTTGATCTAGGGCTCTCTTGCTCTGCGACGAACTTTTTGAGTATATAGCGTCTGGGTTATAAGGCGACAACCTAGTACACTCAAAAGCTTTGAGTATTGTTGATTCTTGAAAGGCTTTTTGCCAGGAGGCGTTAAAAAGTCGATAAAAGTCGCGTTTAGTGATTGCTGAGAGGCCCTGGCAATTGTACATAAACTCGGAGAGCTCTGTACTATACGCAGTGCTTAGAGGCTTGAACATCGCCACATTAAGTGGTTGTAGAGTGTGGGTAGCGTGTGGGCGGAAAGGTTGTGAGGAGTATTTTGTTGTTATCATAATACGTGATAAATTTGCATGCTGACGTAAGAGTTGTGGCCATCCAGGATAAGTAGTCGGTAGGTAGGCTGTACGAGCTTTCTCCTTGGTCTCGCGATCAAATACTTGTTTAAGCCACGCTAAACCAACCTCATTGTTGGTCCACCCACTTGGTGAGCTCGTAAAAAAGGCCTTGTGGAGTTTTGGATCAAAATCTTGAAGCCATAAGTCTTGTATATTGCCTGTAGTAGCCTGATAAATCAAGGCTGGCGTCAACGAGGTGCCGTCGGCGCAAATACAGGCAATTGTTGTTATCCACTCTCTATTGCCGTCCTGGAGCATTTGCTTATAAGGGCCCTCCTTATACATTTGCCGTGAGAACACTCTTTTTATCTTGCTGAGGATTCCAATCAAGAACCCCTTTTCATCCATATTGTATATATATGGCGACTGTCGATACCGTACTGGGTCATTTTCTCGCCTAAAAGCTTGAAGTATAAGGCGTATTTGGTAGCAGAATCGGCGCGGTGGCGACAGGCGTCGATACCAGTAGTCTATCGCGATATATAAGCTCAATATTATGCCGGGCAATATAGCGAGAAACCCAGTTTCTTCCTGGCTCTTTTCCAGCGATCTCTGTCGCGAAATTTCGAATCATTTGCCTTGTAGGGGGCAACCCTCTCTTACAGAGCTTATATATGTAGTTTGTAAGCTCTTTTTCTTGTGTAGTGTTGAGAAGTTTCTTCTCCGTATTCTCTAGGCGCGAGCGCTGGCGACCCTGCGCGCGCCTTGATAAAGTTGACCGATTAACACCACCGTACAATTCTGTAATTCTGGTGTAAATTACGCTTTTCGCCTGATGGTAAGCTTTCGATTGTAGCAAGCGCAGCCTCCATATTGTTAAAATTGGCTGAGATATGAATTTTGGCAATTGTGGTGGCTTTTCTGATTTTCGGGCATTGAGTGGGCCTGGGCGTTGAGTGATTAGTCATAGTAGTGCTAAGACACACTAGTACTATTTGGGATAGTACAGGGGCAGTGCAAAACAGTGGTGCGCTAGCCTCTTTTAATTTTATAGTGAAAACACTGTGATTTACACTAACTACTAGTGTGTAAAGGCCATATAATTGGACACACCTACCCACCATAATTTATAGTGAAATCACAGTGATTCACAGGGACTATCTATCTAACACACCCCCTTAGCTTAGAACTATCCTAAGCTGGACCTAATTCTTCGCAACTGTACTATAGCTTATAGTCTAAAAGCTTCCATCCTATATTCTAATTTGTCCAGGTCAACCTCTTAGTTGGTAATTCTTTCCCTAACGTCTTTAAGTCTAAGTTAATTAACGAACTTAGTCTATTTGCTAGCTGGCAGAGCCTTTGTAAGACTATCTGCTGCCATTTCTTCTAATTATTAGTACTAGACTTTAATAGCTCTATGTACTACTTCTTATTAAAGCTAATAATTGTGTATATTAACGTGCCTAAGCTTTGTTTGTAACTTGGCAATTTCTTTAGTAATAAGTTAGATAGTTTGTTAATTGTCGCAATTAATAGTGATTGTTAAGGATAAGAGTTTGATTTTATTTGTTAGTTTAAGTTTAGCAATTAACTAAGCTGTAAAGAGTGCCTTCTTTGCAACCTATAAGAGTGCTAGCAACTTAGCTTTAGTTGTTAAAGTGGTAATAGTGTCTTGTTTGTTTGCCTTTTAGGCTACAAGACTATTAAATAGCTTAATAATGTATCCTTATAAGCTCTTTCTATTAAGGTTATTGTCTGTAAACAACGCGTCGCTAGTAACTTTATAGGTGTCTGCTCCTCTAAAGCGTAACCCTAGTAATTAGGTGGAGGATAGGTTATAGCAGTACGCGATTGGCGGCGTTGTAATAGTTATTGCTAGGATTAATAAGAAACGCGATAGTTAGGAGCTTGCAAAAGCAATATCTAGGCGCGTAGTTACTATAGCGCGTATAGGATTAATCCTATCTTTTTGCTAGTATTAGTTAATCTTTGCCTTTATAGCGAGTCCTTCTTAAGGTAGCAGTTTAACTGCTAATATTAGGGTTTTGTGTTTAAGGTCGCGTTGGTCGATAAGGCGACTAATCTTGTCTATATAGGACGCCTGTAATAGCCAGAGTTGCCTACTTACACGGCCTCTAACAATTTCAATTCCTAGAAACTACTAAAGATTGTTACCTCTAGTAAGGGTGAACTTTGTACTTATCTTTTTTATTACTGCATTAGCAGCGTGTTTCTAATCCCTTAAGTAGGCGATAATAAGGTTATCTATATAGAAGAAAATAATAATGCTGTCTTTAATTATATAGCAAGGTTTATGTGGGACTATAGTAAAACTAAGATCCTTAAGAGCACTAGTAAATTCTCTCTGCCACAGCAGTGGTGAGATTCGAAGACTATATAGTGCCTTGTGCAACTATAGGATAGTGCCTAATTAGGTATAATCTTGTGGCATTCTTATATAGAGTTCTCTGTCTAGTTTCGCGTGGATAAAGGCGTTAGTGACGTTGTACTAGCTGAGTTCTAGGTCGTACCAAGCCGCCATAGACATAAGTAGGTGAAATAATCGTCCTATAAGGGTTGCGGCGTAGGTGTCCTAAGTAGTAAGGTGGCGTTGTTAATTTCCGCGCACTACTAACCTAGCCTTGCACTTCTGAAATTAATAATATTTGTTAAGTTTGTAGGTATATACCTACATACAGTTAAGGATTTAGTAGCCGCGTGATCGCACTAGGGCAGTAGGCACCTTACTTTAAGACCTTATTTCTTTTGTGGCTTTATAGGTGTAATTGCTTAGCATCCTTTTTTACATATTAAATAGCAGATAATTGTTTAACTATGTTCTGCAAGATAGAGGTTCTAGTATTTAACTTTAATAGGGTTTCTTTCCTACTATAAGCATATAGTTAAATTGCGCCTTGTTAAGTAGCTTCCCCTTGTATTTGCCTCTACCCCCTGCCTGTGTTCTAGCTAGGAAAGCGGCTGCCTATAGCACAGCGCGTTGATCTAGCTATAGTAATCTAAAGGGAAATTGTTCATGTTAATCGTGTTTAAGGCTCGCTATTAATTGGGCAAGCAGTGCGACAGGCGGAGGTGTCGCTAGTGGTGTTAGGTAGGTGTAATTAATCTTCCTCCCTTAATAGTACCCTAGAGCATTATTATTATCCTTATAGAAGTTAGTGATCGACTTATTCTTGTATAAAGACTTGGTGTTTTCGTGTTCTAGTGATGAGGGCGGTAGGGTAGCTCCACTAATCGGGTCCATGCAGCAATCTCTTCATAAGTGCTATGCATAAGGTTGTCTAATAGGTCTTCTTCTTTACCTAAGAATACTAATTTTTATTAAAGATAACGTCTTAGGTACTAATAACTTTCCTAAGTGGAGGTATCTATATTCTCTAGATGTTTGTTGATTGGTAGCCCACTAGGTATCCAATCCATGCTTTTAGATCTAACCTTTAGAGCTTGCTCTTACTGTGTTTTATATTGTTAGTTATAGCGAAGGCTTTATAGCTATAGGCCCTAAGGTAAGCCTAGTTTAGTTTCTTTATTTAAGTGATAATGCTATTTTAGAAAGCAACTGTTATAAAGAATACTTTGTGTAGTAATTGCTATTAATTAGCGTAGTTTGGAGATCGATTGTATAGGTATACAGCCACTCGTGTGATTTCTAGCTATAGTGTCTAGGGAAGGTTGGCGTTAAGTCGCATTGCACGACTCTTCTCCTTAATTACATCCCCTAAGCGTTTAGCTCCTCTATTTTGAGCTTAGGTATTAGGTGCTGAAGGCTCGATAACAATACCTTTACTAACACACTATCTATAAACGTCTTGCTTAACTAAGAAGATCTTATTGTCTAATTTAATAACTTTAACTATTATCTTAAACTGTACTTTTATAAATAGTACAAATTCCTTTAGTAGTTTAATAATTGTTTATTCTAGTTAGTTGTCTTTAAAGTAGAAATCCTAAGCTATGCCTAAGAATTGATTAGTGATAAGTATTTGGCTTTTCTTGCTGGTAGAGCACTTATCTTCGAAGTTGTGAAAGTCTATAGCAACTCTCTTACTAGGACTATTATTAATTTATTTGGCCTATTGTCTAATTTGTTGCTTAAGCTTTAATCTTCCGCAAGCATTGCATTAGACTATAGTTAGTCCTTTAAGGCGCACCCCCTTATAGTAATTCACTGTGTGTTCTAGCGCCTAAGGACCTAGGTGGCCTAGTTGTTTGTGCTATGTGTTGGCGTCCGCCTTCTGCGCTTGTTGTGCGGTGCGCGTAGTAATCTTGTGTGTGGCGCGTACGTACTATTAGGTATAGTATAATTTAGTGTTAGTGTTTCTCTAAACTCTAGTACCTATTAATTGTGTATTTCTTAAAGTTTGGCGAGGATTGTATTGTCCCTTCTTTTAATTATTATTAGATCTGCTAGTGTGTCCTACTAGAGGCCTTGCCTATAGAGTAATTGGAAAGACACTAGGTTGCATAGCAGATTAGGGCAGTAGGCGACGTTATCTAGCCTTATTACCCTATTTCCTTGTACACTCTTAACGTGTAGATGGACACTCCTATATCCCCTAATTTATACTTATGTTGAGCCCGCCTATATAAAGTCTTCTGGCGATAGTGGTCGCAGCGTAACAAAACAATCGATATTATTAAAAATGTGGCAAGTTGTGCTAGAATTAAGAATTGCAAAGTAACGTAGTGGGTATGTGTTTAGGTCTAAGTAGTAGGAGGCGGCATTAAAGCTCGCTGAGAGGATGGTAATTTGTCTGCTATCTAGTTATTTATTGTTAGTAACTTTAGTGATTTAAGTTAGAGTAGAGGTGCTTGATTGTTTAATTCTTGGTGTCTGTGATCTTAGAAGCTTTACGGATCTTATGCTTTCTATAAGCGCTAGGTCATTCTCTATCCTAAATTTTATTAGGGCAACTATTGCTGGCTTTGGTTAAAACTATTTAGGTCGTTTCTTAGGGAAAGTGTAAAAGCAGTCTTTTAGATTATAGCGTTGTTTATAAGCAGGGCACTTAAGGTTTAATCCTTCTTAGCCACTAACTGCTATTAGCTTATTATCTGTAATTGTAGACTGCTTAGATTTGGCTTTAGAGCCAGCTTTCTTGGCGCGTGATCTGCCTCGCTTAAGTAATGCTGCTTTATCTATAGGATAGGCGTCCCTATCTGTGGTCTAGGTGGTTGCACCACTATTAGCGAGAGATAGTCCTATAATAGCAAAAGCGCCCTTTTATTTGCCCTTAATTAGGTGCTGCATTACTATGTGTGTTCTTAGAAGAGTTTTACTATTTCTTTTCTTCTAATAGTATAATCCTTGCTCCTATTCTAATAAAAGGTTGTAACCTAAATAGGTGCAATGTTAGACACTACCTTTATAAAATCCTTCTTAACTAAGTTAGGCTTTCTAGAGCTCTAGGACTCTGTTAAACTCAGCTTCTATAGCTGCATAATTGTACTTAGCAAGCTAGGTTGCCTATAATTTAGCAGTCCTTATTGGCTTAAGGGCATCTTAATACCTGGCCCTTGCTTATTGTTCTTCGTTATCTTGGTCGGTCGGTCGACCCCAACCATAATTGTGAGGTTCTTAATCTATTATCTAATTAATTAATCTAGTATGCAGTAATTAGTCTGCAAGTGTACCAAGGTTATTAATTATATAAGGGTAACTAGTTTGTTTAGGTTCGCCTTCTTATCGCGGTATGCGCGGTCGAGTATCTTAAAGGTTTTGAGTTAATTCTTATAGTAGTTCATATCCTTATTGTAACCCTTTAGACCAATTTGCAATAGCTGCAACGGCAGCGTTGGACATTTGTTAGGGTTAGTTGGGTGTGCGTTGGTAAACACGCTATTTGGTTAATAGAAAACCAACGTCTGATGCCGTTGGCATAATTAGTTTGATCGTAGGTTTAATAGGTAGGGCTAGGTCGATAAGATCCTAGACCTCCAGTGATTGGGCTTAGGCTTTGATTTGCCTTAGCTATAGTGTGTAGTTTAAATAGTTGGTTAGGATCACTATAGAAACCCTAAGTGTTAATAAAGATATAATAATTGGTTTGATTAAGGCAGTAAGACTCTTAATTGTTAGATATAGGGGTATTCTTGATGAGATAAGATAGGAAGTGGTATGGTTGATTGATTAATGTTTTCTTCTTCTTGCGTCTTAGAGAAGCTCGGCTATCGCGAGAAGTATCTATCTAGTGCTAAGACACACTAGTACTATTTAGGATAGTATAGGGGCAGTGCAAAACAGTAGTGCGCCAGCCTCTTTTAAATTTCACAGTGAAAACACTGTGATTTACACTGACTGCTAGTGTGTAAAGGCCATATGATCGGACACACCTACCCACCGTAATTTATAGTGAAATCACAGTGATTCACAGGGACTATCTATCTGACAAGTATACTAGTTAGGTTACTAGCTTATTTAGTTTATAAAGAACCGTAAGATTAAATTTCTACTTTAGTAAATATAATTACTTCTTATTAGTAATAGAATCTAGTAGGGGATATAAAAGAAATATAATAAAGTTTTTATTAATAAGCTCTAGTGTGGCAAGAGTATTGCGTAAATCTACAAGATTCTCCTTATATTATTATACTATTAAGTTGGCTTATCTAGCGCGCAAGCGTAGATAACTAATAATAGTAGTAGTAATAAGCTAGGTAGGCTATATATATAGTATAAGTGAACCTTACGTTAGTGCTAGAAGCTTATAGGTATTAGGGGGTGCGAGTAAGTTTAAAGTTTAAACTATTATCGCGTTAACGTATTTAATATTAGTCTTTAATTAGAATTAGATACTATATATAGTATATATAACCTTCTATCTTAATCTACTTTAACTTTAAACTAAAAAAAAGTTTAAAAAAGGTATTTGGCAAGCCGACTAATTAAACTATAATTTAAAATTTATAATATATATTAAGTATAATAAAACTTTTCTATTAGTATATTAATATTTATTTCTAGTTCTTTTATAACCTATATATACTTACTAAAGCTAAATTATACTTTTTAATATTTTTACTTTTATAAAAAAAATTATATTTTGTTTAAATTTATTATAAGAAAGGCTACCACCGCATTTTTTTATAATTACCTTTTTTACGCTCTTTTAATTACTAAGTAGGGGACTCTACTATGTTTATTATATTATTTAAGATAAAAGCCTTTATCGCTCTACTTCTAGATAGATTTTATTAACGCTATAAAAGGCTACCTTACTAGTAGTAAATAACTTTAAAAATACTACTCAGGATAATAAATACGTACTAGCTAATATTAATAATATTATAATTTTAACTACTTTTACTTATATTAATACTACTTATTATAAATATCTTAATAGATAGACAGTTTCTATAAATTACTATAATTTTACTATAAATTATAGTAGGTAGGTGTATCTAATTATATGGCCTTTATATACTAGTAGTTAGTGTAAATTATAATGTTTTTACTATAAAATTTAAAAGAGGCTAGCGTACTACTATTTTACACTACCTCTATACTATCCTAAATAGTACTAGTGTGTCTTAACACTAGATAGATACTTCTTATAATAGCTAAGCTTCTCTAATAGACACAACACAATTAATTAATTAACTATACTACTTTCTAGCTTATCTTATTAAGAATACCTATATATTAATAATTACGAGTCTTACTACCTTAATTAAACTAATTATTATATCTTAATTAACACTTAGAAATTCTATAGTAATTCTACCTAACTATTTAAACTACACACTATAGCTAAGGCAAATTAAAGCCTAAGCCTAATTACTAAAGGTTTAGAATCTTATTAACCTAGTCCTACCTATTAAACCTACAATTAAACTAATTATGCTAATAGCACTAGATATTAGTTTCTATTAACTAAACAGCGTATTTACTAACGCACACCTAACTAACCCTAATAAATATCTATTACTACTATTATAGCTATTATAAATTAGTTTAAAGAGTTATAATAAAGATATAAATAGGGTGCTAGCAAATTAAAGAATTATATATTAATAAATTAGATATTTTTTACAATTACGTAGTAGGTCTAGATGTAAGATTAAAGGGTTTATTAATGAATAAGTCCATATCTTGATAATGCGTAATGTTGGTTGTTGTTGTTCTTGAGGGTGTCCTCCCTCTAGAGGTCTGCTTGTGCGCTGTTTTGGTTCTTGGCTAATCCTCCATACTATCCCTATTTGGGTAGGGGCTGTTTCATCTCTCTCCTGCCACTCACAATAGTTGTTCGGATCACCTATCCAATCTGACACTAGAAGTGGGGCGTAGTAGTGTGCGTATAGATTAGGTTACTAATAATAATAGTAACAACAACAACACGTAGAAACTTAATAACTAAGAGTATACTTTCTCTCTTAGGCTTAGTTAGTAGAAAAAGACTATAAAGAGTAGGTAGATAGTAGGGCTAGATATGTGAGTTAACGTGTGTGTGCCGCTATAGAACACCTATAGTAAGTATATATTACTTAAAGAGGACCTGGCCTTCTCTACTACTATATTAGTATATAGTGTTTTATAGTAATAGTAGTAATATTTAGAGCAAGCTAGTAGAATAGACGTTTGTGAAAATTTAGCTAGCGACTTTATTATAACTTTGCCTAAGGCGTAAGATCGCATCTTACCTAAAACTACTAACCTTTTATATTATTATAGTATGAATTTTAATTATCCTTGCCTGAGTGGTAAACATAATAAGTATGAACGACTCCACGCACCTTTGTTGCCCATATCTAGAGAATTTATTCTAATACTTTAACTTCTTAATTTCGAATTAGAACTATGGGCGATTTTAGAAACTTTACACCCTCTTTTACAAAGACGTTTACCTAATAATAGAAATAAGCAGATACGTAAGAATCTATAATAATTACTAGCGATTCGCAATTCTAATTGCATCTTGTTATTTTAGCTCTAAACTCTTACGCCTAATTAGCGCTTTAAGGCTCTAGTGTTG
This sequence comes from Laburnicola sp. JP-R-44, assembly GCA_009805535.1. Classification (NCBI taxonomy): domain Eukaryota; kingdom Fungi; phylum Ascomycota; class Dothideomycetes; order Pleosporales; family Didymosphaeriaceae; genus Laburnicola; species Laburnicola sp. JP-R-44. The sequence goes on from SELF01000006.1 coordinate 438,254, forward strand.
TCAGATTAGAGCCGTGTTGCCGAACAAGGGCACGTGGTCGGCTCCACCCTCTAAATTAGACCTCGAGCCAATAAGTCACAGAACACACACAAAATATAACTGTTCATCTATCTTATCTATTAGACCCCTATCTTAATAAGCTCAAATAGTGCTTAAATCTAACAATTAAGAGTCTTACTGCCTTAATTAACCCTAAGAAAAGACAATGTCGCTGTCAACGCTTCGCGACTTAACGATTGTGTTAACCGATTACACCAATTATACACTATAGCTGCTGCAGCTAAAAGCGCGATGCGAGCTAATAGATATATGGCCTATTATTAGTCCAGATGGAGCCAAACTCCCACGCGAAAAGCCGACACCGCCGTCGCCGCTAGAAATAGCGAGTTACTAGCCAATTATCCGCGTAAACGACAACAATCAACAAAACCCTCTAACGCGCCTATTAGAGCTATTAAATTCAGGCCTTAAGGCATATAAGGAGGATATTAAGTTCTATAAGATACAGCTTAAGGACTATAAAGATTAAGGACAAGGAATACTAAGAGGAGAGAATAAGTCTTAAGAAAGTAGTTATTTATATCTAATTAACTGTATCGCAACACCTGCAATATAAACTACTACAAGCCTAGAGAGTAGATCTGGCAATAGATTAAATCTCTAACGTAGACAGTAGGCGTTGATAAGGAAGATAAGCGGGATAGGGCGAGAGCGTGATACCTACAGGCTCTTAAGCCGATAAGACAACCCTTAAACTGGAATACCTGGCTAACTAAGTATAATTAGGCAGCTACAGAAGCAGAGAGACGAATAATGTTGCTAAAGTACAATTAATCTATAATACTATAAAGGACTTCCTAACTGCGATTATGAAGGCTGCCCCCACCTAGGGCGTGTCCTTTTAAGAAACTGGACGCCGAGACGCAGATATGACAAGAAAGGAGATAATGAAACGCTTCTAAGAACATATGGGCAATACTCCACCTAATTAAGGGCAAACAGCATAGGGGCGCCTTTGCTGCTAGTGAGCTATCTCTCGCTACCAGACTTGCTACCAGTCAGTCTATTCAGTTCGGACTGACTGAACTGACTGAATCTTGGCAGTCAGTTCAGTCAGTCTTCGTTCCGTCCAGATATCAGTTCAGTCAGTCCAGAGGCCTCTGGATATTAGTTTAGTTAGTCTAGAGACCTCTAGACTAACTAAACTAACTAAATTAGACTGAATTTAAAGCTGTGTTTTGCAGTTACAATAGCAACTTCTAGTGTTGCTTAGAATATAGTTTGTTAATGCAACTAAGCTGGGCGCTAGGCTTAAATAGGAAGGCACTAGTCCTGTATAGGTTAAATATAATCCCTGAGCCAATCAGGCTCTGCTAATTGCGCTACAGCCATATGGCCGCCTTGACGCGTCGCGCCCGCTCCAGTAACCTAATGCGACAACAACTCTCGCCGCTAGATATTTTAGTGTACTTTATATCTACTCCTTTAAACTTTAAGCCTTCGCCGCCTTATCGAACGCGATAAGTGTAGTTCTCCTCTACTGTTGCTATTAAACGCGCCTACTGCTGGGGATACTGCGAGCGAGGCTTAGCCTAACGAGCCTGTGGCAATACATACGGACTTACCTAACGACAACAACTATTATGTTAGGCTTGATTTTAAGCGCGTGCCGTACCTAGAGCGACGCTAAGCAGAGCGCGCAGTCGCGGCGCAGTAAGAAGCTAGATCTACCGCCACGGCTGGGGCGTATGGCACCGCAAGCACAAGAAGAATTATTAGCTTTGCCAGATCTGCTACAAGCAACGGCGGCAACAGGAGGCCTACTACGAGGCTGATAGCACTACGAACGCCGGTCGACACCTCTTAAGCAATAGGCCTGGGCACTCACTTGGACCTAACGGACCTATACCAATTGCTAGCCGGGAGGGGCGCGCGCTCGCAAAATCACAAGTCCACATAATGAGGTCTAGAGGTGTAGAGGTCTCCTAGGAGGTTGCTAATGAGATAGCGGCAAGCTTTTTATCCTCTTAGTTTTAAGACGCCCTAAAGGACTAGGTAATTGCTAACAAACTAGAGCCTACGCGTAATAGAGAGTCCGCAGTTTTAAAATATAATTGCGGCCGCAAGTCCCCTAGCGGAAGCCCTCCTTTGGCGTAGCCACTAGACGCTCCGCGATCATATTATTGCTAAGTACAACGCGTACGTACCCGCCGTTGCCGCCTACCTTCGCGAAGCCCGGTCGCTTATACATGTTTCCTTTAACAACTGGACCTCAACTGGCGGACAGTACGCTTTCACCGGCCTCTGCGTACATTACCTTAACGGCGAGGGCAAGCTAGTTGACCACTTGCTCAGGTTGCCTAAGCTTTATAGGGCGCACACTGGCAATAATATTGCCTTAGTAGCGGCAACAATACTATAGCTATTTAGTGTTAATAACACAAGCGTTAGATACTTTATACTTAATAACGCAAGCAACAATAATACTGCGGTTAAGTCTTTAGTAGAGGAGTTCAACTTTACTGCAAGCGAGCGGCGGCTGCGCTGCTGCTGCCACATCCTTAACCTAGGCGCGCAGTTAGTAATTTGGGGTAAAGATCGTAGCGCGTACGAGAACGACGCCGCTCACCTTAACGACGAGGAGAAGTACAGAAGTACATGGATGAGTGGCGTAAGTACGGCCCTATTGGCGTCCTTTTTGACGTAATCGCGTCCATCTGCACGCCGCAAACTCGACAGCTATTAGAGCGCCTACAGCATGACGAGGCAGAGGCGATAGGCGTTATAGCCAGACTTGTCAACAAGCAAGTAACTTGCAAGCCTTGCTTGTTAAACTTGGGTAATAAACCAATTCAAGCAAGCTAAGTTCGCTTATACAAATTTACCAAGCAATTCAAGTTTTAATAGAAAACTTGCTTGGTAAACTTGAATAACTTGGGTGTTTGGGCTGTCTTAGAGTTGATTTTCGTGAGGTTTTCAAGTTACTAGTAAAAGCGATTTCGCGATAGTTTTCTAGTGTTGAGATTAGCTTAGTCAGCTCCAGCCACCTGATTTCGCGCGTTCGTTTGAACTTACCGCGTACTTGTTGCTCTACAACGCCTATCCTAGTGCCCACCCCGGTACTTTGCTGCCTCTTTTGCTGCCTTATAGCCCATCATGCCCGTCTCTAGAGCTGCTAAAGCTGCCGGCAGAGGCAGCAAACGCGCTGTAGGACACGCCGAAACAACCCCCGACCCTCCCTCTAAACGCGCCCGCGTCTTCCACGGCAAAGGCAAAAGACGCGGCAACAAGCTCCCTAACGTGCCAAAATGGATGCGATCAGACGGCCTAAACAGCGCGGACTGGGCGGTGATTACAGAGTATATTGACGCGCTTAAGCCGCTCAAAGACGCCACAAAGCAGCTTGAAAGTCGTGGTAAGTCAGGCAGGTTTGGCGCGCTTTACTCAGTTATCCCAGTCTTTGAAACGCTACTCCACGAGCTTAAGCTGCGCGTTAAGCAGTATGAGAGCGTCAACTTCGAGCAACCTGGCGCTCCGGAGGATCATATACCCCATTAACCTTCGCGCTGCCTGGGCTAAAGCCGATGACTACTACGCCAAACTTGACGCAAGTCCTTACCCGTACGCCGCTACAATCCTCCACCCATACTACAAGCGCTACTGTGATCGTAGCTGGCGCAAAAAGCCAGACTGGTTGGCAAAAAAAAAAAAAAAACGCTGCGTTTGAGCAGCTTTGGCGGCAATACAGGCCAACCGACGCGCCAAAAAAGCAGCCCAGCTGCGCAGTCTAGCGATCTCGAAGACGCCATTGCCGCGATAGCTGACGCCGACGATAGCGACGACAACAACGAGGACATAGATGAGTATAAGCGGTGGAAGAAAAGAAACTGGAGCTAAAATGGACGCGCGAGCAGCTCAAAGATGGTTGCTGCCCTATCCGTTACTAGATTGAACTGGCGCTAAAATACCCCAATTTATCGCGCTTAGCAATCGACGTTCTAACAATCCCCGCCTCCAGCTGCAAGTGCGAGCGCCTCTTCAGCGAGCTTAGTGATCTATTAGAGCTAAAAAGACGCAAAATTAGAGCTTAGTTACTAGCAGCTTTGCAATATATTCAAGCTTAGCAGCGAGCTAGTTTCGAACGCCCAGCTAACAGTATCGCTAAGAAGCTTAAAGCACTAGTTACTAACAATAAGCTAGGCCAGCAATATAGGATATGCAACTAGGAGTTGTCTTAGCAGTAATTTGTACCTACTTCGACTCTATACAATATAAATTCTATTAAGTAAGCAAGCAAGTCTTAAGCAATTAGCACACAAAAACTTTACCCAAGTCAAGCAAGTTAAGTTCCTAAGAAGCTGGAAATACAAGCAAGTCAAGTTCAAGCTCGAAACTTGCTTAACTTGCTTGTTAACAAGTCTGGTTATAGCTAACATCTGGCAAAACTTGTTAAGCCTATTAAGACGCGCTAGAATAGCTATTTCGACACTTTTGTGCGCGCAGCCAAGCTACATAGTCCTATTAACAGCTATATTAAGTTCAAACTTAAGGAGCACAGCGCCGCAACAGCACCATTACGACGCCAGAAGAACCGCGAGCAGCTGCCTACTGCGCAGCCGCGACTATATGTACGCGAGGGCGGCCTAAGCGGCAAGGACTAGGCGACAATTATGGAGTATATCCAACTCCTTGAGCTATTTGCGGAAGCTACACAGCTGCTTAAAGGCCGCGGCCGACACGGCCGCCACGGCGCTATATAGGAGGTTTTAGTAACGTTTGAATGGCTTCTTGACTAGCTTGAGGCTCTCAAAGACCGCCTTAAGGACATTAATTACGAAGATCCTGACGCGCCCGAAGACTATCTTGTTACGCACGTTAACCTTGCGCATAGTAAGCTTACTAAGTACTACAAAAAATTCAATAACGCGCCTATTTACTACGCCGCTATAGTCCTCCACCCACACTACAAGAACCACCTTGCGGCGCTCTAGAAGGTGCCTAACACCTATATCACCACCCGCGACGGCGTCCACTATTGCGACAGCTGGCTTAATAATAACTATTAGGCGTTCTTGCGAATATGGCAGGAGCGGAGCAACGCTGCGGTCGACGTAGCTAACGCAATAACGCCGCCGCAAAAGAAGCCCTAGCTAGGGCTGTTAGCATTGCGATTAGCCTTTCTGCAGTTATTAATTGAGACTAATTTGTGGCAGGTAGAGGCCAGTCTAAAGGAGGATGAATATAAGATCTGGAGGCGGTAACTGGCGTTAGCTAAAGAGGATTGGCTGTCGCTTAACCCACTACTCTATTAGGAGTTAGTTGCTAGATAATTTCTAGTACTTTCTAAGTTTGCTATTAACATACTTACAATACTAGCGTTAGTAGCAGACTGCGAGCGGATATTTAGCAAGCTTGGCGACATATTAGGCACACAGAGACTCTATATAAAGCCAGAGCTTATTGTAGCTTTATAGAGTTTAAAGAGCTAGAAGAGGCTTAGTATACAGCTAGCAACCACGTCTACTTATAGGCCAGCACGTGTGTACTATTAGAAGAAGAAATTTCAAAAATATAAGAGCAGCTGTCCCAGTTCAACATTAGTTAACCTAATTTAGGTTAGTCCAGTTTAGTCTAGTTAGTCCGCAGCAGTAGCAAGTTTAGTTCAGTTTAGTCAGTTTTAATATACCTAAAAAGTCTTAGCAGTTAGTTTAGTCCAGTTCAGTGACCTTCAAACATCAGTTCAGTCAGTCCGGAGCCCTCCGGACTGACTGAACTGACTGATAGCAAGTCTGCTCGCTACTGGTGGTGCATCCACCCTGGGCACTAATAGGGACGCCTCTCACGCTGCCAAAGACGCGCCATCTTCCACAAATAACTAACGTGGATAGGGGAGACCTTAACAAAAACAATCCTTTAGTTAAAGTACTATATCTAAGCAGTCCCTTAATAGAGGATACAACAGCAGTTAAAGGCAGAAAATGCCCTACTTGTAGACAAAGGCATAGTCTAAAAGACTGCTTCTACGCATATCTAGAACATGCACTCAGACTCCGCAACAAGCAATCCGGATTGGTTCGATTGATTGACTTGATTGGTATAGCCAATTCAATCAAGCCAATCTCTTCCTTCACAAATTTAGTCACAATTCAATCCGAAGCGTGGAAATTTGATTGACTTGATTGACTTAATTGTAAGTGTGCTAAGATTTTTGATATTTTTAGGAGGAGCTAGATAACTTCTTCTTGTACTTTTTTTTTAGTTGCAGTTAATTAGCCTATTGGTGGGGCTTTATTGTAAGTTGTACCGGTATCAGACTCGTCTGTGCGCTCTTGCCTCATTCAATACGTGCTACCTCACTCACTCTGTATACTGTTTTAAACCTCTTAACATCGCCTGTCCAGTCTATACAGACGCGTTTTTTGGTGTTTTGATCACCTACCATGGCCAAACGCTCACGAACTCTTACTACTGGCACCGCTGCCGCCGCCGCCGCCGCCAAACGTACGCGCTCATCGGAGCCATTATCTCAACACGCATCATCTCAACGCGCATCGTCTCAACGCGCATTATCGCCCCGTCAAGCCCTAGCTGCCGCGAGCCAGGCCAACACTATACAAACGTTCGAGTCGCAGTTGCTGGAGTCGCAGCTAGAGGCAGAGATCGTTGCGCCCACAGAGGGCAGCCAGGCTAGTACAGCGGGTACAGCTGAAGCTGGAGGTAATGATAGAGATGATGGAGATGGCGATAACTTTAACGGCATTAAATGGGAGCGTTTAAAAGGCTTTATAAAGCCATTTGCAACTTAACAACGTAAACAAAGCTGGATCTTTAAACATAGCTACTACTGTGTTATTGAGCGTAAGAACACAAGCAAAGTGTGGTTTATATGCAAGTATTGCCACACTTACAAGGTTATCAACACTAAAGGCAGCGGCATCTTTGACGTTTACAAAGGCGACATCAGCTGCTGCTACTCATCTTAGTTAATAAAAACGAGGCCATATGCTCTTAAAGGACGGCGTAAAACGACTCCAACACAGTAGTGGGACAGCTCTCTTTACGGCAAGCGTTTAAGGCTAGTATTAAAGTCCCTTAACACGCTGCTAACGCGATAGGCAACTTTAATATATAGCAGTTCTAACAAGCTGCAGTACTCTACCTACTAGATAACAACTTGCTAATAGAGCTGCTTATAAGGCCGTCATTTCAAGAGATAATTAACTTTGCTAACCTAGAGGCAGAGGCAGCGTTATAGGTAAGTCCTTAGAGTGTTGCTATGTACACTATGCGCCTGTTCCGCCGTATACAGCCCCAAGTTGTCTAGGCCCCTGTTAGAAGCCGCAGGTAAGATCTATATAAGCTTTAACGGCTGGACAACAAAGGGCGGTAAGCGCAAGTTCTTTAGGGTTATTGCTTACTTTGCTAACGCCTCTAGAGTAATATAAGACTTGCCTATTAACCTACCACAACTTGCAGGCTCTTATATGGGCGAGGCTATCGCATCCACTCTTATTAAAACGCTCGAAGTATATAGTATTACTCGCGAGAAGCTAGGCTACTTTGTGCTCGACAACGCCACAACACACGACACCGCGATCGCTGCGGTTGCTCGCGTATACAACTTTGACGCCACCCATTAACGTCTCTATTGCGGCCCTCACGGCCCTCACACGCTAACCTTATTGGCCAGGCGATTATATTTGGCGCGGACAGAGAGGCTTATAACACAACACTACTAAGCAGATTAATACAGAGGAGCTGTACTTGCAGAAGTGGCGTAAAGATAGCCTACTAGGCATACTTATTAATGTTATTAACTACATTAAAACACTATAGCAGTATAACCTTTTTAGAGAGTTTCAGCGCGTTGCTAACGCTAAGTTGCCTGCTAGAGAGTGTCTCTAAGTGCTTAAGCTAGTTAAGCCTGTCGTTACTCGCTAGAACTCGTATTACGCTGCTTTTAAGTGCGCAACTTAACTTTAAGCTGCCTATAACTCCTACGCTAAGCACTATATTAACCGCATCTCTCTTAAAGATAGGCGCGCAAAACAACATAACAACACACTCCCTAACGCTCTAAGTTAGATAAGATCAACTAGCCTTACAGCTGCCAACTAGGCAGTAATAATAGAGTACTAGGACTGCCTTAATCCGCTTAAACTTGCTACAGAGCGGCTAGAAGGTCGCGGCAAAGCGGGCAAGTTTGGTGCTATCTATGAGATTATACCTGTCTTTGAGTACGTACTTAGCGCGCGCTTAAAGCGCGCACGCGCCCGTACGAGCAAGTCGATTTCAACTACACAGACGCTCCAGAGGACTATCTTAGTATTAACCTACGCGCTGCCTAGAGTAAGGCTAACAAGTATTATAAAAGCTTAATCACTCGCCCGCATACTACGCCGCCGTCTGCCTTCATCCATACTACAAGTTCTACTGCGAGAACAGCTGGGCTGACAAGCTAGAGTGGCTCGCTGCCGCTAATGCTAGGTTTCAACGACTATGGCAATCGTACAAGCCTCACCACCAACGCCCTCCATCTCGTACAACTACAACATCAATAGCAAGTGGGATAGATGACGTAATTGGCGCCTTTGTACGCCGCAACAACACCAAAGATAAGGCAGCCCACGATGACGAGTACGTACGCTAGAGGACTCAAGAGCCAGAGTGGAGCAAGGAGCAATACTTGGGCAATGGGCACCCAGTCATGTACTAGATACAAATGCGCTCAAAATACCCATGTTTAAGCCAGTTTGCGATCAATATACTGACTATCCCGGCATCAAGTTGCAATTGCGAACAGCTCTTCAGCGAGCTCGGCAACCTACTCGAGCCCAGACAACGCGCTATTGGCAGTGAGTTACTTGCAGCTCTTCAATTAGTAAGAGCGTGGACAAGAGCTAGCTTCCAAACTCCGCACAAGAGCGATGAGGGCGACGATGAGGGCGACGATGAGGACGATCTTTCTGATGAAGATATTGTACGAGACTACAACATACAAGAATGGATTACTCACCCGCAGTAGTTGTATACAAATATGATCTTTTGGCGTCCAATCCAATCAATTTACAATCAATTTGCAATCAAGCTGCCCCAAAACACTAACAATCAATCTACAATCAAGCAGCGGCGACGTCACTAACAATCAAGCCAATCGACGACTCTGAGATTGATTGAATTGCTTGTTGCGGAGTCTGCATGCACTAGAGTAGTTTAGGCCACAACCTGGCTTTACAGACATGGTACAATATAGGATTAGAAATAATTTAGATCTATAAGAGGAGATAAGGAAAGTAAAGAGACTAAGGTCTTAAACCCCACAAATCAAGAATTCACATACCCCTACTCCTGAGATTAATGATAATTGACTAGATGGACGGAAAATTTCCACTATCCGAGCCAGCTTCAATGCGGCATCATATTAATCCGATTCTACGAGCTACCTACTACGATACTCCTCGATCCTTAATTCAGGCACTACCTGCCACATCGCGAACGACCTTAATTAATTTGTCTTATTTCGCCCTCTATCGCCTGGAGACTTTATATGGGCTGGAAATACACAAATATAGGTTAAAGGATATGGCACGGTTTACCTTAAACTAAAGGGCCTAGCTAGACGGCGGATACTACGCCTTAACAATATGGCCTATTGCCTAGACCTTCTATGCAACCTAGTGTCTTTCAGGATACTACAGCGTTAAGGGCTATAGTAGGATACCAAATTAGAACCTATAAGCCTAAAGCGAGTAGACAATATAGTTATATTGCTGAGCTGCAAGAGCTCTACAACTAATAGGTTCTAGAATACTAACTAGAACTAATAGAACAGGCAACCTTCTACACCTACAGGATCACCTCACGCACCAAGAGATCCCCGCAAAAGGCAGACGCACTGCGATAGCATAAGCGACTAGGGTATCTAGGCCCTAGTGCTCTTAAGCACCTAGTGCAGCAATCTGAGGGGGTGCGGATTAAAGGCATCACTACAGTACAGTGCGACGCCTGCGGACAAGCTAAATCTAAGAGGTTAATCCGCTAAACACCACAACTAATTAATAAAGGACTAGGAGAACGAGTTGCAATAGACTTCTACAGCTACAAAGATGGCAGCTTAACAAAAGAGAAGAGCTAAATGCTAATTACTAATTGATACTTAGGACTAATGTGGGATTTCTACTTTAAGGACAATCGCACAGCTTGATCTATTATCTAAACTTTGGCCACTTTTACAAAGTTCATAAAGAACTAATTTAACCTTATAGTTAAGGTAATTAAAGCGGACAACGAAATATTCACAGTTTAAATAAGAAGTTAATCGATAGTGCACAGCCTAGGGGATTACAATTGAGCCTTCAGCACCTGACACATAAGCACAGAATGGGGGAGCTGAACGCTTAGGGGGGTGTAATAAAAGACAAAGCCTGGGCAATGCAACTTAATGCTAACCTACTATAGGAGATGTGGCTAGAGATCACCTAGTTAGCTGTCTACCTTTATAATTGAACACTAAACTATGCGAATTACTAGAGAACACTATACAAAGTCTTCTTTACAATAGTAGCCTTCTAGAATAGAGTGGTTATAGCACTATAAAAGCCAGATCAAACCTATCTTAAGGCATATAGGTGCAAAGCTTTTGCAATAATAGATAATACCTACTATGGCAAGAGCAGGCTACAACGTCTCGACCTAAAGGCGTGAATTAGATATCTAGTAGGATACTAATCCTCTAACATCTTTCGGATATAGATACCCTCGCTTAGGAAAGTTATTAGCACCTAGGACGTAATATTAACAAAGACAGCATCTTCAGCGGAAAGACAAAGGACCTTATAGATAACCTTATGCATAATACCCTTAAAGAGATCGCCGCATAGGTCCGATCAGTTAAACTACTGTCCACAGCTAAACTAGCTAAACCAGAGACAGAGTCGTTCTATAAAGATAAGACGATTTAAGACAACCCGCAGGATAAAGACTAGCCTAGATATCGACAAGGCAGGAAAGTGGACTATACTTATCCCACTCCGCTAATCACACTACCACTAGTGACACTCCTTGCACAATCACTAGTAGAGGAAGACAAAGGGAAAGAGACCACTAACCCTTATTATTAACAACATGCCTATAGGCCGCAGCATTTATAGCTAGCACCAAAGCGGGAAACGTAGGGAACTTTAATAGGAAAATATTAGATAAGGCGTAGTTAAAAAGATTGCTCTCTAAAGGATTAAAGCTACATAGGAGCTAGTTGCCTATACTACCTTCCTAACACAATAAGCTTAAAGAACATCTACTATGCGATATGTTCAAGGAAGCTAAGAAACAGCACCTGAACAGTCACCAGGACATGAGATCCTGGACCAAGATACCAGCTAAAACAATTAAGCTAACTAGAGAATAGATCCTTAACTGTATGTGGGTATACACCTACAAGTTTAATAAATATCACTAACTTAAGAAGTGCAAAGCACGCCTTGTTGTTTGTAGCGATTAATAGAGAAATATCACGTCACAAGATACATACGCGGCAACATTGGCCGGACGATTATTTCGCATGCTTATGGCGATTGCGGCGCGATTCGACCTAGAGCTCCTTCAATACGACGTCACGAATGCCTTTGTTCACGCGAAGATTGACCGAGATATATACATAAGGATGCTATAAGGCTACAATAAACCTAGGACAATCCTAAAGCTTAACAAGGCGCTATACGGACTCTAGATCTCACCACTACTCTAGCAGAGAGAGTTTACTTCAACACTGCGAGGCTTAGGCCTTATTAGTATACCCTATAAACCTTGCTGTATGATTAAACAAGGCGTAATTATCTTCTTCTACGTAGATAATATCATCATTGCCTATAAACAGGAGAACAAACCCTAGGCTGAGCTAGTTATTAAGCAGCTATAAGAAAAGTACACCCCTTATAGGAGGAAAAGATCTCCAATAGTTCCTAGGGGTTAAGATTCTTAGGAACCGCCCGCAACGAAAGATCTGGCTCTCACAAGCGTTATATATTAACAAGATCGCTAGGCTAGTTAATAACTAAAGCCTTAGGCATAATACCTTAATAAGTAGTATTAAGCTTACTCCACAATTAGGCTTCGCTAGTCTATCTAAGATTAACAGATACTAACGCAAGGTCAGATTAATCCTATTCGCCGCAGTCACCACCCGGCCGGACACTGCTTTCGCGTCCTCCTAATTAGCACAATTTCTTACTAACCCTAGCAGCCAACATTAAGATACCGCTAATCAAGTCCTACTATACCTCTAAGAAACACACACAAGGGCGTTACAGCTAGATAGAGAAGACAGTTTTAAGGTAGCAAGCGATGCCTTATTTGCAGACAATACACTAGACTAAAAGAGTTCTTAAGGATATATTATTAAACTGTTTAGTAGGCTAATTATATAGAAAGCAAGTAAGCAAGATACTATCACCACATCTACTACTGAAGCCAAGCTACTAGCCCTGTTACAGGTAGCTAAGGAGGCACTATTTACATCACGCGCCTGCTTAATAAGCTCTAAGCTAGCGCAGCCGGTTGTGAGACACCCAGGGATATGAGACACCGCGCAGAAATCCTCCACCCCTCAAAAAAATCGCGATATCTCCACATCCACCCTACCAAAATGGCCAATCGTGAGGCAGCAATTCAAGCAGCTATTACCGATCTCAATGCTGGCGTTTTTCCTAGTTAACGAGCTGCTGCAAAGGCACACAACATCCCCCTAGCTACGCTCTCGAGGCGCGTACGCGGTTCACAAAACTGGCAAAACAGCTACGTATACTAGCAACGATTAACTCCACAATAAGAGGACTTCCTTGTACAATGGATACTTGAAGAGGACGCACGCGGGTATCCTCCCTTCTCACGCTCGTACACGAGAAATGGCGAATTGAATTCTAAGGATGAACGGCGAGCCCACGTTAGTGGGTAAACACTGGATATCCTACTTTATTAAACGCAACCCACGCGTCGCCTCTATTGTGGGTAGGAAGATTGAGGCTGCGAGAGCTGAGGGAGCAACTTAGGAGGCAATACGCGAGTTTCTTGAGCTCTATGAGCAGCTCCGCGTTGAGCTGAACATACGCAATGAGGATACATGGAATATGGACGAGACTGGCAAGGCCCTAGGTGTATGTGCAAACACTAGAGTACTCGCAGACAGCTAGAAAACAAAGGCTTACTATTAGTCGCCAGAGAATCGCGAGTGGGCGTTGATAATCGAGTGCGTTTCGTTTCGGCAATGGGCAAGAAGCTGAGGCCTGCGGTTATTTTCAAAGGCAAACACCTACAGAGCACCTGGTTTCCATTAATAATACCTGACTGGCTATACGCAACCTTAGAGAATGGCTGGACATCTAACGCGATTGGCGTTGAGTGGGCTGCAACGCGTATTTCTGCCAGAAACTGCGCCCTTGGAGGATCGCTGGAGGATGCTGATTTTGGATGGCCACGGCAGCTATGTGGACCTAGACTTCCTGTGGATCTGCAAGCAGAATAAAGTTAGGCTTCTATTTCTCCCTGCTCACTTATCTTATGTTCTGCAGCCCCTAGATCTCTCTGTTTTCTTAGTAGTAAAACAATTCTATCGCCAGCAGATCCAGGAGTTATCACACCTTGATGATGCTGCCCTAGTCAAAAAGGAACGCTTTATTACTGCCTACCACGTTGCTAGAGAGGGTGCAATCACTGAGAGAGTTATTCGCGCTGGATGGGCTACTGCAGGCATCTGCCTATTAAACATTGAGCGAGTAATTAACTTATCTTAAGTCGCTCGAAGGCCTGTTACGCCACCTCGCTAGAATTAAGCTTAAACAACTAATTGAGAGCTATCTCTCTACCCCCCGCGGCCCTTGTGATCTGTTTATAGCTCAGCGAGCGCTTCACAAAGAGCAGAGTATAGGCCGGAAGGTTTACTAACTGTTTGAAAAAGCTGGCAAGGCAATTGCAGTTGCAAATACTCTCGCTCAGTAGCGCTAGAAGCAGAGAACAAACGATTGCAGAGCCAACTTGAGGCTCTTAAGCCTCAAGCACTACGAAAGAGGGTTCGTATGGACCCAAATTAACGCTTTGCCAACGTAGATATGATTAAGATAGCAGTAGAGGCCTCTAAGCTTATAGAGCAACAAAACAATAGTCCTGACAAAGAAAAGGAGGTAGAAAAACTAGCAGTAGAAGTAGCAGCTAAAACTCTGCAATCTATGTGTAGTGAGAGTGGCAATTGTAATTACGCTGAATCAATTATCGCGATTTTTTGAAGGGTGGAGGATTTCTGCGCGGTGTCTCATATCCCTGGGTGTCTCACAACCGGCTGCGCTAGCTTAGGTTAAGCTTGCGGATTAAACGATTACTATTAAATGCGACAACTAGCAGACAATACAGCTTATCGCTAAGGAGACTGCGCAGCTTAATACTAAACTCTACTATATAGATATTTATAACTATTAGTTAAGGCAAGAGGTAGCGCAAGGAAGGATCAGGGTCACCTACACTTAGTTGAACAAAATGATAGCTAATAGGCTTACAAAGGCCCTTCCTGTTAACAAATAGAGCAAGTTTCTAGATTAACTAGGACTTGTTAATATAGTAGAGGATCTTAACAGAAAGGAGGTACAAATTAACAAGCTAGAATAAAGGATAGAGGCTATTACTCTAGAATAAAGGACGGCTACAAGGGGTCTAGCTTAAGGATAAGCCTAAGCTAAGGGGGTGTGTCAGATTAGAGCCGTGTTGCCGAACAAGGGCACGTGGTCGGCTCCACCCTCTAAATTAGACCTCGAGCCAACAAGTCACAGAACACACACAATATAACTGTTCATCCATCTCATCTATCAGTCCCCCATCTCAATGAGCTCAAATAGTGCTCAAATCTGACAAGTGTTTAGTGTACTCAACTTCTCTAAAACCCGTCTTAGTACTTTAACACCTCTAACGTGTTTATAAGCGTGCCGTCAGTACAAGCGAGCCGTCAACCCCACCAACTTTCCGTAACGCGCGATAAGCAAACTACAATGCCTTAACCAACTACAACTCAATTGCCCTATAACGAAGGAGATATCTTCCTTGCTATCTCAGCTATTAATAAAAATCAGATTCAGAGCGAAAATCGCGCTGCCTTAACGTTTAACGTCCCTCGATCAACGCTGCGCGACCGACGCGCCGGAATTGCTGCGCGACGCGATTACCAGCCCAAATCAAAGAAGCTTACCAAGCTAGAAGAGGAGGTGATTGTTAAGCAAATACTTGACCTAGATTCGCGAGGCTTTGCGCCCACTCTAGGTGCTGTACGAGATATGGCGAATAAGCTGCTCACTGAGCGCAGCGCAGGCCACGTTGGCCAGCAGTGGCCTAGGAACTTTGTCAAGCGAACAGACAGCCTCACAACGCGATTTAATCGACCCTACGATCGACAGCGAGCCCTCTGCGAGGACCCAACGGTTATACAGGCCTGGTTTGAGCTAGTAGCACGTACAAAGGCCACCTACGGTATCTGCGACGAGGATACCTTCAACTTCGACGAGACTGGGCTTTCTGATGGGTAAAATATCCTCCCAGCTAGTCGTTACTGGCTCAGAGAGGCGTGGCCGGCCAAAAGCGATCCAGCCAGGCAATCGTGAGTGGGTGACGGCGATCCACGGAATCAACGCTGCTGGGTGGGCAATCCCGCCCTTTATCATCTTCGCTGGCCAGTACCACCTCTCTGCCTGGTACGAGGGCGACGATATACCAGGTGACTGGGCTATTAGTCTCAGCAACAATGGCTGGACTACGAACAAGCTTGGTGTTGCCTGGCTACGGCGGCATTTTATTAAGCATACAGTAGAGCGTAGAGTGGGCGCGCGTCAGCTACTAATACTTGACAGCTATAAGAGTTACAACTCGCTTAAATTCTAGGAGATCTGCAAGAAGAACAAGATCTACACTCTCTATATGCCGCTACATTCGTCACACCCTTCTGCAACCGCTTGACGTTAGCTGTTTCTCGCCGTTGAAGCGGGCGTACGGGCGCCAGGTCGAGGGCCTGATACGCGACCACATCAACCATATCACTAAGCTTGAGTTCCTACCAGCCTTCTGCGCCGCCTACGACCAGTCAATTACAAAGGAGAAATATCTGCGCAAGCTTTGAGGCGCTAGGCTAGTCCCCACACAATCTAGAGGCGGTGATATTAAAGCTTAATGTGAAGCTTCGTACGCCGTCGCCAGCAGCCCTACTAGAGACCCTATAGGAGTCTGCAACACCAAGCAACGCGCGCAAGCTAGGCGCTTAGTCAACTCTAGTTCGTAAGCGGATCTAAAGGCATTAAGGATCCTCTCCTATATTAGTTATCTAGTCGCTTAATTAGCTTACAAGAGGGGCTAAGAGAATAGCGCATTTAATAGTAATTATGCGCGATAAGATAGCTAGTCTACAAAGGGCAAATAAGGCAGCTACAACACGTAAACAGCGCAAAAAGAAGCGGATCTAGAAGCAAGGCACTCTATTAAAGGCAGAGGGAGAGGATATTATTGCTTAGAAGGCTGTTTAAGCAGCAACTAGAGGGAGAAACGCGGTATAGCCAGGCGCGGTCAGGTGCGAGCCGGCAGGCTTCAGCGCGCTGCACGCGCTGCAGGGAGCCTGGGCACAACTCACGTACGTGCAAGAAAGGCTTCTATAGATACTGCTTAATTTAGGAAAGCTATTATATTAATAGAATTTTGATGTGTTGTTAAACTACGTACGTGGCTTTTTAAGTGTAGAAAGTTGGTAGGGTTAACGGCTCGCTTGTACTGACGGCACGCTTGTAAACACGTTACTAATATTAACAATGTATTTAACGCGTTAAAATTAGTAAGATAGTGTAATAAACCCTATAAAAGTCGCTAAGTTACTATTTAGACACTGTAGAAATCCTCTAACTATAGCCGCTAATCTAAGAGAGACTAGAGATCTCCTGCCTTCTTACGTTCGAAATCCAACAGCTGTAGCCTAGGCAATTTATAGATACCTAAGAAGGTGTTGCTCTCGCAGATCTATTTTAAATCCCCGCCTCCCCTTACACGTAATAAATAATAACACACCTCTTTAAGGACTTTAAACCTATTTATAGAAGCCTATAGGCCTATTAATAATAAAGGAGAGCTGGGCTATAACATAGAGGTCTAATATAAGGACGCTTAAAAGAATAGGTAGAAAAGACGTTTTGACTAACTAATACAGCCAAGTTTGTAGAAGCTATATAAGCTTACTCTAATACCTAGTTTAATATTATTATAAATAAAGTGTGCTAAGTCTAGCGAGCAACTAGCTAAGAAACTCTCTTGGCTTAACGCGCAACGCGCTAAAGGCCACATTTTAGTAGTTATAAAACGCCTACAATATAGCTGGTGGTACTAACCTAGAAGCTTATAAGCAATTATAACAAGCTTATAATTGTCAGATTAAAGGGTTTATTAATATAAATAAAGTCCATATCTTAATAATGCGTAATATTAGTTATTGTTGTTCTTAAGGGTGTCCTCCCTTTAGAGGTCTGCTTATACGCTGTTTTAGTTCTTAGCTAATCCTCTATACTATCCCTATTTAGGTAGGGGCTGTTTCATCTCTCTCCTGCCACTCACAATAGTTGTTCGGATCACCTATCTAATCTAACACACCCCCTTAGCTCAGTGACCTCGCCTTAAGCTGTTTACTATTCATTCTTAGGTAATCTAGGATGTCTTTAGTATCTACTGTTCTCCCTAAGGCTTTAATCTTTTGTGTTATCGCATCTATTTCTCCTTGCTCTATAATTATGCGGTCCTTTACATTTGCTAGTCCTACTTGACTTAGGAACTAGGGCTAGGTCCTAATAGGAAGGGTCTTAGTAAATCTATTAGCGATTATATCGCTCAAGGGGGTATATATTACTCTAATTAACTTCCTTTTTGCCTCCTATTGTAGCTAGTAATTGTGGATATCCACATATTAGAGCTTAGTCGTTAGCTAAGAGATCTCCTTATTAATTAGCCAAATTATCTGCTTGTTGTCGCACTAAATAGTAATTACTAGGTCTTCTAGTGTTACTTAAAGTTTGTTAAGCAGCATCCGCATAAATATAGCTCCTTAGCTACTTAGAATAGTGCTAGGAGCTCTGCCTTAGTTGTTGAAGTAGTAACCGTGTCCTGCTTATTAGCTTGCTAGGCGATAAAACCGCTAAATAGTTTAATTGCGTACCCTTAGAAACTCTTCCTATCTATTATATTGTCTGCAAATAATGCGTCGCTAGCTATAATAGACTATTAGCTCCTCTAAACTCTAGGGCGTATATTTGTGTAGAGTGTAGGTATAAGAGGACGTAATTAGTCGCTTATTAATATATTAGGCTTAGACTAGTAAGGAAGCAGGCAAGTTATAAGATAGTAAATATAACGTTAGGGCGTGTATTCACCGCTATAAGGAGTAGGGAGCTAATTTTGCGTTAGTATAGGTTAATCTCTCTATATATTGCGAGGTCTATGCGGCTAGTAAGCTCTATTCGAGCTATTAGGGTATTATAGCGAAGGTTATAATCAGTTGCGAGTTAGACAATTTTGTTAATATACGCGGCTTGCGATAGCTATATCTTCTACTAAGTTCAGTCTCTTATTACCTCTATTCCAAGGAACTATCTTAAATCCCCTCCTCCTGTTAGGCTATATTTCTTCTAGAGATCCTTCACAACCTAGTCTGCTAGTGTATAGTTTTATAGGTGATACGCGAGAATAATATTATTAACATAGAAGAAGATAAACACCCCTTTTTATACTATGCAACATAGTTTGTGTAGAACTATAGAGAAACTAAGCTCTATATAAGGTAGGCGGTAAAGTCCCTTTGCTATAGTAAGGGTGAGATCCGCAGGCCATACAGCGCCTTTTAAAGCTAAAGTATCGTGCCTAGACATGCATACCCGCGTGGCATTCGCATATAGATAACATAATTAATTAATGCATGTACAAAAGCGTTAGTTACATTATACTGCTTTAGCTCTAGGTTAAACTAAGCAGTAATAGCTATTAGTATCCTAAACAATCTTTCTGCAAGTGTGGCGGCATAGGTCTTTTAGGCGGTAACATTATTCTATTAATCGCCTTAGACAACTAGCCTTGCCTTACACTTTTAGAAGTAGTGGTGCTAATTAAGCTTGTAGGTGTATACCCACATTAAATCTAGTATCTAGATCCCTTCTTTATCTTGCCTAAATAGTAGGTAACTTAGTTTATAACTTTGTTTGTTTGTGGCTATTAAGGTGTTCTTCCTTAGCTTTCTTAAAGAGCATGTAGAGTGGGTGCGTAGGCTTAAGCCTGTTCAGAGGAGGTGCTAGTAACAGTTCGCTATAATAAGGCTAATAGCCTTTTATTATTATGCGTTTAATGCTTGCGTTATCCAGTTTCTTCCCCTCTACTTTACAAACATAACCTGCTTTAGTACTAGCTATAAAGGCTATAGCCTATAGTGTAGTGTGGCTTTCGCTTTACTAGGTAAGAAACTAAGTAGAGATTAGAGTCTGTCTAGATCGTAAGAGAGGGGCAACTAAGAATTATTAACTAGCCTTTCCTTCCTCTTCACGTAGGAGGGCTCTCTTAACAGGCTGTATTCCTCCAGGGCGAGGCAGGGCTAGATCTAGCTCCTGATTATCTCTAGCGCTAGGCAGCGAGTTAGGGCACTGCTTGTATCTATTTAAGCTTATTAGTTGCGCTAATAAGGCTGCTAGTGGTGGTGTACTTGGCGGCGTTAGGTAGGGTATGACCTTCCTCCCGCGCTCGTCGTACTGGGGTGTCTCCACTTGCTCAGAAGGAGAGTTGTCCGTCGCTTTATCTTCATAGAACCTACTTGTAGCATTATTCTATTATAATAGTAAAGGCAGTAGCTCTATTATCCTAATCTAAGTTGCAATTTCTTTAAAGGTACTATATATAGATTGTCTATAATGTGTTTTATGTCTCTATTAAAGATGCTATCTTTGTTAAACACTATGTTGCGGGTGCTAATAACCTTGCCTATTAACAGTATCTATATCCTAAAGATGTTTGAGGAAATGTAACCCACTAAGTATCTAATCTATGCCTTTAGGTCGAGTTTTTTATAGACGTCCTTTGCCAAGCTTTATATATATCCGTTATAGCAAAGGCCTTGCAACCATATGCTTGTAGATAGGATTAGTTTAGTTTGCGTAGGGACGTAACTATCCCATTTTAAAAGGCAACAGCGGTAAAGAACGCTTTATAGGGCGTCTTCTAGCGATTCAAATACTTAGGTGTTTAATTATATAGGTATACGGCGGTTCAAGTTACTTTAGGCCATACTTCCTATAGTAGATTCGCGTTAAGGCGCATTGCACGAGCTTTCTCCTTACCACACCCTCTAAGCGTTTAGCTCCGCTGTTTTGGGCTTGGGTATTAGGTGCTAAGGGCTCGACTGCTATACCTTGCTCGTCCCTCTACCTCTAGGCTTCGGCTGAGCGAAACGTCTTATTATCAGTCTCAATGACTTTAACTATAATCCTAAATTGGTTCTTTATAAATGTGATAAATGTTTAGAGGGTTTTAATAATTAATCTGGCAGGTTAGTTGTCTTTAAATAGAAATCCTATAGCATACTAGTAACTCTGCACATAATTAGCATTTGGCTCTTCTCCTTTATATTACTCCCTTCTTTGTAATTATGAAAGTCTAGGGCTATTCGCTCTCCTAGACCTTCTAGAATTGTTTGGGGGGTTTCTTCTTATCTATCGCTTAGACTTTAATCTTCCATATGCGTCGCACTTAACAGTAGGAATGCTAACAATCTTCACCCCCTTAGAGTGATGCACAAGGTACTTAAGTGCCTAAGGTCCTAGGTGTCCTAGTCGTTTGTGCCACATCTTACCGCTCGCTTATTATTACAGCTTAATTGTGCGTGCTTTGGTTGTTGCAAAGGTTAAATTTTAGCTTAAAGACATTGTTGTACTTAACAACCTATTATCTATATCGTTCTTTAAGGAGCGCAACAGCACTATTATCGTACTAGTGTAGTACGGTAGGGTTTGACTTAGTATCCTACTATAGGCCTTGTTATTAGAGTACTCTAAATAAGATAAGGTTACAGTGTAGGTCTGGGCAGAAGGCCACATCTCTAAGGTAAAGGCAGCGTGTTAAGCCTGCAGTCTTCACTCTTATATATAGTAAGCTATATGCTATAATCTATACGCATAAGTTCCCTACCTATAAGAAATCTCCTAGTGTAGGTGGCTAAGTGTTTATAAATTGTCTGATATTATTTGCTATATAGCACGTTGTCCCTAAGTTAAGGATAAAGGATTATTTAAGTGGGTACCTTAACTGTTTTGTTATAAAAGAGGGCGGCGGCTATCGCAATATTAACCTCTCTAATTTGCCTTCTATATAGTCACTCTTCTATAGAAGCTTCTATTGTTAGAGTCGCTAAGTGCAACTTCTTAAGAGCTAGGGTCTTTAATTGTAGCCTTTTTGCTAAGCGTATTTCCTCCTAAAGTTTAGTATTATTGCTAATCCTTTCTTAAGCTATTCTCTTAACGCCGTCTTAGGCTCTCTAATTTGGAGGCGCTGTCTCTAGCATTGTATACTAACACTTGTTAAGATTATATAGTCTATTATAAGCCTTACACTTCTACATTATATAGTTAATTATATTACTATCGCAATAACTACGCTTTTAACGTTAGTTGCGACCTCTTCTGCAAGTTAGTTTAGTATTAGCATTATTATTAGCTTCTTCTCTAGCGAGGGTTAGTCCTCCAGCTGCGAAGGCTGCTCTGGACGATTTGCTCTTAGCTAGGTATAGTAGGTTAGCTTGTTTTCTAAATTGTAGGAACATATTAGTGGCTGTTACTATAGGATCTAGGAGGCTATTTTCTATAAATAAGATTGTCTATTTTTAGAAATTCTTTGCTGTAGCTTTTACGAAGTCGTTCTTAATAAATTAATTGTTTAGGCAGTTAGGTACACTAGTCGCTTTAGCTTCTGTAACCGCGTAGTCCACTTTAGTAAGCTAGGTGTCCTAATAGGCTGTTATCCTTATTAGTTTAAAGGCTGCTTAGTATCGTTCCCTTGCTTTATTGAGCTTGTCCTCTAATCTCACGCCTATAGTAGCGGCGAGTTTGATTATCTAGCTTCGATATAGTTAGGACGGCTTGCAGTAGTTAGTAAATAGGTATAAGAATACTATTATCTAAATAAAGTTAGTAACCTAAGAGAAGTAGGTTTATTCTTATTAATATTTCTAATTAAGGACCTTATATTCTTTAAAAATAGACTTAAAGTCATCTACGTCTTCTTTGTATATAAGGTCTTGCCAGCGTTTAAGAGGTTAGACAGTCGAGCTAGTATAAACGGGGGTATCACTACGTGCTGCCTGTGATTCGCTCGGTATTGGGTTTAATATTAGTTTATCGCCGCTATAGCTGCTTAATAGCTAACTATTAAGGGCCTAATTAGGGCGATAGGTTTGGCGAGTGGCTAGGCTATCTGTTTAGGGTTAATCTTTAACTAGACGTTCAACAACACACACTTTAACTCTAGTTGTGCGATGCACTTGATCCACTAGGTATAGTCTATAAGGATTACTATAGGGTCGCGATTTGGGGTAGTTAACATCTTAATAGAGATTTTGATTGTTCTGTGCGACGTTGCGTCGTTTCGGCTTAAGTTGTATCAGCGTTCTAGTTGTTCTAGTGTTTAAGGTAGAGGCAGTGAGACTCTTAATTGTTAGATTAAAGGGTTTATTAATAAATAAAGTCCATATCTTAATAATGCGTAATATTAGTTATTATTGTTCTTAAGGGTGTCCTCCCTCTAGAGGTCTGCTTGTGCGCTGTTTTGGTTCTTGGCTAATCCTCCATACTATCCCTATTTGGGTAGGGGCTGTTTCATCTCTCTCCTGCCACTCACACGATAGTTGTTCGGATCACCTATCCAATCTGACAATAATACTCTATTAAATGCCCACTATTAGCGAGGCGTAGACTAGGCTACTACTAAGAAGAACTTTAAAGATATGTAAACTCGCGTTTAATAGGTACCTACCTAAGTTAGATAAAAACTATAGGTAAAGTATAATAATACTATTAAAGCGAATAAGAACACTTCTGTAGAGCTTTACAACCTTAAGGCCAATTATTAGTACGCTGTCTAAGACGCTTAATAGTCTAAAAAAGAAATTTTAACAACAACTATAAGAATGTGCTTAGTAGTTTGAGCGTTAAGTGCAGATGGCTAAACAAGCTGCGTACACTACTAAAAACAAACTTAGGTCTCTAAGGGCTTAGACGCGCTTACTATATAATATATTAGGATGTAGTTAATCTTTTCTATATAACTAGTTTAATAAATTACTAACTTCTTGTAAGCATGGGTGTGCGCGTTTTTTTGCGACGAGATATCTATACCCTAAATAGCGACTCTGCTCTTAACTACCATCCTACTAGTATAATA
Organism: Laburnicola sp. JP-R-44; assembly: GCA_009805535.1. Classification (NCBI taxonomy): domain Eukaryota; kingdom Fungi; phylum Ascomycota; class Dothideomycetes; order Pleosporales; family Didymosphaeriaceae; genus Laburnicola; species Laburnicola sp. JP-R-44. Next base: position 461,723 of record SELF01000006.1, read on the forward strand.
TATAGTTGCTTTACGCAAACGCAACTTACTAAAGGACTCTTTTATAATAACCTTTATAACTACTATAACTATTATAATAAGCATAAAAATATATATAACTAACGCGACTAATATAAAAATTAAAACTAATATAATAACTAAGACTAGCGTAATAATAACTATAAATATTAGAAGACTCGAGACCTAGGTAATAAGCAACCCTTTAGCGCCTCCTATATGTTAGTTAGGACTACTAGCGGCTCGCATTATAAGGTCCTAGAAATAGAGTCCTTTAGCGGTAAAGATAAGGAGGATTATAAGCGTTGGCGAATTACTATAGTTAATAAGGTAATCACACTCCTATTAGAGAAATACAAAGTCTATTACGTTTGCTATTTTATTAAAGATAACGTCTAAAACCTTATCTATTCAATCCTAAGTTTAGTTAACATATTAGAGAATTTGCTAAAGCTTTTAGATAAGACCTATATATTCTACAATTAAATTATAGAAGCTAAACAGAAGCTTTATAATAATATGTTGTAATAAAAGCGTAGCGAGATGTTTACGTAGTAGTAAGGGCGATTTTTCTTTATTATTAACTTGCTTTCTATAAACAAGATAGGTAAAGTTTAATATGCCTAATATCTTATAGATAGCTATCTCGCCCGCTAAACTTTGTCTAGTTTAATACTAAATAAGAGCTTAATATAGCCTTTCTAGCCTACGCACGTTAACTCCACTAGTACAATTTAGACATTAATAGTTAACTGTATTTAGGATCTAAGAAGTTAATAATATTATCTAGTAAAGACACTAGCCGCAAGCGTTCTCTAAGCAATTATTTCTTAGCGCGAAAGGATAGGGCCCCCTAGGCGCTTACCCACAAATAAATAACTAAGGAATATAATTATATAAGTAAACTAGGTCTTTACTTTAAATATAGTAAGCTAGAATATATAACACGTAACAAAACTACACCCTATAAAGATAAAGACTTTGTCCCTTTAAAAGATATTTCCGCTTCAACCTTCGCTATAAATACGTACGCAGAGAATATAGAAGATAAGAATAGCAACAAATTTTAATATAAATTAACTACTAATAAGAATAAGTTAGGAAACGAGAGGCTCCTAAACTAAACCGCGATTAGGAGCAATAATAGCGTAAAACTTAATAAGAAATCTAGTAGACTATCTAGCGCCTAGAAGTCGCACCTAAGTATAACAGCCTTAACAAGCCTATAGTTATACACACTATATTTACTATCGCGTTAGATATGTCTTCTATACTAGACGCCACCTATTAACTAGAATTTAACTATTATATTAAGCTCCCTCTAGCCTAAAAATGGCTCCGCGCACTTAGCTTAGTAGATATAAAAGCCACTACCTGTTTTATTTATTAACAAGTCGTTAAACAACACTAGCTTAAAGAAATTGCTTTAGAACAACCAATTAGCCTAGCTCTGGCTATTAGCAATCCTTATACTAAGCTTCGCACTATAGTAAAGATTATAATTAAGCATAAATCTCATACTAGTCTAGTGCTATACTATATTACTAAAATTAGTAAGTTTAACGTGTTATTAGAGATAAATTAGATGGACCACTATTTACCAATCCCCTCTTTTAGAGAAACCTATTTATTAAGCTTTAAATTACTATATTGTCTAGTAAACTATTTAGACAACGCGCTACCTAAAAAGATTTATAATAATAAACTACCAAATAGTATAATGCGTAAGAAGATAGCAAAGAATAGAATTAATGTTATTTTAGGCTATGCAGCTGTAATAATAATTGCTAGGGATCCCAACTCTATTATTTTTATTAAGCCACACTACTAAGAACAACTAGAATTATTAGATCCTAGTAGGAAAAAATCAGACAAGGAAAGTCTATAGGAACACATTATTGCTAATCTCTACGCTGCTTAGCACTATGCGACATTAGATGCCAACTTTAAAAAGTATATAAGGAAACTAGAAAAGCCTGCAATCACTAGAGAAGAAATTGTCGAGCTATTGCCACTATTTCTAGTTAACCTAGCTTATAGATTCAATCCTAAGAAAGCTAATAAACTATCTTCGCGTTAATCTAGAGTAGACTATACTATTAATCTAAATCTAGAGGTCATAGTACTACGTCCTAAAATATATAGATTAACCTACAAGAAATGTAGAGTGATAAAGGTATACATTAACAAGATATTAGGCAAAGGTTTTATTTGCCTAAGCAGCTTACCTTACGCTGCGCCCATACTATACGTTAAGAAACCTAAAGGGGGACTACAGATTTGCGTTAATTACCGCGCCTTAAACAAGGCAACAAAGAAGAACCAAAACGCTCTACCCTTAATTAAGAAGACTATAGCACAACTAACAAAAGCATAAATTATAAGTATTATTAACGTAATAGCCGCTTTTAACACTATACAAGTTAAGGAGAATAGTAAGAAAAAAATAGCTTTCTTAACCCGCTATAGCCTTTTTAAGTACTTAGTTATACTATTTAGGTTATATAATGCCCTAGGAATCTTTTAATCTTATATTAATAACATTCTAAGAGAATATCTAGATAACTTCTATACCGCGTACCTAGACAACATACTTATCTATTCTAACAATAAGGATAAGTATAAGACACATATTTATATAGTAGTTAAGAAGCTTGTTAACGCTAAACTATTCTTAGATGTCTATAAGTTATAATTTAAGATTAAACGCGTTAAGTACTTAGGACTTATCCTAACTACAGATAGAATTAAGATAAACCCTACTAAGATTAGTATAATACAAGAATAGCAACTACCGCGTAGTATTAAAGATATATAGACCTTTTTGGGATTCGCAAACTTCTATTACCGGTTTATCCTAGGATTTAGCCAGCTCGCACAACTACTTATAGAGCTGACTAAGAAATCGAATACTTAAACCAAAGTATTTCTGTTAGTAGCTAACTCTATAGCTGCCTAAGCTTTCGAATAATTTAAATAAGCCTTTACACGCGCACTTATACTCGCTTACTTTAATGCTAACTTAGAGACCTAGTTAGAGATAGATGCGTCTAACTTTATTACTACTATAGTCTTATCGTAGATGCACAATAGTGTATTAAAACCTATTGCCTTTTTATTATATAAGATAAACTTAGTTAAGTGTAACTATGAGATTTATAATAAGGAGTTGCTCGCAATTATATACGTATTTAAAGAATGGCGTTTTAAGCTATTAGGCACAAAATCGCCTATTAATGTTATATTAGACTACTTAGCGTTGCACTACTTTATAACTAACAAGGGACTAAATCGCTAATAAGCACGATGGGCTAAATTTCTCTTAGAGTTTAACTTCCTTATTAGATATAGACTAGGTAACTAAGGCACTAAGCTAGACGCTTTAACTAGGCGTCCTAGCAATCTCCCTAAGGGCGCAGATAACGAATAATGTTAACACTAAGTTTAAATAATTCTTAAGCTATATTATATTATGCTAGAAGCCTATTATAGTCTTAAAGATAGTGATGGCTATAATAGTAATACGTATACTAGCTGTGCCTGCACTTTATATTATGCTTATAAGATAATATTATAATATATAGTCTATATGGCTTAGGTTCTTACTAGTAAACTCATAGACACTATTATAAACCTGGCCCTTATAATATACTTAATTAGTAAGAAGGATTATATTAGCGAGGAGTCTATAAAAGAATTGCTAGTATTATTCTCCTTAGCACCTTTATAAGTGTAGTCGCCTAAGGCAAAGAAGGAGATAAGAATTAATCCTCCTACTAATAATGGAGATTTAGAGAAAGATCTTATTACTAGAATTAAGAACACATACTTTGCTAATAAGGACCTATAAGCCATTATAAAAGCGAAACTTAAGAAATAATATCGCATTCTGTTATCGCTTATATATAATAAGAAACTGCGAATTAAGCTTAGAGACTATTAACTATAAGACGACTTATTATATATAAAGGATAAGATATATGTACTAGACAATAGACCTCTGTGCACTATAATTATTAAAGACTCTTATAATAAGTTATGTATAGGCCACTCTGGTAAGTATACTACATACTATAACCTAATTTATTAGTTTTACTAGTCTTATATAATAATAGATATTGCATAGTATATACGCAATTATTTAATGTGCTATCGCTTTAAGGTTAATAAAGAAGGCAAGTATAGACTTTTCTACTTATTACTAATTCTAGATTAATACTAAAAGAGTATATTAATTAATTATATTACCAAACTACTAGCCTGTAAAGATTACAGCCGCACCTACACTAGTATACTTATTATAGTTAATTGCCTGTCTAAGAAGAAGAATTTTATCTCTATTACTAATTTTAAAGTCATAATACTAGTTTGTGCGTTTATTAAGTATGTATAGCGTAAGAAGTAATACTCTACACAAATTATTAGTAATTATAGCGCTTAGTTTGTCTTATAATTCTAGCGTTGCCTGTACTAACAATTAGGTACCCGGTCCAAGGTATTAACTTCCTATTATCTAGAGACTAATAGCCAGACTAAGATTATTAATACCTAGGTAAAATAGTACCTACGAGCTTATATAAATTACTAACAGAATAATTAGGTATTATTTTTACTAATGGCTAAGTTTATTGCAAATAATTAGATTAGCAACTTTACTAGCGTCGTCCTATTTATGGTAACTAAGGGCTACCTACGACGATCTTTAATTTACAAACTAGTCGAATTAATAATATTACTATTTGCCCCTACCTAAGCTAACTAGCAAAGCGCCGACGAGTTTATTACTAAGTTAGAGAATCTTTAATAGTTCTATTAAGATAATATAGCCTAGACATAAGTAAAGTAGACAGAATATATAAACAAGAACCGTATGCCTACTTCTAAGTTACGCGTTAGTAACAAAGTTATATTAGACATAAGGTTTATTAAGATAATGCATTCTAGCAAATTATTAAATATAAAATACTATAGACTATTTACTATTGCACGCGGTATTAATAACTCTATATATAAAATAGATCTACTACTAAAAATAGAACGCATATATAATATATTCTATCTATAGTTATTATATAAACAACCCAGCAACACGCTACCTAGATAGTAATTAGAACCTAAGGGCCCTATTAATATTAACGTGAATAACACCTCGGATTACACAATTAAAGCTATACTAAACTATTGTATTAATAGTAATCTTTAAGATCCATACTGCCGTAATAAGAAAGGTTTACTTTAGTATCTAGTTAAGTGAGAGGACTATTCTAAGGATCCTAATAACCTATTATGGAAACTATAGATGCTCCTTATTAACGCCCCAGAGGTAGTAGATTAGTTTCACGGCGATAACCCACGCAAACCCGCTAAACATATTAAGTTTAGAGACCTAGTAGAGTAATAAAAAGTGCTAATAAACAAGATTAGTGCTATATATATTATTATATAGGTATAATAGAAACGCTCTACTATGTTATAAGTAACTAAGTTATTTATCTTAGTAAAGTACCCTGTTAGAGGAGGTTACCTCTATAGCGTTAGTTAAAACAATCTGCTAAACTTAGTAACACTGCTAGGCATATTATAATAGTACTATTGCTAGCCGCAATAGTTCTTAACTAGCTAGGAATAGTTTATAATAACGCGTAATAGCGTGCGATAGTTTAGGATGCACTATAATAGTGCGAGATAGTTAGGTTATATAATAGACACAAGCCTCGCCAAAGCTTAAGGCAAGAGAGGGGGGGGGGGGGGGTAGTGCTATGGATCCATAGCGGCACCTGGCTCGGAACTCGAAATAACGTTAATTCGGTGCTAGGCCCAATTCGGCCACTAGCGCGATAGCACCTATAAGGTACTGCCCTTCTGCCTACCTACTTGGTATAGCAGTATTTTATATACTAGAAATTAACTTACTTTTATTCTAACTATTGCGGGCCCGAACCCTTACACCTATAAACTATAGACTATAGTACAGCTCGTAATTAACTCTATAAAGAGCCGGCCAATTTGTATATACTTATAAACAGTCTCTAAATAGCCAAACCTATCTTAGTAAGTTATCTTTTGTAGCTGCTTTACCTTATTTTAAAGCGTTTTTCTAGCACTCCTATAGCTTTCCATAACAGCGTTATATCGTGTACCGAGAGTGTGCGAAGTCTTCTTTTAAATAATAATTAAGATACTCTAGAAACTATTAGTAGTATATCTTATACTACTTTTCTAGATCTTCTATATCTTATTCTATATAACTATTAGTATATAACTATAATAAATAGCTATAATTATAATAAATAGCTATAATTATAATACCTTATACGCTATAAGATTTTATAAAGAATCTAATATTATTATATAGTTAAATAAGAAACCCTTTTTCTTACCTATTCTTAAGTAATACTTACGCAACTTCTCTTATCCTATCTTAGCTATACCCTATATAGCTTCTAGCTATCTAATATTATTTAACTCCTTAATAAGCTTATTATTTATCTTATTTAGAAAATTAAAAAGCTAGTTATATATAAGCTAAATATATAGGACCTAGGGTTTCTAGTTCTTACTTAAGAGGTTTGTAGCCTTCTTAAACTTTTAAAGTATAGAGATAATTAACTTAAAATATAACTATTCTAGGGCTAATAGTTAAGGTTTCTTAAGGTCTTTAAAGTCTGCCTTTATAGTATTACTATAAGTAGAAGCGTTTAATCTCCTAGTTATCTTTATTATAATTTTCTTCTTTAGCTATATATAAATATTTACCTAAAGCTTTTGTGTGCGCTTGCATATATTATGCGTAGAGTTCTATCTTATTTAAATATTTTAGATTATAAACAATTGCTTCTTTAGTAGTATATTGCTCTATATTATAAGAAATTACTTAAATTACTATAGTAACTAGTTAATTATAATGCAAATTGCATAGAGCTACGCGCTAGTTAGTTTATAATAACTTTTTATAATAACTTTCTATAATAACCTTTTATAATAACTTTCTATAATAACCTTTTTTATAATAACTTTCTATAATAACCTTTTATAATAACTTTCTATAATAACTTTCTATAATTCTATATAACTTCTATAATAACTTCTATAATAACTTTCTATAATAACTTTCTATAACTATAACTTTCTATAATAATAGCTAACGTACCTTACAAAGGGAATTTAGGATAGATATCTTCGTCTAGATTTTATTTATACATTGCTACTATAGCGTCTCTTTAAAGTTAAAACTAATAGGCGTTAATAACTTAAGGTAATAGATAGTATCTTAAACTACAAAGTTAATAATATAAGTAAAATATAGAATTGTGTTCTCTTTTTAGTTCTAGGTAATATTCTTCTCTAATAGTTTGTGCTAAACGCTTTAAGCTAGAGTGCTATTATTACTAGCATTATTATATATAATTACTAGGAGCTTATATATAGTTTCTATATTCTTAAGGACCTATAGTACCTCTAATACTATTCATACTCTAGTGTAGCTGCTACGCATTAGTATAAAGTTAAGCAGCTTCTTCTTAAGCTATTAAGCGTTATTAATATAGTAACTATTAATAGCTAGAAAGCTAAAGTAATTAGCTGCAGACTACGCGTTAAGCAAGATAGAGAGTTTAGTTTGCCCTACTAATATTACTAAAAATAGCTGCCTTAGCAATATTAAATTTATTTAGAAATATCTAGCAGAATCTATATTAGCTAGTTATTATAGCGTTAGGCCTAAGAAAATAGAGAAAGTGTTAAAAGGACAGTTACTTTACTATTTAAAAGAACTAGTTACTATTAATTACTATCTATATAAGTTTAGTTTTAAATCCTTATAAAGAGTATATAGAATATATAATAGCTATCTGCTTTTTTATATACTAAGGAGTAAAAGTCCTTTTATAAATAGGCTTATCCTACTATGTATATACTTAGGACCTTATATAGTTAATAAGGTACTTAGTACTAATTAGCTAGGTACTAGTAGAGTTAACGCTTAGGTGTTATAGTATATAGCTATAGTTAAGATAGAATATAGTTTTTTTTGCGACTAAGGGGTTTCTAATAAAAATATTATAATAATAGTAGTTATCCCTCCGGCTGTTGTTGACACAGAAAAGCATTTTAAGGTAGTGTTAACAAAAAGAAGTTAGCGCGTTACAAAAGATAGAATATATATAAATAACTAGAGGAGTACTCTACGCCCTCCTAGAATATAGTCTAGATAATACCTATACAAAGGTAAAAGTTCTAGCATAGGTTATAAGTTTGTTTATCTTTAGCCTATTAAGTATTAGACTACCACGCGTTTTATATAGTAAATATCTTTTTCTCTATCTCTAACTCTTAAAAGTCTAAAGGGGGACATTAAATAAGATAAATTGTCCTACCTTCTAACCTATTAGCCTATAGGGCTAGGATTCTATATCTAAGAAGAGTATCTAGTAGTAGAGTAACTAGTTTATTAATATAGGGCTATATATTAATTTCTAAAGTAGGTATAGCACTTAATATAGTACTTAAGGAATATTTAGTGTAATAAAAAGATATAATAACTAGTTAAATAGTTGTTTAAAAGAATAGTAGTTTAAGAAGAAAATAGAACAAAACTAAATTCTATAATATTAACTATAGTAGTGTTTAACTAATATTAAGATTAGCTAGAAATAGTATGCAGCGTATAGCGTGCTAATAATTAGTTATTTTTAGATCTAGACTAGTATATAGCCCTTTATTATAGAATTAATTTTAGGTAGTAATTAGCTTATTACTATACTACTATAGGCGGCATCCTTAGCAACTAGTATATAATTATTAGCTATAATAATTAGCTATAGCAAAACTATAACTCTAGCTTATCTTATTCTACGCGCTAATTATTATCTAAAACTCTTTTAGCACTTAAGCCCCCCTTATTATTTTAAAACCCCCTTATTATCTAAAACCTCCTTAGCACCTAAGCCACCCCTATTATCTAAACCCCTTTTAGTATCTAAGCTCCTAAAGTTTAAGAAACTCTTAAAGTCTATATCCTTATCTATAATATTAGAGTTGTACCTATTTAGCAGCTTCTAGAACTAAGTCTTAAGCTCCTCTCTATTATCTTTAATTTCTTTTTTATAATCTTTATTATTATTCCCCTTAATATACGCCTTATTACTACTATAAGTATATTATTCTTACTATAGTTAATAAGGTTAGTAGAAGGACTAGACTTATACTAACTAATAATTATATTAGTAAAAGTATGTAATAAGTAAGTGTAATAAACTTATAACTATTTCTTATTAGTAACTATTACTAGCTTCTTAATAATTAGACCTATATTGCCTATACTATTGCGGAAGTCCTCCTACTCTTTCTTATTAGTCTTACTCTTAAATCTATTAGCTTTAAGCTTTCTTAGGCCTGCCTTATATATATTATATAAAAGCTTTTTATATATATTACTATAACTAAAGATTTATTACCTATGTAACTCTATAGTGTAAAAGGGCCTTTCTCCTTACTAGTAATAATTCTACACTTAGCTAAGGCTACTTAGTAGGCCCTTAGATTAACTTTATTCTTAATCTTATCCTACTTCTTATATATAGCTATTAGTTTTACCTCTAACTAGTTGCCTACTCCTTATTAATTAACTAATATATAATAATAGAATATAATAATATACTACTCTTTTAATTCTTAAAGTAGAACTATATAAACTCTTTTTCTTTTTACGCAAGCTATTAATTAATGCTTTTGCGCTTTAGAAAGTAGTTAGTAGTTCTTATTATTATAAAGCTTCTTTTTAAGCTAATATTATATAGCTTAATTAGCTATTTTAGTAAAGTTTAATACCTTTTCTTCTTTACTATAAAGTGCATTGCAAGACCTTTATATAATAGTATAGGCGCTATTACTAAGTGCACCTTTAAATAGCACTTTATAGTTAGTAGAATAACCTTTCTAAAAGCTACCTTATCTATAGTATAAAAGAATAGTGCTAATCTCTTTATCTCTAAATATAAAGCCTTATTTATATTAGTATAGTATAATAAAGGCTATAATTACTAGATACCTTAGTAAGACCCTTCTACTTATTATGCTTAAAATTTGCTAGAATCTATAGGCTACTACTTAGGAGGCCCTCTAGGATATTAAAAGACTTTTCCTTAATAGATGCTATAGTATAGAGTGTAATAATAGTATATAATAACTATAGTTAATATTATAGAAATAATAAAAATATTATTATTATTATTATAAAAAGTAGCTATAAGGGCCTATACGCATAAGCAAGACGCTAATAATACTAGTATATTTTCTTTACTTACCTTGCTACCTACTTAGCTACTCTACCTTACTATCCTCCTAGCTACTTTTTTAATACTTTATAGCCTTAACTACTATATAACTTTAATTTCTAAAATAATAGCATATACTAGACTATCTAAATACACTAAACTAGTTACTAGTAAAACTTAAGTAAAAAAAAAGCTACTAGCTACTAAGGCTGCGCAAAAGGCGTCTTGCAAAACACTACCTATTACGCTAAAAAGAAAGCACTACTAGAAGCTAGGTAGTGTATTATTATTATAGCTATTTATTATATATATATTCTAATAATATAGAGCTATTACGCTTAGAGAAATTAAAAAGTACTAAAAGAGTATTAAGCCCCTTATTAGAAAAATACTATTTTGCTGCCTTATTAAGAAAATAATGTAAAATAATAATAAAAAAATCTGCGCTTCTAGTTTACTGCGCTAGCTGCTCTCTAGAAGGTAATAGAGACTTTTTTAGTTCGAATATTTAAAAGGTATTTCTTTATAATACTCTCTACTCCTACTATAATATAAATACTAATATTAACACTAGTTATATAAAATAGAATACTATATAGGCTAAGAATATATAGCTAGCAAATAGGTACTATAAGAAGTATATAGATACTAGGTAAATAGTAAGGCGCTTAGTTAGGTTTAATATATATATTTAACACTAAAGCTGTACTTATACTATAATAAGTAAACGTAATAATTGCTACTATAATAATAGGGCATTTTTTATAGTAATTTACTATAAAAATTATATGTAGCTAATAAAAAATATAATTAGTTAGACCTAATATAATCTAGTCTATATAACCCTAACCTAATCTATAGTCTATAGAACCCTAACTTAACATATACCTATTACTAGCGCAAAATATATAGGTAGAGGTTAGGTTGGGGTTAGGGTCTTATATAAGGGAACCTAACTCTAACCTAACCCATACCTATTTGCCAGCCTAATAAGAACTACTAGATTATAGGCAATCTAGCTTAGTAAGTATAATTATATAGCTATAGAAGCTAAGTTTAACAAAGTCCTAGAGCTCTAAAAGTCTAACTTAGTTAAGAAGAATTGTATAAAGGTAGTATCTAATATTATACCTATTTAGGTTATAACCTTTTACTAGAATTGTCAGATTTGAGCACTATTTAAGCTCATTGAGATGGGGGTCTGATAGATGAGATGGATGAACAGTTGACTTGTTGGCTCGAGGTCTAATTTAGAGGGTAGAGCCGACCACGTGCCCTTGTTCAGCAACACGGCTCTAATCTGACACACCCCCTCAGCTTAGGCTTATCCTTAAGCTAGACCCCTTATAGCCGTCCTTTATTCTAGAGTAATAGCCTCTATCCTTTGTTCTAGCTTGTTAATTTGTACCTCCTTTCTATTAAGATCCTTTGCTATATTAACAAGTCCTAGTTAATCTAGAAATTTGCTCTATTTGTTAACAGAAAGGGCCTTTGTGAGCCTATTAGCTATCATTTCGTTCGACTAAGTGTAGGTGACCCTAATCCTTCCTTGCGCTACCTCTTACCTTAACCAATAGTAGTTATAAATATTCACATAGCAGAGTTTAGTATTGAGCTGCGCAGTCTCCTTAGCAACAAGCTATATTGTCTGCTAGTTGTCGCATTTAATAGTAATCGTTTAATCCGCAAGCTTAACCTAGAGCTTATTAAGTAGGCGTAATATAAACAGTGCCTCCTTAGCTACCTGTGACAGGGCTAGTAGCTCGGCTTTAGTAGTAGATGTGGTAATAGTATCTTGCTTGCTTACTTTCTATATAATTAGCCTACTAAACAGTTTAATAATATATCCTTAAGAACTCTTTTAGTCTAGTGTATTGTCTGTAAACAAGGCATTGCTTACTACCTTAAAACTATCTTCTCCACCTAGCTGTAACGCCCTTGTGTGTGTTTCTTAGAGGTATAGTAGGACTCGATCGGCGGCATCTTAATATTAGCTGCTAGGGTTAGTAAGAAATTGTGCTAATTAGGAGGACGCGAAAGCAGTGTCCGGCCAGGTGGTGACTGCGGCGAATAGGATTAATCTAACCTTGCGTTAGTATCTGTTAATCTCAAATAGACTAGCAAAGCCTAATTATAGAGTAAGCTTAATACTACTTATTAGGGTATTATACCTAAGGCTTTAGTTATTAACTAGCCTAGCAATCATGTTAACATATAACGCTTGTAAGAGCTAGATCTTTCGTTGTAGGCGGTTCCTAAGAATCTCAACCCCTAGAAACCATTAGAGATCTTTTCCTCCTATAAGGGTGTACTTTTCTTATAGCTGCTTAATAACTAGCTTAGCCTAGGGTTTATTCTCCTGTTTATAGGCAATGATGATATTATCTACGTAGAAGAAGATAATTACGCCTTGTTTAATTATACAGCAAGGTTTATAGGGTATACTAATAAGGCCTAAGCCTCGCAGTGTTAAAGTAAACTCTCTCTACTAGAGTAGTGGTAAGATCTAGAGTCCGTATAGCGCCTTATTAAGCTTTAGGATTGTCCTAGGTTTATTGTAGCCTTGTGGCATCCTTATATATATATCTTAGTTGATCTTTGCGTAAACAAAGGCATTTGTAACGTCATATTAAAGGAGCTCTAGGTTAAATCGCGCCGCAATCGCCATAAGCATGCGAAATAATTGTCCGGCTAATGTTGCCGCATATGTATCTTGTGACGTGATATTTCTCTGTTAATTGCTACAAATAACAAGGCGTGCTTTGCACTTCTTAAGTTAGTAATGTTTTATTAAACTTGTAGGTGTATACCTATATACAGTTGAGGATCTGTTCTCTAGTTAGCTTAATTGTTTTAGCTAGTATCTCGGTCCAGGATCTTATGTCCTGGTGACTGTTCAGGTGCTATTTCTTAGCTTCCTTAAACATATCGCACAGTAGATATTCTTTAAGCTTATTGCGTTTAGGAAGGTGGCATAGGCAACTAGCTCCTATATAGCTTTAATCCTTTAGAGAGCAATCTTTTTAACTGCGCCTTATCTAATGTTTTCCTATTAAAGTTCCCTATATTTACCGCTTTAGTGCTAGCTATAAATGCTGCGGCCTATAGGTATGTTGTTAATAATAAGGGTTAGTGGTCTTTCCCTTTGTCTTTCTCTACTAGTGATTATGCAAGGAGTGTTACTAGTGGTAGTGTGATTGGCGGAGTGGAATAAGTATAGTCCACTTTCCTGCCTTGTTAATATCTAGGCTGGTCTTTATCCTGCGGGTTATTTTAAATTGTCTTATCTTTATAGAACAACTCTGTCTCTAATTTAGTTAGTTTAGCTATAGATAGTAGTTTAATAACTGATAAGACCTATGCGGCGATCTCTTTAAGGGTATTGTGTATAAGGTTATCTATAAGGTTCTTTGTCTTTCCCGCTAAAGATGCTGTCTTTGTTAAATATTACGTCCTGGGTGCTAATTACTTTCCTAAGCAAGGGTATTTATATCTAAAAGATATTAGAGGATTGGTATCCTACTAGATATCTAATCCACGCCTTTAGGTTAAGACGTTATAGCCTACTCTTGCTATAGTGGGTATTATCTATTATTGCAAAAGCTTTGCACCTATATGCCTTAAGATAGGTTTAATCTAACTTTTGTAGTGCTGTAACCACTCTATTCTAGAAGGCCACTGTTGTGAAGAAGACTTTGTATAGTGTTCTCTAGTAATTCGCATAGTTTAGCGTTCAATTATAGAGGTAGATAGCTAACTAGGTAATCTCTAGCTATATCTTCTATAGTAGGTTAGCATTAAGTCGCATTACCTAGGCTTTGTCTTTTATTACACACCCCCTAAGCGTTTAGCTTCCCTATTCTATGCTTGTGTGTTAGGTGCTAAAGGCTTAATTGTAATCCCCTGGGCTATGCACTATTAATTAACTTCTTGTTTAACTGTGAATATTTCGTTATCCGCTTTAATTACCTTAACTATAAGGTTAAATTAGTTCTTTATAAACTTTGTAAAAGTGGCCAAAGTTTGAATAATAGATTTAGCTGTGCAATTGTCCTTAAAGTAGAAATCCCATATTAGTCCTAAGTATCGATTGGTGATTAGCATTTGGCTCTTCTCTTTTGTTAAGCTGCCATCCTTATAGCTATAGAAGTCTATTGCGACTCGTTCTCCTAGTCCTTTATTAATTAGTTGTGGTGTTCAGCAGATTAACCTCTTAGATTTGGCTTGTCCGCAGGCGTCGCACTGTACTATAGTGATGCCTTTAATCTGCACCCCCCTTAGATTGCTGCACTAGGTGCTTAAAGAGCACTAGAGCCTAGATGCCCTAGTCGCTTATGCCATCGCAGTGCGTCTGCCTTTTGCGGGGATCTCTTAGTGCGTAAGGTGATTCTATAGGTGTGGAAGGTTGCCTGTTCTATTAGTTCTAGTCGGTATTCTAGAACCTATTAGTTGTAGAGCTTTTGCAGCTTAGTAATAACTGTATTGTCTGCTCGCTTTAGGCTTATGGGGTTCTAATTTAGTATCCTACTATAGCCCTTAACGCCGTAGTATCCTAAAAGACACTAGGTTGCATAGAAGGTCTAGGCAATAGGCCATATTATTAAAGCGTAGTATCCGCTGTCCAGCTAGGCCCTTTAGTTTAAGGTAAACTGTGCTATATCCTTTAACCTATATTTGTGTATTTCTAGCCCATATAAAGTCTCCAGGCAATAGAGGGCAAAATAAGATAAATCGATTAAGGTTGTTTGCAATATAGCAGGTAGTGCCTAAATTAAGAATTAAGGAGTATTGTAGTGGGTAGCTCTTAGAATCGGATTGATATAATGCCGCATTAAAGCTGGCTTAGATAGTGGAAATTTTCCGTCTATCTAGTTAATTATTATTAATCTTAGGAGTAGGGGTATGTAAGTTCTTAATTCGTGGGGTTTAAGACCTTAGTCTCTTTACCTTCCTTATCTCCTCTTATAAATCTAAATTATTTCTAATTCTATATTATACCATATCTATAAAGCCAGGTTGTGGCCTAAACCACTCTAGTGTATATTCCAGATATGCGTAAAAGCAGTCTTTTAGACTATGCCTTTGTCCACAAGCAAGGCATTTGCTGCCTTTAACTACTATTATATCCTCTATTAAGGACTGCTTAGATATAGTACTTTAACCAAAGGATTGTTTTTGTTGAGGTCTCCCCCGTCTACGTTAGTTATTTGTGGAAGATGGCGCGTCTTTAGTAGCGTAAGAGGCGTCCCTGTTAGTGCCTAAGGTGGATGCACTACTAGCAGCAAGAGATAGCTTACTAGCAGCAAAGGTGCCCTTATGCTATTTGCCCTTAATTAGGTGGAGTATTGCTATATATTCTTAAAAGCGTTTTATTATCTCCTTCCTTGTCATATCTGCGTCTTAGCGTCTAGTTTCTTAAAAGGACACGCCCTAGGTGGGGGCAGCCTTTATAATCGCAGTTAGGAAGTCCTTTATAGTAATATGGATTAATTGTACTTTGGCAACATTATTGTATCTACTTCTATAGCTGCCTAATTATACTTAGTTAGCTAGGTATTCTAGTTTAAGGGTTGTCTTATCGGCTTAAGAGCCTATAGGTATCGCGCTCTCGCCCCTATCCCACTTGTCTTCCTTATTAACGCCTACTGTTGGTTCCACGTCGGGTCGTGTATACACGGTAAACAGTAATAAATAGATAGTCAAAGATTCTGGTTGTAAGTTGTTGTCCTATCCTCACCGTGGAGGTGAGGATAGGGCAGACCCCCTGTCAAACACTGGCCAAACAAGGAGGCAAGGCTAGGGGTAGAACGCCTGTAACAACGCTAGCTACTTGGGGAGAGCTACTGCCAACACTGGCAGTCTTTTCTTTGTGAAAATGAAGCTATCCCCAATTACCTGAATCTCCTACTACTCCTCTTTCCGCTTCACCTATCCTTCTATCCTAATTGTCAGCTTGTTTAAGCTAACTAGCTGTTTAAGGGACTTATTCGGATTGCTCTTAGTTATCGCGTTGGCAGGGTTGTTGTCTCTATTAATCCATCGGATCTCTGCGAGCTCGCGTCTCTCGTATGATTGGCGTAGAGCTATAATATCTATCATAAGTCTCTTCTCCTTTGTTGTACTAAGCTTAACAAGGCACTTGTATAGCGAGTAGGAGTCTGTACAGACTACTATTGGCAATAGTTCTCCAAGATTAGATGCAAGTTGCGACGCAATCTTGCCAATTGTCTGACCTATATAGACACCTATATCTATCTACGCCACTAACTATGCTATAGATCTCTAAAGCTAGCACGCTCTGTGTAATCCTTTTGCTCTTGGTTGAGCTCTAGTGGAGCAGGTTACTATAGATTTCGAACTTATCTTGTGCCGCAGGGTCGTCCTCTGTTGTCTTATTTGCTAATACAATAATATATCTAATCTAGGAGCTATAATCTTTATTGTTTGCAAATAAGCTATTAACAAAGATATACAGCTTTACTGTTGCAAGGTGTAGCGGCACGTATTGTAGTCCACGGGTTAGGTTGTTAAGTTGCCACTTTAGTCGCTTGTTAAGATCCTTTGCGTCCTCTTCTGTTAGATCCTAAGCTTGCGCGGCGCGAGATAGATTAAATAAAGCCTCTGGTTGGCAAATTGTCGCAATATAAGCTGCTCGAGCTCGTTGTTCTCTGTACGCCTGGCGGAAGTCACTGTGCGACAGGTCTACAAGCTGGATCTTCTTGCCCTGGTCCTTCTGTCTTATTTCTATCACTTTGTCTTTCTGTGTAATAATACAGCTATTGAATAGTAGTGGTAGGCTTGCAGAGAGAGCTTCCTTTGGTTTAGCCTTGATTTCTGCCTTTTGCAGTTCTGTATCTTCTTTTTTAGCAAACTGCTTATCTGCAAGAATCAAGGTATTGTCTGTCTGCATGCCAACAACTCCAAAAGGCTTTTCTCTGCTGTTAATAGCAGGCAGGGGTCGTACGTAGACGTCTCTATAGCTAACTGTTGGCGGTGGTGCTTGTGGTAAGTCGCCCACTAGTGTGTGCCTGCCTCTGGTATGCCGTATAGCGGTTGTTGTACCACTATAATTGTATTTAGCGGGTAGGTTGATTGAAGCTGACTAGGCAGTCGAGCGAGAATGAGATGGTTGAGATATGTTGTTGACTGCGTATAGGCTTAAGTGATGTTGCGGAGGTATACTCTGATATTGCAGTGGATAGCTGTAGGTGCTAGAGCTAGAATAAGACGTTGACTAGACTGTTGGATTGTGGGAGATTGCGTAAGGATAATCTCCTTTCCGTCGTCATTGTACGCCTGTATTACTAGCCTAGATTTCTCAAAAGGGTTGTCTGTTGTCTTGCCTTTGACCTTATTAACTAGTCGCGATTTGAATACTCGGATCCCCTAGTGTTTGCTATCTGGATTGTACTAAGTAAACTTAAAGACTCCTCTTGCAATTAGCCTGTCGATTTCCTGCCTTTGTGATGCCTTAAAAGGTGCTCTTGGTGTTGTAATCTTGCCTTCCTGGCGCAGTTTGCGAGAGAGCTCTCTATCCGCAACTTCCTTTGCGGTTATATAGGCTGTTGATTGAAGCTGCTCACCCTAATCCTTATTATCTGTTTTTGTCACCTGGGTATCTTATTAGCTTGCGTCTTTGGCGACTGGGTCGAGCTTCTTCTGCGGCTGGTTTCTCGCGCGGGGATTTGGGTGGCGTACCGCCAACAGGATCTGGCATTGTGGTATCTGGCAGTGTGGGATCTTGTGGCGTAGTCTCTTGCGGCTCCTTATAGTACGGTTTCACACACTGTTGAGCGGAACTGGGTTGATCCGCTTAGCAGCTCTACTATACAGGCTGTCAGACTTGTCAACAAGCAAGTCAAGCAAGTTTCGAGCTCGAACTTGACTTGCTTGTATTCCAGCTTGTTAGGAACTTAACTTGCTTGACTTAGGTGAAATTTTCGTGCTAATTGCTTAAGATTTGCTTGCTTACTTAATAGAATTTATGTTATACAAAGTTAAAGTAGGTACAAATTACTGCTAAGACAACTCCTAGTCGCATATCCTATATTGCTGGCCTAGCTTATTGTCGCTAACTAGTGCTTCAAGCTTCTTAGCGATACTATTAGCTAGGCGTTTAAAACTAGCTTGCTGCTAAGCTTAAATACATTGCAAAGCTGCTAGCAACTAAGCTCTAATTTTGCGTCTTTTTAGCTCTAATAGATCACTAAGCTTGCTAAAGAGGCGCTCGCACTCGCAGCTAGAGGCGGGGATTGTTAGAACGTTAATTGCTAAGCGCGATAAATTAGGGTATTTTAGCGCCAGTTTAATCTAGTAATAGATAGGGCAGCAACTGTCTTTAAGCTGCTCGCGTGTCTATTTTAGCTCTAGTTTCTTCCACCACTTGTACTTATCTATATCCTTGTTATTGTTATCGCTATTGTCGGCGTTAGCTATCGCGGCAATAGCGTCTTTAAGATCGCTAGACTGCGCAGCTGGGCTGCTTTTTGGCGCGTTAGTTAGCCTGTATTGCCGCTAAAGCTACTCAAACGCAGCGCAGCGTTGTTTTTTGCTAACTAGTCTGGCTTTTTGCGCTAGCTACGATTACAGTAGCGCTTATAGTATAGGTGGAGGATTGTAGCGGCGTATGGGTAAGGACTTGCGTCAAGTTTGGCGTAGTAGTTATCAGCTTTAGCCTAGGCAGCGCGAAGGTTAATAGGTATATAATCCTCTAGAGCGCCAGGTTGCTCGAAGTTAACGCTCTTATACTGCTTAACGCGCAGCTTAAGCTTGTGGAGTAGCGTTTTAAAGACTAGGATAACTAAGTAAAGCGCGCCAAACCTGCCTAACTTACTACAACTTTCAAGCTGCTTTATAGCGTCTTTAAGCGGCTTAAGCGCGTTAATATACTCTGTAATCACCCGCCTAGTCTGCGCTATTTAGGCTATCTGATCGCATCTATTTTGGCACGTTAGGGAGCTTATTGCCGCGTCTTTTAGCGATATCGTCGAGGTTGCGCGTGCGCTGTATGTGGTAGTTGGCGTAGTTGCTAACAGCGTGCTGTAGCTCAGCAGCGCGTTTAAAGCAGCTATAGTACGAGTTCCAGCGCGTAACAACCACCTTAATAGGCTCTAATATTAATTTCTTTTTGTGCGTCGGTAGCTCCGTGTTAGCGAGGCGCTGAAAGTGGTTAAACTTGTTGTATTGCTAAGGCGTTTGTATATAGTTAATCACATTAATAAGTACGCCCAAAGGGCCGTCTTTGCGCCATTCCGCTATTAGTTGCTCCTTATCTCTTAGCTCTGTTGCGTCGTTATCGTATAAGTTGGGATTCTTGCCAAAAATAATCGCCTAGGCAACAAGATTAATTGTATATAGACCGCAGCAGAGGCGGTAGTAAGAGGCAGTAAAGCTATACTACTAACTAGCAAGGCAGCTAACTGCGGTATTATTAGCGTAGGCGTTATTAAGCACAAAGCAGCCTAGCTTTAATAGACTTATCCTAAACTTCTGCAGCGTTTAAGTAATAATAACCTTAGCAATCCTCTTACTAGTGTAGGCGCCCGCCAGCTGCGGCAGCGCTATAGGCAAGTCCACCAGCTTGCCTAACGCATCAGCGTAGTGAGCTATAACTCCAAAAAAGCCGCGCTTGCCTCCCTTTGTTGTCTAACCGTCAAAGCTTATATAGATCTTGCTCCTTGATTTGGACAGCGCCGTAACAACTTTTAGTAGCATGAATTCGTAGAGTCTTATCGCGTACAACAACACGCTATTGTGACTTGCCTATAGCGCTACTTCTGCCTTAGGGTTAGCAAAGCTAATTAAGGCACGAAAGGCGGGCGATTTAAGTTCGCTGAGCGGGTAATTGTTCTTAAGAAGCTACGTAACGACAGCAAAGTGGAAACCCTGTACGTTAAAGTTGCCTATCTCGTTGGCGATTTCTTAACTGACTTCTATACTAGAACTGGCTACTATCACCAGCGACTTCTGGCTAGGTAGCAGCTTCCGCTTAGCAACTTTGCTACCAGCTTTGCTAAGGTTATAGCCCGCCTTTAACTGCCCTAGATAAAGAGATTGCGGCTATTATTAACTGCGTAACCTTAAAGATCCCTTTATTTAAACAATGCTAATAGTAGTACTTATAGACAAAGTAGAGCTCCTTAGGCCTACTTTGCAGCGCAACGCAGTAACTATAGTTATAAATTTAGCTTTTAGCCCACTTCTAAGTGCGCGGAGGCTTACAAAAGCGCTTTAAAAACAATCCTAGTTAATACTATTAAAGTTATTCGCAAAACGCTTGTTAAACTGCCCCTCCTTGCGGTTATCCTTATTAAAACTAGCCACTATAGCCGCTTTGCTACTAGCTATAGACTTAACAATAGCCTTATTAGCTACTCTATTACGCAACTGCAACTTAAATAGGCGCTTTTTAGTGGCCTAGGACGCTGCGTCCGCCAGCGCTTTGCGCGGTAAGCGCCGCCGCTGCGGCTGCTCAACTGTTAGGTCGATCGCCTGTACAGCTGGCGAGGCAGGCGGCCATTGCTGGCTCTCTAGTAGCTCTATAGGCTGGCTTTCAGTGCCTTTGCTGTGGAAGACGCGGCGCGTTTAGAGGGAGGGTTAGGGGTTGTTTCGGCGTGTCCTACAGCGCGTTTGCTGCCTCTCTACTAGCAGCTTTAGCAGCTCTAGAGACGGGCATAATAGGCTATAAGGCAGCAAAAGAGGCAGCAAAGTACTGGGGTAGGCACTAGGATAGGCGTTGTAGAGCAACAAGTACGCGGTAAGTTCAAACGAACGCGCGAAATCAGGTGGCTGGAGCTGACTAAGCTAATCTCAACACTAGAAAACTATCCCAAAATCGCTTTTACTAGTAACTTAAAAACCTCACAAAATCATCACTCTAACAGCCCAAACAACACCTAAGTTATTCAAGTTTACCAAGCAAGTTTTCTATTAAAACTTAAATTGCTTAGTAAATTTGTATAAGCAAACTTAGCTTGCTTAAATTAGTTATTACCCAAGTTTAACAAGCAAGGCTTGCAAGTTACTTGCTTGTTGACAAGTCTATATACAGGTCTCTCCCTGGGTTTCAAGCAGCGTATGTGGGCCTGTCCATCCTTTCTTCTCTCTGTATACTCGGACCTGGGAGCCAATAGGCAGGTTAACAGTAATCCGCGTATCTGGGCCATTCCGTATCGCAAGGGCGTTGTTGATTTGGCGCTGGGCGTGTAGTTTTCGCATTTTATCAGTCGCTAGTCTGATAGCTTTTGTACGTTTTTTAGTAGAGGGTGATGGAGGATCTGTGTCCGTTATCCTTGGGTAGGCGCCAAACACTAGTAGAGTGGGCACTAGTCTATCTGGTCCTACTGAATTGTTGACAGCCTTCTGTGCTATTTATAGTATGAGCTCCTTGCTTAGTCTCTTGTCCTGTACCTCAGCTTCTATAATCTTGTACGCGCGGCGCAGAGGGGCGTAGTATCGCTCTACTAAGCTAATGCTATTGTGAGCTTCTACTGGCACTTCCTTTGTGATAATTGCTATTGATCTGGCGAGCTGCTGGAGCTCCCGCGAAGCAAAGTTTGTACTGGCGTTATGCACAATCTGATCTAGCGGGCCAAGATAGACGTTAATCTAGCAGATTCGGATCGTGTCCTATGTTGTAGCTGTAGATATGTTAGGTAGGAATTGTGAGGTACTAAATTGAGTAGCTTTATTAACTATCTAGAGGACTGGCTTGCTATTAATGTATAGTACGTCCACAACAATAGAAAAATTGAACTTATAGTCGTCTTTTAACGTAAATTTGAATCTGCTAGGTGACTTGGCATTCATCTGACAGTAGTGGCAATACCTTGTCAGGTGTTGCAGGATCTGCTGGTCTACCTCATGGCCAGCGCGCTGTAACAGCCGGAGCAGTTGGCGTACTGACGGGTGGCCGAATTGTTGGTGGAGGCGTCGTAGTTCAGTCTCTGTGAGGTGGCAAGTTGCTCGCGAACCGCGGTCTTCTGTCGCTGTCCAGTGACACCCTGCTAGCGATTCTTCCTGATCTAGAAGTATGTACGGGTGGCCCCATTTCTATATAATAGGGACGAACTTAGAGTTGTTCTGGACAAGTACACTGCGGAGATTGTCAAGCCGTACCCCTATGCGATTCATGTCCTGTACACAGTATAGGAAGGGCGTCTTTGTAGGAACAATATGGAAGGTAATATTACCAACTGGAGTTGGAACAACTATTACTCTAAGGGTTCTAGTGTCGCCTTTGCTAAATCGAATTGTCTAACTAGCTGCTGAGGTATCGATCTGTATGAGTGGCAGTTTCCTACACAGAGCTTCAACCTGGGGTTGGCCAGTAGTTGATATGCTAGAAGCTCTAGTATCTGGCATAATCCCCTGAAAGATAGTGGATGAGTAGCGATCCTTAAATGTACAGTTGCGGCCTGTTGTCCATGCCTTATATCCTTCTATAAGCCTGTGAGACTGATATCCTCCTGTAAGCCTGTGAGAGACTGATTGATTGTTCAATATTGACACAGTTTTGGCGCCGTTAATTGCACGCGGCCCTGCTAGGTAGCCCTCGCAGAAGAATTGCTTGCTATAGTCCGCCTTATCCTGCAGTAATCCGTCGATTAAGTTGGTGATCCCGCTTGGGTCGGCAGTGGCGTTGCTATTATGGGCATTGCTGTTGGATATTAAGGCCTTTGTAGTCAACTAGGAACTGCTGGATATCCTCTGTTGTATAGTCCATTGTTTGTTGTAGATGTTGAGCGTGCCTGTCGTATAATCTGCGCCTTTCCTCTGGTGTGTGCCTTGTAGAGAAGCAGTCAATCTTCCTATATACCTAGCATCGTTTTGCGTCCCGCTGGAACCACTGGGATCCTCTATAGCGGTCGCGGAATGACTGGTTTCCGCCTCTAGCGCGACTGTAACTGCCTTTATCGCGGCCGAAGCGGTAGCGGTTGCTGCCGCGGTTGTACGTCCGGTCCGTCCAGTACTGCTGCGGATCCGGGCTGTCGTCTGTATAGTAGGCCTGGCGTTGTGCTTGTCTCTCTTTCTCCGCTGTAACAATTGCTGACCTGATTTCCGCACAAAGTCCTTTATACGTAGACGCTGGTTTGTACAGAGCTATGCTACACTCCTTGACGCCACGGCAGGCTCGTATTACTGCGTTGCGGAGGCTTATCTCTGAAGAATACTCCATAGTGTGCTCTGTTAGTCCATCCTGTATCTGTTGCAGCTTATCTGTGAGCTCTTGAAAGAGCTCTAGTATTGGCCTCTCTGGACTTTTCTGTACAAGGTTGAGTAGAGAGGCTTCGTGCTAAAGGATAGTGTATTGTTGCAGATCCTCCTCTGTCTCAAAGTGTTCCCTAATAGTCTTGACAACAGACTCCGCAACAAGCAAGTCAATCAATCTTGGAGTTGTTGATTGGCTTGCTTGTTAGTAACGTCATCGTCGCTTAATTGTAGATTGATTGTTAGTGTTTTTACGCAGCTTGCTTACAACTTAATTATAGATTAACTAGATTAGACGCCAAGTAATTAATTTTATATACAATTACTGTGGATAAGTACTCCACTCTTGTATATTGTAGTCTCGTACAATATCCTCATCAGAAAGATCGTCCTTATCGTCGCCCTTAGCGCTCTGGTACTGAGTGTTGAAGCCAGCTCTTAACCACGCTCTTACTAATTGCAGAGCTGCAAGTAACTCGCTGCCAATAGCGCGTTGTCTGGGCTCAAGTAGGTCGCCGAGCTCACTAAAGAGCCGCTCGCAATCGCAGCTTGATGCTGGGATAGTTAGTATATTGATAGCAAACTGGCTTAAATATGGGTATTTTGAGCGCATTTGTATCCAGTATATAACTGGGTGCCTATCGCCTAAGTATTGCTCTTTGCTCCACTCTAGCTCTTAAGTCCTCTAGCGCTTGTACTTGTTGTTGTTGTGAGCTGCCTCTTCTCTTGTGTGTTGTTGCGGTTGTATAAAGGCGCCAATTATGTTATCTATCCTACTTGCGATTGTCGTTGTAGTTGTACGAGATAGAGGGCGCTAGTGGTAAGGCTTGTACGATTGCTAGAGTCGTTGAAACCCAGCGTTGGCGGCAGTAAGCCACTCTGGCTTGTCTGCCCAGCTGTTCTCGCAATAGTACTTGTAGTATGGATAGAGGCAGACAGCGGCGTAATAGACAGGCGAGTTGTTAAGCTTATTATAGTAATTGTTTGCCTTACTCTAGGCAGCGCGTAGGTTAACGTGGAGGTGATCCTTGGGTGCGTTAGTGTGGTTAAAGTCGACCTGCTTGTATAGGCGCGTACGCGCTTCGAGCGCGCTAAGTACGTACTCAAAGACTGGTATAACCTCGTAAATAGCTCCAAATTTGCCTGCCTTGCCCTATCCCTCTAGCCTCTCCGTAGCAAGCTTAAGCGGCTGCAAGCAGTCCTAGTACTCTGTTATCACTGCCCAGTCAGCAGCCGTGAGACCAGTGGATCTCATCCAACTTAGAGCATCTAGCGGCTTAGTGTTGTTTTGTGCTGCGCGCCTATTGTTAAGAGTAATATAGTTAATGTGGTACTCTGCGTAGGAGTTGTAGGCAGCTTAGAGTTGAGTTGCGCGTTGAAAGGCGGCATAATACAAGTTCTACTAAGTGACAACAGGCTTAATAGGTTTAAGTACTTTAAGACGCTCTCTAGCGGGTAACTTAGCGTTAGCAGCGCGTTAAAACTCTCTAAAAACGCTTATACTGTTGCGGCGTTTTGATGTAGTTAATCACGTCGACTAGTACGCCTAATGGCCCTTCTTTGCGCCACTCCTGCATGTACACCTTCTCTGTATCGAGCTGTTCAGCAGCGTTGTCGTACGCCTCTTTATTGGCGCCAAATATAACAGCCTGGCCGACAAGGTTGAGCGTATAAGGGCCACAGCGGAGGCGTTAATGGGCAGCGTCAAAGTGGTATACGCGAGCAACTGCGTCGATTGTAGTGTTATTATGTTGGTGGCGTTGTTAAGTACAAAGTAACCTAGCTTATTATAAGTAATACTATATACTTTAAGTGTCTTAATAATAGTCTCTGCAATAGCTTCGCCTGTATAGGCGCTAGCAAGTTGTGGTAGGCTAATAGGCAAGTCTTCTTGTATTACTCTAGAGGCGTTAGCAAAATGAGCAATGACCCTAAGATAACCGCGCTTGCCACCCCTTGTCGTCCAGCCGTCAAAGCTTATGTGTATCTTACTTGCAGCTGCTGACAGAGACTGGATGACCTGGGGCTGTATATGGAGGAAACAGGCGCATCGCGTACATAGCAACACTTCGAGGACTTACCTACAACGCTGCCTCTGCCTCTGGATTAGCAAAGTTAATTATCTCTTGAAACGACGGCCTCGTAAGCAGCTCTATTGGCAAGTTGTTATTAAGTAGGCAAAGTACTACAGCTTATCAAAACTGCTGTATGTTAAAGTTACCTATCGCGTTGGCGGCGTGCTGAGAGACATTAACACTAGCTTCAAAAGCCTGCTATAAAGAGAGCTGCCCACTAGCTTGCTGGCGCTGTTTTATGCCATCCTTTGAGAGCATATAGCCTCGTCTTTGCTAACTGAGATAAGTAGCAGCTGCTGTTGTAGCCCTAGTAACGTCGAATATACCACTGCCTCTAGCATTAATAACCCTATAAGTATGGCAATACTTACATACAAACCATACTCGATTCGGATTCTTACGCTTAACAACATAATAGCTATATTGAAATATCCAGCTTTTAACGCGTTGTTAAGTTGCAAGAGGCTTTATAAACCCTTTTAAACGCTCCCAATTAATACCGTCAAAGTTATCGCCATCTCTATTATCTCCATCGCCACCTCTAGCTTCCGTTGTAGCTGCTGTACCAGCCTGACTGCCCTCGGTGGGCGCGACAATCTCTGCCTCTAGCTGCGACTCCAACAACTCCGACTCGAACGTTATGGCCTGGCTCGCGGCAGCTAGGGCTTGACGGGGCGATAATGATCGTTGAGATGTGCGTTAAGATAGGCGTCGAGATGATGGCTCTAAGGAGCGCGTACGTTTGGTGGAGGCGGTGGCAGCGGTGCCAGTAGTAGGAGCTCGTGAGCGTTTGGCCATAGTGGGCAATCAGAAGACTGAAAAAACGCGTCTGTACGAAGGAGCTCGTTTTTAGTGAGTCACCAGCCACCACGCACTGGTCACTGAGGCTGGTGACTCACTAAAAACGAGCTCCTTCGTATAGGGGGCAAAGGCGACTTTACAAGCGCGCACAGACGGGGTCTAATACAACTTAGGATAAGCTAACAGCAACACTAAAAAATTATCTTAAGATAGGCTCTCTAGCTACCCTAAAATCCTTATTAGTTTTACAAGCAAGACAAGCAAGTTAATTAAAAATTACTATACAGAGATTAACTTAGTACGAAATTTGTATAGGTTAAGATTAACTTGATTGGATTGAGTAACTCAAGCAAGTCAAGCAAGCGAACCAATCTGGATTGCTTATTGCGGAGTCTGCTTGACAATTGTAGCAAAATTAAAGCCTCTGCCGCGGATCTTACTCTGATAGAAAGCTTTAGCTTGTCCTTTAAGTGAGATAGGGTAGAGCTAGTGCATCTGTCCCTTAGAGATCTTAAATAACTCGCAGGTATTGTAAAAGGTCCTTAACTTGGCTGATAGAAAGTTATCCTTGTCGCCGCTGTATTTCATGTCCTCTGTATAGACCTTGAGAAACCCTGTCTTTGTCTGAATTGGGATCCTTTCTGGATCTGGGATCTGGGGCTGTATATGGTATTGGTGGCGGTGCTGAGAGAAACCTCTATATGTAGATGGTGCTGGCAGATTCGTGTACGATGGAAACCGTACTTGTGGCTGCTGAGATTGCTGCTGCTGTACTTGCTGAGGCAGCTGCTGAGGCTCTAGCGGCGGCAACAGTAACGGGTTACGATTTGGATAGGGCAACTTAGTTGTTCTGACTATTGTTGTATCGTCTTAGGGAGCTGTACTCTGTATAGCTGGCTTTAGAGCTATATTTGAAGCAATCTCCTCTAGATAGGTTCGCGTAATTTTGCCTGCCTGTATGATCTCCTCCTCTGTCCACTAATATGGCTTGTTGTTGTTAAGTACGTCTTGAAGAGACTTGCCAATCGATTTCCTTATGCCGCTGTTAACCTATACGCTATTGTAGAGGAGGTAATCGCGCAGTGTACACTGAGCTTTCCTAGCTGGTATCTCGAAGGTTGCCTTTGTCCATCTATTAAAGTCTGTCTTGAAGGTTTCCTATAGTCTAATACCTCTATATTGAGAGCTTTTGTACAGTGAGACAGTGCTTAAGATGTATGCGTTAAGGATTGGCTCTGTGAGGTGTTCTGGGTTAGAGATGTCAATATCCTTGTCCTATCCGCGTAGGTCGATCTGAAACTCCTCTCGTAGTTTCTGGACTTTGGCAGGAACAAAGTTGTTGTTACTGTACGCGGTTGATTGCGTAGGTTTGTCTTGGGTATCCTCTGGGTTTGCGGTGCCGAGAGAGCTGGTCTCTTTTCTAGACGCTGAAGCTGACATGGTTGTCGCTATATGACGGTACTATAGGATAGTGAGACGAGTCTTTAAGTCCTGTATTGTAAGCGACGTTGTTGAGGCAAAACTAGTACGCTATAAGTCGATACTAGTAATTACCAGGCAAAAGCTAGTATGCTATAAGTCGATACTCGCAATCACCCTTCAAGCGCTGGTACCTTGCTTGTCTGTGGCTAACGTGAGGTTAACCACTAATTAGTGTTGGTTCCACGTCAGGTCGTGTATACACGGTAAACAGTAATAAATAGATAGTCAAAGATTCTGGGTTGTAAGTTGTTGTCCTATCCTCACCGTGGAGGTGAGGATAGGGCAGACCCCCTGTCAAACACTGGCCAAACAAGGAGGCAAGGCTAGGGGTAGAACCCCTGTAACAACGCTAGCTACTTGGGGAGAGCTACTGCCAACACCTACTATCTGCGTTAGAGATTTAATCTATTGCCAAATCTGCTCTCTAGACTTGCAGCAGTTATGTTGCAGGTATTGCGACACAGTTAATTAGATATAGATAACTACTTTTTTAAGACTTATTCTCTCCTCTTAGTATTCCTTATCCTTAATCTTGTAGTCCTTAAGCTGTATCTTATAGAACTTAATATCCTCCTTATATGCCTTAAGGCCTGAATTTAATAGCTCTAATAGGCGCGTTAGAGGGTTTTGTTAATTGTTGTCGTTTACGCGGATAATTGGCTAGTAACTCGCTATTTCTGGCGGCAACGGCGGTGTCGGCTTTTCGCGTGGGAGTTTGGCTCTATCTGGATTAATAATAGGCCATATATCTATTGGCTCGCTTCGCGCTTTTAGCTACAATAGCTATAGTGTATAGTTAGTGTAATTGGTTAATACAATCGTTAAGTCGCGGAGCGTTGACAGCAATATTATCTTTTCTTAGGGTTAATTAAGGCAGTAAGACTCTTAATTGTTAGATTTAAGCACTATATTTAAGCTTATTAAGATAGGAGTCTGATAGATAAGATAGATAAACAGTTGTATTGTGTGTGTTCTGTGACTTATTGGCTCGAGGTCTAATTTAAGCCGCCCCACCGACCTATAGCGCACCCCACCTATGGCGCACGCGCCCGAATAGGCAACCTCCTTATCAAAATTGTATTCTGTATAGCAATTTTTTATGTTTCAACTTTTAAAACTATTTGAAAACAAAGCTAGTTAGTCTACCAAGCTATCTAGATGATTTTCCCCGTTGCCCGCCTCGTCTACGACCTCTAGCGGACCTCGTTGTCGCTGTACGGCCTTAGCAAAGCCTATTCTTTGCTAAAGCCTTTTATAACCACTCCTATGCAATCTTAATATTGTTAAGCCCTACAAAGCTAATATTAAGATCTACTTTAACCTTTGTGCGTTTATTAGGCTTTAGATCTTTAACTTAAGCCTTAAGTCTGGCAATACGCGCCTTTAGCTGCAGCCAGCTTAGTTAATTGCTGCGACTAACCCTTTATTAGCGCCTTCTCTACCCGCCGTTGCGCCCTAGATCCTTGTCTATCTGCCAGATTTGCTAATAGATAGGGTATCTCTTAAGGTCTAGATAGTGTACAAACTATGGGTAATCGCTTGCGCTTCTAGGATAGGCTTAGAGTTATTAGAGGTACTATAACCTTCTAATTACACAGTAGTTATAAAGAATTAAAGATCTTTCTAGGGTTGTACGGATGTATACTAGCTATACAGAACCCTATTATAATATAATTGGCTGTGATACGGCCTCGAGCGTCTGCGTATAGCATAAGGAAGCGATTGCGCTTAACTAGTGCTGCATTAGATAGGGCTAACAGCCTATCTAGCTCCTAATAGTAATTCTGCTTTAGTGGGCCAAAGAATAATAGATTAAGAGGCTAAAGTAGGTGCGAAGTGTAAGGAGGCAAGTATAGGACAAAGATCTAATTAGTTTTAGCTATTTACATAAATTTTGTTATTGTATACAAGCTGTAACTATAGCAGATAAGAAGGCGCTAGTTAGATAAGTTATATTAGGCGTACTTTTTAGTAGAAATTTTAGTCTCTAGCCATCACAGACTAATATTATTCAATATCTAGCCATTTTTGGACACTGTATAGTGCCAATTAGGCGCGTTATCGATAGGGAACTAGGTACTTTAAAGCCCTGCGCCCTTAAATATAATAAGAGGCTTAATAGAGCAGCTCTTAGCGCTAGCGCATTCTATAATTAATACCTAATTAGTTAATCCAGGCTCTTTCACGTACGTACGCTTAGATCCTAACTTCGTCACAGGTCCTAGTACCCTCCTATTGCTACTACTGCCTTGCCAAAGGCCGTGTTCGTCTATATTCTAGATATTAGATAGTTTAATGCGGTGTTCGCTAATAATAGCCTTCAATACAGTAAAGAACCCTTTAAGAGTTAATTTATCTAACCTATTAACGCGTGCTTTATTAAGTAATCAACTAATTAGGGTAGTAGTAATAGTTAGATTACAAACTCTAAAGCCAGCAATCTAATTCTTACTTATAGGAATATGGTCGCTGTTAACGCGTGCAATACAATTAGCTATTTCGCGTATAGTAGCATAGCTTAGAGCGCGCTAAAGGCTATACTCCTTAACTATCTAATTAGCGAGCTATCTCTCCTAATTAGAAGAGAGCTTCTAGCGTAGTAACTGTGCAGATACCGCATTAGTGCGGCTATTAAGGCGGTTTCAAAGTGTAGAGGGTAGGATTACGTAGTCTAAGGCTATAGACTATACTAAGGCGCCTTGCAGCATCTTAGCTTTATATATTATATGCTTAAGATTATAGGGACTATATTAAGGTTCTATATCTACAATTATATGTGATAATTATATGTGGTTATGGAGATATTACAGTTGGAAGAATTCTGTGTGCGCGAACGCGTCGCGCGCGATAGGTAGGGTGCGCCATAGGTCGGTGGGGGCGGCTTAGAGGGTGGAGCCGACCACGTGCCCTTGTTCGGCAACACGGCTCTAATCTGACAAGGACTATCTCTTACTAATAGTAGTACTACTACCTAGACTATAGATAGGGACACCTATTCTATAGATAAAACAGTATTACTTAATCGAGGTAGATTATATACTAAGAAAGCTAGCTTTAAAGCTAAATCTAAGTAGTCTGTAATTATAAATAATAAGCTAGCAATAGTTAGTAGCTAAGAAAAATTAAATCTTAAGTACCCTACTTATAAACAACACTATAATCTAAAAAACTACTTTTATACTTTTTCTAAGAAATAACCTAAATAGTTTTAACTAAAGCTCGTAATAGTTATCTTAATAAAATTTAGAATAGAGAATAACCTAGTGCTTATAGAAAGTATAAAATCTATAAAGTGTCTAAGATTATAAACACTAAGAATTAAATAATTAAGTACTTTTACTCTAACTTAAATTACTAAAGTTGCTAATAATAAATAACTAGATAGTAGATAAATTACTATTCTTTTAGTAAGCTTTAATACTGTTGTCAGATTAGAGCCGTGTTGCCGAACAAGGGCACGTGGTCGGCTCCACCCTCTAAATTAGACCTCGAGCCAACAAGTCACAGAACACACACAATACAACTGTTCATCTATTTTATCTATTAGACCCCTATCTTAATAAGCTTAAATAGTGCTTAAATCTAACAATTAAGAGTCTTACTGCCTTAATTAACCCTAAGAAAAGACAATGTCGCTGTTAACGCTCTGCGACTCAACGATCGTGTTAGCTAATTACACTAATTATACACTATAGCTGCTGCAGCTAAAAGCGCGATACGAGCTAATAGATATATGGCCCATTATTAGTCCAGATAGAGCCAAACTCCCACGCGAAAAGCCAACACCGCCGTTGCCGCTAGAAATAGCGAGTTACTAGCCAATTATCCGCGTAAACGACAACAATTAACAAAACCCTCTAACGCGCCTATTAGAGCTATCAAATTCAGGCCTTAAGGCATATAAGAAGGATATTAAGTTCTATAAGATACAGCTTAAGAACTACACAGAATTAAGGACAAGGAATACTAAGAGGAGAGAACAAGTCTTAAGAAAGTAGTTATCTATATCTAATTAACTGTGTTGCAACACCTGCAACATAACTGCTGCAAGCCTAGAAAGCAGATCTGGCAATAGATTAAATCTCTAACGCAGACAGTAGGCGTTAATAAGGAAGACAAGCGGGATAGGGCGAGAGCGCAATACCTATAGGCTCTTTAAGCCAATAAGACAACCCTTAAACTAGGATACCTAGCTAACTAAGTATAATCAGGCAGCTACAGAAGCAGAGACAAACAATATCGCTAAAGTACAATTAATCTATAATACTATAAAGGACTTCCTAACTGCGATTATAAAGGCTGCCCCTACCTAGGGCGTGTCCTTTCAAGAAACTAGACGCCAAGACGCAGATATAACAAGGAAGGAGATAATAAAACGCTTCTAAGAATATATAGCAATACTCTACCTAATTAAGGGCAAATAGCATAGGGGCGCCTTTGCTGCTAGTAAGCTATCTCTCGCTGCTAGTAGTGCATCCACCCCCAGGCACTAACAGGGACGCCTCTTACGCTGCTGAAGACGCGCCATCTTCCACAAATAACTAACGTGGATAGGGGAGACCTTTAAAAAAACGATCCTTTAGTT
Organism: Laburnicola sp. JP-R-44; assembly: GCA_009805535.1. Taxonomy (NCBI): domain Eukaryota; kingdom Fungi; phylum Ascomycota; class Dothideomycetes; order Pleosporales; family Didymosphaeriaceae; genus Laburnicola; species Laburnicola sp. JP-R-44. The sequence goes on from SELF01000006.1 coordinate 494,146, forward strand.
AAAGTACTATATCCAAGCAGTCCTTAATAGAGGATATAACGGCAGTTAAAGGCAGAAAATGCCCTGCTTGTGGACAAAGGCATAGTCTAAAAGACTGCTTCTACTAGACTTGTCAACAAGCAAGTAACTTGCAAGCCTTGCTTGTTAAACTTAGGTAATAACCAATTCAAGCAAGCTAAGTTCGCTTATACAAATTTACCAAGCAATTCAAGTTTTAATAAAAAACTTGCTTAGTAAACTTAAATAACTTAGGTGTTTAGGCTGTTAGAGTTAATTTTTATAAGGTTTTTAAGTTACTAGTAAAAGCGATTTCGGGATAGTTTTCTAGTGTTGAGATTAGCTTAGTCAGCTCCAGCCACCTGATTTCGCGCGTTCGTTTGAACTTACCGCGTACTTGTTGCTCTACAACGCCTATCCTAGTGCCCACCCCAGTACTTTGCTGCCTCTTTTGCTGCCTTATAGCCTATTATACCTATCTCTAGAGCTGCTAAAGCTGCTAGTAGAGGCAGCAAACGCGCTGTAGGACACGCCAAAACAACCCCCAACCCTCCCTCTAAACGCGCCCGCGTCTTCCACGGCAAAGGCACCAAAAGCCAGCCCATAGAGCTACTAGAGAGCCAGCAATAGCCGCCTGCCTCGCCAGCTGTACAGGCGATCGACCCAACAGTTAAGCAGCCGCAGCGGCGGCGCTCACCGCGCAAAGCGCTAGCGGACGCGGCGTCCTAGGCCACTAAAAAGCGCCTATTCAAGTCACAGTCGCGTAATAGAGTGGCTAACAAGGCTATTATTAAGTCTATAGCTAGCAGCAAAGCGGCTATAGTGGCCAGTTTCGACAAGGATAACCGCGAGGAGGGGCAGTTCGACAAGCGTTTTGCGGATAACTTTAACAGCATTAACTAGGATCGTTTAAAGCGCTTTTGTAAGCCTCCGCGCACTTAGAAGCAGGCTAAAAGCTAGATTTATAACTATAGTTACTACGTCGCGCTGCAAAGTAGGCCTAAGGAGCTCTACTTTGTCTATAAGTACTACTATTAGCATTATTTAAATAAAGGGATCTTCAAGGTTACGCAGTTAACAACAGCTACAATCTCTTATCTAGAGTAGCTAAAGGCAGGCTATAACCTTAGCAAAGCTGGCAGCAAAGTTGCTAAGCAGAAGCTGCCACCTGGCCAGAAGTCGCTAGTGATGGTAGCTAGTTCTGGTATAGAAGTCAGTTAAGAAATCGCTAACGAGATAGGCAACTTTAACGTACAGGGTTTCCGCTTTGCTGTTGTTACGTGGCTTCTTAAGAACAATTACCCGCTTAGCGAACTCGAATCGCCCGCCTTTCGTGCCTTAATTAGCTTTGCCAACCCTAAGGCAGAAGCAGCGCTATAGGCAAGTCACAATAGCGTGTTGTCGTACGCGATAAGACTCTACGAATTTATGCTACTAAAAGTTTGTTACAGCGCTGTCTAAATTAAGAAGTAAGATCTATATAAGCTTTAACAGTTAGACAACAAAGGGAGGCAAGCGCGGCTTTTTTGGAGTTATAGCTCACTACGCTAATGCGTTAGGCAAGCTAGTAGACTTGCCTATAGCGCTGCCGCAGCTGGCGGGCGCCTACACTAGTAAGAGGATTGCTAAGGTTGTTACTTAAACGCTGTAGAAGTTCAGAATAGGTCTATTAAAGCTAGGCTGCTTTATGCTTAATAACGCCTACGCCAACACAATACTGCAGTTAGCTGCCTTGCTAGTTAGTACAGCTTTACTGCCTCTCACTACCGCCTCCACTGCGGTCCATATACAATCAATCTTGTTGCCTAGGCAATTATTTTTAGCAAGAATCCCGACTCATACAATAACAACACAACAGAGCTAAGAGATAAGGAGCAACTAATAGCAGAATGGCGCAAAGACAGCCCTTTAGGCGTACTTATTGATGTGATTAACTATATACAAACGCGCCTCAGCAATACGACAAGTTTAACCCACTTTTAGCGCCTCGCTAACACGGAGCTACCGACGCACGAAAAGAAATCAATATTAGAGCCTATTAAGGCGGTTGTTACGCGCTGGAACTCGTACTATAGCTGCTTCAAACGCGCTGCTAAGCTACAGCACGCCGTTAGCAACTACGCCAACTACCACATACAGCGCACGCGCAACCTTGACGATATCGCCAAAAGACGCGGCAATAAGCTCCCTAACGTGCCAAAATAGATGCGATCAGACGGCCTAAATAGCGCGGACTAGGCGGTGATTATAGAGTATATTAACGCGCTTAAGCCGCTTAAAGACGCCACAAAGCAGCTTAAAAGTTATAGTAAGTTAGGCAGGTTTAGCGCACTTTACTTAGTTATCCTAGTCTTTAAAACGCTACTCTACAAGCTTAAGCTGCGCGTTAAGCAGTATAAGAGCGTCAACTTCAAGCAACCTGGCGCTCTGGAGGATCATATACCCATTAACCTTCGCGCTGCCTAGGCTAAAGCCAATAACTACTACTACGCCAAACTTGACGCAAGTCCTTACCCGTACGCCGCTACAATCCTCCACCTATACTACAAGCGCTACTATAATCGTAGCTAGCGCAAAAAGCCAGACTAGTTAGCAAAAAACAACGCTGCGTTTAAGCAGCTTTAGCGGCAATACAGGCTAACTAACGCGCCAAAAAGCAGCCTAGCTGCGCAGTCTAGCGATCTCGAAGACGCTATTGCCGCGATAGCTAACGCCAACAATAGCGACAACAACAACAAGGACATAGATAAGTACAAGCAGTAGAAGAAACTAGAGCTAAAATAGACACGTAAGCAGCTTAAAGATAGTTACTACCCCTATCTATTACTAGATTAAACTAGCGCTAAAATACCCCAATTTATCGCGCTTAGCAATCAATATTCTAACAATCCCCGCCTCTAGCTGCGAGTGCGAGCGCCTCTCTTTAGCAAGCTTAGTGATCTATTAGAGCTAAAAAGACGCAAAATTAGAGCTTAGTTGCTAGTAGCTTTGCAATGTATTTAAGCTTAGCAGCAAGCTAGTTTCAAACGCCCAGCTAATAGTATCGCTAAGAGCTTGAAGCACTAGTTACCAACAATAAGCTAGGCCAGCAATATAGGATATGCAACTAGGAGTCGTCTCAGCAGTAATTTGTACCTACTTCAACTCTATACGACATAAATTCTATCAAGCAAGCAAGCAAGTCTCAAGCAATTAGCACGAAAACTTCACCTAAGTCAAGCAAGTCAAGTTCCTAACAAGCTGGAATACAAGCAAGTCAAGTTCGAGCTCGAAACTTGCTTGACTTGCTTGTTGACAAGTCTGCAAACACCACAACTAATTAATAAAGGACTAGGAGAACGAGTCGTAATAGACTTCTATAGCTACAAGGATAGCAGCTTAACAAAAGAGAAGAGCCAAATGCTAATTACTAATTATATTAATACTTAGAACTAATGTGGGATTTCTACTTCAAGGACAATCGCACAGCTTGATCTATTATCCAAACTTTAGCCACTTTTACAAAGTTCATAAAGAACCAATTTAACCTTATAGTTAAGGTAATTAAAGCGGACAACGAAATAATATTCACAGTTAAACAAGAAGTCAATTGATGGTGCACAGCCCAGGGGATTACAATTAAGCCTTCAGCACCTAACACACAAGCACAGAATGGGGGAGCTAAACGCTTAGAGGGTGTAATAAAAGACAAAGCCTAGGCAATACGACTTAATGCTAACCTACTATAGGAGATGTGGCTAGAGATCACCTAGTCAGCTATCTACCTCTATAATCGAACGCCAAACTATGCGAATTACTAGAGAACACCATACAAAGTCTTCTTTATAACAGTGGCCTTCTAGAATAGAGTAGTTACAGCACTACGAAAGCCAGATTAAACCTATCTTAAGGCATATAGGTGCAAAGCTTTTATAATAACAGATAATACCTACTATAGCAAGAGCAGGCTATAACGTCTTGACCTAAAGGCGTAGATTGGATATCTAGTAGGATATCGATCCTCTAACATCTTTTGGATATAGATACCCTTGCTTAGGAAAGTAATTAGCACCTAGGATATAATATTTAACGAAGACAGCATCTTTAGCGGAAAGACAAAGGACCTTATAGATAACCTTATACACAATACCCTTAAAGATCGCTGCATAGGTCTAATTAGTTGAACTACTATCCACAGCTGAACTAACTAAATTAGAGACAGAGTTGTTCTATAAAGATAAGACAATTTAAGATAACCTGCAGGATAAAGACTAGCCTAGATATTAACAAGGCAGGAAAGTGGACTATACTTATCCTACTCCGCCAATCACACCACCACACCAGTGACACTCCTTGCACAATCACTGGTAGAGGAAGACAAAGGGAAAGACCACTAACCCTTATTATTAACAACATGCCTATAGGCCACAGCATTTATAGCCGGCACTAAAGCAGCAAACGCAGAGAACTTTAATAGGAAAATATTAGATAAGGCGCAGTTAAAAAGATTGCTCTCTAAAGGATTAAAGCTACATAAGAGCTAGTTGCCTATGCCACACCTTCCTAACGCAATAAGCTTAAAGAACATCTACTGTGCGATATGTTCAAGGAAGCTGAGAAACAGCACCTGAACAGTCACTGGGACATAAGATCCTGGACCGAGATACTAGCTAAAACAATTAAGCTAACTAGAGAACAGATCCTTAACTGTATATAGGTATACACCTACAAGTTTAATAAACATCACTAACTTAAGAAGTGCAAAGCACGCCTCGTCGTTTATAGCGATTAACAAAGAAATATCACGTTATAAGATATATGCGGCAACATTAGCTAGACAATTATTTCGCATGCTTATATAGCGATTGCGGCGCGATTCGACCTAGAGCTCCTTCAATACGACGTCACAAATGCTTTTGTTTACGCAAAGATTAACTAAGATATATATATAAGGATGCCACAAGGCTACAACAAACCTAGAACAATTCTAAAGCTTAACAAGGCGCTATATGGACTCTAGATCTCACCACTACTCTAGCAGAGAGAGTTCACTTCAACACTGCGAGGCTTAGGCCTTATTAGCATACCCTATAAACCTTGCTATATGATTAAACAAGGCGTGTGATCATCTTCTTCTACGTAGATGATATCATCATTACCTATAAACAGGAGAACAAACCCCAGGCTAAGCTAGTTATTAAGCAGCTACAAGAAAAGTACACCCTTATAGGAGGAAAAGATCTCTAATAGTTCCTAGGGGTTAAGATTCTTAGGAACCGCCCGCAATAAAAGATCTGGCTCTTACAAGCGTTATATATTAATAAGATCGCTAGGCTAGTTAATAACCAAAGCCTTAGGCATAATACCCTAATAAGTAGCATTAAGCTTACTCTACAATTAGGCTTCGCTAGTCTATCTGAGATCAACAGATACTAACGCAAGGTCAAATTAATCCTATTCGCCGCAGTTACCACCTAGCCGGACACTGCTTTTACGTCCTCCCAATTAGCACGATTTCTCACACTAACCCTAGCAGCCAACATTAAGATGCCGCCGATCAAGTCCTACTATACCTCTAAGAAACACACACAAGGGCGTTACAGCTAGGTAGAGAAGACAGTTTTAAGGTAGCAAGCGATGCCTTATTTGCGGACAATACACTAGACTAAAAGAGTTCTTAAGGATATATTATTAAACTGTTTAGTAGGCTAATTATATAGAAAGCAAGCAAGCAAGATATACTGTCACCACATCCACCACTAAAGCCGAGCTACTAGCCCTGTCATAGGTAGCTAAGGAGGCACTGTTTACATCACGCCTGCTTAATAAGCTCTAGGTCAAGCTTGTAGATTAACAAAATAACTATCAAATGCGACAACTAGCAGACAATATAGCTTGTCGCTAAGGAGACTGCGCAGCTTAATACTAAACTCTACTATGTGGATATTTATAACTATTAGTTAAAGCAAGAGGTAGCGCAAGGAAGGATCAGGGTCACCTACACTCAGTCAAACGAAATGATAGCTAATAGGCTCACGAAGGCCCTTCCTGTCAACAAATAGAGCAAGTTTCTAGATCAACTAGGACTTATTAATATAGCAGAGGATCTTAACAGAAAGGAGGTACAAATTAACAAGCTAGAACAAAGGATAGAGGCTATTACTCTAGAATAAAGGACGGCTATAAGAGGTCTAGCTTAAGGATAAGCCTAAGCTGAGGGGGTGTGTCAGATTAGAGCTGTGTTGCCGAACAAGGGCACGTGGTCAGCTCCACCCTCTAAATTAGACCTCGAGCCAACAAGTCACAGAACACACACAATACAACTGTTCATCCATCTCATCTATCAGACCCCCATCTCAATGAGCTCAAATAGTGCTCAAATCTGACAACTGTCTTCTACTACTTAGACCTAAATATATACCTACTATACTACTTTATAATTTTTAATTCTAGTATAACTAACTATATCTTTAATAATATTAATTATTTTATTACACTATAACTACTATTACTAGAAGACTATATATAGGCGGGCGTAATATAAGTATAAATTAGAAAATATAAAAGTGTCTATTTATATATTAAGAGTGTATAAGAAAATAGAGTAATAAGGCTAGATAATATTACCTACTACCCTAATCTACTATATAACCTAGTGTCTTTCTAATTCTATAGGCAAGGCCTCTAGTAGAATACGCTAGTAGATTCTATAATAATTAAAAGAAGGAATAATATAATCCTTGCCAAACTTTAAGAAATATATAATTAATAGATACTAGAGTTTAGAGCAACACTAATACTAAATTATACTATACCTTATAGTATTAAAGATCTTTATTATATAGAGATTCTAACTAAGATTTCTGCACTATAAATAGAAAGGAGTAAAATAGGAGACACTAAAACCTAGTACCTAGCACATAGTAGGAGTAACAAAATATACACAAAATAATAATAATTTATTATTAACTTTCTTTATAGTAGTATTATTAATAGTAGTTAATAGGTAGCCTGCTATCTAGCATAACTAAGTTATATATTATTTCTTAACTAGTAGTAGACTATTAGAGAGCTGTAGTAAATTGCGAAGTTACAACTATAGAAGTAGTATAGGTAATAGAACTAGCGTAATTATAGTTTACTATACGCATAGCATATAAAGTTTACCTCTTATAATATTTAGAAACGCCTAGAATACTAAATCTTTATCTTTTTATCTATTATATCTAGCAACGCAATAACTTTCTAGCAACCTAATATTTGCGTCTAATCTAATCTAATACCTATAATAACACAGCTATTATTAAATTTAGTTAGAGTATAGATAACTAGCTAGGCAAAGTTAAAAATATCTTTAAAGATTTAGCAACCTTATATAACTAGAAGAATTATTAAAGAGGCCTCTAAAGCTTATCTTTAAGTACCCTATTAGTAATATATCTTTAGGCTAATTTACTACGCCTTATGCCTCTAGATCCTAAAGTATAAGACACTCCTTTAGTATCTAGATATTAGTAGAGACGTAGCCTTTGTAACGTGCTAGTAATAATAGCACAATATAAAGATTATACTACAGAAGCTTAAAAATATAACTAAAAATAAAGATAATAAAGACTATAAGGGTAAGAACTAGAGTAAAGAGAAGAAAGAGTTTATTATAATATATAAGACGCTAGAGGTATAGTAGTAGTATAAGAAGCTTATTAAGATAGTAGTAATTATTTAGGCTGCTATTAAGGTAGAGGACTATAAGCAATAATGGTAAAAGTAAGTAGCGGCAATAGAAGTATAGGAGAGATAAGTAGTAGTGGCAAGGTCCTAGGTGGCGATATATAGCTTACTAATTATAAGAGGAGATTTACTATAGAAGAGTAATAAAAATAGTTAGGTTAGTTACTATTATAATTGTTACTATTATTATTATAGTAAAAATCTTAGTAAAGAAATTATTAACTACGTAATATGGTGGTTAGTTAAATAGCCAGTCTAGAATTACGTAATAATATAGATTAACTCTAGAGAAGAAATACCTAATAGTATATACGCTATATATAAGATTACTATACGTACTATATAATAAGTGTAGAAAGTAGACGCTAATATATAGTATAAATAACTAGGCTATATAGATTCTTAGGCGCTAGAATATACTATAAATTACTATAAGGGGGTACGCCTTAAAAAACTAACTATAGTCTAATATAATACCTATAGTAGATTAAAGCTTAATTAATAAATTAGATATTAGCTAAATAAATTAATAATAGTTTTAGTAAGAGAGTCGCTATAAACTTTCACAACTTTAAATATAAGAGCTTTACTAGTAAGAAAAGCTAAATGCTTATTACTAATTAATTCTTAGGTATAGCTTAGAATTTCTACTTTAGAGATAACTAACTAGTATAAATAATTATTAAACTACTAAAAGAATTTGTACTACTTATAAAAGTATAGTTTAAGGTAATAGTTAAAGTTATTAAATTAGATAATAAGATTTTCTTAGTTAAGTAAGATATTTATAGATAGTATATTAGTAAAGATATTATTATTAAGCCTTTTAGCACCTAATACTTAAGCTTAAAATAGAGAAGCTAAATACTTAGAAAGTATAATTAAGAAGAAGAGTTGTGCAATATAACTTAACGCTAACTTTTTCTAGACACTATAGCTAGAAATTATATAAGTAGCTATATACCTATATAATTAAACTCTAAACTATACTAATTAATAGTAATTACTATCTAGAAGAGAAATATCGCAGACCTTTTAGTATATAGTACAACGCTATAAGAGAAAGCTATAGATGTGCTAAAAACGTATTAAAAAAGGTAAAGTAGCGAGATAGATTAGGGACTGTTTGTTAGCACGTACAAATCGGCCCCTTATGCTAATAAGGTAGTCGATTACAATGTACCATAGTCTACGGGTACTAAAGTTAACAATAATAACGTAACGCGGTTGCCTATACACGAAGCATAAAAATCCGCGATTAGAGATTGAGTAGTAATTACTATATAAAGTATTCTTTATAATAGTTACTTTCTAAAATAGTATTATTACTTAATTAAAGAAACTAAACTAGGCTTACCTTAGGGCCTATAGCTATAAAGCCTTTACTATAACTAATAATATAAAACGTAGTAAGAGTAAGCTCTAAAAGTTAGATCTAAAAGTATAGATTAGATATCTAGTAGGCTACTAATTAACAAATATCTAAAGGATATAAATATCTCTACTTGGGAAAGTTATTAGTACCTAAGATATTATCTTTAATAAAAAATTAGTATTTTAGGTAAAGAAGAAGACCTATTAAATAATCTTATATATAGCACTTATAAAGAAATTACTATATAGACCTAATTAGTAGAGCTATTACTCTTACTACTAGAATATAAAAACACTAAGTCTTTATATAAAAATAAGTTAATTACTAACTCTTATAAGAATAATAATAATACTCTAGAGTACTATTAAGAAAAAAAGATTAATTATACCTATCTAGGAATAATAGTAGAGGAGATAATAGTTGCAGCGTTATACTAGTTATGGCGCCAGCGCTATTTTATCCCCCTCCCCCCTAACTCTAAACTAGTACAGCGATGTGGCCTTACGCATAGTTTTATATATAGATTTTTTTTAGTTAGAGTAGGCGCGCTAAGTCTACTAAGCTCGCTTAGCTCGTTTATAACACGCTAACTCCTTTTTATTAATACTATCTTAAATCGCTTTTCTGTGTTAATAATAGTAGAAGGAATAACTGCTATTATTATAATAATATTATTAGAAACCCCTTAGTCGCAAAAAAAAAACTATACCTACCTAATACTATTAGTAATACCTCTACCTATTACACTACTTATCTAATTAATAGTAAGCCTTAAATATAATTAATATAAATAATTTCCTATTAGATTACCATAGCTAAATTAACGCGCGCTGTGCTATAGGCAGCTACTTTCCTAGCTAGAATATAGATAGGGGGTAGAGGCAAATATAAGAGGAAGCTGCTTAATAAGACGCAATTTAACTATATACTTATAGTAGAAAAGAAACTCTCTATTAAAGTTAAATACTAGAATCTCTATCTTATAAAATGTAGTTAAATAATTACCTACTATTTAATATATAGAAAGATACTAAGCAATTATACGCCTATAAAGCTATAAAGAAATAAGGTCTTAAAGTAAGATATCTACTATCCTAGTATAATTACGTAGCTATTAAATTCTTAACTATATATAAGTATATGCCTATAAACTTAATAAACACTATTAATTTTAGAAGTTTAAGGCTAGGTTAGTAGTACGTAAAAATTAATAATACTACTTTACTACTTAGAATAACTATACTATAACTCTTATAGAATAATTATTTTATCTACTTATATTTATAGTAGCTTAGTATAACCTAGAACTTAGCTAGAATAATATTACTAACGCCTTTATCTACACAAAACTAGATAAAAAACTCTATATAAGAGAATACTATAAAGTTATACCTAATTAGGCACTATTCTATAGTTATATAAGGTACTATATAGTTTTTAAATCTTACTACTACTATAGTAGAGAGAATTTACTAGCGCTTTTAAAAAAATTAGTTTTACTATAGTTCTACACAAATCTTACTATATAATTAAAGATAGCATTCTTATTTTCTTTTATATAGACAACCTTATTATCGCCTACTTAAGAAATTAGAAACACACTACTAATATAGTAATAAAAAAAATAAGTATAAAGTTTACCCTTACTAAAGGTAATGATTTTTAGTAGTTTCTAGAAATTTAAATTATTAGAGACTATATAAGTAGGCAACTCTAGCTATTATAGGTATTCTATATAGATAAAATTAGTCACCTTATTAACTAACGCAGCTTTAAATACAAAACCCTAATATTAGCAGTTAAACTACTATTTTAAGAAGGACTTATTATAAAGGCAGAAATTAACTAATACTAGTAAAAGATAGAATTAATCCTATACGCTATAGTAACTATATATCTAGATATCGCTTTTATAAGCTTCTAACTATTATGTTTTCTATTAAATTCTAGTAATAACTATTATAACGCCGCTAATCGCATACTACTATACCTATTATTTACCTAATTACTAGGGTTATACTTTAAAGAAGTAGACACTTATAAAATTACTAGCAATACGTTATTTTGTAAATAATAACTTTAATAAAAAAAGTTTATAAAAATATATTATTAAGTTATTTAGTAGTCTTTTAGCCTAGAAGGCAAATAAACAAAATACTATATACTACTTTAATAACTAAAGCTAAGTTGCTAGCACTCTTATAGGTTATAAAGAAGGCACTCTTTATAGCTTAGTTAATTACTAAACTAAACTTAAGATTAAACTCTTACCTTTAATAATTACTATTAATTACAATAATTAATAAACTATCTAACTTATTACTAAAGAAATTACTAACTTATAAACAAAGCTTAGGTATATTAATATATATAATTATTAGCTTTAATAAGAAGTAGTATATAGAGCTATTAAAGTCTAGTACTAATAATTAGAAAAAAGTAGTAGCAGATAGTTTTATAAAGGCTCTACTAGCTAGCAAATAGACTAAGTTTATTAATTAACTTAGACTTAAAGATGTTAGGAGAAGAAATACTAACTAAGAAGTTAATCTAGACAAATTAGAATATAGGATAGAAGTTTTTAGACTATAAGCTATAGTATAGTTGCAAAGAATTAGGTCTAGCTTAGAATAGTTCTAAGCTAAGAGGGTGTGTTAGATAGATAGTCCCTATAAATTTATAGTAGGTATATATATCTAATTATATAGTTTTTACACACACTAGTAGTTAGTGTAAATTATAGTATTTTTACTATAAAATTAAAAGAGGCTAGTACACTACTATTTTGCACTGCCTTTATACTATTCTAAATAGTACTAGTACGTCTTAGCACTAGATAGATACTTCTCGCAATATAGCTAAGCTTCTCTAACAGACACAACATAATTAATTAATTAACTATACTACTTCTTCCTATCTCATCTTATCAAGAATACCTATATATCTAACATATCTACTACACACCACTATAATTAGTATAAAATTAACTGTTTTTACTAAGGGCTTTTAACTTTGTTGCCTTAGTCACAAGTGATCTCGACCTCAAAGCCAACGAGGTGCTCAAGAGAGGATTTGGAGCTGCAGGCGATGACTAGCGAGCGCGACCTTAAAGCCAATGAGGTGCTCAAGAAGGGTTCGGAGCTTGAAGTAACTAGCGAGGACCGCGACAACAAGATCACCCAATTACAAGATAAGGACTCAAAGTTTCAAACGGTAGTCAGAGAACGGACTGAAACTGCCGACGAGCTAGCCACCAAAGTATCTGAACTGCCCGCTATGACTGAGGACCGCGATTTTAAGGCGAAGGAATTAGACAGGATGCAGTCGGATCTTGACGAGATGACCAAACAGCGAGATGCTGCCACCACCCAGCTGACCACTATGACCGAGGATCGCGATCGCCAGGCTGAGAAGGCTGCGCAACTGTCCGACCTCCAGTCCACAGTAGCCGACAAGGATCCCACAATCGCCGATCTTCAAAGATCTGTCGAAGAAAACCAAAGCCATTTTCGACAAGCTTCAGCAAGATCATGGCCGGGCAATCCAATCTCTGCAGGAGCAGCGGACTCAACTGAACGACGTCAATGAGAAGTACCAAAGCAAAGCCCGACAATATAAATCCTTGTCTCAAAGCCTTGAAACTATGACAATAGAACGCCAACAGGAAACTCAAGCTTCGGCTGATAAAAGTTCAGATCTCGACCGAGTTGTCGCTGAGCGTGATGGGGCGTATCAATCTGTCGTCTCCCTCCGTGCTCAGTTGAAGGAGCTTGAGGAACATACTCAGCTGCTGCAAGATCGAGTCACTGAGCTGGAGTCGAATGGCGCTGAGGCCCAAGCAGCGCGCGAACAACTGTCCACATACCAGGAGATGCTTGATGAGGCGAAGAGAAGCCACGAGCAAGACACCACAGCCCTCCAGCAACGAGTGCGCACGCTGGGAAAATGCCGTTTTGATCTTGTCAGCAGTCTGTTCAAAGCCGTTTCCGATAACGTCGAATTTGGGGGTGACTCTGCGTACGATAACGACAGCGCGTCGAGCCTGTTTAGGAACCACTTGTGGGATAAGACAATAACCCTTCCAGATATATCGCAATACAACGAACAACACACGTTGAAAACCTCACGGTTGCAGTCAGCAGAATCAAAACAAACTCAAAAAACTCGCGGCGAATCTGAACGATAAGCCCAACACCCGCGTGGAGGCGTACAGGGAGGTCAGCTTCCTCAACGCCGTAGCAGCGGGACTTCGTGGTCGATGTGATGGGTTACATGCAGAATGCACGAAACTCGGCGAAGAAAGAACCAAGTGGCGGGAGATTTGTCAGGGCCTCAAAGAGTATATTGAGAGCCGTGAGCAGGTCGGCGTAAGATGTGCTATTTAACTGGCGAGGTATTTTACAGTGGCGCGAAGAGTGTGCAACACTCCTGCAGATTTAATAGATGCACATGTATTTCCGCATAAAAAGATCAAGCCATAGAAAGTAATTGTTGTTTTTGTACACTCGGATAGCCGTAGCTAAGTGAGCTTGCCAAGCAGGTGAACTGTTTGATCACGAGCTTATCAAAGTCGAGTAATTTGAATCATGGTATTGCTCATCCTAGGGTAACACAAAGTAATCAGATTCCTGCTTTAGAAGCAGAAACTGCACACAATGCTGGCACTCGCGGTCAGGGAGCCTGGAGGATGTGTGTACTGTTGATCCCAAGCTTATGAGAAGTCCCAGCATCTAGGCTCTCGCTATAGTACTATAATAGAAGTCTAATCACCTTGTGGTACCCCAGGATGGGCAATACGTAGCCAGAATTCATAGGTGTGATTCTAAACATGTATGCAAGGTTGATCACGAGCTTATGGGAAGTCCCAGCCTCTATACTCTAGGTATAGTGGTAGAATAGAAGTATAATCACCAGGTGTTACCCCCAAGATGGGCGATACGCAGTCAGAATTCACGGGTGTGACTCTATAACATGTATGCAAGGTTGATCATGAGCTTGTAGGATGTTGTAGCCTCTAGGCTTCAACTATAAAAGTCTGATTGCTCTGTGTTACCCCAGGATGGGCAGTACGAGGGCCGAATCTACTTGAACAAATACCTTAGGTAATTCCTTCCTGCCTCAATAATCTGAGTAGATAAGGCTAAGACGACATGTGGGAGGGAGAAGAGAGGGCGAGGACGAGGACAGGGGATCCTTCGTGGAAAAATTGTACGTTGAATGCATATCGAGTAGATGTGGGTGAAGTCGACTATAAACGGATAAGAATGAATGAATGACTTCTATAATCCGCATTGAATTTTGAGGCCACGGGTTGATGTACACACGTGCAACTGCGAACGCCCCGCCTTACCCAAAACGGGCAAGATCGACTGTCCCACCACATTCACCCGCCGATCGGCAGGCACAGCCTCTAACACCCGCAGCCACACTTCCCGTCTGCACCTTTCTCCCTTCTACATTAACAACGTCCTCGCAGAAACATCTTGCAGCAACACCAGCCATTTGCAAAAGTAAAAAGCATCAGGATACACCATGGCTCCACGGAAGAAATCGCTCCTCATCGGAATAAACTACGCCGGCACATCGCATGAGTTGAAGGGATGTACGTACGAATCTACTAAAGGCTCCTTCTATCATACCACAGGGGCAAAAAGAGCCTGGAGAATCTCTTCATTCATTCAGAAGTCGATGTGGGATGTCGTCGCCGCAGCCAAACCCCGTTTAATGCGCTAGGAAGGATCTTGATTGGTCGCATCGTCCAAGAAACATCATTAACACGTCCCCAGGCCACTCCGACGTCGACAACATCGCCGAATTCCTCAGCTACCGCGGCTACAGCAACGACCACCGCGACCGCGTCATCCTCATGGACAGCCCCGCCGTCGACCCCCACCAGCCCCTACTACCCCACAGGCCACAACATCCTCGCCGCCATGGACTGGCTCGTCGTCTCCCGAGCCGGGCTGCACGCTCTTCCTGCACACTACTCCGGGCACGGCGGGCTCGTCGAAGACGTCGACGGCAACCGCAGCACCGGCCTGGACAACAGCATCGTCCCCGTGGACTTTGAGCACAAGGGCCAGCTCAGCAGTACGTTGCTCCACGAGCACCTGGTCACGGATATGGCGGCTGGGTGTACGTTGTTTGTCATCATGGATTGCTGTCATTCTGGGTCGGCGATCGAGCTTCCGTATGTGTATCGCAGCGATGCAGATGGGCAGATCTCGTTGATGGATAATTTGAAGCAGGGGGCGCAGTTGGTGAGTCAGGCGCAGAGGATGTTGGGTGGGGGGTTTCAGCTTGATAAGGTGGGGGAGGCGAGGGAGTTGTTTGCTGGGGGGCGACGAACTTTTTTCATGGGCTGAAGCATATCGGGGAGCAGGAGGAGGAGGGGTTCCAGGAGGGTGTGTATACCCCTTGTTGCAACCCCCTTTAGCAATTATTGTCTCGAGGATGGGCTACTAACTAACTGCGGGTAGGCGAATTCGTCGGCCAATATGGCAGCGAGAACAAAATGGTCACCATGTTCTCGGGCTGCAAAGACGACCAGACAAGCGCAGATGCGAACATCAGCGGCGAAAGCACGGGCGCAATGGTACGTCCACTATCCCTACATCCATACAAAATAAACCCAAATGAACACTAACGACTACGACAGACATGGGCATTCCTCCAAGTCATGAAGAGCGATGAAACTCCGACATATGCACAGGTGAGTGTAAAGTGAGCTAAGGAATACAGAGGGTACTAACAAATCTGTAGACATTGCAGATGACGAGACAGCTGCTCGATCAAAGCAATTACACTCAGATTCCACAGTTGAGTTCGGGGCTGGATATTGATCTGGAGCATAAGCCGTTGGTGCTTTGATAGTCCTGGTAGCAGTGGCACCTCTGTATCTGGGCTAAATGACATAGAAATCCTAGAATTATGATTCCAGAGCTTGCTAATATCGGTCGAGTGTCTTATTGAAGACGATGTTTCTAATTGTTCAGTAATGTTGGAGGCATCGACATCAGGCGATTCAACAATTCGTGAGGCCTTCAATTATAAAGTTAGAGTATATTTAACTTTGTATTACCTCACAGGTGCTATCCTAGGGTAACACGTAGGACGTAGGCTTTTGTGCTGTGAGTCTCGTACAGGCCTCGCGAGTTGTCGCACCACCTAATATTTATAATGCTGACCTCACTGCGCAGTTACAGTCTGTGACTATCACTTCGACCTGCGTTCTCGGTACCAACTAACCACCAAGACGTAATCCACTTCACCATCCCTCATGCTCTTCCACAAGCCTTCCAACCCCCTCCCTCATCCAAAACCCCCCACCTCACCCTCCGCACCCCCTTGCCCTACCCTAACATCAACCCAAACCGGCACATGATCACTAACCCCCCTCTCCCCCTCCGAATCCAAAATCCCACACCCCACCACCAACCCCCCCTCCCACACCCCCCTCCCAACAACAAAATAATCCACCCGATCACAACTACTCCCCCACGCCCTCCCCCGCGGAAAATACGTATACCGTCTCTCCTCCCCACGCATCGCCCTCCACACATCCACGCCGCCAAACACACCCTCTCTTTCTCTTCACCCTCCCGTTCTTTGCCCGAAAGGAATCGCGCATTGAAATCCGCACGATTAACAACATGCTCCCCCGGCACAGTGCGCAACTGCGGATACCCATCCCGCTCATCAGGCGCAACATTCATATCGCCGCCGAGGACGACGAACCACCCTTCGTCCTCCAACCGGACACATTCGTCCATCAACAGGCGGTGGAACGCGCGTTTCCGATCATGTCGGGTGCCTCGCACGGCGCCTGTGCGAGGATCGCGGTACAGATTTGACGTCCCGTTCACAGCGTAGATGTTGAAGAGGGCGAATTTCTGGCTGCATGTGGTGGTAGTAGTGGATATGGTGGTGGTGATTTCGACGACAGAGACGCGACCTTCAGCGTCCCAAGGTACGGTGCGTACGTTGGCGCTGTATTTAGAAACCACGTCCGCGCGGAGGATACTGCATACGCCGTATACCCTCCCGCATCCCCCGAGGCCGCGCGCATTATGCAAGTCCGAAGGAAGCGTGAAATGCGCCTCGTACAGCGGCCCTCGGTCCCGGTCCCGGTCCCGGCCACCTGGCGTGTTTTCAGGCGGTAACCGCGTATTAACCGCAGCGCGGACGGCATCCTGTGTCTTTTGGTCAGAAGCCGCGATCTTGACTTCTTGGAGGAAGAGGATCGAGGGCCAGTTGTGGCGGTGGAGAAAGCCGCGGAGAGAGGCGGGGGGAATCTCTTCGCTTTACCACCACCACTCGACTCGCTCGGTTTCGTCGCTGGGAAGAAAGTGGTGATCGGCTTTTGGAGAAAGGGTGCTATACCGTCGATGTTCCAGGAGAAGATGCGCATGGTGTCTACATCGGGTGGTGCGGGAGGTGGTGGGTCTGGAGCATCCTGGACTGGTGTCGCGGTGGCGGCTGACGTCTTCCTTCTTTTCGAGGGCGGAGGACTGATATCGCGACTCATGCTTTCTCTTGATGCTTTCGGGTAGGTTGTTGCTGCACGACAATGTAGAGATGGCGCAGACAAGGTGCACAGAGGTGACGTCATCGGATTTTCTCTGGCACCAGGTGGTGATAATTCGTGATACCTTTATACGACCCACAGGACAAAAGTCTAAGTACTATGTGTTACTTTAGGATAGGTAATACAAATATTGTTAAATATACTCTAACTTTCTAGCTGAGGGCCTCACGAACTATCGCACCACCTGGTGTTGGTATTTAACGGTCCCTCTCAAAACATTTTGATAAATCTCCGCTACATGCAAGCAATGAACCGATCCACAACGAGCTAGAAAAAGAAAAAGTACCGTACAAGAACGCAAATAGGTATCGCACCCAAGAGACAATCATGCGGAAAATCCACCGGAAACGCCCCCGCTGACAGTCAAATGTCCCAAATTACCAATCCAATGCTACAAGATCTTGATCATGAATCTCCCTTTGCCACCTCTGCCCGTACTTCGCCGCCTTTGACATTTTTCGTATCCCTCTCTGACAGGCCTTCTTCTCTCGCTTTAGACTTGGCATCGGCCTGTTGGTCATCTGCAGCACCCTTCCATGTCGACATCGGCGGCTGTGGTTGAAGTAGGTTGTGTTTCAGGTGACTCTGGCGGCGTTGGTACAGCTGGTGATGATTGTGCCGTTGACTCTGTGGTAGGCACGGCCTCTGAAGGTCCTAGGATGGAGCATCAGCATGAGATTCGTGAAAGGGGAAGAGTGGCTGACCATTCGCGGCGGGGATTGTCGCTCCCTCGGCCTCATCCATGTCAACATCACCATCGTCGTCTGCATCTGCGGGGACGGCGGATGTACGGGTTCGCGATGCGGTCCCGTTGGGTGCTTGTGCGGACGAGGCTCCCGAAACAGATCTTCGCCGCCGACCAGGCTCTCCATTCAGACCACGTCCACCACCATTCGGAGTTGCTGCACCATCATCGGCGTTGGGATTTTGGTAGTCCATGATGTTGCGCCTCCTCCTAGCACCCCCGGCTGATCTCGCACGCCAAGGCCGTTCTTGTAGTCTTCATCGTCGCTCATGTCATATAGCTCACCCTCGGCTTCGATTTGCCGGTCGCGCTGTCGCTGGGTAGCTCTGACATCAGGATTTTCGTCCACGTCGAGATCGTTCATTTCGTCTTCGGCATCGGAGTCGTACCCTGCAAGCTGAGGTGGGTTGTCGGGGATGTTGGTGAATGCCTCCACGGACGGCTTTCCGGTTTCTCCTGATGCTTTCGATGACGGACGACTTGATCTTGTGAAGATAGTCGGCCGAGTTTGCATTTTCCATGTTTGAAGGGCGAACATCTAGTTCGTAGTCCGGGGCAAAGTACTGCCGAGGTCAGCCATGACGGACAATCCGAGACGAACAACTCACCTCATAGTAGTCATTAAAGGGCAGTTGCTTGGGCATGTGCTGGGCTACCAGCTGACCCGTCTCGTAAGCCCACGTCCGCGCGACATTTCTCATAGTGTAGCCACCACCGCCAAGCACAATGACTGGAATACCAAAACTCTTCACATAACGCACACAGTTGGCATGTCCATCCATGCTTAGATTGAAGCAGCCAAGCCTGTCGCCGGACAAGCTGTCGCCACCGCATTGAAGAACGATGGCTTCGGGGCTATAATAGGTCATGACAGCCTCAATGACGGGCTCGAAGATGTTGCGGTACGTCTCGTCGGTGATGCCGTCGCGCAGCGGGAAGTTTACGGCGTAGTGCTTGCCGTTGCCCACGCCTATGTCTCTGAGCTCCCCGGTACCGGGAAAGTACTCGCCGTACTTGTGGAAGGAGACGGTCATGACGCGATCAGTCGTGTAAAAGGCTTCCTCGACACCGTCTCCATGATGCACGTCTATGTCGATGTACAGAACGCGCTGCTTGTACCGCAACAGCTCGATGATGCCGAGGACGATGTCTACTAAGAGTCAACTGGACATGGTCAGAATAGGAGTCGTGAAAACTTACCATTCACGTAGCAGAAACCACTAGCTTCGCTCTTCTTCGCGTGGTGCAGGCCGCCGGCCCAGTTGACCGCCACATCGCATTTGCCTCTGTTCAAACGGGCGGCGCCCTCCATGGTGCCACCAGCGCTGATGCCGCAAAACTCAAAGAGGCCGTCGAACACGGGACAATCATCTCCGACGTTGTACTTGCTCTGCTCCTTAGCAAAGTTGTCCATGTTGTCGGGGGTGACCTTGTGGAGGAAGTCAATGTACTCGTCCGTGTGGAACTGCGTCATCTCGTGCTGGGATGCGGGCTTTGCACGCTGTACTCAGTCAGCTACCAAGTTCGAATAAAGGTTCAGACAGGGGCTGCGGTCACGAACGTAGATTTCCATCTTGGTGTACAGGCCGTAGTTCATGATGAGGCTGTGGGCCATGCGTATGCGGTGCGGCTTCATGGGATGACCCGAGACGTATGCGTAGTTGCCCACATCCGAGTCGTAGAAGTATGCGACCTTTTTAGGCTGCGATCCGGTCCCATTGAGCGAGTGGGACGGGTTGGGCCCCGCGGCGTCGGTATTGTCCATGGTGGGCGCGCGGGGGCGGGCAGCGCGTGTGGGGATTGCACTCTGCTGTCGCGTGGGGGCGCAGGGCTTGCCTCCAAGAAGGGAGGGTATGGGATGTCTTCGGAAAGGTGTGGTCGTCGATTTTTGGTTTCAGCGGGACGGGTGAGGCGATGGCTGGTGGAGAGGTGGAAAGATGGTGGGAGGAGCGTGAGCTCGACTACCAAAGCTCCGACTAGCGGCGTCTTGGCGCTTCTGGCTCACAGCTCCATCATCGCCGCCGCCTCACGACCGCTCTGCCGTTCCACCCCGCGCACAACACATTTCTCCACCACGCTCGACACTCGCTCTCACCCAAGCACTCCTTCTCCAGAGCAGAACCCGTGCCATGGACCGGTTAAGCAGAATGCTCGCCGCCGCCCAGAGCATGGGCGGCATGGGTGGTCAACAGGGCGTACGTCTGCATTCTACACCTCCCCAATCGAACGCCGAAGCTGACCGCTGCAGGACACCAACCTCATCGATAATTCCGAAACCGTCTACATCTCGTCGCTCGCCCTCCTCAAGATGCTGCGGCACGGCCGGGCTGGCGTGCCCATGGAAGTCATGGGTCTGATGCTGGGTGAATTTGTAGACGACTACACCGTGCGCGTCGTGGACGTATTTGCCATGCCGCAGTCGGGAACGGGAGTTTCCGTCGAGGCCGTGGATCCCGTGTTCCAGACCAAGATGATGGATATGCTGCGGCAGACAGGACGGTGCGCATCCCGCTTAGTCCGCATAGTACACTGCTGACATGGAGCAGACAAGAAACCGTCGTAGGCTGGTACCACTCGCATCCCGGCTTCGGCTGCTGGCTCTCCTCGGTCGACATCAACACACAGCAATCCTTCGAGCAGCTGACCCCCCGTGCCGTCGCCGTGGTCGTGGATCCCATACAATCCGTCAAGGGCAAGGTCGTCATCGATGCCTTCCGCTTGATCAACCCGCAGACGCTCATGATGGGCCACGAGCCCCGCCAAACCACATCCAACGTCGGCCACCTGAACAAGCCGTCCATCCAGGCGCTCATCCACGGCCTGAACCGCCACTACTACTCGATTGGCATAAATTACCGAAAGACGGCCCTCGAGGAGAACATGCTGATGAACCTGCACAAGCACGTCTGGACCGAGGCGCTCATGATGAGCGACTTCCGGGACGAGGGCGAGCGGAACAAGGACAGCCTGCAGAAGCTCGTGTCGCTGGCCGAGGGCTACGAAAAGCGGGTAAAGGAGGAGACGGAGCTCACCAAGGACCAACTGAAGACGAGATATGTCGGCAAGGTGGATCCGAAGAAGCGTGCGTCTTCCCATTTTTTTTTTCCAGTCCATGCACGACCGCTAATCTACAGCAGACCTCGAAGACGTGGGCCAGCGCCTCATCGAAGACAACATTGTTTCCGTCTCGCGGCAGATGATTGACAAGGAGGCCTCTGTGCCAAAGTCCAACGGCAAGGCGAACGGCCAAGATGCGAACGGGAGACAGGATTCAAATGGGCTGGAAACTTCATCCGATGATGTCGACATGGAGGATTAGGAATCTATATCTTCGACTTCGCTGCGGAGCACGAGTAGTGTGAGGTCGTGGTCGTATTCGGTCATCTCGGGAAGTGAGTGATGATGCGAAAAGTTGGGTTGGGTTGGCCAAATACAATAAATACCTTCCCGACATTACGCGTCCATGAATAGGAAGGCAAAACGGAGGTCGAGTGCAAGTAGCTGGTGGACGTTCAACTAGACTGGCTGCGAAGTAGCCGTTTGGGAGGGGGCACGGAAGATCATCTACAGCGTCGATGCGTGGGCTCCGCACATACTGGCATGGTACTTACTACTACCACCTTGGGCGTACGTCCCCATGGTGTACCTACCGAAAGACAAGCCTATACGGTAATGAAGAGCATGATGAATCACCGTGGTATTCTCGTTACTGTGTGTGTGTGTGTGTGTGCGTGCATCGTGGTGTTGTGTTGTGGAAATGTAATCCATTGGGCTGATACTATTACCTGCCTTGGTCCAAGACTCGACTTCACGCAACGTTCGTTCTCTCAGCGCCAACAGGCAAACGTAGTGGGCCACCATTACCAATCTATTACGAATAGCCATCTCTCTACGAATTTGTTTGTTGAAGCCAACGTCCCACGTCCCACGTCCATGTCCCATCCCTTAATCACACCCATCCATGGACGGACGCACCCATCTCAGCATGTCGCTTTTCCGCGTGCCCATTACCCCCACAAGAATGACCCCACATCTCGCTTTCTGCGTACCCATCCATCCATCCACATGAATCCGCCGCACACCCTCGCCCCCATCGCCCCATTATTAACGTCGTCATCCCCTCTCCCCCACCCAAGCCCAAACCCAAAACGCCCCCAGAAGCCAAGCAAAAACATCACATTTGCCCAAATGTACATCCATCGATATCAAGATCACAAGACCACACCACACCACCCCGCCGCATTACGCCGAGCCGATCCAAGAAATGAATGCCACCGACCGGGGGCCGTAAACGTAACCGTAAACCGTGAGTGAGCCGTTCATTTGCGAGATGGAGAGGGGAATCAAAAAAAAAAAACGAGACCAGAGCATTACAAGACCCAAGACCAAGATAATGTAAAACACAAGAGCGAAATTTTTTTATGTGACAGAAAAGGGAAAAGAAAGGGGAAGAAAACGGTCTTGCTGACAGGTTATGAACAGCGGGTATGGAACATTTTTGTCGTGTCGCTGGGATGGACATGGGGATAAAAAGTCGACTTTAGAATTCTTATCCGAGGTACGAGAGGAGAGGGCGACGGGCCAAGGAAAAACCAGCTTCTCAGGGGATCAAGGGTGGCCAGATGGCTTGCCGTGGTCTTCGCTTTCGCGCGACTCGGCCACAATCTGTGCCGCCTTCGACTTCTTCATCCGCTCGTCGTCGGAAGACGAGGCGGAGTGGCTGCTACTGTCGTCGCCGAGGCCAATATTGCCATCCTTGGACTCTCTTCGGAGTCTATCCGCCTTGTCTTTGAGCACCTTGGCCTGCTCAGCCGCTCGCTGCGCGCGGATCTGCTTCCTCCACATGGCGGAGTATTGTCCATTCTTCTCGAGAAGCTCCTCGTGCGTGCCGCGCTCAGCAACCTTGCCCTTGTGCAAGACAAGAATTTGGTCAGCATGGGTAATGGTGCTGAGTCGATGGGCAATAATGAGCATGGTACGTCCTTGGGCTAGGGTAGTGAATGCTTCCTGGATGTGCTGTTCCGTTTCCGTATCAAGCGCAGCCGTCGCCTCATCAAGCATGATGATGCGCGGGTTCTTCAAGATGGTGCGAGCAATAGCTACACGCTGCTTCTCACCCCCCGAAAGGCGCAGACCGCGCTCGCCAACTTTGGTCTCGTATCGGTCCGGGAAAGACAGGATCTTGTCATGGATACTTGCCGCGCGGCAAGCCGCATATACTTCCTCGTCAGTAGCGTCTTGGTTCGCATACTTGAGGTTATACATGAGCGATTCGTTGAACAAGACGGTATCCTGCGGCACAACGCCAATATGGCCTCTAACGGAGTCAATGGTGAGGTCTTCAACATCGCGGCCGTCAATCTGAATGTTACCGGACTGGACGTTATAGAAACGATACATGAGGCGGAAGACGGTGGATTTACCACCGCCCGACTCCCCAACGAACGCGGTCGTGGTTCCGGGAGGGCAATGGAAGTCTAGACCCGTCAGGGCAGGCTTGCGGTCATCGTAGGAAAAGTGGACGTCGTTGAAGCGAAGATCGCCCTCGCACGACGGAAGCTTCTCAGCTTCTGGCTTGTCCACCACGGTCGGCTGCTCTTTGAAAAGCTCGAGCATACGCTCCGAGTTGATCAAAGCCGACTGTATCATCCGATAAAACGTGCCGAAAAAGTTGAGCGGGCTCTGTAGCTGCCCCATGTAGGTTACTAGCGCAACAAAGTCACCCGTTCTCTGCTCGCCTTTGACGACCTGATGGGCTGCAATGAAGCAGACAACAAGCAGCCCCAGCATGAAGACCATGTTCTGAGAGACATTCATGAGGTTAAGCGAAAACAGAACCGTATACTCTGCGTCTTGGAACTTGCGCACCGCGTCGCGATACCGATTGAACTCGTACGCCTCAGCGTTGAAATACTTGACCGTCTCGTACGACACCATCGAGTCGTTTCTGGGAACATTAGCGCGGGAACTACCACATGCCAGGAGACGACTCACTTTACTGCGTCTTCTTCTCGGTCCGCATTGACCATTTCTCGGCGTATTTCAGCCCGCCACTGCGCCATACGGATGGTTAGATAAATGTACCAAAACGTAACAATGCAAAGAACTAATGCGTAAGTAGCGTCAAACTTGTACAGGAAATAGCCGACGGCAACAGCGAGATCAACGAGCATGGGGACGACCTGGAAGGTCACCTGCTCCAAAAACGTGTTAATGGAGCTGCCTTTCCCGAGGGCGGACAGAACCTCGCCGGTTTTCTTGCCTAGATGGAAGTCCAAGCTCAGACCGTGCACGTGCTCAAATGCGGCAACAGATAGTTCTCGGTAGGAATACTGCCCCACTGGGATCCAGAGCGTCGATCGAATGGCGCCAAGCAAGCCGTTATTGCCTTGGATGAATCGGAAAGCAATGAAGAGCATGATGGCGCGCCACGGGTTGCCGCGCTGGGGGTCCTCGAGCCTGTCGGTGATGCGGCCGATCTGATCCGGGACGAGCACGTTGACGACGCGCTGGAGAAGGACGATGATGAAGCAGGCGATGACGGTAATCTGCAGGCGGCGGTCTTTCGACGGCCACAGATAAGGAAAGAAGACCCTGTAGCCCTTGAGATACTCCCACCAGCTGCGCGCAGGGGCGCCCGTCGGCCTGCTCCACGCGGGCGGAGCTCCTTCGGTGTGTTGGTGTTTGCCACCGACAGGGTGGACCGAGCCATATGAGCCGTTCGCGTGACCGTTGGCCGCGCTACCTTCCCGCTCCACGCCCCCTAGCAGCGAAGTTGTCTCACTCGCGCTGCCCGAGTCATGTGCCCCCTTTCGCTGCGGCAGCGTCACGAAGACGAGGTAGAAGCCGATCAGCGAGAGCAGGACCACGATTCGCAGGAAATTGAGCGCCACCTCGCCCGCCTCCCACTGCGTCATGCCCCAGCTGAGGCGTTCGGCGTCCGGGTCCAGGGCGGGCTGCCTGTGTGCATGCGTGTAGAGAGCAAGGGACAGGCCGACCAGAACGACCTCGAGCACCGTGGCCATGATCCATGTCGCCAGGTGTGCAGCCGTCGGGGACGGCT
Source organism: Laburnicola sp. JP-R-44 (assembly GCA_009805535.1). Classification (NCBI taxonomy): domain Eukaryota; kingdom Fungi; phylum Ascomycota; class Dothideomycetes; order Pleosporales; family Didymosphaeriaceae; genus Laburnicola; species Laburnicola sp. JP-R-44. The sequence goes on from SELF01000006.1 coordinate 519,623, forward strand.
TCGTGTCGATGAGCGAAATGACGAACAGGCAGTAGACAAAGAAGGAGCCGATGAGATAGACCTGCGTCGTCAGCGGGGCGTTTCGAAGGCGGGGTTGTGATACGTACCACGACATTGTTGCCGGCCCACCAGCGCTCGGTCTTCATGACGACGGCGTGGACGATGCTCAGGGCCGCGCTACCAACAAAGGTGGCGGCCGCAAAGACGGACAGCCAGGTGAACAGCAGCTTCTGCGAGTACGTGACGTCGTCGAGAGCCGTCTTCTTGACGAAGTTGCGCGTAGGATCCGTGGCGGGCAGCGGCTTGCCCCCGGGCCCGCTGGTGGTGGGTTTGGCGACATTGGCATTCGAATTCGAGGCGGCGATGCTGCGCACGGTGAAGGCGACGAGGAAGAAGACGAGCAGGGCCACGGGGTAGGCGTATTGCAGGACGGTAACGACGGTGCGGACGGTGCTGGCGGGGGCCCACGGCTCGTGGGCGTGGGCGAGGGCGCGGGGCGCGAGCGAGGGTTGGGGGTGGTGGAGGGCCATGGTGGCGGCCGCGGTGCCTGGAAGCTCACCGCAAGAGGCAGACGGGCCGAGGATGGGGTGCAGGCGCGGGGGGGTGCGCTTGGAGTTGGGGCAGGAGCATTGGGAGGGCAGCCAGCGAAGAAGAGAAGGGCAGAGCAGGCGTGCAGGCGTTGTTGAAGTCTCGTCGACTGGACTGGAGTGGTGGCGCCGGGCTAGCATCGAGTCGAGCTACTCTCGTCGATCGAGATTGGGCTAGCGGGTGCGGGCATGCGAAGGGCGAGCCTGGCCGCTGGCGAGGGCCTGGCCCGTGGAGCGTGGAGGGCGCCGGGCGCTGCACAGGCTGCACGCTGCACGCTGCACGCTGCACGCTGCACGCCGCGCATGGAATCACAGCCTGCGTGCCGCAACGAGGCCGACCTGGCCTGCAGTGCCTGCACCGGGCCCGAGCCTACCGGAGCCGCAGCCGGGCCAGCAGTGCGCAGCGGCCGCAGCCCGTTGTGTCGTGCGCTTCTCACCGCAACTCGCCGGCCTGCGTCGCGTCGCCTGCCCGTCTGCTGCCGCCTGCCGCCGGCGAGCCCGCCCACACCCGCTACAGCGACAGCTCCAGTGGCATACTCCCCCCCGGGCAGCGCGCGTCTGCGTGCGTGCATACGGACACGGTTACAGATTACAGACGGACACGGTTACAGATTACAGACAGACACAAGATTACAGACAGACACATGGGGAATCGTCCATGGAGCCCCCCCGACGCGTCTCCTCCTCGGCCGCCGCGCCCTCGCCCTCGCCCTCGCCCATCCCGCCCCGCCCGCCGCTGCCCCCCTCCAAGGCCTCGTACTTTGCGCGTCTCGTCACCCAGGTCCAGTCGAGAGCGCCTACGGCAGCCGCCCGCCAAGCGCGCAGACGCATCGCCCGGACAGCGGCCGGCCAAACCCCCTCGTGCCCAAGCTCCCAGGGTGAGTCGTGACGCTTCCCCGTCCGTTCGCCTAGATTCATGATACCTGCCGTCGACACGCTGCTACCTGTCCTGTACATGCTGAGCCCGCCTGCAGCGCCCGCACCGGCTCGTCGCAAGATGCAAGCCACAAGACGGGCCTGCCCATCGAGGCCCTGGACATCAACCGCGACCGCACCCACGCCGTCCTGGCCGGCAAGGAGATTCTGAAGACGGTCCGCGTCCAGGATGCCACCATCGTCGAGGAGACGAACCTGCGCGCCGCCGTCATCAACTACGCCGAGCTCGCCCACGCCCGCCAGCGTGACGGCCTCGGCTTCCAAGACGTCAAGTGGTCCCATGGCCAGTTCAGCACCCACATTGCAACCGCCGCGGCGAACGGCAAAGTCATCCTGTATGACCTCAACCGTGCCGGCGTCGAGCTGGCCCGCCTGCACGAACACACCGCCCAGGTCCACAAGCTGGCCTTCAATCCCCACCAGGGGCACCTCCTGCTGTCTGCCAGCCACGACACCACCGTGCGTCTGTGGGACCTCCGTGATATGAGAAAGGACGTCATGACCTGCCGCAGTAGAGACCAGTACGCCGGCATCAACGGTGGCATATATGATGTCCAATGGTCGCCCACTGACGCCGTAGAGTTTGCCTTTGGCACCGACAACGGCACCATCCAGCGCTGGGACTTTCGCCACAACAAAGCCTCCAAACAGAAGATCACGGCCCATGACCAAAGGACCTGCACAGCCATCGACTGGCACCCAGACGGGAAGCACTTGCTCAGTGCAAGCGTCGACCGCACCGTCAAAGTCTGGGACTTTTCCGTCGGCGTCAGGCGTCAGAAGCCAGTGTTCGTGCTAACCACTCCCTATCCCGTCTACAATGCTCGCTGGCGGCCGCCCAACTGGTCTGATGAAGGCGCATATCAGTGTACGCAGCTGGCGACCGCCTATGATCGTGACCATCCTGTCATCCACCTTTGGGATTTTCGGCGCCCATACTTGCCCTCCCGAGAGATTAACAAGTTTCCTAGTGCTCCGTCTGATATGCTTTGGCACTCGCGTGACACGCTCTGGACCGTCGGCCGCGAAGGCGTATTCCAGCAAAACGACGTCCACCATGCGCCCAAGGTCCTGGATCGCCGCAATCTACAGGCGATTGCTCTGTCGCCGAGCGGGGAGATTGGCGGTGTCGCTCAGAGAAGACCACCCCGTCGTCGCTCGACCGGTGCGGCCTACCCTGAGGACACGTATATCGGTGATGCTCGCGATAAGCGTGGCAGTCCGGAAAAGGACAGTCTGCGCAGCTCGGCCGAAGGCAGCTTTGACGAGAGCCTTTTAATCTCCAAGAGACATCATGGTCGCACAGCAAGTAATAGATCAACCAAGTCGTTTGGCAGTACCCCTCCCTCAGACACCGCACCCAAGGTCATGTTTCTCACCGATTCCATGGAAATGCTAAATGATCTTTCTAAACCTAACCAGCTTGCTTTCCGGGGCACACTTCCCGGGGCGAAGAACGTCCAGATATTTGCATACCTAGCGCAAAAGTATAAGGCTATTCCCCTGCCAGATCCGCCTACGGTGCAATCCTTCGAGGATGTACAGCAGGTTTTCGAGCAGAACGCGGAATATGCCCAGAAGGCCGCATTCTATAGGCTGGCAGCAACATGGAGGCTTGTTGGCGTGTCGATTGACAACTGCACCCAGCGTCGGGCTAGTCTGCATAGGAGTCACCGTATAAAAGCCAAGTCCATAACATTAGCTTCGCCCAATGTCCAACCAAGGCCTCATACAGACCATCTAGAGGCACACGACAAGCAGCACTCCGGCCCCCGCACTCACGTGGACCCTTTTGAGAGGCCGCCTTCGAAAGCTCGTAACACAGCTCGGCAAATTGCCACAGGCGAGAGCACCTCGAACCTGGCTACGCCTCTCGCACGGCCGCATATCGATCTACCAGTGGTAGGTAATGGCAAGGAATCGCTGCCTCTACCTGACCCAGACCGCGATGAAAAGATCGAGCTGCCGCCGGCTGTTGTTGGGCCTCATTCTAACCGTGATCTCCTGGTCCCGGACAGCGCAAGCCATTGTCAAGCTGCAGCCCCGCCTGGTTTCAAAGGGCCACAATGGTACAATCCATCGAATGACCTTGACGAGCGCAGAGCGTTGGTTGGTAGTTGGCGGGCACCTCCTCGAGTACCTCTCAGCCTTGAGCCTGCCGAAGCTAGCGGGTTGAACATTCAGGTACCACCTCGACTTGACCGCCATATAACTCGGATGATAGCTTTGCCATGTTTTCTGCGTCAACTGACTCACAGCGTGGAAGGTCTATGCCGAGCTCGCTAAATAGTGGCCAGTCTCGCTCGCAGGACATCGCGTCAATACCTGAGCATTGGGAAGGCCAGCCTGGAGAATCAAGCTTTGGGAGACCAGCCATATCCATGATCGGCGCTGCAGGTCAGCGCGATGAGTTGGGCAGAAGTGTCCACATCTCACCCACCACTGTTCCTATCGACAAGGTCGGCGGGAACATGGCATCCTCGCAAAAGAGCGGCCACCCAGGTCCGGCCCGCGCTGACGCAGGCCATCCGGTAGAATATAGCAGTCAAGAGCAAGCTGTCCAGGATATTGAGACCCTACGTCGGAACAACCAACTGCTTCGCCACGACAGCTCCGAATCTGAGGCCTTGTCGAATATCAGCGGCATCTCGGCGTCGTCGTTGTTGGATTACAGCCATGACATGGAAGCCAGCGGGACAATTGTTCCAGAGGGGTACGATGACGCTAGGTCCCCACAAGGCCTCCCCCCTGCTACTCTTCTGCATGCGGACAGCGCCGCCCCGGTACTTGACCCTACAGCCGAAGACCCGGTTGTCCTAGCAGACTTCCAGGCTATGCAGGTCGACGCAGAAGAAGGATCGGCATTCGCCATAATCGACTTGCTCCAGAATCTCCTCTCACATTCTTCACCGACTCCCAGGCCGATGCCCAGACCTCTTCGCTTCTGCTACTCCTGCTGGCACCATTGCTACCCCAAACGCGCGCCGATCCCGGAGAGTTTGACCTTGCAGCCATATCAACCGCATACACAGAAACGTTTGCGGCACTGGGACTCTCTCCCACTCAGTCTGACACAATTCTTACGACACAGTTGAGTCAACTTGTCGCGACAGGCATTAACCCCTACCAGGCCGAAGCCATTCTCCAAACATACCATTCTCAATTACACAGCCTTTCATTGTACAATGCAGCCGCGACCCTCCGTCGGCTCGCCTATCCGATGTATCCTGCCGTTTACGAGCAAGCGCTCAAAGGCACCCAAGTCGGCCTATTATGTCTCAGTTGCAAGTCGCCGATTAACAACCACAGGGACAAGATGCGCTGCGAGAGCTGTAAACGAGCACAAGCACCTTGCCCTATATGTTGGGGGCGTTTTCCGGTGTTTGAGGCTATCAATGCGAAGCAGAAAGCGAAGGCCAAGTATCGCCTGAGCTCGAAAGACAGAGCTCACAGAAGAAACGGCTCGTCTTTGCTTTCCAAACTTGCCGTCGAGACAAGTGAAGGTGATGGCCCATCTCCAAGTATCCCTGAAAAGGCTGCCCCGCCAAAAGCAATGCTATGGACTTGGTGTCCAATTTGCGGCCACGGCGGGCATACCCACTGTCTTTCTGCCTGGTTCTCCAGGGCGAGTATGTCTGACGGGGCTTGCGCCACTGAAGGCTGCCTATGCGACTGTGTGCAGGGCAAGCGGCGCGATGAAAAGATCCAGCAGATTATCCGCCTGAAAGCAGACAAGGAACGGGCCAAGGTGGTCCGAAAAGGCGACGACTGGAAAGTCAGTGAAAGCAAAGCCGTCTCCGCGGTTCGCGGCGCCTTGGAAGACACGGCTCCTCCTGTCCGTGACGCGGCTCAGAACGCGGGCTCGACTTTAGGCGCGCAAGGTGCACGCACAAAAGAGGAAGGCCGGAGGGTGCGTCTGGTAGAACCGCATACGGACCAACAAGCGCCCCAGACCCAAGGGACAAGTTTTGGCAGAATGCCGAAGGTCTGAAGCGACGGGTTTCACGGGTTTGGGTGTCTCGGGCATACATCGGGTCGAGGTCATGGTCATGGTCATGGTCATGGCCCGCCTTAAATGCTTGATGGGATGGGATGGGGTGGTTGGATTAGCTGGTACACAAGACGTCGGCTTGGTGCATAGTCACACCGCCTCGCCACACGAGGTTGTTGTGCCAAGAGGGAAATGGACGATTGCGGTTGCGGTTGCGGACCGCTGCGAGATAGCGGCGGCTTCTTTTTTTTTTTTTCTCATAAGCCCCAGCATGCGCCGTGGGTCTCTGCCACGTGTATTTGAGGCGCGGGCGGTCGTGGGTACGGGCCGGCTGCTGCGGGAGCTTTCTCTGACATGTGGTGGCATGTCCGGCTCGGATGGGCTTCCTTCGGACACAATATTTTGTAATGTGGCTCTATATGCTAATAATGCTGAGGATAAAAAGGCGGTGGCGAATATCACAACAACAGGCTTTTTTTTTCCGAATGTTGTTGTGTTGTTTTCGTAATAAGGTGGGTTGGCGGGATATTGTCGCGTCAGTCGCGGTAAAAAACAGGTTGCGGTGCGGTGCGGTATTCGTTCGGGTGTGTGTGGGCACAACTGAGCCCCACCAGACTAAAAGCTTGGCTACTCTTTTTTTCTTTTTCTCTTTCTTGGCCCTACTACCTTTATAAAGTTTACTCTACTACTACTAGTACCTCTATTAAAAAATTCTTAGAAAATTAGGAGTTTATAGTGTAATTATAATTACCTTTTTATACACTTTTTAATTACTAAGTAGAGGGCTTTACTTTTTTTTTATATTATTTAAAATAAACGTTATTAATTAGCCTCTAGGTAGATTAAATTAACGCTATATATATATAGTATTAATTTAATTTACCTAAAAGTTTTTATATATATAACTATATACTATAGTATTAAATTAACTACTTAGAAGTAAAATAATAAAGGCTTTTATCTTAAAGAATATAATAAAACAAAGTAGAGTCTTCTACTTAATTATTATTATATATTATATATATTTATATTAAAAATACTTATTATTATTAACAAATAAAAGATTTTTTAAAATAACTACTAGGTTAATTAGCCTAACTATCTACCTTAACTCTTGCTTACTAGTTTAGTTGTCGCAACTTTTTAGTATAGTTGTTTCAACTGCATGCATCTATTCGGGTCTTGTTGTCAGCTGTTGCGCTAGTGCCGTAGGGCTGAGTGGAGCAAAAGCTGTGCGACGCTCCCCCCCACAATCTGACATGACATGAGGCTTTTTTTTTCTTTCGGTATCCCGAGCAGGCGATCGCTTCCTACTTCGGCTGGTTGTGCAGGCCAATCAGATTGTGGTTGGCGGATCTAATCATCATCTCATCTCTTGTGTCTGGCTGGCTGGCTGGCTGGCTGGCTGGCTGGCTGGCTGGTTGGTTGGTTGGTGGGCGGCTTTTTGGGGACTTGTTCACGGGCATACTAATAAGCAATCGCGGGCATACTAATAACTTGCTAATAAGGCGCCCTTTTTAACCTCTAACTTTACTATTATTTTTTAAGATAAGTTTGCTGCAAAAGTAATATTATCTTTATAAAGATAGCCTTTCTTTATTACAATATAAACTTAAAGAAAAAGCTATACTTTTTAAAGATAGAATAGCTTTTAAAGTTGATCTTTCTTTAAAATTCTAAAAAGCTAAGACCTTTTATAAGGGTGTAGTTGGCTACTTAGCTTATATAGGCCCTTATTTGTATGCCCGCGATTACTTATTGGTATGCCCGTGAACAAGTCCCGGCTTTTTGGCTTCGGAGGCTCCGGTCTGGTTTTATCTACCTATTCTACCTAATTGACTTGATTTTTTCTTCTTTTCTTTTTTTTGCATTTTGGTTGAGCAGGGTGCGGTTTTGCCAGGATAGGTGGGATGGGGTTTTATTTTTAATGTGCGGTTTGTGTCTGGTCTTTCTTTGGGGGAATGGAAAGACAGAGGGGAAAGAAGGGACGGGCGGTGAAGTACGTGAAGTACGCAGGCACGTCGCAGGGTGAAGGTGACTTGGGCAGGACGAGACGGGACAAGATGGGATAATGTAGCTAGGTAGGTAGGTATCTAGGTGTGTATCTGCGCGCATGATGTGATGTGATGTGATGTGTGATATGGCATGTGTCTTCTCACTCACTGATCCTGATCGTGATCAGCTGGTGTACGTGTGAGTAATTGTAAGTGTAAGTGTACGTGTGAGCGGAGGCTGAGGCTGCGGGAAGATAACATAGCATAGCATAACGTAGCGGGCGGGTAAGACATGAACAGCTACACTGAACTGATATGGTATCCAGGTACAACTACGGGGTGATAGTGGTACGGCCTGGGGACCGCGCTGCACGTGGAGCACCCTGGTCGGGTTACAATGTGTTAATGCTTTTGTGATGTGGTGTTGATGTGCCGACCGGCGGTGAAATGAAGCCGATACCGATGCTGAGTGATGCCGCTGCCGCTGATACGTTCACCTGCGGGTGAGTACAGTGTAGGTAGGCCCGGGGAAAGATACGCGAAGTGCGTCAACCCAACCTCCTTCCCCAAATATCTTACATCTCCAAACTACATAATTATCTAGCGGAACCAAGACTCGACTAACTTCCAGTATAAATAGCTCTGGTATTATTCTGTGTTACCCTACCTCAGGTAGGTTAAGCAATACTCCAAAACCACCACACGCACCCATCGATCGGTGAAAGTCATCTCAACTCAAAGCTGCAGTCTGGAGCACAGCATCAGTCAGACGGTGACGTATATCATGCTGTGCTATGTGAAGCATCAACAACACATCCTCCCATCCCATCCTGCCGTATCCTATCATAGGATTCCAAGGTTTTCGCCGCTTGCTTGGAGTCGCTTATCTTTACCCTACCACAAACCTACCCTACACGTATGTATGTACGTTATACGCAAGCATCATCTGACTATCATCTCGGGCCTCTCATCGGTCAGACTCCCAGACTCCAGACGCACCGCATCCCAATACCACATCCCAATACCACACCACACGGACACACCGCACAATACACTTAACCTGCACATGCCTTAATTCCGACGAGCCACCAACCCCAAACCAAAAAGCAAAGAAACCCAACACGCGATAACGGTGCGTGTGCGTACGTATGCTTCCTCATCAAAGCCTAGACCAAGCCCACCCATGCAATCCGGAAACACGTTTTCGTCAAAGGCTACACCACGTGGGGGAAGTGGATTATCGCGTGGGACAAGTCTTGTCTTGGTGGGGTACCACCCTAGGTACCCGTACCCGCGTTTGCAACGTTAGACGTGGGGTGTATCGGGATTCGGGACTAAGGGCGTGGGAGCCATTGGGGCGACAACGTGGGGCGTTGCATTCGTTCACATGTTAGAATAGACTAGTGCAGACGGCTATGACGTGAGAAAAAGAAATGTCAAAGGTCGCAAGGATTGCAGGTAGGCAAGGGTCGTTGAGCGATTATTCACCGAAAACGACAGCAGGGATACATGTATGCGCTGGATGTGCGGTCAGACTGCTTTCACCGTTCGAACTTGGGCAAAACCTGTGTCCTGTGTTAGATCGGAGCCCAATCATATGTAGTTCAGCCTGGAATGATGACCTGTCTGAACGAACAGCGATGCGGATGACCTGGCGCACAGAAAACGGTGTGACCATGTGCACCTATAGATGAAATGCAGGTCCTGCTGGCGAAGCAACATCGAGCCGTGATTCGAGCGTCTTCCCCTTTGGGCTGCCATCGACCCAGCAGACCGGCTCGGTAGCGGATTCTGGCGCTGACGCCAAGGACGGCGCGGGTAGTGATTCGGCAGGACAATTCACCAGAATAGGGTATCGGAACGACTAGACCAACCAACGGTGATGCCGTGAAGGAACAAACGACGGTGAAGAGTCCGAGGCTGCATGTGGACGTACTGTTTCGATAAGTTGCCTAGCCAATCGCCATTTCCCGGAACAAAGCAAGAATATTGCTCACTGAACACAGTGATAACAGGCCGTCTTTGGGGAACACACAAGTGATGGTGAGCCAGCAAGAAGCTAGGATCGAATTTTGTTGATTTGATCGTACTGATGCCAGAAACCGATGTCCGTCATTCGTGACTCCGTTTATAGCCCCCCATGAAACAGCAGAAGGCCTCGGGTAGAGATGAAATGCATTCCGTGTCCTTGTTCGCTCATCCCAGATCCGGTACTCCTGCGGCCGTCAGTCGATGCATTCCGGGGATGATATGCCGGGCTCGACGTACCCTCTCTGCCATTCCTTTACCGCGACGCGCTCCAGACGCCCTTGAGGAAGCCGTCCTTTTGTGTGAGCCTGTTCATCGAGTCGTCGCTCTCGCCCATGGCGCGCACGAAGCCGCAGAGAGCGTAGGTTTGGTTCTCGCCGGTGTAACGACCGCTGTGCATGTCAGCCCAATGCTCTCCATACCCAACTGAGACCTCGGCGAGTCCTTACTTCTCGTCGACCTTGCCGATGCTGATCTGGACACTCTGCTATCTTGTTAGATAGGGCTCATTGATCTTGGAATAGTGTTTACGGACGGCGTGGTCTTTGGCCTTGACGATCCGGCCGGTGGCGCTGCACTCTGTAGTCTCGTTAGATGGAGCTAGTTGCATTTGGATTGTGGTCTACGAACTGCGGGGGACGTAGAGGTCGACGAGCTCGCCGCGTTCGTTCTCCATGGTGACGGATCTGTGTGGGTAGGACGGCGGGTGGTGGTTCGGAGTGGGCGTTCGTGAGATTGTCGGCGTCGATGGTTTCGCGGCCCTTGCGGTGGTGTGTGGAATTTCGACCTCGCTTAGCCGCCAAGCCACCGACCCAATGTAGTTAGCGCATGCCCTGAAGAACCTCATTCACAGTGTCCACGCCTACCGTGACAACGAGACGCAGTGTTTCCCAGTGGTTTGTTCATCTCGATATTTCCAACACACGTCAAAATAGGAGTGATGCCTGCTTGAGTTATCATCAGCGAGCCCTGCGTTCAGGTCTGAACTCCGGACCTATCAGTTTACGAACATGCTGGACTCCAGAGGCATCATCAACCCCAACTTCCCGCATTTACTACTTTGCATCAATGCAAAATATTTAGATGCTGCGAGCTCTGTTTGATTCAGGTATATCCACTGGAGTGAAGTTCTAACTCGAATGACCTTTGGCGAAAATGAAGTCCAGAGAACGGGACGATAATCGTACAAGTCATGACGACGTCGTGTGCTAAACTGGAAGTTGTTATGCATACCACGACGCTCCACATTCATTACGACTACAACCTTCGGAGGAAAGGCTCTTTTGGGTTTCTTTTCTCGCCCTTTCTCTTCTCACAGATTACTATTGTACTAGTAAACTATATTCAAGTAATCACTCATCTAAATCTCTCCTGATTCCTATCTCCTGTTCTGCGGGTCTTACTTCGTGAGTGAACTCCACTGGAAGAATTTTGCATCGGGAAATATCCAGGAAGCGGAGCTAAGGAGCGGGTAAGTCTTCGCCTTCAACCATGCGGACAACTAGCTAAATGTGGCTTCTGGATAGATGGATCTGAAACATTTTTCCATCATATTTATGCGCTCAACAAGAGTTTGAGTACTGTGTGTTACCCCAGGATGGGCGATACACAGTTGGAGTGAATGTTTGCGGCCGAAAACGGGTTGGCGCAAATGCAGGCGCCCGTGGAGCCACAAACAACTCTTCCTCCTCCCCGATATTTCAACTCTACCACTCTTCGTTTACGTAGTCAACTAACCGCGAAAATGTCGCTCATGCACAACTTCATCGTCAACAACCCCTACTTTTATCCGGTGGGGAAACACGCCAGCCGTCTGTCTTACGCAGAATCTTCCACCCGACAGCGATGCCACACTGCTGTTACTCGGCTGTGGTGACATTCGCAATATTCTCTTTACCGCATACGCTGGTGCTGGTACAAGTACGCAGCAGTTCGATCAGCGAACCATTACAAGACAACTAATATCGGACACAGATGGCAGAAAAAAAACTTGACTTCACGTGTTGTGACCTAGAAGACGAGATTCTAGCTCGTAACATCATTGCCTTGACGCTTATCATCGACGATAAAGATGGAACCAGCACGCTGCTTCTGTGGAATATCTACTATCACATCTTCCTCGACGCGAGTTCATTTTCATACCCAAGGCTTCCACCGTAGCGTAGTACGCTACGGTTTGTATGGGCGTTACGTACGTACGGGAGCCCCCAAAAATGACAAATTACGGTCCGTAACCGTAGTACGGTCGTAGTGACCCACATGCCATATATGGACGTCACATGACCCATACCGTGGGTCACCACCTCGTGCACGGCCCCACCTCGTGCACGGCCAACACCAAATCTCCCGCACTTTCAGAATCGCTTTACACCACCAATATACACCCAATGGAGGCTGCCCTAGAGTCGTTAATATCGCTGAAGCTTGGAGAGAAGCCTAATTATACTCAGACTGCGAAAAAGTACGGTGTTGATCGAACGTTGCTGTCGAAGCGTCACCGCGGGGTTATCGGCAGCTATGCGGAGAAAGTCGATAATATGCGCCTTCTCAACTCTACACAGGAAACTGAGCTCGTACAATATATTGATAAGCTCTGTGTACGAGGGCTACCACCTACAAGGGAGATGATACGGAATTTCGCAGCAGAAATAGCAGGAAAAGAGCTAGGAAAAAACTGGGTTGATCGCTTTATTGCGCGGCATCACATTGAGCTTGTATCTCGATGGGCATCCGGCATCGATTCCACACGCCACAGAGCTGACTCTGCCTTCAAATACGCCCTATATTTTAAGCTCCTAGACCAGAAGATAACTTAGTACGATATCGAGGCTCGCAATATCTACAATATGGATGAGAAGGGCTTCTTGATTGGGGTGCTGTCAAAAATGAAGCGCGTGTTCTCCCGCCATCGATATAATCACAGAGGCGTGAAACAAGCACTCTAGGACAGTAATAGGGAGTGGATAACTACAATAGCCTGTATTTGCGCCAACAGCAGCTATCTTACGCCTGCGCTAATTTATTAGGCTGTTTCTAGCAAAATACAAGACTTATAGCTTTAAGATTTCAACCCTACAAAGCACAAAACCTTCTTCGCCTTATCGCCCAGTAAATAAATAGACTAACAACAAGCTAGGGCTCTCATAGCTTAAACAGGTGTTCAATCGCGAAACAAAGCAAAGGCAAGACAATCATATCGTCTACTTATCCTTAACAGCCATAGCTCACATATATTAATAGAGTTTATCAAGTTTTGCGACAATAATCGGATTCTTCTAGCTATCTATCCTCCCCACGCTACCCATACCTTGCAGCCGCTCGACGTCTGCCTTTTTAAGCCTCTATCAACTGCCTACTCAAACGAGCTCTCCAAGTTCATGTATAGCTATTAGGGCATCTCCGCGATTACAAAAAGAGACTTCTTCCGCTTGTTCTATAAGGCCTAGCATACAATATTTAAGGAAAAGACGATCTTAACGGCTGTTTAAGTTATAGGGCTTTCGCCGTTAGACCTAGAGGCTATACTTAAGAAGTTTAAAATAGAGGAGACTAAGAGGCCCTCATCAAGCGATAGTACTACTTCCGTACTTAGCGCTTTAGATTAGAGAAAGATTAAGCGATTACTGCGCCAGGTAGGAGAGGATATCTACAATTAACGCTCCCAACAGCTAAGCCAGACGATTCACTTGATAGCTGTACAAAAACAGCTCCTCCAGCATAAAAACAAGCGACTCAGAGGGGCCTTTATTAATAAGAAGAAGCGCCGTCAACGTGGCAGGCCTCTATTACTTAAGGCACCACAGGAGTATAATAGTAGAGCAATATTCTAGTCGCCATCCAAAGTCAAGGACGCCCGCGATCGCCAAGCACAAAAGGATACCAACAAGCAGCTACTACAACAACAGAAGTCCAAAGAGATTAAGCGTAGGGAGCAGCAGAAGCAGGAGAAGGCTACCATACTTGAAGAGAGGCAGCGCATAAGAGAGGTGGCCAAAGAAATACGCCTTTAAGAACAGCGCGAGAAGGCTGTGCAGCGCGAAGAAGCTAGGATCGCGCGCGAAGCCAAAAAGCAACTCCAATAAGATATACAATTCTCTAAAAAGGGTAATAGACGCCGTCAAAAGGCCTTTGCACCACCTCCTCAAGTTGCTGAGGAGACAGAGGATGTTGGTGTGGATATATCATCTGTAGTTGACATGGTGCCTACACCCGGCCCTGCCACGCGCACCCGCAAAGTACGCCTCCCACAGAGGTATCGCACGTAGTTTTATCGTTACTAATCAATCAAATAGGTCCTTAAAAGCCCTCCACTAAAAAATCTCGCGATAATACAATATATATGCAACTCTACAGCTGCAAAAGTTGTGGGTGTGGGCATCTGGAAACCGTGCACCAGGTGGGGCCGTGCACCAGGTGGTGACCCACGGTACACGTGATATTGTCACATGACCTAGTCACGTGCTAGGTCATGCGATTAAGATCCTCCCCGCACATAAGGGGGGAGAGCAGTCCAAGGGGGGCTACCGTAGAGCCGTACTACGGGCCAAAATATGTACAATTACGGCTACGCTACGGCCCAGAGGGTAGCTACGTCCTTACGCCTTACGGGCCGTAGTAGGGCCCGTACTACGGCCCGTACTACGATACGTTGGAAGCGCTGTTCATACCTGTGCGCACAGGCGAACAAACTCCTAAGTTACGGCAACTCTATCGAGGCTTGGAACAATGGGCCATATGAGCGTCTCATCAGGTTTTGCGATTCCACCACACTCCAGAATGTGGTGAAGCTGTGGAAGCTTTACGCTGTTGATGCTAGTCAGAGCGTTGAACATCAGCACCTACAACACAAACTCAAGAGCACCTGGGAGAGGGCTAAGGATTTCGCGACTCGGGAGTTCGGTGGCGGTATCTGTTTGAACGTCCTTCGCTCTACGGCGCCTTTGCTTGAGAAGGCCATGGATGCGTCAATAGGACATAAAATATTCTGGAAGACCGGCTGTATTACCGACGACAAGAAGTTCCTTAGCAAGTCAAGGATTGCTAACCCCATGTTTGTTCATTCGCGACCCAATAAGACCCTCCATTACGTCACAGATCCTCTTCTAGGTTTCCATCTCGCAACTGCATACGTACAACTAGCCGCCGACTCCCCATTTTATCCGGCTGGAGTGTCGAAAATCTGGGAAATTGCTCAACGCCAGTTTGAGAAGTGGTGCACTGCGTTTCGAGGAGTTGTCGACAACTGTACGGTCCGTTTTGTTCATGCGGACGCTATTGCCTTCTGCCACGTTCTCCGACATCGTCGAGTTCACGGAGCGAGCACCTCGGCGAACTTCTACCGAAACTCATGGGAATTCTCACTGTTGACTCTGGACTCAGTCGACTATGCTGAAAGGGCGTCTGCACCTATATGCTTTTCAACGTGATCGATATACTTCCAATCTGATGGACCACCTCGGTATTCTGAACGTCATGGCTGCTGCAGGACCGCTTCTGATGCAGGAGCCATGTTCTACCTGCGTACAGCGTTTCTGATTCCCAAGGAGGGCAATGTCGCAGCTTCAGCAAAAGTCTTACTGTGTGGCGATCTGACCACCCATGCTATGCTTTTCGGACTGAATCCTGTCCAGCACTGGTCAAATACGACCGCGACGTGGCATGTACAGGAATCGGTGTTGAGGGATATGAAGCAAGGAGAGTCGTTCATTAGGCTTCTATCTGGGCATATCATTCTCTGGAAGCCGTTAAACCTTTGCCACGTCCGATTTGAGCCCCAAGATCTCGCTAACTTGTGCTTCCATATGTACCTGGAGATGTTCCAGGACGAGAGCCTCGCAAGCCAGCAACAGATTCTCGGGGAATCCCCGAGTACTTTAGTCCTGAAGGAATTTTCTACGTTCAAATTATACACGAGGGCCAGCTTGTCGGCTGTCATTCATCGGATAAGCGCCTCAGCTATCGTCGATTGGGACCCATTCATCGATCATCTAGTGCAGCTAATTCTTAACGATGAAACACTTACCACGGGGGCCTACCAACTTCAGTCATTGCTAGTGCATTTACACGTACTCAAGCTTTCGAGCCTCCCGGTTTGCCCGCATGAACTCAAAGGTTCTTTCCGGTCCTGGAGCGATTTGCCATCGGTAGTCTCTGCGTTACCCTCGCGGTCCCCCACAGCGCCGTGGAAATGTTCGACGACTTTACTACTAAAGATAATGGGTCACCCATCGTGCATGTGGTGCTTCAGTCGCCTGTCATTACGCAACAAAGCACGTACCCAGACGCTCAGCTCGGCTTCGGGACTGTTACTGTTTCTGGCACTCCGTTCACGAACAACTATACCGTTGCTGTGGATAAAGACGAGAGAGTGAGTGGGCTGGTAGCAGTCGCCTGATTGTGTCCTTCTTGGTCTCCACGTGCTCTCTTGTTGAAAATGGGGGCACAGACTGTCAGGTTGTCTTCGCTCTGAAGAACACAACAGCGAACGCTGCGAAGTTCTCTAAAAAGCTGGGACCTTCTCTCGAGGTATACAGCTCAACTGTTGGTCAAAACGATGTCTATGTTACAAGTAATCTGCCCAACATGCGTGGTCATCTGGTTCTCACGGATGTGAATCCCACCAGGACCCATAATGGTAAGCCCAATTTGAATACTTACTGCCCCCTGTCACTTACCGGGATATTAGATAATCGTATCCGGAAAAGCGTACGGCCATACTTCAATGCCAAGATGACGAAGGTATCGTCTCTTAAAGTTCATTACGACATCTCCAACGACTCAATAAAGTCTCATCTCCAAGACAAGGCAAATGCTGTGAGCGTTAAGCTTATTAACCCCTCCACCATCGATCGAGGTAGTGGTAGGGGATAGGTTATTCCAGCAACAAAAGCTTTTGCTTCCTCTCAGTTCAAGCGGAGGCAAGGCAAGATTGGCCGGACGTCATCTTTCATCAAGTATCAGGCCCCGGTGATGGAGACCAAGATGCTTGCGGCTCAAGCTAATTGTATATTCCCTGCTGAAATGGATCAACAGTATGTTAGCACCACCCGAGACAGATTCACAAAGCTAATATATATCTAGTGGCAACATCACTCTGGAGCACCTCCACTATCTCAACCCAGACGTCCTTCCCGCTATTTATTTGGGCAGAAACAACCAGCATGCCAAATGGCTAGCTTCAGTCACTTCTCCACTCACAAGTATAACAGCCGTTAAAATCACAACCTACTTAAAGTTAGCGGAGAGTGAAAACACCCAATATTCCAGGTCGGCTCGCTATCAAAGAGACACTCTTCAAGATGTACATGCACGTCGCAGGACTCCCCAGTTACCCCAAGTCATCAGAATTCACTCTGTCAAACAGTGGCCAGGTTATCGCCTCTATCTCCGTGTACAAACTTCGCATGGATATCTCAAACCAGACAGTATTCCTAGATGCTGCAGCAATCCAAACAGGAGGCACTCTTAACTAGCAGAATAATCTGCAGAAGGGCAGGAAGAATGCATTTGTGCTAATTCATATCGATGACAATGAAGTCGCATTCTGGGAGCAGCTTCTGCCGTTGTTTGCCGAGCGGTGCCGCGCATAAAGTCACAAGCCCACCTGCGAGTATCGCGCCCAAGGCAAGATACCCTTGTCAGTGGAAAACCACATGAGCGTCAAGGGTGCAGTTGCGGCTTGGGCGTCTTCCCCAAAGACTACCTCAAGGACCTTGAGGGCTTTCAGAGTGTGGCCAAATACGCAGTGCGCATCGCTATCCCAGTCATCTACGCTTCCCCAATCGGAAATAATGAGGTTCCCCCTCCCCCGCTCAATTTCAATCCCTCACAATTGCAAGCTCCATCTTCGGCGGTAGCTCTTCCGAAAATCCTATCCTGGTTCAGAGACTTGAAGGCAAAGAAAGGAACGTGTTTTCATTGCGGTGCACGTGAGGCGAAGAATAGAGGAACCCTACTCAATTGTTCTCGGTACAGCTTTGCACAATATTGCTCTGCAAACTGCCAGGCCGCTGATTAGAAGAAGGAGCATAAGAAGATCTGCCTCAAGCTCAAGGAGATGAACATTGGGAAGTAGTGCTCAGCAAAATTCAGATGGTTATATGTGGGAATTGGCTGTTAGATAAGTTCTGCATCCGTATTACCTATCCATGGTTAACACAGGATGGTAATCAGGCTGAGACTTCCCACAATCTCATCATCAAATCTGCATATACCTTCAGAGTTCCACCCGTGAATGCTAAGTCAATATGTGTGCACGGGGTATTTGTGCGACAGAGTTGGTTACGAAGAGGCCCACCCTAATGTAGGTCTGTAGGCTGTAGCGAGCCGCTGAAGGTCAAATGTTCACTTGTAGTTTCCTCGATGTTGCTTGTCAGCGCCAGCTATTATCAGGACACAAGTCTGACTACAATGTGTTACCTTAGGATATGCAATACCGAGGCCAAAGGTATTCAAATTTCAGTCTTGCAGCTGTATCAGTTGGTTCCGCACTTCGGTGATTTCGTTTTCCACAATTGAATCAGAAGAAACAGTAAGGAGGAATTCCGGTGTCGGGAAGTGCGTCTCTGATGCTTGTTCTATGACGGAGGAAGTTTGCAATGAGCAACCCGTGGTAATCGCAATGAAAAACACAATGTACACAGAAATTATTAGAGAAAAATTACGCGAGAGTCTAAAATTGTGCCCAGGCAAGTTAGCCTTTGTATCACTTATCCTGAGGTAACACATTATACCCAGTTTTTTATCCGTACTATCGCTACTCAACAAAAGCACCTAGCAGCCCTTGGAAACCAACAAAACTTCCTTGAATCTTCACACCTCATCGAATCCTCTAACCTCTCTTTACCCCACAATCAAAGCATAGGGACCTAGAATATCGAGCCTCTCGCACGCAGCTCACTGGCCAAAACCCTCCGAACAGCATTTTCTGCCTCCTCAGCTAACAAAAAAGGGAGTTCCTCTTCCCTACGTGCGAACTTGTGTAAGAGGACTGTGATAGTGCCAATTCCTCGATGATAGACGAGCGCTGCTGTGTACCCCTGGATATTCTCGTTACTGTTATCCTCGCTACCGGTATTCTCGCTGCCGTTATTCTCGCTACCGTTATCCTCGTTTCCAACTACCGGGAGAGAAATTTCACCACAATGAACGTTTGAACCGGCATAGTGACGCACGAGAACGGCAAGGTTTTTCTCCAAATGATCAGTAAGGTAAGAAGACAAGGTCATGGGGATAGGACTTTAGTACTTACTAGCGGTTTTGGATAGCCCGTCGGCTGATAGATGATTGTAGTGGATACACAGTTCGTTGAAGATGCGCAGTTGGATCGGGTCGACTTCACTGGTTTCTACCTCCTTCCTCGTGGTACTGGTCACAGTCGTCATGGTTGTGATATCTTGTTGGCTTATTCCGGATCGATGTTGATGAGACGAGGCATAATTTTGCGCAGTGTAGAGAGAGTTTATACCTTGTATGATTGGTGTTGTTGAGACAATTTCGGTCCCTGAAAACACTCAGAATTGCGGTCCAGCTGGTTTGACCTCGATGTAGTTTGGTTGTTGTCATGATAGGTTGTTTCAGTCGCCTATTACGATTGTACATTGTTCATATATTTCTGTAGTAATTATTGGCACGTGTATCATAGTTGACATCATAGAAACCTCGGCCTGCCACGTGCTTTTCGATTGATATGCGTAAAATTGTATGTCGACAAACTGCGTGCTCGACAAGGCGACGCTGACGGAATGTAGCCGTGATCTGTTATGCGTCCATGAATCTGATATACGAGACTCAGCACGGCTACGATATGAGAAATAAGAGATCAAGTCGTTTTCAACTGCCTGTGGCCAGCGGAGGCTATGGACATCAAATAACGGTTGAGCCTACCTCTTGAAGGCGTAGAATTAGTGGCTTGTTTAAGTGAGACGATAGGACAGCGACAGCCTTAGGATATCTAGCAATATGTGGTAAGTAATGTCAGGCTGCTCAAAATCGGATTATGGGACTTGGATGTCGATACAGTACTAGGACAAAAGCTTGCGTACATACTAGGTAGGGTACTGTGTGTTACCCCAGGATCGGCGAAACAAAGACCAAATATATACTCAATTTTTTGTTCTGTAGCTGTACATTTGATGTTATGGACTCGGGCGTAATCTGTAAATACCATAGGTAGGGAAGAGATGCCTTGAGCTGATTGATGAGATGAGATTCAAGTGAGATATTGCTTACTAAGCGAAATCACGTTTAACGTGTCTCACCAGTCATCCGGCCACCCCACCAAAATCGCGACACCTCTTCTTACAATAGCTCTACAACAACGTAATAAAATATATAGAAAATAGATCTATTAGATGCGCGCTATCTAGTAGTACACTAAGTCCTTTTATGCCCTTGTTCATGGCACTTGCTGCAGGTTGGTAGTGCTCGAGGCCTACTTAGCTGCCCCGCCTGCTCTACCTGCTAGAGCACCCTTTCAGCCTCTGCAGCAAGCAATTGACCTTCCTCTGCCCACAGAGCTCCTCCACAGGCTATATACTGTCGGCGCTGTTGCTCCTTACGCTGCTAGCGCTGACTAGCCTATCAAAGCTTCCTATTCTCCTCTGCAAGAATCGTTGCTGAATTCATCACAAGTTAACAACCTTTGACAAAGCTAGCGGATAGCCTAGGTAGTAGGGCTGTAGGATTGGCGACTAAGGCGGCCCTAATAGATAAGTCGAGCCTACTGCTCTAGCTAAGCAGTAGTATGCGGCGTCTCTGCCGTCCATGCGACCTCAGCGTCGGCTGCCGTCCCTGGCGGAGACGGCGTCCTAACCACTGTCAGCGACGATAAGACGCGTTCTGGACAAGCTGGGACTAGCCCTGTCGCTCGGAAGCCTGCCTGGATATTCTGCTCCGATAGGACTATCTCTCTGATACCTGGATATATCTGTAGGAAGTCCTGCTTGTCGATATGGAAGACGCCTTGTCGCGCAAGCTCGGACACCTGGTGTCCGTACGCGCGCTTGAGAGGCGAGAAGCAGCCAACGTCAAGCGGCTGGAGGAGGTGCGACGTATGCGGCGGCATACAGAGCGTGATAATCTTGTTGTCTGTACAGTACTGGTCGAACTCAGGCGTTGCGTGGCTGCTGTGGCCGTCAAGGATGAGCAGTCAGTAGGCCCCCACTGTACGAGACTCTGTATGTCGGTGGAAGTGCTTTACCCACTCAAGGCCAAGCTCATTAGTCGTCCAGCCGTTGTCGCTAACAGCGATAGTCTAGTCAGGTGGGAGGCCTTGATACCAGGAGGCTTGGTGGAGCTTTCCAAGCAGGATCACGAAGGGTGGGATAGACCAGCCAGCCGCGTTGATCCCCTCGATCGTCGTTACCCACTCACGATCGCCTGGTTGTATAGTCATCGCGCCCGGCTGACTGTCTTAGAGCTTGTAACGACTTTTGACGTCGCAGCGATACCCATCATAAACCCAGTCTTATCAAAAGTTGTAGATATCCGTGTCGAGGATGCCGTACGACTGACGCGTCTCCTCTATAAGCTTGAACCACGCGCGGATTGCGACTGGATCCTCAGATTTCGCGCGCTGTGAGTGGAACTTGCGATTCCACTTTGTCTGGAGCTCTGGCTGAGCTTTAATAAAGCGCGATATCCAGTTCTTGCCAATAGGCTGAGGAGGGGGCTCTTGGCCGCGCGCGGCGAGTAGATTGTCTGCCATTCGCCGTACGTCGATGATCTGGGGCGGAAATCCGCGTCGGTCGAGGTCTAGGATCCAATCTACTAGGGACTGCTCCTCTGTAGGGTATAGCTTTCGTTTCTGTGCGTTGGCAGCAGCTTGTGGGAGGGAGCCGTTGACGCGGCCTTGGAGGGTTAACTGAGGGATACTATACAGTTTAGCTACCCTTCGCTGGCTTAATTTTTCGCTAGTTTAAAAGGCCTGCTTTGAAAGAGCAAGCCTACCTTCTTTTTAAGCCTGCTGGGCGCGCTGGGTGGGGGACATTATAAGAGTTATGAGAAGACGCGTCGCGATTTTGGTGGGGTGGCCGGATGACTGGTGTGGCCGGATGACTGGTGAGACACATTAACGTAATCCACCAGTGAGCTGCGCACCCCACCAAAACGCGTGCGCCTTTTTGACAGATAACTAAACAACAACTAAATTAAACCTATATAAATGTACATACAAAATATTCCTAATTGCTTCTATATTAAGTCCTCTTGTAGCCTTGCATATGGCACTTTAAGCACGTTAGTGGTGCTCGCTGATAGCTCTAAGATGCGTGGCGCTAGACATCTACCTGCGCCCTCATTTCTGCCTCTGCAGCTAGCCTCTAACCTTCCTGGGCCTATAAGAGTCCCTCCCTATAGCAATATACTACTGTCGCTGTTGCCTCTTTTTCTCTTAGCGATAGTTGGCCTAACGTAGCTTAGTGTTCTCTTTAGCAAGGATTGTCGTAGAGTGCATCGCTATCTAACATCCTTTTACAAGCTGAGCTAGAGCCTAACGTGTAGGGCTCTGCGATTAACGACTAAGGAAGTCACGCAGCAGCTAGGCCTGCTGCTGCAGCTAAGCAACTGTGTGAGGCGTCTTAGCAGTCCAGCGCCTCTTACTGTCAGCTTCTTGCCTTAGGGGAGACGGCGTTCGGACTACAGTAAGCGACAATAGGACGCGCTTAGGACAGTGTGGGACAAGCCCTGCTGCTTAAAAGCCACTCTTGATTGACTGCTCTAAGAAGACTAAAGCCCTGATACGCGTGTAGATATTAAGAAATTCCTGCTTATTAATGTGAAATATATGATTGCGCGCGAGCTTAGACACCTCGCGTCCGTACGCAGCTTTGAGCGGCGCGTAGCAGGCAACATCTAGCGGCTGCAGCAGATGTGAGCTATAAGCTGGCATACAAAGACTAATAACCTTGTTCTCTGTACAGAACTGATCAAACTCAGGCGTCGCATGGCTGCCATAGCTGTCTAGGATAAGTAGGCGATAGGCTCTAGCTAAGCGCAACGCGGTCTAATAGTTGAAGTGCTTAAGCTATATCTAGGCTAAGCTTATTAGTTGTCTAGCTATTATCGCTCACTGCAAGCCTCTAGTCGCCTAGGATAAGCCAATACCAGCTAGCTTAGTGTAGCTTTCCAGACAGTATAATAAATGGCGAGAGCGCCCAGCCTAACGCGCTAACACATTCAATTGCTGTGACCTAGTCACGATTGCCAGGCTGTATAGCAATTGCTCGCCCAACTCTGTCAGAGCTTGTAACGACCTTAGACGTGCTGGCGACCCCCATCATAAATCCTGTCTCATCAAAATTGTATGTGTCCTCATCTGTTATGCCGTACTTCTAACGCGTGTCCTCAACAAGCTTGAACCAGGCTCTAAACTTGACTAGATCCTAACAGAGAGCACGCTGAGCATGCAGCTTCCTATCCCACTTAGTTATAAGCTCTGCCTGGCTGTTGACAAAGCGTAACACCCAGTTCTTGCCAATAGGCTGTGGAGGCGGGATCTGGCCTCGAGCTTAAAGCAGGACGTCTGCTATTCGGCGCACATCGATAATATAGGGTGGAAAGCCTTGTCCATTAAGGTCTAGGATCTAGCGAACAAGAGACTGCTCTTTAAGAGGCGATAGCTTGCGTTTGTCAGACGTTGTCTTAATTCTAGCTTAGACACCACAGAGGCGCGACTAGAGGGTTAATTTAGGGATATCGTAGGCTGCTGCTATAGCGCGAATTAACTAATAAGGATAAGACTTAATTAAGACAAGGGCAAGACTAAGTCTGCCTTCTTTTAATAGCAATTGAGCTCGTCGTTGTTGAGCCATGGTCAAAAAGGTGGACGCGTCGTGTCGCGTTTTGGTGGGGTGCGCAGCTCACTGGTGTACGCAGCTCACTGGTGGATTACGTTACGTGGGATACTGCTTACTAAGCGAAATCGTCCCTAGCTCTTCCTACACAGTGTCCACACTGCAACCACAGTGCCACACTCACGCATCTGACATCAACCACGCCATTGGCATCAACATCACATAGTTCCCACCTTTTTTCCCTCGGTATATGAGACGTTGGTCATCTGGCGACACATATCTGGCGACACATCATCGGGTTGAGAAAGCCACCATGCTCGACGACGCTGAATTTCCACCACTACCGTCGCAGGCGCGACAGAAGGATGAGCACGCAACGACAAAAAATTGCAGGACAGCTCTACATACGCATCGCCCATACTGCGCGACATCCATAAACGATCTTCCGGATGAGCTTCTTTCAGAGATCCTCGAATATGTCCATTTTATCGCAATCGAATATTTCGAGCTTCGCACACTCACGAACCTCTCCCTCACAAATCGCTGACTTCACTACTTGGTCAGCGAGAAATTATATGCCGCGTATGACAGTTACAGCTGCACACCCTATCCTTTCCTTCGCACGGTTCTCTCCCGGCCAGAGCTTGCAGCCAATGTCCGTACCGTGTTTTTCCGCCTCCCATGCGAATGGATGGCCGATCGGCCCAAATACAAACCGTCTGTATCCGACAAACAGCTGATAAAGGACAGACTCAAACAACTGGATATCCCGGGATGGAAAGCCTGGGCTTCACAATGCAATGATGTAGACGTCGAACATGAGATTCTCTTCGCTACCATCCTCATGTGCACACCTCATGTCGCGAACCTTCATGTCCAAGACGACACGATACTACGCAATGCCAGAGAGTACAAAGAACCGAAGTGGATTGGCCTCATTCGACAAGCTGTAAGCGGAAGCCGCTTCGGCCATACGCACCAGCTCGCTCACTTGAAATCCATCCGCGTCGACGTAATATCTATACAGCTTCGTCATCTGGCCCCGATCTTCAAGTTAGCATCAGTGCGCGAAGTCACGCTAGTTGACCTTCTCGAACCGCCGGCGCAGGCGAACCTGTTGCGACGTCTGCTCCCCCCTCATTCGTCACCTATCGAGGTCTTGAGGCTAAGGAATTGCTGTATTGAACACAGCACTCTCAATGTGCTTCTATCCTCCATCCGTGGACTCAAATCCTTCGAATATGTCGGCACCGATGAAATGCTTCTTGATGGCAATGCTACCATAAACGATACGGAATTCTATGGAGAACCTCCCAATATGGACGATATGAAGTATGGTTACTCCAGCAAAATCCAATCTCTTGTCGCTCACTGTCCATCGTTGGAGTCCCTCTGCTTGTACAGCGAATTATTTTTTCGGAGCGAAACTCAGGGTACGCTGGATGCCCTCCATGGCTTCAAAAGATTGAGGCATCTCGATCTCCCGTGCACGCTCATCCTCGAAAGTCGGGTTGGAGATTTACCCCGGTCATTGGAAAGCCTCACCATTGGAGAGGGGACTGAAGATAGAATTGTCGATGACATTCCTTTTCTCGATGAACTGGCTGATCATTGGCGCGAGTATACGCCTTCTCTTCAGAAGGTTCGACTAGAGTGCGAGGGTTACGTTGAAGACTTGGTGCGTATTGATAAATCGTTGAATGACCAAGGAATTCTCTGCGAAATATTCGTCGAGCCCGAAGAGGACGAGAGTGACGGTGGGAGGTTATCTGATGTTGACGATGTGGAAACGGTCGGAATCCAAGAGTGACGGTTGGGGGTCTTCTGAAAATGATGATTTTGGGGTTTCTGGAAATGAAGATTTGGGGTTTCTGAAGATGGCGATTTGGGATCATCTGAATATGAGGATTTGGGATCATCTGACCATGACGATTTGGGGTCTTCTGAAGATGACGATTTAAACACGGAGGCGGAATGCGAGAAGGACGAACAAGTCTGGTCTAATTGAGGTCGTGATGTATGATAGGTACGGACTTACGCCTCAAGCTTTCCTCTGCGCTGCTCAGCCGCCATGCAATACATCGTAGCTAGCATCTTATCGAATACATCCGTATGTCCATGCGCTGTGTCCTATCGAGTCGAATGGTGGTACGATTTCGTTAAGGCAGATTCGATGACCAGTCCTGAGAAGCAAGGCGAGGTGGGGGCCGAGGCGTGGTGGCGCTCGTGACAGTTGACATGGGACAGGGAACATGTGGGGAAGCGAATGTTGAACAGTTCCCAAGAGCACAGCCCGCCAACATCTGTGTAATAAAAGGTTGCCGAGGATACGAGAATTTACTCTAATTCCGGTGAGAAACTGGATGTGGCTTATAAAGAACCTTTGTATCTCGTGCGGTTTCCGGTCGTGATGCATCACGAAGTGGGCCCTGTCCGAGCTGGTTGGATCCTCCTTCGCATTCCCCTCACTATCATTCTACACAATACCTCCCTGATCGCTCATCACGCGCATGCGGACTCCCCAACGGAAATAACGGTGCGACCACAGCGTATGGAAGACTACGATGCTGAGGCTGGTGGAGTGTTGCGCACCGATTCTATGGGCGGCGGATGGGCCAGCTAGGCGCGTGCCGGCACAAAAGAGCGGGGCGCTCACGATTCCGGTGTGCAGCAAGCAAGCACTCCGCAGCAATGCTTGACTCAGGCCTTTCCGAGCCCGCCACACGCCTGCTCTTCTTCCTCTTCCTCCTCTTAACTCTCCCTTGTAGCATGCGTTTGTTGCTGCTGCAGTGTCGCGCGCCGCCATGACCGACCGCGAACGCCGCTTGCCCGTCCAGCAACTCGTCATTCTCTGTGAGTACAACTTGAGAAGCGTGTAGACACAGGCTGATTGTTCATAGCAATATGTCGCTTCGCCGAACCCATCGCGCTGACGTCCGTCTTCCCCTACATACCCGAGATGATGGAGTCCTTCGGCGTCCCTGAGAACGACATCGCCCTCTGGGCTGGCTTCACCTCGGCTGTCTTCTCCATAGCGCAAGCCGTCACTGGCATAGCATGGGGTGCCGCGTCAGATCGGTACGGCCGCAAGCCTATTATTCTCATCGGCCTGTTCAATACTATGGTCACGATGCTTCTCTTCGGCTTCTCGACCTCGCTACCCATGGCAATCACCGCTCGCGCGCTACAAGGGCTGGGGAACGGCAATGTGGGCATATTGAGGACAACGGTAGCAGAGCTGTGTCCGTGGAAGGAGCTACAACCCAGGGCGTTTAGTATCATGCCGCTGGTGTATACGGTGGGTGCCATCTTTGGCCCGACGCTGGGTGGGGCGTTGTCGAATCCGCTGCGGATCGACCCTCGTAAACCCCATGGCAGCAGCTTCTTGGAGAGGTTTCCATATAGTGCGCCGAATCTTGTTGCAGCTGCCTTGTTCTGCATTGGCATTGTTGTGGGATGGCTCTTCTTGAAGGTAGGTCGTGCTCTACCGCGCGCTAGACGTGAAATGCTGAAAGGGCCAGGAATCTCTAGAGAATAAGAAGCAGGACCGCGACCTGGGGCTCGTCGTCGGTGCAACAATCACGACTTTTGTGCGCAAACTTCTTCATCTACCTGGGAAGAAGAAGGGCCACGCGCACGCCGAGCGAGAGCCACTGCTAGGTCAGGTGAAAGTAGTCGACGACGAAGAAGCTGCTCCAGATAGTACCAATGCGCCCGTAAAGGATAGCGCTCCGAGACTGGCTGATGTGCTCTCATTCCAGACGACACTGAACTTAGTCGTGTACACATTACTCGCACTGTACACGCTCGCATTTGATCAGGTAGACCTAGCCCAAAGCCCACATTTATTTATGCCTCGCTAACTGGTTTCCAGATCATTGCGGTCTTCATGCACCACCCTCCGATGGCAATCGACGACGCAAATGTGACTCTCCCCTTCAAGTTTGCAGGCGGCTTCGGTATCGACCCTCGACGCATCGGAGCCATCTTCACCATCTTCGCCATAACCTCGATGCTTTCGCAATTCCTTCTCTTCCCAGTCCTCGCCCGACGCTGGGGCGTCCTGCGCTGTCTCCGAATCGCATTCCTCATCTTCCCCGTCATCTACTTCATCACCCCATTCGTCTCTCTACTCCCCAACCAAACCGCCCAAGAAGTCGTCATGGTCATCCTCCTAATATTCCGCGGCTTCGGCGGAACTTTCGCATTCCCCACTTCGACTATCATGCTAACAAACAGCGCGACGAGCCTCCGTGTCCTCGGTACAATAAACGGCCTTGCGACTAGCGTATCGGCTGTTGGACGCGCAACGGGCCCTGCTAGCATTGGAAGTCTTTATTCTTGGAGCTTGAAGAAGGGATACGTCATCATTCCCTTCTGGACACTGTCCTTAATCTCCTTCCTCGCTTTCATCCCCACCCTCTGGCTCGAAGAAGGCAAGGGTTTCGGCGACGACCCCGATTCCGACGTTGAAAGCGTAGTTTCGGCCTCTGCGCCTTCGGATGAAGAAGAAGACGAGGCTGCACTATCCGAGTCTGAATATGGGGAGCCGACGAATTTGCTGGCGCGGGCGAATACGAGGGATAGCGAGGCGATGACTACGGATGATGAGATGGACTTGGATGAAGTTGGGGAGAGAAGGAGGCGGAGGCGGAGTAGTGCGGGGTTGGTGGGGAGTGTGTGTCGAGGAGGTGTGTGCGGAGGAGGAGTTCGGTGCCGGTGGGAATGGGGGTGGGGTTTAGGCGGTTGAGCTCGAATATTGGGAGTACGGGGATTGGGGCTGGGGGGACGAGCTGGGGTGGGGCTTGAGACTATGGACTCATGGCGCTGTGGATGGGTGGTTCGTGGTGACGGGGCCGCCTGGCGGGCTATTTGAGAGAATTATGCTCACGAGACGAGGACGGCGCGAAAAGTTGAGGCATAGCTTGGCTATGTATGGATGCAGGATAGTTTCCCTCACTCCACCAGGCGCTCTGATTCCGAGCTCGGTACCACCAGGTCGAAGCGTCACAGGAGCGGTTCACACGCTTTGGAGCATGATTCACCGAGGACGATTACTCACCCTCGACCAACAGCAGCGACGCCGTCAATGAAACAGAAAAGTGCTGACTTTGATCGTCAGTCCCATTAATTATCTCATCTCCCCCCGCCCCCTCGTACCCGATTTTCCTTCATCTCTCTCTCTCTCTCTCCCCACCCATACCGCCCATCCCACTCACTGCCCAATCACCCGCCTCCTGAATCAATTCCGCATCCAAACCCACCCCAATACCTCACCCAATTGAAAATATACCGATGCCACATGAGACTATTATCGCGATTCACCACCCAGTGCCCTTCATCGGGGAAATGCAGAAAGCGCGAGGGCACCCCGAGACTCTGGAGGATGTTGAAGAGCATGACGCCTTCGGATTGGACGACGCGGTAGTCGAGGTCATCTACTCTCGTCGTTAGCCAAACCATCCTATCCTGTCCCTTTACACTCCTCCATCTTTGCGACGCATCCGAGCAAGGGGTACAATAAGGCAAGGAAAGACACAACGTACTATGCACGACGAACTGCGGGGTACTAAAGTTCTTAGCATGGGTTAACGGGTCCCAGATGGCGTAGTTTTCGCGGTCGTCCCAGATGGTGCCGTTTTGGTCTTGTTGGATGAACCAGAGCTCGTCGGTGGCGTAGGCGCCGAATTGGTTGATTTTGCCGTCGTGGGAGACGAGGGCGCGGAATTTGCGGCCGAGGGCGTGCCCTTGGATCCAGTTTTTATGCTGCGGGGTTGCGGGTTAGTTTTGCTGCAGGCATGATGGGGAGGAGGAGTAGTAGTTGAGGGTGAGGAAGGCGGGAGGAGAGAGGAGGGAGAGTAGAAACTCACGAAAAGGCGCCGAAACTTGCGCCCGCGGCGACGGCGCGGTCCATGTCGATGTAGCTGATGTTGGCTTCGATGTGGGCGATTAAAGCTTCGAGATCGCGGTACGGTGTCCCCGCCCAATTGTTCTGGATTTTATCGACGAATTCTTGGCCGTAGGAGGGTGTGCCGGTGAACTGGGGGACGAAGACGACGAAGCCTTGCTCAGCCCAGAGCCGGACGTTCCACCGTGTGCTCCAGCTGTCGCCTTGGCTGCTCTGTGGCCCGCCGTGGACCATCATGATCATGGGCCACTTCTCCTCGCGAGAGAAGTTGGAGGGGTAGTATACGAAGGACTGGATGGGGTCGCCGTCGCCGCCTGTGTACCAGAAGTTTGTGGTTGAGTTTCGGGAGAAGGCCGGCGAGCTCGGGGTCGACTTCGTTGGCGGTGAAGAGGACCTTGGGGGAGGTGGTGGGGGACTGGGTGTAGAAGATGCGGGAGGACCAGCTGGAGGATGCGGATATGAGTGCTTCGCCCGAGGGGAGGATGGCAAAGTCGGCAAGCTTAGTCGAGGGCCCGGTTATGTTTTTAGGTGTGAAGTCTGCGTCTGCGTCGTGTGGGACGACGTACAGGCGTGTGGCAGCGTGGAGTTCGGAAACCACCCAAAGGTCAGCGCCGTCATGGCTCCACTGGAAGTTGGAAGGGCTGGAGTCCCAATTCTCAGCCACGGCAGCAGACTTCGGAGTTAGATAGATTTAGATCGACGGCGGCGACGTAGAGCTTGAAACGGTCTGATTCGTAGGCGATGCCGTCTTGTTGGGCGTAGGCGAGCTTTTTGCTGTCTGGGGACCATCGTGGGGCTTCCGATGCACCTTGGGCGGTTGTAGGCGCAGAGCTTCCGGGGCCGTTGACGGGGACTGGTGCTTTGGAACCGTCGTGTGGGACTATGTATATGTAGCTCGCCGTGTAATTTGCTTTGGGTAGTTCAGGTGCTTTGGTGAGGAAAGCAACAGTGCTACCATCCGGTGAGATATCGTAGTCTCCCTCATCACCAAAGACCTGGACTGGAGACTCTGGACGCGTGACAGAAGCGTTGATACCGAGGAGTAGATTTTTGAGCTCGCCATCGAACGAGTACCCACCGTAACCCGACGACAGCACACCACCAAAGACGGCATATCGCTCTGCAGTTATATAGGTATCCCAATGCCGGATGAAGTTGGCGTCGTAGATCTGACCGCTGCTCAACGGCGTGCTAGCAAGCTCCGGGTTGTATGCTGAACCGTTGTTGCTGTATGCAAGCGTATTGACCACGAAGTTGATAGATCCTGATTCGGTCCGGGCGACTTTCAAACCTTGGAAGGGCGCGTTCAGAGATGCGACGAGTTTGCTGGAATTTGTGAGTTCTGGCAGCGTAATCCTTGGTCTTGACTTACGGCGAAAATTCCTCTCCCAAATCCTCAGCAGTGTAGAGGGTCACACCTCCAGGCACCTCATCATTTGTTCCGTTGAGGTAAAGAACACTGGTATTCGAAGAACCAACCCATACCACCTCCGAAACATCAGCGTCCAGAGGCGCATCAGTGACATTGCCGCTTGCGACGTCTAAGAAATGCCATGTCTTGGATGCCTTTCGAGTCGTCCAATTGTAGCTCGTGGAGGAGAATAGAGCCAATTCCTGTTGAATGTCAGTTGGGTGTATACAAGCGCCCGACAACATTTGGGTTTCTCACTCCGCTGGGGTTGACAATCGCGGTGCTTCTTCGCGGTGCGGCAAGCATGCCCCTACGCCAGTTAGCATCGTGGCACAGCAATCAAATCAAGGTACAAACTCAATGGTAAAGGCCTGAGCTTGTCCTAGAAGTAAGCCGAAGCTCAAAGCTGCCTTCCATGAAGCCATTGTCGCGGGATTGATGCAGCTCTCGTGCGAACGAAGAGAGAGGAAGCTCCGCAAAGCTCCCACTGAAGAAGCTACCCTTGACGTGATTTCCAGCGTTCCTGGCCGCCGGGTCGGACAGCTGCCCGAGGTTCAGGATGCGTGATGATAATCGCATGCCAAAGTGTGTTCGACGTACCACCTGCCCGATTAAGCCGCGCTGCCCAGACAAATTTCTGGGCTTAGCCTGCCTTCAAGATATATGCTGCGGGAAAAGGGCGAAGCTTGAATGAAGCTAGAATATGATTGAACCATATTGCTTTCTTCTTCTGGTTCCTGCAGGAAATAACGGCTAATTGTAGGACTCCACCTTCCAGTACCAGCTGGACTCATTGATAATGATGTGAGATGCGGGATATGAGATGCTTGGCAAGGGCTGATAAGTTAATATGCAACCGAGTAGTATCCGAGATTCCTCACGACAATCGATAACGTGCTCATCTGGCGTACCCCCTGTGATGGGCAAATCCTCAGTGCAATGGGCCTCTAACGATCAACGACCCGTTCTTCGAGGGCTGGCAATCATTGAATGTTGGATGGAAATATTGGCATTTGAGGAATGAGAAGTTCCACGAGGTATAAACTATACACCTGTTGATATATTGTCGGCTTAGACGACGGAGGAGACGCCCGTCCTGGAGGTGCCGGAGTCCTACTGCGCACGGCATGAGATGTAGCGCGCCGTGGAAAGGCGCCCCAGAAATAAAGAGAGAGTAACTTGTGTAGAACCAAGAATATGTATCGTGCCTACTTCCGTCATGTTCGTGAGAGAGCGATATGTTGCGATGAATCTTCGGATGAAGACAGTGGGACGGGATGCGGCCTGTGGGCAGTCTAACTCTGTTTGGGACAGCTACACGTGCTGCGCTCCTCCCTTCAACATTCACCATACTTGCTCATACGATCGATGTGCCATTCCATGAGTCATAAAGCTCATTCGTATGGTCAGTGGGACGCAATCATGGCAGAGAAGACGAATGTGTACTCAGCTTCACGTGACTGTATAAAATTAAGGCTACGCTCCCCACTTGAGGTGTGCCTAGCAGGTGCTGGTTATCTTATTGTTTACGCGTTATTATATAATAGCGCTATATAGTAGACTTTACAATCTTAGCTTAATCTATTAATATATATAGCGTTAATTAAATCTACCTAGAGGTAAGATAACAAAGGCTTTTATCTTAAATAATATCATAAAAAAGTAGAGCCCCCTACTTAGTAATTAAAAAGAGCGTAAAAAAGGTGCTATTAATATTATATTTTTACTTTCTTTAGGTTATAACCCCTAGTAATTTTACTATACTATTATTATAGTAACTTAATTATTTTTAATTACCTTTTAACTACTTTATATATACTATATACTTAACTACTATTATATTTACTACTATAGTCTTACTAGTTATTTTATTACTTGATAGAATTTTTACTACTATTAATAACTATTATTTAGTACTACTTTTAATAATAATATTA
Organism: Laburnicola sp. JP-R-44; assembly: GCA_009805535.1. Classification (NCBI taxonomy): domain Eukaryota; kingdom Fungi; phylum Ascomycota; class Dothideomycetes; order Pleosporales; family Didymosphaeriaceae; genus Laburnicola; species Laburnicola sp. JP-R-44. Next base: position 552,208 of record SELF01000006.1, read on the forward strand.
ACCTATATACTTAGTATTTACCTTTTTCACACTCTTTTTAATTACTAAGTAGGGGGCTTTACGTTTTTTATTATGTTATTTAAAATAAAAGTCTTTATTATTCTATTTCTAGGTAGATTTAACTAACGCCACATACTTAGTATTAATAAAATTATTTTATTATAGCTTTTCTTTTATAAATAAAGCGATATCTTATAACTATACTATAGTAAAAAAAGATTTAGCTATAACCTTTTTTTAGGTACTAGCTCTTAGCTAAAAAAATCTTAAATATATATACCTAAGTTAATAATACCTATATGTGTTTATTAAATTATCTATCTAGGGGTAGAATAATAAAGACTTTTATCTTAAATAATATAATAAAAAAAGTAAAGCCCCCTACTATATTATACGTATATAATCGCGTTATTTCTAAAATTAAAAAATTTCTTAATTATATAATCTAACTATAAAGTGCCTAGGAGCCTTAGTTAAGACTAGTATTATAGCTTTAATATTCTATTTTAAGCTTAATTCTTTATTTTTTTCTAAGCTATTTACCCAAAGTAATAACTTTTCTAAATACTAATTAGTATAGTAGATTGCATTTAAGTATATAGGCTTTTAGCTTATATTTTTAAAAAAGACTTACTTTAGAATAGTATCTCTAGTAACTAAAAAAATACTACTACTATTAGTTAACTTTAGTACCTAGTATATTTTATAATTAACTACCTCTAGTATAAGATATAAGGGTTCGGGCCCGCGATAGTTAGGATAAAAGTAAGTTGATTTCTAGTATATAAAATACTGCTATACTAAGTAGGTAGGCAGAAGGGCAGCACCTTATGGGTACTGCCGCGCTAGTGGCCGGATTGGGCCTAGCGCCGGATTTAACGTTATTCCGGGTTCCGAGCCAGGTGTGCCGCTATGAATCCATGACATAAGAGGCTAATTTGCACGTGCTAACAAATAGTTTCTAGCCTAATCTATTTTACTACTTTATTTTTTAATATATTTTTAGTATATATATAGCTTTTTCTTATAGTGTTATACTATATACTAAAAGGTCTATATAATTTTTTTTCTAACTATAACTATTAAATACTTAAATACTAATAATAATAAAGTAATAGTAGTAGTAATTTTCTTTTTAATTTATAATAATTTTACTATAGCTATTACTAATTATAAAATATTTTCTACTATTTAAAACTATTTTTTAAATTAATTTAACTAGGAAAATCAAGAAAAACAAGGAAGTTTAAAGCAGTATAATTCTTTAACTACCTTTCCTTTTTAAAATCTTCCTTTATTAAAGTTATTAAGAAAGACTATCTCTATAACTTTAGAATTTTAGTTTTCTAATAATAATTAGTTTTAAGAATTAGTTTTAAGAAAAAAGAATTTATTATTAGAAAACTAAAATTCTAAAGTTATAGAGATAGTCTTTCTTAATAACTTTAATAAAGGAAGATTTTAAAAAGGAAAGGTAGTTAAAGAATTATACTGCTTTAAACTTCCTTGTTTTTCTTGATTTTCCTAGTAAAAAGCGGCGCATCACGCGCACGGACACGTTATTGCGCTGCATGCGGTGGTGTCCGGAGCAATTCAATGCCTAACTTTGTGGAGGCTCCGCAAATCAAAGAGGAAAAAGTAGAACCTATAGCCCCGAGACTTGTATATTACTTACTGGCGTTGCATTATGTTTTCGATAGGTATAGATTCAATTGCAAGTATATATGAGCGTGGAAGGGCTCTTCATATTTTGGGTGATACAGCTGCTACACGGTCATACAACGAACGGCTACTTGCATGAGCACTGCAATCATCGTAGTCAAACCGAGGAGATCGGTAGCACGGAGCAGCCATATAATTTGATCTAGAGTAAGTTTTCTGTGGGAATTGGATAGCATGGTGAATAGCCACCAAGACAGTCTAGTGGGGACAGAAAAGTAGGGGCTACTTAACGTCTTGCTATCCATCTACTCCTTGGCTTTCTCAATCCCGCTTGAACTCCTTCGATATTTAGTATAATTCTGATCCGTGAAAACGAATTCCCCATAGATTCCATCGACCTTTAGAATGTTTTCTGCATCGTGAGAAAGCACCTGGCAGAGTGCCCCGCTCAACAGTGGATAACCAATCCAGTCAATTGTCGACGTTCGGAAAAAGCGACTTTGCTCCACCAAGAAACCTTTACTCTTCCCAGTCGCTGGCAGGTATCCGTTATGCCGCTTCTGGTGAACTGGGAAGCCCACCAGAAGTTGGCTCGATTAGATGTTCGATAATCGCTGACGAGCCTTTTGGCAAGCCCTCGATAACAGTCACCTCAACACGTTCAATAGGAAATAAGCCCACAGATGCCAAGCTTCCATCCATGAACGCCATGAGGGCCGGCTCAACAGCTTTGCTGAGCTGCTTTAGAACCAGTCCCTGTTTTTTGATTCAGCAAATTTAAAAATCTTCTGAATATCTGCTCAGTAATGGATAACAGCCTGTCCGGGTTAAAGGTACTCTTTAGAGGAAATGATCGAATACTAACATGTTATCGGTAAGAGCAAGTTCTGAGTAGGTCGGCCCATATGGGAGTAGCGCCAGGACCCCAAAGCCGTAGGCTTCGGTCAACATCTGCAGCACTTTCGCTAGTCTGCGCAGTCGTGAAATCCTTGCTCAAAACTTCTTAAACTCGCTTGTCCCTTCCTCCAAATCTGGTCTAACCTTGCGTAACAGTTGGTCTGTCAATGCGGCCTCCTGCCTCACGATAGGGTTTCCTGTCTGAACTCTATGCCCAGTGACAAAGGTCTCTGGGGTTTCTACAACTATCCTGTTGTTTTGGTGGAGTGCGTCCAACTCTGTTTCAAACAATTTGACCACGTGACAACGCCGGGAAAGTGCGAAAAGAATTTCTTGATCGTCAAGACGGCAAATCTCCTTGAGTCTCTCCGAGGCGCACAAGTTCGATCCAGTGGGCTGAGGCAAATCAATCGATTTGCCTCTAGCATTTCGGAGTTGTTCTTTGAAATCAATGAGCGATTGGCAACTGCCAATAGACAAATAGAAAAAGCGTAGCTGCATCACCTGGGAGGGATCCGTGCTTAATTCGCCGATCTGGGGGTGGTCCAGGAGATCTTCTAGATTGCTGCGAGATAGGTTAGTAATGCTGTTCAACTTCATCAGTTCTTCATGGAGGAGACGGCTGTACGTCAAGCTACCAAGCGGTCTCTTCACATGATCCTGGGAGCGTTTCCTCTTCCTGGGCGATAATATGGTCTTTGTGCTTCCAGTCGTATCCAAAGACATTCGATGGGCATCGAATAACTGCCCATCTCCAAGTTGGATACACTCTTGTGAATGTTCGACCTGGTTGGAAGGATTTACAGTCATACTTGTTTCGAGGTCCAAGTTGGTCGTAGTCTGCAACTGAGCTTTTGATGGCATTAGTAACGACGAAAATCTCTTCCCGGGTATATCACCTACTTTGGGATTCATCATTCATGGCTTGATCGAGTTCTGATCCCGCACCCGTGCCAGGCATTCAGATCTAGGTCCATTTCTTCAAGCGTAGCATATTGAGGTTGATTGGGCCATTGGAATACAAAGGCATCTAAAAGACTAATGTTTTGATCAGAAATTTCGTTCGGCATAAAGACGCCCAGCGCTTCTCTAGGCATAGTGCATCGGATGGCGCCACCTCCTTCTGAGACAGGGGCGTTCGTCTCAACAGCCGTCGAAAGGACAGCTTCTGTCGTATCTGCGATAATTCTATCAATTCGGCGCAGAATTGTGGAGACTTTGACTCGAGTATTCGAGACACTCTCGTTCCTGTTTTCCAGATCAAGCCAGACGGCGCCAAGGATGGCACTCAAAGCGTTGTCCAGTACGGTCGGAGATAGCTCTTTGTGTTGCTTTCGACTACTCTGGACAATATAGGGAGCTATCCCTAAGATGCTACAGGCTGCGGCGCGCCCCTGTTTTCACTTGGACCAATGCTCACGTCTATTCGCGTCCCCTGTTGGACTAAGCAATCTGCTAACAAAGGAACAGGTAGGGAAACCTACTCTTAGTGCTATTCTCCTTAATAATAGCATTATGCGTCTCTACAATATCTACAGCACAAAGCCCAATCTTAGCTAATCCCCTATTACTGTTATCGGATGTGCTTTCTTCCTCGCTTTGATGGGCTGCCTTAAGAGCAAAGTGAAGGAATCTAATGTCTGCGAACTCGTAGTCAATCGTTGCTTAAATGTATTCAGACGCCATAATGCTGGTAGCTCGCAAGGTAGGTAGTATCAGATCGTGTAATCCACAACAATGTTATAATAACTAATGCTAAAGTTCGACCGCATATGGCATTAAAGGATGATTGTGGGGAAACGTCATACCTCAAGCCAGCCATGGGTGGTTCTTAAACTAAGATCGGGTTGATTTTGTGAGGCGGGTTACGCAGCAGAACGTAAACTTTTCAGGCGGGGTAAGGCTGTGTTACAGACGACCGAAATGAGTTCTTTCAGCAGCAGTGAGCAGTGTAACTCTAAACTGCGCAAGCCTAATCCGAGGCGCACTTCGCCTCTTTAATTTACTCCCATGATCCTGCGGAATGCGATGCAAAGATATTTTACACGGCATATTGAAGCCGTGAAGATACATAAGACAGCTGGCGCGTGGCGAAGCACCAGCGGCTGTCTACCAGGATGGAGGTGGTTGTTTAGAAAGACTCAACATCCTATACCAGCGATTGCAGAAGTATGGTAGTGGCGCGATGCATCTTGGGGAGCGGCGGTCGCATCATAGAAGGCTGAGCGATGCATTGCATGCAGGGAAAGGCAGATGAAAGGCAAGGACAAGGAAGTAACGTAATCCACCAGTGAGCTGCGTACACCAGTGAGCTGCGCACCCCACCAAAACGCGTGCGCCTTTTTGACAGATAACTAAACAACAAACTGAATTAAACCTATATAAATGTACATACAAAATATTCCTAATTGCTTCTATATTAAGTCCTCTTGTGGCCTTGTGTATATGGCACTTTGAGCACGTTGGTGGTGCTCGCTGATAGCTCTGAGATGCCTAGCGCTAGACATCTACCTGCGCCCTTATTTCTGCCTCTGCAGCCCAGCCTCTAACCTTCCTAGCCTGTAAGAGAGTCCCTCCTATAGCAATATATACTGCCGTCGCTGTTGCCTCTTTTTCTCTTAGCGATAGTTGGCCTAACGTAGCTTAGTGTTCTCCTTAGCAAGGATTGTCGTAGAGTTAGAGTGCATCGCTATCTAACATCCTTTTATAAGCTAAGCTAGAGCCTAACGTGTAGGGCTCTGCGATTAACAACTAAGGAAGTCACGCAGCAGCTAGGCCTGCTGCTGCAGCTGAGCAACTGTGTGAGGCGTCTTAGCAGTCCAGCGCCTCTCACTGTCAGCTTCTTGCCTTAGGAGAGACGGCGTTTGGACCACAGTGAGCGACAATAGGACGCGCTTAGGACAGTGTAGGACAAGCCCTGCTGCTTAAAAGCCACTCTTAATTAACTGCTCTAAGAAGACTGAAGCCCTAATACGCGTGTAGATATTAAGAAATTCCTACTTGTCGATGTGAAATATATAATTGCGCGCGAGCTTAGACACCTTGCGTCCGTACGTAGCTTTGAGCGGCGCGTAGTAGTAGGCAAACATCTAGCGGCTGCAGCAGATGCGAGCTATAAGCTGGCATACACAAAGACTAATAATCTTGTTCTCTGTACAGAAACTAATTAAACTCAGGCGTCGCATGGCTGCTATAGCCGTCTAGGATAAGCAGGCGATAGGCTCTAGCTAAGCGCAACGCGGTCTAATAGTTAAAGTGCTTAAGCTATTCTAGGCCAAGCTTATTAGTTGTCTAGCCATTATCGCTTACTGCAAGCCTCTAGTCGCCTAGGATAAGCTGATACTAGCTAGCTTAGTGTAGCTTTCCAGACAGTATAATAAATAGCGAGAGCGCCTAGCCTGACGCGCTAACACATTTAATTGCTGTAACCCAGTCGCGATTGCCAGGCTGTATAGCAATTGCTCGCCTAACTCTGTTAGAGCTTGTAACGACCTTAGACGTGCTAGTGACCCCTATTATAAATCCTGTTTTATTAAAAATTGTATATATATCCTTATCTGTTATGCCATACTTCTAACGCGTGTCCTTAACAAGCTTAAACTAGGCTCTAAACTTAACTAGATCCTAACAAAGAGCACGCTGAGCATGCAGCTTCCTATCCTACTTAGTTATAAGCTCTGCCTAGCTATTGACAAAGCGTGACACCTAGTTCTTGCCAATAGGCTGTGTGGAGGCGGGATCTAGCCTCAAGCTTAAAGCAGGACGTCTGCTATTTGGCGCACATTAATAATATAGGGTAGAAAGCCTTATCTATTAAGGTCTAGGATCTAGCGAATAAGAGACTACTCTTTAAGAGGCGATAGCTTGCGTTTATTAGACGTTGTCTTAATTCTAGCTTAGACACTATAGAGGCGCGACTAGAGGGTTAATTTAGGGACATTATAGGCTGCTGCTATAGCGCGAATTAACTAATAAGGATAAGACTTAATTAAGACAAGGGCAAGACTAAGTCTGCCTTTTTTTGATAGCAATTGAGCTCGTCGTTGTTGAGCCATAGTCAAAAAGGTGGACGCGTCGTGTCGCGTTTTGGTGGGGTGCGCAGCTCAGTGGTGTACGCAGCTCACTGGTGGATTACGTTAGGTGGACAAGAACAATCGGATCTCGTGTTTGCCAAGGAAGACTTGGCTTTTACGCTAGGCCTTTTCCGGGGACTTCCATGTCTTTCGATCCGCAAAGCCCGTATGGAGTTAGTGCCCATCGCGATTAGCTATTATCCTTTCTCGAACTGCAGTCGCTCACTTCTTGCGGATATATGTTGGGAAACTGCACTGTAAACCATCCATCAATTTGCAACAAAAGATGCTTAGTCCCGAAAAAGAGATCTCAAGACAGTTCCGTTTCGGCCCAGCGCATGTTTTGATGCCATCAGGTTGCAAACCCACGTCCTGCTGTGCAACATTCTATAAAGTTCACCGGATCTTAGCACTGTCACAACTCGTAACGGTTAGCTGGCTATTTAATCGCGCGTTTCTTGATGCATAACAGCGGATCTGATCCAATTTGCACGGGTAGATCGAGTCCAACTTAGTTTCGATATTCGTTTGATTCTCACTTAAGGAATGTGCCACTCAGTGCTTTGCGGAGGATAAACGGCCACTGGCGATTCGTCACACAGCAACTCTCTTATGTTCCTTAGTTTCGCCACTATACGGCGAGAATAATCTTCACATTGTAGTCTATAGAATCCTAAGAGTAAATTAGAGGGGCAAAATGCGCCTCAGACTTGTCTCGTGCAGTCTAGGTATCCACCACCCATCATTCTGGGCTCGGGCTACTTCCATGCAACCCACAAACCTTTCTGCAAAGCTGATAACTATGTAATACTGGTGCGGGGTTGCCTGCCGGCATAACTCTGTAGAGGATATGAAACGCAATACCATTTTCCCGGGGGATGACACCAGCCGAAATCCGGTGAAGCCATCCATTGCACGCGACCTTCCATGCTATCTGTACACAAGTTGGCTATGTTCCCTCTAACTTAGTGCAAGGCCAGTAACGGGGGGGAGAGGGGTGGATTCATGGTCTATGGACACTGGGCTTCGTTGAGAAGTCGCAGGTCTTCGGCCAGCTACGCAGGCAGTATTCGAATAGTGCAAAAAGGGGATCTTGAGAGCACGACGACTGGAAGAGAGCTGGCCCGAGGGAGGCAAGAGAAGGAATTCCAAAGTTGGTGTACACAGATGAGCATCAGCACGCCTTCCGGAGCTCGACGGTGACCCCGCGGCCCCATCAGCCTTTTGCAAGGCGCTACTGCGCATCGTAAGCACGTCGGCCAGAATTGCATCTAATCATTCATAGTTCGTGCGCACTCCCGACTGATTTACGACCATTGGTCATCTTGACGACGAGAGGCTTTCTCTCAGAATGAGCGATTTTGGATATGAATTACGGCATCGAATTCTCAACCCGGAGCCCGCTGCACCCACCTCCCAGTTTTATCAGCTAGCAAGTCGCTAAAACTTTCATTCCATCTCGCAGACTCTCGATTTGCCTGTGAAGTTCTTTTCGTCGCTGGATGGAGACGCCGCTGTCTTCCCCGGCGATTACCTCAAGCCGATCGGATGTCAAATTGCCTACAAAGGTAGGAGAGAACATTTTGAGCGGCGTCTCAGGTCCAGACACGAGGTGATAGTCTGTCGCTTGCATGCATACGTTGTCTACAAACCGTTTTCGGGCAACTGTATAGTATGCCTTCAGAATGTCGTGAATGTCCTGAACGGTATGCTTCAGGTTGCTGATTCCTGCAGTACGCTCCAGATGGTCTGTCGTCACCTCTCAGGTCGAGCTTGGATCCCGAGGACTGGGCAATGTAACGCCTCCTCTGCCTCTTTCAATCTTGCCTCACGAGCCTTTTCTAGATTCTCGCTGAAGTAGTGGTTCGTTGTTATGAGGTTTCCCTCGCGCTCCGTCCGAAGGATAAGGCTGACGTGTCCCAGTGCATTCTTGTATATCGGCAAAATCTCTTCGACCAATACCGCCCACAGATTATCTCTAACGCGTTCTTCTGCGCAGAGACTAGAGAGGAGTCGATCGCAGAACCTGTGAATGCACACAATTACATCATTGATGTAATCCATAGCTAGATGCTCCCAACGAATCGTTTGTTGCTTAAAGAGCCATGGTAAGATTGCTGGATCAAAGGTCCCCAGCTCGAATCCCCGTGAGGACTTGTATGTGCGCTCAATCCAACTCAGGATGTCGTCGTCGGTGTTTTGAGGCTCACGTGTATGAGACTCGTAAAGAATGTCATCCAGCTCCGGATATTTGTTGACATCAATGGATTCCGTAACTGTGGCCTCGCATGGAACATCTGGAAACTCTGGAGAGGACTCCCACGCTTTAGTGAGGATCCGCAGAGATTTTGACTTCGAAGCGCGATGTTTGCTAGGACTCTTGGATTTCCGGGGCAGACTGAAGTCCAGAGGCTGGGTAGAGCCACTATTGAATTCCACAGTACATCCATTCTTCTGCACAACCTCCGAAAACTGGTCATTCATGGCCACAATTAGAGTGGCCAGCCGGGTAGTGTCATCATTAAAGAAATCATTCGTCCCGTAGCGCGCGTCCAGAGCAGAGTTTGCCGCTTCTTGGGATTTCACAGCCATGTTGATGAGGTATCTACGCTGCTGGTCATCACTCTCGCGACTAGGCCCGAGGCTTTGCAGTTCGTCTTCACAGCCCACGATCCGGTGATAGATTTCACGCTTAACGTGGGGGAATTCCCGTTGAGTGATACTCTGCAGAAGCTCGCGGAGTCGCTTGTGAAGGGCCGGAATGCCAACTCGGTCTTTGGTGACCACGGAGAAAGGTCCATCGCTGAAGAAGGTGGATTCTTTCTGGTGGCGCTCAGAAGTGGATATCATTCTCTCCTGTTGTCTCCGGTTACGGACCAAGCAGTAACCTAGTTTTAGTCTCTGCTTCTTGCCTTGCACTAGGTTTATCACGTCTTCTTCCGCTCCTTTGTCAACAAGGTCTGGCTTGGTAAGGACGCCAAGAGTGCGTTGTCCTTGTGGATCCACATCTTTTGCCATGTTCAGGATCTCTTGAGTCGCAATGTCGACGTTGGCAGGAATAACCGCCAGGATAATTGCCCTCTCATTTTTAATGAAACGCCGTACCATTCGATTGACCAAATCAATATCCTCGTTCGTAGTGAGTCCTTCCGTGGGAGTTCTGAATATTCCGGGCACGTCAATGACGCTAAAATGGTTGTGATTGGGCCCAAGCAGCTCCACCCTGAAAATGTGTTCTGAGAACGTTGATTGACCAGCCTTCCTTGGTTCTCCAGGCGAAGGTATCTCCATTATCTCGCATGCCTGATATGGGAGTCAGGACAACAGACAGTGTTTTACAATTCAAACGCTAACCTTTGATAACATGCTGGTAAATTCGCTTACGCAAAGCGTCTCAAGGCTGCCTTGCCTGAAAGACTTCAACCTAGCGGCCAGAGCCTCTTCGCATGAAGCCGAGGGGATTATAGAGATGGAGATACTCTCTCTATCCGCCCTGCGGAAAACAATGTGGGTGGCGAATCGGGTACATAGCGTGCTATCTCGAGGAAATGGGAGACCGGTAAGTCCTTCCAGGACTGACGACTTTCCACTTGATTGGTCACCCACAACCACGAGCTAAACATAGTTAGTACGGTCCATGCTCTGGCCGAGAAGGCACTTTACTTGTGGTAGCGAGATGTACTCGCCTATGCCCAACTCCATCAACTTATCAATCTTGCCTAAACGTTGAGGGTCCGCAAAGCCACCGAGTTGATTTTCTAGATCCATGGCTCTGACACGACTGCGTAGTTTTCGAGTGCACAAGAGTCGATGGGAAATGAGCACGCAATTTCTAGCGTGGGGCAAGGACCATATTGAAGGGCTTTGGGACCATAAGAATGAAGGGTCCGTTTATAACCAAACTGGCAGTTCTTATTTCTCGCGCTAGAATAGCACTTCCAGTTGAGAAGCTCGAGGCGCGCCGCGCGCTTTTTCGCCACGTCATACATGTAATTTGATATCTGGCTTCTATACCTGTCTTTGTGATAACTTGCCATGCTTGCAGCTTCACATGCGTTATCTTGTAAGGTTAGTCAGTGGCTTCAAGCGGGATTTTGACCAGCTGCGGGGCGCAGCGGTGATTGCTAGTCTGATCCAACAACCCTGGAAGGCAAAATGTCCTGTCGGAAACTTTGGAATCAGCCACACTATAACCCCTCGCGAAGCTTTCGGTCAGGCTTCTCAACCAGAGGGGTTGGCGGCAAATAGCGATTGGGCTTTATGACGTCATAATTGCCGCCTCTGCTCCTTCCAAGTACAGGACGCTCTGGGAAACACTACCCCCGTTCCGCGGTCGCTCAAAAAACAAACGTCAGGCGCAAGTTCAGATCCCTCCGCAATAGCGATTTAGCACAAAGTTTAAACCATTTCAAGGCTGCAACTAGTTGTACAGAAAGGGAGTGAAAGGCTACCCTTCCGCAGTACTTAGCTAAATCTCATAGGCCCGTCACTACAGCCAAGATAGCCACACGTCCACTCATGTCATGCGCAGCTGAAACGCACCCCGCGTTGTGTGCTGTCCTTAGCTAATATCGTGCGTATTCCCCAAGCAAGAAGGCAAGCTTTCGCTAACATGCGCATAATCAGGTCGCCGTCTCCGCGTCTTCAACATCTGTCTAACCGTCCACTATAATTCCACACAACTTCAACTTTTCATAGTGGATATGGCACATTCCTCAGTAGACAGAAGACGAGTCTACCTTGCTTGCAAGGCGATTTTTACTGGCAACAACGCTCAGTTGCAAAAACAGAAGAAGATCCAAGAACTAGTCAAGAGGCGTAGAACATCTCTTGGCACGCTAATCGGAGACTTCAGTATCCAGGGAGTAGTCAACATCCTAAAGGGTCTTCTAGATAACCGTATATTCCAATCAGAGCTAAAGGCCAAGGTGGAGTTCCCTAAGCTGTTCCTTTCTTCACCAGAACGAGACATACAACGCGCAGAATCAGAGAATCATACCGCGCAGTCTGTAGCGGAGGCTCTAGAAGAGATTGCATCTTTAGACCAGCTCGACAATAAGCTGGATCAAGAAGAAGATGGTCTGCATTCCCAAAGGATGTCTGAACCCGGAGAAGTAGCTCCCGGTATGACCACATTCTTTTATATTGAAATATGCCAATAACCTCTTTTTAGGAACGCCACTAGTACGCTCTGCAAACGACGGTCCACCTTCGCTCTACCCTTCTTACCTTCCATATATACAGCACAGCATATTATCTTAACAACTGCCCAGCGCATCCTCGAGGAATGCTGTTTCGATTTTGTCAAGCATTGGCTGCCGTCAATACTACAGGATAATGGCTGCGATTGTGCTGCTGCATGGAGCTAACCAAATGGACTCGTATTCTAGCTAAGCGTTCTGGCAAGCTTCCAAAACATGCCTTAGAATTAAGCGGACCTCCCCTCAACGAAATTCTCTTCTCCACACACAAACTCCGGCATAGTGCGGTCCATCGACTTCCAACCACGGCTCTCGAGGGGTCAACCAGCTAATTGAGTCCGCTCTGAGTGCCCAGCTGGAAGAGCTTCATTCTGAAATTGATAGCAAGGTCAAGGCTATGGAACTGAATAAAAAAAACGTTCTAGAAGATGAGTTTGCTCGCGAACTTCAAGAAATCTGTCGGCAACGGGAAGAGCTTGATAAGAAGGAAGAGTGCCTAAGAGCGAACATTCTTGCTAGTGATTCAGAGAATAAGTTATTAATCGGCTCATTGCTTGAAGAATCAGTAAAGAAAATCTTTTCGGAGGGGGTCGAATCGCATTCCGCTTTAGAGAACGACGGAGAGGACTTAGAAGTCCAGAAAGACGTGGAGATAAATGGACTCGAGGAATCTCTTACAGAAGTATTTAGATGACTGCGGGGAGCAACGCTGTGAGAGATTCGGTACTGTTTTGTCGTTGCGGGTTTGATGGCTGGGGATCGAGATCACGCAAGATGTACTGCTGGGCGATAGCTTCTTTCACTGCTTGTGGAATTTGCAGGACTTTTTGAACCTCTTCTAGAACCTCTTGGCTGAACGTCGAGATGGAGGGCAATCCACGCAGTTCTTCAAATTTTTCGGGTAGAGCCCGTATGGCATCCGATTGGGTGCTAGGCTTTGCTGCAAGAGATATTAGACGGTCCCTCACAGTGTGGGCAAATCTTGTATACGAAAATCATTTCGCATTGAAAATCAGTCTGACAAAGGTTACCTCATTAAAATACGCCTGACACCGTCGAAAAGTTGAAATTTTGACAAAATCGTTTTAAACAACCCCCATTGCGCGCTACTGTGGACATGGGAGTGCCGACCATGTAAGGGTGTCACTCGGGCACCTAATAAATAAATAGTAATAAATTAAATTACTATTTACTTTTATTTTATAAACCCCTACAAATCTGTAAGGAGTAATAAGGCTTCTTTTAGGCGCTAAAGCGCTAGAAGTGCCTTATAAACTATATCTACTATCTTTAAAGATAGTAGATATTACTCTATATCCTAGTAGATATATATATTAACTTTACTACTTGGCATGCTCTACCTAACAGCAAGCATAGCCACAGTTGCAACTCCAACTAACCACCCCCAAACACCCCTCTCAACAACCCGTCCAGCGCTCTCCCTATCCCCATTCAACAAATTTCCAAGCAGCGTACTTGTGGAGTTCCCGCTCCCAGACGCGGGCCGGAGATTGCACCGGCGCTTGCTGCCTCGACCCCTGCACCTACGCCTCTGCCCCGTATCCTCACTCCCCGCAACCACCCGCTCGTTGATCCACGGCTCGTCCAGCAGCTCCGACGCCGCGGCCGGCGCGGCGTTGTCTGTCGTATTGAATAGCAGCCGCATGGTGCCATCACCTGAGTCGATTTCGGGGGGAAGCTCCACGGTGGCGCCGTCATCGCGGGCAGTGCTGGGGATGAGTTGATGGTCAAGACTGGTGCCGAGGCGGGTGGTGCCCGAAGCGGAGGTTAGGTTGGTGGTCATGGTGCAGAGAGCTTCGGGGCCGGAACAGCGGTCGGTGTCGAAGAAGAGAAGGGCGTAGGTACCCGGGAGGCGGGCGGAGGTGCCCACGCGGGCGGCGAGGACGGATTCTTCGGTGCCTGCTAAGAGTTATATTGGGAGTGAAGGGTGGACCGATATAATGCGCAATGAGAAAACAGGGTATTAGAAACTAGGTGCAAAGGGAGGATTGATGAAAGGGTTCCATCTATAAGAACGAGATCCGTGCGTAAGAGTCCCTATCTAAGGGACCGGCACTTAAAGGCCTTTACAAAAAATATTAGTGCATAAAAGGCGGGGCATATAAGATACAAGTACACTAGAGAGAAACGTGCATGAATAACAAAACTGCACAATAAAGGTACAGTAGCCAGGAGACCAAGGAGAATAATAATTATGGAACAGCACAAATAAAAATCTGAGAAGCAGAATGCAACATTAGAGGGGAGAAGTGCATAGGAGAATTATCGTAATAGGAGAGAGGAAGGACCTTACTCTCGTTAACAGTGAAGAAGTCGACAGTAAGGTTATTTATAGAAGGCTCCATTGCCGCGTGTGCTAGACCAACCAGCAGTATTAATACAACAAGGCTTATTGTAAAGTGCATTTTAGTAAGATAACTAAAAAAAAAGAAAGAATAAAGAGGTAGGCAATCAACAAACAAGATGTTAAGAAATAATTAAAATAATCAGGAATGTGGAGTTAAGGCAAATATGCTCTTAAAGGAAGAGTCAATGCACAGCCGCCTTTGTGGATTCTCGCCCAGCCCCTGTTATGTCCTGCTACCTCAATCGTTACAACCAACAAGTTTTTGTTAGTAGAGGGGCCGAAACGAAATTCTTTTTTTTTGGGCGATATGTACCAAGACCTCCTGCTACCTCAGTCAACCTCACTATGCTCACTAACACAATGCCCTTTAATGCATGTGACCGCATAAGCCAAATTCTCTAGTCGAGACAGATATGCTTAAGAGAACTTGGAAGTTTGAACGGCATAATACGCAGACTTTGGAAACTCGAAGGCGCATCGACGTTAGGCCTAAATCCCAAGGCTAACTTAAACAGGAAGAATGCTGGAACAAGTGCACGGAGAAACAGGTGAACAAACTCATGGTTGTTCCGTCTGCCAAGTGCTACACGCCCCTGCCTGCCACATGTCGGATCGCCAAGGAAGCGTCGTCATGACTCTTTCGACGTGCAAGATTGTGACGCAAGGCTTGGCATGGGGGAGTACCATGCTGATTGCCTCAGGTTTGTTTCTTCACTCAACCAATCGTAGTACAAGGAAGTATAACGTTTATTTGGCCCTATGCGGCTGATACTCAGTTTTTCTTCGAAACAGGAGCACGGCCTTTCATGCAGTAAAATCGGAGATCCGAGATTGCAAAGGGCCGAGCACATGTGCTGCTTACCTAAGGGTAGTAATGAGTTCTTCGGCCAGTTTCACGGCGCTATAGAAAACCGCAATGTCCACAATGATGCTCCGACCTCACCCGTACCGTATACGCAACTCTATCATCATGCTGTGATGCTTGGCAATGAAAGAGACGGATTCTTCGGCCTCTTTTGCACCTGTTTCACGGCGCCATAGGAAACCGCACAATGTTCACGACGATGCTCCAACCTCACCCGTACCGTATACGCAACTCTATCATCATGCTGTGACGCTTGGCAATAAAAGAGACGAATTCTTCGACCTTTTGCACCTGTTTCACGGCGCTATAGGAAACCGCACAATGTTCACGACGATGCTCTAACCTTACTCGTACGCAACTCAATTATCATGCTGTGACGCTTGGCAATGAAAGAGACGGATTCTTCGACCTTTTGCACCTGTTTTCACGGCGCTATAGGAAACCGCACAATGCTCACGACGATGCTCCGACCTTACTCGTACGCAACTCTATCATCATGCTATGACGCTTGGCAATAAAAGAGACGGATTCTTGGCTGTTGAACCTCGACCTGCAGTTGGGGCAGGCACAGATTGGGGGCACGCGGGCTTGTATAAAGAGAAGACTCATCGCCGGCCATAAGAAAGCATCACAGCTACATTCACTCGCCTTCTCTCCTATACCTCTTCGCATCTCCTCTTTCGCTCAATCTGCCGGTCAGATCAGCCTCTCTCACTTTCACTTCAACCGGGTCCGCCTCGCTCACTTTCTATCCGGCCTTTCCTTTTCGAATAACTTTCCACTTCCAACCTTTCAACACGACCAACGAAAACATTCAAAATGCGCGCCTCTACCGTCGCTGCCATCCTCGCCTTCACGGCTGGCATGACTTTTGCCGCTCCCGTCGCCGCTCCCCAGCGCGGCGCCGTGGTCACCGCATTGGCGATGCCCTCGGGGATGCCGCCAATGGTGCTGGAATCGTCGCTGATGGCATCTTAATCAACGAAGCACTTAGTTCCGACCAGCCTGCTAAGCGCGATCCCCAGCGCGGCCGTGGTCGCCGCATTGGCGATGCCCTCGAGGATACCGCCAACGGCGCCGGCATCATTTCCGACGCTATTCTTATCAACGACGCGTTATTAACGCTCCTGAGAAGCGTGAAGCCCAGCGTGGTCGTGGTGGCGGTCGCCGCATTGGCGATGCCCTTGGGGGAACTGCAGATGCTGTTGGAGTGGTTTCGGACGGCCTGCTCATTAACGACATTATTAACGCTCCCGAGAAGCGTGAAGCACAGCGTGGTCGTGGTGGCGGTCGCCGCATTGGCGATGCCCTTGGGGGAACTGCAGATGCTGTTGGAGTGGTTTCGGACGGCCTGCTCATTAACGACATTATTAACGCTCCCGAGAAGCGTGAAGCCCAGCGTGGTCGTGGTGGCGGTCGCCGCATTGGCGATGCCCTTGGGGGAACTGCAGATGCTGTTGGAGTGGTTTCGGACGGCCTGCTCATTAACGACGTTATTAACGCTCCCGAGAAGCGTGAAGCCCAGGACTTTGCGGATCCTTTCCCTCGAGAGGATCGCGGTGGCTTTGACTTCCTTGGCCAACCCCAAGTAGTTAGTGAACGTCCCGAGATTGGAAAGCCCGAGGCTTCAAACGACCGGCTCGTTAACGACGTTGTTAACGCTCCCGAGAAGCGTTGAAGCCTAGCGTGGACGCTGCCGACCCCGTCGGCCTCTCCTCTCCGACGCCATAGATATATATCTCTTAGCAATCCATTTGGATTTTTAGTAATCTTCTGCGCAGCCAGCAGTCATTGTTTTGTGCTCGCGTCTCAAGCGGTGGGCTACCCATTGTTCTGGGCTACCTCGAACACGTTGCCTCCAAAGCACCTATTACAGCTACCATGACTTAGCAGCCCCTAGTGATTAGAATAGTCTGGTATGATATAGTAAGTTACTATATTTCTACGAAAATAATCTGCTGCAGCTAATCCTAAATGTCTATAATCTGCTCTTCCCAGAAAATTACGTTCGCATCGTCGCCTTCGCGCCTGATTTGCACAGCGCCTTGTATCGTGGCATAACAGGCTTCCCTCCCAACAGCGCCAACTTTAAGCCTTTTTTGCTCCGAGTTTTTATAGAATGCCTTATCCTACCCTCACGACCTCCCTCTAATACCAGGAAGTCATCATCAGCCCTATGCGCGCTGCGGGGCGCGATTTCATGCAGGGCCGCCCCGTCGATGGGGTACCTCTAGCGGAAGCGAATCCCCGATCCTGGCTAATGCGCGATGACCCCACACGTTTTACCTAATGCACGGTGGATATTTAACTGTAAGATATGTGGCTGTGCTAATTGCACAAGCGCTCGGATTATCGTTAAATCCGACTTAGGATTGGGAGCAGTGATAAGACATGCTGATGGCCCGGTGCTTGTTTAGTCAGCCAACGCGCTTCCAGCGACGAAACCAGCTGCGACACAGCGATCCCACACACTTCGAGATGCAGTCCAACGCACAGCGATACCCTATTTTATAACGTAGAGACATACTATTACGATGTTCTTGAGCTCCGACGCCCGCTGTTGTTCTCTCCGCTAACCGATTAAAGGCCTGATCAAGCCCACTATGTGCCCATGCTTCTCGAGTCCACCGGCGCCGATTCCTAGACCTAGCCGCAGCGAGCTCTAGCGTTGGCTCGTTGAAGGGGAATACGATGTGATGGGAAGGATACAAGTTAAGATAGAGTGCGGCGGACGCTTTGGCAAGTGGGTTCAACCGAACGCTACTGGCAAAACGCCGTCGTTGCAAGCGCATACAAAGGTGGAAAGGCCCTGCATGCTTTGGTGATACAGCTGTTGTACGGTCAAATAACAAGCGGCTCCTTACACGGAACACTTTAATCGTTAGGGCCGTGGAGACGTGCTTCAGTTCGATCTCTGAGGGTCGTGGAGTCTTGGATTGTTCATGTTCGTGAGGGATGACTATTAGCAGAGCTATAGTGGTGGCCATGCACGGCAAGACCCTACACTATCCAGAGCTGCATACAACTCTTCTCTTCAACTATATCTACAAACCATCGCCTCCTCAACAAGGATGTGGTCGGAGCGGCTCGACCGTCCTCCTTGCTAGCGGTGGCAAGATCGTGTATCGCCGAAGTACCTGTTATAGCTGTATTGTGCTTACAAATACGCTTCTGGGACCCACCTCTCCTTGTCTGCAAAAGAGAGCATAGTAGTGCTTTATACTTAAGCTAGAGGTTTACAATTAAAGTTATTTGTAGTTTAATGATGCGGGAAGGCGCTTCTTGACGGCTTCGGTTCTCTCTATTGTTACACACGGAACTCCCTGCGCATGAAGCCGGCGAGGTCCTGTTCCGTGTTCCGAAGTAGTTGCTAGTACTTTGCAGTGGACATCCTGTTCCTGTTTAGGTAGGCAGCTGTCTGCGATGGCCAGGGGCAGGCACGTCAACTCATCTAGCAGCTTCTTGGTAGCCGGCTCGTCGCCAAGGACAGCCTTCCTATCCAGCGACTTCTTGAGGAAGTCGGCCGCGTTACAGGTTTATCGCCTCGGACTCTAACACGTCGCCGCGTATCAGCGGCACTGCTATGTCTTGGGGAGGTACTCGACGATGCCGTTCGACTTCGCGGTACCAAATAAAACGTTCGGGTCGTCGGCGTTATCAAGTACCAGTAGCCACCTTCCCGCTCGTGGTGAACCCAAGTGCTGACGTACGAGCCTTTTCACGTCTTCTTCTCCGCCCGCTGCTTGAGGGATGTGCAGCTCTCTCCAAGCTCAGGGCAGACACCTAGAAGACGGAGCACTCTGGCCATGTCTCCTCGACTATGTAGTCAAATTGCAACGCAACCTAGGTCTTGCTAGTTCTACCAAGTCCTACGACTGACATTTTCTGGCACTCCTATCAGCTTCTACTTTAGCACTGTAAGCTCAGTCTTCCTTCCAACAAAGTATTGATTTTTAGGGAATGGAACGTAGTAGGTGGGTGTAAATTACACGCTCTGCTGCAGCATCAGTGTCAACATACTCGGATCCAAACCAAGCACGCCCTTGCGAGTCTCCATCACTTGCATGTCCAGCTCTTCGGCTTCGCCCCATCGGCCTTGTTGTCAGGCGTCAACGCCAGGTTAGCCACACTAGTCAACCCAATCCTAATATGGTCCACCTGAAGAAAAGAAGAGAGATGAAAGTGTTTAGAACCAATGTAAAAGCAGAGACCGCAAGAAGATTGACTGGTACCACTGCATTTTGCAGATCATTCGGATGCCTACCCAGCCAAAATCCAACAAACCACCCGGTTGGTGCAAGAAGAAAAGTAAAGTGAGTATAAAGGACGGCAGAAGAATAGCCAGGATAGAGTATCGTTCTTCTAAATGCATACCAAATGCGCGGGTATGAGATGTAATGGGACCTTTGATTCGGATAGGGAGCATGTCTCTGGCGTCAGCGGACGTACCACAATCCTCTGGATGATTTAAGTAATGCCATATCTCATTTCTAGGGAACGGCGTATCTGCTGGCCATGGCTGTGGTTTGTAGTAATAATCGCTATACTCCGGATCCAGTTTATCAGGGTATCTTTCCTTGGCTTTGTGGAGATCAATGTAGTGAACGTCTAACGCCTGCTTGAATAAGAAACTGCGGAACTAGTCACCTTAATCAGTATTGTAGCCATACCGCAATCCGCTGGATTACACGTACCCGGTAGAATTTTATATCCCCGTGATATTCTTTGCTCTAAACCATTTGGCACATAGTCTCCGATACTCCTTCCGGAGATTCTGAAATGTAGTCTTATCGTCCATTCCGAGCTTGACCGCCCGCGCAATCGTCTGATTGGAATTGACGTCGACGCTCAAAATAAGCACGGGGTCATGCCGAAATCCTAAGGCAACAAATTCAGTCGTCAACCCGATGGCTGGATTCGCTGAGCTGGTCGCACCGAGTGTATGATCGAGAGTATTGCTAGTTTCGTGCCTAGGTTGATTGTTGCCCTGCGATGGCACACTTGAGGTATTTGTACTACTGCTTTGGGGATTAGCTGCAGCAGTGGCACTTGGGCTCTCGTATGGCTTTAGTTGTTGCTGTTGGATCCTTTGGTAAACATTAGATACATGCTCTAAGGATTAGAATTCTACGTTTCGAAGCACATACCTGTGTCAAAATTATTTATCTCGCGTCTCTCACCTAAGGCATAACGAAGGATATGCATCAACGTCATGTTGTGTAGGAATACTGCTTCTTGACGTAAAAATTTCGGCACGAATGCTGATCTTTGCTCCCTGTCAACTCTTAAGCTTGGGAACAGCGACTCTGCCAGTGTTTTAGGAATGTCATCGTAAAATCGAGAAGATCTCTAAATTCGGTCCTTAGCATAGTTCCTATAATGGAACAAGATGCTTCCACTTATGGATAGTATCGAGTACACGCGAACATGATCAGCGTTAAGCTTGCATTCGGGATTTGTGAACAGCCACCACGAAAGTCTGGAGCCGGCAAGATATTCGACACAATCCTTCAGGATCTCCACCAATGCCGATGTCAACCCAATAGCAAAGGAAGTGTCGTATTTGAAGTCAAATAAGCCATCATCAACGGGTGGATCGGGCTCGTCATTTGTTACATTGAGGGCTGGAGCTGCCTGAAGCAGTGCACAAAGAAAACTGCGTAGGCTGATTTTGAACAGATCGAAATGATGACCCGAAGTAATGAAGTCCCCAGTTTCATTAAGCTTAGATAGTGTGGCATCGACTTCTATCTCGTCTTCGGATCCGTTGCTGCTACTGCTGGCTGTATCGCCGTCGTCATACCCTTCTGTATTTCTTGGTTAAATTATTGTCTTCAATATAACGTGCATACCTCACCGTTTCTAGTGACTGTAACAGATACATCCGGCTTCTCTGCAGCGTCCAATCCTTCCAGATACCGACTGATCCATGAAAGATTGTCCTTCTCATCATTGATCATCAAGTCAATTTTGTCTCTAATCGAATCGTCCGAGACAATAAAGGCTCGATAGATTTCTGATGATATTTGAATTCGGCGGCTTCTCGATTTTAAGAATCTTAATGCAAGCTTTTGTGAGGGTGTCATCTTATCTGAGTTGACGTCTAAGAACAATTGTTTGAGCAAGCGCCTGTGATTCCGAACAAACTTGTCTTTGCCTATTCTGCGAGTGGCAACCTGGTACAGAGAAAGGAGCTCAACATCCTTAGTAAAGGTCTTAACAAAGTAGTTGACTGCTGTTTGCTGATAACTGGCCAATCCTGTGACAGTTGAGTCTACTTGAGATTGTATGTCGTCGTTATTCGAGGCAATTGACTCAAGTTCCTCTGGCTCATCCTCAGCTTCGACTGAATATCGATAGAAGGTCATAGATGGACGACCTCTGCTGACGACCCGCTCGGGGCCATTAGCACTTTGCGAGACCGATGTCAGATTTGTGGAGCTTTCTTGATCAGTCCAGGAAATGGCTGAATGCCGAGTAGATGCTGTGTTAGACACTGAGGCATCAGTTCGCTTAAGACTGACCATAGCCTCGTACCCGTTCTCGGCGGTAGTACATAACAACGGCGTCTGATCACCCTCATCCTCTGAGTGAATGTCGACCATTCCCACCTCTTCGACCTCGCCCCACCGGCCTTTGTCCCTATACGTCGACGTCAGGTTGGCCATGTTGTGCATGCGGCTACGATCCGGACAATCTTCTGCTATATGCCCTGGTCTTTCGCCTTGTAGCAAAATAAGTTAGTGTGATACACTACCTTAACATAGAGAAAACTCACATTTTATGCAACAAACAAGAAATTCGCATTTCGATGCTTTATGTCTGGGATAAAGACCTAGTTGTATTATTGTTAGTACAAACTAAAATGTAATAAATTGAAATGGTGGTTATGCATTTACCACAGTTTTCTAGACACCTATACTCCTAGTGCCTTTCAGACCCGCAGTTGAGACAACGATTATTCTTCCTGCGACTTTCTATTACCTGTGCCCACTTATCTTCCCCTACGGCAAGCTCTTTCATTACTGCTTTATGCAAAGCAGTGTTTTGCTTTGGGCTTCCACTCGGACTAGCACAAACATGCAGTCTCTCAGCCAGCCGTTCACGGGCTTTTATGTCGGAGTCTAGCCCAAGCAGCTTGAGAAGATTAACTATAGATGTCCGCTAATTGAGTTTGGCATATTTCTGCTGTGCTAGATTCGCAAGTATGTCGTTTAAAACTGGACTGTTCTACGTATTCGGAGTCGGCACTGCGGTCTATAGCGTTATACACAGAAACATGGTCGACTACTTCGGCCGCAGGAATAATTGATAGAAGCTCCTTTGCATACGCCGCCGCTGCCCCCGCCGCGTACGGCTGCCATCTCTTGTTCTTGTGCGAGTCGGCGTAGTCGCAGATGCCGCGGATGACAAGGCACGGGAAGCTGTTTATTAGGCCCGCCGCCTCCATCTCGAAGCAGAGGACGCCGCCGAGGTCGGCACTGACGCTGTCGCGTTGGGCGGCGTTTCGCATCACCTGGTTTCTTGATGCGATCGTGCCGTAGTGTGTTGCTACTAGTTCCTCTTCGTTCTTGCGCGGCTCTCGATCTTCTTGTCTGTTGGCGCTGCATGCATTTGTTGCATGTCTGCCCGCCCTCGTGGTCGTATGCGGCCTCGAAGAGCACGTCGGGCCCCGCCTTGCCGCGTTGGAGCTTGGACAAGTGCTCAGCCAGCCTGCTCTTGCCCCGAAGCTCGTTCGCCCGCACCCGGGCCACCGCAGCGAGCAGCACCTGCGGCGGAGCATTCAGCGACCCCGTCCGCTCGAACCCGCTCGGCGTCGCCTTGCCCGAGTCGTACTGCACCACCCCACCAAAGGTCCTGTCCGGCTGGCTGACCACCACGTCCCCGAGCCGGATGTCTGCCTCTACGCTGGGGACGCCTCCGCCGATGCCCACCATCAGCCCGAAGCGCAGCCCCTTGAACGTCGCCCGCATCTGCGTCGCCACGGCCGCCGCCGGGTTGTTGCCGATCCGGCCGGCGGGCAGGCATACGATCGCGACGTTGTGTCCACTTATCGACCCTAGGACGTACAGGTTCTCGTCGTTGTCGTCGAGGTCGCGCTCCAGGTCGGCGTGCTCCTCGTCCAGCATCTCCTGCGCCGCCGCCAGCTCGACGGGGAGGGCGCACACCCATCCCACGGTGTAGTCGTTGCGGTGCAGCTGGCGCGCCATGGACGGTCATGAGGGGGAGGGGGAGGGAGAAGAAGGGGAGGAAGAGATAGGTTATAGACAAGGCGTATGGGGGGGGATGGGGGATGGGGGATAAGGGGTACGAAGGGATAAAGCACCCATACTTGCTGCTCAGCCTCGTCGCCTGCTCTGCAGCCCATAGCCCAATAGCCCTAACCCTAAAACACTAACTAGAAAAGGTGCCTTCTATAAGGTAAAAGGCGCTATGCTATTAGGGTGTAAAAGAAAAGATAATAGTAAATAACTAGTAGGAAGGCAGGTATAAACTATTATATAACCCCCCTTTTAAGGTCTAAAAATAGAAAGGAAAGTATATAAAAATAGAGTGTTTTAGCGGATTTTTAACGTAACTAGCACTATTTTAGAGCTAAAGAGGACTAGAATAGGGGCAATAGGCCCCTATAGTTCTAGCGGTGGCCTTAGTTTTTAATTTGGGTGCTATTTAGTAGAGATATTAAGAAAAGTTATTAGGGATAAATTAGTAGATTAGTAAAAAAACGCAATAGAAACTATATCTTAGCGTTTAGTATTTCGCTAATAAAGTAGTATTCTTAGCTCTAATACTATATAAAAACGTAATTAGCTAAAAAAATTTCTAGTTAGTTTATTGTGCGCTAGCGTAATTATATTATATAAGATTTTTTAGTACTATAAAAAAGCGTTTTAAAAAACGTATTAACCTAACTATATAGTTTTTAATTAGGGTAAAGCGGCTCCTAAAGCTATAGAGGCTACTAGTAGTAGTAGAGACATTTAGAAGTAAAGAGGCTATTAGGAAGTAAAAGTACTAAAAAGTAATAGGTATCTAGTTACGCACATAAGCCTAAGGGCATATAGGTATTAAAAAGTAATAGGCACCTAGCTAAGCACACCTAATATAGCGCTTTAATCTTGTCTATATAGGTATATTATCTTTAGGAATAGGCTCTAGAAAGGTATTTTAGAGGGTAGCGTCTAGCTAAATAGACAATTATTTTAGGAAACTAGCTTACTTAGGGTACTCTTAATAGTAAGCTTTAATTAGTAGGGAAG
Organism: Laburnicola sp. JP-R-44; assembly: GCA_009805535.1. Lineage (NCBI taxonomy): Eukaryota > Fungi > Ascomycota > Dothideomycetes > Pleosporales > Didymosphaeriaceae > Laburnicola > Laburnicola sp. JP-R-44. The sequence continues at coordinate 576,534 of SELF01000006.1, forward strand.
AATTAATAAAGTTATTAGCTAAGTAGTAGGTTAGGTTAGGGTTATACTCTTTCTACACTGTCTAGTACTTTAGTGTTCTATAGTCTACTTTACTATTAAGAATATAAGAAAACTAGCTACTTAGAGACTCTATCTACCTTAATAGGTAGTTTTAGAGGTTGTAATTAACCTAGTAAGAGATTATTTAAATTTCTTTAAAGCCTATTAGCGTAGAACACTAGGTAAACTCTTATATATTATAAGAGTTTAAGTATAAATAAGTAGCCTTTCTTACTTATAATTAGGTATAATCCTTTTATTTAATAATATAACTTAACTAATAGGCGTTTAGTAATAAATTCCTTTAGGGTAACAAAGACCTAGTCTCTAATATTAAAATTAATAGCTTGTCTATATTTATTAGCCTACTCTAACGTGTCCGTGCGCGTGATACGCGGATTCGCGTGATGCGCCGCTTTTTACTAGGAAAAAAAACAAGGAAGTTTAAAGCAGTATAATTCTTTAACTACCTTTCCTTTTTAAAATCTTCCTTTATTAAAGTTATTAAGAAAGACCATCTCTATAACTGTAGAATTTTAGTTTTCTAATAATAATTAGTTTTAAGAAAAAAGTATAAAAGTGCTAAAATTTAAGTCCCTAAATTTAAAAATAATACTTTTTTAGGTGTAAAGTATACTATTTAGAACACATTTTATATTAGGTTCTTTTTAATATAACTCTTAACTAAAAAGTTAGATTATCTTTTTATTTTTTTAAAAAAAAATAAATTAGGAAAGATAATCTATCTTCTTAAGTAGCTCTTTATAAGAAAAAGTTCTAATATAAAATATATTCTAAATAGTATACTTTATACCTAAAAAAGTATTATTTTTAAATTTTAGGGACTTAAATTTTAGCACTTTTATACTTTTTTTTCTTAAAACTAATTATTATTAGAAAACTAAAATTCTACAGTTATAGAGATGGTCTTTCTTAATAACTTTAATAAAGGAAGATTTTAAAAAGGAAAGGTAGTTAAAGAATTATACTGCTTTAAACTTTCTTGTTTTTTTTAATTTTCCTAGTAAAAAGCGGCGCATTACGCGAATCCGCGCATTACGCGCACGGACACGTTAATTGTATTTTCTAGGCAGTAGACATATTAGTATAGGCGGTGTCACAGACAAATTTATAGGCTTTAGTATAGATCTTAACTTATACTTTAGCCTTTTCTAAAGTAATATTATCTAGAGATTCAGTAACTAGTTAGGTATACTCGCACTAGTCCTAGTAAAAGTATAGCTAATACCTAAACTTAATCTTAAAAGGCAAAACTCTAGTGCTATTATAGGGCAGTATTACTTAGGTCTAGTCTATACTAGACAGCAAATCTAACTAGTTATCTTAATAAAAGTTAATAAATAGACGTAGACGCTAGTTAAAGTACTAATTTATAATCTTAGTTTAGCTATTAGTTTATAAATACTACGCTATAAAGAGAAGTTACTTAATACCTATAAGCTTACACAAAGTAGCTAAAAAAGTAAAAATAAACTAGAGGCTATAGTTAGAGACAATTAATCTAGAAGGGCTAAAGACTCTAAATATATACTAATAGTAGAGATTAGCGGCTTATTTAGTAGTAACTATCTTGCAGCAGAGCATAGAAAAGGCACACTTAGATAGGTAGTAATAAGATACTATTGCGTTATTATACCCTTTCTTATCCTTAGGAAATAATTTAAAATTAATTAAGATAATTTACTAGATACTTTTAGGAATAGAAAGTAGGTATAATAAGTCTAGCTTTCTATCTAGTAGGGGTTTACTCTACTAACAGTCTTTATAATTAGAGATATACCTATTAATATTAGTAGTTATATCCTTTTAGTAGTTAGCTTACTAAACACCTTTTTAACCTATTTGTTTTAGTTTGAGGTTAAAGTAGGTTAAGATAGAAGGTTATTATATACTATTATATACAGTATCTAATTATAATTAAAGACTAATCTTAATATCTAGTAATATAATAATAGTTTAAACTTACTTATACTCTATCTATACCTTATAAGCTTCTAATCTATATAAGATTCACTTACACTATATATAGTACACCTGGCTTATTACTATTACTATTATTAGTTATCTACACTCACACGCCGCTTATGCGGCATACTTACTTAAATAAGCCAACTTAACAGCGATAATAGTAATAACAGCTAGAAGAATCTCGCAGATCTATGCAACGCTCTCGCCACCTTATAGCTTATTAATAAACACCTTATTATCCTCCTTTTACATCTCCTACTAGATTCTATTACTAATAAGAAATAATTATATCCACTAGAGCGAAAATTTAATTTTGCGGTTCTTCGCAAACTAAATAAGCTGCCAACCTAACTAGTATACTAGGACTGCCTTATAGATAGTTAAGTATACCCGCCCCTTGCGCTAGATAAGCATCTAAATAGAATAGAACTCCAGCGTAGTTACTTTAATAGCAGTGGCGCGCATCTTTAGTGTGTACTTTTTAGCAATAGTAAGTACTTCTTTAGGAATAACGTTAATGCCTAGAAGAATAAGGCGTAGAGTCAGATATAGGGGTATTCTTGATAAGATGAGATGGGAAGTGGTATGGTTGATTGATTGATGTTTTTCTTCTTGTTGCATCTTAGAGAAGCTCGGCTATCGCGAGAAGTATCTATCTAGTGCCAAGACACACTAGTACTATTTGGGATAGTACAGGGGCAGTGCAAAACAGTGGTGCGCTGGCCTCTTTTAATTTCACAGTAAAAACACTGTGATTTACACTGACTGCCAGTGTGTAAAGGCCATATGATCGGACACACCTACCCACCGTAATTCATAGTGAAATCACAGTGATTCACAGGGACTGTCTATCTAACACACCCCCTTAGCTTGGAACCATCCTAAGCTGGACCCAATTCTTCGCAACCGTACTATAGCTTATAGTCCAAAAGCTTCCATCCTGTGTTCCAATTCGTCTAGGTCAACCTCTTGGTTAGTGATTCTTCCCCTAACGTCTTCAAGTCCGAGTTGATTAACGAACTTAGTCTATTTGCTGGCTGGCAGAGCCTTTGTAAGACTATCTGCTGCCATTTCTTCTAATTGTTAGTACTAGACTTTAATAGCTCCACGTACTACTTCTTATTAAAGCCAATAATTGTGTATATTGACGTGCCTAAGCTTTGTTTGTAACTTAGCAATTTCTTTAGTAATAAGTTGGATAGTTTGTTAATTGTCGCAATTGATAGTGATTGTTGAGGATAAGAGTTTGATCTTAAGTTTAGCGATTAACTAAGTTATAAAGAGTGCCTCCTTTGCAACCTATATAAGAGTGCTAGCAACTTAGCTTTAGTTGTTAAAAGTAGTAATAGTGTCTTGTTTGTTTGCCTTCTAGGCTACAAAACTACTAAATAGCTTAATAATGTATCCTTGCAAGCTCTTTCTATTAAGGTTATTGTCTGCAAATAACGCGTCGCTAGCAACCTTGTAGGTGTCTGCTCCTCCAAAGCGTAACCCTAGTGATTGGGTGGAGGAAAGGTATAGTAGTACGCGATCGGCGGCGTAGTGATAGTTGTTGCTAGGATTTGATAGGAAACGCGATAGTTGAGAGCTTGCAAAAGCAATATCCAGGCGCGTAGTTTACTGCAGCGTACAGGATTAATTCTATCTTTCGCTAGTATTAGTTAATCTCTGCCTTTGTAGCGAGTCCTTCTTAAGGTAGCAGTTCAACTGCTAATATTAGGGTTTTGTGTTTAAGGTCGTGTTGGTTAATAAGGCAACTAATCTTGTCTATATAGGACGCCTGTAATAGCTAGAGTTGCCTACTTGCACAGTCTCTAATAATTTTAATCCCTAGAAACCACTAAAGATTGTTACCTCTAGTAAGGGTGAACTTTACTAATCTTTTTTATTACTGCGTTAGTAGTGTGTTTCTAATCCCTTAAGTAGGCGACAATAAGGTTGTCTACATAGAAGAAAATAATAATGCTGTCTTTAATTTATATAGCAAGGTTTGTGTGTAGGACTGTAGTAAAACTAAGATTCTTAAAAGCACTTGTAAAATTCTCTCTGCTATAGTAGTAGTAAGATTCAAAGACTATATAGTGCCTTGTGCAACTATAGGATAGTGCCTAATTAGGTATAACCTCGTGGCATTCTCTATGTAGAGTTCTCTGTCTAGTTTCGCGTGGACGAAGGCGTTGGTGACGTCGTACTGGCTGAGTTCTAGGTTGTACCAAGCCGCCATAGACATAAGTAGGCGAAATAATTGTCCTGCGAGGGTTGCGGCGTAGGTGTCCTAAGTAGTAAGGTAGCGTTGTTAATCTCTGCGCACTACTAACCTAGTCTTGCACTTCTAAAATTAATAGTGTTTGTTAAGTTTGTAGGTATATACCTACATGCAGTTAAGGATTTAGTGGCCGCGTGATCGCACTAGGGCAGCAGGCACCTTACTTTAAGACCTTATTTCTTTGTAGCTTTGTAGGTGTAATCGCTCGGCATCCTTCCACATATTAAATAGCAGATAATTGTTTAACTATGTTCTGCAAAATAGAGGTTCTAGTATTTAACTTTAATAGAGTTTCTTTTCTGCTGCAAGTATGCGGTTAAATTGCGCCTTATTAAGTGGCTTCCCCTTATATTTGCCTCTGCCCCCTGCCTATGTTCTGGCTAGGAAAGCGGCTGCCTATGGCACAGCGCGTTAATCTGGCTGTGGTGATCCAAAGGAAAATTGTTTATATTAATCGTGTTTAAGACTCGCTATTAATTGGGCAAGCAGTGCGACAAGCGGAGGTGTCGCTAGTGGTGTTAGGTAGGTGTAATTAATCTTCCTCCCTTAATAGTACCCTAGAGCATTATCATCATTCTCGTGGAAGTTAGTGATCGACTCATCCTCGTCGTATAAAGACTCGGTGTTTTCGTGTTCTGGTGGTGAGGGCGGTAGCTCCACTAATCAGGTCTATGCAGCAATCTCTTCATAAGTGCTCAGGAACACCAAAATCGTGATTCCACCCACACGACCGTGTGGGGGGTTCCTGTAGTATGAAATTGTTCGCCTGAACAAGCTGATTACTAGAATCACGTTCTTTATCCGCAAAAAGCTGGCGCTGTTGCGATAAAGAGACCAAAAGCCAAGATGCAGAGTTTTCGCTCTGCCAAGACTTGGTCAAAACCTTTCACCCAAACTAAGTACCGCTCAGGCGACTACTACTACTTGTTCAAGCTTGAGGTTTTCCCCTACGAGGTTTTTACTCAAGGTACAAGGCAGCTTGCTAACTCGTACGAGGTCCTACTTCGTACGAGGTAGGGGGAGGAAGACAGTACGGGAGCAGAGCTACAAGGGCGAGGGAGAGAGGGGGCAGGACAACAACACCCTCACACAGATGAGGGCCGGCTACTATAGGTATCTAGGTGCCTGTAGTAGCAGGTAGACCTATTAAAGGGAGGATGGGCTATGTACAACAAGGCTACTGTGGTAGCCAGCCGGCAGGCACGAAATGCTTTCTGTAAATACAGCTTAGCACGTCCCCATGCCCCATGGGAGGCTAGAACATTACGTTCCTGGACGTTAATCAATACTACTACTACTACTTCTTCATAAGTGCTATGCATAAGGTTGTCTAACAGGTCTTCTTCTTTACCTAAGAATACTGATTTTTTGTCAAAGATAACGTCTTAGGTACTAATAACTTTCCTAAGTGGAGGTATCCATATCCTCTAGATGTTTGTTGATCGGTAGCCTACTAGGTATCCAATCTATGCTTTTAGATCTAACCTTTAGAGCTTGCTCTTGCTGCGTTTTATATTGTTGGTTATAGCGAAGGCTTTATAGCTATAGGCCCTAAGGTAAGCCTAGTTAGTTTTTAGTTTCTTTAGTTAAGTAATAATGCCGTTTTAGAAAGCAACTATTGTAAAGAATATACTTTGTGTAGTGATTGCTATTAATTGGCGTAGTTCAGAGTTTAATTATATAGGTATACAGCCGCTCGTGTAATTTCTAGCTATAGTGTCTAGGGAAGGTTGGCGTCAAGTCGCATTGCACGACTCTTCTCCTTTAATTACACCCCTTAAGCGTTTAGCTCCTCCATTTTAAGCTTAGGTATTAGGTGCTGAAGGCTTGATAACGATACCTTCACTAATACACTATCTGTAAACGTCTTGCTTAAACTAAGAAGATCTTATTGTCTAATTTAATAACTTTAACTATTACCTTAAACTGTACTTTTTATAAATAGTACAAATTCCTTTAGCAGTTTAATAATTGTTTGTGCTAGTTAGTTGTCTTTAAAGTAGAAATCCTAAGCTATGCCTAAGAATTAATTGGTGATAAGCATTTGGCTTTTCTCGCTAGTGGAGCTCTCTTATCTTTAAAGTTGTGAAAGTCTATAGCGACTCTCTTACTAGGACTGTTATTAATTTGTTTAGCCTATTGTCTGATTTGTCACTTAAGCTTTAATCTGCCGCAAGCATTGCATTGGACCGTAGTTAGTCCTTTAAGGCGCACCCCCTTACAGTAATTCACTATGTGTTCTAGCGCCTAAGGACCTAGGTGGCCTAGTCGTTTGTGCCATGTGTTGGCGTCCGCCTTCTGCGCTCGTCGTGCGGTGCGCGTAGTGATCTTGTGTGTGGCGTACGTACTATTAGGTATAGTACGATTTGGTGTTAGTGTTGCTCTAAACTCTAGTACCTATTAATTGTGTATTTCTTAAAGTTTGGCAAAGATTATATTATCCCTTCTCTTAATTGTTGTTAGATCTGCTAGCGTGTCCTACTAGAGGCCTTGCCTGCGGAGTAATTGGAAAGATACTAGATAGATGCATAGCAGATTAGGGCAGTAGGCGACATTGTCTAGCCTTATTACCCTATTTCCTTATACACTCTTAACGTGTAGATAGACACTCCTATATCCCCTAATCTATACTTGTGTTAAGCCCGCCTATATAAAGTCTCCTAGCGACAGTGGTTGCAGCGTAACAAAACGATCAATTATTAAAAATGTGGCAAGTTGTGCCAGAATTAAGAATTAAGGATCGCGGAGTAGTAACATAGTGGGTATATGTTCAGGTCTAAGTAGTAGAAGGCGGCATTAAAGCTCGCTAAGAGGACGGTAATTTGTCTCTACTATCTAGTTATTTATCGTCAGCAACTTCAGTAATTTGAGTTAGAGTAGGGGTGCTTAATTGTTTAATTCTTAGTGTCTGTGATCTTAGACGCTTTACAGATCTTATGCTTTCTATAAGCGCTAGGTTATTCTCTATCCTAAATTTATTAGGGCAACCATTGCTGGCTTTGGTTAAAACTATTTAGGTCGTTTCTTAGAGAAAGTGTAAAAGCAGTCTTTTAGATTATGGCGTTGTTCACAAGCAGGGCACTTAAGGTTTAATCCTTCTTAGCTACTAACTACTATTAGCTTATTATCTGTAATCGCGGACTGCTTGGATTTGGCTTTAGAGCTAGCTTTCTTAGCGCGTGATCTGCCTCGCTTAAGTGATGCTGCTTCATCTATAGGATAGGCGTCCCTATCTGTGGTCTAGGTGGTTGCACCACTATTAGCGAGAGATAGTCCTACAATAGCAAAAGCGCCCTTTTGTTTGCCCTTAATTAGGTGCTGTATTACTATGTGTTCTTAGAAGAGTTTCACTATTTCTTTTCTTCTAACAGCATAATCCTTACTCCTATTCTAATAAAAGGTTGTAACCTAAATAGGTGCGATGTTGGACACTGCCTTTATAAAAATCCTTCTTAACTAAGTTAGGCTTCTAGAGCTCTAGGACTCTGTTAAACTTAGCTTCTGTAGCTGTATGATCGTACTTAGCAAGCCAGGTCGCCCATAATCTAGCAGTCCTTATTAGCTTAAGGGCATCTTAATACCTGGCCTTTGCTTGTTATTCTTTATTATCTTAGTCAACCCTAACTATAATTATAAGGTTCTTAATCTATTATCTAATTAATTAACCTAGTATACAGCAATTAGTCTGCAAGTGTACTAAGGTTGTTAATTATATAAGGGTAACTAGTTTGTCTAGATTCGCCTTCTTATTGCGGTATATACGGTTAAGTATCTTAAAGGTTTTGAGAGTTAATTCTTATAATAGTTTATATCCTTATTATAACCCTTTAGACCAATTTGCGATAGCTACAATAGCAGCGTTAGACATTTGTTAGGGTTAGTTGGGTGTGCGTTAGTAAACACGCTATTTAGTTAATAGAAACCAACGTCTAGTGCCGTTAGCATAATTGGTTTGATCGTAGGTTCGATAGGTAGGGCTAGGTCTATAAGATCCTAGACCTCCAGTAATTGGGCTCAGGCTTTAATTTGCCTTAGCTATAGTGTGTAGTTCGAATAGTTAGTCAGGATCACTGTAGAAACCCTAAGTATTAATAAAGACATAATAATCGGTTTAATCGAGGCAGTAAGACTCTTAATTGTTAGATATAGGGGTATTCTTAATAAGATAAGATAGGAAGTGGTATAGTTAATTAATTAATGTTTTTCTTCTTATTGCATCTTAGAGAAGCTCGGCTATCGCGAGAAGTATCTATTTAGTGCCAAGACACACTAGTACTATTTAGGATAGTACAGGGGCAGTGCAAAACAGTGGTGCGCTAGCCTCTTTTAATTTCACAGTAAAAACACTGTGATTTACACTGACTGCCAGTGTGTAAAGGCCATATGATCGGACACACCTACCCACCCGTAATTCATAGTGAAATCACAGTGATTCACAGGGACTGTCTATCTGACACGTAGAGAGACAGTGGGAGATTTGTTAAGAACAACCTTAATACGATAATAGAGGGACAGTATATCTAGTATGTGTTATCCTTATCCTACTACTTATAAAAAAAACATACCTATTAATATATTAACTTATATTATTTGTAACAATCTAGATAGTAATTTATAACTTAAGATAGCAGTTTATAACTTAGGATAGTAGAAAAGAAATAGCTTATAGCATGGCTACGCTAAAGTCTTATCTTTTCTAAAGTTCTAAGTGGCCTCTTATAAAGATTTTGCTTATAGGAGCCGCCCCGCGCCAAGACCGCTAAGCTCGCTTAGTAGTTTAAACGCGTTTTTTTTATTATTACCTTTTTTACACTCTTTTTAATTACTAAGCGGGGGGCTCTACTTTTTTTGTTATGTTATTTAAGATAAAAGCTTTTTTCGTGCTACCTCTAGGTAGTTAATTTAACGCCACATACCCTTTTAGTAATATAACTAGCGTAAAAGCTAAAGAGTCTTTTATAAACCTAAATAGGCAGTAACCTAATAAGCATATATTATTTAAATTAGATACGTCTAGAAAAACTCTATAGAGGGAACTACTAGGTAGTCTTTATAAAGAAGCAACCCTAAAGAGGTAAGGGCAAAACCTAATAATTCTAAATAGGCAGCTTCTTAAAGCAATTTAAGCACCTTATATATTTAATTAGTATACAGTAGGCAATTAATAAGCATATAAGAATAGTCTTCTTTAGGGCTTATATTAACTTTTTCTTCCTTCTACTCTGTAATTATAATAGCCATAAGAGTTGCTTTAGTAGTATCTAGTAGTTATAGAAGAAAAAACTAGGTGCGAGCCTCTTAATTCTTCTCCTTCTATAACTTTAGCTTATCTTATTTCCTAGATAGCGTATTAGCTATAATATTTACGGTGCCTAGTTAGTACGTAATTTAATAATAGTATTTAGATAGCTTTTTAGACTAATAGGCTTACTATAAAGAGAGCTTATATTTAGTACTAAAGTACTTAAGGGCCTAATAATTAGTAATAATATTAAAGGGCTTAGTAGTTTAGAGACTAATTAGTTATGCTCTCTATTCGAAAAGGCCCTATATAACTACTAACATTTCCTTATTATAAATATTATAATTTAACTTAGTAAGCTTTAATAATTTAGAGTACTATATAACTAGGCGCTAGGTACTATTAGATTATAGTTAACTAAGAGAGCCCGCATTAACGCTATTACTAGAGTTAGTTTCTATATAGGTAATTTAAAATAGAAAGTGCTATAAAACTAGGACGTTACTAGCTATAAGTTGCTTAGCGGCTTTAAAGATAGTATATTCCTAGTCTCTAAAGGTATAAAAGGCACTATTTTTTAGCAGCTTAATTAGGGGGCGAATAACCCACCTATAGTAAGAAAGAAAGAAGTAGTAGTAGTTATAAAAGCCTAAAAAGCTCTATAATATCTTAAGTGTTATAGGCTCTTTTTATTTCTAAACTGTGGTAGTCTTTGTAGAGTCCTTATAGATTCCTTTAGTGCTAATAATATATTCTAAGAACTTAGTTTTTATTATAGCAAATTTATATTTCTTAAGATTAGCTTAGAGATTAGCGTTCCTTAAGCAGAGTAGAACCTTGCGAACATATTCTTTGTGTTCTAGAGGATTCTTAGAAAAGATAAGGATATTATTAATATATATAGTATAGAAGTTATTTAGATAATTATCTAGAACACTATTAATAAACTATTAAAAGGTGGCAGGACTATTATAGAGACTAAAGGGTAAGACCCTATACTTACAATTTTTATACTAGGTTTAAAAAGTAGTTAGCGCTTTAGTCTCTAGAGTAAGCTAGATTTAGTAAAATACTTAGCAAATATTAAGCTTAGTAAAGAGTCTTACTCTAAAGAGGCGTATAAGTGTCTTTTTAATAAGTGGGATTGCTATAATATTCTTTTTAGTAATAGTATTAAGCTAGTAGTAATTAATATAAAAGTGCTAACCTTTATTTAGCTTCTTAGTAAGTAATACTAGCAAAGCGAAGCTAGTGTCGCTAGGGATAATAAACCCGCGCTTAATATAGTTATTAATATAGGCTTTAAGAAGTTTAAGGTACTCTAAGAATATACTATATAAAGGCAAGGTAGTAAGCGTAGATAGGTCTTTAATAAGATTAATATAGTAATTAACGCCCTTTTAGTAAGATAGAAGGGCGTTAAAATCTAATTTTAAAAAATAGGCGGGCTCCGCTCTAGCGTATCCTAGCTAGGGGAGCGCTTGTTCTATTTTAGCGAGTAGGTTAGCTTAGGACTTGTTTTCTAGGCTGTGCATCTCGCTCTCGCAGTCCTTAATAAGTTTGGCTAGCTTATAGGGACTAGTATAACTAATAATTATATTAGACTTATAGCCGCTATTTAAAGCAAAGGCTATAGCGCTTACTATATTAATATAAAGCTGGCAGTATATAATTATTCCCGCGTTAGCGCCTAAATAAGTTCTAAAAGGTTAGCTTGATTCTATAGGGCTAGTAGGTCTACTAAACACAATTTATTATTTATCTTCTATAAGTTCTCCTTCTATATTAGTAATTTAGTGGGGCGAAAGAAAGCTATCCTAAGTTATTCTAACTAGAGTAGCTTAAATTAAATAGTTAATTTCTGCAAGAGCTATCTAATCTTTAGATTAGTTTCTCTAGTAGAAATATAGTCTCTAGGTCTAGGGCTAGGGGTGATACCTAAATCCTACTATATAATTCCTAGGGGCTAGCCTTACTAGTGGCTTCCTTAAATAGTAGAGATAGGGTAACTAATAGGCAACTTGTTGTCTAATAGCTTATTATCTAAGAAAGATAGCTCTATAGCCTCTACGCTACTATCTCTATTAAAGTTGTCCTTACAGCTTAGTTTCTAGTAAGCCTTTAAGTATGTTTTAATGACTAAGATAGTGGGGTTAGGAAGCTAGATAGAGATTTTCTTAAAGACGCTCTAGTTAGCTTTTAATAAGCGAGTCTTTTAGTAGGTATAGTCCTACTTCTTAAGTAGGCTATTCTATTAAATAGTGTTGTTCTAGTAGGAAGAGTTAGATAGTAAAGAAGTCTATAGTAGGATAAGGTTACTAGTAAAGGTTAGATTCTTATTATCTTTCTAATAAAGGCGGCGGTCCTAAGCGTTAACTAGGCAGTTAGCTTGCTTAAAAAGTTTCCTCCTACTAATAATAAAATTGTGGTCCCCTATATTATAGAAAATAAACTATATAGTAAAGCTATATTTGTTAATATTAAGCTAGACTATAAAATAGATGTCTACTTTTATACTTCTCTTCTCTGCAAAGTTTCTTAAGGGGGACTAGTGTCTTTAGGTAAAGGAGTTTGGCTTTAAGCTATTTTTATACCGCCTTTATATATACCTTAAAGTAACAAGGTTATAAGCGCTAGCACTAGTGTCTATTAAGGCTTATAACCTAAAAGCTAATTCTTAGAATATAATTTATACTAGTATAACTAGTTAGGAGCCTCTAAATAACTTAGGAACTCTTACTATCTTACTACCTATAGGTAATAATTTTGGCTTAGCATCTGCGTTTTATAATTAGAACTATAGTTTATCTAGATTAATTAGTTTAGTGACCTCTATATAAGCTACTAGATTAGAGAGGTCTAGTAGTGTATATTTAAAGCCTTGTTATCTAACAAACTGCCTACCTTTAAATTAGAGTAGTAGGTAATACTAAGTTTATTTAAATCTAGATTGTCTACTATATTTACATTTACTTATATATAGCTATCTTTTTAGTGTAGAGGTAGCAGCGTAAGTGTTTATTTCCTACTTTGCCACACTTAAAATAGGCGTAGTTCTAGATACACTACACTCTAGTCTAATTATAGAGGGTAGAAAAGGGAATAGTAGGTTAATTATTAGTAGCGAGTCTAAAGTAAAGTACTAATTTAGTAGAAACTACATATAAGGGCTATAATCTAAAGAGTAGTACCTAGAAAGGAGTTTTTATATATACCTAGAAAGGGATTATTATATTATTATTTTAAAGAGTGCAGCTAGCTATAGTTATTTAGCGTTTAATTACTAGGTAGTTAATATTAGGGTCTTTTATCTCTTTCTAGAGCATTAACTTAAGACTTCTAGTTAATTTAAGTTATAATTTGTTCTTCTAGGTCTTTATATCTAGTCTACCTTTTCTAGCTAGACTTTTAAAAGCCTATAAGAACGTCTAAGCGTCTATTCTATTAGAGAGAAAGAGCTTATAAAACTTCTTATAGGCCTATTAGAAAGTAAAGAGATTATAGTAAGTCTCTTCTAGAAATTTAAAGAGTGCTTTAGGTCTGTAATCTTCTTAGAGAGCCTAATTTATTTAACGCTAATTTTACGCTGCCTTTTAAGGCACGCCTCTAAGGGCGGCTAAGGATAGCTTCTATAAGATTATCTTAATCTTTTTTATTATTATTGCCTTAGTAATAGTCTATGTTTATGCGGATCTTATTACGTATATTCTCTAGCTAATCTTTAATACTAGGGCTAGATTAACCTTTTCTATAGTACTTATTAATATTAGGTAGCTTTGCGGAGCGTCCTAGCTTAGATATACTAGATAGGGTGGCTAAAGTGTGTCTGCCCTAAGGTATATTAATCTAGGCGCTATTAGTAAGCTTAGATTATATATATTCTAGAATTAGAAAGTAGTAAAGAGTATTATCTTATTGCGTAGTAGGCACTATAAGCTAGGGCAAATATTATAGTGCATATTAGGGCGCAGCTAGGTAAAATAAGCTTTACTTAGCCGCCTAAGGGCAGTGTAAACTATATAGTAGATTAGGTGTTTCTAAGCTAGAAGGTTTTAAGAAGACTTAAGTGTGGTGGTATAAATCATAACTATCTTTAATAGAGGGGAGAACTTTCTTAGAACTAAATAAGCCTTGTTTAATAGCTACTTAATTAGCAATAATAGGCTAGAAGTAAAAATTTTCTAAGACTACGTACACTATAGTATAAGGTATTATTACCTTAAGTATAGTAAAAGCTTATTTAAATATATTAGCGCGCTTATATAAAGCCTAAATAAGAACCTTTTAGTTAGGATCTTCTTTAGACTTTATAATAGCCCTAGTTACTAAATCTAGTGCTGTCTCTAAAAATAGGCCTTAAGAAAAGCAATATTAAGTCTAAAGCTAATAGGTAGCAAGTAACTATCTCATTTCTAAGCTATACTAGATTAATTAATCTAGCTTAAATTTTTCTATAAATGCGTTATACTTACTAATAGCTTTAAGTTTAGCTTTGCCTTAGTATGTAAGCTACTTAAAGTCTACTATTAAAAATTTATTACTTAGCTAGTCTACTTTAAATATAGTAATATAGTAATTATACTGTATATTATAAAGCATTTCTTTAGAGTAGACCTTTTTTAATAGTTTAATAATGCTCTTTTTTTATAAGGCTAGGAGTAAAGTAACTAGTTATCTAAAAAGTAGCTATTAGCTACTTTCTGCGCTAGACAAATAATAGCTTACTAGTAGGGTTAAGTAGAGGAATCTTCTTAAGCCAAGTGTTATATAGACTATTATTAGTAGGGTGTAAGCAAATATCCACCTCTATATTATTAATTCTAAAACTGTCTAGGGGTAGAAAGAATATAGAAAACGTTCTCGAAGTCTTCTAAATTAAAGGGCGGCAGGTTACTATAGTATAGGCAATAGTGGGGTTAAGCAAAGTAGGAGTTATAGAGAGAGTATAGTAGATAGACCTAAAGTAACAAATCTTATATAGCGTACAAGCTAGCATATAGTCTAAGCTAAGAAAAGATTAGATAAAAAATAAAGTATAAGATAAAATATATAAAACTTTAATCTTTATATTATCTCTATAGCCTAGCTCTATGCCTTATGCCCTTACTATAATAGTGCTAAAAGGTAGTTATTAGGCAAGTTAGCTCTATAGGATATAGCACAGTAGTTATTATTTAGTAATTATTATTTGTTTTTTAGGAACTCCCTACCTAATTAGGCAAGCAACCTTTCTAAGTAGACCTTAGCGTAGTATAATAATACTGCCTAGCACTAAAGTAACTAATAAACTTTTAGCCTAATCTAGTAATCCATAGCCTAACCTACCTTAGCGTAGTATAACAATTCTATCTAGCACTAAAGTAACTAATACGCTTCTAGCCTAACCTAGTAAGCTAAAACTTTTACTAATTTAATCGCCTATAGGTAGTATTTTAAGAGAAAAGTAGATATTATATTACTATCTATAGCTAAATAAATTTAATCTTAGTATAATATAAGGGCAGTACATAGTCTTATAGAATAAACCTCTTAGGAATAGCTAGTATAGTTAAAAGAGATAACTAAATTAAGACTATACTAAGATAGGGGATAAGAAAAGAACCTAGGGTGCCCTTACTTATATAGTAGGTAGCGTAGGGCATAGGCTCTATGCTAACTACGCGCTAATACTAACTAGGAAAGGCGCCTTCTATAAGGTAAAAGGCGCTATTAGAGTATAAAAGAAAAGGTAATAGTAAATAATTAGTAGAAAGGTAGGTATAAACCATTACACTAGATAGTATTATTGTTAGATATAGGGATATTCTTAATAGAATGAGATGGGAAGTAGTATAGTTAATTAATTAATGTTTTTTTTCTTATTTTATCTTAGAGAAGCTCGGCTATCGCGAGAAGTATCTATCTAGTGCTAAGACACACTAGTACTATATTGGGATAGTATAGGGGCAGTGCAAAATAGTAGTGCGCCGGCCTCTTTTAATTTTATAGTAAAAACACTATAATTTACACTAACTGCTAGTGTGTAAAGGCCATATAATTAAACACACCTACCTACCTACTATAATTTATAGTAAAATTATAGTAATTTACAGAGACTGTCTGTCTGACACACCCCCTTAGCTTAGAACCATCCTAAGCTAGACCTACCTAATTCTTCGTAACCGTACTATAGCTCATAGTCCAAAAGCTTCCATCCTGTGTTCTAATTCGTCTAGGTCAACCTCTTAGTTAGTGATTCTTCCCCTAACGTCTTAAAGTCCGAGTTAATTAACGAACTTAGTCTATTTGCTGGCTAGCAGAGCCTTTGTAAGAATATCTACTACCATTTTCTTCTAATTATTAGTACTAGACTTTAATAGCTCTACGTACTACTTTTTTATTAAAGCTAATCATTATGTATGTTAACGTGCCTAAGCTTTGTTTGTAACTTGGCAATTTCTTTAGTAATAAGTTAAATAGTTTGTTAATTATTATAATTGATAGTAATTGTTAAGAATAAGAGTTTAATCTTAAGTTTAGCGATTAACTAAGCTATAAGAGTGCCTTCTTTATAACCTATAAGAGTGCTAGTAACTTAGCTTTAGTTGTTAAAGTGGTGACAGTGTCTTATTTGTTTGCCTTCTAGGCTATAAGACTACTAAACAGCTTAATAATATATCCTTATAAGCTCTTTCTATTAAGGTTATTGTCTGTAAACGACGCGTTGCTAGTAATCTTGTAGGTGTCTGCTCCTCTAAAGCGTAACCCTAGTAATTAGGTAGAGGATAGGTATAGCAGTACGCGATTGGCGGCGTTGTAATAGTTGTTACTAGGATTTAATAGAAAACGCGATAGTTAGGAGCTTATAAAAGCGATATTTGGGCGCGTAGTTACTATAGCGTATAGGATTAATTCTATCTTTTGCTGGTATTAGTTAATCTCTACCTTTGTTGGCAAGTCCTTCTTAAGGTAGTAGTTTAACTACTAATATTAGGGTTTTGTGTTTAAGGTCGCGTTAGATAATAAGGCGACTAATCTTATTTATATAGGACGCCTATAATAGCTAGAGTTGCCTACTTACATAGTCTCTAACAATTTTAATTCCTAGAAATTAGTAAAGATTGTTACCTCTAGTAAGGGTGAACTTTATACTTATCTTTTTTATTACTATGTTAGTAGCGTGTTTCTAATCTCTTAAGTAGGCGACAATAAGGTTGTCTATATAAAAGAAAATAATAATACTGTCTTTAATTATATAGTAAGGTTTGTGTAGAACTATAGTAAAACTAAGATTTTTAAGAGTACTAGTAAATTCTCTCTACTATAGTAGTAGTGAGATTTAAAGACTATATAGTGTCTTGTGTAACTATAGGATAGTGCCTAATTAGGTATAACCTTGTGGCATTCTTATGTAGAGTTCTCTGTCTAGTTTCGCGTGGACGAAGGCGTTGGTGATGTTGTACTGGCTAAGTTCTAGGTTGTACTAAGCCGCTATAGACATAAGTAGGCGAAATATATTGTCCTGCGAGGGTTGCGGCGTAGGTGTCCTAAGTAGTAAGGTGGCGTTGTTAATCTCTGCGCACTACTAATCTAGCCTTGCACTTCTAAAATTAATAGTGTTTGTTAAGTTTATAGGTATATACCTATATATAGTTAAGGATTTAGTAGCCGCGTAATCGCACTAGGGCAGTAGGCACCTTACTTTAAGACCTTATTTCTTTATGGCTTTGTAGGTGTAATTGCTTAGCATCCTTCTATATATTAAATAGCGGATAATTGTTTAATTATGTTATATAAGATAGAGGTTTTAGTATTTAACTTTAATAGGGTTTTTTTCCTACTGTAAGTATGCAGTTAAATTGCGCCTTGTTAAGTGGCTTCTCTTTATATTTGCCTTTGCCCTCTGCCTGTGTTCTAGCTAGGAAAGCGGCTGCCTATAGTATAGCGCGTTAATCTGGCTATAGTAATCTAATAAGAGAATTGTTTATATTAATTATGTTTAAGGCTTACTATTAATTAGGCAAGTAGTGTAATAGGCGAAGGTGTTGCTAGTAGTGTTAGGTAAGTGTAATTAATCTTCCTCCCTTAATAGTACCCTAGAGCATTATTATTATCCTTACAAAAGTTAGTAATTAACTCATCCTTGTATAAAGACTTGGTGTTTTCGTGTTCTAGTAGTAAGAATAGTAGCTTTACTAATTAGGTCTATGCAGCAATCTCTTTATAAGTGCTATGTATAAGGTTATCTAATAGGTCTTCTTCTTTACCTAAGAATACTAATTTTTTATTAAAGATAACGTCTTAGGTACTAATAACTTTCCTAAGTAGAGGTATCTATATACTCTAGATGTTTGTTAATTAGTAGCCTACTAGGTATCTAATCTATGCTTTTAGATCTAACCTTTAGAGCTTGCTTTTGCTGCGTTTTATATTATTAGTTATAGTAAAGGCTTTATAGCTATAGGCCCTAAGGTAAGCCTAGTTTAGTTTCTTTAGTTAAGTGATAATGCCGTTTTAGAAAGTAACTGTTGTAAAGAATACTTTGTGTGGTAATTACTATTAATTAGCGTAGTTTAGAGTTCGATTGTATAGGTATATAGCTGCTTGTGTGATTTCTAGCCATAGTGTCTAGGGAAGGTTGGCGTTAAGTCGCATTGCACGACTCTTCTTCTTAATTACACCTTCTAAGCGTTTAGCTCCTCTATTTTAAGCTTGGGTATTAGGTGCTAAAGGCTTAATAACGATATTTTTACTAATACACTATCTGTGAACGTCTTGCTTAACTAAAAAGATCTTATTCTATCTAATTTAATAATAACTTTAACTATTATCTTAAACTGTACTTTTATAAATAGTATAAATTTCTTCTTTAGCAGTTTAATAATTATTCGTGCTAGTTAGTTGTCTTCAAAGTAGAAATCCTAAGCTATGCCTAAGAATCGATTGGTAATAAGTATTTGGCTTTTCTCGCTAGTGGAGCTTTTATCTTTAAAGTCGTGAAAGTCTATAGCAACTCTCTTACTAGGACTGTTATTAATTTGTTTAGTCTATTGTCTAATTTGTCACTTAAGCTTTAATCTGCTATAAGCATTATATTAGACTATAGTTAGTTCTTTAAGACGCACCCCCTTATAGTAATTCACTATGTGTTCTAGCGCCTAAGGACCTGGGTGGCCTAGTCGTTTGTGCCATATATTGGCGTCCGCCTTTTGCGCTCATTGTGCGGTGCGCGTAGTAATCTTGTGTGTGGCGTACGTACTATTGGGTATAGTACGATTTAGTGTTAGTGTTGCTCTAAACTCTAGTACCTATTAATTGTGTATTTTTTAAAGTTTGGCGAGGATTATATTGTCCCTTCTCTTAATTATTATTAGATCTACTAGTGTGTCCTACTAGAGGCCTTGCCTGCGGAGTAATTAGAAAGACACTAGGTTACATAGCAGATTAGGGCAGTAGGCGATATTATCTAGCCTTATTACCCTATTTCCTTATACACTCTTAACGTGTAGATAGACACTTCTATATTCTCTAATCTATACTTGTGTTAAGCCCGCCTATATAAAGTCTCCTAGCGACGGTAGTCGCAGCGTAATAGAATAATTAATATTATTAAAAATGTGGCAAGTTATGCCAGAATTAAGGATCGCGAAGTAACGTAGTGGGTATGTGTTCGGATCTAAGTGGTAGGAGGCGGCATTAAAGCTGGCTAAGAGGACAGTAATTTGTCTGCTATCTAGTTATTTATTATTAGCAAATTTAGTGATTCGAGTTAGAGTAGGGGTGCTTAATTATTTAATTTTTAGTATCTGTAATCTTAGACGCTTTATAGATCTTATACTTTCTATAAGCGCTAGATTATTCTCTATTCTAAATTTTATTAGGGTAACTATTACTAGCTTTAGTTAAAACTATTTAGGTCGTTTCTTAGGGAAAGCGTAAAAGTAGTCTTTTAGATTATAGCGTTGTTTATAAGCAGGGCACTTAAGGTTTAATCTTTCTTAGCTACTAACTACTATTGGCTTAATATTTATAATCGCCGACTGCTTAGATTTAGCTTTAGAGCTAGCTTTCTTAGCGCGTAATTTGCCTTGCTTAAGTAATACTGCTTTATCTATAGAATAGGCGTCCCTATCTATAGTCTAGGTGGTTGCACCACTATTAGCGAGAGATAGTCCTATAATAGTAAAAGCGCCCTTTTGTTTGCTCTTAATTAAGTGCTGTATTACTATGTGTTCTTAGAAGAGTTTTACTATTTCTTTTTTTATAGTATAATATATATAATCCTTACTCCTATTCTAATAGAAGGTTATAACCTAAATAGATGCGATGTTAGACACTACCTTTATAAAATTCTTCTTAACTAAGTTAGGCTTCTAGAGCTCTAGAACTCTGTTAAACTTAGCTTCTATAGCTGTATAATCGTACTTAGCAAGCCAGGTCGCCTATAATCTAGTAGTTCTTATTAGCTTAAGGCATCTTAATACCTAGCCCTTGCTTATTATTCTTTATTATTTTAGTTAACCCTAACTGTAATTGTAAGATTCTTAATCTATTATCTAATTAATTAATCTAGTATGCAGCAATTAGTCTATAAGTGTACTAAGATTGTTAATTGTATAAGAGTAACTAGTTTGTTTAGATTCGCCTTCTTATCGCGATATACGCGGTTAAGTATCTTAAAGGTTTTAAGTTAATTTCTTATAGTAGTTTATATTCTTATTATAACCCTTTAGACTAATTTATAATAGCTGCGATAGTAGCGTTAAATATTTATTAGGGTTAGTCGGGTGTGCGTTAGTAAACACGCTATTTAGTTAATAGAAACCAACGTCTAGTGCCGTTAGCATAATTGGTTTGATCGTAGGTTTAATAGGTAGGGCTAGGTTAATAAGATTCTAGACCTCTAGTAATTAGGCTTAGGCTTTAATTTGCCTTAGCCATAGTGTGTAGTTCGAATAGTTAGTTAGAATTACTATAGAAACTCTAAGTATCGATAGAGATATAATAATCGGTTTAATCGAGGTAGTAAGACTCTTAATTATTAGATATAGAGGTATTCTTAATAAGATAAGATAGGAAGTGGTATAGTTAATTAATTGATGTTTTTTTTTTCTTTTTTTATCTTAGAGAAGCTTAGCTATCGCGAGAAGTATCTATCTAGTGCCAAGACACACTAGTACTATTTAGAATAGTATAGGGGTAGTGCAAAATAGTAGTGCGCCAGCCTCTTTTAATTTTATAGTAAAAACACTATAATTTACACTAACTACCAGTGTGTAAAGGCCATATAATCGAATACACCTACCTACTATAATTTATAGTAAAATTATAGTAATTTATAGAGACTATCTATCTAATAATTATTATACTATACTAAGGTAGATTAGACTATTACTTACTAGATTAGGCTAGAAGTTTATTAGTTACTTTAGTACTAGGCAGTATTACTATACTACGCTAAGATAGGTTAGGCTATTACTTACTAGATTAGGCTAGAAGTTTATTAGTTACTTTAGTGCTAGGTAGTATTATTATACTACGCTAAGGCCTACTTAGAGAGGTTACTTACTTAGTTAGGTAGGAAGTTCCTAAAAAATAAATAATAATTACTAAATAATAACTACTACGCTATACTCTATAGAGCTAACTTGTCTAATAACTACCTTTTAGCGCTATTATAGTACGGGCACAAGATATAAAGCTAGGAGAATTAGAGCTAGGCTATAGAGGTAATATAGAGGTTAAAGTTTTATATAGAAAAAAAGATTATAGCTAGATTTTCTTTTACTATAGTATAGCTATAGAATGTAGTTTTATTTATAAAAAAGTAGTGTTAATTAATTATACCTAGAGGTAGAATAATAAAGGCTTTCATTTTAAATAATATAATAATAAAAGTAAAGCCTTCTACATAGTAATTAAAAAGAGTGTAAGAAGATAATAATAAAAAAAGCGTTATTATATATATAAAGATTAAAAGCTTTAAAAGTTATTAAGTAGAGCATTTTAAAAGTAGGCGTTAGTTGGGGCTGTGCGTTGCGTGGGGCATCACGTTATCTGCTAGGACCTACGATGTACCTGCGGCTAGTGCTGCGCCAAGGGCGAGTCCTCAACAACAAGCTAAAACAGATCTCCGCTCCCACCCTTTGGCCGGGCCTAATTTAGCCCCTATAAGTCCTGTTCTAATTCCCGCTATGGAGCCTTTTTTGTCCCTAGATAGGACCCTAGCTTAGATCTCCGCACTTACGTGACGAACGTGCTGAAGCGAGCTACGTTAACACCGCAAGTCAACACCACTGCGTCCCAATCCCTCTTCGCGAGTACTAACAAAACAGCTCCAGCTCCGCAAGGCCCTGGCCATCGGCCATCCTCCCTGATAGCGTTATTAGAGGAGGTCGTCAGTTTAACGATGTTGAAGTGGCGAATTTTCAACGCGTACGTAGTTCTAGAAGTGTCTCGGTTTGCAGAGATTGATTGAAGAATGAAGAAGTGGGGTAACAAATTGGCCTTCGTTATCACATGAAGGGCATTGAATAATAGCACCATCTTAAAAATCAATTGTGATGAGAGCCGTGCTTACCCAAGGCTAGAGCTAATTAAGCTGCCATGTCGGACCATTCAAAGATATGAGAGGTGGGGTGAGCTGCACCGTTATTTCTCGATCGCTTCTGCAACAACTCCTTCAGTATTTGCTTTACTATCTTCCTCAGTATTATGCATATTAGCTGGTGGAGGCGTAGGTGGGCTGCATCCATGGTCCGCGGAGTTACAAGTTGGTGCTGATTGGTCGTTCTACTGGAGTTACTGCGCTGTATGGTGAAAATTAGGACTCAGTGCTAGCCGTTAGAGCTGATTAGGTTATTGGATGGAGCCACGTCTAATGCACTTCAGATTTCAATAAGAGGTTGATGGAAGGTTGCGTTACTAGAGCACGGAAAGTAGGAAGCGAGCCAAAGCCCTATCCCATCATTTCAGTTCGGAATCATTACTGGTTAATGGAAAAAAGTAGAGTTGTGGTCACATCATGGTATGGTGCCTTGTGCACTGTAATGGATGTGGAAGCGTGATTGAATACGCTCAGGATGACGAGAAGGATCTAGATATCCCCGAAACATCCCTACTTCGGTCGCATTCGGTGCCTTACGTCAGACTTCAAGTGCACCGCATTCTAGCTTTGCAGACCCGCCCATACCGCCTCTCGCGATATGTTAGGGAATGGAAAGTGGCAACATTTCGTTCGCTACTGTAAATGAGGGAGGCTGGAAGGCCTTGGAGTGTATGTATCAGATCAACTAGAAGATCTTTCAGCTCTACTTTTATTAGCCAGGTTTCTCACGAGCGATAGTAGGACATTACCTTCGCTACCCAGATGCACGGGATTGTTTCCCAGAGTCAACTAGATAATTCTGTCTGAGAATCCCGGAGTCCGTTTATCTCCACATCTCTCTGGACTTCTAAGTCATCTTGGTCTTTCTCCAAAGTAGAATGCGATTCGATGTCCTCGTAAAAGATTTTCCTTACTGTTTCCTCAAGTAATGAGCCGATCAATAATTTATTATCCGAATCACTAGCAAGCATGTTTACTCTTAGGCACTCTTCCTTCTTATCAAGCTCCTCCCGTTGCCGATGAATTTCTTGAAGTTCGCGAGCAAGCTCGTCTTCTAGAACGTTTTTATTCAACTCCATAGCCTTAATCTTGCTATCAAGTTCGGAATGAAGTTCTTCCAGCTGGGCAGCGCGTAGGTGATCTTGGAGGGTTTCCGTCAGCCTCAGGGCGGACTCAATGAGTTGACTGACCCCTCGAGCCGTATTTGGAAGTCGATGAACTGCACTATGCCGGAGATTGTGCGTTGAGAAGAGAACTTCGTTGAGGGGAGATCCGTTTGACGCCAACGCGTATTGTGGAAGCTTGCCAGAATGGTTCGCCACAATACGAGTCCATTTCGTTAGCTCCGCTGCCGCAGCACAATCCCAGCCATTATCCTGGAGTATGGATGGCAGCCAACGCTTGGCGAAATCGAAACAGCATTCCTCGAGTATGCGCTGAGCAGTCGTCAAGATAGTATGCTGTGTCGTATATGGAAGGTAGGATGGGTAGAGCGAAGGTGGAGCATCGTTTTCAGGGTGTAGTAACGGGGTTTCTGAAAAGAGGTCAATGGCATATTTCGATATAAACAGAAAACGGTCTTACTGGCAACCGCCTTTCCGGGCTCAGATGGCCTTTCGGAATGCTGACCACCATCTTCTTGACCCGGCTCCTTGTCAAACTGCTCTAATGATGTAATTTCGTCCAAAGCCTCCGCTGCAGACAGCGCGGCATGATTCTCTGATTTTGTGCGTTGTATATCTCGCTCTGGTGAGGAAACGAACAGCCCAGGGAACTCCACCTTGGCTTTTAGCTCGGATTGAAATATACGCCCATCTAGAAGATCTCTTATGATTTCAACAACTTTATGGATGCCAATGTCTCTTAGTAATGGTTCC
The DNA here is from genome assembly GCA_009805535.1 of Laburnicola sp. JP-R-44. Taxonomy (NCBI): domain Eukaryota; kingdom Fungi; phylum Ascomycota; class Dothideomycetes; order Pleosporales; family Didymosphaeriaceae; genus Laburnicola; species Laburnicola sp. JP-R-44. Next base: position 600,533 of record SELF01000006.1, read on the forward strand.
AGAGATGTTTTATGCCTCTCAAACGAGTTCTCGGATCTTCTTCTGCTTCCGCAATTGGGCGTTTTTCCCGGCAAAAATGGCCTTGCAAGCGAGGTAGACTCGTCTTCTCTCTGTTAAGGAATGTTCCATATCCACTATTGACGAGTACAAGTCGTGGGGAATTATCCTGCACAAGTAGGCGGATGTTGAAGATGGGGGATGGTACCTTGAAGTCGGCGAACAATCATTCCTCTCGTTTATGTCCACATAACACAACTGCGGGGTAAACGCATGACATTAGCTAAGGACGCCACACGTTGCAGGGATGGCTTATCCCATCCATTAGGAAAGCGCCCTTCAGCCGGAGCGGCATGAGTAGGTGGTAGACAGCTGAAGCTTTGCTGAGGTAAACCTCCTTAGCGTCTTATAAGCTAGCGTGTGATGCTAACTGCCCTATATCTACTAGTTGCTAACTACTATATATATAATAATAATGCTTAGAATATATATTAAAAATTCTTAAGACTATAAAATAGGCGCCTATAGTTTTATAGCCTTACTAAAAAATTCTATAGTATTATAATACTATACTAAGGCCTACTAATATTCTCTTTTATCTAATAATAAAGTGTTTTTTACTTATAGTCTATATAATATTTATAATATTTTTTATTTTCTTACTATTTATAGATACTTTATAACTAGTACTAAGTTATATATAAAAATAATAATAAAAGTAATACTTAGATAACTTATAAATAAAATTAGCTAGCTAGTAGTTATATATTAAAATAGTTACTATAAGTTAGTAGAAAAATTAAATAGTAAAGAAGCTTACTAAAAGCCTATTTTTAATACTAACTAGATAGTTTTTTTTTTACAACTAAAGGGTTTCTAATAAAAATATTATAATAATAGTAGTTATTTCTTCTACTATTATATATATAGAAAAGTATTTTATAATATTAATAAAAAGAAGTTATAATACTAACTATAGAAATAAAGTTTAGTATACCTTACTTAAACTAACTACTTTACTTTAATCTTATTTCCTTTTTTTACTCTAGCTACCTCTAGCGCTATTCTAGATAGTTAATATAAAACTTACTTTTTTTTTCTAGAACTAATCTATGTGTGGCGTTAATTAATCTACCTAGGGGTAGAATAATAAAGGGCTTTCATCTTAAATAATATAATAAAAAAAGCAGAGCCCCCTACATAGTAATTAAAAAGAGCGTAAAAAAGGTAATTATAAAAAAAAGATTAATCTATAATACTATATAATTCTAGACTAGCTATTTAACTAACTACTATATTATATAAGACTTTTTTTATAATTACCTTTTTACACTCTTTTTAATTACTAAGTAGAAGAAAGACTCTACTTTTTTTTATATTATTTAAAATAAAAGCCTTTATTATTCTATTTCGAGATAGTTAATTAATAATACATATTACGTAATTAAATATTTCTTTAATAATAATAATAATATATATATAAACTAAGTTCTTTAAAAGGATAGGTAGTAAAAAAAATAAAAAAACTATTTTAAAGCTTTACTATATATGCTATATATACTAGACTATTATATACCTACTTATATAGTAATTATAGGCTAATCTCTTTAAGCTAAATAATTTAGAAGTATATTTATATCTAGTATAAATCTACTAAGTCTCTTAAGTACTATATACTTATTTTTTTAAATATACTTTTTAGTATTTTAGTATATTATAGTATTACTTCTTTATTAATTTATATATACCTTTGAACTAGAATACTATAATAAAAGTAAGATATATTAACTTCTAAAGTAATTCTAATATAGTAGAGAAAGGTAAAGAATATAATAAGTAAGTGTTACTAGATATTTAAACCTATAGTATAAACTTATAGAGAGCTAGTTAATAGTTCTACGTATAGTAATATATTATATATACTTATAGTATATAAATATAAAGTAGTTAGTAATATTTATTTATTTATTTGTTTATATTAGGCTATTTTTACTATAAGGAACATTAGCTAGCTATAGTAATTATATATACTTAGTTATTAATTATATAATATTATTTTAGTGCACTATACCTATACGTTAAGCTTTTGCCTTAATAGTGGCGATAATATCTTAGACTATATCTTATTAATAGTATAGGCTATCTCCCTCCTAGGCAGGAGTATAAACTACCTCTACTTATTAGTTTTTAAGTAGCCTACTACGTTTAATTACTATTTTTTTTATTACGTTACTAGAGCCTATATAATATTATATTATATTTATACTAAGCTTTAGAACTTAAAGTATATTAAAGTTTTACTAGTATTCTTCTCCCTAGCTTTTAAAATAATAACTTATAATAATAACACTTTAACTTAATTATTTACTACTTTACTAAGTAATTAACTTCTTGTCAGATAGACGGTCACTGTGCATTCCGGTGATAATCTCTCTGTGAAATACACTGAGGAGGCTGGCGCACTACTGTTTTGCATTGCCCCTGTACTATCCTAGATAGTAGTACAAGGGCCTTAGCATAGATAGAAACTTCTCTCGCGATAGCTGGGCTTCTCTATTTTTTACAATCAATTATCACAGTTATTAATTCTTATTAATATATTATCTTAAAGTGACAGAACACTATCAAATCTAATAATTAAAAGTCTCACTGCCTCAATTGATCCTAAGAAAAGACAATGTCGCTGTCAACGCTCCGCGACTTAACGATCGTGTTAACTGATTACACCAACTATACACTATAGCTGCAGCAGCTAAAAGCGCGATGCGAGCTAATGGATATATGGCCCATTATCAATCCAGACGGAGCCAAACTCCCACGCGAAAAGCCGACACCACCGTCGCCGCCAGAAATAGCGAGTTACCAGCCAATTATCCGCGTAAACGACGACGATTAATAGAACCCTCCAACACGCCCATCAGAGCTATCAAACTTAGGCCTTAAGGTATATAAGGAGGATATTAAGTTCTATAAGATACAGCTTAAGGGCTACAAGATTAAGGACAAAGAATACTAAGAAGAGAGAACAAGTCTTAAGAAAGTAGTTATCTATAACGTGTTTATAAGCGTGCCGTCAGTACAAGCGAGCCGTCAACCCCACCAACTTTCCGTAACGCGCGATAAGCAAACTACAATGCCTTAACCAACTACAACTCAATTGCCCTATAACAAAGGAGATATCTTCCTTGCTATCTTAGCTATTAATAAAAATTAGATTTAGAGCGAAAATCGCGCTGCCTTAACGTTTAACGTCCCTCGATCAACGCTGCGCGACCGACGCGCCGGAATTGCTGCGCGACGCGATTACTAGCCCAAATTAAAGAAGCTTACTAAGCTAGAAGAGGAGGGTGATTGTTGAGCAAATACTTGACCTAGATTCGCGAGGCTTTGCGCCCACTCTAGGTGCTGTACGAGATATGGCGAATAAGCTGCTCACTGAGCGCAGCGCAGGCCACGTTGGCTAGCAGTGGCCTAGGAACTTTGTCAAGCGAACAGACAGCCTCACAACGCGATTTAATCGACCCTACGATCGACAGCGAGCCCTCTGCGAGGACCCGACGGTTATACAGGCCTGGTTTGAGCTAGTAGCACGTACAAAGGCCACCTACGGTATCTGCGACGAGGATACCTTCAACTTCGACGAGACTGGCTTTCTGATAGGTAAAATATCCTCCCAGCTAGTCGTTACTGGCTCAGAGAGGCGTGGCCGGCCAAAAGCGATCCAGCCAGGCAATCGTAAGTGGGTGACGGCGATCCACGGAATCAACGCTGCTAGGTGGGCAATCCCGCCCTTTATCATCTTCGCTGGCCAGTACCACCTCTCTGCCTGGTACGAGGGCGACGATATACCAGGTGACTGGGCTATTGGTCTCAGCGACAATGGCTGGACTATGAACGAGCTTAGTGTTGCCTGGCTACTACGGCATTTTATTAAGCATACAGTAGAGCGTAGAGTAGGCGCGCGTTAGCTACTGATACTTAATGGCTATAAGAGTTATAACTTGCTTGAATTCTAGGAGATCTGCAAGAAGAACAAGATCTACACTTTCTGTATGCCGCTATATTCGTCACACCTTCTGCAACCGCTTGACGTTGGCTGTTTCTTGCCGTTGAAGCGGGCGTACGGGCGCCAGGTTGAGGGCCTGATACGCGACCACATCAACCATATCACTAAGCTTGAGTTCCTACCAGCCTTCCGCGCCGCTTACGACCAGTTAATTACAAAGGAGAATATCTGCGCAAGCTTTTAAGGCGCTGGGCTAGTCCCACATAATCTAGAGGCGGTGATATTAAAGCTTGATGTGAAGCTTCGTACGCCGTCGCCAGCAGCCCTACTAGAGACCCTATGGGAGTCTGCAACACCAAGCAACGCGCGCGAGCTAGGCGCTTAGTTAACTCTAGTTCGTGAGCGGATCTAAAGGTATTAAGGATCCTCTCCTATATTAGTTATCTAGTCGCTTGATCGGCTTCTAAGAGGGGCTAAGAGAATGGCGCATTTAATGGTGATTATGCGCGATAAGATAGCTAGTCTACAAAGGGCAAATAAGGCAGCTACAACGCGTAAACAGCGCAAAAAGGAGCGGATCTAGAAGCGAGGCACTCTATTAAAGGCAGAGGGAGAGGATATTATTGCTCAGAAGGCTGTTGAGCAGCAACTAGAGGGAGAAACGCGGTATAGCCAGGCGCGGTCAGGTGCGAGCCGGCAGGCTTCAGCGCGCTGCACGCGCTGCAGGGAGCCTGGGCACAACTCACGTACGTGCAAGAAGGCTTCTATAGATACTGCTTGATTTAGGAAAGCTATTATATTAGAATTTTGATGTGTTGTTAAACTACGTGGCTTTTTTAAGTGTAGAAAGTTAGTAGGGTTGACGGCTCGCTTGTACTGACGGCACGCTTGTAAACACGTTATCCAATCTACTGTGTTGCAACACCTGCAACGTAACTACTGCAAGCCTAGAGAGCAGATCTAAAAATAGATTAAAATCTCTAACGCAGACAGTAGGCGTTAATAAGGAAGACGAGCAGGATAGGGTGAGAGCACAATACCTACAGGCTCTTAAGCCAATAAGACAACCCTTAAACTAGGATACCTAGCTAACTAAGTATAATTAGGCAGCTACAAAAGCAGAGACAAACAATGTCACTAAAGTACAATTAATCTATAATACTATAAAGGACTTCCTAACTGCGATTATAAAGGCTGCCCCTACCTAGGGCGTGTCCTTTTAAGAAACTGGACGCCAAGACGCAGATATAACAAGGAAGGAGATAATAAAACACTTCTAAGAATATATAGCAATACTCTACCTAATTAAGGGCAAACAGCATAGGAGCGCCTTTACTACTAGTGAGCTATCTCTCGCTGCTAGTGGTGCATCTACCCCGGGCACTAACAGGGACGCCTCTTACGCTGCCGAAGACGCGCCATCTTCCACGAATAACTAACGTGGACGGGGGAGACCTTAACAGAAATAATCCTTTGGTTAAAGTACTATATCTAAGCAGTCCTTAATAGAGGATACAACAGCAGTTAAAGGCAGAAAAAATGCCCTGCTTGTAGACAAAGGCATAGTCTAAAAAACTGCTTCTACGCATACCTAAATTATGCACTAGAGTGGTTTAGGCTACAACCTAGCTTTACAGACATAGTACAATACAAAAATCTAAAATAATTTAGATCTATAAGAGGAGATAAGGAAGGTAAAAAGACTAAGGTCTCAAACACCTAGAATCAAACTATCGCATACTCCTACTCCAACCTAAATTACTAAGGTTACTAACAATAAATAACTAGATAGCAGACAAATTACTGTCCTCTTAGCGAGCTTTAATACTATTGTATCTTCCTACTACTACTTAGACCTGAATATACCTATCTACTACGTTACTCCGCAATCCTCAATTCTAGCACAACATGCTATATCTTTAACAATTTCGACCGTTTTGTCACGATGCGACCACCATCGCCAGGAGACTTTATATAGGCGGGATTATTATCACAAGTTTGGATAAGGGGATATAGGAGTGTCTATCTACACGTTAAGAGCGTACACGGAAATAGGATACTAAGGCTAGATAATGTCGCCTACTGCCCTAATCTGCTATGCAATCTTGTGTGCTTCTAATTACTCCGCAGGCAAGGCCTCTAGTAGGACATAAAGGCAGATCTAACAACAATTAAGAGAAGGGACAATACAGTCCTGGCTAACCTTTGAGAACTCTATAGTTAATAGGTACTAGAATACATGCCCGAATAAAATCGTACTATACACAATAGTACGTATGCCACACACAAAATCACAACGCGCACCGCATGAGGTGCGCAGAAGGCAGACGCTATCACATAGCATAAACGACTAGGCCACCTAGGTCCTTAGGCACTAGAACACACTGTAAATCACTATAAGGGGGTGCGCCTTAAAGGACTTACTACAGTCTAATGTAACGCCTGCGGCAGATCAAAGCTTAAGCAACAAATTAGACAACAACCTAGGCAAATTAATAATAGTCCTAGCGAGAGAGTCGCTATAGACTTTCACAATTATAAAGATTAGAGCTTTACTAGCGAGAAAAGCCAGATGCTTATCACTAATCAATTCTCAGGCATAGCTTAGAATTTCTACTTCAAAGACAATTAACCAGCACGAACAATTATTAAGTTGCTAAAGGAATTTGTACTATTCATAAAAGTACAATTTAATATAATAGTTAAGGTTATCGAATCCGACAATAAGATCTTTTCAGTCAAATAAGACGTTTATAGGTGGTGCGTTAGTAAAGGTATTGTTATCAAGCCTTTAGCACCTAATACCTAAGCTTAAAATAGAGGAGCTAAACGCTTAGGGGGTGTAATTAAGGAGAAGGGTCGTGCAATGCGACTTGACGCCAATCTCCCTTTTAACCTATAGCCAGAAATCACACAAGCGGCCGTATACCTATACAATTGAACTCTGAACTACGCTAACTAATAGCGATCACTACACAAAGTATTCTTTACAATAGTTACTTTCTAAAACAGCATTATCACTTAACTAAAGAAACTAAACTAGGCTCACCTTAGGGCCTATAGCTGTAAAGCCTTCGCCTTAACTAATAATACTAAACGCGGCAAGAGCAAGCTCCAAAGGTTAGACCTAAAGGCATAGGTTAGATACCTAGTAGGCTACTAATTATTAAACATCTAGAGGATATAGATCCCACTACTCAACAAAGTTATTAGTACACGCGACGTTATCTTTAATAAAGATAAGGTGTTCTTAGGTAAAATAGAGGACCTGTTAGACAACCTTATACACAGCACTACTAAAGAGATTGCTGCATAGACCTAATTAGTAGAGTTGCTACCTCTACCACCTAAGCAAGAAAACACTAAATCCTTCTATAAGGATGAGTTAATCACTAATACCCACAATCGCAAGGATGAAGAAGAAGACCCGCCAGGGTATTACTAAGGGAGGAAGATCAATTACACCTACCTAACACCACTAGTAACACCTCCGCCTATCGCATTGCTTATCTAATCAATAGCGAGCTTCGAACACAATTAACACAACCAGTTACCTATTAGATTACCACACAGCTAGATCAACGCGCTGTGCCATAGGCAGCCGCTTTCCTAGCAGGTACACAAGCAGGAAGCAGAGGCAAGTATAAGGGAAGAAAACCGCTTAATAAAGCTTAATTTAATCGCATGCTTGCAATAGGACAGAAACCCTACTAAAGTTAATTACTAGAACCTCTATCTAGCGGAACACAGATGGACAATCACCCGCTATTTAATATATAGAAGGAGGCTAAGCAGGTACACCTACAAAGCTACAAGGAAATAAAGTCTTAGAGTGAGGTGTCCATTACCCTAGTGCGATCACGCAGCCACTAAATCCTTAATTGCATATAGGTGTATACTTACAAACTTGACAAATATTATTAATTTTAAAAGTGCAAGACTAGGTTAGTAGTGCGCGGAGATTAACAACGCCACCTTACTACTTAAGACACCTATACTGCAACCCTTACAGGACGATCATTTCGCCTGCTCATGTCCATGGCAGCTTAATACGACCTAGAGCTTAGCCAGTACGACGTCACTAACGCTTTTGTCTATGCGAATCTGGATAGAGAACTCTATATAAGGATGCCGCGAGGTTACACACAACCTAGCACTATCCTATAGTTGCACAAGGCACTATATAGTCTTTAAATCTCACCACTGCTGTGGCAGAGAGAATTTACCAGCGCTTTTTAAGGATCTTAGTTTTACTACAGTCCTTTATAAGCCTTGCTATATAATTAAAGACAGCATTATTATCTTCTTCTATATGGACAACTTTATTGTCGCCTACTCTAAAGATTAGAAACACGCTGCTAACGCAGTGATAGAAAAGAAAAGATAAGTACACAGTTCATCCTTACTAGTGGTAATAATCTTTAGTAGTTTCTAGGGATTGAAATTGTTAGAGACCGTGCAAATAGGCAACTCTAGCTATCCCAGGCGTTCTATATAGACAAGATTAGTCGCCTAATTAACTAACGCGACCTTAAACACAATACCCTAATATCCGCAGTTAAACTACTACCCTAAGAAGGACTTGCTACAAAGGCTAAGATTAATTAATACTAGCAAAAGATCGGATTAATCCTTTACGCCGCAGTAAACCACACGCCCTAATATCGCATTCGCAAGCTCTCGATTATCGCAATCGCAATCCTGTCAAATCCCAGCGAGGAGCATCACAACGCCGCCGACCGCGTACTGCTTTACCTGTCCTCCACCCGATTATTAGGGCTACGCTTTGGAGGAGCAGACACTTATAAGGTTGCTAGCGATGCCTTGTTTGCCAACAACACCCTCGATAGAAAGAGCTTACAAGGATACATTATTAAGCTGTTTAGTAGTCTTGTTGCCTAGAAGGCGAGCAAGCAAGACACAGTCACCACCTTAATAACTAAAGCTAAGTTGCTAGCCCTTTCACAAGTTGCAAAAGAGGCACTCTTTACCTCTTAGTTAATTACTAAACTTAAGATTAAACTCTCCCTATTAATAATTACTATCAACTGCGATAATTAATAAAACTATTTGACTCGTTACTAAAGAAATCGCCAAGTTACAGACTAAGCTTAGGCACGTTGATAACCACAATTATTGGCTTTAATAAGAAGTAGCTTGTAGAGCTATTAAAATCCAATACTAACAATTAGAAGAAATAGCAGCAGATGGCCTTACAAAGGCTCTGCCAGCTAGAAAATGGGCCAAGTTCGTAAATCAACTCGGACTTAAAGACGTCAAAGGTAGGATTACTAACTACAAGGTCGACCTGGACGAATTAGAATAAAGGATGGAAGCTTTTAGACTATAAGTAATAGTATAGCTGCGAAGAATTGGGTCCAGCTTAGGATAGCTCCAAGCTAAGGGGGTGTGTTAGATAGACAGTCACTGTGCATTCTAGTGATAATCTCTCTGTGAAATACACTAAGGAGGCTGGCGCACTACTGTTTTGCATTGCCCCTATACTATCCTAGATAGTACAAGGGCCTTAGCATATATAGAAACTTCTCGCGATAGCTGGGCTTCTCCATTTTTTACAATCAATCATCACAGTTATTAATTCTTATTAATATATTATCTCAAAGTGACAGAACACTATCAAATCTAACACTTCTACTTTTTAATTTTTTACTATATTACTAGATAATTTATAACTTACTATACGCACGCTTTACTACTACTACTACTACTACTACTACTACTACTACTACTACTACTACTACTACTACTACTATAAATATATAATAAATTACATATATACTTTTTACTTTTAATACTAAATAGCACTTTAGTTTTTTATTATTAATAACTTATTAACTTATTAACTTTTAATATAATTCTTTAGCATTAACTTTATTTTATCTATTCTTTCTTATAGAAGCTCTATAAAATAAGTGCGTATTTATATATTTACTATATCTTTAGTAACTTTTAGTAATCCTAGCCTATTATTTATTAAGATTGCTTTAGTACTAAGAATTATTAATTTAGCTAAATACTAGATAGCTAAATTACTAAAGAGTAAGTTATAACTTAAATTTTATAGTACCTATATCTAAAGCACTTAGATTCTTATTAATATAGTAGATTAAATTAGTTAGGCCTATTTATATACTATATAACTTATAGTTTACTACTATACTATTATTAATATTAAGTAGTGTTTTCTTTATAATACTAGTTCTAGTTCTAGTTATTAGTAATTTTATTAATTTTGTTAATTTTATTAGTATTATTATTATTATTATTATAGCCTACTAGTAAAAATATATCTATATAGTATTATAAAATTATATAACGTTAAATTAACTACCTAGGTGTAGCACAATAAAGGCTTTTATCTCAAATAACATAATAAAAAAAGCAGAACCCCTAGCTTAGTAATTTAAAAAAGCGTAAAAAGGTAGTTACAAAAATGCGATTTTAAACTATAAGTAGGTAGAAATACTAGTATATATAGTTTATATTATTATTATTCTTAATAGTTATTAACTAGATATAGTACTATATTATTATTATATCGGCTTACTAAATACTTTTTTTTAACCTTTTTTTTTAGTTTAAAGTTAAAGTAAATTAAGATAAAAGGTTATTATATACTATATACAGCACTTAATTCTAATTAAAAACTAATCTTAAATATCTAATAACGCGATAATAGTTTAAACTTTAAACTTACTTACACCTTACCTATACTCTATAAGCTCCTAACCTATATAAGATTTACTTATAGCATACACAGTATACCTAGCTTATTACTATTACTATTATTAGTTATTCGCGCTTATGCTACTACGCAGCGTACTTACTTAGATAAACTAACTTAATAGTAATAATAGTAATAATAGCTAAAAGAATTTCGCAGATCTATATAATATTTTTATTACACCAGAGCTTATTAATAAATATCTTATTCTCTATCTTTTACTTTCTGTCTTAAATTTAGTTACTAATAATAAGGAGTAATTATATCTACTAAAGTGGGAGTTTAACCTTATAGTCCTTTGCGAACTAAATAAGTTACTAACCTAACTAGTATACTAGGACTGCCTTATAAATAGTTAAGTATACCTACCCCTTATGCTAGATAAGTATCTAATAAATAGAATAGAACTCTAGCATAGTTACTTTAATAGTAGCGGCGCGCATCTTTAGTATATACTTTTTAGTATTAGCAAGTACTTTTTAGAAATAATATTAATACCTAAATAAATAGTAAGGCGTAGAAAGATAGAGTAATAGAAGAAGATTTATTAAGAATAACCTTAATATAGTATATATTACTCTTATCTTACTACTATAAGCATAGTTGTATATACCTATTAATATATAGTAAATACTAAATATTAACTTATATTATTTATAATAATCTATATAGTAGTTTATAATAGTTAAAATAGTAAAGAATAAATAAAACTTATAGCGTAGCTGCGCTAAAGCCTTTTATTCCTTTCTTAAAGTTCTAACTATAGCCTCTTTATAAATTAACTTTGCATATAGGAGCTATGCGCGCTAAGACTACTAAGCTTACTTAGTAGTTTAAACGCGCTTTTTTTTGTTATTACCTTTTTACGCCTTTTTTAATTACTAAGCAGGGGGCTCTGCTTTTCTTGTTATATTATTTAAGATAAAAGCCTTTGTCGTCCTACCTCTAGGTAGATAAAATAACGCCACATATTATTATAAGGCTATAGTTAACTTTAAAGTTAACTTTTAGTAACGTGTTTACAAGCGTGCCGTCAGTACAAGCGAGCCGTCAACCCTACTAACTTTCTACACTTAAAAAGCCACGTAGTTTAAACAACACATCAAAATTCTATTAATATAATAGCTTTCCTAAATCAAGCAGTATCTATAGAAGCCTTCTTGCACGTACGTGAGTTGTGCCCAGGCTCCCTGCAGCGCGTGCAGCGCGCTGAAGCCTGCCGGCTCGCACCTGACCGCGCCTGGCTATACCGCGTTTCTCCCTCTAGTTGCTGCTCAACAGCCTTCTGAGCAATAAATATCCTCTCCCTCTGCCTTTAATAGAGTGCCTCGCTTCTAGATCCGCTTCTTTTTGCGCTGTTTACGCGTTGTAGCTGCCTTATTTGCCCTTTGTAGACTAGCTATCTTATCGCGCATAATCACCATTAAATGCGCCATTCTCTTAGCCCCTCTTAGAAGCCGATCAAGCGACTAGATAACTAATATAGGAGAGGATCCTTAATACCTTTAGATCCGCTCACGAACTAGAGTTAACTAAGCGCCTAGCTCGCGCGCGTTGCTTGGTGTTGCAGACTCCCATAGGGTCTCTAGTAGGGCTGCTGGCGACGGCGTACGAAGCTTCACATCAAGCTTTAATATCACCGCCTCTAGATTATGTGGGACTAGCCCAGCGCCTTAAAAGCTTGCGCAGATATTCTCCTTTGTAATTAACTGGTCGTAAGCGGCGCGGAAGGCTGGTAGGAACTCAAGCTTAGTGATATGGTTGATGTGGTCGCGTATCAGGCCCTCAACCTGGCGCCCGTACGCCCGCTTCAACGGCAAGAAACAGCCAACGTCAAGCGGTTGCAGAAGGTGTGACGACGATATAGCGGCATACAGAAAGTGTAGATCTTGTTTCTTCTTGCAGATCTCCTAGAATTCAAGCAAGTTATAACTCTTATAGCCATTAAGTATCAGTAGCTAACGCGCGCCTACTCTACGCTCTACTGTATGCTTAATAAAATGCCGTAGCCAGGCAACACTAAGCTCGTTCATAGTCCAGCCATTGTCGCTGAGACCAATAGCCCAGTCACCTGGTATATCGTCGCCCTCGTACCAGGCAGAGAGGAGGTGGTACTGGCCAGCGAAGATGATAAAGGGCGGGATTGCCCACCTAGCAGCGTTGATTCCGTGGATCGCCGTCACCCACTTACGATTGCCTGGCTGGATCGCTTTTGGCCGGCCACGCCTCTCTGAGCCAGTAACGACTAGCTGGGAGGATATTTTACCTATCAGAAAGCCAGTCTCGTCGAAGTTGAAGGTATCCTCGTCGCAGATACCGTAGGTGGCCTTTGTACGTGCTACTAGCTCAAACCAGGCCTGTATAACCGTCGGGTCCTCGCAGAGGGCTCGCTGTCGATCGTAGGGTCGATTAAATCGCGTTGTGAGGCTGTCTGTTCGCTTGACAAAGTTCCTAGGCCACTGCTAGCCAACGTGGCCTGCGCTGCGCTCAGTGAGCAGCTTATTATTCGCCATATCTCGTACAGCACCTAGAGTGGGCGCAAAGCCTCGCGAATCTAGGTCAAGTATTTGCTCAACAATCACCTCCTCTTCTAGCTTAGTAAGCTTCTTTAATTTGGGCTAGTAATCGCGTCGCGCAGCAATTCCGGCGCGTCGGTCGCGCAGCGTTGATCGAGGGACGTTAAACGTTAAGGCAGCGCGATTTTCGCTCTAAATCTAATTTTTATTTAATAGCTAAGATAGCAAGGAAGATATCTCCTTTGTTATAGGGCAATTGAGTTGTAGTTGGTTAAGGCATTGTAGTTTGCTTATCGCGCGTTACGGAAAGTTGGTGGGGTTGACGGCTCGCTTGTACTGACGGCACGCTTATAAACACGTTAGGCGTAAGTTCTAAAGCTTTACTACTATAGTATAGTAGTAAAGTAGCTACTTAAATAGTAGCTATAGACTAAGCTTTTTAAGTTAAATAATTTAAAGATCTATCTATATCTAGTGTAGGTCTAATAAGCCTCTTAGATACTATATAGTGTTAATTTATCTACCTAGGGATAGGATAATTAAGGCTTTTATCTTAAATAATATAATAAAAAAAGTAGAGCCTTCCACTTAGTAATTAGTAAATAGATAAATACTTAATTTATATCTAGTTATAAATTTTATATTATATATATTATTAAACTAACTACTTAGAGATTAAATAATAAAGGCTTTTATCTTAAATAATATAATAAAAAAAGTAGAGCCCTCTACTTAGTAATTAAAAAGAGCGTGAAAAGGTAATTAGGCACATTACTATATATTTAAGATTAGTCTTTAATTAAAATTTATCTTAATTTGCTTTAACCTTAAACTAAAAAAAAAGGTTAAAAAAGGTATTTAGCAAGTCGACCTTAGATATATTAGGAAAAGTTTTAAGTAAGTATAAGCATCTAGAACACCTAAGCGGCTCTAAGCACGCATACGTATACCTACACACTAAATACACTTAGAGCGCACTATTAATACTACTTTTTTCTTAGTATGCGTATATATAAGATTGCGTAAAGATGCGCACCTATACTACTAGTGTACCTAGGGTACTTAGGGCATCTAGAGTATATAGGGTACCTATACTATTAAAATAATACTAATTAATTAGCAAATAAAGCTTTTTAATTAGCTAGAATTTAAAAAAGCTTAGTAATCTGCTTAGTAAGCTTTTAAAAAAAATTTTAAAGTATAAAATTAAAGTCTCTTACTAGATAGTAATTACTAGTTAATATAATAGTACTAATTACTAGCGTATTATATAAAACTTCTACCTAACTCTAAATTTTAGGTTTTATAGGTTTAAAAATAGAAAAAATATAGTTTTATAATTATTTAAAAAAATTAGATTAGGGGAAAATTAGTGGCTTAGTAAAGAACACTATTTTAAAAAAGTATAAACTTTAACGTACTTTGCACTCGAGTCGATTATTCTATTAAGTTAATTACTTTGCCAAGACTCCACTAAAACGTACTATTAGCAATAGTATAACGCGATGCCTTAACTATATAATAAACCACTAGTGTTAAAAGAAACGCGTATACAGCTTACGATCTATCTAGACTATTAAATAAGACGCAACACTCTTTTAGCAACGCGCTGTAGTCCTCTATAACGTCTCTTAAAGTACACTTAGCAACTAACACGCTAGAAAGACGTTTAGACGCAACTACGCACCTAATAAAATAAGACTTACTATAAGAGAGGAGCAGGTAATTGTGCAGTATATACTTAACCTAAATGCGCGAGAATTTCCGCCCTAGCTTAATGCTATAAAAGATATAGCCAATTCTTTACTAGCTGCATGTTACTATAAGCTAGTTAGCTAGAGGTAGCCTTATAACTTTGTTAAGCGCTAGCTAAAGCTTTAAGTTAAGTTTAATCGAAAGTACGACTACAAGAGAGTTCTCTAGGAGGATCCTAAGGTGATACGAGGCTAGTTCTGGGCTTATAGAGAACATAAAGGCTAAGTATAGTATCCTAGATAAGGACACCTACAATTTCGACAAGTCTAGCTTTATAATAGGCATAATATCGACTAGAGCGGTAGTTATAGGCTCTAAGCGTTAAGGACGGCCAAAGCAGGTGCAGCAGGGCAATAGAGAGTAGACAATAGTTATCTAAGGCATCAACGCAATAGGGTGGTAGATCCCACCCTTTATTATCTTCGGGGGCAAGCACTACCTCTCCGCCTAGTATAAGAAGAAGGATCTACCTTATAATTAGGTTATTACAGTCTCTAAGAATGGCTAGACAACAAATAAGCTTAGTCTATAATAGCTAAAGCACTTTAATAAGCATACAAAGAGGCGTACTACTAGTAGAGCACGTTTGCTTATTATTAATAGCTACAAAAGTCACAACTCGCTCGAATTCCAAGATTACTACAAAAAGAGTAATATTATTACTCTCTATATATCTTTACATTCGTTGCACCTCTTGCAGCCACTTAACGTAGGTTATTTTACGCTGTTAAAAAAGGCGTATAGGCGCTAAGCTAAGAATCTAATACGCAACCAAAGAATCTAATACGCAATTAAAGAATCTAATACGCAACCACATTACGCACATCACTAAAATTAAGTTTCTACCTTGCTTTATTGCTACTTTTAAGGCTTTAATTACTAAAAGTAATATTAAAGGAGGTTTTCGAGGTGCTGGCCTAGTGCCCCACGACTTAGAAGTTGTGATATCGCAGCTTAACGTCCGCCTATATATACGCGCCTCTACTTTGTACTATTCGCGATAGTATATAGAAGTCGTAAACTTCACGAAATAGTATAGAACTTAGGTTGCAATTAACGCTAGTTAAGTAGAGGATTTAAAGGCATGTAGATAGTTTCCTAACTTATATAGTTAAGGCGGTAAAAAAGCTTATTAAAGGCGCTAAGCTAATAACGTGTCCGTGCGCGTAATGCGCGGATTCGCGTGATGCGCCGCTTTTTTACTAGGAAAATTAAAAAAAACAAGAAAGTTTAAAGCAGTATAATTCTTTAACTACCTTTCCTTTTTAAAAATCTTTCTTTATTAAGGTTATTAAGAAAGACCATCTCTATAAACTTTAGAATTTTAGTTTTCTAATAATAATTAGTTTTAAGAAAAAAGTATAAAAGTGCTAAAATTTAAGTCCCTAAAATTTAAAAATAATACTTTTTTAGGCGTAAAGTATACTATTTAGAACATATTTTATATATTAGGTTCTTTTTAATAAAACTCTTAACTAAAAAGTTAGATTATCTTTTTATTTTTTTAAGAAAAATAAATTAGGAAAGATAATCTATCTTCTTAAGTAGCTCTTTATAAGAAAAAGTTATAATATAAATATATGTTCTAAATAGTATACCTTACACCTAAAAAAGTATTATTTTAAATTTTAGGGACTTAAATTTTAGCACTTTTATACTTTTTTTCTTAAAAAACTAATTATTATTAGAAAACTAAAATTCTAAAGTTATAGAGATGGTCTTTCTTAATAACTTTAATAAAGAAAGATTTTAAAAAGGAAAGGTAGTTAAAGAATTATACTGCTTTAAACTTTCTTTTTTTTTTTTTTTTAGTAAAAAGCGGCGCATTACGCGAATCCGCGCATTACGCGCACGAACACGTTAGGGCATTCTTTAGTATTAATAACTAAACGCAACACTAAACTTTAAGCTACTAATAAGGCCGCTACGCGATATAAATTATATAAAAGAAAGCGAGTATAGTGTAAAGAAGTCCTTATAGCTAAAGAGGGCTAGCGGCTAGCCACTCTAAAGAAGTTTGGGGCGCGCAGTAATAGGCAAAAGGCAAAGAAGAGGGTGCGCGCTAATAGAGGCGAATCTGCTTAATAGCGCTATAGACGCTGCGATAAGTCTAGATATAATAAAATAACTTATATAAGTAGTCTATAAAAGTAGATTCTAAATAAATTAGCCTATTTAGACTATTAAAAATAGTTTGTGTTAACTCTGTACTATCGTGAATAGTATAGAACTTAGTGGGGTCTTGGCAAAGTAATCGACTCGATAGAATAATCGACTCGAGTGTAAAGTACGTTACTATATTTTTATATATAAATATTACGTAATATATATATAATAACTAGTAAAATAAAGAGTTTTTTATTAATTACTGTCAGATAGACAGTCACTGTGAAATCCAGTGGGTAGGTGTGTACGATCATATGGCCCCTTACAGTGGTAATCAGTGTAAATCACTGTGATTTCACTGTGAAATACACTAAGGAGGCTGGCGCACTACTGTTTTACACTGCCCCTGTACTATTCTAAATAGTACTAGTGCGGCTTAGTACTAGATAGTTAGTTACTTCTCGCGGTAGCCGAGCTTCTCCGACAGAACACACACAATCAATCAATCAACCCACCACTTTTCTATCTCAACTCATTAAGAATACCCGTATATTTGACAATTACTAACTAATTATATAATAAAAATAGTATTTTTAAACTAAATAATTAAAGACTAGTATTTTCTCTATAAATCTATTAAATAATTAAAATTATAGCTTTACTAGTAAAAAAGTTATAAAGCTTTAAAAAAATTACTTATTTAAACTATTTATGCATATCCGCGTAAGTCTACGCATATTTACGCATCTCTAAGCATTTTTATGCTAGCAAATTACTTATGCAAAAATGTGCAAGTATACGCACGTCTACGCACGTCTACGCATAGTTAAGTAGCCTCTCTAGAAAAACTTTTCTAGTATACTAGTTAATATAATAGTACTAATTACTAGCGTGTTATATAGAACTTCTACCTAATTCTAAATTCTAGATTGTGTAGATTTAAAAATAGAAAAAATATAGTTTTATAATTATTTAAAAGAACTAGATTAGGCGAAAATTAGTGGCTTTATAAAAAATACTATTTTACAAAGTATAAACTTTAATAACTTTTTAACTACTTTATTATTATAACTTTTTAAAAATTTATATAATAATTTATTAATACTATATTTTTATAAAATAATATTACGTAATATATATAATAACTAGTAAAGTAAAGAGTTTTTTATTAATTACTAACTAATTACGTAATAAAAAATAGTATTTTTAAATTAAATAATTAAAGACTAGTATTTTCTCTATAAATCTATTAAAAAATTAAAATTATAGCTTTACTAGTAACAAAGTTATAAAGCTTTAAAAGAATTACTTATTTAAACTATTTGTGCACATCTGCGCAAGTCTGCGCATGTCTGCGCATCTCTCAGCATTTTTATGCTAGCAAATTGCTTATGCAAAAATGTGCAAGTATGCGCACGGTTGAGCAGCCTCTCTGGAAAAAACTTTCCTGATGTACTAGATACTAGATTATAGTGGTCTAGCTGCCCGTCTGGAAAGCGTGCTGTGAGGGAGCCTTTGGCTGAGTGAGTTACCAAATAATGGAGCCTGCTACGGACGGCTGACAATAATGTTCGGTATGAAGCCGTGAAAACACTTGACATTGATAACGCAGCTAGCACCTTCTCGAATAGCCAGCATGCGAAGTTCTACCAGAGTCAAACTACAATGCACGCTTTGGACTAACCCATGAGTAGAACACAAAGCAATTCCACCTCTCACGCTACGATTACCACCTCCGGAAAGTTTTTACTCTCGCCACTTAGAAGTTCCTCTCGGCCAGACTTCAACACCATATCCAGAAATGCTGTCACGTAAGCAACTGTAATCTCCATCATCCTACGTCCCTCTACGGCACCCAATAGTTGCTCTGTCCCAGGGGGCAATGTCTCTTGCAAGCGTAACACGGAAGCAATGAGAGGTAGATCGGAGAAGCTGTAATGAGCTGCTCCTCGAACCTCAAATTCCTTCTTCCATCCCTTCAAATTCGGCCACATAGATTCCCACGAAGGATCCGTATCCTGGGTCTTGTTCTCGTGTCCCATCAGCATGAACGGACGGGCAAGACCGACTGTCAACACAGGGCCGAACATTGAGCCGTCGATGTTCAGTCCGCCAAGGATAGAAGGCATCCGTAGCATCGCTGCGGCAGCAGTAGCACCGCCGAGAGAGTGTCCTATGAGCGCTGTTTTCTGTGCACGATTTCCGTGTAGCTGACCGAAGAACAGTCTCTCGGCAATGGAACTGTTCGCAATCTGGCGATGCAGAAACGCGATGTCTTCGGCACGAGTGGTGAGGGCGAGTTCAACATCGGCATCGCTTTCGATATCTGCGCCTTCGATGATAGTGCCGTTGAGGAACTCAACAAAATCGGCGTCGTAGGGATGATCGATGGACAGAACATGATACCCTCCTGCGGCAACTCTTTGAAGCATGCTGCTATACAGGTGTCGCGAGGTACCCAGGGCGCCGGAAAAAATAACAAGTGGGAGATGCTTGGTGGAGCAAGTACGGCGCTTTTTGCTTGCATGACAGACCTCGAGCTCAAGAGACTGGAAAGAGCCATGAGGGAGTCCATAAGCGGCAGCGAATTTGGCGTCCTGGAAAGCAACCGTGTCAGGCGGCATGTATGGCTTGAGTTGCTTCTGGTGGCAAGCTGATACAGGAGAGAAACTCGACACCATGATTGACCGGGGTCGACTGTCGTTTGCGAATGGATCGAGCCGTCCAAAATCTGTCAACAATGCAGACGTCGTTGCTACATCGAAAACGTTGAGTCCGACAGTTGGCGAGACAGCAGCGCGTACTGTAAGAAACGAATATAGACCCAGAAGAACCGGGCGAAAGGTGACACTGCGTCTCATGCTGGGAGAATGTATGGCCTGGGCTGACGTTCAGGGAAGGTTATGTTCGTTGCCGTGATGTGTTTGTCGTAAAGAGCTGAAGGCGTAGAGCGAATACCAAGTAGTTGTCTAATATTTTTCAATTCACAAGACTAGAGATCCACCTTTTATATCACATATATTGATATTGAGCAAAACGGGAAGACGGGGCAGTGAGGCTTGGCTCCTTCCGGGCGCTCTATTGTTACTGATTTGGGTAGAGCCAGCTAAGCCTATAAAATAATTACGCATAGAATATGCCACGATTCATACATAGCTATACGATGCCTGGAGCTTGTGTCCGTGCAAATACGTTGACCAGTGTTGCTGCCCTGACCTGATAAGGCTAGGCGCGCTCTATCGATTCCTAATCTGGCCAAGTGCCTCAGAGGGCTTCGTTGCCTAACTTGTGAAATACAACAGCGTCCATCCTCTACCAAATATAGTGGGCAAAAGCATGTTCTCGGCATATTGTGTGGACTAATACCTGGCCAGACACATAGAACCTCTTGAAGCACGTTCTTTGTTGTGTGCTAGCGGTCACAGCTCATATGCCATCCAATGTCGGACCTAAGGATGGGCGTAAAGCACGGAGGAAGCGTTGCGATGCATGTTTCAAGCGAAAAATCAAGGTAAGGCTTTATCGATGCGTCGTCGAATATTCTGCTGATCGAATTGAGTGCCATGGAAGTCCGTGTGAGTACTGCAAGCGGACCAATCAGCCCTGCACAACACCTGCGAAGCCAACAACTTTGATGCCAATATTCATCACTCAGACCTCGAGGGTGGGCGGTGGAATTAATCTATCGGATTTGATCCTGCCTCGCTTTACCACCTTCCCTCTGCTGCAATCACCGTGCTCGAAAAGATCCGATTGGAATGGTCCCTATTTTTTCACATCGTTTCTGCCAATGACCGCTCTCACTAGCGACATTGTATCGATGAGCGCTGATCTTTCAATCATGTCAAAGACCTCTCCAGCGTTAAGAGATGCTATGCATGCTGTAGCCAATTTGCATCGCAGTCGGCAGGAGCAAAGTACTCTTACTGTGGGAAGTGAACACTACGAGTCTTCCGAAGTCCTACAAGCCTACAACCGAGCTGTGCATAGTATCCAGAGCCTTATTGTGTCGAACAAATTTCTAGATGACCCATCTGCACTCTGGACCACCTTTCTTCTTGGACTTCTAGAGGTACGCCTCGAACCAAAAGCGTGTTCACTTCTGCACAAACTTACTCAAGCTAGTTGATGCGGGATGAAACGGGAGAGAACTGGCTGTCACACTTCCTGCATGGAACATGCATGATACTTCGAATTCAACGCCCCGAAAGCCTCACTCGTCCAGATCTGCAAAACCAACAGAGGCGCACGTTCTTCCTTGCTACTCGCATCTTCGAAATCGCTCGCGCTTTGGTATACTCCGAGTCTACATTCCTAAGTGAGCCGGAATGGAAAGCTGCTCTAGAAAACCTCTGGGAGGGCGACACCGTTGCTTTGTGGCATCCCAAAGAAGCATTATTCGACATGCTACCGAGCATTTCGGATCTGAGTATCCGCGCCCTACATTTCTGCAAAAATGTCACTCAGGTTTCGATGGATGAGAGATATTTACTCGTCCAATCTCTAGCCGAGGAGGGAATGGTTCTACAGAGGTCATTGCAGAAATGGTGGGAAGAGACATCAGTCTGGGAACGAACCTTCCCAGAACAATGCGCTCCTTTCAAGATGCCGCGAGAGTCTGACTATGAGATGTTGGTGGCTTATCTTTACTATCACGCCATTAGCATCTATCTTTCCGGAACCTACGACTACCACATACACTGGCGCCATGCTGGTGCACCTTGCACGCCGATACTGCCTCGGTCCGACATTGAATGGCGCGTGTCCGAGATCCTTCGCATAAGTCATGAGCTCTTAACGTATGGAGCCGCTGGGGTTTTGTTATTCTTTCCCCTTCGAGTCGCGGGGGCAAGAGCAGCTGACCTGCAATCGAGGGGAGAGATATTGAACCTGTTTCGTACCATAACCAGGCGGGGCTTCCTTGTTGCAAAAATTTTCAAAGAGGGCCTGCTAAACCTGTGGTCGAGTAAGAACACTTGAAGAGACAGTTCCCCAATACAATAGGTAGGTACGAATTGGACTGTCTACAGGGGGAACTGCTGGTTGGGTCTTCATAGAAAGTAGATGTAGTGCAATTGTATATTTTCTTCCAAATTCAGCGGTTAATTGCCATTCCGCGATGCTCGTCTCATTCCGCAGTCCTGGTGCACTTTGTGTCAGTGTGCAGAGGAGCTGCGCCACGCCGCTTGTGGCGTTGGATGAGGCTGTGCTAGGCAACAACTTCATATCTCTCCGCTTCGCCCACCTGCTAAACACACCCAGCTTACATGCAGACCTTGACCATCTTCGTCGAGTTTTTTGGTGCCAGTAAAACATACGGGGCCAGAGGCTCAGCTCAGCTCAAAATGCTGTTCCCTCACACAGCAGAAGACGTCGATCAGGCTGCATCATGTGCCGCATTCGCAAGCAGCGATGCGATGGCTCAGAGCCAACTTGTGAGTACATAATTGAAGGGAAATTATGGACAACTAATAGAATACCAGGTCTATCGTGTCTGAGGAGCGGATCCGTCTGCATTAGAGGGGACTCTGGATACAAAACGCGCAGTTCTGGCGTCGACAGCACAGGCGAAGAACATGCAAAAGTGACAGGTGCAGAAGAACGCATCGGCTGGGAACAAGAAAAGCTCGCACTAGCATCGGCTAATACCCAATCCATCGGCTTTACCGGAGAAGATATACCATTTAAGATCGAACAAGCAAAATCAGCGGTGGTCTATGACGCCAAAAGGAGCGCCAGCGCAACTTCAGAAATATCTCGCTGGAACGAAAAGAATGTTTCACTAGAGAAGGGCCACGAACTACCAGCTGACAATAATCGCCCTCCCAAGTATGCGAAAAGCTATGTGCCACTACCGATATCAAGACAAATTTTCAGCCCTGGTTGCAGAGTCTGTAAGCTCAGAAATAAGCAGTGCACCAACATATACTGCCAAGACTACAGGGGGCAAATGGATATGAGGACGGTGCCCGAGACAATTGACTTCAATAAGGTTAGGAGTTGGCGCAAAACGTGCGAAGAGACCCATGGCGAGTGTTGTAACGATCGATACTCCGAAGCTTTAGCACAACAATTTGCCTACCTCAATCTTGTCGACGTAGTCGCGGGTTGTGTGGTAACACTTCCAGTGTCCACGCCGTTCGTAGCTCTATCATATGTCTGGGGTAATGTTCAGACCTTGAAAGCAAAAACGAACAATTTTGAGGCCCTCAAGAAGCCAGGGGTGTTCTTTAGGGAGCCTTATACTTCGGCTCTGCCAGGTACAATTCACGATGCCATGCACGTTGTGAAGGTATCGGATGAGCGGTACCTTTGGGTTGACTGTCTTTGCATTGTGCAAGATGGAGAGAAGACGGAGTTTGACAAGATGCTGAAAGCAATGGCGCGCATCTACGCTAGTGCCGAATTCACCATTGTGGCGGCTGATGGCGAAAATGCGAACCACGGACTTCGCGGGGTTGGAGGGCCTTCGCAAGAACGAGAAGTGTCGCTACAGGAAATATCTAAGAGCAGCGAGTTTCCATGGGATTCACCATGGGCCTCGCGCGGTTGGACGTTCCAGGAGGCACTGTTCTCGCGCCGCCTATTGGTGTTCAATACGGTCGTGTCGTGGATTTGCGGTCGTTTTATCTACGGAGAAAGTAACGCTTCCGTCTGGGCTCGTGAACGCCAACATCTCGGGGTTCCCTTGGGCATGTTATCGCTCATTCCTGACAAGCCTTCTCTTGGACGTTGGGGCATGATTATCGAAAACTATTCTTCGCGTAACCTTACATACGAAGAAGACATTGGTCGGGCGTTGGCTGGTGCCACAGAAATCATGGCGGCTACATTTCCTGGTGGACTGCTCCGTGGTCTTCCAGTGTTCTTTTTCGATATCGCCCTACTATGGCAACCGAGATCATTCTTGAAACGACGACCCGGAGAGCCGAGCTGGTCTTGGACAGGATGGAAGGGATATGCGGGTGTAAAGTGTCTTTCGGCGTGGCATCCCTTCCATGCAGGCGTGTATCGGAGGTCGGGTACCTGCACAGACTGGGTTGCCATAGCGCCACTGAAGCCGCTCGCAACATGGAGTTCCACGTCTGAGGGCGACTTCTCAACCAATGGCACTGGTTTCAACGGCTTTTACAAATACCAGGCCCTGAGGTATGCCGCCGACGACGCTCTACCTACTGGATGGAGAAGACAGTCTCATCCCGAAGGCGACTTTTTCACCGCCGCTGATTTCACCAAGTCTGGTTCTCGATACGCATTCCCACTGCCCGCTGTGGGTCAGTTTCAGCATATTGTCCCAACATCACCGCCATCTCTTTTGCTATGTACTGCACCAATTTCGACGGTTTTGATTGGCTCGTGTCTGAACGCATCATTCGCGCACCAGCTGCCCGGAGTCTACTTGCTCATGTGCCAAGGAGTAGCCATCGGCTCACTTGAACTCCACGAGCACTCTGACTTAGAAACGTACGAAGGCCGTCCTTGTGAGTTAGTTGCGATATCAGAGGGTCAATTGGTCGACGTAGGGCGGGCGGGCGAGTATGCTTCACTTGATTATTACATTGAGTCACAAGAGCAAATTGGCAATGGTTCTTTCAGCCCATCAATAGCTCCTGAAGATCTCAGTTTTTACAACGTGCTTTGTATTGAAAGAGAGAATGGTATTGCGTATAGAAAAGGGCTGGGAATGATGTCGAAGCGTCGTTGGAGTGCGGTCGGTGCTCAGGTGGAAACGATCAAGCTGGGGTGATTCAAGTGTCCTGTTTGGATCCAGCGGAAAGATTTCGATGCGGCCATGAATTGCGTTTCCATTATACCTGGTTTCTGGTGAGTTGTACATGCAGCACGTAGGCGAGTCAAATTAGACTTAGTAGTGCTTACAAAAGGTCTCGGCATCACATCGCACCAGTAGCTCATTTTTCTGGGCATACTGTACGGCCATAATGCCAAGCGCCATGCTCGTCCCGGACCGCCAATCATGAACTGGCTGTCACGTGCTCTCAAGACCTTCATGTGGTTGCTGTTGGCTTTTGGGCGACTATCATGGAGCTTTGCAGTCCGTAGGTAGACAGCACTAGTCTCTCGCCTGAGATGCAGAACTGATTACTAGAGCGATGTAGGAATATCTCGAAGACATTAGAAATCGAGCTCCGGCCTAACATAGTCTACGTGCCATGCACTGCAATACCCTGCACCTCACAGTGGATGAATAGAGTTCCTAATAACAAGGCTGTTGAAGCCATGATTTGTAAACTTATACGAGGGTTCCGCGGCGGCAAAGGTTACGCTTCGATATAAAAGCATCGACCACGCATTTACATCGCTGTTATCAAGCCTATCTTGCTACTGGCAAATAATCTATTACTTGCCCCCAAACTTCCGAGATTTTCTTCCACCATACACTCAACATGCAAGCCCCAATGCCTGCCCTCACAGCCACATGGCACAACGACACCTACGCGGCCATAGACCCCAAGAAACCAGAGCACAGCCGGTCGGGAAAAACAGTCATCATCACAGGTGCAGTACGTCACCAACCCACCCGCTGAACCCCACCGCGCTCATACTTTTCTAGGGCAGCGGCATCGGTCGCGAGACCGCCAATGCATTCGCAGAAGCCGGAGCGAAGCATCTAGTATTAATCGGCCGCACCGAATCGACCCTCGGTGAGACCGAGTCCTCACTCCCAGTCAAGCCTGAAACAGTTTCCGTATTCCCCTGCTCCGTGACTGACGAAAGTGCAATCAAGAAGATTGCCGCAACAGTAGGAGCCTGGGACGTGTTAATCCTCAATGCGGGGAACGTCTCTACGCCAGCGCCTCTGACCCAAATGCTGCTAGATAAATGGTGGGAAGACTACGAGGTCAGTTCCCATCTGCGAGATACATAGCACCTCTAACAAGCTCCAAGGTCAATGTGAAATCCGTAGTCATCGCCGCCCAAGCCTTCCTTCCAGCCGCAAACAAGAACGCTGCTCCATACGGGCTCGCCTCTGGCGCTATGGCCCAGCCTCCAGTCTCCAGCTTACCTGCCCAACCTCTCTGCATACATTTCGTCCAAGTTCGCGCAGGTGAAGGTGCTAGAGTTCCTCGCGGCTGAGAATCCAGAGCTCTTCGTGTGTTCCTTGCATCCGGGGTTGATTTATACGAGGATGTTCAGGGCTGGAGGTGGGAAGGCAGATCAGCTGCCGATGGATACGGGTAAGTTGCTCCGTAGGTCGCCGCACGTAGGGGTAGTGTGACTAAGTGGAATTGTAGCAAAACTTCCGGCGCACTTTCTGGTGCGGCTCACGCAGCCGAAGACGAAGTTTTTGCAGGGAAAGATGGTGTGGGCGAATTGGGATGTGGATGAGTTGTGTGCGAAAGCCGAAGAGATACAGGGCAGTGCGATATTGACGTTGGGATATGAGGGGTGGCCTTTTGCAAAGTAGATGGAGACTGAGGGTCGCATCTTGTGATTGAGGATACATGTGGCGGGGGAATTGTTCTTTGTTGCCAATGGCTGTTGTTCCACAGGACCAAAGTTTGAGTGCAGTTGGTCATGGTGTTACTTATCCTGGGGTATGTATTCGAATTGAGATTGTGTCACAGGAAGTTATGGAGTACGCCTGGATGTGGTGTATAAGCTATCTAGATATCTATTCATGTGAAGGTGTCCATACACTGTATTGTGATCGCCACATGCGCTAGTGCCAGCGTACCTGCCACAGATTCGGGGGCGATATGCGCATTCAGGACTGCGCACTATTGCAGAGAAACACGAGTTGGAAAGCGAGACGAATGAACAGACCAAGCTGAACTCATTTTCTTCAGCTTTCGCGTCGACATCATAATTGGTATAGTTTTACGGTCCAAATTGTTGAACCATGGCGGCCCCATCCCGTCCCTTCTGTGCCACCAGCACTTTCAACATTTCTAGAAACATGATATTCTCGAGATAAAGTGTGTCGGTACATGAATTATCTGCTTACTATGAGCAAGCCTGCCCGCGATATCTTAACAGGTTGGGTATGCCTAAAGTACTTGAGGCATTTGAATTTCGGGTATGACAATCAAATGTTTCGCCCAGAGCGACAGGCTCTAGACCGCTCACATGTACCCCCGAGAGGATTAAGAACATGACCGTAGTTTGTTTAGGTCCGATAGACTGAGCACCCGACCACCTCGCTAGGACAAGAAGTACCTAGATCCTGAGTCATATATCGCAGTAGCATCATGATTGCGTACCTAGAGTATCCCCCTTCAGAAGGACGAGGCTCGGTCCGAGAGAATCGCTGCGGAGAACCGCATAGCAAAAAAAAGGTCTATTAGTTCTTCAAATGCAAACGAAGACACTAGCAAATTTCCCTACATATTTAAACAATCGCTCTCCATTGTCCTCCAGGGAAACCTCGACGCAGCATCAAAGAAACACCCCAACCCAATAGAACCGCACCTTCTAGATCGCAGCCACATCCCCGCGCCTCCACCACCTCACCACTACAAAACGCGAGTCCAACCGCACCAGCCTACCAACAACCGTATCACATGCCGCAAACGCGACCGCGAACACGCAGAGACCTTCACACTTAGAACACATCACCATCGTGACAACGCCGGCCCGTGCACCCGGGTACCACCAACCCACGTGGAGAAAATGCCACCTCACGCAGCACGCGCACACGACGCGACCACCTCCATACGACCCGTTCCAAAAGACAGCGCGCTTTGTCACAGAGACAGCCGACGGGCTGCCGTGGCTTACCTTCTTTGTGCGAAACGCATTGTTCGGACCCGTGGTTGAATGTAGTGAAATAGCGTGCAAGAGACGGAACGGCACATAATAGGTGGACAATGGGCAGGGCAAGTTTTCACGTTCACCTTCATCGCTCACCCTCCACGGCCTTCTACGATGAACAGACTGCTATTGTTGAGTAGGTGGTAGGTGCTGTGGAGCCGATTCTACGTACCGGTGCCAGGACCACAGCCTTCCTCCGCGGACTCTTTGGCTCATGACTGCGACTGGGAGGTGATCTCACATGTGCCTCTGGAATATCTTGCGGCATTCTGCTCCCGGTGTACTTTTCTTCTTCCATCCACTCCCACCCACCGCAGAAGAAGTACGCGCACGTCAGACAGCTTCACAAACTTGCAGACGCTTTTCTTCAGTTCATACCACACATCAGAAGAAGCAGTACGTGAGCACCGGACAAGTTTCGCGCGCAGGCACCCGTACTCACACGATTGCAGGCGCTTCTCCCCAGTCGACAACCCGCCCACCGCAGAAGAAGTAGGCTTCCATGAGACTACCTCGCGCAAGCACCATTTCTTACAGGCTTGCAGACGCCTTTCTCGCAGTCTTGCAGCCGCCTCTCGCCCAGAGTTGCAGACGCACTTCTTCAGTCCACATCCCACCCACGGCAGAAGGAGTAAGCGCCTGAGACAGCCTTCTCGTGCAAGCAGCATTTCTTACAGACTTGCAGACGCGCTTCTTCAGTCCATCCCTCACAGCAGAAGAAGGACTCGCGCGTCAAACGCCCTTCTCGCGCAAGCACCAGATCATGGACAACACCACCGTCTCCTCCTTTTTGCCACCCAAAACGGGTCACATGGAAACCACCGAAGCCAGTCCTCTTCGCCAAGGCGACTACAATCAAAATCGCACTTCGTCTTCGGCCGCACACAACGAGCACATGCGCCAACTCATCCAGTCATGGGGATCCGTCGCGTCCACACCACCCGGCTGCCGCCTCATCTGCAGACCCAGCTGGCGACACTTCTCCGCCGCACCCAAAAGCCCCAAACCACCACAGTCCATGACGGCCGCCGCCCTCCTAGAGGCCCGCGGCACAGTCCCCGACTTCAACCCGCCGCTGATGGAGCAATGCTACCTCGGGGCCGACCAGCCCGTCGAATTCGCAAACCCGCACTTTCAGCGGCGCAATCAGCAGGCACGGCAAAAGCGGCAGACGAGCTCGAAGAGTTCGTGGGCGACGGCGACGACGAGCGCGGCGACTTCGGAGGGCGACGGGTCGACGCAGCCGATTACGTTTAAGAAGGAGGTGGTGAGGTCGTCGAAGACTAGCTCTTTGCTTACGGCGAGTTTGCGGTCGGAGGGGTCGGAGGGGTCCAAGGAGTGCGCCGCAGGGGAAAAGGGGAAGCCGAAGGTTACGATGGAGATGGCGAGGGAGTTTGGGATTGGGGTGTTGAGTTCGTCGAATTTGCCCGAGGATGCGTTTGAGACGGATAGTGAGGATGAGGCGTGAGAGGGGATGAGAGAGGGAAGAGATGGGTAGGAGAAGGGATGTTTGGGAGATGGAGTCGTCTTTTCTGTCTGCTACAATGGTAGCGTTGCATTGGGAGGTTTTTGGCATGATACCCTAGCATAGCGTCGAGGGGCAACTTTTCTGTTAATGGCGTCTTTGCATTCAGCATCGCGAGTGTCGGCTTTTGTCCATAGCGGTTTCTAATGCACTGTGTTAGCCCTAGATGAGCAATACCAAGGTCACCTGTACTCACTCAAACCTTGGAACTGTTGTCCAGGAGCAGTAGTGTCTTGACCACCCCGCGGCTCGAGCTCCCATCTTGCATCTGCTATGTTCGAAAATCAGGGGATTTCTTGGCACCCTCTCAAATTCGCACTACACCACCTTTTCAAAAGCCAATATTATCACCACATTATTGCATAGCATATAAATTTGTAAAAAAGTGCTTTTTTATATACAAAATCTAATTCTTTTTGAATTTTTAAGCTATCTTATATGGCGGAGATATAGGTAATTAAAGCTATCCCCCAATTTTTAAACATGTACCCTAATTTTCGAACACGCATAGGCCACATAGTCTTGGCGCTATCTAAGGTAAGATTAGATGAAAGCAACTAACGTGTTCGGCAAGCAAGTGGATTAGGCAAGCAAGTAGATTAGCCCTATCGTGCATCGCGTACAACACTTACTTTTACTACCTAAAATATATATAATAAAAAGCTATAATAGTATCTATTTAGTTATTTAACGCCTAGAGTATATATAGGTATTATGCTTAGTTAAAGAGTATATACTATACTTAGGTAATATACACTTTTATAGTTATATATAAGGCGTATATAACTTAGGCGGCACACCTTTAATATAGATTTGCTTTACTAACCTATAGCTCTATATAATATTCTAGCTATCCTAAATAGACAAAATGCCTTCCTATATAATAGTTCTATAGCGCTATACTTATTTTTATTTTTAATAAGCATTTTTAGCTTAAAGCGCGTTAATCTTAACCTTAAGAATTGCCTTCTTATACACTACCTTCTTAAAGCCCTTTAGCAACTACCTAAACGCGTAATCTATTAGCGAATAGGATGCATTTATATAAAGCCTGCGTTGCTCTTTAATATAGCTTACCTAGCGTTTAATTTTAGGTAGCGTTTAAGGTGTTTTTAACTTCTACTTTAAGCCCTCTATAAGCTAGGCACTAGGTATTTGTATAATAGAATTTAAGCCTTAAAGGACGCGTTTAGAGTTATATAAAATAGGTTCTATTATCTAAAAACTACTCTAAATATTTTTAACGTTATAGCTACTATATAGACTATATAGTAGGCCTTTAGAAACTTGTTTTTTATAATATAGTTTATACTAAGCCTTATCTTCCCTTTTACTCCTTTGCTATACGCGCTTTTAAGAGGGCTAAAGCAGCCTATATTAAATAGTTATAGTAGATAAGATAAGTAGAAAGGTAGATAAAGTATAATAATAGAGTTCTATACGCAGAAACTTCTTAAACTGGCCTAAGTAGTAGCTACTATATCTATCTATTATAAGAAGACGCTTTACGCCCTTTTGTCAGATATACGATCACTGTGAATCACAGTGATTTTCACTGTGAAATATGGTGGTTAGGTGTGACCGATTATATGGCCTTCTCACACTGATTTTACTGTGAAATCACTGTGAAATATACTAAGGAGGCTGGCGCACTACTGTGTTACACTGCCCCTGTATTATCCCTAATAGTACTAGCGCCTTGGCATAGATAGAAACTTCTCGCGATAGCAGAGCTTCTCCGACACAACACACACAATGAGATCATCTCAACAAAGATCAAATCCATCACTTTCATCTCATCTCATCAAAATATACCCTTATATTTGACACCTTTATATAAGTCGTTATATACTTATTAAAGTGCTAGATCTATTTATACTTAATCTTATTATCTGTCTAACTATTCTTACTTATAGCAATTACCTAATTATATAGTAGGTTACTATTAGCGTACTAGATTGCTTAATAGAGTTTTATAGCAAGGATAATTAAAGATAAAAGTGCCTAATCTTAAGTATTAATACTATATATAATAGTAACCTATTTATAATTACTAGGTTAAATAATCTTTATATAGCCCTTTCTCTCTATCCTTATAATAACTTTTAAGGTTTATATAATGCCTATTTAAAAGCTAGTCTTATTAAAATTATAGGTATCTTTATTAAGTATCCTATACTTTGCTTTTATATTTTATATAAGGTTAAACTACTTCTAAATAATAATAGAATTTTTGCACAATGCGCGCTAATAGTTATACTTATAATTATATATTTTATAAAGTATTTTATAGCAGTTAATATAGTTTTTAATCTACTTCTAGCTAATAACTATAGGCTTTAAATTACTTTAAATAGAAAGGATAATATCTATAATTTCTTATATAGTACTAATTTAGGGAGGGAAATCTTATGCGTTAAGATTAAGAATATGTTAAAGTAGGACTTTTTTCTTAGTAGAAGTTAGTTTGCAGAATACTAGCTAAGTATTATATTATAGAAGAACACTATAGGCGCGTTTATATAAGGTAGTGTAAGGAACGTTATATAAGCAAGATACTGCTTATAGAGATTTAATTTAACCTAAATTATACGCTTAAATAGCTAAAGAGAGCTTTCCTTTAAGTATTGCTTATTAAGAAGAATTTATATTTTGTTATTGCTATTAGAAGGTGCGCGTATGCGACGCGCGATAGGGCTGATCCGCTCGCTTGCCTAATCCACTTGCTTGCCGAACACGTTATAGTTATCTTAATAACACAAGGAGATAGCATAAAAATTAAGAAGAATTATGTTTTATATATAAAAAAAGCACCCTTTTATAAATTTATAAGCTGTGCGATTGCGTGGTAATAATGTTAATCTTAGGTGGTGAGGGGGAGTTTTTTGGGGGGACGCCAAGAAATCCCCCGATTTTCGAACATACCGTGTCCGTGCGCGTAACGGGCCACGTCGCGTAACGGGTCACGAACACCAAAACACCAGACAAGCCACCAACTTTAACGCGTCGTAACTCCACCACTATGGCTCCGATTGATGACGCGATTGCAGCAATTGATTCGCTAGAACCAGGAGAACACTTTTCGTACCGCGCAATTGCTCGTCAGTTCGGTGTACCAAAGACTACGTTGACTCAAAGACACCAAGGTCGTCAGCGCCCACGGGAAGCCAAACATCGCGATCAACTACTCCTCAGCCCGCAACAAGAGTACGAGCTTGTAGAGTATATTGGAGGCTTAACACAAGCGAGGGCTACCACCTATAAGAGAGATGATACGAAATTTCGCCTCTGAGATCTCCTCCGAGAGCGCCTCTGATGCCTAGGTTACGCGCTTCTTGAGCCGAAACTATGAGCATCTCACCTCTAAATACACCCTCGGGATGGACGCCACACGCCACAGAGCCGACTCTAAGGACAAGTACGAGGCGTACTTCAAGCTGCTACACTCCAAGCTTACTTAGTACGGCTTGGAGCCTCGCCATATATACAATATGGATGAGAAGGGCTTTATGATTGGTGTACTCAGCCGCTCCAAACGAGTGTTCAGCCGTCGGATGTGGGAGCGTAGGGAGGTCACTGCAGCTCTCCAAGATGGCTCTTGTGAGTGGATCACCCTCCTAGCAGCCGTCTGCGCAGATGGGAGTGCTCTCTCGCCCGGCCTTATCTACTAGTCGGCGAACAGCTCACTGCAGGCCTCATGGGTAGCCGCTATTAAAGCCAGGCAACACGACGTCTTTGTGGCTTCATCTCCGTCAGGATGGACGAACAACAACATCAGATTGGCGTGGCTAGAGCAGGTATTCGATCGCTGTACGAAGCAGAAAGCGCGTCGCGGGAGGGACTGGCGTCTCCTCATACTTAACGGCCATAGCAGTCACCTCACAAGGGACTTTATTAACTACTGCAACTCCTCCTATCGTATACTCCTGGCCGTATTTCCCCCCCTCATTCTACTCACACGCTTCAGCCACTTAATATTATTTGCTTTAAGCCTCTCTCAAGTAGCTACTCTAAGGAGCTCTCTAGCCACCTCCAAAGGAGCTAAGGGCTCATCCCAGTTACAAAAAGGGAGACTTCTTCCCATTATTCTGGGGTGCCTGGCAGTCTGCCTTCACGACAGAGACAATCCTTAATTCCTTTAAAGCCACTGGCATATAGCCTATAGAGCCAGAGGCTATACTTAAACGCTTCGAGAGAGAGAGCTCCAGCGAGCATAGAGGAGGTGAAGCATGTCCCCCAGCACCCAAAGAGAGCGACTAGCGTCACATAGAGCGTCTCGTACGCTCTGCAGTAAGGGATACTGCCGCGGAGGACTCCAAGACGCTCTCTCAAACACTCCACTCACTCGCAGCTCAAAACAAGCTACTACACCATAAGAATAACGGCCTAAGAGAGGCTCTTACTATTAAGAGGAGGCACAAAAAGCGCGGCAAACCTCTCAACTTGCAGCAGCGCGAGGAGTACTATAGTAGTGCTGTCTTCTGGTCACCGCACAAGCTGAGAGAGGCACGTGCACGTGAGGAGGCAGTAGTACAACACACCAAGAGTATAAGGAGCAGCTTGCAAAGGCGAACAGGAAGGAGCTTCAAGCTGCTGCTGCTAAGCCCTCCTCAAGAGAGCAAGGAGAGGAGCTAAGGCGAGAGAGACGCGTGGCGAGAGAGAGAGCCAAAGTAGTAAGAGATCAGCTAAAGGCCGAACAGGCAGCTGCTGCTCGCACGGCCAGAATCGAGGCCCAAAAACACTAAGAGAGCATCTAAAACTGCCCAAACAGGTAAGCGCAAAGCTCTCAGAGAGAGCGCCCTTAGCAAAGCGTGAGCCCAAGAGACGCGCGCGCGGCGGTACTGCAGCTGTCAGGGAGTCGCCAGAAGCTGCACCGGCTGCTCCACCCTAAATCAACTCTCGTGGCCGCACCATCAACGTTCCACGCAAATATAGATAATACAAATCAATCAATGCGAGCATGTTACGGGGTCTCTCCACCAAAAAAATCTCGTTAAAAGAGCTATTATAGCTGTTACAATAACCTCATCTTTGTGGTGGTGAGCATGTTGTTCGTGGCCCGTTACGCGACGTCAGAGCTGGCAACAATCGAACCAATCACAACCGATCCCAATATCGGCTAATTATTGCCGATATATTGGCAATCACGATTAGCAATATTGGTGCACAGACCAAGCTCAACTTCAATATTTAAACATCTATATTTTTCTATATACAAAGCCTGTCTTAGTTTCGCCTCGTACAGCTACTTATCCTAGACACCTCGTAAAGGTTCAGGCCTAGGGTCTAGGTACTGTGGACACCCCCCACAGCTGGGTATAGGCAGTTGCTGTAGACATCCCCTACAGCTAAGAGTGTAGAAATAATAAAAAAAGCTATATCGTACGTACCTTATGCTAAAACAATAGCATTATGGGGCCCAGCCCCAGGCATATCGTCGTCGTCATCCTCAATCAACAACGGCCGTGCTGCCGACCCATCCCTATCAGGCCCACGAGGAGCCAGGCGCAGAGGTCCACCATTAGGAGCATCATCACCCCCATCTCGTACGGAGCAGCGTGCTGCGTGGTCTCTCCACTTGCAGTTGGCACATGCCCCGCCAAAGTGTCCGGCTACCCGGCGGCACTCTGGGAATGGTCGTGGGCCTGGTACAGCAGTATGGCAGCTGCTGCATGCTGGTTGCCACTCCCACACCACGAGATTGTGAGGACCACGATGATTGTATGAGGATGATGCGAGCCTATGATTAAGTCGTACGATGCCTCGTACGATCTGCCTGCCCTGGGATCCTCCCGCCGTCTGGGGGGGGGGGAAACCACGAGATTGTATGAGGATGGCGTTGATGTACGAAGGACGATGCGAGCCTATTTGATTGAGTCGTACGCTGCCTCGTACGATCTCTCCACATCCTGCCCTGGAAGGGCTAAGACTGCTCGTCCTTGCGGACTATGCACATATGGGGCCAACTGCTGCCCTCCAACACGGAGAATAGGGTTCGCATTCGTACCTGCGAGCTGGGCGGCAACGACGGCGGCGTTGTAGATGACAAGAGCCCTATATAATAGTTAGTCTAGTACGATAATGAAAGGGGATAGCTGAACAAGTGGCCTGTAGTTGAACATGTAGCAATTGTACAAACTTACATGGTTGTTGTTGTTGTTGTTGTTACTGTTGCTGCTGCTGCTGCTGCTGCTATTGAGAAGTTAGCTTCGTACAAAGTAAAGGTGGTGTTTTAGCAGGCTGAACAAACTGCTGCTTAGGCTCGTACGAAAGAAATTGATGTGGTAGTACTTACAACGTGTGTGTGTGTTTAGTAAAGGTGAAGAACCTGCGCAGTTGCCTTTTGACGTCGCTGCCGGCGGGGCTTGGCACGCCAAGCCCTGCTTGAGGAAGTAACGATATAGTACTAAAACAACAAAGTTTTGGCTCGTACGATAACATACTATTAAAAGTTATCTATAAGCAAGTCTCCTCTCTTCCAATCCCGCCCACATTCAAGCTGCTCAAGTATAGCAGCCGTTGTTGAAGTTTTGTCCCATGAAACCGTACGACGGCCACCTGAGAAGATTCGCTCTGGCTTATCACTCATAGATGGTATTGAGAGAACCTCAATTGCCTAAGAGGATAGCTGCGGCCATCGCTGCTTCTGTGTATCCTGCAACCACCACTTAATAGCTGAAATTTTAGTATTGTACGAGACTGCTTCATTACAGTAGTTCTCAAATTCATCCTAACTCTAAGGCCGGCTGTGTTTTTCTCTTAGGTTCTGACGAAGCTGCTCAAATCTATTAATTGGCTGCTGTTCTGCTTGGTTTGGCACAAGCATAGTATCGTACGAGGAAGAGGTAATACAGTTCTCCCGACGATACTTCTCCCAAAGAGCAGTAACCCGAAGGGTGTAACTTGTGTCTTTAACCCAGGTCGTACGAGCCTCTAGGTTTAGAATTCGAGCAGCTGCGTAGTATGGCGTTTGGTCAAGCTTTGATATATAGTAATTAAGCTTTGCTTTTAAGTTCTCTACACGAGATTTGAGTTGCTTTAGAGTTTTCTGTTTAAGTTAGTATACTAGAATAACCCTTATCGTACGACGTACTAGTGATAGCGCGAAATGCGCTTCAATAATCTCTACCACTTCAAGAACTCGTTCAATTGTTGATTGTTGACCTTCAAGCCATAGGCTCGCACTGTTGAAAACACCAAGAAAGTTGGCTATCGTACGAAGAAGAGTAATGTCTGAGTTGCTCAAGTCATCTCTTTTGTCAAGCGTTCCTTGGGTAATATGCTGTTTAGTGTAGTTTCGTACAGCATTAAGAACAAGTGGTTCAAGCGTAGTCTGAAGCATTCGATACCAGCTATTCCATCTCGTACGATTGTCAAGCGGAATTGACTTTCCAGCAGCTGCTTTAAACTCGTTCATACGCTGTGGTGAAGCACGTATGTGCACAACGATATTATGGACCTTCCCCATAACGCCCATTTTCGTACGAATATTTGTAGCTCTTTCCTTTTCACGCTTCTCATCTAGCTCTTCATCTCTTGCCTCCTCTTCATCGTACAAGCCTATCTCATTCTCTTCGTTGTTACTTAAGAATAGAAAGGCCTGTACAGTTAGGTTTAGGATATGACCCATACATCGAAGCCGTGAGTGTGTCTGAATCCAGTTTATGTTCTTTTCAGATGTGAGGTAACTGGCTATTGTACGACATAGTGTGTCGTTTGTAGTTGAGTTATCACCAATAATAACACCAATCTTATCCTCAATTCCATACTCTTTAAGGACTGGAAGCAGAGCATCCCATTGACTTTGACCACTATGGCCTCGTACGATGCGTAACGCAATAAGAATATTGCGAAAGGAGTCCTGAGCATCAACAAAGCTAGCACAGACTCCAAGCAATAGATCGTGACTAGGGGACGTCCAGATGTCAAGCGCAAGGTGGATACGTGTTCGGGACGACTGAAGGCGTTTTCGTACGATGTCTTTTGCTTGATAAAACCAGGAGGAAACATTCTTTTTGAGTGTATTGTGAGATGTTGGCATAAAGACTAGGCCTTGAGGGTTCAACGCCTGGACGAAGGCATGGAATTCTGGCCATTCTACACATGAGAATGGAAGCCGTCGTACGATAACCAAGTTAAGAAGCGTTTCGTTAACAACCTCCTGTTTAACCGTACGCTGAAGGATCTCTTGGTCAAGGTTATCTTTATCGCCAAGCTGGAGGAGGAGCTTCGCGTATAATGAATCCACGGTGTCGGCTGCTATCGTACGAATAGCCGAAGTTGTTGTAGGGATTCGAATATTATGAGTTGAACTAAGATGATTTCTCATATTCGTTGTGTTCTGAGCAACGAACTGGCAATGCTTGCACCATATCTATTTTGCTTCAGGCTTCTCCTCCTTTTCTTCTACTGTTGGCGTACGACAGTGCGCATGGACAGGAGATGTCTTTCGTGATTTCTTTGTTGAAGGAACTGAAAGAGTAGACAAGGCTTCGCTTTCTTCGGCTAATAGAGACATTTTACTTGTTAATTTCTATCGTACAAAGCAAAATGAAGCAAAATTTGCAATGCCAAGCTTTTTTAAACCAATATTGGCAATAATTATAGGCGATATCGGTTGAACCGATATCGATTGGTTGCTGATTGGTTCGCATTTTATTGTTGCCAGCACTGCGCGACGTGGCCCGTTACGCGCACGGACACGGTAGCAGATTCGATGACGGAGCTTCGCCGAACGTCCACCCGTCCCTCCAAGTTGTAAATACCCACACCCAACTCCCCAATTGCAACCCTCAAATGGATCGCCACTCTTCCACTTCTCGCGCTCCCTCTCGCGAACCCTAGTCTCTCCCAGCGCGCAAAGACAAACCCTACGAACCTTCCCATCGCCTCTCCGCCCTACCCCCACACCGCGGAATTCGTCACCAACACCGCCCATCACAACCACACCCCCCCGTCGAAGCATCCACGCCTCGCCCTCGCACGCACACGCCTCGCCGCCCCCCAAATCGCGCGACCGCGGCCCAAAGAGCAATGAAGACACGCAAACCGACTTCTCGGCCCTCGACGTGCTGCGCAACACGGCCGCGCCCGCGACCGCCATCGACGCCTGCACGTCCGACGGCTTCGCGCTGAACAACCAGATGCGCGTGAGCGGGTGCGGGCTCCTGCTCGTGGGCGGTGAGGCCTTCAGGTGGCGGCCGTGGGTCGACGCGCAGCGGAAAGAGGGGCCGGTGGCGGACGGGGGGGGCGGGGACGATGCGATGACGGGGCGGTTGGTGAATGCGAGGGGCCAGTGGGAGGTTGGCGAGGGGGCTTGGGGGTTGTTGGAAGTGGTGTGGCCGAAGCCTGGTATGTTGCTAGTTCTTCCTCTGGCGTGGCACGTCTGATGGTACGGAGGGTCTGGCTAATACCTGGGTTGCAGATTTACTCATCATCGGGACGGGGCCGCACGTCACGCCCCTCGCGCCCGCTGTGCGCAAGTATCTAAATGGGTTGGGGATTCGGCTGGAGATTCAAGACACGCGGAATGCGGCGGCGCAGTTTAATCTGCTGGCTACGGAGCGGGGTGTGAATCAGGTGGCTGCGGCGCTGATACCTATTGGGTGGAGAGAGGGGAGGTAGGGTGCTGGGCAGACAGACAGTCAGTCCGGCATAGGTGATCTGGTAATGTCAGGTCAGGTCAAGTCGAAGACTTGCACTGGCCTCGCGCGTCTTGTATATCTCTGTAGCATACCGTAAATACGACCTTCCAACAACGTACGACACGAAGTTTCCAATTCGACGTGAGTGTCTTTCACATTTCACTACGTTTGTTATTCCTTTCACACACGTCCTCCAGCGCTGCTACCTAGGTACCTACCTCTCCACGCCCGTCGTGTTTGTCCAAAATCCCAAAATCACCCGCAATCACTTGTCCCCCAACACAACACAACACAACAAATAACCACCCCAATGCAGCAAAACACCCGCCACACTGCATC
The DNA here is from genome assembly GCA_009805535.1 of Laburnicola sp. JP-R-44. Lineage (NCBI taxonomy): Eukaryota > Fungi > Ascomycota > Dothideomycetes > Pleosporales > Didymosphaeriaceae > Laburnicola > Laburnicola sp. JP-R-44. Next base: position 639,939 of record SELF01000006.1, read on the forward strand.
CTCCTCACCCTATTTCATACCCCCTCGCCATCGCCATCGCCATCCCGCACCCCACCAATGCACCACCCACGCACACGCACCTGCCTCGCCCCACCCACCACGCTCCTCACCGCCACAAAATCCCGCCTCCGCACCATGTACAACGCCACCTCGGACCTAATACGCTGGCCTTTTGGCGCACCCACGCCCACGCACGACGAAGACGCCCCGCGCGATACTACACCGACGCCGCCTACACCGACGCCATCGAGTCATAAACGCCGGCCGAAGAAATCGGATAAGTTTGTGTTTGGGACGGGGACGGTGGGGGAAGCGAGTGTGATGGTGCCGTTGTTAGATGCGCGTATGTATGTGCAGGGGGAGATGGTGGGGGTGGCTGGGGCTGGGGGGTATGGGGGTGTGAGTGTGATGCAGAGGCAGATGGGGAGGAAGAGGGCGAGGGCGAGTTGGGGGCTTCTGGATACTACGGGCTCGGATACCGGGATCGATGTCGATGTCAGCATGCTTGATCCTGAGGCTGCGGTTTTGGATACGGGGAGTGCGTCGCGTCGGACGCTGGTGCCGGATATACGCGCTGAGACTGAGACTAGGGATGAGAGAGATGGGAGAGAGGGCGGCGGTGGGACGCATCAAACCACCACCACCACCACCACGGAACTTTCTACCCCCGAGATACAAGCGGCAGATATCCTCCGCGGGATACAACCTCAACTGGACAAGTTGCGCGGCACGACTGCGGCGTCGATGCCGCCGCCTAGCACGCGGTTGAGAACGAAGTCGCAGCGGCAGCTTGTGAGGGAGCGGTTGCTGCCTGTTGGGGATGCGGTGATGGAGTATGTGAGGGGGATGGAGGTTGGGGAGGGGGAGGGGGAGGGAGGGAGGACACCGCGACAGAGGGGGGCGAGAGGAGATGGGGTTGTGGTGAGTTTGCGTCTCCTTTGTTGCTCTGGTCAAGATTTTTTTCTTTCTTATTTCCACGAGTCTTCTCTTTCTTTATTCTTTCAAGCTTCGTTGCGATTCGGGCATTAAAATTTCGTTCAGGCACAGGGCGTCGACAGAAACGCGCGCCAACGGAGATCCATCTACCCACTACAGGGCCACGCAAAAATACTAACAACCAAAAGGCACCACATAGCCCAGCACCACTGGCCCTCTTGCCCCCGTTCCGCCGCCCAACAGTGCCAGCAACAACGCCGACGCTGGCGCTACACCCCTCCCCCACGCACATCCACATCCACGAAACATACTACAACACCGCTTTTCTCCGCAGGTTGCAAAATGCGCCAATCAACGCGCCACCAGCATCGCAAGAGAGAGCGGTCAAGACGTCGGCAGTACGGATAAGGATAGGGATATGGATAGGAATGCAGGACCAGCGCAGGCGGAGAGGAGCAAGTAGATTTTCATTATTATTTTCGCTGGCAAGCAAGAATGGTGCTTGGGGATATGGCTAACAAGTCCAAGCACAAGCCTCAACTTCCGCAGGGGAAACTCACACCAACGCGCACGCGAATGTGAACGCGGACGCCAACCGCCCCCCTGGAGCTGCACTCGATCCTTCTACCACTACCACCGATACCACTACCAGCACCACCAACAAAAATCGCCGATAACGCCTAACCTACCCACGCCCACCGCCCTCCACCCCAACTCATCCACGCTCTTCCATCCTACAACGCACCACTCTTCCAAAATACCCCAGGGGTAGTATCCGCAACGCACAAGACCACACCACACCACACCACACACCACAGCCCACCGCATCGCAAAAATAAAAGACGCAAACCTAACCCAAACCCAAAGCCAAATAGCTGATCTGATGCGATATGGATGTTTTTGTTTTTTTCTTCCCTTCTGCTCCGACGGCGCAGCGCAGTAGCATAGCATAGCATGAAATGAAATGAAATGAAATGGCTTGGAGCAAAAAAACCTTGGAAGCAGCGGATGCACATGCACGCACACGCACACGCACACGCACAGACGCTTTCTAAGACTACTTGTCGACTTGATATGCGTCTTCCAACGTGTGTAGGATAGGATAGGATAGGACAGATAAAAGACGTGAAAGACGAGATTAGCTATACAAAACACTATCCACATACATACACAGTCCAAACAGCCACATACTTGAGCTAGTAACGTACCCCTTAGTTGTGCTATAACGTCTCATACACAATCCGTAAAAAGTCAAGTGAAACGACTAAACAGATAACGAAGAAATAAAAACAGACAAATAAAACATCAAAAGCATTCATAGCTTGCCCTTATACAGAGCATCGAATTAGACACGAGCATCCCCACACACCACACAACGAATTCATCACGAAATCATCATTTTCAAAATTATCCATTCCCATCTAACAAGCTAACAAGCTAGCATCCAAGTACCACACCGGACCGTACCCTCCCTTCTGCAAACCACCCCACACCCCACACTCTCCCCCCCCCCCCCCCCACCCCCCGTCTCCCTCTATCCATCTACGACACCATCCCAGCCAAGCCACTAATTTGGCCGAAATGCCTCTGTAGCCCACCTCAACATCACACTTTCCATCTCCCCAAACCATGAACCCAAAACATCGAAATATGCATACCCATAGCGGAGAGACTCTGTAACCGTAAAAGAAAGGGGCAAGACACAGAGAGGGAAAGGGGGAAAATTAGACCCAGGGAAATGACTGAGAAGGGAAAAGAAAGTCACAAATCTAAAACGCCATCGAGTCCCATGCAAGCTTTCCGAGTGGTTCGGTGTGTGTGCGTCTACCAGTCCTTTGCGATAGCTGGTTGTCAAGCTGGAACCGACTCTCGCAGGCCGCTAAGTTCCGGCGCCTTCTTCTGCCTTCGGCCCAGTAGAGTCGAGTTGTCTAGGCTGAGCTCGAAAGCGCCCTTGTTCCTAACCTGGCGCCTTGCGGCGGCGGCCACGGCGGGCGAGTGCTGGCCATAGCCACGTTCTTGCCGAGGTGCGGCGGTCTGCCGTGCCTGGGCTGCGGCCGAGAGGGACGTGCTTCGCATCTTTTGCTCCATCGACGACACATCCGACGCTTGTGACTTGGGAAGCTTAGCAGGCGGGTGTTGTGCTGAAGTATCGTATTGTACTGAAGTATCGTATTGTACGGCGTCAGCCGCGTATTCATCGTCGTCCTCGTCCTCTTCGAGTGCGTTCAGCGAATTGATGGCGTTTGCGCCCCGGTAACCTTGCTTGAACTGCTTTTTCCTCTTGCCCTCCTCTTCTTGCCTGTGCACTGCATAGCCCACGTCAAACACTTCTCGTAGGTTGATGGCACCGGGTGATCGGAAGTCTATGCGCTTTGCTCCCGGTGACTCTCTAGGTAGGCAAAGTTCTGCTGCAGGGGCTGTGCGCTTGTTCCCTGCTCGAACATTTCTTGCTTCTGCCTGAGAGCAGGCGTCGCAAGCGGGGGTGCATCGTGGGCAGCGTATGTGAGCTCGTCAGCTTCCCGAATCCAGGGGTGGTTCAGGAACTCCTTGATGTCGTACCGCTTCTCAGGATCAACAGTCAACAAATGAGAGACCAAGTCCTGGGCTGGCTTCGAAATATCGTCCCACCATGGCGAGAGGAATGTATACTGGCCTCGTGCGACCTTCTCGGTAAGGGCCTGGATGGACTCGTCATAGAAAGGAGGGAAACCGCAAAGCAGGGTGTACAGGACACATCCGAGTGCCCACATGTCCACGCTCTTGGAGTATCGCTCGTCCTTCACGATCTCAGGGGCTGTGTAACCGACCGTGCCGCATGGCGTCATAGTCTGACTGTCCCAAATGACTTTGGAGAGACCAAAGTCGGCAATCTTAATCATACCAATACCTCCGGCACCCACTCCCTTGATGTACTCGCCCTCGTCCTGCTTGTCTTCATCATCAGGAGCACGGGGCTTCGGGTTGCGAGTTGGGATAAAGGGCGTCGGGTAGAACAAGAGGTTCTCTGGCTTGATGTCACTGGACCATGACGTCAGTGGACATTCCGCGGGTGAGTTGACATGAAACATACCGATGCACAACGCCTGCCTCTTCGTGCAGATACTCCAACGCCTTGGCCACCTGGACGATGACGTGACGCGAAAGATGTTCGCTAAAGTACGTCAGACGGACGATCTGGTGGAACAGCTCGCCGCCAGGACACAGTTCGAGCACAAGATAGTAGTACTGCCGGGACTCGGAGAACTCGATGAGCTTGACAATGTTGGGATGGTCCAGCTGGCGCATGATCTGTACCTCCTTGAGGATGTTCGCTCTCTGTATACATTACGTCAGCGTCTGCCTATCAAACACCTAGCGTTGCGGCTGGGGAGAGGCTGATGCTGCCGGGGCCGCGCATAGGCTCTGTGGATTCGCACTTCGACTGTCTTCGGTGCTTTCTTGAAGTCCGGATGCATATGCTTATCGTCCTACATCGAAACCACGTGTTGGTAACTGCCACTCACACCACCGGAAACTTTCGTGATGCGTGGGAAAGGGATGAAGACACAAGGAAAGGGGCATGTAGGGCAGTTCCGCCGGGGCATACTGACCTGGCTCGAGTTCATCTCGAATTTGCGCACGACCTTGATGGCCACCTCATCCGCATATTGGCCGCTGTTGTCGCGCGCTCGGTACACGTTGCTGAAGGCGCCATCGCCCATCTTCTCTAGCAGCGTCCATCGCTCGAGGCCGGGGTACCTGGGGAGCTTGCCCTTGGCTTCGCGCTCCTCTGCCACGATGCGCTCCAGCACGGAGGGGTCAATGTCTCGATTCTTTGCACCGGCTGCCGCGGCTGCCTGTTGCTTGTGCTTGTCACCTGCTGCGCGTGCGGCTACGTCTCCGGCCTGGGCAGCGATGTTGCGGTTCTCGACGGCGCCAACCGAGTAGTCACCGTGGGGAGCGACCTGGTGCTGCTTCTGGGCCTGGTGCATGACGGGCTCGCTGATGCCGGCATGGTGAGGCTCGGGGTGGTTCTGATGCCGCTGGGGCTGGTGCTGTGCGTGGACGTTGGACACATCGGTCGTCGGTTCAGCGTGCGGGGCATTTGCGCGTGCCTGCTTGCCGTGGCGCAGGAAGTTCTTGAAGTTCTGTATCGCAGCCATGTTTAGTGGAGTGTCTGAGCAGGGAGAGAATTTTCAGTTGGGCGGGCGGGGTAGGCGTTCAAAGAAGCGCCGGTGAAGGGCAGGTGCGACGGAGACGTCAATGGAAGGTCCGGGCAGGCAGGCGGCTGGTAATTCGATGGATCGGAGAGCGCAGAAGTCGGCTTGGGGCTGAACGGAAGGCTATCTGCAGGCGTTTGGGGTGCTGGATTGCCAGAACAAGGTGGTGTTGGGCGATCGAACGTCATTGGGGGCCGTGCGCAAATGACGCTGCTTCCGACATCATACCTTCTGCTGGCTGGCCGCTGGCTGCCCTTCGGACAACCCCCATCGTGAATCCGCTACGCTATGGGCCCGGCCTGCGCTGCAATGTGGCCTTGCAAGGAAATGTGTGGGCGACCCACAGGACTCACCTCGATTACAGCCATCTTGCCGCCCCGTTGTCTGTTGTCGCGCTGACGGTGGAAGAGCATGTGCCCTGCGTGTTACGTCGACGGTGATGCTGCCCCCTCTCAAGGTGCGCCGAACGAGGCACGAGATGACGCTGCCGTCGCTGGATGCTTGAATAACGGTTCTGATGGCTGCTAGCGGGCTGCGTGGAGGGTGGATGATGCTACGATGACTCCAAAGGCAAGGTGTTGATCGCGATGCGGTCGTCTATGTGTTGCGCAGAGGGGCAGCAAAAGCATAGCAGGACGAGCCAACAACAAGCAGTCAAGCAGGGGTCTGGCTCGGAGATAGGTCTCTATGTATGTGTCTTCGCGGCATCAGTCGACAACGCCAGCCAGCACGCCAACAGCTCGCACGCCCGCTGCGTGGCCCCGCGGCGGCTGCCCGGGCTTGACTTCCAAGATTTTCTATCGTGAAAAGCCTCAAGCACAGATGCTAGTGGTTGCTGAAGGCACGCTAGGCTCTCGCGGTGAGCCCACAACCGGAACTCGGCGCCGTGGTTGCAGTGTGCTGCTGTGCCATGGGAATGCGCCGCGCCGCCGACGTTGAAGCAGAGCATTATCATTCACTTCACGTCTCTAAATGGATGCACCACTCGCTGCTCTCACTCCGGCCATCCGACGGCGCGAATGGTTTCTGCAGGGTCTTTGCTATGACATCACCCGAGGGTGGGGCCAGGACGTCGCCTATCGCCGCCGCACCGGAAACATATTCTGACGTTTTCGGTCGAAGAGGCACGCTAGCGCCCACCATTGGAGACCTCGGGAGAGCCTCCGTCACGTGGAGATACGAGCTCCAGGGCTCCAGTCGTGACCGCCTCATGAAAAGAGGAACGGGCAGGTGGGGCGCCATTGAGGTCGTCACGAGGCAAAAGCGTTTGGCGCTGCGATAGCATTCCACTCAAGTGCTTCCATGGATCCTCTTCTCACACGTCATCGGACTCGTGTGGAATATCTGCCTGCTTCTCAAACCTCGTCCACACGGTGGAGAAACCAGCGTCTTCAAATGCTACCACGTTCCCAGGGTCCTGCGATACAACGTCGCCCTTCCCACACACGACAGAAGACCTCTCAGTCGATGGTTCTATGACGATCCGAACTCGCTATCTCGGTACTGTAGCTCTCTCGTGAAAGTAGGCAAGAGCTTCGGAAGCAAAAGCATCGGCCTGTGATGTAGTCCTACGACATGGCCATGGCCCATAGGCACAGAACCACCAGATGCAATGGGTACCCAGAGTTAATTTCCTCGGGTTTTCAGCACAAGCTTGGATACTAATACCAAGTGAGTCGCCCAGAACACGACTGAAGAAAAAGTTATTCGACATGCAGGACCCGAGTATGCTATGCAGCGGCTGGGAGCTAAGAGCACAGGTTGGTCTGGTGAGAGTAGCGCACTCACCCCAGCGCGCATAACCTACACTCGTTCTATTTGCTACGAGTAGACAGGCTTCTGTATACGTACGCAATACCTCAGCTTCGTCTTAGAGATGGCAGGGGAGCAGTTGTTCGCAATAAGTTCTCGGCAGTTTTGTTCCAGCTTGCACCATCCTGCACGACAATCCTAAACCAGTACCCCAACATCTCCTACCTTCGGCCTATCGTATGGCGAACTTGGACCTGCAGTCCGGTTCAGGCTCCACAAACATGGCCCGCTCTACAATCCACAGCCTATACCGGGCCAAGCGTATGTATTCACCGAGTTCAACCCGCCAGTCACTCAGCATCAGTTGAAGGTCAATCAAGTGCCGTTCTATGATACCTGCGTTGGTCCTTGAGAAGTGGGTGAGCCACCCCAAATTTTACAACTCGGAACAAAGCCTCCGTCCCACATCCGACCCGTTGCCAGGCGTTTGGGTATCTCCAGCCACCATCCCCTCCAACGGCAAATATTCGGTACTCCACATTTCAACTCGTACCCGCAACTGGAAGGTGCTTTCCCCAGGTTCTCCACACTTGGCAGCTTGGCGACCGTCGTTACTCGATACCGTCAACATCAAGCCTTTTTTTTCATACCATTGTGACTTCCAAGAAAACCGCCGCCGATTGTGGGACGATGTGATGACGAACTACCGGTAATTCAACGGCGACCCGTTGGGGGTATGCAAAATCATTGCCGAGGTGGATTGGGGTATAAAATGCAGCGACATCATCAAACTTGAGAATGCGTGTGCATCGCGGATCTTCAATTGTCCACGATGGCCCTGGAAAATCTTTCAAGATGGCGACAAGGGGCTTTGCTCTCGCTACTGTTCACAGCGACCGTAGTCCCTTTCATTTCAGCCCGCCCTGAGCCCATCTCGAAAGTCTCGTCCCATGCTCTACTTGCACGGTCCACGAATGCAACGCTCCCGTACCGCGATGCATCCTTATGCATTGACGATCGTGTCGAGGACCTCCTCCAGCGGATGACCCTCGAGGAAAAGGCCGGCCAGCTCTTCCACACCCAAATGCAAATGGGCCCCAATGGCACTCTGGACCCTGGAAACGTCAGCCAGCGGCGCAACAGTTCCGACAACATGATCGGGGAGAAGTATATGACGCACTTTAACCTCGTGGGCGATGTACAAAACGTGAGTACCAATGCTCAATGGTACAACCGCATCCAGGAACGTGCACTGCAGACCAGACTAGGCATACCAATCACGCTGTCCTCGGACCCCAGGCATGCATTCACGGAGAACATTGGGACGGGTTTTTGCGGCCAACCAATTCTCTCAGTGGCCGGAGAGCTTGGGGCTCGCTGCCTTGCGGGACGCAAAGCTGGTGCAGAAATTCGCTGAGATTGCGCGCGAGGAGTACCTGGCGATTGGTATTCGGTCGGCATTGCACCCTCAAATTGATCTATCAACCGAACCACGATGGGCTAGAATTGCAAATACGATGGGTGAGGATGCAAATCTCACCTCTGAGCTTGTTGTTGCATACCTCAAGGGCTTCCAGGGTGAAGAGCTAGGTCATCATTCCGTGACAACGGTCACGAAGCATTTCCCAGGTGCTGGGCCCATGGAGAATGGTGAGGATAGCCACTTTACATACGGCAAGAACCAGACGTATCCAGGGGACAATTTCGACTATCATCTGATTCCGTTCAAGGCTGCCATCGCGGCTGGTGCCAGGCAGATGATGCCGTACTATTCGCGACCTATCGGTACCGCGTATGCTGAAGTCGGTTTCTCGTTCAACAAAGGCATCATCACCGATCTCCTGCGGAACGAGCTCGGATTCAAAGGCATCGTCTGTAGCGACTGGGGCCTTATAACCGACACTGTGATCGCAGGGCAAGAGATGCCCGCTCGCGCCTGGGGCGTCGAATACCTGAGCGAGCTCGAACGCGCAGCCATGATCCTCGATGCCGGCGTCGACCAATTCGGAGGCGAGCAGCGCCCCGAACTCATCGTCGAACTCGTCAACACCGGTGTCGTCCCCGAAGCGCGCCTCGACATCTCCGTGCGCCGCCTCCTCCGCGAAAAATTTCCAACTCGGCCTCTTCGAAAACCCCTTCGTCGATGTCGATGCTGCGCTGCAGATAGTCGGCAACTCCTACTTCCGCCGTATTGGGTTCGAAACGCAGCGCAGATCGTATACCCTCCTCACCAACAATGACAACACGCTTCCCCTCAAGGCTGCCCCCAACACCCAAGTACTACGTGGAAGGCATCGACACTTCCCACCTCAAAGCCCGCAATCTCACCCTCGTCGCCACCCCCGAAGAAGCCGACCTCGCCCTCGTCCGCCTCCAAGCCCCCTACGAGCCACGCCCCGGCGGCTTCGAAAGAAACTACCACGCCGGCTCCCTCGAATACAACGCCACGGAGAAAGCACGCCAAGCCGCGATCTACAGCGCCGTGCCCACCATTGTCGACATTTATCTCGACCGACCGGCGGCGGTTCCTGAGATTGCTGAGTCGGCGAAGGCGCTGTTGGCGAACTTTGGAGCGAGCCCCGAGGCGTTTTTGGATGTGGGTGTTTGGGGTGGATGGGGCGGGGCCTGAGGGCAAGTTGCCGTTTGATTTGCCGAGGAGTATGGAGGCTGTGGAGGCGAGTATGGAGGATGTGCCGTTTGATACTGTGGATCCGGTGTTTAGGTTTGGGCACGGGTTGAGGTATGCGGAGAGGTATTGAGGGGGTGTGTAGTGGTCTTTGTAGTAATTAATTTATGGGCAATCATGAGTTGAGGAGAGATTGGTTTCTCTTATGTGTCTTTTTATGCGCTGTTTATGAGGCTGCTACTTCCGACGTTCGACGACCCAAATTCCTAATATATGCCTGCCTAACCGACTGATTTCCTAACTTCCCACATACACGCCCACAAGCCTGCTTAAGATCCTCACCCAAACCACACCAACACACAGCGCCATCCCATCCCATCCCATCCCATCTTTACCCTTCGACATGCGGCCCCACCCCCGGCATATAAAACGGCGCCACGCCACCCTCCCCCCCGCACAACGCCCCACCCCTCACCCTCACAAGCTGCGGTTCTCCTAGGCCGCGGTATACCATCCACTCGCCGTCTCGGTCGCCCGCCTGCGCCCCATTGTCTCCCTCCTGCATCCCTCCATCCTCCACCATCTCTGACCTCCCATCCATCTCCAACCCCCCATCCTTCGCCCCCTCCCCCTCCCCCTCCCCCCTCCTCACAAGCCCAATCCTCACCCTCAATGCTGCCCCAGCTAAGACGCGCGCTTGGTTGATGCCGAATTCGCTTGCTACTCTTTCCAAGGAGATGAGGACGAAGGATTGCGTTTGGGGGGTTGCGGTGGGAGTTGCAGCGGCGATGAAGAGGGCCCAGAGGGTAGAGTAGCCACCGCTTATGCGGAGGATGGGGAGTTTGTCTTTGGCTGTGGGGGTAGGGGTTGGGGAGGTTGGTTTTTTGGCGGTGGGAGATGGGAGGAAGTTTGAGATGAAGAGTTTGGGGTGTGGGGGGGTGGTAGAATGGGAGAGGGAAGCCTGAGGCGATGGAGGACATTGTCTTGCGTCTTTCGTCCGAGACGATGGCGCCTTCGGTGTATCATGCAGGTACTGCGGGATACTAGCTAGAATATCTGCTTGCAATCGATACAGCGTCGCCGTCGACGCTTCCAGGAGACGCGTATACCGCTTCCCCATGAAGACGGGCGGCGAGCGTGCGAACCCGGCGATCAGCGCGTTGCGCAGGATGTCGTGGAGGTAGATCCTGTTGAAGCGGACCCAGTTCCAGGTCTGCGCGGCGGCCAGATGGGGGTACACGTGGTACTTCGTCCCGAACACGCCGGGGGTGCCCTGGTCGCAGCGTTCTTCGACATACGACCAGTCTGGGGATGCGGAGTCGAAGATTGCCGTTGCCATTGTGTCGATTTCGAGGGCGCGGGCGACGATGGTGGGGAGGCAGGTGATGTTGCGATTGAAGATGTGGGCGCGGAACTCGATGGCTGCGATGTGGAGGTGGAAGAATTGGACGCCGGGGTCGGTCGGGTCTTCCCATTTTGCGACTTCGCGGTTGAGCTCGTGGACGAAGGTGGGCAGCCCGATGCCCATACCCATGCACTTCATGGCGAGCAGGCTGACGGTTTGCACGTACATTCTGCGGCCGGCGGGGTGGCGAACTGCGCGAGGCCGCGCATGCGGAGGAGCGAGGCGGACCCGCCGACGTGGTTGGTCCAGCCCATGAGGGACTTGTCGTTGTGGGTGGCTTCGAAGACGCTGAGGAGCATGGTCGCGAGGAGGGTGTTGTCGGAGCGGGCTGAGGAGGGGTTGGTGAGCGCTTTGTTGGTCAGGGAGAGGGCGCTGAGGTACCACTTTGTGGCCTCGCGTTCTAAACTACTGTTCATGAAGAGGTTCGCGACGCCGGCGAGGCCGAGAGCAGTCATGGCTGTAGCGATGAGGGGGTGGAATCCATAAGTAGTGAGATGTCGATTTGTATGCGTCGGATGAGAGGGGCGGTTGGTCTACCCCTGTGGTGTAATGCATCATGAAGAATGCGATACCCTGGTCGATCAGCGGGCAGAGCAACGGCATACCGATTGCGTCCTGCATGAGGACGACTGTACGACGTGCTCTGTCCGCTTTCTCACGTTTCTCTCGTTCATCGCGAGCGATTAGAGCTTTGGCTTTTGCTTTTTGGGCTTTGATTTGGACGGTGGCGGTTTCGTTTTGGAAGATGCGGTCGAGGGGGTCGGCGTAGCCGGGACATGGGAAGTCTTTTTCTGCGCATTTGAGGCAGCCTTCGGGTCTCTCGTCGCACTGTATGTGGCTTATTAGTAAGAGGGAGTACGCGGCCTGTGGGTACGGGGTTTTGCGAATGCAGTGTGTGGTTACTGGTATGGCGTGCGGCCCGTAGCTCTCGCCCTGGTGACCAGATCAAGCAATAAGTGCCACAGTAGTAATCGATGCCCTGTGCGGACTACTCGGGGGAAATTCCACCACACGCATTGGGAAGAGATTGTATGCAGAGAGCGAATCGTGCGCCACGTACCTTTATTTTCCGTTGCCGACATTTCAGACATCCTGTCGAAGGCCTGCCTCTCGATATACCATACTGGATATAGTCTGGTTGCCTAGCCGTTTTGTCTCCAGGTTTATCCTAATCTACGGCTCCTGACTGTAGTCACTCCAGGGCTGTACAGTGTAAACCAAAGCGACGCTTCGCGTGATACTCCCTACACACCACACACAACGCACCAGTACACCTTACAAGCGCAACAAACGTACAAAAGCCGTTGCATGGGGAGGGAAGCTTCAGTGAGCATCACATTGTGGCTTTAGAGGTGGACCATAAGCACTTGAAGAGTGATGGGGTGGCTTAGAAAGCTGACGTCTTTAGTGTGGGATCCGCAGATACCACACTGCAGCATTGTCCCTGTGTATGCGCTTTGCCTTTTTCGGTATGCTGTGCGTGATTGGCTAAATCGCCTACACCATTGAAACTTTGTATCGTACGTAGCTCACAAGAGCACATCGCCAACACGCTACAATTCCCTACACCTCAAACAAGCACACTCAAACCCCCAATTCCGTTGTAGAATCTTTGTCCTGTTCCCAGCCGACATGCTCCTCTCCTCACCACTCAAATACGAGATACACAACTCGTCCCCACTCTCAATAGCCGTCGCAGCTCGGAAATGCCACTCCCTACCCACTCTCTTCTTGTCGATGTTGGGTGCGCATGAGTGATTGAAATACGAGGCTGCAGGCCAGCATCCGTATCCGAAGAACTCGGAGCCGCCGTCCTCGAGGGAGCGAATACCGAAGGAGTTGTGAGAATCGCGTGTTGAGAGGAGAAACAGTGTTTCCGGTGTGACATGCTGGAGTAGGGGTAAGGGGAGGATAGCGAGCATGTGGATGTATGTTCGCGTGAAGGCGCGCAGGTCGTCCGAGTTGTGGTATGGCGTGTCGTCTGCCGCGAGCGCAAGCATTCTCTCCCAGTCCCGTGCGTTGTTGTATTTCCAGAGGATGCCACTGACGCAGAAGGTCATGATATCCGGGGAGATGGTCTGCATTAGCGCCCTATGCAGTGCCTTGTGATGCTGCTTGGTGGCCTTGACGCCTCCGTCCGCTTTAACGGCGCCGTTCGTCGTAGTAGTTGAGGTATCTTGAGCGCCCTCGCGAGCAATCCGTATCAGCGCCGCCTGCTCCATTGTCGCCTCCCACGCTATTCTGATTTCCTTGGGCTTCGGCCGCGGTAATCCAACATCCACCATCTCCGCATCCTCCTTGCTCCTCCCTCGGACCAGCTTCTCCACCGCCACCCAAGCCTCTACACCTACATGTCCACTCCTTTCCCGCCATCCGAGCTGGCACGCCTCAGAACAGAACGAAAATCCAACGGCCGCATCCCGTATCTTCAAATCGCGCCCATGTTCGTATGCAAAACATTCCCCGCAGACTTCACGACGGTACTGACGAAGTAATACGCCAATAACGAGGTCGTCTGAGCGCCAGACGAGTGTGCCGGCGGGTATGTCCTGCAACGCGAAGACCGCGCGGCCAGAATGCGGCGTATCGCGAACTTCGAGTAATTCCGACGAAGGCGCTCCATACGGAGGGTCCACGGGCGGAACCTCAATCGACCCCATAACTCAACGACAGCCACACAATAAACGGATCCCCTCAAAAAACAGGCGACAATATCGTTCCACCGGCGATTAGACTCTACAATGCGAATAGAATCCAATTCACCAAGATAAACTCCGGACAAGCGCGGTTTCAATTCCGTATATCCCCAACACTCATCGACGAGGTAAAAGATCGAATAAAAAGTAGCATGGCGGCCGCTGGGTAGATTATATGAGGAATTTTGGACGCAGGGTGATGTGGGGAAGGGCGAGGGCGCAGTGTGCGAAATATGTGTCTAGACCCGCGGAACGCCGCTATGGAGATAAGATGGCGCCACCGCGGAGGTAACGATAAGCCTCTCATCAGAAAGGAATGCCACGATCGTCCACTCAAAGGTACGTCCTGCCGCACGTGAGAATTGTATAGTGCTTGATGGATAGTGGTTAATGGGTCGGTCTAGTTCGTTCGTATCCATGGTTGAATGGACTCGGCGGACTTTCTCGAGCTGCTGCTTAGATTCGAGTAAATAGCGGTGTACTAATGCCAATCGCACTGCAGATGCTGCCATGCCAGCGACATTAAAAGCCACAGGCCACTACCATGGACTCGTCCGTATGAGACCCAGTACTGTACCTCTTTCGCGACCCACTTAATAAGACTAAGTGTCCATAACTACGTCCCAAAGCGGTTAGTACCCAAAAAGAAGCTCTCCACGATCACGTGGTAAGCCATATCGCAGTCCATACCCTAAGGAACCATGCACAAACCCTCCCCCAACTCCCCTAACAAACCCCAAAGTCCCTACAAATCTCCCTCCCCACCGCCTTCAGCCCCTCAACAACCCACAACTGCGCATTACTAAAAACCAGCACACCCCCAGGTATAAACGCAAAATTATTCGACTCCACCCCATTCCACACCTTGCCCAACAAGCTCCCCTCCGGACTCCACACGTGCACCCCATCCCCACACCCCGCCCACACATTCCCCTCCGTATCCGTGTGAATCCCATCTGGGAACCCGTTATCGACGTATGCAAAGGTCCTGCGATTCGCCAGCGCTTTTTCGTCCACGACGTCGAACGCATAAATAGTCGCTGGGCGGGATGCATTGACGGAGAACCCGACGGCCCCGGTGTCCGTGACGTACAGCGTTTTGAGATCGGGTGAGAATTCCAGCCCATTGGATTGTTCGAAGCCGTCTGCGACGACTACGATTTCGCCCGTCGAAGGGTTAAATCGGTATACCTGCTGCGGGATGCTGGGTGCAGGCCGGAAGTCCTGAAAATACCCGTACGCTGCGTCTGTGAACCAGAGGTCGCCCGTGGTAGGGTGTTGGCGGATGTCGTTGACGGAGCTGAAGTTGCGGCCTAGGAAGTTGTTGAGGATGACTTCGGACTGGTTGGTGACGGGGTCGACGCTGACGAGGCCGGAATGGTGCTCGAAGTCGCCTTCGTCGCAGATGAGGAGGCGTGGTGGTGTGGTGCCGTTGCTTTGGGGGGTGCCGGGTGGGTACCAGTTTGTGCCGCCGTTGGCTTCGTGGACGTTTGGGAAGCGTGTTGAGGAGAAGGCGTAGTTGTTGCCGAGGTCGATGACGGTGATGTTGATGGGGTTGTCGAGGCTTTGGAAGTTACTGGTTACGTAGAGGCTGTTGGTTTCTCGGTTGTAGGTGCCCATCTCGTGGAAGGCTTCCCAGTCCAGATTGTATAAGCGGCGCGCTGTGGCATTTTCGCCCAGGATGTTGTTGCGAAAAGTATCATCGTAGGAGAGA
Organism: Laburnicola sp. JP-R-44; assembly: GCA_009805535.1. NCBI lineage: Eukaryota > Fungi > Ascomycota > Dothideomycetes > Pleosporales > Didymosphaeriaceae > Laburnicola > Laburnicola sp. JP-R-44. The sequence continues at coordinate 655,267 of SELF01000006.1, forward strand.
AGAGCTATGGTGGAGGGATCTGATAGATTTGTTGTGACTAGGTTGGTGAAGTATGCGGGATTTGTAGCTGCCGCGAGGAGATCAACTGGTATTATGCTCGACATGGTGGTAAGCGTCGTGGTTATTACTTTCCAGACAATTGGCAATTCCTTCAACGATAGATGAGCGCCGGCATGTACACTGCCCAGGATGGGTCCTTCCATCCCGTTATTGTACCTGATCGCTCCGTCGGCAGAACGTGGCCAAACGTCATGCCCCTTAAGCTTGTGCGTCCTAGCTTCGGAATATTTTCATCAGAGGTGCAGCCGCCGGGAGGTCCTTCCCTGTCCCGAAGTATTGCCTCAGGTGGTGTATATTGCCGCTTGCGAGATGGAAACCTTGGAATTTGAGGCAGGGATGGGGGCCGGGGTACAAGAAAACGCCGACGCCGTTCCGAGTACTACTACAGATCTGCATCCCGAGCTGCTATAAGAAGAATGGTGTTCCGATCAATAGCGGCCGTTGCGGCGATACCTAGAGCCGAGGCTAAGAGCATTGTTTAGGTAGACAATCCATGTCGCATAATCAAAATTTGCAAAAGAGCGATGCATTATCATTATCTGCAACCAGCGCCAGATATCTACCTTAGGGCGACTGTTCAGGAAGAGAAACATCGCAGACCTTTCGGTACACGGCACAACGCTGCAAGGGAAAGCTGTGGGTGTGCTGAAAACGCATTGAAAAAAAGGTAAAGCAGCGAAGGTCAACTGTTCATGGTATCATATACTCTCCAAACTCCCAAGCCCAAAGGATTATATCATTACCCTTCCCACCATATCCTCCCAGCGACACTCCTCTTCTCCGCCCTCTTCACCGCGCTCTTACTCGCCCCAATCATGCCCATCATCGCCGCCCGTCCCCCATTCGCCCTAATCGTCGCACCCACAGTCTCCAAAGCGACAAAATGCTGCATCGGCCCTAGACTCGGATTCCAGCTCCCCTGCACATTTTCCGCCATGCCACGCATGAATACAGCAACCGAGCCTTTCAGCTCAGGCAGTACAACGGCAGTTGATCCCAGGAAGCGCGCCAGGATTCCCTTGAAGCTGACTTGATCCGTATTACACGAATTGGACCCTTCGCAGAGGGATTCGAATAACCTCCCATCTCGTACGAAGTTACGCTGCGCAGCGGCAAGCAGGCCCTTCGTGCGATCGATCCATTTGGCAGAACGGGAGTGAGACGCCATCACCGCCGCACCGTACAGGAACACTCCCGCATTATAACTCCACTTGTCAGGATTGACCGCCACACAGCCCTTCCCATCATCCGTACCATCGAAAACATTGAAGTTTCTATCAATGAGCTTCGTCCTAACCACCCAATCATAGCTCTTCTCCGCCCAAGCCAGCGCATCTGCGTCGCCCGTGAGACTTCCGAGACGGGCAGCGAGCTGGAAGAAGAGACCGTTTGCGATGCTGGATTTGTAGTCGTATCCGCGGTCTCCGACGTTGATTTTGAACTTCATGCCACCTCCGCAGCGGGTCGTGTCCCATCTTGCTTTCTGCGCGTTGAAGACGTTCTGCGCCATGGAGAGGAAGGTGGGTGCGCCTGCGGGGACGGGGACGTTGTTCTCTGCGGCTGTGAGGGCAGAGAGGGCCCACCATGCTTGGTCGTCGTTGCCCATGGCGTCGGGCATCATGAAGTCGTTTGCGCCCGTAGCTTGGTTGAATAGGGTGTTCTTGGAGAGGTCTTCATATTGTTTGTCCCCTGTGACGAAACCGTAAGTGAAGAGAGCGTTGTTGACTATGCCAGACTGCCACCAGTAGTATGGTTGTGGGACGAGGCCGACGCTGGGGTTCGGGAAAGTGGTTTTGAGTGTTTGAGCGATTTGTGCGGCGGTTGTGATGAGGGATTCGATGGACGGAGGGGTTTGGGCGGAGACGAGGGGCAGCGCAGCTGTTGCTGCTATGATGCTTGCTGAGTAGCGCATTTTGTGTAGGATCAATTCCAAAAGAGTGATTAAGTCGTACTGAATGAATGTAATGTCAAAGGATGACGACAATGAATGACTGGACGGAGCTCTACGAGTCCATAAAAAACGAATAGAATTAGAGAATACTAGGATTCCAGAGACGGCGCGGAGAAAAGCGACCGATGAAGAAAAAGAAGAACGAGAAGAAGGCAGATACTTATCGAGCAGCCATATTTTTCAGGCCCAGTGTAGCTCATCCTGCGCCCACTCATCCTGAGCTGTGGGACGTCTGCATAAGGACCATGTCTCCACTTCTGTTCCAAAACCCTAGGCGAACTACAGTTCTTGAATGCGATTCTCATTTCCCGGATACAAGTCAATGGTGGATAAGTGGGCCGCGTACTCACCTATCAGGGACAGACATTGTGCTCGCCACCAAGATCCTGCAAGCTCTGAGACGTCGAAAACACCCCGATTGGTTGGGTACGAAAAAGTGGCTGTTGTTTGTGGGGAGGTCGAGGTGCGATTGGGCGAGAGTGTAAGCTCTGGGCGTGTTTGATGCAGAATTAGCCGAAATAAGACGGGATCAACTGTGCTAAGCCTGGATGCATCCTTTATGCGTCGCCAACAAACAGGTGGAAATGCATCAAATTGCCCCGCGAAGTGCATTCCCTCGTATTAAACATACTTCTGGATAAAGTGGTTCTAGAGCCGGATTACAAGCGACGCGATCCATCGAAGAGGATTACGAGGAACATTTGCTGTGCATGGATGGCTTCGTCCTGGCGTGAAGACAGGTTGCTTGTCAGGCCCGTATTTCATTCATTCATTCATTCATATCCGTACTGAACCTTCCAAGCCACCCTTCAGGCTTCTATCAGTGTCAGCAACGTAGTAGGTAGTCGTCGACATCGCATCCTAACCCACAACTACAACTAACCTCAACCCCCCCGACTCTTCCAATAAAAGACCTACAAACTACTCCACTTGCCGCAGAACTTCAAGCTCTAATTCTCGCAGCGCTGCTATCTCTCTCCTCTAATATATCGCAAAGCCTTCAGACAGGTCCGTCTCGCTCGGAACGTGGTTGCAGGCAACAGCGTGGCACTCGGGAGGGATCGCGAACATGAACACACGTTGATCAGCGGAGACGTGTCAGCGCGCCATTGCCGCGGATTCTAGACTGGGTCAGTTTTGCGATTAGTTATTGCGCGATTATGAGCCTTCTCGGCTGGATGGATGAAGACTCGGTCTGTATCCGGTCGCGGATTTTTATACTTCGTGCGCAGGCAACCGCGTCACGTTATTATCTTCAACTTTAGTACCCGTGGACTATAGTACACCATAATCGACTACCTCATCGGCATAAGGGGCCGATTTGCGCATAAACAGTCCCTAAACGGCCAAACCTGTCTTATTGCTTTACCTTGTTTCAAAGCATTTTTCTAGCACCCCTACAGCTTTTTATAACAGCGTTATACTGTGTACCAAGAGTGCGCGAAGTCTTCTTGATCATAGAGCCTTCTCGGCCTGGCGTTGATGAAGGCTGAAGGCTGAAGGCTGAAGCCATGGACGAGACATGCGCGGATGAGGCATCCAATTTAGCGACGCGGGACTCCCGCGATCGCTGTTCTATACATAGCCCAGGGCGCTGGGCACACCCTCATGCACCTGCACATAAATAGAATCTTGGACGTACATTGACTGTTTGACACATGTCGCAGTTTCTACCGCTCCGAAATCCACCATATTCACCAAATTCAAGACCTCAAGTTCATCAATATAATAAATTTACCAATAGCACCATCGCCATGCTTCCCAGTAAAGCAACCGCAGCCAGCCCAACGTGTGACTCCCACATGCGATGCAAGCCGCTCTGCAGCGTGACCTCCAAAGAACCTCGAATGCCGACACCAAAGCCCCCTCGAAAGAAACGCCATATGTATGCAGGGGTATTGTCCGTTTTACCAGAGCCCAAATGAAAAAAAGCCAGCCAGCCAACCCAGTCCCATCCGGCACGCCATCAATGCCATAAAACAATATGTACACCCAAAAAGCCCAAGCCCCACCTCACTAATCCATCAGAAGAAGAAAAAGTCCCATGCTCTTGTAAAAGTCAAATCCTCAAAGGCCTGCCCGTTGAGGTAGAGTGCTATATTTCAAAATGCTGTATCAAAGTCTTACACTACGCTGATGCATATGCTAATGCTGGGTATCATAATAAGGGGAAATGGAAGAAGGGTGAAGCGAAACGATCAGCGGCGTCGGAGATCGTTGGCACGGCGCTTGCCGCCTGTGGCGCGCGAAGTGACTTGAGGAGTGCTAGGGGCCGTGACGGTGATGTAGACGATGTCTGTGACAGTAACCACATCGTCGCCACCAGTTCCGCTGTTGTCGTCCCCGCCGTTGCCGTTGTCGTCGGCGGGGCTGCTGCTGGGCTGTGGGCGACCCGGTCGCGCAGTCATGTTGGGAATGCCTGTAGGACCAGTACCGTTGCCGAAGGGAGGTAGCACAGAGGTGGCCAGCGTTGTCTGTGGTGCTGAAGGAGTAGACGGCGTGGCAGAAGTAGAGGGTGCACCAGAAGCGGGAGGCGCAGGAGGTGCACCAGAAGCGGAAGGCGCAGGAGGTGCACTAGGTTTGTCCGGGTGGTCTTTGAAGTACGGACCGATCTCGCCCTTGACAACGTCCGGCTGGAGGGCAGTGCGCGAAGCAAAGTCTGAGACCGCGACCGAAATGTCGTCCTGCTGGGGTGTAGCGTACTTGAGCATGGTGGTAGCTTCTGAGGAAAACGTATCAACCACATCCACATCGATGCACGTAGTGTAATACTGGTCTTGGCCCAGCGGTCGGGCAGGGTCAAAGTTCGCACGTGTGTTCCATTGCCACACCCAATACAGAGTGTAGGGCTTCCCAGTCGCTGCGGTCTTGGGGAGGGCGACGTTAGATTCGCAGGGAACACCAAAGCGGCCCTCTCCTTGACCGGTTTGGCCCATGGCGTAGCTTGGAGTTTTTCCGGAGCGTTCGAATGACTTGGGTAGGTCGTTGATTTCGTAGCATCGACCGTCATCGAAATCATTTGTTCCTAGAAGAACCCCACGACCGTCGCCACCTTTCCCGTCCTTTGTCCAGCGCAATACGTCGACCAGTTTCTCATCTTCCTTGGGGTCAGTGGTACCATATATGAAGATAGTACCTCCCTTGGCTTCTTTCCAGATGTTTGTGTCGTCGCCGGGTGTATTTTTGAGAGTCACGTGTCCGTTTTCAGTGTATCTCAAAGCCATGTACATCCCAGGAACCGCTTTGAGACGAGGGTATTGTTCCGGCTGTTTTTGTTCTGGTTTTCGCTGCTTCGGGTGGCAGGCGAGGTTCTTGTCGCTAATAAAGAGATCCGGGTCAGGAGTTAGGTAGTTCATCTCGTCGTCCGCGGTGCAAGCAGGATCACCTTTGGCACAGAAGCCTCGTGAGTAGCCGGCGTCGCCAACATACTTCCCACTGTCATCGACCAGCCGTAGTTGTTGTATGTAGGAATGCGCCGTAGCCAAAGGCGCGCAAACTACCGCGGCAGCGGCGACGATATGAAAGTAACGCATAGCTAATTAAGGCAAGTGCGTGGTGTAATTCGGTAGTTGGACCAGCCAATATCGTAAAACAAGATCAGGAAGAATGTGGTTGGGTATTGCTGCGTAAAAAGCTGTTGCCGTGTTCGCTGCTTGTTTCGGTAGAAGGTTCGTTGTAGGAGGAAGTGGGAGTGGTATGCGGGAACTTAATAAATGTTCAAATAGTCGCGAAGAGTGGCTCAGCAGACCAGCTTATTGAAGCACAATGTAGAATGTAGAATGTTTTAACCCTTCACAGTCACAGACAATAAAGCCATTGTTGAATAACGCACAATGGACAATAGAAGTGAAAGTCGGGCCGCTTTGTTGCGCAGGTGACGGCGAGACAAAGAGGAAGGAGCCAAAAAAGACCGTGAACCGAAAGAAGAGGAAGAAGCGACCAGCGGGGTGAATGCGAGCGTGTCACCACACCAGAACGGTGCAACACCTTATATCAGGCGGGTGAATGGGTGGTGAGACGAAGACCCAGAGCCCGAAGCGGAAGGGCACACGGCAGCCAATCGCGAGTAATGGGCCAGAGGGATTGGAACTCGGGAACGCCACCACGCGCTGCTCGCATCTCAAGCTTTTCGCGCGTGATATGTGGATATGTGTGGGTGTTGGATCTGTGTTTCAAGGACGAAAAGTGGATAGCGGGACCTACCCTGTAGCCGCCGCATCTCTTGAGGCCGGCGCGTCTACGTCGTGCACCTCGCGTCGCGCCGATTTGAAATACCGGGATGAGGGTTACTGGAGCGTGACTGAGGTTTCCTGTGAAATCGCAGAGGGTGAACGGCGCTTCAAAGGCGAGACGTGAATGTTCAGTAGCCTCCTCGGTCTAGGAAGCTCTTCTCAGGTACGAACGTGGCAGCCGTGATACTTGCCACTGTAGCTTGCGCACATGCAGTCGTGTGCCGGTGTGATTCTGTCGCCGCACTCATCTTGCGGCCTGAACTTGCGACGGTTTGGCATCTCGACAGGTTGAGAGAGTGAAGGCGCGATGCCGTACGCGTCACCGCGCGCGCACGACGGCGAGAAGAGTACCATGGGCGCAACGATGTTCGGAAACACACCTTGCGCAGTGCGACGATAGGCGACGACGCGCCGAAAGAGCGCTTCGAGGTCGCGAGGTGGGATGAGGTGGATGGCAGCCCCGCTTCTGGGTGGTGTTTCAAGTCCAAGCGCGATCGGCCATCTATTGGCAGACCACGACGCCAGCCTCGCCCAGCCCAACCGCGACGATCAGGCCGGATTGGAGCGCATCGCTTGAAAAACATGCACGGCATTTTGCTTCTGCGAAGACTCGCATGCAGAATTCCGCCAGTTTTCGCTGAGCGCGTACATATATGACTTAAGACCCACTGATGTTGCCCGTCAACTATGAGCTATTCTCGCCTTTACACGACATTCAAGCTCCATGCAAGAGCTATCTAATCATACTCCGGCTTCCTCAGTACTCGCCTTTGTGTTTGCTGCAATCCAATATTGACTTGGACGAAGAGGTCTTCCGCCATGCAACGCAAGCAAAGGCCAAGTAAGTGGTGGACGGCGCTGTGCCAGGGGCATGCCGTGCTGTCAACCAGTTCTCGTCCAAAGCTTAGGACATTCCAAGAGCCCACTCTGTCCAACAGTCCAACATTCTCGAGTGTATGCTGAGTCACTGAACAATGAGTGGGGTATGCTCTAGGTTGCGGCTCCACAATGTTTCGACGCGGTTTCGACACGCGCATCATGGTCAGTGCTCGCGTATTTGTTGGCTAGAGTTGCATCTTTGCGATAGAAGGATAAGAACTTTCGGTCAAACGTGGTTTGATAGGTCAATGGTTTCCGTCCTTGGTAGTACTACCCACTTCTGTTAGCAAGCTTTTCTTTGGGGAGGATGAGGGGTAAAGAAACAGCATACACTGCCATCCAATCCACAGAATGCCCATCCACGATCCTATACATTGTCGGCGTCTCGCCGAGGGCCGGAGGGGAAGTGCTAGAAACAGGCTACCTTGAGTCGTGCGGTATCTTTCTGGGGGAACTGTCTTCGGTGGTTCTTACCGTCTTCTTAGATGGACTTGCTTGAACTTTATCTTCGGGTCTGCTCGTGGTTCTGTCTGCCAGACTGTCAGTTTGTCACTGACGGCGTTGGTGTACTCGTCAAGAAGTATTCACGGTCGCTAGTTCATACCATGACCGTGATCATCTCAAATCCTTCATATCTTTATACCTCTTTGCCTTGAATCCCCAAGGCCTGCCAACAATTTACCAAGTTCGTGATCGTGATAGGCTCTTGTGAAGTAGTGGCCGCGAATCACGCGTGCGACACAGCACCTAGGCATGGTCGTCTGTATCCGAATATTCTAACGGCGGCCAAAAACGTCCAAGATAGGAAAATTTGCTGCTTTCGACAGTTGCTCATGTCGACTTGTCGTTCCGAGGTGTCTGCTGTTGCTTCTTCCACGCAATAGTTCACATGCTGTATATGTTTTGAAGCAGGTCATCTTAATATGCGCCAGAACATGTCACACGAACACGCCAGACACATCTCCGAACCCATCTCAATCGTTTGAAGCTTGGGAGCTGCAATGTTGCATGTATAGCACAGCCAAGAATACAACAGTGTCGAGATGGTCAGAGAAAGGTCTTGAATTGACTGTGCGATACCTACGCCGAAAATAGGAGAGTAATGTGCGCGATCTGACATCGCGAATGCATTGACAAGTTCTAGAAGGTAGCACTCTGACAAACACCAGAATGTGAAAAGAAGCATCCATCTCGCCTCCACCGAGTCCACCCTTCTCGAACCTTCTTGGCGCTGACTAACCACCACGCTAGCACAGCTCACCCTAGCGCGCCCAACACCCCAAGAATCTCATCGCGAACTTCCCGCCCACGCCGACGCCCACACCCATCTCGCGCCACCTCACCCTCACCCACACCCACCGACCGTCTCGCGCCCTCGACTGCGCCCACCCCGCCAACATGGCCAACTACCTCGCCTCCATCTTCGGCACCGAGCAAGACAAAGTAAACTGCAGTTTCTACTACAAGATCGGCGCATGCCGGCACGGCGACCGCTGCTCGCGCAAGCACGTCAAGCCCTCGTACAGCCAGACCATCCTCCTGCCCAACCTGTACCAGAACCCCGCGTACGACCCCAAGAACAAGATGAATCCCCAGCAGATGCAGATGCACTTTGATGCCTTTTACGAGGACATCTGGTGCGAGCTGTGTCAGTACGGGCTCGTGGAGGAAGTCGTCGTTTGCGACAACAACAATGATCGTGCGTATACCTTCTCTTTTCTTCTTTTTTTTCCATTTGCCCAGAGCTTTCTTGTATAAACCGCATCCACTAACGCACCCAGCACAGACCTAATCGGCAACGTCTACGTGCGCTTCAAATACGAAGAAGACGCGCAGAAAGCCTGCGACGCGCTCAACTCGCGCTGGTACGCAGGCCGCCCCATCTACTGCGAACTCTCGCCCGTCACCGACTTCCGCGAGGCGTGCTGCCGCCTCAACTCGGGCGAGGGCTGCGTCCGCGGCGGCTTCTGCAACTTTATTCATCGCAAGGAACCGTCGCCTGAGCTCGATCGCGATATGGAAATGAGTACGCGCAAGTGGTTGAAGGAGAGGGGGAGGGATCCCAGGAGTTTGAGTAGGAGTCCGACGCCGACTTTGAAGCGGTAGAGGTGTACAGTGTGGGCTTGGCATGGTGATAGCAATTGAAAAGGAAGATTTGAGTGCGAGGGGGATGCGGATGCGGCTTCTAGGGTGTCTTGTGAGATACCTGGGCCGAACGATCATGCAGGCACATCAACGCTCATGGGAGGAGCACCGCACGACGGGAGAGCCAAAATCACGGTAATGGCGTTACGGAGTTGGATACCTCATGGGTCGACGAGGCGCATCTGGTGCGAATGTACAATACTCTCTCTCCATCACAGTCCGCTGACTGGTTTTTATCAGATAGATGGCAAAAAGGCGCATGAAAAGTATTTGGACAGATACCCAAATCTGAGCATCTGTTACTTTGATTGGTATAATGAAAGTCGACCGAACTGAGCGGCGACGTGTGGTATCATGTGTAAAATGTACAAAGAAAAAGCCTGGTCGTTTCCGGCCCACCAGAGAAGCAGCGCCGCCCAACCGCGATGCCGTGAAGGCAGAAATGCATCATACGTCCAGCGAGCTGTGCTGCGCATCCATATACGCCATCTCATAATGACCCCATAGTTGTCCTGAGGCCGTCGTGTCCCGCCCGTCCATTACGCCGGTCAAATGATGTGTTTCGACTTCAACACCAAGACGGCCGCCACGACGCCACCCACGACGAGCAGCAGGCATATCCAGAAGCCCCAGCAGACCCAAGCGCGGTGCTTCCTCTTCCTGCGCTGGCCCTCGAGCCACGACTGTCTATTTGACGGGTCAGCGGTCACGGAAGTCCAAAACTTGAAGCGCGACTGCGGACGGCCCGAGAGACCCAGTGTCAATTGCGAGGCATTGCCATGAGGATGGCGACCAAAAGGGTGGCTATTGTTTCCGCGGGGGACGTGGGCCTTCTTCAGGCGCTTGGGTTCCCGCTCGGGCGAGGTGAGTAATATGGGAGACGATGGTGAGGCTGGCGGCGAGGGGTGCCAAAACGCAGAGGCGGCGGGCGAGTGGGGGGGTACAGCAGCAGATGGGGCGGGCGACAAAACGACAGGGGCAAGGGCGCGTGGTTGTAGGGAGAGGGTGGTGGGTGGTTGCGAGGTGGGTGCGGGTGTGGCTGTGGCCGGCCCAGGTGCACTGGCAGGGTGCTCAGAGAGGGTTATAACATACGAGTGCTTCAGGTTGGGACCTTGGGCTACTTCCTCCTTTGCGGCCTCGTCTTGGTGGACGGCGGTGCTGAATCGTTTCCAGAAGGTCTGGTCGCGGACCGTGGCCATTGTGTTTTGCGATGGCCGTGTCGGTGCGATGGCGGGTTCCAAGGGTTGGAGGGGGAGGGTATGGCGGTGTTGCCGTGCGTGGCGAAGGAGGATGGAACGGTGTGTCGAATAAGCAGACAGACTGATTTCGCCTAGGGTTTGTATGTTGTGGGTGTTGTGTGGGGAGCCCAGAGATAGGAAGGTACGACCTGGGTTGGTAGCACAGGTGAAAGGAGCAGCCAGTGTTTCGATTATATCATCCGCGAAGCACAACAGCGATTTAGCGCGCAGCGTCAAGGTGAAGGTGATGTCGTCGGAATGCGTGGGTGCGAGGTGACACTCGATTTGGTGAATGCGGAATGTCGTTTCGCGTGTTATGGGTCGTTGCACTTTGTGGAATGTACGGCGAGGAAAAAGACGGACAATGTTTCAGAAGGCTAGAAAGCGAGTGACTGCAGTAATGGGAAAGAGAGGACGCAGCTCTTCAAGGCGCGTTGTTTCGTGTAGAGCACGAGGTCAAAAGGTGGGGAAGGAACAAACAGCAGAGGAACTGAGGAACTCGTTATACTTAACCTTGCCATGGAGAAGGTGGCATCTCAGAAACCCAGATCCGCATGGGCCGCACATCAAACAATCCACTTGCTGCACGATAGAGAGCGGCTCATCTGGGTGACAGAGTGTTGGTAACGAACTTCGCTCGCCCAGGTGAATGCTCCTGCAATGGTCCGAGCCAGACTGCACGTCGGCTAACGGGCCAATGGCAACGTTGGGACATCCTGGTGAAACTCGCATCGCCGAAATTGCTTGTAAGGATGGTGCCCGGGCACGATTGCTTGAAACAAGGCACGATAATCGATAATTGAGTGGTCGGTGTCTGGTCAGCCGGAGGACATTGAGCCGCGACCCTCCGGTATTTGTTTACCATTGGCCTCAGGTCAGCATCCCACGCTGGCCGAATGTGGGCGAGGAAGGATGGCGAGTCGTGGAGCGTGGAAGCGGCGGTCTGCCGTCACGTCGAGGATGCAAACGTAGAGCAACGCCAGGCGATAGCGCAGGCCTTTGCTCTATACCTTCCGCCGACGTTCTTCATCAGACACCGAGACATAAACGCGCAAGCTCCGACAAAATCTAATTACCTAACCCTCTGAAACTCTCCCTAACGTCGGGGTTCCTTGACGGTTGACCGTTGACGCTGTCCACACCCCTGTCTCGGTTGCGGATTGCCACGCACTGGATAAAGTACTCGTAAGCTTGCGATGCCACACGAGGAACCGCTGCCATTCTGGCTCGTCAACGTCCCACGCGATCAATGGCCTGCAGAATGTCCCGATTTCCTCAGAGGCATCGGAGAAAAGGACCGTCGTATTATCGGGACTCCAAATTCCGAGTACAAGAAGCTGACCTGGGAGGAGGTCAAGTCTCTGATCAGTACGGCTTGTTGAAATGAGACGTCGAAATATGCGCGGACGAATCTAACGCTGGTAGGTATCAACCGAGTGGATCGCTTCCACCGCGTGCCTTCTGAGCTGAGGAGGTACCGGCAATTTACGCACCGGCTGGACAAGGAGTATGGCAGCATTATGAACTTCATCGTCAATGAGCGCCTGCAGTGGAAGAGCATGGCTCCCAAGGGACGGCCATTTGAGTACGACGGTACGATGATGGAGCGCGCAAGCATGACAACTGTATTAATCCTGGGCAGAGGACATCAAGATCCTGTACAACGACTGGCCCTACGGCATCGACGACAAAATCGTCCATCTCGTCGTCTGGACCAAGTTTGAGCTCGAGGAAGACGCAGAGACAGGTCTCTCCACTCCAGAGTCGCATGAGCAGATCGGTGCATTCGTTCAGAAGACGTTCGGACGCGGCATGCCGCCTGAGAACTTTGTGTGGTTCAAGAACTGGAGGAGCTTGAAGAGCGTGCATGCCGTTGAGCATTTCCACGTCATGTTGTATGATGCAGATCCGGAGTTGGTCAAAACCATCACCAATGGCGATGTGCCAATGACTGCGAAGTTTGGGATCCCGTAGAATCCTTCCAAGTTCCGGGTATACAGCGGGCGCTATAGACAAGGAGAAATCGTAGAGTGAACGCGGGCATGATTGCAATCAGTACCGTACGATACATCGACACAAAACGGGGTGGGACAGCATGGTTCAAGCACAACAATGTCATGGTTCATCATCGAGGTTGCACGTGGTGATGGTCGATCGATTGACTCCTGACGATCGCTGTGACGCAGCCACACCTTGGCCGCCCATTTCACTCGTCAGTCGTCATTATTGCCACTGGACGCCACGTGTGGTCCAAAGGAGAATTTTGTGTGGCGCACCTCCGCCGCGTTGGTGCGCTCTCGCCGGCTAGTGGATGGCAATTCCTTGTGCCTTGGTCAGTAGGCAGTGAGCAGGTCAGATGCAGCACCCAATTTGAAAGTCGTTGGGCTGCGGGGAGAGAACAATACTAGGCGTCGGGCGCAGGCTTTGTTGTCTCTCGTGCGCTGCACTGCGACTTTGAGGTGGCACAAAGCGGTGAGAGGCGAGCATCAAAAAAAGTTCGCGAAGAGAGCGCACGCGCCATGGCAGGGGCACCGAAACTGGGCCACTGCCACGGCTCGTACACAAAAGAGCTTGCTTCCCTGCTCCCTCTAGCCTTCGCTCCCACCTACAATTCCCTAGTGGGCTGCTCTCTTCTTCCTCCCTCGTGTTCCCCCGAGGCGTGCGTTGCAGCCGTAATTCGCGTCTCCCACGCCGCGCCCACAAGCCAGTACCCCCCGGCTTTTCCCAGACTCGGAGCGTCCCACGGTGGGTGGCCATGCACTCCAGACTCTTCGGCCAAGACGCATAGCTGATAGACTTCAAGAGCTCGTCAACCGCCACTCTCCACACGCATTCGTTGCAGACCGCGCGGCGCAGCCACCCCACCGCATCAGCTCATGCCCGGAGCCCTCTGAGCGCCGCAACACCGTCTGCTGAAGCCCGTCCAGCGTCAACACCATGTTCGGCTTCCTCGCGAGCCGTTTCCAGAACCCCCGCGCGGGGGAGCAGGTCCGCCCCGGCTGGCTCGACCGTCGCGTTTCGCCCATCCTCCTGTCCATCGCGAAGAAGGCGTGCACGCACCCTGTACACACAATTGTCGTCATCGCCTTTCTAGCCAGCTATTCGTATCTGGGCGTGCTAGATAAAGGCCTGCTAGAGGGGACAGATAGGGCGCCGGGACAGGTGGATTTCAATACTCTGTTGGCAGGCAGCAAAAGGCTCAGAGTCGGCCAAGAGACGGCGTGGAAGTGGGAGGTCGAAGAGCACGAGGCGGGTACGAATGGGCAACAGGTACGTCCGTGTATAAACGACAGAGGGCGTTGCTGACAGGAAGCTGAAGACGCAGGAGCTCGCTCTAGTGACGCTCGTGTTCCCCGACTCAGGCGCCATCAACTCGGCGCCATCGCAGAATGCCGCACCCTCGAACCTCTCCGCCAGCCTGCTTCCGAGCTCGACCAGCTCCTTTTCTACCATCTCTCACGATACCTCCCTGGCATATGCCGTTCCCTATGCTGAAGCCGGCGACTTCTTGTTGGCCATGCGCGAGATTTCTGCACCCGAAGATGCCTCCGAATCCCACGGCTCCGAGGCGGAAGGAACGCGGGAAAAGAAGAAGTGGATCATGAAGGCTGCCAAGATCGCAAGCGCACCAGGCAGCATCCGAAGCTGGGCCCGCGAGTCCTGGACGTCGTTCGTGGATCTGCTCAAGGTATGTCGCAAAACTCGGCTCTTCACCTGGGAGGCACAACAGCCTTGCGAGGTCTTGGTCCGCTAACACATCATAGAATGCGGATACCGGCGACATCGTCATCATGGCCATGGGCTATCTGGCTATGCACCTAACCTTCGTTTCGCTGTTCCTCGCCATGCGGCGCCTGGGATCCAACTTTTGGCTTGCGACGGCGGTGCTGCTCCAGTCGGCGTTTGCATTTCTGTTTGCGCTGGCTGTGACGACGTATTTCAGCGTCCCTATCAATATGGTCCTTCTTTCCGAGGGTTTGCCTTTCCTGGTCGTAATCATCGGATTCGAGAAACCTATTGTTTTAACCAAGGCCGTGCTTTCCGCATCCCTAGATGCACGAAGGACTGCCGAAGGACATCGTGGGGATCCGCTCACAATCCAGTCCGCCGTACAGACAGCGATCAGGAAGACTGGCTCTGAGATTGTACGGGACTACTTCTTCGAAATTTTAGTACTAGTCGCGGGTGCCGTGTCTGGCATTCAGGGGGGGCTGCAATATTTCTGCTTCCTCGGTGCATGGATCCTGTTCTTCGACGCGATTATGCTCTTGACCTTCTTCACCGCCATCCTTACCATCAAACTCGAGATCAATCGAATCAAGCGACATGTCGCCCTCCGCCGCGCATTGGAGGACGATGGCGTGGATCGTAAAGTGGCAGAAAGTGTCGCCCTCAGCAACGACTGGCCCAGCGCCAACGACGTGCAGTCTCAATCTTCGTCAACTACAGTGCTGGGTAAAAAGATCACGGTTCCAAAATTCAAGATTATGATGGTCGCTGGTTTCATCTTGGTGAACATTCTGAACCTGGCGACTCTTCGATTTGGCCTGACCTCCAAAGCCTCTCACATCTCCGGTGTGGGAGCTACACCTCCGCTTGACCCTTTCAAGGTTGCTGGAAGTGGCCTCGACGTCATCCTTGACCAAGCGAAGAAGACCGCAGCTTCGACTGTTGTTACCGTCCTCATGCCCATCAAGTACGAATTGGAATACCCCTCAGTTCATTACGCCGAATCGAGCCTCAGCGAGAACGAGATGACCTTTGGCGGAGACATTAGTACTCACTTTGTCGACGGTGTATTGAAGAGCATGGAGGACCCCTTCCTTAGCAAATGGATCATCGCAGCTTTGATCATGAGCGTCGTTCTAAACGGCTATCTCTTCAACGCCGCCCGTTGGACAATCAAGGAGCCGCACCAGCCCCTCGAACCGCCTACCTCAGCAGAAATCCAGGACGGTGCTCCACCAACGCCTGCTCCCGGCATTCCGCACATGCACATGCCAACTCCTCCCATTACCCCTGGCCCCGAACAACAAGCTGGCCGAGGAAATGTACAACCTCCTACCCAGCAAGTGCCGCAGCCGCCTCCGGTTCGGCCGCAGATGCTCAGCGCTGATACCGCTATGGCTCCCTCAGAAGAGCAACAGCGACAACCTGTCCGTCAAGCAGAGTTCTTGGAGCAGGCTTTGAGAGACAAAAAGGCTCCAAGTCTCACAGACGAGGAGCTGATCGAGCTATCGGTCAAGGGCAAAATCCCCGGCTACGCACTGGAGAAGACCCTTGGTGATAAGACTCGCGCTGTCAAGGTCCGACGTGGTCTCGTGGCCAGAACTCATGCAACTCGTGAAACTTCTCTACCCTGCTCGAGAGATCCCTCCTTCCATACAAGGACTACAATTACGATCTTGTGCATGGCGCTTGCTGTGAGAACGTCATCGGCTACCTCCCTCTCCCGGTTGGTGTTGCTGGACCTATCATGGTGGATGGACAGAACTACTTCCTTCCTCCCGATGGCTACGACCGAGGGTGTCCTCGTTGCGTCGACATCTCGTGGATGCAAAGCCATCAACGCCGGCGGAGGTGTCACCACCGTTGTCACTGCCGATGGTATGACTCGCGGGACCCTGCATCGGTTTCGATACCCTTTACCCGTGCCGGTGCTGCAAAGATTTGGCTCGACTCAGAAGAGGGCCAGAAGACGATGAAGAACGCTTTTAACTCGACTTCACGGTTCGCCAGGTTGCAGACAATGAAAACGGCTATTGCGGGCACGAACCTGTACGTCCGCTTCAAGACCACCACGGGTGACGCTATGGGCATGAACATGATCTCCAAGGGTGTAGAGCACGCCCTTGGTGTCATGGCGAGCGACTGCGGCTTCGATGACATGCGGGTCATCAGTGTGTCTGGTAACTACTGCACAGACAAGAAGCCAGCCGCCATCAACTGGATCGACGGCCGTGGCAAGGGAGTCGTCGCCGAAGCCATCATCCCCGGCCCCATTGTCAAGTCGGTGCTCAAGTGTGCGAAGTCGAAGACCTCGTGCAGATGAACATTGCGAAGAACTACATCGGTTCAGCTATGGCTGGTGCACTAGGTGGCTTCAACGCGCACGCGGCCAACATCGTCGCAGCCATCTTCCTCGCCTCGCCACGGGCCAGGGATCCCGCCCAAGTCGTCGAATCTGCTAACTGCATCACCATCATGAACAAGTAAGCCCCCCGCCCCCCTTTCCTAACCTCTAACCACACAGGCTAACAACATCCCCCCAGCCGCAACGGCAACCTCCAAATCTCCGTCTCGATGCCCTCGATCGAAGTCGGCACTATCGGCGGCGGCACCATCCTCGAGCCCCAATCCGCCATGCTGGACCTCCTCGGGCGTCCGCGGCGCCCATCCCATTTCGCCCGGCGATAACGCACGCCAGCTTGCGCGCATCGTGGCTGCGGGCGTGCTCGCGGGCGAGTTGTCGACGAATGCGGCGCTTTGTGCGGGGCATTTGGTTAAGGCGCATATGGCGCATAATCGGAGTACTGCGCCGAGTAGGGCGCCTACGCCGGCGCCGGGGACGCCGGCTTCGGGTGCGCCTGGGCAGGTGGCGGTGGGGTCGAGTGGGCCGTTGCCGAGGAGGTAGTTTGGTGAAAGGTAGGGTGGAGGTGTGGTGAGGGGGGATAGGGTGAGTGAGGTGTGGGGTGGATGGATGTGTATACCTTAGAGTGGAGTGAGTGAACCGAATTGAATTGCATTACATCGTTATCTATTAACTCATCGGTTTGGGAGTACCTGACTTTTTGTGTGTGTGAGGCGGGTGTTGTACTAGGATAAATGATTAAGATGTGGATTGAGAGGTAGATAGGGTGGATGTAGTGAGGAAGATGCCGGTGGCGAGAGGTAGATGAGCTGGATCAATCCATCATTTATTCAAGACGGGAACATGACTTTATGCCCTTGAGGTAGGTAACAACACGGTGAAGTGATTTATTTCCTAGCGCTACTACGATGCCATGCCACGGAGTTGATTATATTTCCCTCTTTTTGATATTGGCCTATCTTATCTCATGTATCTGTCTATCTCTGTATGAAATTGAAGTACGTTAAGCTTGAGCTTGAGCTTGAGGCAAGGTAAGGGGAAGTTACGTATTTAACTCCACATGCGCTGGTGCCGCGTCCTGGTTTCTCAGGAGGGAGTGAGTGGTGCGTGAGTGGTGGGGATTTATTGCTTGGGAGTATGAGTGATGGGTGAGGGTTGGATTGGTGTGGTTTTTTGGGGATTGGGTTGGGTTTGGGGATTAGAAGGGAGGTGGGTAGGTGGTTTTGTGTGGAAGTAGATTGATTGGAATGCGAGGGGAGGGGTTGTTGGTGGGACGCGTGGAGAATAGATTGGGGTTTTTTTTTGGGTAAGAGGGAAGAGGGGAAGAGGGGTGTGGGTGGTGAGTGAGTGAGTGTGTTGTATTGTGGGGTTGGAAGGAGTAAGGGAAGGTTAAGTGGTGGTGTTTGGTCTGTGGGGTGGGTATAAGTCTTCTTCTTCTTCTTGTGCCTAGAACAGAATTTTTTTTGGGGTTGTGGAATGAATGGAAATCGCGTTTTTATGGATTAGTTGAATGGTGGTTGAAATGCTTACACCGACACCAATACTGTGGGCGGGCAGGCATATGAGGCATATGAGGACAACAAGCTGTATTGCTATCTGCAGAAAAGAGTGTGTGGAGTGAGGAGTCTACCGAGGAAGAAAGGAGAGGGCGAGAGCTTTATCTTGAGGGTAGTGGTCTGTGCACCTGAGTGGAACCTTCTACACACACCACCTCTGACGTAAGTCACGTGGCTACAAATACTATCACCCAGCCCCAAGTCAACGACACCGCCCACAGCCTATACACCCATCCCCAGCCTCATAAAACCTACAGAAGCAAAAAAATCTGCCTCTCTCTGTCCATCGCATGCTGCATTCCTTGTCCCCAACAGATAGCAAGCAACCAAGTACTCCAATTCACGCGCGCACACATCTTCCATGCAGCTACGTTTACGAATGGGAATGAAAACGCGCCGTTCCTTCCACACCTCGATCGACGAACTTCCCCTTCACATTGGTTGATTTGAGCTGCGGTTTGCGCAGTTTACCCAAGGTAGTTTACTTTCCTTCCATGATATGATTGAATCCGGATTCCGGAAATTAAAAAACGAACAGCCCTGTACTTCACATGAGGCGCGGGTGTGGTTGTATATATAGCGAGGCGAGGCGAGGCGACACGATGTACTTTGTACTAAGAATCACAACAACCTATTTATCTGGCTTGTTCAAGGATTTGCTGGCTTGCTTCTTCGCAGCAGCAGCAGCAGCAGAGAGACATACCACACCATACCTACACACACACACCACACCCCCCACCCCATCACCACCCGCAACAATGACACCGCCCGCCCTAACATTCACCCCCAATCCGCCATCCCCACCCTCCCCCCTCCACGCCTCCCCAACGCACACCCCGCCCCTCCCCCTCCTGCACACCTGGCGCTGCTGCTCCTCCCGTTTCCTCTCCTCTCCGCCTGCCACACCCCCAACAAAACACGCACAACGACGCATTTCCTGCGCGCATGGTGCGAGTCCGAGCGCCGGAACGTCTGGGTACCGGGGTATGTTGGGGCGGAGTGTGGGGCGTGTGGACATGCGGCGTGTGGGGGGTGTGCGTTTTTGGAGGTTAGGAGGGATGGCCTGGATGGGGGTGAGGAGGAGAAGGAGAAGGAGAGGAGGGCGATGGAGAGTGCGAGGTGGCCGTGGGATTGGATTGGGGTTTGGGAGGGGAGGGGGGTGAGTGTTCCCTTTTTTTTTCTTTGCTGGTTGTTGGGGCTGTTGCTTGAGCTATCTGGTAGCTTGAGCTGAGGGTGGTTTTTGGATTGCGCATGGTCTTGCTTGTAGGATTAGAATGCATGCTAATTCGCTGTGTCTATAGGACTTTGGCGAGCATGAAGTGCCGGGGCTGAGGAGGGGCGATGCAGCGCCGCCCCGGGATATTGCGGGTGCGTTGGGGAGGAGGAGTGGTGGGTAGGGCTTGCTTGGAGGGGTTGGTGTGCTGGGGAGGAAAGGAAAGGTAGATGAGAGGGGTTATTGGGGTCTAGTATACGGTGTTGAGCTGTGTTGTTTAGTCTGCTTGCTTTGGATGTTGGTGGTAGGCTGGGCTGGGTCCTTTATATGTTTTTTCCTTTCTGTTAAGTGTGATTTGTTGATTATGTGGGCTTTGAGGTTCGAATGTCGGTATGTACTAGAAACCAGGCGGGCGGGTGTTGTTCACATGTACCTATCTTTTGGCTGCGAAGTCGTTGTGTGAATGTTGATTTGATTTGGCTCGCGGCGGATTTGTAAGGCGTTGCACAGTGAAGGTAATATCAAGCTGTTTAAAAAACCACAAGTGCAGCAAATACGCATCATTAGATTTGAATCCGCCATCGAGATTCCATCACTATTAGCCGTCAGCACCACATTTCAATCAACCGTTGCAGCCTTCACCCCTTATCTAATACTAAAATACCCATTGTTTTCACCGCGTAATCCATCGGCAAAACGGCGAAATCCCGACTACCGGCCCCCTCCAATTCGCCTGCCATATGCATCTCCAAAGTCATGACAACACGAGTGCTCCACGGCAGTATCCATGCTTCCATTGGAGACCCGAAGCCTGACCCGTACGCGCGGCGCGGACGCCTAGAACTGCTAGAAAATAGCACCGCAGCTTGACTTGCTGCATCGCCAATATCCAGGTACAACGCGCAGAGCCAAGATGCAGTCATGCTTAGCATCTCTCGTCGGAGCCGGCTCCGCAACCTCCAGAGTCGTAATGTAGAGCCCGTCATTGGATGCGCGTGCATGCGGGTATGATACACCCGCAACCTTGGTTTTGGGCGTGTTTGTTGTTACGGCTCCGCGATTCCGAAGCTTAGTTTCTCGCGATGCGCGATCGGGAAAGGTGGTGGTCATGAACGTTGGTAGCGTCGCGAGCTTGTTCGTTTTTGAGGTAGGGTGTGGAGGCAAGTGGTGTCTGTATGAGCTGGTTGACAAGGTGGAGAGTGGGTTCCGATCGAATCATCGAGGATTGTCTGTGCGTCAAGGGTAGAGAGAGGTCTACTGACTGAGAGTTTAGTAAACACGCGTGGGGATGCTAATTTTCGGGAGGCCGTTTGATCGTCGACGATCATGCAAACACGCGTATCTTTGCGAAATGTAAAACGAAACTTGAAGACAGGTGCTGGTAACAGATGGAAAGCGCCTTCGGGAAGAGGAGCTTTGCTTTTCTCGGGCTGACAGAACGCTAGAATATTTCGCCCATTACGACACACACACGCGTGTCCATCGCCCTCCGGTGTTGCTTCCATGTGGGGAGCCGATGCACCTAGTAGGAAGCTTCTTGGCCATCATTGGATAAATGCTCAGCGCCACGGTCCGTCGTGGCTTCTCATGTCGGACGAAGTACGCTCCATGCTTAGCGAGCTTCGCTGACGGCGAGAGTAGTATTGATTCATGTTGCTGCATGAAGTATAAAATCTAGACGACCTACTAGTTAACGGTGGTATTTCTTACTCCGGGACCCTCTTTCCTTTGGAACCCACAGACGCTGCTACTCTGCGACGTACACAAACAACATGGGTGACATCGCCTACACCAGCTGCGGCGACTCGAGCCCGCATAGCAATGACGACTTGAATAGATTGTCGAGTGAGGGCAGCGTTCTCTCTTATGATGGGACACCAATGCTTTTTGGGAATTATCCGGATTCCGGAATCGATGTCCTGATCGTGGGCGCTGGACTAGCTGGGCTCACAGCAGCGATCGAATGCGTGAGAAAGGGACACCGAGTGCGTGTCCTCGAACGGGGTAGCGAGATCAACACAATGGGCATGTTTTTCATTTCCTTATAATCTGTCTTGCGCATATCGGTCCATGGTGTTTCGAACTTTCGCTGACTGAGGGCAGGCGACATGTACTTTATGGGTCTCTCCGGAACCAAGTTCTTCAAGCATTGGCCCGCCATGGCCGCCGAATATGACGAGATCTCCATGCAGAACTGCTGGCTAGAGACGTTCAAGCACGACGGCGAGCGCATGATTCCTCCTATGAAAGTCTCCGAGCGCCTGCGTGCAGTTGGCTTGGATCCAAATACACCACCGGGTGCTTTTCAAATGCGGCCACTCGTGTACCAGATGTTTATCAACCAAGCCGAGCGATTAAACATTCCGTTTTTGTTCAGTAAGCGAGTTGTGAAATACTCCGAGAACGAGAAGAAAGCAGCCGTCGAGACAGATCAAGGCGAGAGGTTCGAGGCCGATCTCGTGATCGCCTCTGATGGCATTGGAAGCAAGAGTCAAGCGATTGTAGGCGGAGAGGTACGAGCGGCGAGCTCAGGGCGGGCCATGTGGAGGGTAAGTGCACAACTAATCTGTAATCCTTAGATGACAGCGAAACATAATGGCTAACATGTCCATTGCGACTGTAGGCCGTTTTTCCCGTCGAACATCTTGACAAGGACCCCGAGGTCAAAGAGTTCTTCTCAATGAAAGGCTCGGATCCCATCGTGCGCACATTCCTCGGTCCTGGAACCTATGGTCTCACGCTCAACCGGGACAACGTCGCAGTCTGGATCATCAACCACGACGCGACTGGAACGGAGAAGGAATCATGGTCCCACACGGTGACATCCGAATCGGTGCTAGAGAACATGGACAAGTCTCTCACCTCATCCACAGCCCCCGAATGGGCACCGATATTGAAGAAGCTTATAGCCCTCACACCACCGGATACCATCGTCAACTTCGAACTCTTCTGGCGCAACCCCCAGCCCAAGTGGCATTCGCCAGGGGCGCGCGTGGTGCAAATGGGCGATTGTGCACATAGCTTCTTGCCCAGTTCTGGTAATGGCGCTACGCAGGCAATTGAGGATGCCGTCAGCCTGGCGAGTTGCTTGCAGCTGAGCGGATTAGCGGGTGTTCAAGATGCCGTGAAGGCGCACGTCAAGCTACGCTTCCTGCGATGTGCATGTGCGCAGAAGTTGGGCTTTTCGAATGCGGAGCGGCTGCAAGATACCGACTGGAATAAGGCGAGTGAAGACAGAGTCTATGCATGTGCTCGTGTTAATTGAAGGGCGTGACAGGTCAAGCTCGACCCCAAGAAAGCGCAGCCGAAGCACCCGAAATGGGTGTGGGCACACGACCCCGAAGCCTATGTGTATGAGAATTATGGTAGGCAATCCGGTTCCGTAGCAGTGCTCGAAAGCACAAAGCTGACTTTGTGCAGAAAAGTGCCTCCAGGGCATCCGTGCAGGTGTGCCTCTGGACGAGGATCCCAGTATTCCGCCGAACTACCCTCCTGGGTATAAGTGGGAGCCATGGAACATTGTCGACATCATGGCGGATCTGGAGAAGGGTAAGCCGGTGGTCATGGGCTCAGGGGATTGGGACTGATGGAAATGGGGGTACATTACCTGCTCCCGATAGATGCGGGCGTGGGAGATGGAGGCGTTTGCAAGTACATTGGTTTCTGATGCGACGAGCATCGAATGTCACAGGTCAAATGTCGCACTTCAGCTCTTCTTTCTGCAACATGATGTTTTCGCGCAGATGGGCTGGCGCCGTTGGCGTTAGATCAGGAGTGTATCCGCCGGTGGATGCCACGATGCATACCGGAATACGAGGTGATGAACTGTGATTCAGCCTCAGTGGAGCGTATGGTTCGCGCTTGCCTCGTTCGTGGCACCGCTCGTGCTCAGGCTCGTGTTCAGGGGCACCAGGCACCATCAAAGCGGAACAGGGCAGCACAGAGGAGACGGGCGCGACGACAGCGTGGAATGGAAGCTGCTGAGACCAAGAGATTGGAAGGTGGGACAGTAACGTGCCGTTTGCACAGTGTGCATTCCACGGCGGGTGCCTTTGAGAAACACGTGGAGAGTGGTCCAACGGGTCTTACATGACTGGAGGGGCAGGCGCGGCACGAGATAATGGGCAGGCCTGAGGCCTCCAAGTAATAGCGGGCAGGCCTCCAGCTGTAAGCCGTACACGGGATAGTTCAAGTTGCTTGGCGGGATCTACATAGCGGCGGTAGTACTAGTACTAAGATGTATCTTATTAATCGCGGCGTAGCACAAAGATATATCATGATGATAGAAATTAAATAATTACTATGTTTTATAGTAATCTTATAGCAGTAATTAATAAAGTTGTTCATAACATACGCGTTGACGCTAGGCATTAAAATTAAAACAATAATAAAGGATACCTTATAGTTAGCTGCATGGTACTACGGGTACGGGTGACTAGCGCGCATGGGTCGCAAAGCCCTTTGGTGGTCCTTTACAAGAGATTGGCTCCCTGCAGAGGATTGGCGCTAGTCACCCGTACCCTCTAGTTGACTGTATAAAGCAAAGTTAGCGTTTATTTTGGGTGGCCCCATTTACTAATCTGATGGTGCCGCCGCTATGTGGATCCCGCCGAGCAACTATCCCGTGTACGGCTTACAGGCCTTGGAGGCCGGCCCATTAGTGTATCTTGTGCCGGCAGGCGCGATCGATGGCCGGAAACGTCAAAACGTCACACTGTGAAGGCGGCACCAGAGAGGCCGTTACCGTCACACAAGGCCAGCCATGCATGGGGGAATGAAGATGCACTTGGGGAGACAGGCCGCAAACTGCGACAGCGCTCCCAATTCCTCATCACACGACTCCGCTGATAGGTGGGATTCTGGGGAACGCACGAGCCCTGCGCTGGCTGGTTGCGGGCTGCCCTGCATCGATGCGATCGCCAAAAGCGGCGCTCCTGCCGAAGACGGTGCTAGCGTCATCTTTCAGAAACATCAGGCGCAGACCAGACCTTCGCCACCTGCTTTGCCAGGGCGGCTGAATCAGGGCAGGGCCCCGTCGTCTTCTTCAGCGCGCTCGCTGCCGGGTCTCTCTGTTCGCCCCTTTCCACGCACTCGCTGCCTTCGTTGGCCCTTTCGTTCGCCGCAACCCACCGTATATTCCTTAATAATTCCCCCCCGACGCTCGCTACTTCGCTCTCGACCATAATCAGGATATCCTGGAAGGCGCGACCGCATACCGTCGCACCTGCCCTCGATTCGGTTGCCTCCCGGCGCACCTGCACTTCTTGACAGCTGCACTGCGCGCCTAGCAACCTTACACGACAGCCCACCGGCGCCATCACCATCACAGCCGGCCATGGTCGCGCACGCCCTCACCGCCGTCGTTGCAGCGGCCGCCTTCGCTGGCTCCGCCTTTGCGCAGAAATGCACGAGGGACAACAAGTGCCCGTCTGACGCGCCTTGCTGTGGCCGTACGTGTGATCGCAGCCATCTGTCCATGACCTCTGCTAACAGCCTCAGTCTATGGCGACTGCGGTGTCGGTGCCTTCTGTCTCGGCGGCTGCGACCCCACCATGTCCACCGCCTTCGACTCCTGCGTACCCAACCCCGTGTGCAAGAGCGGCACCTACAAGTTCGACGACCTCAATGACATCCAATCCATCGACAAGTACCTCGGTGATAACTCCAAGATCAACTGGCAGTCACAGGGCCACCCCATCAAATACCCATCTGGTGGCGTTGCTTTGACCATGGCTGAGGGCACCGTCGGCACGCTGCTGGCATCCACCTTCTACGTGTGGTACGGAAAGATCTGCGCCAAAATGACCACCAGCCAGGGTCAGGGTGTCGTGACGGCCTTTATCATGATGTCAGACGTCAAAGACGAAATCGATTTCGAGTTTATTGGTAACGACATCGAAAATGCACAGTCTAACTGGTACTCCCAGGGCATCACCAATTGTAAGTTTGCCTCTCTCCTCGCATGATACCAGCCTAATCTGTCCCACAGACGAGGAAATGAGAAAGCTCCCGGTCGAAGGCGGCACCGTTGCCGAAACGCACGAATATTGCATCGACTGGTCTCAAGACGAGCTTAGCTGGACCGTCGACGGCACCAAAGGCCGCACAGTGAAGCGCTCCGAAACCTGGAACGCTACACATGGTCGCTACGATTATCCGCAGACGCCTTCGCGCGTCATGCTGTCGCTCTGGCCTGCCGGTCTCCCTTCAAACGGCAAGGGCACCATCGAGTGGGCCGGTGGTGAGATTGACTGGAACAGCGAGTACATGGTCAACAGCATGTACGCCGCACTGGTTACCGAGGTCACCGTGGATTGCTACGACGCCCCAGATGGCATCAAAAAGACCGGCTCCAAGAGTTACAGATACACCGACTCGAATCCCACCAACAACACGATTGAGATTTCCGACGAGATCGTCGTCTTGCACTCTCTTATGGACACGGGCGACGAGCCTGGCTCGGATTCCTCGTCCTCTGCCGCCGCCTCCAAGTCCACCTCTTCTGCGAAGCCAACCAAGCAGGTCAACATGGTCCCTGGTGGGAACCCTGGTGGCGGTGGCCGACAGGAAACTCCCGTCGCTGCTGCGACTAACAGTGCAGATGTCTCCGCCGGTGGCTCACCCGAGGCTCAGCCTACCCAAGGAAGCAGCGATCCCGGCAACAACGGTGGTAGCGGTGGGAACGGATTCTCGCAAGGTAACGGCGGCAACGGCGGCAACGGTGACGACAACAGCGCCGGCTCCTCCCTCGAACCCAGCCTCAGAGGGGTTGGCGGCTCCGCAATTGCGATTGTCGTTGCTATTTTCGGCCTCCTTGTCATCTAGTCAGATTTCGGATCTGCTTCTTGTCAGCCTGTCCATGATCTGGTTATGAGTACACATTTTTTTTATGTCCGCCTGGCACTTCTTGTCCATGTTTGCTGCTGTATTTTGGTGTTTTGGGTCTAGTCCAGGGCAGCCTCATTCATGGTGTGCTTATTACTTTCCTTTTTCATTGTCTGAGAGCATCTGGGCTAGCTGGGGATGTTGTTGTGTTGAAGCGAGCATTTGCATGTCTGGCGAAGTGCTGAGTTTTGTGTGCTTATCTGGAGGAAGATAATCGTGGTGTGGGATGGATGGATGATTAGTTGGGGACGGACGGAAGGCTTTCTCTGATCACTCTTTGAATATGTGTATTTGGGTTGTGAATATTGTGTGGAGGGGAGGGGAGGATGGGTGTGGTGTGTTGTGGTGGGGTGTGAATAGCGAGAGAATGAAGTGTGTATGTGGCGTTAATTTAATCTACCTAGGGGTAGGACGACAAAGGCCTTCATCTCAAATAACATGACAAAAAAAGCAGAGCCCCCTGCTTAGTAAACAAAAAGGAAGTGTGTATAATATGGCTTGTGTGCCTGTGTGGGGGTTTGTTGGTTGTGTGATTGTGTGGTTGTGAATGATTAATCTTACTTTGTTCTTTGGTTGTGTAGATATGTGTCTTGGATGTGTAGGTGGGGTTCCAGGGAGGCTGGCTGTGGGAGGGAGATAGAGTGTTTTTAGATGGATAGACGAGGTCATGCGAGGGAAGTGATTCCAGTGACTTTTGATATTGGTAGGCTGGGTGGGTGTGCGGTATGAGACGCTCAACTCAGGTTTTTTAGAGAAAGGGGGGATAGGATGACCAGGGGGGGTTTTTACTCTTGGACAAGCACAGTCATACTTTAAACAGATGGACGGACGGAGGCCAGGGCCATCAGAAGTTGGCACTGGATTTTTTAGAGCACAAGGACGAGACAAGACGCGAGAAACATCCATATGTTGCTTACAGTTTTTTTAGAGGATAAGGGCGACGGCATCCATATGTTGTTTACAGTTTTTTAGAGGAAGCTTTGAACAGCATGTGTGTGGTGTGTTGTGTTTTTGTGTTTTAGGAATGGAGTGATAGGGAGGTAGGGAGCTTAGGGAGGGTGGACTGGTGGGGCTTTTTATATGTGGGGGTGGGGGAGGGGAGTGGCGTGGAGTGGACATAGTGGGGCATGGTGACTGCTGTAGTTTCAAATGCTCATGATGTGTGCTCATGTAAGTCCAAGCGACGACATTTCACTGCTGTACTATTCGTGTTTCGTAATCTGCAGCGCGACATTTATGGCTTAAGTTTCGATTTTTACACTGTAGAACCTAGCATTCCTTCTCCGAATCGCTATTTTAAAGACAATGCCACATATGAATTGTCGTCGAAGATAATTTTAGTCGAGGGAGGGAACGGCATACGATTTGAAGATGGTGATTTTAGAGGAGGGGCAATTTTCGTCGAGGGCAGGGGACGGCATAACACTTGGTCCTCGTCATTTTAGAGGAGGGGTATTTTAGTTGAGGAAAAGTGCACCATGACATTTGTAACTCGCAATTTTGGGGATGAGTAATATTTTATGCGAGGGAGGGAACGCCATAAGACTTCTTGTTCATAGTTTTAGAGATACCCTTAGAAAGAGTTGATGTGGTGTGAGGTTAGCAAGAGAGAAAGAGGGGTATTTATAGGAAAGTAGAAATGGACTGAGATGTTTGGACAGGTAATAGACAGGCGAAGGGCACCACCATGTCTTTTCTATTGAAAAAAGATATGTCTTTTTTTAATACCTCACTACATTCACATGAGCATTATTATCTAGAATATTAAACATGACTCTAAGGGCCCTGGCTAATGTGATTTTATTGGGATTTATCCTCGATTAACGCATGACCAGTTGCTCTTGTAGATTTTAAGCGAGTGCGCAACATGCCCTAAGGTTTATAGGTTTTAATAGATGGATTGGTGGATGTATATGTATAGGGAGAAGTGGAAATTTTATAGATGTGACGATCAGCACTCCGACGATTTGGAGGCCGAACTGCGATTCTACGTACCTAGAGTAGGTAGTACATGTCATTCCATCGTCTCGATATCGAGCCCTATTCTGACTCCTTGCCTCTACTGTGTGGACGGCACACTAACTGTTGGCCTTTACTATATTTGCATCGTTCAGGGTACGATAACGTGGCTTTTAATAGGTAAACATTGATTCCTCCGTTCCACTACTAGGTTCGCAGCATACAATATCAGCTCGTACGAGACGGATCCAAGAACAGGCGGATTAATTGTCTTTATGCACTGTATTATCTGGAACAACGTTTCTAAATTAACTCAAGAAAAATAAACAAGGAGCCGCCATCAAGTAAACAACAGCGAGTTTTCAAGAAAAGATATTGCAGGGGTTTTTTTAATATGCGTCATAAAGACAAGCATCGAGGTAGCAATTCAAGCTTTGACGCGGCAGAGCGGTCTTGCCTTGACAATCTGCACCTACGTGTTGGGGCTGCTCCATTGGATACACGGTAAACCGCCGCTTATCTCCGTTACGCTATCCGAAAAGCGAAGGAAACAACAAGCTCCATGCGATTTCTGGATCATAGGTCAGCCCACCTAATAGACGCACGGCTGGGGTTGCAGATACGTACGTTCCGCGGACGTACAGCGAGACCACTGATGGCGTACCTAGCTTCCTTCGCCAACATGACATCGTCACTATCAAAGGACTACATGTAGTGACTACAGGATCTCTCCCTTGGGACATTCTTTGTCCACTCTTTGTCCACTTTATTATGACCAAACAGTAAGAACACACCAAACACCCCGGCATGACAACGAGAGATCATATTGAGCGATTGGAGACTTTGGAACCGGAGCTAGGTGCAACCGACGCCGTCCGGAAACATGTTTCCCGAAAGGTTGTCGAACCGAAAGGTGTCTCGCAGCGCAAGCTCGACTTCGAGTATACCAAGCCAAGGTGGCTACGAGAGATGATGGCTGAAGCAACTGGCGTGTTCTTCTACGTCTACCCCGGTATTGCTGCCACAACAGCATTTCTTCTCCACGGTGCCGAACCCGCGTTCGGCTCGATGTTCATGATCGGTTGGGCGTATACCGTGGGCATTGCCTTCGCAATCATCTCTTGCGCACCCACGTCCGGAGGCCATTTCAATCCCGCCATCACTCTCTGCTTCGCCTATTGGCAGGGTTTTCCATGGAAGAAAGTCCCATACTATATATTTGCGCAGATTTTCGCATCTTTCATGGCGGGCTTGATACTCATGGGTCAGTATCACGAGCAGATGTCCGCTTTTGCTGCGCGGTCGATTGCGGAGGGCAAGGGCACCGTATATAACGGTGGGGCAGCGAGGATTCTATGCACATTCCCCGGCGAGACCCAGAACAACCTCGGATACTTGTTCTTGATCGAATTTTTCGTCGACAGCTTTATCGTGAGTGGAGTATGTTGACTATGTACGGTATCAGCTGACAGTAATTAGGGTATCGTAATTTGGGCTACCCTAGACTCAGCCAATCCCTTCATCTCCCCCGCTTCCGCTCCCTTGGTCATCGGTCTCGCATACGCAAAGTACGTGATTATCCTATATCCTCCTTGTCCCAATCTTAGTCTAATTTTTCAACAGCATGGTATGGGGCTTCGCCAACAGTTCCATCTCAACTAATCTCGCGCGTGACCTCGGTACTCGCATCGTGGCAGTCATCTGGTTCGGCGGCGAAGCGTTCTCCCACAAAAACTATAGCTGGATCGTCATTCTCGCCAATATTCCCGCGGCTTTTTTTGCTACAGCATACTATGAGATGCTCATGCGAGACAGTTTGAAGAAGATCGGACATGGGCATGCGGTGCATGCAGCTGGAGAAGAGGGGCTGCAGAGACACTTGACCAAGGTGCGAACAGGCGAAATGGAGAACGGATCTACAGTCGCGGCGAGAAAACAGGAGGAGGCGGGGACGGTTTGAGAGGAGGTGATGGAAGCTGATTGGCCAGGGACCGTATCTCATGGGGATGGAGGTTGAGGTGCTAACTCGTGACTCGTGCTCCTTCTGCAGCAGATGTTCCGAAAATTTCGTGCCAAAGCCTGGACTCTCATTTCTCGCATTCACGTATTGAACCGGCCGATGAAGCACGTCTAGCTAATTTCTGTTAGCTAATGTGTGTCGTAAGCTGTTAAGGCTCACCCGCACTTGGATGTTATACGGTAGAATACGAGGACAGCCCGGAGAACAGAACGTAATTGAAACAACGTGCAATTTAATTTATATATATTAGAGCTATTGTACAAATGCGAGCGCGTCAAGTTCCAAATATCAATTCAAGACTTCTAGCGTAGCATCGAACATCGCATTCTATGCCACTCATGGAAGCTCAGTTGATACTCTGCAGCTACGACGTTACTTCTATACGGAGTATCATTGGATATATTAACACACGCTGAAGTGATATAAATTCAAGCAAGATGCCTTGCCGTTGTCGTCTTTGCCCCTTCACCAGGTCAAACCCAACACTCTACGCACACCCGTAACCTTCTGCATTTCGCTATTTCCCCAAACAATGAAGGTCGTTTCCTTATACCTCGTCCCACTGCTCTCGGCAGCTAGTGTTACGGCCTGGGACCTCACACTATATTGTCCACGCGCAGTCGCCCACGGATACCGCTACTCGGGTAGCAACAATCGAGCCTGCACACAGGCGCCCGGTTCTGGATGTTCTCCAGATAGACTGGTTCGTATTTTCGCACTTGATCTTTTCCACATCGACTTATGTTCTTGAACAGATCAACTGGAACACCAACCTCGCCGACGTAGGATGCAAAGTGAGCACGGGATGTCGCAACCTTGTTATCGGGCACGGCTTCAATGATTATTACGGCGAGTTGAATGCTAATGCAAAGAGTTGGAAGGTGACGGGCTGCTGATGCGTGGTCGGTGATTGTTGTCATGATGCAAAGGTCTTCACGGGCGTAGCGTCAGTAGTTCAAGTGTTGCTAAATCAAATTGTGCTACATTCATATAACTACTCGCAATATATAGATTATAAATTCAGTACCTATCGATGGTAATATCTCCCATTTTCTTGAGGCGAATAAGACGCATAGCTCGCCTGCTGTGGTCGTGGCGAATGCATGGAAGAAATTTCGACGGGTACCGGATGATACATATCGATGGGAGACGCAGCAGTATTCATACTTTGATTATCCGGCCTCATTGGACTAGGGGGCCTGGGATAATAAAATTGCGATCCTGAAGCGCTTGACAAGGTATATCCAATAGGATCGTACGGGGGCTAGTGAACGAATTTATATGGCCTTTGTACACAGCTGTGAAGATATAAGTGTATTTAGTATTGTTCTATCTTGCGATATGGAAACATTTGCTGTTAGTCACGGGCTGGGTACGAAGCAGTATCATTGCTGAACAAGATATTCAATTGGATGGACGAAGGTAAGAAAGATAACATTTGGGACGATTCCATCAAGAAGAAATTGTGCGTTTGGTCTAGCAGAGCTGGGTATTCAATCTCGAAAGATCGCCAGTCTAAAAATGAATGGCACGACAAAGAAGTACAATCGACAAGGAAGAAAGAAAAGAGATCGCTCGTGGACCTGGCGGTTACGCTGTACTACCTCAGTGGGGCGAAAACATTGTAAGATATCACGCTACCATCGATCAATAGGCACAGTATAGGCCGATGCGCGCAAGTCCTTCAAACATAATAATGCCTGTACGGTGGTAAGAGGAGTCGATAAGCCGGACTGCGGCTTCTTTATGCGAAGTTTCACCGGGAAGAAGAACCAATGTGTCGGAGATCATACCTCTTCGGTCTGCGAGGAGCGGTTCCGCATGATGGTGAGAGATGTGGCTTCAAACTCGTATATGGGCGTCCGGAATGTGTATGGCACCATGTGGTCTCAGTCACCAGACTATTTGATTTAGGTACGTGCTGATAGAAGGCAAACAATAATTGTCGGGACGCCTCTACTTGAGTAACTCAGACGCAAAAATGTTGATCCAAGCATCTTGAACAGGAGCTTACGGGATGTAACATAGCCAGATACCCTTTGTTCTAGACTAGTGAGCTTGAAAGCCAGATTTGGAAAACGACTTGCATTTATGGTTCAACATAAGCATCGCTATTCCTGGAATGTTCAGTGCACCATGGAATCGTTTCTGACCGTTGAGGCGCCACAGCGGCGCGAAGAAAGCTTCAATTTTCTGACGCGGTTCGGGGCAAATCTGACGTGCAGTACATCGATCGCACCACCAGGTACGCCTGCTGAATCGCCAAGTCAAGAGAATCGGATTAATACTGTCATGCTACACACGAACAGAATGGGATCCTGTCCTGCACACATTACCCTAGTTATCCATGGATACGATGGCTTGGGGGGAGGGGCACCTAGTGCAACCCAACCTGATGTCAGATTGCCACTTGCCTCTTGCCTCAGTTCAAAAGCCTGGACTACACAAATGCCGATAAACCTCAAAACTCATTGAGCTTCGCTTGGGAAAGTATTCCCGCGCGTGCTTGTGAACGAACAAGGCATTGTGAAAGTCGGACTTCGCGCGTGGTACCTTAGGTACGCGGCGAGATTTTAGCACACCCGAGTCGGACTTCGTATGCGATCGTCGAAAAGCTGTAGATTGCCATCAAAGAATAAAGATAAGGCTCATGACTCCATGTAATCTGTTGCATGATGAGATGGGGGTTGAAAGGTTGAACGCCGCGCAGGATTCTCAACAGTTGGTATACGAGGAGGGACTAGGCTACTTAGGTAAGCATAGTCTTGGCACTGTTCCAACCACCGACGCCACCATCTCGCATATCGCGCCTCCCGCGTTGTCCTACCAATGCTTGTCTTTCAACCATACGGCGCGCATGCGGCCCACAGGAACATGCTAAGTGGGTTCGCAGTCGCCACTAACTACACTTGAGGTGGTATGTAGCGAGCGACGCAGCACCTGGAGGCAAATGGCCTGAGATGACTACCTTAGGTAGCCAAGCAGTCGGGGTGAGCCATTACAGCAAAAGCCATTGTCCTAGCCAAGGTTACAATTACTACGCTCGCTTCTCTATCAGCTGTCATCCTCTGCCAGGGCTGCCTCCAGCTACGGATCAAGCCCGTTGTTGGCCGACCTGTACTACGGTGACATTTGGTATCTCGATATCTCACTACTGCACTGCTAACATCTGCTTCTCGTTAAGAAGCAGATATTATACAACCCGGAACTTATTCCAGGGCTCACATTCATACTTTTGGGCGTCGGCAAACTTTCCAGATTTCTATTCTCGCGAAAGTAGCTCGTACCTGAATATTGATCTCACTTTAGGTGATATGAAATGCATATGCGAGCCACAGACTGCCGCAATCCATTGCTGACTTCGACCTGACAGTACCACATGGCCGCCACGCGCATATCCTACTTCACTTAAGCTCCAGCCGAGATGTATGCCTATGAGGATCATAGGATTCGCCGCTTACGTGCACTTGGCACTCAGCTCCTACGAAGGTATATCCAATTGTTACACACGCTCGGGCCTGAGCTCGGAACGTCAACAATCGGCCCGGTCATCACATTTCGTGGAACGAAGTGCGTACCGTATGACGAGCGTTTGGGACCATATAAGTACGCATGTATCCAGCACAACAGTAGTTCCCCTTGGCGTCACAGAAATCTCTTGTAGCGTTTCAGTGACTTGATAGACTTTTTTTTATCATGGGTCTTCTTCGCTGTTCCTTTATCTCTTTCGTAGCCCTGCTCGGGGCTGCTGCGCTCGTTACTTCCGGTCCTGTCGAGACCTCATTCATACCCAGACAGGCCACCACAGGCTTTACCTGTTCTTATCCCGGATATACCAACTGCAACACCAATAAGGACCGTAGCTGCTGGGTGAAGAAGGGTAGCAAGACGTACAACATTGATACGGATTACGAAGATGACTTCCCCGTTGGTATTACTAGAACTGTGAGTGGCACATACATCCTCATTGTCCTGAACTTTTTTTTTTCACGTTCGAACGTCAGCTGACGGTACATAGTTCAACTTAGAAATATCCGAGAAGACTATCAGCCCAGATGGCTTCCCAAAGATTGCGCAGGTGGTGAATGGCCAATTCCCTGGTCCGTTGATTGAAGCATGCTGGGGCGATACTATTATCGTTAATGTCAAGAACACAATAAAAAACAACGGTACTACTGTGCACTTTCACGGTCTTCGCATGTTTCACGAGAACCACTACGACGGAACCAACGGTCAGTAACTAATATTCTCCAGCATAGCATCCACTCACAGTTGCCAGCGATCACGCAATGCCCAATTGCACAGGGCGATTCCTTTACCTACAAATTTCAGCTCAGACAGTACGGGCACAGTTGGTACCATTCCCACTACAGCTCCCAATACGGGCAAGGAACGATGGGCCCAGTGGTTATTCATGGGCCTACGTCAGCCAACTACGACGAGGAGTTTGCTCCTATCATGGTACACGACTGGCACCACGGCAGCGCCTACGATGCTTTTCCACGAGTCCTTGACTGCCGATGCGCCACCCAAAATCGACCTCATCACGCTCAATGGCGTGGGTCGCAACAACGAACTTGGAACTGGTTCGTACTTCCAGCAAACTTTCCAGAAGGGCAAGAAGTACCTGATGCGCATCACCAACAGCGCCGTCGACTTCCACTTCCACTTCTCCATCGACAACCACATGCTCCAGGTGGTTTCTGTCGACTATGTCGCTGTCGAGCCTTTCTGGACGAACTCGCTTTCCGTCGGTATTGGCCAGCGCTACGGCGTGATCGTGCATGCTAATCAGACGGCCTCGGCGAACGGGAAGTACTGGGATGCGCACAGAGTATTACGATGGTTCCCCTGCCGATTCGACCTTCTGTCAATTTCCCCAAGAGAACTTTCCACCGAACCAGACTGACACGCAGCGCGTCGGCATCATCAGCTACAAGGGTGCAGGCTCGGGCGACCCAAAGACATCGAGATGGCCTGCAACAGTGGGCTGCAAAGACCCCGTGTTCAAGCCTCGTGTCAAGTGGACGGTGACACCGCCGCAGAACGACGTCCTCAAGAACGCGCACTACGTTGGCATCGACCAGACCAACGAGTACCATGGTGCGTTCCGCTGGACGCTCTCAGAGCAGCCGCAGTGGCTGAACTACTCCAACCCTACACTCCTCAACTTGGCCAGCACAACCTGGAATCCAGACTACGTGCTCGAGCCCTGTAAGTCACCGAGCCCCCGCGCTTCAGAACATACACATCTGACATACCACACCAGACGCGTACAACGACCCTGAAGGCTTCGTCTACTTCATCCTCAACTCGGGCGGCGGCCCGAAAAACCTCCTCGGCGTACGTGCTAAACCCTTGCCAAAACCCTTCCTTCATCTAGAGGACTACACCACTCCTCTCCACCACCCAACCCAACCCCCCAACTAACCCCCTACCCCCAGGGCTCCCACCCCATGCACCTCCACGGCCACGACTTCGCCATCCTCGCCCAAGGCCCCGGCCCCTTCGACGTGGCCAACCCAAAATTCAACACGGCCAACCCCCCGCGGCGCGACACGGCCATGCTCGCCGCCAACGGGCATCTCGTCCTCGCATACAAAACCGACAACCCGGGCGCCTGGCTGCTGCACTGCCACATTGGGTGGCACGCCGGGTCCGGCATGAGTCTGCAGATTCTGGAGCGCCAGAGGGAGGTCACGAGGTGGATTGGGGGCGTGGGCAGCTTGGCGCAGGCGAAGAGGGGGTGTAGGAGCTGGGGGAGGTTTTTGGAGGCGCATAGGGGGGATGCGGATGTTTGGAGGGCCGGAGGGGCAGGATGATTCGGGGATTTGATGGGGGGGTTGGGTTGGGGGTGGGGGGGTGGATGTGTTTCTTCTTGTTTTTTACTTTTGGGCGGTGTGCTGAGGTGAGATGCGTTGGTATGGCAGGGCATAGCATGGGGCGCGTGTGCGTTTGTTGCGTGCGCTCGCTGCGTTCGGGGCGTTAGACGGTGCCGAGGTCGGGTAAGCTCACTCGGCTCGGAACGAGTTGTATCGCCTGCCTGCCTGCCTGCCTGTCTGGCCGTCGGGTTTCACCTCCTCGGGTCATGCATTCATTCATGGCTCAGCTGGGTCAGAAAACCAAAACCAAAACCAAAACCACCACACCAGTCGACGTCTGTAACACTAGAGTTCTTATTGTACATAATTATAGACACTTTCAACTACACGCATCTATCTATTATCCAAGGCTGTTTGCTCTACGAATATACAAAGTCGTGCGCGGAGAGCGTTGCGTTGTGGTATATACCGTACTGTATGTACTATATACTACACATACTATACTATACTATACTCACGGCATCATAACAATGCAATTTATCTACCCAAGTCCAAGTCCAAGCTAAACTCCAACTCCAACGAACTCTACCTACACTTTTCTCTTCTCTTCTCCTCTCCTCCGTATCACATACACACTACTACACATACACAACACCTCACTCTACCCACCTTCCCTCTATCATCCCGCGCCCCTATTATTCAACGTTTATTATTCAACTTTCACACCATCAAATAGTAGAATAGTATTTATCGATTCCTCATTGATTATCTACACTCCTCTACCCCCCTTCGCCTAGCCATGGTATAAACAACCCTTCCCTACTCCCTACTCACCCACCAAGCGCACCAGCCAGCGCACCAGCCAGAGCGCACTAAGCGCACCAAGCCAGCCAGCCAAAAAAAAAAATAAACACAACAAGGTAAGAAGAAAGAAGAAGAGTAAGAATAAAATACACGAACCCAGAAAAAAAAATTTCAAGATAGACACTCGAAAGAAAAAAGAGGAGAAAGATAAAGATAAGAAGAAGCTTTTTCCCTTCACCCTCTTTCACCGAAAAATCGCCAGCCGCCCATCGACCTATCTAACCATCCCAGGAGAAAAAAAAAACCTCAAGGGCCAAAATCCCAACCCCAAAACGAAACCGAGACAGACCGAGACCAAGCCGAAGAACCCAAAGAACCCACACACTCCCCATTCGCCAAACCCAAACCCAAACCCTAATCCACCCCAGCCCCACCGTGCCTACCTAATACCCGAGTAACACCTCACGCCGGCGTCACACTCCTACTATCCCTCTCCCTATCCCCCCTCCTCCCCAACAGCCCCTTCCTCAACTTCGGACTATTTGGCCCCTGACTACTACTCCCCCCATCACTCATACCCGCCACAAAACTACTCCTCACCACAACCAGCCCCTTTCCCACCGGCAGCGTCTTCTCGCTCCCCGTCCCCTGATCATCAACAAAAAACTGCATCTCGCCCAGCTCCTCGTCGCGCCCAAACGTGCTGTGGTCCTTGACAATGAGTTTGAAACTCGTGTCCGCCGAGCACGACACCTTAAAGGTTTCGTCTTCAAAGGCGACGGCGCCCGTCGGCGCTTTGATGTGGTCTGTCTTGTGGACTTCTTTGCTGCCCTTGGGCCCGTCTTGTCGTACGTGGACGCGGATGTTGGAGTTTGCGCGGGAAAGCCGGCTGCGCTGACGACGGTGATGTTGGCTGTGCCTTGGTCGGGGCTTGCGGGGGCGCCGCCGTGGCCTGAGACGAAGCTCTGCGCGCCCCAGGACCGATGTCGCTGGTGGTGGTGTGCGTTGGAAGATGTGCTGGGTCTTCCGGATTCGATGGAGATGGCGGGAACGTCTTCTGGGCGACCGTTTTGCAAGTTGGAGGCCTCGTCCTCTTCTGCGCCGCTGGCACCGCGCGACTTTCTCCGTCTGAAGCCGCGGCCGAGGAAGGTTCCTGCGCGGATGACGCCGCCGCCGACGAATACGGCGCCTTTGCCAACGCCCTTGACAGGTGCCCCCGATAATTTTTTCCAGGTACGGCGCGAAAGTTCCGGAAAAGGTGCTTGAGCCTTGTCGCGCGCGCGCATGACGTAATCCGGCTTGAAGAGCATCTTCAAGCGAACAGCCCCCGACTCGCCATCCAGACCAAGCGTGACTTCTTGTTGCTGGAAAGGTTCCAGTCCCTCTAGATTGATAGTAGCCTGTCCTAGGAAGTCTGCCTTCTCTCCGAAATCCCAGTCAAAGACCTTCACTTCAAACTCTGCCGCAGTCCGGCTCCGAATTGGTATCTCAAAGTACTCGTTCCAGGCAGGATGAAGCGTTTTCTTCTTCTGGGTCTTCGTCTTGTATACCTCCTTGTCGTTCAGAATGAACCTGCAGTACGGGTCCGAAAAGCCGTTCCGGTCAGCTGCTGGAAGGTCGGCCGCGTCCAAGACCTCCACTCTGAG
The DNA here is from genome assembly GCA_009805535.1 of Laburnicola sp. JP-R-44. Taxonomy (NCBI): domain Eukaryota; kingdom Fungi; phylum Ascomycota; class Dothideomycetes; order Pleosporales; family Didymosphaeriaceae; genus Laburnicola; species Laburnicola sp. JP-R-44. The sequence continues at coordinate 693,768 of SELF01000006.1, forward strand.
CGTGCCTTGGTTGTTGAAAGACTCGCTAGGATCCAGGCGCATCTTGACAGGAAGGTATTTGAGGCTGACTGTTACCTTGTTTTCGCGACCGTGTTTGTCTTTCAAGACGAGCTGGGTGGGGTTGTACTGCTACTCGTCAGCACAATTCACAATGTTTTGATGCACCGGCAATAGCTTACCAAGCTTTGACGGAGGGTGTCCAGTGTCTGGCCAGTGAGCTTTGCAATGACGTGATCTTCATCGCCTTCGCCCTTCTTGTCAATATGTTCAATGATACGGAGAGTCATCTTGGAGAAATCAAGTTCGCGCACCATCGTATCGCCCACTATCCCGTGTCAGAAGCGCTCTGTAAGCGACATGGTCGGAAACTTACCTTCGTTAAAAGTCATATGCCTGCTCTTTATCTTAGCACTAGAGTAGCTGGGGAACGCCATGTCGTCCATCAGCACATCGATATAAGCTCCTGTGTCCGCGAATTCACCCTCGATGAGCTTGAACACGATGAGACCAGATTCTGTTTCAAAAGTTAGCCAACATACAATCCCAAATCGCGAACCCGGGACACGATGCTGTGAGGTCAGGGACACCAACGCAGCTCTTGATATGCCTCCGGACATTCGCGAGATCGTCTCAGCTCACCATACTGCTGAAGGTCGTCAGCAGTAAGATGCAGTTTCTCTCAATCTCCCTCTTTTGAGGTACCGCATCTTCCTGCTGCGCTTCGCTCTTTTCGAGTTGATTAGCAACATCAAGCTCGCTGCTCCCTTGATGGGACTGGGCGGACTTGAGTGAGGGGATGGTACCAGCGGTGTCTGGCCGCGTGATACCCGATACACTCGAGGTATTCTTCCTGTGCCCTCTAGGAGCGGATTCCGACGTCCTAACCGAGCCCCCTCGTGACATTCCATCTGCCTCGCTGTCCGAATCGTCTTCATCAGGGTCGAAAACAGGATATGTGGGATAGAATGAACAGGTGTAGTTGAGAACACCCTTCGCCTGCGCGCGATTTCCTAGATGCAACGCATCACTTCGCAATTCCTTCTGGTCATCAACTAGCCATTGCCCGTCCTCGTCCTGGCGAACGTAGTCGGATGCGGACAATTCGATGTGTCCCAATGAGCGATCTTTGCCCAGGCCCTCCTCGTCCATCACCTCAACCGTCAACTTCTCTCGGGGCGTATGTATAGGGACGTAAATAACCTCATCCCAATCCGGATCCAAGTTGTTCTTGAAAGTCACAGTGCGCCCCTTTTCAACACCAGAGACCAAGACGCGGACGTATGGATCAGACTTGCCCAATTTCTCCACATTACGCAGATCTCGAGCGTTCTGGCAATGCAAACGCATGACGCCGATAGGTGTGAGGTAACCTCCCCCGGCCGATGCACCCTTCAGAGCAACAGGCTTCCACTCGAGTTTCATCTTCACTCTTCCGGTGCTTGTGCCATTCAGATGATACCATTCTTGGCCTTTGGCCATCAGTTCCAGCATGTCGTCTATGGAAATCTGGTAAGAGCCAACAACCGGGTCAGTCGCGAGATCGCGATCATCCTTGACGAGCAATCCGAGCTTGGCTTTCTTGCGATCCGTGATGAGAAGCTCTTTGCTTGCGTCTGGCCAGATGGGCTGGTTCGTCCTTTTCAAAACCTGCGATTTGTGCACCTCTCGTCCATTGAGCAAGAGCATGGCGTATGGACTCAGCTGTCCAATCATGCTCTTTGTGCTGTCCAACTCTTTCGCCTGCTCAACCACAAACTTGGCAATGCCAGTGCGCGACTCTGGTGGAGGCTCTTGCGTACCGTCGTCTAGAGTCTCTCCTTCAAGCACGGGGAAGAAGCGGATATCTGCTTGGAGCACACCGCGCGACCCGCCCACCGGACATGACCTCCAAATGTAGATTCTCATGCTCATCGTCGGTTTCCAGCTGCTCCAGCGCAAAAGTCGCCGTTCCAAGTTCTTTGTCTTTTAGGAAGTCGTTGAAGTCCCAAAGAGTGAGGGTCAATGCGTCTTTCAGGGGACGTGATGATGATATTTATTGTCTGGTTCCAGCGTGGATTCGTATTCTCCTTCACTACGGCAGTGCGAGCAAGCTCAGCTCTGTTATTGATGGAAACTGTGGCATATGGGTCCGGAGTGCCTGAGAACTTGTCGACGTTCTTGAGACCTTGGGCGCCGTGGAAGGTAATTTGAAGAACACCGATAGCTTGATCGATCGGATCGCCCGCCAGCATTTTGGCGATTTCGATAGGGAATACGTTCGGATCGTACATCATTGGGGCAAGGGTAGCATGGATCATCTCCATGATGAAAGTTTCCAGGCCAGGTATAAAATTAATGTCGAACCCAAAGTTCTCACCACCTAGTGGCTTGCAGACGTAGTCGATGGTGGGCCGCTCCAGGAACGTCATCTCCACCTTCTCGATGTGAGGGAAAGGCAGCTGAAGTTTGAATTTGAGCCGCATGAGCCCGGAGAAGGCCATGTCTTCAACAATGACATCCAGGCCCTTGCTGATGATGCCTTTGCCCACGCGGACCTCGAGCACAACCTTGGGGTTGATCTTCTGCTTCACCTGCCGTGCTGTGAGGTCTGCTGTGTCGTTTGGATTGAAGCTGAATTTCCAGTCCATCAATACAATGTCGTCTTGGGCTTTTGGATACGATTTCACATGCTCCAATCGCGGGGGTTTGGTACCAAGTACGAATTCTTTCAATCGCAGGCTCTCAAGGAAGGCGGGCGTGGACGTCGACAAGACCTGGTCTACCGAGGCCACGATGGACTTGCATAGGACGGGAGCGTAGATGGGCCAGAACTTGACCAAAAAGCTGTTGATCCATTCGAGGCTCTCCGTGTCCGTCTCCAGTTTGGGCCTTGGCCATTTCGCGATTCAGGTCGTCCCGTGCATTGCGACGCACACGCCGAATCGAGGTTCGGTAGTAGGTGCCGCAGATGGCCATGTTGCAGAAGACCCACCCCAGCCCGCCCCCCAGCACTGCCACGACCCAGGAGCTCAGGCAGGCGAAGATGATGACGCCCGTGTTGTGGTACCAGTCGCCGTAGAACTTGTCCTCGAGCTTGCCTTCTAGAAATGTCTGGTGGTCCAGCAGCGAGCCTTCGTCCTCTTGATTTTCCGACCCCGGCAGGCCAAATCGCGGGGCCCAGCCAACGCGTGCCCACGCATCGTCTTTGTCGAGCTCGGGAAGTTGGCCGTTTGGCTTCTCTGATATCGGGGAAACGGGTCCTTCGATGGCGCCGGCTTTCGAAGCCGCTGGGAGGTCGTACTTGGGCCCATTTGTGTTCTGTAGCCATCATCAGCGCTTGTTGCTCGCCAGGCGGTTGGGCTAGCGCTCACCGTATCTGAGGCAAGGACAGCGGCGTTCGCCTTGCGCTCGTGGTGGAAGCCCTTGGGGATATTCTGTTTTCCGCGAAGTCAGCACAACAGCGTCACTTGAGCATCTCGGGCGTCTCGACGTACCGCCCTCGCCTGTGCGGCCTTCTCTGCCGGGCTGGCGTCGGGGTCAAACCTGAAGGCAGCGCTCCCGCCCTTTCGAGCTTCCTCCAGCACCGTCTGCTCGGCCTGCTCGGCCGTGACGCTGGAATCTGGGTGCTGCGCTGCCTCTAGGGCTCCCTGCTGCTTGAGCTCAGCCGCGCGCGAGAGCGTGGCCATGGTGGGCGCGGCGGGCCGTGATCCGCTCAACAGTAGCTCGTTGGGCCAATCGGGGACGGGTCAATTGAGGGGAGCGTGTTCGCGGTCAAGCAGGATAGCAAGGAGAGAATATGGGGTGCACTTGGTAGCGGAGAGAAGAGGAATAGGGAGCATGTGCGGCACTCTGGAAACCTGCTTGGTGTTATTAGCTGGCGCTGGCTCCCGGTCTTGAATCTAGCGCAGCGCGGGAGTCCCTGTAGACGAGAAGACAGCACCGACACTCACCAAAGCCAGACGGCGCTGCTTGGCGCACACCTGTACGGGAACGCCTGGGGAGAGAAATGCAAGGCAATGGCAAGGAGCGTGTACGGCAGGAAAAGAGGGCAGGGATAATAAAGCAGCGTTTGATCAGGAGCGCCAGGCGGGAATGACGTCCCGCCGGCCTGTTCGTCGGGCTGGGCCTGAGCGTTGGGCGGGCCCCTTGCAAGTATCGCGACTGACCACGCCAAGCGTACACCCCTGCTGTGGCTGTAGCTACCCCAACCTGAACTGTCCTCTCCCGATCTTTCCAGTCATCCAGTGTCCACCTTTCCCTCGCCCTCAGCCTCTGCTGCCGCCCCTTCCGTTCCGCTTTGCCGACTCGACGCCGCCTCGATAGGGTCAACCCGCAGCCAGAAGATCGCCATTACGCGGCCTCAGATCCTCGTTCGCAATCGGCACCGCCACACTTGGACGCTTGCTACTGTGGGCCCCCCCCATTTCGCGGCCGCTGGCACATCGCTGCATACAGCACTGCCCAACGGGACACTCGGCGTAGAAACCCGAAGCCAGCTTACCCCAGGCACTGACGCGGAGCTTGCTATATACTGTGTACCGGATGCGGCAATATAAGCGTCGCCGCCTAAGAGCCATACATAGAACCTACAACAATTCTTAGTCATCCTCGCCATGGAGCAACAAACCAGCACACTTCCCGTGATCAGCGAGTCACGTTGTCAAAACAGGCCGTGCTCGTTACCCTAGGAGCCTCTATCCACAGTACAATGACCAAAGTCTAAGTGCCATGTGTTACCCCAGGATATACGCAATACGATGGCCGAATGTACTCAACCTTATATGTCCTATGGGCATGTGTTGCGTTAAATTAACTACCTAGGGGTAGAACAACAAAGGCTTTCATCTTAAATAACATGACAAAAAAAGCAGAGCCCCCTGCTTAGTAAACAAAAAGAGACATCCTATAATATAACTATAGTACTACACCTACATCTTACCCTAGGATACCCACTACTTCTACCAAGTGTAGTTGTAACACCATAGCATGAGTGCACATATTACTTTATTTCCTTTCCTTTCGTTCGAATTCAATTCCTTTCATTTCATTTTCATGTTCCTGTTCATGTTCATTTCATTCCTTCATCCCGCTAACTATACTATCCCTCTACTTCTCACCCACCCGTCATAATGTACCCCATCCCTACCCCAACAAAGTCCCCTATACAGGAAACAAACAAAGACACGCAAGAAGGGATATAGATAGCATAATCCAGCAGAAGAAATGAAAGAAGCAGCAGCAGCAGCAGAAGAAGAAGAAGAAAAAAAAGTAAGAAGAGAGTAATGTTTCATCCCGCCAGTCCAGAAAAGGCAAACAAGCCCCAAAGGCAAATCCGGAAAATTCCCAAGGGCACACAACCCAACTCAAAGCAGTTCCCACGTCACCTCACCTCACCTCATCCCTTCCACCACACTCTCCCCATAATTAACCCCCATACCAAGCGGCAAGCCCACCTCACCGCCACGCCTGCTCAACAGGATACCTCCTCCCCCCACACGCCCACCCCATCCTTCACCCCATTAACATACCGATGCGCCCTCCCACCCAGGACCTCCGCCCTCCCGCTCCCACCCCTCAACTCCCTCTCCCTCTCCCTCTCCCGACTCCTCTCCCTCTCATCCCACTCATCCTTCACCCGATCATGACTCTTCGTCCGCGCTCTCTCCTGCTCCCTGCCCCCACGACCCCCGACTAGACGGGATATCCCTCGCTGCGCCGCCTATACCGCCCACTACTCCCATACCCATCTCTATCCCTATCTCTGTCTCTGTCGCGATCTCTATCTCTCTCCCTATCCCGCTCTCTTTCCCGCGCATAAGCCGCGTCTATATATTTCCGGCGGCGCGGCGGCGGCGGCGGACCAGACGGCCCAGCAGCAGCGTATACCGCACATTGTGCTGCGGCCGGTACGACGTCCGCGGCGGCATCGACGGCCCTCCGATCGTAGTAGTTATGCGCTTGGATCTGCGCGACGTGCGTTGCGAAGAGCGGCGCTTTCGTCGGGCCGTAGAGCGGCGGCGGGGGAGGAGCGTCTTCTTTCCTTAGGGGTACTACGGGGACGGGCCCCGCGTCGGCGGGCGAGTAGCGCGCGTCTTCGTAGTAGGAGGGGAAGTACTCTCTTGGACTTATGGGTGGGTCGTGGGAGCGGCGCTGGCGGAGGACGGGGCTCCGTCGGTGGTGGGGTGCGCGGTCTGCGTCGGAGTCGGAGTCGGTGGAGGAGAGGGTACTACCTCGTCTTGGGCGGTGGGGACGCTTGTGTGAGATTTGAGAGGGATGGGAGAGACGTAGCGTGGGGCGGGGGCGGGACGGAAGCTACGGGTGTTCGGTCGTCGTCGTCGTCGGAGAGACTGTCTTCTTCGAAGTAGCGACCAGGACGTTGCGCCGCTTGCTGAAGGGGTTTAACATGTGCCGCACGCGCTGTTGGTCAGTCGGCCTCGGGAGGGATCCTCGTATGCATGTGCGGGCTGCTTTGACACGTGTCGGATGAATGGCTCTCTGGTGTGCCTTGCTTTGCGGTACAGAGGGTCTGAGAAGTAGCTCGCGGCCGCGTATTTCTCATCCGCCGAATCGCCAGACAGGTCGGTCGAGACGCGGGGTGCACGCTCGTCAGCGTGGACACGCACATGCGGCACGTCTTCGTTCTCGGAGCTATCCTCTTCCGCTTCACGCTTGAGCCGAGCAGCAACAGTCTCGTACCAGGCTTCCATGGCATCGTCGGGCTTATCCGGCAGACACTCTTTGGGTAGCACTTTGGGGAACAAGTTGCCCGTCTCCGGGTCCACGACGTCGAACTGCTTTACCGCATTTTGTAGAAGCGGCACGTGGTCTTCAGGGCCAAGCAAGAGCTGGATGGTCTGCCAGGTCACGTATCCTTGTCTCTTCAACGCTGGGAGTGTGGGAGCGGAGTAGCCGTCATCGCCAGGCCCAGGCTGGGAGGCTGTGGAACGCGCCGAGCGAGCGGTAGATGAAGGATAGGGATGGAGGCGGCGTCTCGATGAACAAGACGTCGTAGTTGCCGCCCACGGCGCGGTAGGCGAAGGCGGCGATTTGCGAGGGCGCGTGAGGTCTGGCGAGTCGCTGGGCTCGAATGTTTTGCTCTGTTGTGGCATGCATCAATGACTGTCCAACTCCCAGTTCACAAAGCTTTGTAGTCGCATGGCCACTCACAATAACCTCGGCGATGCCCTTCAGCAACCGATCGAACAGTTCGGTCCCGCACTTGTCTGGCTTGATCAGGTAACCCCAATAATCAGACGCCTCTCTATGCGCTGCATCCGCATTTCCGGCGTTCTGAGCACTCGCACTCGCGTCGTTTGCATCTGAAGCCATGGCGGAGGGTATGTTCTTGTAGCTATCATGGAAGGTTGGGCGTGGGTTCGGCACGTCCGGGATGTGCGCGGTTCGAATGGGGTTGGAGCTCGGAGTGCTGCTGTCTGCCGTCTGCCGTCTGCGGTATGCGGTCTCACCACGGCATGCGACTATTATATCAAAGTAGTAGGTCTACGACGCGTATCTTGTAAAAGACAGGGCTACAAAGGCCTGCGCAAGGGCAGCCCAGTGCCCACTCGCCGGCTGGCTGCGCCTCTCGGCGCGCTGCAAGCTTGGAGAGCCCTGAGTGGTGTCTTCTCCCGAGTCCCAGGTGTAAGCCTGCGCGGGGCAGGCCCAAGCCATGGCCAACTGACATCACACCGCGCGCTGAACAACCACCATCCCTGCTCGTCCAGGCACAGGCCAAATTCGGGCAGCAACATGCACCCAGGAACCACAGTCATTAGATCCTCTAATAAGATGCAAAATGTTATCGTTTCTATTACAATCCATAAACATTAGGGCAAACCCTTACTTTCTTACCTCCAACCAAGCATGCATGCCCTTCATCGTGAATGCTCATCCTACTGCCTGGGCAAACCTACTGCGCAAACCAGCCACACCCTAGTGCTCGAGCAACCTGAGCGAACCCTGCACCACCACGTTCTCGAGAATAGAGCCTGGCGGGATGTCGATCGTCTGGGCCCTCCGTAGCGACAATGATGACGGTACCCTTCATAGTCACCCCGCGCCCAAGGTTCACTGGGCCCGTGATGGTGAGATGATCAAGTTCTACAATCTTGGGGATCGACGGAATGCGCGACTGGAAGCTTGACACCTTCTTGAAGTCACTGCCGAGCTTAATGAGCGGCGCAGGGCCGAAGCGGTTGGGGTCGATGACCAGCTGGCCGTGCGACAGTGTGTAGAGATCCGACTTGACAAGCATGAGATCCGAGCAAGTCTTGACGGCAAGAAGCGTCGTCTGGGTACGTTGACACCGTGGGCGTTCTTGAAGTGGCGAATAGCCGCACCGACGGCCGTCTCGAGTTGGAGGACCGACACGTCCGCCTCGCCCTTCTTGTCCGCAGGAATCGACTTGCCGTTGGGGATGATCTCCATGGCGAGCTCGTTGTTCTCCACGACGCGCTTGATGGCCTTCAGGTTCATCCAAATGTTGTTGGTGTTGAAGTACTTGAACTTCTTGATCGACTTGAACTCGTTGACGTGCTCCTTAGGCACCTGTGCGATTTCGAGAAGGCGGACCGAGCCCTCATAGTCAATGATAGTACCACCCTTGACGTCGGCCTTGGTCTTGTCGGTCAACTCCATGATGTACTCCGCCTTGGAGTCAACCATGTGCTGGTGGGATGGAGAGATCGGAGATCGACAGCGACGACAGCGCCCAAGTTGTCAGCGTTGGACAGGAAGATGTACTCGATGCCGCGCTCAATGAGCTTTTCAAGGATACCGGAGTTGTATAGCGACTCAAACACGTCACCGTGGCCCGGGGGGTACCAGTTGGCAATGTCGGAGTCGGCAGACTTGGGTGCGGGCAGTAGCGAGTCCTTGAGCACACGCGGGTACTTGGACTGGTTGAAGGTGAGTATGTCAATGTTATGGCCCTCGTACTTCTTGATGATGTTGGCGGTATCAGAGTCGGTGTTAAACGAGTTCATGAGCACAAACGGCACATTGACATCGTATTGCCGGTTGAGGGTACTCAATCTGGCGCACCGACAGGTCAAGGAAGGACATGCCGTCGCGGACTTCAATCACCGACTTGGGGCCAACGCAACCCATGGAAGTACCCAGACCACCGTTCAGCTTGACCACAGCCAATTTGTGTTCAGGTAGTCGACCGCCTCGGAGTTGGCGAGGTCGTCATAGTTGACGACTTGCTCGGCCTTCGGGGGAGCGATGCGGTTCCAGTCAATGGCAGTGCCCTTGGCCTTATCGTTCAGGTATCGCCGGAAGAGTGCGAAGAGAAGTTGTCCATCTCGGTTTCGAAACGCTGCAACCGGTAAGCACCCGCAGCCTACGATGGTTGTGCAAACAGGCCCGGGTCGTAGAAGGTGAGTGAAGGCAGTGAATACCCCCAACTCGAACCACCCAGGGCCGTTACTGGCAACTGTTTGCACGGGTTGTGATGCTTACCTTCCTCTCATCTGTGTTTTCGGGGACCGTGTCGGCGAGCTTGTTGAGGGCATTTCGCATCTGCGACGCCGCGACGTTCGTGGAGGTATTCTCAAAAGCCTGGTCGGCGGTTAGATCTGACGAAGAGATTGATTCCAACTCGGAGCTGGTCGTGGTAGTCGACTCCCAGCTGCCGTCGAGGGAGTCTTGGAACTGCTGAAGCAGTATTGCTGGCTGGCTGTGGGGACATTGCTGGTGGTACGCGGGTCGGCCACAGGGCGGAGCGAGCGAAGTTGCTGGTGACAGGAATCTCCAAGCAGCGGTCTGCAACGTTGAGCCTGCTCTGTTGTGAAGAACCAGCGTTTTATAAGTGTTGGAAGGACCCGTACCGCGCAGGTACTAAGTGCTTGTGTGGGTCGCTCCTTCCACGCCTGTGTCGTCACCACCCCCTCCAGCCAAATCGGAGCAACAACGTTCAAGACAACAGCTTCGCTTTCATGATAGAATGCAGCAGGACGAGGGATTGCGGGGAAAGATACGCACAAAATGTGAGGCCGTTTTGCCTTGTCAAAGTCAGTAGAGTTTCAGTCTAACGAGTCCCCAGCATGGTAGCACAGCGGGACACTGCATGGCATATCTCTGGGCTACGAACCCGTGATGGCGCTGGCCGAATTGCTCGTCGCCGCCGGCGGCCGAAGCGGGCTTCAAGTGCGAGGGGATAGCGCGAGAGGCCATCTTGATGGATGTGTATCTGGGGAGAAAGTATAAAGGGAGGGAGAGAGCGAGAAGGTTTAGGAGCAAAAGAGCGCGCGGAAACTTGTTGGTACTTCAAGGACCGGCGCTGTGGTCTGTGCGGCTGCGACGACGTGGGGCAGCAGGCGAGAACGTGCTCGACCGGCGGAATAGAAGGTGCACTGTGAATTGAGGCATAATTCCGAGCAGCGTTGCACTTTTATACCTCGCCGCCGCCGACTAGTTGCCATGCCCGTCAAAAGGCGGCAGCCACATGTATCCTGATGTGCCTTTAAAGCTTCGCACCCTGCAGCTCGCCAATCCATACCCCTCACCTCTCGTTCGTCATCGCGTCGTAGCGATCAGCTATCGCCCGCAAGGATGCGAAATTCTTTCACCAACAAAACGTCTGGAGTGGCAATTCAACCACGGGACACGCACACCAACTGAAGCCCTGCAATTGCCGACGCTCCGCAAACACACGATGCACAATTGTTGTTGAGGGTTAGCAGCTGCCAGGGGTCAAAGCTCCTGTGTGCAAATTTATCACAACCCCCCATGTCTCCCGCCTCAGGCCTGCGCTCCAGCCCCCAGCTCGAGCCTCTGGGTGGCTTCCGAGCTGCGAGCCCCGCGGGAAAGCGACCGGACAGGGGCAGAAGGCGGTCAGACATGGCCAGCGTGATGGCGCTCCGGCCTCGGCGACGGACCCGAAGCGTAGGTATGCGTGCTCTGGGGTTGCTCCTTTGCAGTGCATGCGAAAGCGAGTCCAGAAGACCTCTTCACTGCTGGATTCAATTGAAGAGGCGTTCCGATAAAAGTTCTAGACGAGTGTTGAAGCGAACGCCTCTGCATGCAGGCTGTGTTTGTGGCGCGCATGGTAGCCCGCCTCGTTTGACCCACGTGGGGACACGCAGGCGGTGGAGATACCTATTTACTAGGCGGATAGCTCCCTAAAATGAACAACCAGTGTCGGACTCGGGATAATATAGTCGAATACCGGTATCTGGCTGGCTAACGCTGCCCGAGTTATGTTTTTCTGGAACTTCAGCAAACCACCCTCTGCGGCTAATATCAATCGATACGGAACTCAGCTGAGCAATGCAGCCTGGGGAGATTTGTGTATTGCCATTCGCTTTTTCCTCTCGCCGAAAATCTATTGAAATATATATCGTCAAAATCCAAAGCGGTAGACGAGACCCGTATCTTGCAGGGTATGCCAGTACATCTTCGCGTCTGCGCTAAAGCAGGGTCGAAACAGCGAGATCAATATCTTGATCTTCCAAGAATGCAATGGGGTGTTGAAGTCTCACTGATGTTCGATGCTATAGTCTCAGCATAGACATGAACATTTTTCGACTACGCAGACGGGAAGGTGCCTATCCTTCATGAACGGGTCGGAATATCTCGATGATTGGCGCGTCTGCTGCAGGTACTGCCTGCGGCTTTTCAATCCGGAGTCTGATGAAGGCATTCTTGTCCTCTTCTGCGAAGAAGCTCTCCCGGAGATGTTGGACGACCGTGGTTGATAGAGATTCGAGCGTTTCAAAAGCAGATGACGAGATCACCTTGAAACTGTCAGTTTCGGGATTGATGATAGGAAAATTTGTCTTACGTCTACCACGGCGGCTTCAAGTTCCGGGTATACGTCGATTCGCGCAATGCTGATGCATTCGATCCAGATATTGACAACTACCGGCTGCTTCCGCAGCCTTTCGTTGGAGTTCACCCCTATTAGGCATGGTATCCGGAGATTGCGAAGATATATAGTACTTGTGAACGAGCCTTGTCTTTCTCGAGGCATTGGATCAAAAACCCGGCGCCGTCTCCAAACATGCTACCTTTTGGGTAGAACATGTCGACCTGGATTGAAGTCAAGGGTGTATCACCAGCTGTTTCTTTCTGCCTGGGCCCTTATATCTTCAAGTAGGGAGCCTGTAAGCAGATGGTCAACGTCTTGTGCGCGGGCCTCGAGCCTGGCTTGGATATCTTTGCTGAGCTTCCCGTAGTGGACGGTGCTGTTATCGAGAGCATCTGATTCCGCAGCGGATTGGAAAGGCTTAGACAAAGATAGTGTAACGGTCACCAGAGCTCGTTGCTTCTTTTTCCTTCCCCAAACATCCACGCCTGCATTGACAGTGACCTGCAGGTTGCGGACAGTAATCTTGTCTGTAACGGCCATTTGGGTAGGCTCAGCCTCCCATACAGCTTTTCGAACGACTTCCTGCATATTTTGTCGATTGATGTGACCGGAAATATAATCGATTGTCCAGTGTAGGAATCTGTATGCCAAGTAAGAATGCAGTTTCGGGAATACTATAGAGGTACTCCACCTACACGCCGACGAGATGTCCAACTGACAATGCCTTTTGATATGCAAAAAGTCTCTTTTCCGCCCTGCGAGAAAGGAAGGGCAAAGGACAAACAGATAATGACCGGTGATGCTGTAATGCCCCGACGCCCTTCAGCCCTAAGCCCTAAAGATGAAGTCACGCCTTTCCCCTCTGGGTGGTAGCGGGGCTTCGTTGCAGTTCCGCCTATAGAATGAGCTAGAAGCTCCTCCGCCGAACATTTATTTACCACACCACCACCTCTGCCTACACCGCGATCTATACACAGCCGAACCTCGAAATACATTCAAAATACCTCTTCACTACCACTATGGCTGACGCACTCAAGGCGGAGGGCAACAAGCTCTTTGCGGCGAAGAAGTTCGAGGAGTCGATGTAGGTTCCCCGCAAAATCCCAGCCTACGCAATGCTTACAAGTTCGCAGCGAGAAATTCTCCCAAGCTATCGAGCTCGACCCCTCAAATCATGTGCTGTACTCGAATCGGTCTGGTGCTTACGCTTCGCTGAAGGACTACACGAAGGCGCTCGAGGATGCGAACAAGGTGGTGGAAATCAAGCCGGACTGGTCAAAAGGCTGGGGACGCAAAGGCACGGCGTTGCACGGCAGCGGTGACCTCGGTATGATGCAGAATCCATTTGTGTGGTGAAGAAGGACTTTGCTGACGGAATACAGTGGGCGCAACAGATGCTTTCGAGCAAGCGCTTAAGCTCGATGCGAACAACGCGCAAGCGAAATCCGGCCTCGACTCTGTGAAGCGCGCCATTGAAGCCGAAGCGAGAGCCGACGGCGCCGGTGGTGATGCCTCGGGTGGTCTTGGGGGCATGTTCAACGACCCGCAGATGTTCCAGAAGCTTGCCAGCAACCCGAAGACGGCACCGCTCCTCGCAGACACGGAATTCATGGGCAAGCTCCAGCAGCTACAGAAGAACCCAAACGATGTAGGGAATGGCAATGCAGGACCCGAGGTTCCTGCAAGTAATGAGTGTGCTGCTAGGCATAGATATGAACATGCAGTTCGGCGAACCGCCCGAGGGTGCTCGGCAGGCGGGTGCTTCTCTCGGGAAGCAGAAGAGGATGTCGACATGCCTGACCTCGTTTCACCCAAGGAGGAGCCGAAGAAAGGCGCCCGCGCGCCCGAACCGGAGCCGGAAGAGACCGAGGAGGACAAGGCAGCAGCAAGGAGGCGAAGCTAAAGGCCGACGAGGAGAAAAAGAAGGGCACAGAATTTTTACAAGAAGCGTCAGTTTGACCAGGCCATTGAGCACTACACACCAAAGGCATGGGAGACGCACAAGGACATCGCCTACCTGACGAACCTTGGAGAGCAGCCAAGTTCGAGAAGGGCGACTACCAAGGCTGCATCGAGGCGTGCAACGAGGCCGTGGAGTATGCTCGTGAGATCCGAGCTGATTTCAAGATAGTCGCAAAGGCGTTTGCTCGCATTGGCACTGCATACGAGAAGATGGGTGACCTACCGAACGCTATTCTCAACTACCCAGAAAGCGCAGATGGAGCACCGGACACCGGAGGTGCTCGCCAAGTTGCGCGAGCAGCAGAGAAAGCCAAGATCAAGCAAGAGAAGGATGCTTACATCAATCCCGAGGAGGCGGAGAAGGCTCGCGAGCTCGGAAATGCAAAGTTTAAGGCAGCGGACTGGCCCGCCGCTGTCGAGGCCTACACGGAGATGATCAAGCGCGCACCGGAGGACCCGCGTGGGTACTCCAACCGCGCCGCCTGCTTCATCAAGCTCTTGACGTTCCCTTCGGCTGTGCAGGATTGCGACGAGGCTATCAAGCGCGATCCCAAGTTCATCCGAGCGTACCTACGGAAGGCCCAGGCCTACTTCGCCATGAGGGAGTACAACAAGTGTATCGACGTGTGCACGGAGGCTGCTGAGCACGACGAGGGCGGCAAGAATACCCGCGAGATCCAGCAGCAAGAACAAAAGGCGCTAGAGGCTCAGTACTCTGCGCGCGAGGGCGAGACTGAGCAGCAGACAATGGAGCGCATCCAGCGAGACCCCGAGGTAAGCTCACCGTTGCACACTGCATCTACGAGCGTGCTAACTCTACATAGATTGTCAGTATCTTGCAAGACCCCCATTATGCAGCAGAGCATCCTGCAGCAAGCGAAGGACAACCCGGCTGCTCTCCAGGAACATCTCAAGAACGCGAACATCCGGCAGAAGGTGCAGAAGCTGATGGCCGCAGGTGTCATCCGCATGGGTGGTCGATATAGACTGTATGAAGAATGGCCCACGATGTAATGCACGATTCCCGCTCAAAAGGTTCATGGCGATATGGATGAGGTCCACTTTCTTTGGTCGTTCGGAGGCGTAACTGCATAGCGTATAGGGTAGCTATTTGAATGAAACATTTTCCTTTCCGACCACGATGTTCTCACATGCTAGTGTGCAGTACCACTTGACACTTTTCCCATCCCTTCCAGACATGCCCACCATAACTCCGTAGCCCACTTCACATCCCGGGTATTTGCCATATAACTCCGATAACAGCCCATGCGCCTCAAATATACCCGAATCAAGCCCACAGACGCCATCTCCTTCATTTCGCTCCCCCTCTCACATCACATCCCACTAATATAATCCAACAAGCGAAACAGCGCCCCATTCTCCACTCTACACCCCTCGCCCTCCCGCTGCGCCCGCCTGTACCCCTGGTACAACCACAACCGGATCGTCCCCGCGTCGATGCCGCGGAAGTTCTGCTGCTGGATCAGCAGATAGGCTTGGGCGCAGAGCATGGTGCTTTCTGAGGGGAGGGGCAGCGCGGTCGTGTGTGGCAGGTGGAACATTCGGGGGAGGTTGGGGGAGGTGGGGGAATGAGAGGGGTGGTGGGGAGGTCGGTGCAGCAGGGTGGAGGGCCGGGGGTGGGGGAGAGCGAGGGGGAGGGAGAGGTCGAGCGGCGTGGTGAGGTTCGAGAGGGATAGGTCCGGGGGGATGTTTTCGAGGGTGAAGAGGGCTGTGTCGGTCTCGAGGGGAATGCTGCTGATGCTGGATGTAGCATTTCTATTTATCGGTGTGATGGCGTCTGTCGTCGTTGATGAGATGCGCATTGTCTCCGCGCGTCGTTGTTCGTCCTCTGCTTCTGCCTCGCCGCCGTCTCTACTTCCAGCTTGCGCGCATCCCCCATCTTTCTCCCCTGCAAGCGCTGCATCTCGCTCCCGCTTCAATGCCTCGATTTCCACCCGCGCAGCGGCGAGTTGTGCCTCCGTGTCTGCGAGTTTCTGCTCTAGACTCGCTATGTGGTCGCGGCGGCGGGCGCGGTGGCGGCGCTGGTTCTCGCGCACGCGGGTGAGTGTGTGTTCGGCGGTTACGCGCGGTTTGCGGGGGAGGTGCGATGGAGCGGACGAAGAGGAAGAGGCGCCTGAGGAGGCGGGAGAGGTGGTGCTTGGTGGGGGCGAGGGCGGCATTGAGAGAGGGGGTTTCGGTTGGTGTGAGTGGGTTGAGATGAGGATTGGATCGCTGTGGAGGTGTTTTCTGGGGACGCGGGAGCTTTTGCGTCGCTTGAGGGTCGGATCGGTGACAGGGGTGGGGGGTTTGGGTCGGGTCGGGTCGGTGGTGGGTTGCTTGTGGTGACATATCGGCATCGCGACCCCGCTTCTGTTTTAGGTATGGAGGGGCGTATACGAGTGTAGTGTCTATCATATCACAGTGATCCATCTGCTTTTCACAAGCTCGATAACATACCAACTTAAATAATCGCAGACACCCACCGAATAAACATTAATACCAATGCCATATCGACATGTAACCTGACATATCGGCCCTCCCCCAAACATGTCCATAAAACCCCCGTCACCGACAACCACACAACCACCTCTCCCCAAACACCGCAATAAGCCCAGAGTCAACACCATCCCACCCCCCTCAAAAATGGACCCAACAACCATCCAGACCGCCGTAAAAGCCCGCTACAACACCGCCACCGCCCTGGCGCCCCCCAACCCCTCTCACGCCCAAGCCGTCGCCCAAGCGTTCGGCTACTCCGCCGCAGAGCTCGCTTCCATCCCCGCGGACGCCAATCTAGGCGTCAGCTGTGGGAATCCGCTTGCGCTTGCGGGGATTGAAGGAGGGGGAGACGGTTATCGATCTGGGGTGTGGCGCGGGGTTTGATTGTTTTCTTGCGGCCGCCAAGGTGGGAGAGAAAGGCACGGTGGTGGGCGTTGATGTTAATGAGGTCAGTGTGTATGGGGGATTTGATTTCATTTGATTTGATTTGTCTTGCTAATGATGCGGATGGGGTGGTTGAGCGTGTGGATTTCTGTCTGGGGTCGTCTACGCATACATCGTCGATGCAAAAATGCTGTCATCTGCGATATCAAAAGAATGCACATACTAACAGCCATCCCCAGGCCATGCTCCACAAAGCCCGCGCCAACGCCCTCAAACACTCCATAAAAAACATCTCTTTCCTCCTCTCCCCCATCACACAAATACCCCTCCCACCCTCAACAGCCACCCTCATAATCTCAAACTGCGTCATCAACCTCGTCCCCGCCACCGAAAAACCCCTCGTCTTCCGCGAAATCCACCGCCTCCTCCAGCCCGGCGGCCGTCTCGCCGTCTCCGACATCCTCGCCAAGAAAGACCTCCCAGAGCAGATGAAGCACGATCTCGCGCTGTATGTGGGGGTGTGTGGCGGGCGCGAGTAGGAAGGAGGAGTATGAGGCGTGGTTGGCGGAGGCGGGGTTTGAGGAGGTGGTGGTGGTGGATGCGGGGGTGGATTTGAATGTTTATACAAGCGGAGGGGAGGACGGGGGGTGTGTGGGCCTGCTGGCGAACGTTCTGGGAAGGATGGAGAAGAGGAGAGTGCGGGTTGTTGTGGTACTGGGTGCTGGTGCCGAGAAGCGCGATGGTGGCGCGTCCTCCAAGACGTCAAAAGCAATTTCAAACATGTGGATTTGAATGAGTGGGCTGGTAAGTTTATTCCTCGAATACAAGTCAAGCCTCTTATCCTAACAGTGAATAGGCTCATTCAAGATATTCGCAGTCAAGCCCTTTGCAGTGAGCGAGTGATACACCACCACCCCTGTTGCAATATTAGAAGTTGAGCAGAAAATTTGTACATCATACTCGACAAAACAGTGGCTAGTAAAGCATCATGGTCGGAATGGGGCTGTGGTGTAGTGCTGCGACGTGGTTTTGGCTTTGGGTGGTTCATGTTGCATGACATGTTAGCAGGATGAGAGTTTCGGATGCGTTTGTAGCAGCTTCCATTCATCCTCCCCATAACCTATCAGTGAAACAACCCCCCTCACTTCCATTAAACCCTCACAAAATCTTACTACACACCAACACCCACACACATCCACCATCCAGCCACCACATAAAGTAATCCCAGACCCACCACATACCACCACCAGCATCCCCACAAGCTCCACCCATCACGACAAAATCCCCATGCACATACGAAAAATGAAACAGACATACTCGTTCGGCAACCATAAACAACTCTATACATCCATCCGCCCATCCATCCAAGATGCGCTGCACAAGCGCAAGCACACCCCCAGGCCTCTCAATCAATCCAAGCATGAAACCACGAAACCATACCATCATCAAGCGAAGAATACAAAAAGGTGAAAAGAAGGTCCTCCATCATCCAGAAAACGCCCAAAGGGGCATATCCATTCCCATCATCCCACGACTTTTAAAGCTGAACAAAACTCGCAAAACTCCCATCCTCGTGTCCAAAACGGCTGATGCTTATCCAGAACGGAAAATAAAAGACGGACTTACAGAGAAGCATTAGTGGTCCGGCTCGCACCTGTTGCAGACGCTTCCACCCCACTCGGCAGCACACGTTCGATGTCGACTGCACCACAGCCATCCTGGGTAGGCTCGATGGTGTACCCAACATACTCCTTGCGGCCGGTAGGAGCAACAGGGTTGGGAAAAGGAGCGGTCTCCTCAATAGGCATGCCCATAGAATGAAAGCCACCGCGCCCAAAAGAATCGTAGAGGCCATTGCCGACATTGCGGTGAGGCCGGCCAGTACGAGCAGGCATTGTCATATGACCCCTACGGCTAGGGTTCTGCGACTCTTTTGACTTTCGCACTGCTGCATTAAAGCGCAATCTCCTCCAATTGCGTCGCGAATGCGGTCATCGAGTCCTTATCAGCCTCTGCTGAGCTTCGCCGTGGCCCTCGGAAGGCTGTTCTTCGTTTGATAATGCTGAGCGGACATATTTCTTCGGTGAGGTGGCTCGATCTCCTCGCTTGCGGCCGCTCCTGCCTTTCTTTGAGAATTTTGCGGATGGGTTCATGTAGACCGGATACATGTGGTAAAACCACGGCATTCCATATATATCGAGACAGAACGGATCAAAAAGCAGATTGTTGTTGATGGGTTGTGTCCACGGCGTATTCGACGCATGCTGAGTCGATGTTTTCAGATCTGAAATACAATGTCAGAAAGGTCAAGGCGATGCTTGGGATGTCACTTACCATCTTGTGGCTGCGGAACAAACTCAGGTGCAGTTGCTCGCAAATCTCCAAATAGACGCGAATGTTCGTTATTCGCTTTCTTGCGCTCTTGCGGTACGCACTGATCGCTTCGACATCTAGGTTTAAGTGCATCGTCCTGTACCCCACTGGACGACTCGGCTGTTGCCGAACCACGGGAAGGAGCTGAACTAGGACCAAGAACGTTCGCTGCAATCCCTAGTTTGGTAGGTAAGATCAAGCAATTAATAGGAAGGGAATTTGTGCATAGGGTTTGGGTAGGGAGGTGCGTGAAAACGGGGAAGGTCTTACCGGATGAGTCCACCTTCTTGCCACTGTACACAATGGCAGGATCGTTCAGAACAGGATCCTCCAAGACAGCAGCCTTCACGGTAGACATGCTTGTAGTCCTCGAAGAACGCTCGCTCGAGTCAGTAATTGGCTGCTTAGGCCCCGAAAGCATCGTCGTGATCGTTTCCACAAAGCTGGTTTCTTTTCCCTTGGCCACATCCTCGGTGAAGGGCGTATGATCCGGACGGGCATTTAGGTCCACATTATCAAGGTACTCCGTGACCATTGCATGGACGTCAGGCTGCTCGTTGGTCTCTGTTGACCTGAAATGGGCCATGATTGGTGTGGTGCCTGTACTATTGAGGGTTCTGACATGACGTGTTGAAGCCAAGCCTCGGCGATGGGAGTTTTCGGTGAAGGCACGTCTCGCGTGTGAGTCTCAGCATCCTCCTTCCCATCGGGCTTCGTGATGCGTGCAATGTTAAGCTTACGTGCATGCTCACCACCTTTCAAGATGCCCTGCTGCACGTTGGCTTTGGTCTCCTTCAAAGCTTTGGCCGACTGGGATCGCTTCAAGGTCGAGGCTTTCGTGGCCATATCAAATGTGGAGGTGGTGCGAGGGATTCGCGACGAGGATCCGGTGGGCGAGACAGGTGAGCCAGGGCCTGAGCTGGAAGCAGAAGCTGTTGGGAATAGCGGTTTACCATCTCGAACCCGTAAAGCAATGTTGGGGACAGCGGGTCTGATCAATTTCCTTTGTCTGGTAGTGGTTGGTAGCTTCGCGTGAGGGTCCGTCTTGCTGCGAGAGTGAGAGATAGACGGAGATGCCGCTGCCTTCTTCTGCTCAGCGCCATCAGCGCCAGTCAAATGCAACTGGGAAATTTCTTCTTTATCTTCCATAAGATCGGTAGCTGAATGGAAGGTGTCGCGCGAGCTCCTTCTACTTACTACCCGACTGGGGGCGTGACTCACCGACGAATGCGCAGAGTGATATTCCGTGCCTGTCGTGGAGACCACGCTGGAGGCCCGTCCAGACTCCTGCACATCCGCCCGGGCATTGCGGACTGGCGACAGGGTTACCTTCATGGTGGGCTGCTCTCGAGAGCTGCTTCGTACAGGCGAGGTATATGGGCTGTGTAGGCCGGCCTTGGACTGGGTGCGTTGCGAGTTCTTGGGCGAAGACGGATTGACATTCGCGGTGATGTCGCCGCCGATGGCCTCGATGGCGTCTTTGGTCAGGAAGGTCGCTCCACCCGTGCGGGATTTCAGATCAATCAAACTACGAGCGTTTCGCAGAGGCTTGTGAGCCAGCGTGTTCCCGTCAGTCGCCTTTCGCTTCTCGCGCTCTTCTTTGCGCAAGTCGGTCTGGAACTTGGGGGCACGCGGTTGCGTTGGCTTGGGCTTCCACTGTGGCGGTATTGATTTGCGAGGACTCTGAGGGGACGCCCGCACTGTTTCGCTGTCGGACTCATCGGCGCCGTCATGGGTGAGCTCCATTGATAGAGAAGTTCGAGCATCCAATGGGATATCGATATTCAAGTTGGCGTAACCATGCGCATCTAGTAGGGATCCGTCGTGAGAAGCCTGGTTGGTAGACATGGTGAGATGCGCAGCTGAATGATACGTCGAGGGAGGGCCGGAGGTACTACAGTCGGGACAGCATTAGAGGAGTACATGACGACGGGTGCAGGAAGACTTACAGCTGCGGCTGCCCGAGTGCTGCTCTCGCCCTGTCGCAGTAGGAGACGCGATAGAACTCGGAGTGTTGGCAGCGCGAGTAGTAAACATAGCGATAAAAGCACATAGCGGCCGACGTAGCAGTGACCAATGGGCAATGGGAAGTCTCGACGCCGGCCGATTGAGCGCGGAAGGTTGATTGCGCAAGACGGGTAGTCGCGTTGGCGAGCGCGGCAGGTGGCGTGGCGTGGCAGTCGCGACGGGTGCGTTTGTTTGCCCTCCGTCGGAGTGATGTAATCATAGGAGAGCGCGGAAGGCGCGGTCGAGGTGAAAGGGAAAGAGCTGACGTCGTGCTACGTGTGCTGGGGCAATTCACCTCGACTGTCCCTCGGCAGTGAAACCACTTGGGCATACTACAGGTACCCGATCGACTTATACCGGAGCTGAACTAACCCCAGATATAAGGTAATAACGTCGATCATCGGAACCTCGCTCGCAGTAGCTGGTATGAATGAGTCAATCGCACACATGAAGTGAAGGGGTATGAAAAGCAGCGGTGCATGAGATCATACAATTAATCGAAAGAGTCCAGCAGCGTGACATTCGCATTGCATACGGGGTAAGAGTTACGAAATCTTCGACTGAACGCTGTAGTAAAAGAAAAAATCTGATACATCCGCATATCCTGGGAAGCAGGCCCACACACTGCACCCTAAAACCTCTTCTTCTTCTTGCTCTGGGCCTGCTTCCTAGCGAGTTCCTCGTTCTTTCGCTTCAGCTCCCGCCTCTTTCGCTCGGCTTTCTCTTCCGCAGTCTCCTCACGTTCTTCCTCTATGGGCGTGGGCTGCCTCTCCGCCCTTGGAAGTTCGGGTAGAGAAGCCTCTGCCGAAGGAGTGTGTGGAACCGCAGGCCTTTCTCGACTCGTGAGCGTGGATGTGGTTGCCTCCCCCGTTGAAGATGTCGCTGCTGCCGTTTTCGATCTACCTCCAATCTTGAACCCCTTCTTTACTGACTTGGTGCCCGATCCATGTTCCGTAGCCTTGGCTTGTGTGGGTATCTCATCACTTATTTCCAGAGCTTTTGATATCTCTTCCTGCGATCCTACCGGAGGTGATTCTGTTTTCTTGGATTTCCCACCGATCTTGAAGCCTCTAGCAATGGGTTTCTGGGGTGGCGAGTCAACCGGACTGCGAAGAAAGTTCGCTTTTGGAGGGATCGGTTCTGGCGTTGCCGATTTAGCCTTTGGAGGCGCTCTCCTGCTCAGGCTTTGACTTTTTGGGGGCGCATCAAGGTCGTCATCATCATCGTCATCATCCTCTTGCCCCCCACCTATATCTTCATCGTCTGTGGTACCATCTAGACCTGTGTCTTGGCGGGCAGTGTCTGAGATCGTGTTGTGTCCCGTGACAGGCATTGGCCCGTTCTTAGATAGCTCTCTAGACTGTTGAACTATCAGTGAGAACCATAGCGGCGGCAGGCCCGGAGGAACAAACCTTGAAGTTCTCATGGGTTTCAAACTCATCCTCAGTCTCATCATCGTCGGTCTCAGAGTTGGATTTGGTGGGCCGTACAGGAGCAGTAGGCTTCCTCGACTGAGGTTGCGTCTCCGCCTTCGCCTTCGAGGCCCGCTTGGGCATGTTGGTGGAAGTATCCAGATGTGACCACCAAGACATTCCTTCGTCTTCTGACTTTAGCTTCGGTGGTATCTTTGGCGTACATTCAGACAGAGCTTCCTGGAACAAGCCCAGAGTAGACATATCGGTATCTATCAGCTCCGCCGTCTCCGCTCTCCACGAATCCGGATGGAAGGTCTGGAGACCGGGGACATGCCTCGCTGCTTGCTCCCGTTTTACAAGCCTCTTACCAGACTTCACGTTGCTAATGCTTGGGAAAGCCGCTGCGAGGTCGAGATTGCTGGATTCGTACTGATCGACTAGCCGCGTGACTGCTCGATCCTTCTCCGAGACGATTGATAGGAGGCTGTTAATCCTCTTGTGCTGTATGTGTGAGGACACCAGCAGCGGAAGAATAAGCTCGTTCTTCAATGTGATAGCAGTTCTCTTGCGCAGCGTAAATTTCCAGGTCAACAAGTCGAGAGGCTCCGGTAGACTGATGGTGGTATTCAACACCACGCCCTCTGATTCGGCACGCGTGAGGCTACAGCTAGTGTCTTCGTTCTGCTCCAGTGACTTTTGAACATTCTCAAGCAAGATGGCAAGTTGGGCAGTATCCCGCTCGCTGACTTCGATGGGTGATTCTACTTCGGCGGCTCGAGCTACGATTCCAGATAAATCTAGCTCTTCGCTCCATATATTGCTGAGGTCGGTAAGGAAGACAGTGTAGGTTTCTGAACCGAACCGGGGCTTGATTAGTAGCTGTGGGATGGCATCAACGCGACGCTCGTCCGACAATTCCAGCACACGCCAGCACGACATGTTTTGAGGTTGTGCTACGGGAGTGCTATCCGCAGCTGTCAGGAGACGAGAAGAGAAATGACATTCTAGCTGTGGCACCTTGCACACGCGCAGCGCGGTCAATCTCGGGCGTGTGCTGCGGTGAAAGGCAGCCGCTGAGTAAGATGCACCGCGCTAGAGCCTCATTGGGCAGGCACCTCTACGTCACGCGCGCTAAGCAACGGGCTGCAGTGTGAGAGGTGCGCGTCTTTTTCCGCCTGGCGCAGCTTCGAGTCGAATCATTTTCGCATTTACACCTGGTTCGCAGCTTCACCGAGAGGCAACGACAACCATGGCTTCTCACAACCCTCCCCCCTGGCGCCACGACCACGGCGGCCCTCCCCAGCGTCCTGCGCCCGCCTCGACCGTTCCCGCGAAACGCTCCGCCTCGTCTCGAGCGAACGAACATGCTGTCAAGCGGTCGACCAACGCGCAAGAGGAGGCCTGGGTCGCCGACGAGGACCGCTTCGTCCTGCAGCAAGCGAAGAAAAAGGCGGCTCTACGCGTCAAGGGTGGCCGGGCAAAGCCTATTGACTGGCTCGCCGTCACGCTTCGGTTCGTTGACAGTACGCAGACGCTTCTGGACGAAGAAGTCGAAGATCACGAGCTAGATGTCGTGGACCCGGAAGGAGTCTTCGAAGGTCTCAGCGAGGAAGACCTATCTGATCTCGAGAAGGAAATCGAAAACTACCTCACCCTGGAGACAAATCGGAGCAACCGAGACTACTGGACCGTACGTAGTGTTGCATTTGTTTGCAATAGCCACGCTAATCTTCACAGGCTCTGAAGGTGATATGCAAGGACCGCCGGCGTAAGTCTCGTGCTGATGAAGCCCGCGGGACCAGCTCCGTCTCTGCCGACATCGACCGCTTGCTCGGGCCCAAAACCTATGAACAGCTGGAGACGTTGGAGGTGCAGGTGAAGAAGAAGCTCGATTCAGACGAGCCCATCGACTACGATTACTGGGAGCAGCTCCTGCGCAATCTGCGTGTGTGGAAAGCCAAGGCGAAGCTGCGGCGAGTGTCACAAGAAATACTCAAGGAGCGCTTGGAAAGTTTGCGGAAGCAGCAGCAAGAGACTGCACTCTCTGTCCAGAGCAAGGTGCAGGCCATGTTAGACACGGCTCGCCAGTCGGACCAAGGCCAGCCGCTTTCCTTGTCCTACGACCCTGCGCTGGACCCTGAGCCGTCGCTGAAGCTTCGCACCGAGGACAAAGCCTTCGAGCAGGTAGAAGAGCGAAAGTTTCTGAATGGCATACTGAAGGAACGACGGAAAATCCTCAAGCTGGGTTACGTCCCGTTACGGAACAAGGCACAGGATGTTCCGATCAGCTTGCCCACGTCGAAACCTGGTCAAGCAGGCGCTTCTGGGGTGTCCCGATTTGCACCTGTGGAGAAAGAGGACTTTTCCCAGGCCACCATGGCGCTCTACGAAAGAGAGGTTGCTCGAGGCGTGGAGGAGGGCGAGGAAATCTTCACGGGAGAGGAAGCGATTACGCTAGCTTCGCCACAGTGGGCAGGCAAGTACAAACCTCGGAAACCACGATACTTCAATCGCGTGCAGATGGGCTACGAGTGGAACAAGTACAACCAGACGCATTACGATCACGACAATCCACCGCCAAAGGTTGTCCAAGGCTACAAGTTCAACATCTTCTATCCAGATTTGATTGACAAGACCCGAGCGCCTACCTACAAGATCGAGCGCGAGAACGGCCGGAAGCGTGGACAGTCTTTTGCTCCAGCAGGCGAAGACGACACCTGCCTAATCCGTTTCATCGCCGGACCACCATACGAGGATATCGCATTCCGCATAGTCGACAAGGAATGGGATTATAGTGCCAAACGAGAACGTGGGTTCAAGAGCAGCTTTGACAAGGTACGTGTCTGGTGGCCCTTCTGAGTCCCGATGTGCAGCCCTGGCGTACTGGGACAACCCCTAGTCCCACGGTTGTGACAGCTGTAAGGCTGAACAAGGCTAACGTCACCAGGGAATCCTGCAACTTCACTTTCAATTCAAAAAGGTACGCATTGTCTCGGCAAATTATAACCTGCAGTGTACTAATTTCATGCAGATATACTATCGTAAATAGGGCATTTGGTCGATAGCTTCCGCGGCACTGCCATGTACCCCGCCGCCCACGCTGGACCAACCCCACCATCACCGCCAGACGATCGCTGCGGAGCCTCCCGCGACCGCCTTTTAGAGGCCAGCATACTTCACGAAATTATAGCTGTAAATCGGACATTTACAAATTCGGAGGCCCCAAATGTCTATTCTCTCGCTCTGGTACGCGCGACGAACCCATTCCCCGCTTGCATAGGCAAATCGTTCATGCCTCAGGCCGTTGTCTGCTGGCTAGGTGCGCCGGCATTCCTGTCTAATTATTTGGTAGAATGTATTGATCAGAATGTTACCTGTTGGCCAATCAGGAACAAACATCAGAATGGACAGCTTGAACGGGTAATGATTGTGAAGTTTACTCACCGGACAATGGGGCGAGAGTGTGTTACACACACGGCTGCCCACCGTTGCTTCCACGGCTTGTATCTGGTCGGGCTCCCGACAAGCTCACTTGCTCTACACCGCTGTTCATGTCAAAGCAAGCTGAACATCGTCAGGAAACAAGTCTCCGCGGATGCACAATCACTTTACGACAACTGCAGGTGTGGCTGAGGTCTTTCTTTGTCATGGGTTTTCGCGTGACATGAACCCGACATGCCTGTTCCCGTTTGGTTTCCGCTGGCTGCGCCCTTTTGTCTTCTAGAAGACGTGCATCAAGCCGGGCAAAAGAGCAAAAGGTCTTTGACCGGTTGTGGCTACCGCCATTTCACAAATGTTGCCTGGCATGCAGGCTCCCGCCTCTTGACCTGCCGATAGAACCGTACTGTGAAACCGTTGGCTGCCGCGGTAGGACGAGCAGTCATCCCCATAGCACCTGTCGGTGGTGCAATGAACCTGGTTAGCCCGGCCCGAAAAGGCGCTTTTATCGGCAGCTTGGAGGGACTATTGGGATCTCAGACCTGTGACACTGATCCCTGTACCGACCTCTCGGCATGCTCCTCCATGTTCCAAAAGTTTGTTTGCCTTCTCCAGGCCTGCCCCAATCCACGCACCGCTCGGTTGTTGCATGCGTGCTGGCAGCGGGCTCCCGCATTCCAGGTGACAATGAGAGCTCCTCCCGTCCAATCCCGTATCGGCTGGCGCCGTCAAGCCCACTCATATGTCTTACTCGTCGCTTCACTCCATTTGGTAAAGTCATTGATCACTCTTCTTGACCAGATCTCACCACCAATCTTGTCTCACGAGAAGCGTTGGCAGTTGCTATCTCCAGATTCCACTTCAGCTATACGCCCGGTACCTCTGCTATCTGAGCCCATCAACGGAGGACAGCAAAGCCATGCCACACCCTCCCTCACCCCACTCTCCCCCGACTGCGGAGCTTTCCGGAGGCCTTGGTGCTCTTCATTCTTACAAGGACGAGTTGTGTACACCCATTCCACTCTACGCCCCGACGCCATTACCCTGTTCGCCCAGGCACTCCGTGATCGCCTCTACCATGGCGACCACCTTCCAAAACATCGCACCTTGCACTTCGAAGGAAGAGTTCCCCGACCAGCTAGATTCCGATGCCATGCTGTGGGCACCACACAACAACCTCTCCGTTGCCCCGATGGCTCAAGATGTCCCTAGCTATCATTTTCCTATGCCCTACAATCAAGAAACTGCGACGCCATACAAGTACGATCCGGCCGCCTTCAATGAGAACTACCACCTCACGTACCAGCCTCCTCTTGCATCAAGCTGCCCTCGTTCGTATGCCAGCACCAACGGTTTCGACTTGACTGCGGTTCCAGGGAGTGCGGTGAAGGTAGAAGGCTACCCGCCGCCTGTGTACCAAATGAGACCCCAGCAGCCCTACGAGGGTGTGGATGTGTCGCAAAGTCCAAATGTCAGTCTCATGCAACTGGATGAGTATGACGAATACCCGATCAGCGTCAAACAACAAGACAACACACCTTATAGCACACCATACGATTCGGAGGCCTCACGATCGTCAACGCCCTATGGCTCCTCTCCTCTGTTTCATCATGATGAGGGACCTATCGACAAAGATCTGCCTTATGCGCAACTGATCTACCGCGCGCTCTTGGACGCCCCAAACAATACCATGATCCTGCGGGACATCTACGAGTGGTTCAAGGCCCACACCGATAAGGCCGCGGACAAGGAAACAAACGGTTGGCAGAACAGCATCCGGCACAATCTTTCAATGAACGGGGTAAGTCGCCCCGTCTAGTCCTCGATGGCGATGCATCCGAAGCGCTATGCTAATATTGTCTTCAGGCATTCGAGAAAGTCGACCAACCTTGCGAAGAGTCGAGAAAAGGCTTCATGTGGCGGTTGACGCAAGAAGCTATCGATCAAGGCGGCGTCAAGTCTACCACCCGCTATCGAAGCAAGCAGCCCAACAAACGCCGACATCGTTCGGGTCATCCACAAGTCCAGAGGCAGCGTTCCGGGGCCAAGGGTGGTCTGGCTGCCAAGAATGCGGCGAGGATGCGCAAGACACGCAACGACACCTACCGAAGCGACCCCTTCCAGTCGAGATCGATGGCCGCGCCGACGGTTTTCGACACGACATACAACTCCGAAATTTCGATGCCTTACTCCCCGTCTCCGTACTACAGCTCGTCAGGCTCTGAAGTCGATCATTCGGAATACCCACGAGACATCTATGGCCACCACGCAATTGGGGAACAGAGACTGGATATGATGCAACACAACTTCCACAACCCTCGACCCGCTATCATGCCACCGAACTACCATGACAATTTTATCGAGGGCCCACCATCAGATATGATGCAGCAGAGCTTCCACGGACTGCCGCTCTCGACGGAACAAGACATGTCCATGGGCTACGGCAACACGGGGTACGTTCAGCTCCCGATGGACCCCTCGGAGCCGCTCTTCTCCAATTCGCCGACGCCGTCTGCAAGCGAGCCGCGCACGCCTCCGTCGACGGGCGGCGACTGGTCCGACCATCCCTTTGGGTCCATGAGCGGCGGCGACATGGGCTCTTTCGTCTGCGACGGCGCCTACGACGAGTTTGTGTAATCTTGCGCCGCCGCTTGGCCTGCTCTTTTACGAAATGTGAACGCATAGCATAGCATAGCATACCCCCTGGCACAACCCGGTGCGTTTGGTACTGTTCTGCATTGACTCGACTCGGCTACTTCTCACTTTTTTTTTCTTTTTTTCTTTTGAGATATCGGGGCGCTGTGGATGATGTATCGTGTCCTCTCTCGATAGATAGACGCGCATGGCACTTTTGGATGAATTATCCTTGGTCGTTGTTTCAGGGTTGGGGTGTGTGAGGTGGTGTTAGAGGGTGGCTGGGCGGCTGGTTGGTTGTGGCGTTCTCTGCTGGCATTTACAACGTGGAAAAATAGATGTCGTTATTACATTGCATCATATCACATCACATTATACGGCGCATATGGATGTATATAGACCATTGTATTTCGTCCACTGAGCCTGGGTTTTGGGTTTTTTTAGGTTTGGGGTTTGGCTGATGATACGAGCGATACGATATGATGTTGTATGTCATGATATGATGTGGGGTTTCTGCATTGCTTGCATGCGTGGATAAATAGATGGTGGGGAATGGAATCTACATGGGATATGGGGTGGGTGGATGGGTGTTGGGTTATGGATGGAAAAGGTTAGGTCGACTATAAACGGATATGAATGAATGAATTATGGATGGGGTGAGGGCGTTGAGGGGTTTGTGAGCTGGGCTGTGTTTTATTTATAGGGTTGGTGGTGTAGAACGTATATTATTCTGGTGATTGGGTATGTGTACTATGGTGATGGTTTGTCTTGGTATTTTTAGGTTTTGTGGGTGGTGTTGGTGGATGGGGCTTATGTACGGAGGATAGTTCTGTGTTGGTTGGGTATAGGTAGCATGATGGTTTTCAAGGTGGGTTGTGTGGGCTGTTGGGCTTGCGTGGTGTGGCGTGCGTTTGGAGGTGTGGTTATTAGGGTATACTGCATGGGTAGCGTGGTCGAAGCTTCTTTGAGTGCTGTGTGATACATGGCATGGCATGTCATGTAGTGCGTTTTAAGGCGTTGCCATCGGGCCCTGGGTGGAGGGATCGAGGCTTCTTGGGTGTTGGCGTACTGTTCGTGCGCTGGCGGGGGTTATGCTGGGTTGGTAGTGTTGACGAGCTGGTGGGCTGATTGGGTGCGTGGTGGTAGGGACACATGTGTGTGGCGTGGGATGGATGGATGGGCTGCGGGTACGGGTGCGGGTACGGGTACGGGTACGGGTGCGGGCGTGTGCGGGCCGAGGCGCGCTCCGCACGTTGTATGGCTTCTGGGAGTCTGGGTGGGAGCTTATGGGTGATTTCATTGGATTAGGGTAACGGTTCCTCGTTGTGTCAACGGAGTTACGTGCGAGGTACAAGAGGACTGGATTGATTGGGGGAGTGTGGTTGGTTCATGGGAGGTGTGCAGTTGGACGTGGACGCCACAATGCGTTACGTTGGTTGGGATTGGAGAAACGGGCGGAAACCTGCAGCTTGGGGAAGTGGTGGGCAGGGGTGGAGGAAAGGAGTAGGGGTTGCCGTGGGGGAGCGGTTCGCCGTTGCAGAAAGCGAGAAAGTGGAGGTGTATATTTTCTTTTCCCTTGTTGTGTTACAATTGCTTGCAGGCCGTCCTTTTCTACGGATCCTCATGCCTGCGTACCGACCGCATCGGTAAAAGGCAACTTTATATTGACATGGTCGTGCAGTTGACCAAAACTTGTTTCACTAGTACAAGTGTATTTTGCGGCGCTAACTATAAGTGTTTTTGACGGCATCAATGGGAATTGGGGGCCAGGGAATGTGTAGTGGTTTTTGGCGATCAGGTTGGCGAAGTTGGATCCCTGTCGAGGGGTGGTGATAGGCTGAGTGGTTCACGTGGCGACTCGTTTAGACGTCGGTTGTTGCACTGCATAGTCGTGCAGATTGATTCATTAAGGCGAGTCATGTGTGCATATCGAGGAATGGTCGTAGAACATAGTACGTGATGCTTCGCCAGGCAGTGAAAATGTCGAGCGTACATTGGCTACGTACGTCATGATGCAAGTAGCCAAAGGCGGCATGGCATGTACACTGCGCCCGTGCCATTTCATATAATCTTCTCAACTCGAACGGCCATGCAGGCGAATACGAATTCAATATGCCTTCTGCGGATGTGGTACGCATTCTCCTCCGTCTGCGGATTTGCCCAAACACGGGACAATTTTCAATTCGCTGGCCGTCCACCCATCTCAGTAACATTCCACTGGCCGCATGGCTGTCAACATGTCTGTTATGCGGTGCTTCCATGTGCGCTTGGTATATAGCGCGGGTAGCTGCTGCTGATCGAGATGTATCGAGATGGACCTGTGAGATCTCTTAGCTCCGGCTTCCAGCAGTTGGTTCGTGGGGTGTTGAAGTCGCGACTGTATACGTCGTTCTCCATTCGTAGCCTCCGCTTGCAGTCACAAATTTTGCAACGCTCGAACGCACGCCACCCGGGATGGCTCCCGCTGCCATGTGCAAGCCTCCTAGGATTAGCCTCCCTTTTTCTTGGAGACACGGCTCGCGGACTTTTCTCAAAGCGCAACCCAGCAAGTCAGATTGACGGCCTGCATGAAAGGTCACACAGACCCCCTCGCGCTGCCGGATGTCAGAACTTCGTGCCGATGCCACTACTCGACGCTGATTGACCAAGCATTCGGTACGGGAGCATGTCAATGTCCTTCGGAGTATTATGGGGAGCAAAATTTCGGTCTGCCCCTGCGATCGATGCCCACTGTCAATGCACAGCGAGCGCTGCGGTACGCCACGCCGGGCCAATGCTTCTCAGTCTTCTCAAGTACATCCACTCAGAGCCCTTGCACATGCTGCAACCAACAGAGACATGCCACCCTACTCCACACGACGTCGCGGAGATGTCTTTATCAAACCACCTGCATGGTCATCCACTTCTTCCTCGCTGTTCGTCCCCTCGCGCTGGTGTATCCATATCCTGAACTCTATTGTTACTCTTGTACTGAGCCTGCCGAAAGTGTGAGAACGCAGAGCACAGAACCCGATCATGGATATGTGGGTTGAATCACGAGTTTCCCATGAGGAAGTGACAAGTGCGGCAGGCCGAAGTCCCGCGGTTGCTTGAGCGCATCCCAAGGACAGGAGAACTCGTCCAGAGCAAGCACAACCGGGGCGGACCAAGTTCGACCCCTTGCCTGAACCTAGGGTGGGTGGAGGTTCTGTCAGTAAGTGATACTTTATGATCGTACCTCTCACAACGCTTGATGGAGGGATCAATGTACATGCCAGCCACTCGAGAAGGTATCCTTTACTTACCACCCACTATGCAAGGTGGAACCCGATGACTAACCGCAGACACAAGGTATTGTATTACCGTCTCGGAGCATTTGTAGAACCGGCTTGCTTAGTCCTCCCTCTTTGGTCGGTTGGTGTATCGCCACATGCGCGAAATGCGCTTGAGAGCAGATGTTACACCTACCGTTCCTGGCTCGAAACCCCGCAATATGCGCGACATGCGCGACATGCGCTTCCCATAGATGTATACGATCTACGTACGCCATAGGCGCACGCCATGCGGGATCTGGCATTAGGGACTCTTTCCTTTGTGTTCCTTTGGGGTGCGTCCTGAAGTACCTTAACTTCATGGATGGATAGCCTCATGAGCAATTGACTCAACCTCTCCGAAGCATGCGAAGCGCATGATGCTTTTGGAGAGGAAATTTTACCAGGCCGCGGAGGTCGATTATATTCCCCACGATTATCGGAGGGCTCTCGACGAGGAGCGAATCCGGGGTAAATTCTTCCGCCAATTGACTTCCAGTAACGTTTCCGATCAGCGGAAGTAGCGCGCGGGGACTACCCTTGCTTATGGCGAATGCACTTTCTATGCACTTTCTAGCCACGTGTAGTTCATGGGGATATTCATCACGGCTGCGCGGACGGATAAACAAGATGGCATCTCCGCAGCGACTCATGGGCATCTTACGATTTCGGCCCCCGGTACTGCGGCAATATGGGTATATTAAGAGCCATGACCTGCCTGGTGAGGATCCATAGCTCTCGACGTTCGACGGTGAAAAGTTTTCAGTTGCAACCGAACATTCAGAACGATGCGCATTTCCTCACTCGTCACCGCAGCTCTGCTCCAAGCATCTACGGCATGGGCTTCGCCGCTCGAGGTCGACGCCGTTGTTGCCCGAGGTTCGGCCTCAAGGAGACCGAATCACCCAATCAAACCCTACCACCCTGGTAAATCGTTCCTATCGTCGCCTTCGCGATGGAAGATTTGCACGGTGAAGAGCCATGGCAATGGCGCGGACGACTCGGCATATATTTTGAGAGCTATCAAACACTGCAACAACGGCGGTCATGTGGTCTTTTCGAGAGGAAAGACGTATACTATCGGCACAGCCTTGGACCTCACATTTCTTAAGCACATTGATTTGGGTATGTTACTTCAACAGTACTCTATGGATTATGCTCATTATAATTTCAGACGTCCAAGGTACGATCAAGTTCACCACCGACACCGACTATTGGCAAGCCAATTCCTTCAAACACGGCTTCCAGAACTCCTCGACATTCTTCCAGCTCGGAGGAGAAGATGTCAATGTCTTCGGTGGTGGCACCTTTGATGGAAACGGGCAAGTTTGGTACGACTTGTACGCGAAGGACAACATGATCCTCCGACCTATCCTATTCGGAACCATTGGCTTGAAGAGCGGCCGCATCGAGGATTTGAACCTAAGATATTCTCCTCAGTGGTACAATCTTGTGGCGAACTCGACAGATGTGGTGTTTTCAAATATCACCATTTCTGGCTACAGCAGCAGCTCCAATACCGCCAAGAACACGGACGGGTAGGTCAAAGACCGCGAATGCAGAAGAAGTGAAGATGCTAAGTCAGTGTAGATGGGATACATACCGCTCATCCAACATCGTAATCCAGAATTCGCACATCGACAACGGGGATGACTGTGTCTCATTCAAGCCGAACAGCACAAACATCGTCGTGCAGAATCTCATCTGCAACGGTAGCCATGGTATTAGCGTAGGTAGCTTGGGACAATACGTCGGCGAAGTCGACATTGTAAAGAACATCTACGTAAGTTCTACTTCCACACTCACCGTTCAATCACAACATCGCCTCCGAGAGAAACTCGCATGTTGAACCGTAGCTAACAAGATCAGACCTACAACATCAGCATGTCCAACTCCTCCGACGGCGCCCGCATCAAAGTCTGGCCCGGCGTCAGTTCTGCGCTTTCTGACGACCTCCAAGGAGGAGGAGGCTCCGGCGCCGTCTCAAACATCACTTACGACGGCATGGTCCTGTCCAACGTCGACTACGCCATCCAAATCACGCAGTGCTACGGCCAGAGGAACTTGACCCTCTGCAACGAAGTACATATACCTCCCTCCCCTCCTCTTCACCAATCACGCGCTAACGCAGTCCAGTTCCCAAGCAACCTCACCATCTCAGACGTGACCATCAAAAACTTCGTAGGCACCACGAGCAAAAAGTACGATCCTCTCGTCGGGTATCTGGTTTGTTCGAGCCCGAGCGTGTGCAGTGACATTAGGGTGCAGAACGTGACGGTTAAGAGTCCGAGTGGAACGGATATGTATTCTTGTGCTAATATCGATGGGATTGAAGAGCAGGTCAATTGTAGGAAGGCGGTTTAAGATGGTCGCTTGTGTGTTTAGCTAGAGACGAATTAGGCTATCAGAATTACGATGTGGGTTTGTGAACGTGAGTGCGTGAATCTAGGTGGCCTTGATGACTGGGATTTGGAGATCGGTTAAGGAGTGTGAGGAACCCTAGCATAGAGTGTTCCGCACAGGCGTTGTGATATCTGACTGAACCACCGCACGTCAAATAGCTAGCATGCTCATGCGCAGTAATACACAGACATATTGTACAAAGCTTAATTACCGAGCACTATACAGGCTGGATAGATTAGTTGGTTGCTCGAACATGACGTCACGAATGTTTGCTGGAGAAAGATTCAATTACTGTGTTGGTTGATAGCAAGCTTGTGTGACTGACCAAGTGGATGGGCAAACGAGATCGTGAGTTGGGAGCGACGCGGCGCGCGGTTGTGGGCTTAAGGTGTAGGGATGAATGGATGGGCGGATGCGGCTGGGAATGGCTACGGGCAAGTGCGTGATCTTGTTCGGGGAAGGCGGAAGAATATCCTACTGTCCCATTGTGAACAAGGTAGTCAGGCACGGACGGCTTTTTCACCTGAATAGAATATGCAGTTCGCAAAAGGCTGGAGAAACCATTCCAAACTATCTAGACCTTCCCAACCCTGCCTCAATGAAGTCGAAGCCAGACCTAAATGAAATCCCTCTTCTAAGCTCCTCATTAGCTTTCAATGATTTCCAACCCCACCACTACCAACCTCGTAACCATAGCCGCGACTATTTCCATATCCATATCCACCTCCGTATCCCTGTCCGCGCCATATCCCGTTTCCGTTGCCGTTCCCACTCCCATGCCACTTCTGCGATTGTCTCCACGCGCACGCGTCGCAAAGTCCCCGGATATAAATCGCTTGACTTTGACACTTTTGATGTAAAGAGAAGGGGTTGTATTCTGTTTCCTGAGGGTTGGTGATGCGGTAAAGTTCGGCGCGGAGACGCTGGCAGAAGATACCGCTGTAGATCCATTTTTTGCAACCGCATCCGGTCCAGTGGTAGACGTAGTCTCCGCACATTGTCGCTTAGTGCTAATAAAGGAGCTTTATAAGGTGGTATGGTAGGGACGTCTAGTTTTATTCGTGCTTGGTGTTTGGTGTCTGTTACGTACTGACTGCGAGATTGATAGCGACTGAGTAAATATGGAAAGATCAAAGGTGCTGTGAACTATCTGCTTATAGATCTTGAAAACAGAAAATAATTGAGGTAGAGACGGTGTAGCACTCCATTTAAAGACTCTGTTCGTCTTTTCCATTTCTCCTTGCCTTGCCTTGTTTACTGCCTTGGGCAAAAATCATTGTCGCTTGCTTGTTAGATGCTTCTTTGTCTTTGTCTGTTACCTGTTCAACAGCGATCAGGTTCACGTGGCACATTGTCGCTACTGGACAGGCCGAAGAAGTTGTGGCCGCCGATGAGCCTATCACTAGAAAAGAGTGCCGCAGCGTTCCTGAAAATTAATGAGCTAGGCAAACGCTCTCCCAACGTGTCCTGCAGCGCAATCAAAGACACACATATGGTATCTCGAAGAATATCTCAGTTTTGGGGATGCGTGATTCTCAGTGCAAAGATTGACACAGACCCACACAAGCGAGGCAACATCCGCTCCTCCCCGTCGGCCCAAATCTCTCCGTCCGAAATCACCGCCACTAAAAAAGAGCCATTTTAATCCTGTGAAAGGGAAACTGACACTAGGAGGGAAAGCGCAATCGGCAGTCCGGAGCTCGTGTCCGAAGCGTTTTAGCTGGCATATGACAGCAGGCCCAGCCAAACGGATTGTGAGAAGCCAGGAAATTCATCAACGGAACAATAAGCACGGTGAAAAAACTCTCAGTAGAGGCGGCTGATTATTTGAATGCGTGCTGAATGTTATCGTCTAATACATACGCATGTGAATTGATTGGCGCGGGCGCGATCTGAGCTTGGTTTTTGAGCAAAATGGGTGGAATATCCGGAGCGGTGGCATGTCAAGCCTAATACCTATTGCACGTGACATCAATTATGTTCTTGACGCCAGGGAGGTTCGTAAGATTGGCATGTAGGTAGAGGAGCGTAGCAGCAACGGTGAAAGTTCATGCTCACTGAAGGCGTTTCAAAGCTAGTCCCGTTTTCACCTAGCGTGTTTTTGTCTTCACATAGAGCTATTGGATCGGGTTCTCTACGACTTGTGTTCATAAAACCTCATCCATAACATCCATATTGTATCAAAAAATTTATAAAATGACGTACGCGAATCATAATTCACTGTTTATCAAAGAGAACTAGGCGACAGAGATTACAGTGTGCATTGAACAGCTGATAAATGAATGAGAAAGAAATAAAGATGCGGAGTTGTTAAATCACCACCTTCGAAACCCAAGACTTCAAACACACCTGAAGAGCTGAAGGGTGTTTAGTTAAGTAGACAATTTGCCGATAATAGATGACTGGCCTAAATGGTAGTGCAGTGAAGCATTGTGCGCATGTGCTCATTCTCGAGCCCTGTCACAGTACGACATTGCACGACGACGAATCACAGGGCTGTGCAGTCACGCGTCCAATTCTGCATGTTTTATATACTGTAGGCAACGAACATTCTTTCGCCATATTCTCCCTTCGCCGTGATCAGACGATGCATACACCTTACCAATATGAAACCCCTCTTTCACCGACGCATATCCGGCTCTTGAAGGCTATCCCTCGAAGCAAACCTTCGGAACACGATACGTCAAGCGATTTCCGCTACAGCGATCAAGTCGAAAAATGTCACAGCTCAGATCCCGTCAAGGAAGCTGAGCTCGACGATTTCGACCTCGAAATCGTCATGTTCGATATGAAGGAGACTCCTCCTTATACAGCGATCCCATATGTGTGGGGCACCGGGGCTCGAGATACACGACTGCGACTTGGAAACTCGGGCTATTTGGATACTACCAAGCTGTTACATAAAGCTTTACCGCAACTTATCCCTGCGGTTTCAACAGAGTATCTGTGGATCGACCAAATATGTAATAGAGTCCCTATACAACAATGACTAAGTACTAATTTTGTCAGGCATAAATCAGGAAAGCACTACCGACAAGAACCATCAAGTCCGAATCATGGGCAAAATATACAAAATTGGCCAGGAAGTGTTGATCTATCTTGCAACGGAGCTATGGACCAACAGAGCCTCTGGTATTGTGCAGTTTCTGGAAAAGGTGCCAGCGGACACCCTCTCCAACCTTGATGATCAGAAACGAATGGATGAACTCAGACCTCTCGGGCATTACCAACATAAACCCGAGAATAAACGGGCCTTCTTGGACGCCCGCTTTTCAGAGGTCGTTTCGCAAATCCTAGAAGTACTGAACGGCGCAACCAAAGTCAGTGACTTGTGTGCTACCTTCTACACTCATCCATGGTTTTCTAGAGGCTGGGTTAATCAGGGAAGTGGCACTTTCTCCTCGTGCCTACTTCCTAGCCTGCGGGAACACTTTCGATGCAAAGGCAGTCGTTAACTCAGATTATTGGCATCATAAACCATCTTTTGATTTCGGTTTCCGCAGCCTGATCAGCACAACGATGGAAAATCGTCGCAAGTTTTCTTTGGCTGTCAATTTTGAGAGCACTACTACCGACCCATTGAAAGTTTTGGAGTTGCTATCGTCGTCGCCGAGTGAACTCACCATACCACATGACTACATCTACGCTTTCATCGGTATTATGGAGGAACTGAATGTGATACCCGACTATGCTTTGACCTGGCATGAAGTCTTCATCCTCGCGCAGCAGCTAAACTTATTGATTTTCATGGAAATCTGAAGATTTTTCTACGATTATCCAGGTCTGAACGCAGGATCAAAAATGCTCGTTGTGTTCCAAAACAGAATCCGGACGACCTGCCGTCCTGGGTGCCATACTGGATCAATGAGTCTAACATCATATATGGGCAAAAGGGCGGCGGAATAAATTTTCGGCTCTTCAGAGATCGTACACACACCCTCCCAGCAACCGCAGAGCTGCCATATCTGCGCGCGTACAAGGAGGATTCGTTGCCCAGATATGCGAAATCACCACCATTAGAACCAATGGAAGTGAGACGGCCACATTCCACGGGCACACAAAGAGAAAAGATGGTAATGCTGAGTACGACGCTTTTGTGTTGTCGAACGGGATTCTGGGGAGGACTTTAGGGACTACCCAGACCGAATCTACAGATGCCGTGTATATTCTGCACGGCTCAGACCTTCCCATAATTCTCAGACCATTTGCGAGCGCTTTGCCATAAGAAAAAGGCAGCGTTTTATAAGATTGTAGATTTGTGCGAGCTCCAAGTTGGTATGCAGGGTGAACTGGTGACTTGGGAAGAGGGCGAGGCACAAGATTACCTTCTTTGCTAGTATGGATGTCTGCAGAATGTCACAGCCTTGATAGAAATGTAATGTTCAAATCCGAGTCTGACATTCTTTAGCGCAAGTAGGCCATCTCAGTGCAATTTCAAATGCTTCCCCTTCCAACATTGAATAACTACCCTCCTCACATGACTTCCTATTACTTGTATGGAGCTGCCAGTGAACGCCTGTGAATAAAATGCCCACTGTCACAGGAACGATAATAGGTAAGTCATAGTATAATGTATAAGCTAGTCTGCTATC
This sequence comes from Laburnicola sp. JP-R-44, assembly GCA_009805535.1. Taxonomy (NCBI): domain Eukaryota; kingdom Fungi; phylum Ascomycota; class Dothideomycetes; order Pleosporales; family Didymosphaeriaceae; genus Laburnicola; species Laburnicola sp. JP-R-44. The sequence goes on from SELF01000006.1 coordinate 732,556, forward strand.
TATTATGTGTAGCGTATCTAACATAACGTAGTATAGGCTGTACTATAGCCTATAGTATAACCTATAAAGTATAAGGATATAACTATTTTTAAGCTATGGTCTAGCATTATAGTAGCTTTTTTTAAAGGGCTACTTTTTTCTTTAAACTTTTAAAGAGCTACTTTTCTATTCTTTAAAAGGCTACTTTTATAAAGGATTTAGTTATATAAATAGGTTATTACCTTTTTACGCACTTTTTTTATTTACTAAGTAGGGGGCTTTACTTTTTTTATTATATTATTTAAGATAAAAGCCTTTATTATTCTACTTCTAGATAGTTAATTTAATACTGTATATATAAATAAGTTATATAAGCAGAGGACTCTGCTTTTTTTATTATATTATTTAAGATAAAAGCCTTTATTTATCCTACCCCTAGGTAGATTTAATTAACGCTACATAAGTTATATAAATTATTATAACTATTTTACACTCTTTTTAATTACTAAGCAGGGGGCTCTGCTTTTTTTGTTATATTATTTAAGATAAAAGCCTTTGTCGTCCTACTTCTAGGTAGATAAATTAACGCTACATATAAACTATAATTTACTTTTTTAAAAAAACTTATATATATAACACTTATAAACTTAACCTTAGTTAGAATCTTTATATAATAAAGATTTTTAATATATATAACACTTAACGTATTAGACTACTAAGCTAGTTAGACTACTAAGCTAGTTAGTTTTTCTTAGCAATAACAACTTAAGATTCCCTATTAGTATTATTACTACTAACACTATCTAAAAAATATCTCTATAAGCGTAATATCTAATTTAGAAAATAACTCTTTAGCCTTCTAATAGGTTCTTATATTATGCCTAGTTCCTCTATACTTACTATATTAGTGTTGTGTTAAAGGTGCCTTTCTAAAGGCACTACTACTACACGCCTTCTTAGATAAATTTTCCTTTATAAATAGATTTGTAGCTACCTAATCTACTACCTATTTAAAGTCTAAAGTGCCTTCTTACTAAATCTACTTTCTTTTGCGTAATTTTTACTTAGTTAACACTTCTATTTACTTACATAGTTCTATAATCTAGCTTATTATTAATATACCTTAGTGTATAAAAGTCTTAGCACTCTTTATCAGCTATATAAGCCTATTAGAGATAGTAATAGGTAATTTCCTAATAGATTCTATTACTAATTTTATCTAGAACCTAAGTTTAGCTATATTACTTAGAGTTTTAGACTTCTAGAGTGCCTTAAAAAGAAGTTGTTCTAGTAGGGCGTGTAATTACATATCTAGGCAATCTAGCACTATACCTAGACTTAATAAAATAAGGCTAAATGCCTTAAAAGTCTTCTTATAGTTTTTTAGTATAAAATATATTAAAAAATGCATTGTAAAAGGCTAGGAAGAAGCCCTATTATTTAATTAATATAGTAGACGCGTTTTCTTACTAAGTCTTAAATATATTAAAAGTACTTTAGCTTTAGTAATATAAAATAAACTATATTAAGTAGCTAAAGAACATGCAATAAATACACTAGTATATAGAGTGTTAGAATATTGTATTTTAGATAGTAGTCCTTAAAATCCTAGAATTAGTAGCTCTTATAATATATTCTATTAGTAGCCTAGACAAATTAGTCCGCCAGATAGTTTTTGCTAAGACCATAACACTTTACTACAAATTATAATAACTTAATAACATAATGCATTATTATCTAATTAAGAAGGCAGAATTAAGCTTGCCCTTTACACCTATTAGAATAAGCAAATTTTAAGCCTGCAACGCGCTGCTATAGCATATAATATCCTAAAGTCTACACTAAGCAATTAAATTAATAGAATTACTACCTAAGCAGATAAATAATTAGGTATAGCAAAGCTTACTATAACTAAAGAGAAGACGCTTATATAGTATATCCTTAACCTAGATTTGCAAGAATTTGCATTCTAACTAGATAAGGTAAAAGATATAGCTAATAAACTGCTAGCTGCGTGGCATAAAGACCCTATAGAATAATACTAGGCTTAGCGCTTTATAAAGCGCATACCTAAGCTTAAAATAGCTTTTAATTAAGCGAAGAACTAATAAAGAATATAATAGGAAGACCTAGAGGTTATAAATATATAGTTTTAGCTAGTAGAGAACATAAAAGCCAAGTATAGAGTGTAGAATAAAGATATTTATAACTTTAATAAGATAGACTTCTAGATAGGAGTTATTAGCTTAATAAAGGTTGTAACTAGTTTAGAAAGATATTCTTAACCTATGCTTATTTAGCTAGGCAATTATAAGTGGGTTATAGTAATTTAGAGTATTTACGCTGCTAGGTATACTACCCTATTATTTATTATTTATAAAGGGCGAGTCTATATCTTAGCGTAGTATAAGGAGACTAGTATCCCCTATAATTAGAAGCTCTTAGTCTCTAAGACTAGCTAAACTAATAATAAGCTTAGAGTTATATAGTTAAAGCGCACTTTAACGCGTATATAAGGCCGCGCATAGTAGAGTTATAGAGGTTACTTATTCTAGATAGCTATAAGAGCTACTACTCCTAGGATTTTAAGGATTATTGCCTAGAATAAAAGATCCTAACACTTTATATACTAGCGCACTTGTCTTATATTCTCTAGCTACTTAATATAGTCTATTTTGCGCTACTACTAAAGCTAAAGTACTTCTAGCGCGTATAGAACTTAGCGCGCTAACGCGTCTTTTATATTAATAAAGGGAGCTTTCTACTAGCCTTTTACAATATATTTTTTATTATATTTATATTAGAAAACTATACAAAAGCCTTTAAGGCCTTTAGGCTTATTTCTTAGATATATTAGTAGTAGTAGATTGCCTTAATATGCGTATTTACACTCTACCTTAGGGTACCCCTACTAGATACACTATAGTAAGCTAGGACTCTAAGTAATATACCCTTAAGTTTAGATTCTAGTTAAAGCTTATATATAACTCTTTTATTTAGTCTCTACCTAATACTAAATTAAGCTACTTATAGCTTATAAAAGGTGCTAAACTTATACTCTACTATAGTGTACTTTAAGAGATCTATTAAGAAACTTAAAGAGTAAATTAAGGTTCTAATAAAGCGAAAAATGCGTAAAAGAAAGCGCATTTAAAAAGGTAGGACGCTAGGCTTTACTTATGGAGCAGATTTAAAAGTAGAAAGCCCTTTTATTAGGGTAAAGTTATTAAAAAAGGGCGTAAGGTAGTAGTAAGGGAGAGGCAGGTCCCTTAATATAACGCCGCTATAGGAGGTCCAGAGAGTTTAGGCACAACATAAGGACCTATTAGATAGATAAAGAGATAGAGAAGAAGTTAGATGTTACCTTTAGCGGCTTATTTTTAGATAGTGTTAATAGTAAATTAGAGTGATTTTATTATAGGTTACTATAAGGCTAAAAATAATAGGTTAACTTTATCTTATAATAGTACGTACTTAGTAACTAAAAATTAGATAAAGTACTACTTAAGATATAATATACTTTACTATATAAATTATAATAAGTATACTATATATTACCTATGCATAGTATAGTAGATAATATATTATATATTATAGGGAGTCTTATTATAAGTTTATACTACTAAGAAAGACTTCCTAGCTTTGCGCGACTACTATAGCCACGCAAAGAGGCTATATAATATAAAAAGTAGATTAAATAGTAACTTAGTATATTATAAGTTATAGTAGGTTATTATAAAGTTACTATAAAGTAACGTTAGTAGTGTTCTATAATAAGTTATAAGGAACCTTAAAGTTGCTAAGAAAAACTATCTAATAGACTAATCTATCCGGGCTACTAATAGAATATATTAGCTATTTAGAATTAGTAGCCTTTATAACTCTACTTAACGCGCCTTTATATACGCGTTAAAGTGCTTTAACTATATAACTCTAAGTTTGTTATTTATCTAGCTATTATTAATAATAGATAGCTTTTAATTGTAGGGAATATTAGCCTCCTTATACTATACTAAGATATAGACTTATCCTTTATAAATAATAAATAGAAGGATAGTATATTTAGTAGTACAGATACTTTAAATAAATATTACCTACTTCTAATATATCTAGTTAAACTATTATTAGTTAAGTATATCTTTTTAAACCTATTACAACTTTTATTAAGCTAATAACTCCCTATCTAGAAGCCTATTTTATTAAAGTTATAAACATTTTTATTTAGTATAATATAGTTAGCTTTTATATCCTCTATAAGCTAAAACTATGCGTTTATTACCTTTAGATTCTCCTATTATATTCTTTATTAATTCTTTGCTTAATTCTAGACTATTTTTAGCTTAGGCGTACGCAATAAAAAGCGTTTATTCTAATTTATACCTATAAGGCCTCTATACCTAATAGCTAGTAGTTTATTAGCTATATCTTCTACCTTATAATACTAGAGCGCAAATTCTTATAAATTAAGGTTAAGAATATATTAGATAAGCGTCTGCTTTTTAGTTGCAGTAAGAAGGCCTATATTAGGGCAGGTATTTGCTCTAGATTAAATTCTATTATATTTACTTAGTAAGGGTAGATCTTAAGATATTATACGTGTTAGCGGCGCGTTATAAGCTTAAAAATTACTTTTCTTAATAGGCTTAAAAGGCAAAGGCAAAATTAACTTTGCCTTCTTTATTAGATAATAACGCGTTGTGTTGTTAAGACATTGTTAGAAAAGTGTGGTGGTAATAATCTTGGCAAAACTGACCAGCTTAGTGGTCTGACCAGCTCGGTGGTCCAATACGTTATATAAACTATAACGTACTTTGCACTCGAGTCGGACACTTTATCGAGTCGGACACTTTGCTAAGACCCTACTAAGTTCTGTACTATTCACGATAGTATAGAGTTAACATAAACTATTTTCAATAGTCTAAATAGGCTAAACTATTTAGAAATCTACTTCTATAAGCTGTCTATAGGTTTTTTTATTGTGCCTAGGCTTGCCGCAGCGTCTACAGCGCGCGTTAAGCGGATTTGCCTCTATTAGTGCGCACTCTTTTCTTTGCCTTCTTGCTATCACTACGCACCCTAAAGTCCTTTAGAGTAGCTAGTCGCTGGCCCTCTTTAACTGTAAGGACTCCTTCTTGCTGCAATTACTTTCTTTTATATAATTTACGTTGTGTGGCGGCCTTATTAGTAGCTTAAAGTTTGGTGTTGCGTTTAGTTATTAATACTAAAGAATGCCCTATTATCTTAGCGCCTTTAATAAGCTTTTCTATCGCCTCAACTATATAAGTTAGGGAACTATCTATATACTTTTAAATCCCTCTGCTTAACCAGCGTCGATTGCGACCTAAGTTCTGTACTATTTTGCGGAGTTTGCGACTCCTATATACTATCGCGAATAGTATAAAGTAGAGGCGTACGCAGGCGGACGTCAAGCTGCGATATCACAGCTTCTAGGTTGTGGGGCACTAGGGCCAGCACCTCGAAAGCCTCCTTTGATATTACTTTCAGTAAACAAAGCCTTAAAAGTAGCAATAAAGCAAGGCAGGAACTTTATTTTAGTAATGTGCGTGATGTGGTTGCGCATTAAATCCTTAGCTTAGCGCCCATACGCCTTTTTTAAAGGCGCGAAACAGCCCACATTAAGTGGCTGCAAGAGGTGCGACAAATGCAAGGGCATATAGAGAGTAACAATATTGCTCTTCTTGCAATACTGTTTGAATTTAAACAAGTTATAACTCTTATAGCTGTTAAGAATAAGCAAACGTGTTACCGTGTCCGTGCGCGTAACGGGCCACGTCGCGTAACGGGCCACGAACAACATGCTCACCACCACAAAGATGAGGTTATTGTAACAGCTATAATAGCTCTTTTAACGAGATTTTTTGGTGGAGAGAGACCCATAACATGCTCGCGATTGATTTGTATTATCTATATTTTGCGTGGAACGTTGATGGTGCGGGCCACGAGAGTTGATTTTGGGTGGAGCAGCTGGTGCAGCTTCTGGCGACTCCCTGACAGCTGCAGTACCGCGCGCGCGTCTCTTGGGCTCACGCTTTGCTAAGGGCGCTCTTGAGGCTTTGCGCTTACCCGTTTGGGCAGTTTTAGATGCTCTCTTAGTGTTTTGGGCCTCGATTCTGGCCGCGCGAGCAGCTGCCTGTTCGGCCTTCAGCTGATCTCTCCCCACTTTAGCTCTCTCTCTCGCCACACGTCTCTCCTCAGCCTCTTGCTCTCAGAGGAGCTTAGCAGCAGCTTAAAGCTCCTTCCTATTCGCCTTTGCAAGCTGCTCCTCATGCTCTTGGTGTTGTACTACTACCACCTCACGTGCACGTGCCTCTCTCAGCTTGCGCGGTGACCAGAAGACAGCACTACCATAGTACTCCTCGCGCTGCTGCAAGTCAAAAGGTTTGCCGCGCTTTTTATGCCTCCTCTTAACAGTAAGAGCCTCTCTTAGGCTGTTATTCTCATAGTGTAGTAGCAGCTCGTTTTGAGCTGCGAGTGAGTGGAGCGTTTGAGAGAGCGTCTTGGAGTCCTCCGCGGCAGTATCCCTCACTGCAGAGCGTACGAGACGCTCCATGTGACGCCAGTCGCTCTCTTTGGGTGCTGGGTGACATGCTTCACCTCCTCTATGCTCGCTGGAGCTCTCTCTCTCGAAGCGTTTGAGTATAGCCTCTGGCTCTATGGGCCATATGCCAGTGGCTTTAAAGGAATTGAGGATCGTCTCTGTCGTGAAGGCAGACTGCTAGGCACCCCAGAACAATGGGAAGAAGTCTCCCTTCGTGACTAGGATGAGCCCTTGGCTCCTTTAGAGGTGGCTGGAGAGCTCCTTAGAGTAGCTACTTGAGAGAGGCTTAAAGCAAACAACATCAAGTGGCTGAAGCGTGTGAGTAGAGTGAGGGGGAAACACGGCCAGGAGTATACAATAGGAGTCGCAGTAGTTAATAAAGTCCTTTGTGAGGTGACTGCCATAGCCGTTAAGTATGAGGAGACGCCAGTCCCTCCCGCGACGCGCTTTCTGCTTCGTACAGCGATCGAATACCTGCTCTAGCCACGCTAATCCGATGTCGTTGTTCGTCCATCCCAACGGAGATGAAGCCACAAAGACGTCGTGTTGCCCGGCTTCAATGGCGGCCACCCATGAGGCCTGCAGTGAGCTGTTCGCCGACTGGTAGATGAGGCCGGGCGAGAGAGCACTCCCATCTGCGCAGACGGCTGCTAGGAGGGTGATCCACTCACAAGAGCCATCTTAGAGAGCTGCAGTGACCTCCCTACGCTCCCACATCCGACGGCTGAACACTCGTTTAGAGCGGCTGAGTACACCAATTATAAAGCCCTTCTTATCCATATTGTATATATGGCGAGGCTCCAAGCCGTACTGAGTGAGCTTGGAGTGTAGCAGCTTGAAGTACGCCTCGTACTTGTCCTTAGAGTCGGCTCTGTGGCGTGTGGCGTCCATCCCGAGGGTGTATTTAGAGGTGAGATGCTCATGGTTTCGGCTCAAGAAGCGCGTAACCCAGGCATCAGAGGCGCTCTTGGAGGAGATCTCAGAGGCGAAATTTCGTATTATCTCTCTTATAGGTGGTAGCCCTCGCTTTGTTAAGCCTCTAATATACTCTACAAGCTCGTACTCTTGTTGCGGGCTGAGGAGTAGTTGATCGCGATGTTTGGCTTCCCGTGGGCGCTGACGACCTTGGTGTCTTTGAGTCAACGTAGTCTTTGGTACACCGAACTGACGAGCAATTACGCGGTACGAAAAGTGTTCTCCTAGTTCTAGCGAATCAATTGCTGCAATCGCGTCATTAATCGGAGCCATAGTGGTGGAGTTACGACGCGTTAAAGTTGGTGGCTTGTCTGGTGTTTTGGTGTTCGTGACCCGTTACGCGACGTGGCCCGTTAACGTGTCCGTGCGCGTAACGCCCGGATTCGCGTAACGCCCCGCTTTTTACTAGGAAAATTAAGAAAAACAAGGAAGTTTAAAGCAGTATAACTCTTTGACTACTTTTCCTTTTTAACATCTTCCTTTATTAAAGTTATTAAGAAAGACTTTCTCTATAACTTTAGAATTTTAGTTTTCTAATAATAATTAGTTTTAAGAAAAAAGTATAAAAGTCCTAAATTTAAGTCCCTAAAATTTAAAAAATAATTTTTTTATTTTTTTAGGAGTAAAGTAAACTATTTAAAATATATTTTATATTAGAACTTTTTCTTAAAAAGAGCTACTTAAGAAGATGAATTATTGTTAGATATCAGGTCACTGGAAATCACTGTGATTTCACTGTGAAATCCAGTAGTCACGTGCGTCCGATCACATGGTCTCCTTATGACGACAGTTGGTGTAACTCACTGTGATTTCACTGTGAGATCACTGTGAAATACACGAAGGAGACTGGCGTACTACTATTACACTACTCCGCACTAGTACTAGTGCGTCTTGGCGCTAGATAGATATTTCGTACGATAGCTGAGCTTCTCCAAGAGAAATCACTCCACAATCAATTATCTCAACCATCATCAAAATCAACCACCTTTTATCTGAACTATTAAGGATTACTAAGAAACACTGTGAAAACACAGTGAATCTGACAATTAAGAGTCTCACTGCCTCAATCAAACCAAAAATCATGTCTCTATCGACACTTAGGGATCCCACAGTGATCCTGACCGATTACTTGAACTACACACCATGGCTGAGGCAAATTAAAGCCCGAGCCCAGTTGTTAAAAGCATAGGATCTTATTGACCCATCCCTCGACAATGAACCGATGGCAGAACCGGTCATGCCAGTCGCACCGAATATTGGTGCCTATCAACCAGCTCCCGCTTTCGTCAACGGAAACACCAACAACGCCCGTCCATCGCTACCGTCGCACCTATCGCCGGCTGGCGAAAAGGCGTACAAAATCGATACCGATTTTTATAAGAATTAACTCGAAATCTACAAGCTCCTGGATTAAAAGTACGAATAGGAGAAGGAGAACCTAGATAAGCTGGTTATTCTTATTTAAACCACCACCTCGGCACATTTACAATCTAATTGCTGCACCCTAGGTGAATTAATTAGACAATGGATTAAGAACCTTACGAAAATGGTTGGGGTTGACCAACACGATGAACAAAGAAGAGCAAGGATTAGGTACTAAGACGCTCTTAAACTAATAAGAGATTAGTCAGTTTATAGTACACCTGGCTCGCTGAGTACAATTATGTGGCTACCGAAGCTAAGTACAATTGTGTGTTAGAGCTTTAGGAGCTAGACTTAGTTAAACAAGATTTCATAAAAGCGGTCACCAATGTCGCATCCTAATAAGTTACGACCTTCCTGCAACACAGAAGTAAGGACGAGAGACTGTTAATAGAAAAGAGATGGTGAAACTCTTCTAAGAACAAATAGTAATGCAGCACCTGATTAAGGGTAAACAAAGGGGCGCCTTTGCTGTTGCAGGACCATCTCTCGCTAACGGTGGTGTAACCACCCAGGCCGCAGCTAGGGACGCCCAACCTGTGGATGAAGCAGCATCACCCAAGCGAGGCAGATCACGCGCCAATAAAGCTGGCCCTAAAGCCAAATCCAAGCAGTCCGTACGAGTCACCGACGATGAGCTAACGGCAGTTGGAGGCCAAGAGGGATCAAACCCCAAGTGCCCTGCTTGTGAACAACGCCATAGTCTAAAAGACTGCTTTTACGCATTCCCTAACAAACAACCTAAATGGTTTAAACTAAAGCCTGCTATAGAGGCGGTTATAACATATAGGTTGGAGAATAACCCTGTGCTTATAAAGCGCATGAGATCTGTAAAGCGTTAAAAGTCACAGACACTAAAGATTAAACAATTAAAGACCCCTACTCCAACTCAAATCACTAAGATTACTGACAATAAATGACTAGATAGCAGACAGATCACTGTCCTCTTAGCGAGCTTTAATGCTATTGCAGCCTCCTACTACTTAGACCCGAACATATACCTACTACGTGACTCTGCAATTCTTAATTCTAGCATAACCTGCCACATCTTCAATGACATTGATCGCTTTGTCTTATAGCGACCACTGTCGCCAGGAGAGACTTCGTATAGGCGGGATTATCACGAGCATAGATAAGGGGATATGGGAGTGTCCATCTTCACGTTAAAAGTAAGGAGGGAAATTACTTAGTAAGGTTAGACAACGTCGCTTACTATCCTGGTCTACTTTGCAACCTAGTGTCCTTCCAATTACTCTAAAGGCAAGGCCTCTAGTGGGACACCAAGTTAGACCCAATAACAATTAGGAGACAAGACAATACGATCCTGGCCCGAACTCCAAGAAAATCTACAATTAATAGGTACTGGAGTTCATACTAACATTAAAATTAACTTGTACCACGATCAATAGTACGTACGCTACACACAAATTTACCTCGCGCACCGCACGACAAGCGCAGAAGGCGAACGCCATTATATGGCACAAACGACTAGGCCACCCAGGCCCTTAGGCACTAGAGCACACAGTGAATCACAGTGAAGGGGTACATATCAAAGGGTTGACTATAGTCTAATGCGACGCTTGCGGCAGATTAAAGCTTAGGCGACAAATTAGAGACGTTAGGCTAGACAAATTAACGATGGCCTAGGTAAGAGAGTCGCTATAGACTTTCACGACTTTGAAGACAAGAGCTTGACCGGCGAAAAGAGTATGATGCTTATCACTGATCGCTTCTTAGGCATAGCTTGGGACTTCTACTTCAAAGATAATCGACTAGCACGTACGATTATTAGGCTGCTGAAGGAATTTGTACTATTCATAAAAGTACAGTTTAAGGTGACTGTTAAGGTCATTGAATCCGACAATAAGATCTTCTTAGTCAAACAAGACGTTAACAGGTGGTGTATTAATGAAGGGATTGTTATTGAGCCTTTAGCACCTAATACCCAAGCTCAAAATAGAGGGGCTGAACGCTTAAGGGGTGTAATCAAGGAGAAGAGCCGTGCAATGCGACTTGACGCCAACCTTCCCTAGACACTATAGCCAGAGATCACACAAGCGGCCGTATACCTGTACAATCGAACTCTAAACTACGCCAATTAATAGCGATTACCACACGAAGTATTCTTTACGACAATTGCCCTTTAAAACGGCATCGTTACTCAACCAAAGAAACTAAATTAGGCTTACCTTAGAGCCTACGGCTATAAAGCTTTTGCCTTAACTAACGATACAAAACGCGGCAAGAGCAAGCTCCAAAGGCTTAACCTAAAGGCATAGGTTAGTTACCTAGTGGGCTATTAATCAACAAACATCTGGAGAGTATGGATACCTCTACTTAACAAAGTTATTAGCACACGCGATGTTATCTTTAACAAAAATTAAGTGTTCTTAGGTAAACAAGAAGACCTGTTGGACAACCTTATGCATAGCACTACTGAAGAGATTGCTGCATAGACCCGAATAGTGGAGCTACCGCCCTTACTACTAGAATATAAAAATACGGAGTCTTTCTACAAGGATAAGTCGATCATTGACTCTCACGAGGAGGACGAGGGTGCTCCAGGGTACTATCAAGGGAGGAAGATCAATTACACCTACCTAACACCACCGGAGACACCTCCGCCTGTCGCACTGCTTGCCTAATCAATGGTGAGTTTCGAACAGGACCAAATTGAAAAATTACCTATAGGAACACCACAGCCAGATCAACGCGCTGTGCTATAGGCAGGCAGCCGCCTTCCTTGCAGGTACACTCGCAGGAAGTAGAGGCAAATACAAGGGGAAGCCGCTTGACAAAGCTCAATTCACTTGTATGCTCGCAGCAGGCAAGAAACCCTACTAAAGTTAATTGCTGGAACCTCTATCTTGCAGAACACAAATAGATGATCACCCTCTATTTAAGATGTGGAAGGATGCTGAGCAATCCTATCTATAAAGTTACAAAGAAATGAGGTCTTGGAGCGAGGTGTCCGCAGCCTTAGTGCGATTACGCGGTTACTAGATTCTTAGCTGTATGTGGGTATATACCTATAAACTTGATAAACATTACAGATTATAGAAGTGCAAGGCAAGGCTGGTAGTGTGCGCGGAGATTAACAACGCTATCTCACTACACAGGATACCTATGCCGCAACACTTGTAGGTAGATTATTTCGCCTGCTTATGTTAATAGCGGCTCGGTTTGACCTAGAGCTAAGCTAGTACGACGTTACCAACGCTTTTGTCCACGCGAACCTGGACAGAGAAATCTACATGCGGATGCCCTGAGGTTATACCTAAAGAGGCACTATCCTACAGTTGCACAAGGCACTGTATAGCTTACGCATCTTACCACTACTATGGCAGAGAGAATTTACTAGTGCGCTCAAGGATCTTAGTTTTACCGCAGTCCCGCACGAACCTTGCTGTATAATTAAAGACAGCATTATCATATTCTTCTATGTAGACGACCTCATTGTCGCATACTCGAAAGATCAAAAGCACGCTGCTGATGTAGTGATGAAAAAGATAGGTACAAAGTTTACCCTAACTAGTGGTAACGATCTACAGTGGTTCCTAGGCATTGAAGTCGTTAGAGACCGTGCCAACAGGCAACTCTAGTTATTACAGAGGTCCTACGTGGACAAGATTAGTCGTCTAATCGACCAACGCGACCTTAAACACGATACCCTAATGTTAGCAGTTGAACTGTTACCTTAAGAAGGACTTGCCACAATGGTAGAGATTAATTGGTACCAGCGGAAGGTGGGATTAATCCTCTACGCTGCAGTAACCACGCGCCTGGACATAGCTTTTGCAAGCTCCCAATTATCGCGCTTCCTTTCAAACCCCAGCGACGACCATTACAACGCCCGCCGACCGCGTACTTCTATACCTATCATCCACCCAATCACTAGGGCTACGATTTGGAGGAGCAGACACTTACGAGGTTGCGAGCGACGCGTTGTTTGCAGACAACACCCTTGATAGAAAGAGCTTATAGGGGTATATCATCAAATTGTTTGGTGGCCTTGTTGCCTGGAAGGCAAACAAACAAGACACCGTCACCACTTTGACAACTAAATCTGAGTTGCTGGCACTTTTACAAGTTGCAAAGGAGGCACTGTTTACAGCTTGGTTAATTGATGAACTTAAGATTAAACTGTCGCTATTAATAATTACTATTAATTGCGACAACCAACAAACTATTTGACTTGTTACTAAGGAAATTGCCAAATTGCAAACTAAGCTTAGGCATGTTGACATCCACAATTATTGGCTTTGACAAGAAGTAGTATGTGGAGCTATCAAAGTTTAGTACCAGCAATTAGAAGAAATGGCAGCAGATAGTCTTACAAAGGCTCTGCCAGCCGCCAAATGGACTAAGTTCTTGAATTAACTAGGACTTGAAGACGTCAGGGGAAGGATCACCGACTAAGAGGTCGACCTCGACGAGTTAGAAGACAGGATGGAAGCTTTTGGACTATGAGCAATAGTACGACTGCGCAAGAGATAGTTCAGCTTGGCCCTCTGAGGATCCAAGCTGAGGGGGTGTGTTAGATATTAGGTCACTGGAAATCACTGTGATTTCACTGTGAAATCCAGTAGTCACGTGCGTCCGATCACATGGTCTCCTTATGACGACAGTTGGTGTAACTCACTGTGATTTCACTGTGAGATTACTGTGAAATACACGAAGGAGACTGGCGTACTACTATTACACTACTCCGCACTAGTACTAGTGCGTCTTGGCGCTAGATAGATATTTCGTACGATAGCTGAGCTTCTCCAAGAGAAATCACTCCACAATCAATTATCTCAACCATCATCAAAATCAACCACCTTTTATCTGAACTATTAAGGATTACTAAGAAACACTGTGAAAACACAGTGAATCTGACAATTATCTTTCCTAATACATTTTTCTTAAAAATATAAAAAGATAATCTAACGTTTTAGTTAAGAGTTTTATTAAAAAGAACCTAATATAAAATGTGGTCTAAATAGTATACTTTACTCCTAAAAAAGTATTGTTTTTAAATTTTAGGAACTTAAATTTTAGGACTTTTATACTTTTTCTTAAAACTAATTATTATTAGAAAACTAAAATTCTAAAGTTATAGAGAAAGTCTTTCTTAATAACTTTAATAAAGGAAGATTTTAAAAAGGAAAAGTAGTTAAAGAGTTATATACTGCTTTAAACTTCCTTGTTTTTCTTAATTTTCCTAGTAAAAAGCGGGGCGTTACGCGAATCCGGGCGTTACGCGCACGGACACGTTACGCGCACGGACACGGTATGCTAATAACACGCCTCTTTATATGCTTATTAAAGTGCTTTAGCTACTATAGACTAAGCTTATTTGTTGTCTAGCCGTTCTTAGAGACTGCAATAACCTAATTATAAGGTAGATCCTTCTCCTTATACTAGGCGGAGAGGTGGTGCTTGCCCCCAACGATAATAAAGGGTGGGATCCACCACCCCATCGCATTAATGCCTTAGATAACTGTTGTCCACTCCCTATTACCCTGCTGCACCTACTTTAGCCGTCCTTAACGCTTAGAGCCTGTAACTACTACTCTAGTTAATATTATGCCTATTATAAAGCCTACTTTACCGAATTCGGCCACTCAACGCACAGACCCCACTCAACGCACAGTTTGAGGATAGCCACCACTATTACTTTTGAAGCTGCAGAGCTCTATATATATCGTAAAATCACTAGATTTTTTAGAGTAGCATTTGCAGAAGCTTGATAAATCGATTGGCAACGATAAACTACGTGTGATACCTCTGTGGGGAGGCGTACTTTGCGAGTGCGCGTTGATGGGCCGGATGCCTCCACCACCCCTTCAATAACTAATAGATCCTCAACATTAACCTCTAGGTCCTCAATAATATGAGCAGGAGGTGCAGGAGCCTCGAGGCTACGCGCCTTACCCTTTTGGCTAATTGTATATTAGTCCTGAGTTGCTTTTCAGCTGCGCGCGCGCAAGTAGATCTTCTTCGCGCTCTGCCGCCTTCCTCTGCTGTTCTTGCAACCCCTAACCTCTTTTGCAGCCATCCTTTTTCTTTCTGCGCCCTCTGCTTAAGTATAGCCTGTTTCTCCTGCTTTTTCTGCTCCTTAGCTAGCTTGTCGCGCTCCTTCTGGTGTTGTAGTTCTTCTGCTTTGGCGTCTTTTTCAGCCTGGCGATTGCGGGCAGCCTTAACTTTTAATGGCGACCAGAAGACGGCGCCGCCAGCGTAATTCTCAGAGGGTTTAAGTAGTAATGCCTTGCCACGCTTACGGCGCTTCTTCTTATTGAAAAGGGCATCTCTAAGGCGATTGTTTTCGTGCTGGACGAGCTGTTTCTGAGTCGCTATTGCGTGTATTGTGTGAGACAGCTGCGAGACGCGTTTATTATTAAGATCCTTAACTACCTGTCGTAGAAGTCCTTCAATTTTACGCCAATCGCTTGCAGAGAGTACTAACGACGTGCTATCGCTGCTTAATGGCCTCTTAGGCTCTAGATCCTTAAATTTTTTTAATATAGCGTTGCTATTCAGCGGAGAGATGCCAGTAACTTTAAAGGCGTTAATAATTATTTCTTTGGCGAATGCAACTCTGTATGCCTTATAGAAGAAGCGGAAGAAGTCGCGCTTAGTAATAGATGTGAGTCCTTGGCTGTTGTACATAAATTCGGAGAGCTCTTTTGTATATGCAGCTGAAAGAGGCTTAAAAAAGGCAGACATCTAGAGGCTGTAGCGTATGAGTTGAATGCGGCGGGTAGATAGCTAGGAGGATTCGATTTTGATTGCAGAACTCGATAAACTCTATAGTAACGTGTGAGCTATGCCCATTAAGAATTAGGAGTCGATAGTCGCGCTTTGCCTTCTTCTTAGTCTCCTCTTAAAAGCACCTCTTAAGCCAGGCAATCCCAAGTTTGTTGTTTGTCCATCCAGATGGTGATGAGGCGAAAAAGGCCTGGTGCTCTTGAGGATTGAAATCTTGTAGCCATGTGTCCTAGATGTTGCTAGAAGCCGCCTAATATATTAGGGCAGGTTTAAGAGAGAGCTGCCGTCGGCGCATATACAAGCTATTGTCGTTATCTACTCTCTATTGCCGTCCTAGAGTACCTGCTTGACGCCTCCTTGCTCATATCGCTGTCGAGAGAACACGCGCTTCATTTTTGACACTACCCCGATTAAGAAGCCCTTCTCATCTATATTGTATATATTTGACGGTGCGATGTTGTACTGCTTGATCTTATCGTCTAAAAGCTTGAAATAGAGGGCGTATTTGAAGGCTGAATCGGCTTTGTAGCGCTGGCTATCGATGCCAGATGTCCATCGCGATATAAGGTCAATTTGATGCCGCGCAATGTAGCGATTAACCCAGTAATTTCCTGGCTCTTGATGTGCTATTTCTCCAGCGAAATTTCGTATTATCTCTCTCGTAGGTGGTAGGCCTTGTACACACAGCTTATCAATGTACTGTACGGAGGTGCCTTTCAAAAGTCTTTTCCTGGACCGTGCACAGTGGCGCAAGCTAAAAACGCCACCAAATTCTTCGTACGAGAGACATCTCTATTCAATATCAACCCAATCATCTACTATAGGAGCTTCAAACCGTCGTACCTTCTCAGTCTTACCCTCTCTATACTCATTACCACCTTCAAGACGAAGAATCTCCTGAATATGCCGCTCAATCCTCTCAATCCAAGCCTGAATCCGCCACTGTTCTAACTCCCCCCATGCCTCTTGCCATACACGCTCTGCCTCAGCTCTTGACCGAGGAGACCCTTTCTTTGTTGTTACTCTTTTCATATGAGGCCAGGCTGGCTCAATCATATTCAAGTCAGGGGAGTTTCCAGGCCATAGTAATTGTACGACCCTAGCCAAGCTATAGAGCCTGTCTTTATAGAAAGACTTATGTGGGCTTGCACCATCCTCTTGAACTATTACCCCAGGTTGAGTCTTCTCACATTCTCGTACGAAGGGAATTAGTTTAGGAATAACAACCTGACGGCAGTATCTCCACCAATCAATCCCAGTTCCGCTCCCTCTTTCAAGCTTACCATGCTTTCTATCATCCCACTTCCATTGTGGTTTTCGTCCTGGCTGATTTCGAAGGCCCATTCGAGCCAAAGGCGTATTTAGCTCCCACTCTGCCTTAAGAATAGGCTCGAGTTCTCTATTTATAGCTTCTAGTTCTTGATCTGCAATCTTTCTTTCGCTCTTTGTCTCTGCCTTCCAGATATGACATGGGCCTTTTAAGTCGTACGAAAAGCAACCCCAAACATAAACTCAGAGAACCCCTTCCACCGCGGCCGAATGCAGGACTTAACAAAACGCTCAGAAGGTAGACGCCAAACGCGGTATCCCCCTCTTCGAAGACCATAGACAACAGATGTCTCATCAGACTAGATAACCTTTTTCCAGTCTTTAATCGTCTAGTCCTTATAATCAAGAGCAAATTGATAACGGGCTCGCTTTATCTCATCTGTTAGCCCTGGTTTGCGGGTGGGCTTTGTCTTTTGATATCTAGATGCTCTAAGGATTCGCCAGACTGTAATATCTGACACTCTCCTCCAATCTCTGCTGCGATTTGAGCGCAGGTCTTCTCGCGAGCATATCGATCTTGACGGACCTTTAACAGTACATCTTTAACTAGCTCCTCAGTTTGCTTCTTTTTGGGCGGCCGGATTGATTGCCATCTTTAACGTATTTGTCAAGGATCGTCTTGCTCTCAGCGGGGTTTTAGTCCTTGGGTGATAGCCTTGCGATAGATAGCATTAACCGTGCGCGGCTGGATTCCAGTTATAGACTCGATCTCAGTATTTGAAAAGCCAGCCAGCTTTAGAGTCAAGGCTTGAGCTTGGGTGGCAATGTGTCGTACGAAGGCATTATCAGGTAGATAGAAGAGTAGCAATGATGAAGATTGAGGGATTTTTGCTATGAGGGGGGTGCTAGCGCCAAGAGCAGTGGCTTACGCCACCGTGCACGGTCCAGGAAAAGACTTTTTGAAAGGCACCTCCGTAGTAGCTGTTTTTTTTTCTGTGTATTGTTGAGGAGTCGCTTTTTTTCGGCCCGAGTTGCATAGGTGCCCTGAACCCCTCGATAGCGCTTCGAGAGCCGCGACCGCTCTCAACGCCGTACTCCCGAGCAACCTGGGATATATTAGGACGTTCTCCTAGCTCCAGGGATTTTAAAGCTTCAACAGCTGCGTCGATCGGGTCCATATTGGTGGAGTTATGAGGTGTTGAAAATATACGATTTTTAGTGTTAACTGTGCGTTGAGTGGGGTCTGTGCGTTGAGTGGCCGAATACGGTATTAAATTGTAGATGTCCTTGTCTAGGATACTATATTTAGCCTTTATATTCTCCACAAGCCAGAACTAGTCTTATATCACCTTAGGATCCTCCTAGAGAGCTCTCTTATAGTCGTACTTTCGATTAAACTTAACTTTAAGCTCTGGCTGGCGCTTAACAAAGTTATAAGGCCACCTCTAGCTAACTAGCTTATAGTAGCGTGTAGCTAGTAAAGAATTAGCTATATCTTTTATAGCATTGAGCTAAGGCGGAAATCCTTATGTGTTTTGGTTAAGTATATGCTCTATAATCGCCTACTCCTCTCTTATATAGTAAGTCTTATTTTGTTGGGTGCGCAGTCGCGTCTAAACGTCTTTCTAGCGCGTTAGTTGCTAAGTGTACTTTAAGAGACGTTATAGATAGCTGCAGCACGTCGCTAAGAGAGTATTGCGTCTTATTTAATAGCCTAGATCGCAAGCTGTATACGCGCTTCTTTTAACGCTAGTAGTTTATTGTGTAGTTAAGGCATCGCGTTATATACTATTGCTGATAGTATGTTTTAGTAGGGTCTTGGCAAAGTGTCCGACTCGATGGAGTGTCCGACTCGAGTGCAAAGTACGTTAACCCCTTTTTGTTAACACCACCTTGAAACGCTTTTCTGTGTCAACAACAGCAGGAGGGATAACTGCTATTATTGTAATATTTTTATTAGAAACCCCTTAGTCGCAAAAAAAAAACAGACCATATAAACTATAGTATAAAGCAACAGAGGGCAGCTGTAGCGTACTACGCTAATCATGTGAGATGTGGCCATATAGCCCTACTACGCCAGTGCCCCAGCGTTCCTGCCACACCCACTTATGTCTCCCTCCTCACATGCCTTCCTCCTCGTATGCCTTCCTCAGCTTATGCCTTCCTCAGCTTATGCCTTCCTCTTCACATGCCCCAGCCCCCACTCGACAGCTTGGGGGGCAGTTCGGTCCTAATTTGTGGCCACAATCGCAGCAAAATTCGTCATCGGGCCAGTTCACCATCCCGCAGCAGCATGGCCAATGATTGAGTAGCTCCCATAAGTCGATGATGGCTATATTTAATTTAATGTTCCCGCACCGTGTTGTCATACTCCACACCGCCGTGCTAACTAACTGGAAAGTGGAAGTTCTTAATAGAGAACAGCTGTATGTCTTTAACAAAGAGGAGGTGTGCTGTATATCCTTAGATAGCGTAGTGGCTTCGTGTTTTGCAGTGCGAATGTTAGTAGGAAAAGAAACGAGCTTTTTTTTCAAATATATATATGCGAGCCCACAATGGAATGTCACATTTGCAGACATTAAATGCAAATATGTAAATGCAGCATGCGAATTTGAACTTTAAATGCGCATAACAGAATTCAATAGCGAGTGCAGCTTCACATAGGGCTGTAACAGATGTATGCGCTCCATTCAATAGTTACATTAATGCGAAATTAAATGCATTGGCACGTCCAAATGTCTACATATGCGAAATTGGGTACATCGCGTACTCTCGATTGAGCTTAAAGAGCGTGTGCTGTGGCCAGAAGTATATGGCACCAGCTCCGCATTCACCCCAGCTCACCCATCATCCTCTCCCACCCTCGCACCATCCATTCCAGCCTCCCTTCTCTCCGCCTTCGAGCTCGCCATTTCAAGAGCATCGCATCGTGCATCCCACCACCATTCGCCAGTCACAAGCAGGGAATCGCCAACGCCTCAGTCCGTCAGCCAGCACGACCGTAGCTCTAGGCGCACTACTAGCATATAGCATCCAGCATCCCAAATCCATCCTCTATCCTCAAGCATCCATCATACAACATCCATCATCCATCATCTAGACCTACCATCATCGCTATGCTCACCATCACCTCCATGCTCAAGTACCAACTTTAAACCTATCGCCAGCGCCAAAGTCAGAACTGCTCTACTCTCCACCCACGCCATCACGCCTACTTACCTTCTACAACCTACACCAGCCCTCCACCCCTTCGCCCCAGTGGCTCTAGAGCTAGGTCGCGAGTTGCGCCTATACACCTCAGACGCACGGTCGGACACCTGCATTAATATTCTCTCAGTCACTTAACAGGCGACTCATGTGCGGGGACTCTGCCTATTTGTGTCGTGCTGGCAGGTATAGGTGTCGAGATATACGTTCATTCGAATGGATGCCGAAGCAACAGACGGCCCGAAAGACAGTGGTATATAGTACGCCCGGTCGTTGAACCTGCAAACTCCAACCCATCAATCCGACACCGAGCCATCTTCTTCGCCACTTCCCCGACAAGCTACCCACTGCCAAATCGATCGTCCAGAAATTCGTCCACAAATCCCAGAAGCTCTCGTTATAGCAGCAACTCCACACCATCTGGTCCTCCCAAATCCAGTGATGAACCATCTTGCGCTTAGTCAGTGTCTCTGCACCGAGCCAGAAGTCCTTGACGCGCACCACGCCTTTGACCTGCTTCGTGACCTGCTCATCTATGATTCCGAGGGGTCCGAGACGGGGCTGTGCTTCGCTGTCTACAGTGCCGGGATTTTTACCGTCGGGGTACATCATTTTGGCTAGCTTGTCGTGGAAGCAGGCCGTTGATTCCAGAAAGGGCGCGTACCCAGCGGCGTACACTGGAGCAAGTTGTTTGTAATATGACTTGATGTCTGTTGATGAGGTCACTTCGACTTCATTGATGATCAGGCTGGTGCAGCTTGTGGGGGCAGTCTTTGTTTTGCTGGACTTGGGGATGAGGAAGCGAAGGTCGCAGTGGTATGAGGCCATGTAGCTTTGGACTTCGGAAGGTGGCGCGAGCCTCACTACGGCGGCGATGACGGCGGCGTGCAGGGCTGGGCCCAAGTCCATGCCTCCGGCTTTCGCACCCTTGATGATCGATTTTGTCTCGGCTTCGGAGAGTCTGATGAAGCGGCGCTTCGTTGCCCCTGGTAGGTTCGACTTGATGTTCGGGGTGAGCTCAATGAGGGGGTTGTGCGGTTTTAATGATGCCATTCGTTTTGCGGCTGCATCTTCAATCTCTGGCGTGTACTCATATGGTATCTTTAGTGCATCGTCGAGGGAGGGCGACAGGTTGTTCGCGCATCCGCCAAAGATAAGTACGGGTTCCGGGTTGGCGAGCGCTTTGATGAGATAGTTGAGGCAGTAGATTGCACCACGGGCATCCAGGCGATAATGTGGTGACCGTATGAGTATCTCTGAAGCGGCGGGAAGGTAGTAGCACATCATCTGCTCATTACGAGGGAGGTGTCCGAAAAGTTGGTCGACGGTGGAGTTCTCTTCGACGACGAATGTGGCAGATACCCACAGTTGGACTTGCTCCGGGTTTCCAATCCGGTACATGTACGTGCCATTGTAGGGAAAAGCTGCGACCTCGGGATAGTTATACCGGACCTGCTTCCACGCAGCCTTCAATGCGTACACCGGATCGCCGAGCTTGGGGTCGAACTCGACTTTGGCGACAGCGGTTTTGGCCCAGTTGTCGTAGTCCATCGCTTTATCAACATTTCTGTTGAGCAAGTTGATCTTCTCCAGGCAGGACTGCGGGCGCTCCCACCGACCGGGGCGTGTCTCCTTCCACGAAAGGGGCATTTTCTCCGAATTGAAAGGGATGTGACGTAGGAATTTAGCTCATTCAAGCACGTGGCGAAAAAGTGGTCTGAGGGGTGTGAATATCTGCAGCTCTACCCGACGGAAACAGCTTTTTATTTGAAAAATGCATGTCAAGCCACAGGAGGCGACATGCATGATCTAGACTAGTACTACGTTGGAAGAAGGTTCTCATAGTGCGTATGGCATGCACCACTGGCACGGACGGCAGGCTAGCCGCCACTCCTTTTTTTCTTGTTTGGGTTCGGGCGGCAGATTAGCGAGATATTACTGCATGTATCAAATCCTCCAGGAACGTACGCCAGCCAAGCACCGTCTGCAAAGACTGGTCATGCGAATCCCTGAGGATTGCGGGGTGCCATACGAGCTGAGCGGATCCGAACGCCAGCCTACAGTAGTGTTACTATAGAACGCTAGGTAGTATTCTCCTACTTAAACATCAGCAGAACCCCACTATACTGTCCGTAGAGTTGGTTATGTACAGGGTAAGTTGTAAGATGTTCACGATTTGCACTGGCATACCTGACTTCGGATGAATGGCTCCAGGGTCAACTACAATACCAAGGCGGCAACACCCAGTCCAGGCACTTTATCCTCAACAAGCTCTACCTCCGTACAAAATACCATGTACAGACGGCCTTGCGGGGTGTCGAACGATGAGCGCGTCATCAACTGGATCACATGTATTCATGTGATAGATATCTTGCATAAAGCTGCTACACAAAACAATAAGCTATAGCTAGTTATTTCCTTTACTAAAGTATAGTTGCAGGATGCAGCTTTGTTCACAAAAAAATAAAAAAATCCGATCTACAGCACGAGCATCCCAGGCTTTCGAAGCGAAGGGCACGCCAAGTCCACGAAACGGGAATCGGAAAGTTTAGATAGCGCGTTCCCAGCGAATTGGAGCCGACGCCGGCAAAGGGCTAAGGGAAATCACGAATCAGTTGCTCTGGGTACCAAACAGGTTTCAGGTCAACCCGAGTTGACCTAACTAAGCTAAACTTAGCATAACGCCTAAAATTTTTTTTAGGTTAGGTTAGGTTAGGTTAGCTTAGTTAACTAGTAATACTATTATACCTTTAGCACTATAAAAACACATTTAGAACTTCTTTAGAACACGTTCTAATAGATTTTAATACTATATATATTCTATACCTACCACTATGTGCTAGGTACTAGGTTTTAGTGCCTCCTATTTTACTCCTCTCTGTGTATAGTGTAGACTTAACCTTAGTTAGAATCTCTACATAATAAAGATCTTTAATATTCTATACCTACTAAGGCTATATAAAAGTAATATTAATAAGCCTCTACTAACTACTAAAGTGCTAACTACTTAAATAGAGTAGGCTAAGAATATTATATTAGACTATTATTAGTATATTAGCAAAATGGTTGCATTGTTTTTTTTAGTATTAATTACTCTTTTTAACACCCTTTTTTTTAATTTAAGCCTACGTAGGTTAGGATAAAAATGTCGCTCTAGTCTAGCGCCTAAAAATATAGTCTACTAGTCTCTACTAATATAATAATAGTTTATAAACTATATACTTGTCTTATTATCTATAAGTACTCTAATACTATTAATTTACTTAAAGTGTGTATAGTAAACTAAGCTCTATTATTATTATTATTATTAGCGACTACGCTATATTCGCGCGCCGCTTATATAGCACACTTATGTGTTGTGCTTATCTAATACTATAATAATCGTAAGAACCTAGAAGTCTTAAGGTCGACTTTAATATAAAGATAGAGTGTTAGTATACTTATAGTATATAAGTTTTTAGTATATATCTTATAAGTAGCATAAACCTACTTTTATAGCTATTACTTTTAAATATCTTTAAAGATTAATAGTAAAAAAAGATAATAGTAAAAAAAGATAATAGTAAAAAAGATAATAGTTATAGTGTTATACTAGTTGCAGCGCTAGCGCTATTATTTTATCTCTCTTTCCTAACTCTAAATTAGTATAGTAATATGGTCTTATCTATAGTTTTATATATAGATTTTTTTTAGTTAGAGTAGGCGCGCTAAGCTTACTTAGCGAGCTTATAACATGCTAACTCTTTTTATTAACACTACTTTAAAAACGCTTTATATATATAATAGTAGAAGAAATATCTACTATTATTATAATATTTTTATTAGAAACCTCTTAGTTATAAAAAAAAATACTATATTAGTAAAATATATTTAGAATATATTTATAATATATATTAGGAGCCTACTATATTTACTATAGGCAATAGCTAGAATCTACTATTATATATAGTTTTTTTTTATACCTAAGGGGTTTCTAATAAAAATTATAATAATAGTAGATATTTCTTCTACTATTATATATACAAATAAGTGTTTTAAGGTATTGGTATTATAAAAAGAAGTTAGCGTATTAGTCTAAGCTTACTAAGCGAGCTTAGCGCGTCTATTCTAACTAAAAAAAATTCACATATAAAACTATAGGTAAGACTACACCGCTATACTATAGTTTAGAGTAGGAGAAGGAAGATAAAAATGTGCTTATTATAACTATTATCTTCCTTCTTTACTATTATTCCTAAAGATATTACTAGAAGTAATAGCTATATTAGTAGGTTTATACTACTTATAAGTAATATATGCTAAGTAAAAGCTTATATACTATAGGTACACTAACACTTTATCTCTATATTAAGGTTAACCTTAATAAGAAATCTACTATTATTCTATTTTCTACTATCTTCTTAAGCCCTAATACTAACATCGTAGTTAACGCCGCCTAAAAGTACGCTTTAATAATCTGTCTATTTGCTGTTATTACTAAATCTATACTAGAATACTACTCTATCTAGAAGATTATTAATAGGTTAAAGTAGAAAGTATACCTTAGCCTATATAGGCGGCCCTAGTGTCCTAATTAGACTAGTAATATATTAGTAACTAGAGGCGCAATAATAGAGTTATAAAGTTCCTACTATAGGTTATTATATTTTCATAGGTTAAAATAGTAGTAATAAAAAGTAAGGTTAAGGAGTAAGAGAAGGTACTTATTAATAAGTTACTAGGGGAGGAGAGAGTTACGTAGATATGTTAGATCCTTATAGTTATAGTATTAGGTAAGCGTAATATATAAGTGTGCCGCGTAAATAGCGCGTAAATATAGCGTAGTTGCTAATAATAATAATAATAATAATAGAGCTTAGTTTGCTATACACGCTTTAAGTAAATTTAATAGCTATTAGAGCACTTATAAATAATAGAGGGCGAGTGCGTAGTTTATACATAAACTATTATCGCGTTTAGCAGAGACTAGAAGTAGACTATATTTATAGGCGCTAGACTAGAGCGGCCTTTCTATTCTAACCTACGTAGGCTTAAAATTAAAAAAAATGTAGTTACAAAGAGTAATTAACACTAAATAAACCATGCGACTACTAATATATATAGAGAATGTTAAGTACACTTTAACTATTCTAATATACCTAAAAGCTATACTAAATAGCTACGCCTACGTAATTAAGATATCTAGTAATAAATAAGGAGGGCAAATAACAAAGGAGGAGGTGTTTATAATAGTTATAGAGATATATAATACTACTAAAGCTTATTAGAATTATACTAAAAACATAATTCTTAATAAATAAGTTTAGAATATAATCCTAATATATTTTAGTTTTAATACTCTAAGAAGCTTATTTATAAGGAATATTATATAATCTCTAACTTTCTTAGTAGTATAGTATAGAAAATAAAATACTTCTATATAGATATAAAATACTATAAATACCTTCTAAACATATTACGT
This sequence comes from Laburnicola sp. JP-R-44, assembly GCA_009805535.1. Lineage (NCBI taxonomy): Eukaryota > Fungi > Ascomycota > Dothideomycetes > Pleosporales > Didymosphaeriaceae > Laburnicola > Laburnicola sp. JP-R-44. The sequence goes on from SELF01000006.1 coordinate 758,181, forward strand.
AATTATTCTTATAATAAAGTAAATAAGGAGTTATACAGTAAAATAAAACAACTCTAGATTAGAAAGCCTAAAGAAAGCTATAGTGTTAAAGAGGCTAGAGGGTAAGAACTAGAATATACTCTAAATATATTTTTAAATATATTTACGCTTAATAGGGCATATAATAGTATACTAAAGTAATTTAAGAGAGGGGCTTATAGTGCCTATAAAAGAGCTAGTTGCCTACCTATCTTAAAGTAGTTTTAAAAACTAGTATGCTTCCTAAAATATACTTATAATATAATTAGAACTTATTTTAATATATTTAGTTAATTATTAGTAACTAAAAATAGTTTTTTTACTATACTAATTGTACGTATTAGAATTGCTATTAAAAGGATTTTTTTTAAATTATACTAAATAAACTAGATATTGCGTATTAGCAATTTCTTTTTATAAATAAATTACCTTCTAAATATATTATATAAAGGGAGTGTAATATTACTAAGCCTATGCTTACACAAGTTTAAAATATAGTATATACAACTAGAATATATTTTAAATATATTCTAATTATATTTAAGGCGTTAATTACCCTTAAGGTTAGGGAAAGGTTGTCTATATAGCGGAGACTATCCTATTACCTTTTATATTCTAATTCTATTAGATTTTAAAAACACTCCTTGTATTGTTTTAAACTTGTTTAGAATATATAACTATATCCTCCTCCTCTATATATACTAGAGGAAAAACAACTAACTAATATTAATTTTTTTTTTTAAATATTAACACTCTACCTTATAAGATATAAGCTTACTTTAATATACTTAAAACAAGTTGGTAATATATTATAGCGCAGTTTATTAATTTTCTGTAGTTAGCTATATTTTTATTCTTAAGAGGCCTCTTTAGAATTAAAAACTTAAGCGTTACTTTTGCAAACAAAAATTAGATTAACTAAATTATTAAAAAGGAGAAGAGAAGCTTATATAATTTTCATATAGAAGTGGTATTAAATTAATTTTCTTTTAGTATAAAACACTAAATAAAGATTCTAACATAGTAAAATACATTCTTAATATATTTAGAATATGTTCTCTAATGTTTAATAGTTATATATTTATTAGATTATTACTTTAGTATTAAGCAATATTATAGTTTATTATTATAACTATATAGTAAAGATTCTACTTAAGCTACTTATATTTTAAGTAGATATATCCTGTAAACATATAGAGTAACTATAGAGAGAGCTCCTAATTATTATATTTTATCCTTAGAATAATAAGTGTAAGTAAACCTATTAGGAATGTATTTCAGACGATTTTTAACCTTTAATAGTATTATACCTTAAAAGAATCTTTTATAATAGAGAGTTAGAAGCAGTTTACTAATTAGACTTAATAGTATTCTTTAATAAGTGTTTTAAAAATTTTTAAAAGCTAGTTTATTAGTATTATCTTTATAATATAGAATTTATTAGAATTACTATTAACATAACTAATATATAGGCAAAAGGTAATTTCTACTAGAATATAATAGGAGTATATTCTAAACGTGTTCTAGGTTTCTCTTAATACCTCTAATTAATTAATTTTTAGGGGCGTTACTAGTCCTTTTATATACGCTTAATAGCTTAATTCTATATTATATACCTTAAACGCAAAGTAGAATAAGTAGTAGCTAGGAAAGAAAAGATATAAAAGTCTTTATATATAGCCATATAATATAGCTCCTTAATTATAATACTTAGAATAAATATCTTTAGCTTATAAATCTTCTAGGTATATTACAAAATATGTTTAAAAATAACTTTTTAACATATTCTAGTAAGCTTAAAGAAGAGGAAAAGCGTTTATAACTAGGTAAAAGAGTTAGCGAATAGTGGTATAGAGTGTATGCGTATATTGCGTGGCAATCTAGTATAAGCAACTTAACTAGAAGCTTATCGCTATTAGCTATCTTAAGCTTTAGCTTCTTTCTAGCAATAATTGCAAGCTTATTAATTAAGTTTTAGGGATGCAAGGAGGGGTCTATAGTAGATTAGGCATACTTAAGGTTAAACTTCGCTTTATAGCATAGTTGTATCTTTATCTTATTTAATTTAGCTATAGTTATTAGTTATAGTAGTGCGTAAGATAGTAGTAGAATTAGGCTCTCTTTATATAGGTAATAAGCACTCTAACCTTATTACTACCTATATAGGCGAGATAAGTTACTGCTTAATAATAGTTCTAAACTATAGTTAAGTTAACCCTACTAGTGTACTTAACAGCCTTGCAGGGTGCTAAACAATAAGCGCGCTATTAACTTAGTTATATATATTTATATAGTCTATAGGTATCTTATAGAGCTAGTATATAGAAAAATAGGTTATAGCTAGATTTTCTTTTTTGCTATATAGTATAGTTGTGGAATGCAGCTTTATTCACAAAAAAAAAAAAACTAGGCAAAAGATAAAAAGAGTGCTATTACTACTTTAGGTCTTATTTAGGCTTTTAGCTATATTAAAAAAGAGTATTAGAATATATAAGAATTATATTCTAATACTACTAAGTATAGGCTGGCAAATAGGTATAGGTTAGGTTAGGGTTAGATTCTCTTACGTAAGACCCTAACTTTAAACCTAACCTCTACCTATAGATTTTGCGCTGCGCTAGTAATAGATATAGGTTAGATTAGGGTTATATAGACTATAGGTTAGGTTAGAGTTATATAAAATAGGTTATAGTTTATTTTTTGTTTTTTTTTTTACAACTAAGGAGTTTCTAGTAAAAATATTACAATAATACTAGATATTTCTAGGCTAGTAAATAGGTTTGGGGTATCTAGCTTAGGTATAGAGTTAGGTTGAGATTGTATAGACCCTAGGTATAGGTTAGGTTAGGGTTACATAGACCCTAGATATAGGTTAGGTTAGGTTGTATAGACCTTAGGTATAGGTTAGGTTAGGTTGTATAGACTCTTAGGTGTAGGTTAGATTAAGGTACCTATTAGAGTTATATAACTTATATTATATAATATTAATAGTAATAAGATTAGTAACTTTAGTTACTCTTTAAAGGTATATAAAAAAAGAAATCTAGGTAAAAGTAAAATTAACGCTATTTTACTATTAACACGTATATTTATTACATCTTATTATTGCTAACGCTATAGTAGCGCTAAGGCCTTAACTACTTTTATAGTAGCTGCTGCTCCTAATAAAATAAAGTTAGTAGCTTGCTATCTAAAACCTTAAAACCTTATATGGTTTTAATAGTCTTTTTATTAGCTAGTAGTTTATATAAATTATTCCCCTTATCTAATAGCACTATATTCTCTAAATTGTCCTCTTTTATATTAAGATCTAATAACTTTATAGATTGCTTATTAGCTTTTATAAACTTAACTATTATAACCTTTTAAATTATTTAAGCAGTAAGATTATGCCTTTAGTTCCTAATTATATCCCTACTAGTATTAAAGACGCGCTTAATCCCTATCTATAAAATCTCTACACTACTAGAATATTCTTTGCAATCTATGTAAGTTAGGGGTAAGATATTTAATAAAAACGTTCTACTACTCTAGTATATTAAACCTATTACTCTTTTTAAACTATAGGAGTATTTAGGTATATTTCTCCTTCTATCTAAGTTAGGCCTAAGTTATAATTAATATCTAGCGTAGCTAAACTTTAGCTAGAGGTAAAGAGGATACTAGACTATAAACTAGGTAGCAAAGGAGGCTTTTAAAAACTATTTACTCCCTTATAACTATCTTAGGTTAGTATTTAAGACTAGAGTAAGATCCCTAGCTATTAGGCTGTTATAGTAATTAAGGTACTCTAGAAACTATTAGTGGTATATATATACTCATCCTAGGTCTCTTTTATCTTATTCTATATTACTATTAGTATATAACTATAATAAATAGTTATAAGTTATAATATATTATACGCTATAAGCTTTTATAAAGGATTTAATATTATTATATAGTTAAATAAGAAACTCTTTTTCTTACCTATCCTTAAGTAATACTTGCGTAACTTCTCTTATTCTATCTTAGCTGTAGCCTATATTGCTTCTAGCTATCTGGTATTATTTAACTCTTTAATAAGCTTATTATTTATTATATCTAGAAAATTAAAGAGCTAGTTATACATAAGCTAGATATAAAGAACCTAAGATTTCTAGTTCTTATTTACAAAGTTTATAGCCTCCTTAAACCTTTAAAGTATAAAGGTAATTAATTTAAGATATAACTATTCTAAGGCTAATAGTTAAAGTTTCTTAAAGTCTTTAAAGTCTACCTTTTATAGTATTACTATAAGCAAAAGCGTTTAATCTCCTAGTTATCTTTATTATAATCTCCTTCTCTAGCTATATAATATATAATAATATATTTATCTAAAGCTTTAGTGCGCGCTCGCATATATAATGCGTAGAGTTTTATCTTATTTAAATATCTTAAATTATAGATAATTGCTTCTTTAGTAGTGTGTTACTCTATATTATAAGAAATTACTTATATTACTATAGTAACTAGTTAATTGCAATACAAATAGCACAGAGCTGCGTACTAGTTAGTCTATAATAACTTTTTATAATAATAGCTAACATACCTTATAAAGAGAATTTAGGATAGATATCTACGCATAGATTTTATTTATATATTGCCACTATAGTGTCTCTCTAAAGTTAAGATTAATAGACACTAATAACTTAAAGTAATAGATAATGTCTTAAACTATGTGTGACGTTATTTTATCTACCTAGGGGTAGGATGTCAAAGGCTTTCATCTCAAATAACATAACAAAAAAAGCAGAGCCCTCTGCTTAGTAATTAAAAAGGCGTAAAAAGGCGCGATAACAAATAAAGTCTTAAACTATAAGGTTAATAATATAAGCAAGATATAGAATTTTACTCTTTTTTTAGTTCTAGATATATTCTCCTCTAATAGTTTGTGCTAGACACTATAAGCTAAAGTGCTATTATTACTAGTATTATTATATATAATTACTAGGAGCTTCTGCGTAGTTTCTATATCCTTAAAGACCTATAGTACCTCTAATACTATTAATACTATAATATAGCTGCTGCTATATATTAGTATAAAGTTAAGTAGCTTCTTTTTAAGCTACTAAGTGTTATTAATATAGTAACTATTAATAGCTAAAAAGCTAAGGTAATTAGCCACAGACCACGCGTTAAGCAAGATAAAGAGTTTAGTTACCCTACTACTATTACTAAAAATAGCTACCTTAGCAGTATTAAATTTATTTAGAAATATCTAGTAAAATCTATATTAGCTAGTTATTATAGTGTTAGGCCTAAGAAAATAGAGAAAGCGTTAAAAGAATAGTTGCTCTTATCTATACACTATATAGGCAAGGGCACCTAAGGGTGTTAAGGTTTTAATATTGCCGCATAATAGCATTATATAGGAATTATATAATACCTATGCGCCGCAGCCTATACGCTATAGAATCTTCTCCTTTCCATTTATACTCTTTCTAGAGACAAGTAATTAATACTAAGTTAGTCCTGTTATATTATTTCTTTTCCTTATATAATTATTCTATACACTCTCTACACTTACTAATCTAGAGTATTAGATATTAATATCTATATAGCTAGCTATAGAGCCTATTTAACACTAATTAGTAGTTAACTAACTCTTAACTATAAATTAGTAAGAGTAAAAATAAATTATATAAGTTATTATTAGCTATATAATTTGTTTTATTATACCCTATCCTATATATATAGAGGATAGTAGATTAAAACCTTTATAAAGTTAGTAAGTAATTATTACTACTATATAGAATAAAGAAAGCGATTATATATAACGTATAAAACCTATTCTTATCTATAGAAATAGTAGATTAACTCTTTATTAAGTTAGTAAGTAGATATTACTACTATATAAAATTTAAGAAAAGATAGTGTATTAAGTATATACTACTAGTAACTATGGGTTTTTTTTTACGACTAAGGAGTTTCTAATAAAAATATTACAATAATAGCAGATATTCCTCCTACTATTATATACATAGAAAAGCGTTTTAAAATATTAATAAAAAGGAGTTAGCGCGCGTTATAAGTAAGCTAAGCGAGCTTAGTAGACTTAGCGCGTCTATTCTAACTAAAAAAATCTACATACAAAATATAGTAAAGCATCGCTATACTATAGTTTAGAGTAGAAAAGAAAAAGGTATAAGATAGCACTAGTGCTATAACTAGTATAACGCTGCAACTATTATATTATCTCTCTTTACTATTATCTTTAAAAATTGCTAGAAGTAATAGCTATATTAGTAGGTTTGTGCTACTTATAAGATATATACTAGAAACTTATACACTATAAGTATACTAACTTTAACACTCTATCTCTATATTAAAGTTAACCTTAAAGAGACTTCTACTACTAGTATATTTCTTACTATCTTCCTAAGTCCTAACGCTAAAGACGCTGTTAACGCCACCTAAAAGTACACTCTAATCTATCCACTTAAAGTTACTATACCTACACTAGAATACCGCTCTATTTAGGGCATTATTAATAGGAAGTAGTAGAAGGTATACCTTACCCTATATAAGGCAGTCCTAGTGTACTAGTTAGGCTAGCAATAGATTAGTAACTGCAGACGCTATAATAGATATATAGAGTTCCTACTATAGTTTATTATATTGCTGCGGATTAGAATAGTAATAATAAAGGGCAAGATTAAGAGGTAAGAGAAGGTGTTTTTATTAATAAGTTACTAGGGGAGGAGAGCGTTGCGTAAATACGTTAGATCTTTATAGTTATAGTATTAGGTAAGCGCGTCGCGTAAGCGACGTAATTGCTAATAATAGTAATAATAGAGTAAGAGTTAGTTCTCTATACACGCTTTAAGTAACTTTTAATAGGCGTTAGAGCGCTTATAGATAGTAGAGCAAGTGTATAGTTTATAAACTATTATAAACTTATTAACTATATAAACTATATTAAACTATTATAAACTATTATAAACTATTATAAACTATATAAACTATTATAAACTATTATAAACTATTATAAACTATTATAAACTATTATAACTATTATAAACTATTATAAACTATTATTACGTTAGCGAAGACTTAGTAGACTGTATTTTTAGGCGCTGGACTAGAGCGGCCTTTCCATCCCAACCTACGCAGGCTCAAATTAAAAAAAATGTGATTAAAAAGAATAATTAACACTAAATAAACAGTGCGATCACTAGTAACTATATAAAATATATAGTTAGATAATAATAAACCCTAATAAAGCGTAATCCTCTATATAACTAACCTATTAAATAAACTAGTTATATAATAACTACCTCTACTACTACTTTATATAAAGCCCCTACCTTTACTACCTTTACCTTATAAGATAATACTAATATGCCTAAATATACTAGACTATATAATAAGTATACTAAAGGAATAAAAAATATTAGAGGCAATACTACACAAGGGAACAAGACCTAAGTACTAAAAGAATAAGATTAACCTAGTAGATTATCTCTCTTTATTAGAAATGCAATTATATATAGTATATACTATTGCTAATTATTGTGCGTTATACTAACAAGAGACAGCTTTCTTAGAATTGTTTTAGGAAAACTTTAAAGAATAGAAAGAATACTATTTTTTAAAGTTAAACTATGCGTTTAGAAGAGAGCTTAATATAGTTCTAGAAGAAAAGAGTATTATACTAAGAATAAATACTAGAGCTATAAGTGCTAGTAAACTATATAAAGTAGTCTAAAGTAATACAAATATTACTTATATATTATTACTTTTACTAGCTCGCTTAACTTCTTATATACAAACACTAAGGCTAATTTTAAAAGTATTTAAACTAGTTAGGCTATTATATAAACCTAAATAGAGTAAGCCGCTACTACTATAGGCACCTATATAGCTATAGGTTCTTATAGATATCTTAAGAGAACCTTTGTATAAGTACTAAGGATAATCTTCTTTATATAAATAACTAAATAAACTATTACTCTTTATATATAGTACCTAACTACTATTTTAATCCTTTACTTATAATTATTAAACACTATATAGAATAGAACTACTACTAGTTAAAACGCAAATTATAGGTACTATACTAATCTATATAGACTAAGCCTATACTATAATTTAATTTATATAAGCTTTTGCCTAAGCATAACCTACCTTCTTAAAGAATTCTAGCTAATAAGATAATCTAATTTTAAAAGGTATAGAATAAGAATAATAACTATACTAGAACTCTATATAATACTTTAGTAGATAAGACTAGAATCTTTATAAATTTAAACAAACGCCTAGATATTCTTATTAGCTATGCGGCATAGTATTACCTCTATACTATTTACCTTAGATAATTATGGAAGTGCTTATGTAAAGCACTTAATAGTTACTTTAATACTATTATTAACTATAACTAGTATAAATAGACTAGAATATAATAACTTTTATATAATACTAGCGCAAGAACTCTAATAAAAGTCTGTATAAAGTCTTAGAGGTAATAATTAATAGGCTTACTCTTATATAAAGAGTACTGGGTATAGACTTTACTAGGAAAATTCCTCTCTATACTACTATTATATAAGTATACTATAGATACTTAGAGCTAGAGTAGGCTATATTTACCTTTAAGCCTACCTATAAAGCTCTATTTACTAATCTCTATACTTTAATCTAAGTTATAATTAATTACTAATTTAATTAGTACCTATAAGAGACTAATATATACTATTCTAATTGTAAATATAACTTTCCTATATAAAGAGGGAGATTACTAGGCCCTTATAGATAAGGATTTTATAGATAATTTGTACTATTATTATCGCAATTTAGATTCTAATTAAATAATATTTGTATAAGACTAAAGAAGTGTTTTATATACTATAAGAAAAGTTATTAGTCTTTTAACTATCTGTGTAATAAGCATACCTACGCAATAAGACAGTATGTTACCTTTTATATAAAGAGTATAATAATAAAAACGCCTTTATACACAATTGTTTAGTCCTATATTTAAAATATAGAAGGGTATAATAATAAGGAACCTATTTTATATAACAAAGAAGAGTAGAGTAAAAATAATAAGAATAGTAATAATTAAGTATCTTACCTAACTACTACTACCTATCTTTACTATACAACTAGTAAATATATCTATAAAATAGAGCTAAAGGAGTGTGTAGAATAGTTTCTTTTTAAAAATTAATACTATATAATATACTAAGGTAAACTATAAAATATAGGTGTAGTAAAAATTTCTACTATTAGCAAAGTATAGCTAGAGGTATATATATAAGAGAAATTTCTATATAATAATTAATTAGACACCTAGCAACACTAATATTAGATTTAGAAGTTAGAGCCTATAAGAATCTCTAGGAACTATATAAATTATAAATCTAATAGGAATAGTTACCTACTATACTCTAGGCACTCTAATACTATTTCTGCTATTATTAGTAGATACTAATAAGCTAGGTACCTACTTTAATAATATTCTAAATATTATTATATAAAAGAATAGTAAACTATACTTATTATACGCAAATAGGAACACCCTTTCTTTAATATTAGTAAGAAAGAAACTATGTCTTTCTTTACTAAACAAGAACTCCGTCGCCTTTATTAATAATTTAGATATTTCTATATAAAAAGACTTTAGAAGATGCTTACTAATGCTAGCTATAAAGTAGATACTACTATACTAAATAAAATTTAGAAGTTTTGCCACTACTATTAATTATATTAATAAGCCCCGCGTTGCTTTAATTTCACTATTAAAAATAACACCTACTTTAACTATAAGATTATTATTAATATTATATGCATTAGAACTAGAGACGCACTATATATTATAGATATAGACACCTTTATTTTAAGCTATAATCTTCTTAAAATTAATATCTGCACAAGATGCGTAGGAAGCCCTCTATAGATGCTAGATTAATATCCACTAAAGCCCACCTTATATGCCTCTCCCTTCTGTCCAGAGTCTTAATTCCTACTCCTTACTAGCGTTTATCTTTCTCTTATCTAATATTGCACAATTGCCTAACATTGCTGCCTAAATAGATAAGATAAATAGGTTTACCTATTATATAAGAAATAAACTAAGTAAAAAGAACTCTATGTAAATAATACATTATTACCATAATCTTATTATTAACTACGTAATCTTACTCTTAACCACTATTAGCTAGACTACTACTCTACTACTAATAAGCCTAATTGCGCCTCTAAAAAATAGTAACAAAGTATAACAAATAGTTAATAGAATCTTTCTACTAACTAGAGTAGACTAGCTAAAGTAGGAGGTATATAATAGGGAGATAATAAATAGATAGGGTAAAATATTAATAAGTAGATAGTTTGTGCAAAGGAAGGAAGATCTACGAATAGTAACTTTAAAAATAAAAAAGTTACTAGTATCTATACACTATATAGGCAAGAGCACCTAAAAGTGTTAAGGTTTTAATATTACTATATAATAGTATTATATATAGAAATTATATAATGCCTATACGCCGCGGTCTATATGCTAAAAATCTTCTTCTGTCTATCTATATCTTTTATAGAGATAAGTAATTAATACTAAGATAGTCCTATTATATTATTTCTTTTTCTTATACAATTATCCTATATACCCTTCACACTTGCTAATATAGAGTATTAGATATTAAATATCTATATAGCTAGCTATAGAGCCTATTTAACAGCTCTACTATTTAGAAGAACTAGTTATTATTAATTACTACCTATATTAGTTTAGTTTATAACGCCTATAAATAGTATGCAGAATATAAAATAGCTATCTGCTTATTTCTATACTAAAAAGTAAAAGTCCTTTTATAAATAGGCTTATCCTTCTATATATATACTTAGGACCTTATATAGTTAATAAGGTAATTAGTACTAATTAGCTAGGTACTAGTAGAGTTAACGCTTAGGTACTATAGTATATAGCCGTAGTTAAGATAGAATATATATAAATAACTAGAGGGGTACTCTACACCCTTCTAGAATATAGTCTAAATAATATCTATATAAAAGTAAGAGTTCTAGTATAGATTATAAATTTATTTATCTTTAGCCTATTAAGTATTAGACTACTATGCGTCCTATATAGCAAATATCTTTTTTTCCTATCTCTAACTCTTAAAAGTCTAAAGGGGGACGTTAAATAAGACAAATTGTTCTACTTCCTAACCTATTAGCCTATAGGGCTAGGATTCTATATCTAAGAAGAGTATCTAGTAATAGAACAACTAGTTTATTAATATAAGGCTGTATATTAATTTCTAGAGTAGGTGTAGTACTTAATATAGCACTTAAGAATATTAGTGAAATAAAAATATAATAACTAATTAAATAGTTATTTAAGAGAATAGTAGTTTAAGAAAAGAATAAAATAAACTAAATTCTATAAAATTAACTATAGTAGTATTTAACTAACATTAAGGTTAGCTAGAAATAGCATATAGCGCATAGTATACTAATAATAAGTTAGTTTTAAATCTAGACTAGTATATAGCCCTTTATTATAGAGTTAGTTTTAGGTAGTAATTAGCTTATTACTATACTACTATAGGCGGCATCCTTAGCAACTAGTATATAATTATTAACTATAATAATCAGCTATAGTAAAACTATAAACTCTAGCTTATCTTATCCTATACGCTAATTATTATCTAAAACCCCCTTAGCACCTAAGCCCCCCTTATTATCTAAAACCTCTTTAGCATCTAAGCCCCCCTTATTATCTAAATCCCCCTTAGTACCTAAGCCCCTAAAGTCTAAGAAACCTTTAAAGTCTATATTCTTATCTATAATATTAGAGTTATACCTATTTAGTAGCTTTTAGAAATAAGCCTTAAGCTTCTTTTTATTATTCTTAATTTTCTTTTTACACTCTTTATTATTATCCCCTTTAATATACGCCTTATTACTATTAAGTATACTATTCTTACTATAGTTAATAAGGTTAGTAGAAGGACTAGACTTATAGCAACTAATAATTATTAGTAAAGGTATATAATAAATAAGTATTAAAGATCTTTGTTATGTGAAGATTCTAACTAAGGTTAAGTCCGCACTATACACAGAGAGAAGTACAATAGAAGGCACTAAAACCTAGTACCTAGCACACAGTAGTAGTAATAAAATATACACATAATAATAATAATTTTATTATTAACTTTCTATATAGCAGTATTAGCAATAGTAGTTAATAAATAGTCTGCTATTTAGCATAACTAAGTTATATACTATCTCTTAACTAGTGGACTATTAGAGAGCTGTAGTAGACCTACGCGAGAGTTATAACCACGGGAGCAGTGTGGGTAATAGGACGCTTAACTATGGTTTAGTTATTGCGCTCGCGATCTAGCAGTAGCATAACTAATAATAAATAAGTATAATAAACTTATAAACTATTTTTATTAATAACTATTACTAGCTTTTTAGTAGTTAGACCTATATTACCTATACTATTATAGAAGTCCTTCTACTCTTTCTTATTAGCCTTACTCTTAAAGCTATTAGCCTTAAGTTTTCTTAGGCCTACCTTATATATATTATGTCACTGGGCTATCTGGGGCCACCTGGCTATCTCCGTAAAATCCGACGCTAGTGCCTAATTTAGCCACTAGCGCGTCCTATATATAGACTCTATACGTACGTACGTATATACCCTAGCTTAAATCTTACCTTTTTAACCTACTTATACTTAGCACCCTTACACTATTTAAGCTCTCCTTATAGGAGATTACCTACTAATAATCTCACTATAGCTATGGTGCCCAGCAGGCCAAATTACCTAAATTAACTAAAAGGAGGCCTAGCTTACCTTATACAAACAGCAAGATAGTGACGTACTTAACATAGACGCTAATAATATTACCTTCTAGCACTACCTCTTATTAAAAGTAGGCTCCTAGAAGGGTAACCCACTATATACTCTAGTTTAATAGGCTGTAAATACGCAAAGCCCTTAGTAAAAAACTATATAAGCATAGCTTACTTTATAAGCAAGTAACTATTATAATAGTTATAAAGTTTATAACTTTATAGCCGCTATTATAATAGTAATAGGCTTACCTTTATAAGGTAGCTTACTAGAATCTAAGTACTTACTTGCCCTATAAACTCTACTAGCTTAATAGTTAACACTATTAATATAAGCTCTACTAGCTTAACTAGCAACTTTATATTAATTACGACCTCTACTAGATTAACTTAATAACTAATATAATAATCTAAGAGTAAACTATAGACTATAATCTGTGTAAATTTAGCCTCTAGAATAGAGCTATTATATATAAACAATAGTAACGTTTAGCCTCTATTAATTACCAGCTTACCTATTATTAAAATTAAGCTCTTAGCCAGCTCTGTTAACTCTATTAACTTAGGCTTATCCTTACTAGTAAAACTTAGCGTTAGCATTAAAGCTAACATTATATATTAACTTTGTTAGCTCGCTAGCTTTGCTAACAACCTTACTATAAGAGCCCTAGATAAGAAACTTAAGAGTCTTACACAGCGTACTTAGCATTTATTACTAGCCAAATTTCTTATATAAATTAATATCTCTACTATAAGCTGCCGCCTAGTCTTTACTACTATACAACTTTAATAACTTTAAACATAAGCTTTACTAATATAGTTAACACTAAGCAAAGTAACTAGAATAAATCTAGAGCTAGTATTATCTCCCACCTACTAAATTACTATATAACTAAATGACCTAAGCTTTCTAAGCTCTTCTACACTTCTACACTAGTAGGTACCCCGCTATATATAATTCTAACTCTAATAATAATACTTAAATTAAGCATATATAAGCCCTAGTACCTATTAATAACAACACTAAGTCGCTCGCTCTATTAGATGCCTCCTAGCCTAGGTTTTTATTAAACACTAGCCAAATCTCTATATAATTAAATAAATCCATAGGCATATATACCTATTACGCAGCCTCGCTAACCTCCTCTACACACTCTAATATTATAGCCAGCTCTATATACTCTATTAACTTAGCCAACTTAGTTAACTACTTTAACTATAATAAGTAGTGGCCTATTACCTAAGATACTATTTATTGCCCACCAAATCCCTATATAAATAAATAAGTTAATAGGCAGCTACTTATCTAATATCTAGGCTTACGCCACAGCTCTCCTAGCTCTCTAATCTAATACTACTAACGTTACCGCGTAAAACGCATTAAAAGAAATATTTAAAGAGATATTAAAAAACGCGTTAAAAGTATACTGTTTTATAGTATTTTATAGCAATTTACAGTGTTTTATATATATAGACTCTCTAATTAATTACGCACATCTTAGTGCTTTACTATCTATAGCGCTATCTATTATATAGCTAATCTCTATACAAATTAAATATTGTAATATAGGTAACTTATTAACACCCTATATAAGCCGCTACTATATACGCCCTACTATACGCACCTACTATATACGTCTTGCCATATGCACTCTTATAATTTTATAACTTTTTCTTATTTTATAATACCTAGGCTAAAAAAAGAACAAAGTTTACTAAACTTTATATAGATTTACTATAATTGCTAGGCAACCTTAGTTAAGTTAAAAGCTTTAGAACAAAGCCTTATAGAGAAGGGGGGTAGTGTTATTATTAGGTCACCTAGGGCCACCTGGCTATCTCTATAAAATCCGACGCTAGTGCCTAATTTGGCCACTAGCGCGCCCTGTATATAGACTCTGTACGTACGTACGTACATACCCTAGCTTAAATCTTACCCTTTTAACCTACTTATACTTAGCACCCTTATATATTATATAAAAGCTTCTTATATATACTACTATAACTAAAGATTTATTTACTTATATAACTCTGTAGTATAGAAGGGCCTTTCTTCTTACTAGTAATAATTCTACGCTTAGCTAGGGCTGCTTAGTAGGGCCTTAGATTAACTTTATTTTTAATCTTATCCTACTTCTTCTATATAGCTATTAGTTTTATCTCTAACTAGTTGCCTACTTCTTATTAATTAACTAATATATAATAATAGAATATAATAACATACTACATTTTAATTCTTAAAGTAGGACTATATAAGCTCTTCTTCTTTCTATATAATCTATTAATACTTTTACACTTTAAAAAGTAGTTAGTAGTTCTTATTATTATAAAACTTCTTTTTAAGCTAATATTAAATAGCTTAAATAGCTAATTTAGTAAAGTCTAGTGCCTTTTCGTTTTTACTATAGAATGTATTATAAAAACCTCTATTTAATAGTATAAGCGCTATTACTAAGTGCACCTTTAAATAGTACTTTATAGTTAGTACAATAATTTTTCTAAAAGCTACCTTATCTAATATAAAAGAATAGTACTAACCTCTTTATCTTTAAATATAAAGCCCTATCTATATTAGTATATAGTATAATAAAAGGCTGTAATTACTAAGTACCTTAGTAAGACCATTCTACTTATTATGCTTAACATTTGCTAGTATTTATAGGCCACTACTTAGAAGGTCCTTTAGAATGTTAGGAGAGACTTTTTTCTTAATAGACGCTATAGTATAGAGTGTAATAATAGTATATAATAATAACTATAGTTAATATCATAAAGATAATAAAAATAGTATTATTATTATAAAAAATAGCTATAGGGGCCTATATATATATAAGTAAGGCGCTAATAACACTAGTGTGTTTTCTTTACTTACCTTACTACCTACTTACCTACTCTACCTTACTACCCTTCTAGCTACTTTTTTAATACTCTATAGCCTTAACTACTATATAACCTTAATTTCTAAAATAATAGTATACACTAGACTATTAAGATACTCTAAACTAGTTAGTAGTAAATATTAAGTAAAAAAGAAGAAGCTACTAGCTACTAAAGCTACATAAAAGGCGCCTTGCAAAACACTACTTATTACGCTAAAGAAGAAAGCACTACTAGAAGCTAGGCAGTAGTATATTATTATTATAGCTATTTATTATATATATATTCTAATAATATATAGCTATTACGCTTAGAAAAATTAAAAAGTACTAAAAGAGCATTAAGCCCCTTATTAGAAAAATACTATTTTGCCGCCCTTATTAAGAAAATAGCGTAAGATAATAATAAGAAAGATCTGGATTTCTAGTCTACTACGCTAGCTAATTTTTAAGAGGTAATAGAGGCTTTTCTAGTTAGAATATTTAAAGATATTTCTTTTTACTACTCTACTCATACTATAAAATAAATACTAATATTAATGCTATTTATATAAAAATAGGTTACTATATAGACTAAAGATATATAGCTAGTAGATAGGTACTATAAGAAGTATATAGATACTAGGTAAATAGTAAGGCACTTAGTTAGGTTTAGAATAGCTGGACGCTTAGTTAGGTTTAATATATATGTTTAACACTAAAGCTATATATTATTACTATAATAAGTAAATATAATAATTACTACTATAATAATAAGGGTATTTTTTATAGTAATTTACTATAAAAATTATATATATATAGCTAATAAAAAATATAATTAGTTAGACCTAATATAACCTATTCTATAAACCCCTTTTTATACTAGTAGTGTGCTGCCTACGTAGTATTCCTTAGCTCTACGCGCCTATTATACTTATTTATTAAGACCTAGTACTCTTTTAGAATATGTGTAGAATAAGATTAAATTATATTTTACTAATACTTACCCTTCTAGATCTAAATAAAGGCGGTGCTAGGCTAGTTAATAGGATTATTAGCCTTAGCTACCTCTAATAAGTGCTACTTAATAATATAGGTAACTAGCGCACCCTAAAAGGCAAAATAAAACTATAAAATTATTAGCACCTTTAAAATATATTCTAAATAAGGTTATAATCTATTATAACTTACTTAGTAGAAATTATTACTATTGCGTATATAAACACTTTACCTCTATATGCTTAAAATTTTTCTTACTATTAGTATTCTTTTTAAACTTTAGATAGCCTTTAGAAAGGCCTATTATAGCTAGGTATTTCTAGTAGACCTTCTAAAATATATTTAGAATATAATATAAATATATTTAAAGTTTATACTTATAAAGGTTAGCTTACTAAACACTTTTTTTAATCTTTTTTTTAGTTTAAGGTTAAAGTAAATTAAGATAAAAGGTTATTATATACTACTATATACAGCACCTAATTCTAATTAAAGACTAACCTTAAATACTACCTAATAATATAATAATAGTTTAAACTTTAAACTTACGTACACTTTGCCTATACTCTATAAGCTCTCTACCTATATAAGATTTACTTACGCTATATATAGTCTATCTAAATTATCGCTATTACTATTATTAACTATTCTTGCTTACACGCCGCTTACCTAGCATCCTTGCTCTAATAAGCTAACACAGCTATAATAGCTAGAAAAATCTTATAGATCTATATAGCACTTTTATTATACTAGAAATTATTAATAAATACCTTATTCTTTACCTTTTACCTTCCTTCTTAGATTCTATTACTAATAAGGAGTAATTTTATCTACTAGAATAAGAATATAGTCTTCTTAGTTTTTATAAACTAGATAAGCTACTAACCTAGCTAGTATATAAGGATCGCCTTATAGATAGTTAGGTATACTAGACTCCTATAGATAATTATTTTATAAATAGAATAGAACTCTAGTGTTATTACCTTAGTAGTAGTAGTGCGAATCTTTAGTATGTACTTTTTAGTAATAGTAAGTACTTTAGAAATAATATTAATGCCTAAATAGATAGTAGGGTATAAAGGTATGCGTAGAGAGATAATAGGAGATTTATTTAAGAATAACCTTAATATAGTAATAGAGTAATAAATATATATCTAGTACGTATTACCCATATCTTACTTATAAAGTAGTATATATCTATTAATATATTAACTTATATTATTTGTAATAATTAGAATAGTAGAGAAAAATAGCTTATAGCGTAGCCGCGCCTAAGTTTTATTCTCTAAAGTTCTAAGTGGCCTCTTTGTAAAAAAATTGTTTATAGGAGTAGCTCTACGCTAAGACTACTAAGCTTACTTAGCAGTTTAAATGCGTATTTTTATAACTACCTTTTTATACTTTTTTTTAATTACTAAGTAGGGGGCCCTACTTTTTTATTATGTTATTTAAGATAAAAGCCTTTACTATACTACCCCTAGGTAGTTAATTTAATGCCACATACTTATAAAATTACTAATGGCAGCTATATAGTAGTAGTAGTAGTAGAGATAGTAAAGGTAGAAAATTATAGGAATAGAGAAAAAAGAGTAAATATTTTAGATTTTAATTTTAACTTATTTATAGGCACTATTTTACTTTAATAGGTAGGGTACACTAGCTATATTTTAGGTTACCTAATCCTAATTTTAAGTTAGGTTAACGTGTACGTACTTATACTAAAGACTAAATCTTCTTCTTTTACCTACTATATAATTGCGACACGTTACTATAGATTTAATCTTTAGGAGCCTAAATATATTAATACTATTAAATAACCTTTAATAGCTGTTAAAATAGCGTTAAATACTTCTTTAGATATTATTCTACCTTTCTACTTCTAGACTATAGTAGCGACTTAGAAAGATATATTATTACATAAGAATTTCTAATAAGAGCCGCCTTTACTATTTATTATCTTTCTAAATAAAATTAAGTATTAATAGTGCCTCTTCTATAGCTAACCTCTACTCTTCTAGTAATTATTATATATAGTAGTAATACTATAAGCTTTACTAATTACTTTTAATTTTTTATTATAATATTTTAAGTACTATTTTTATAGCTATACTTAGAATATTATAAAGGGCTTTGCTTTTTTATTACATTACTTAAGATAAAAGCCTTTGTCGTTCTACTTCTAGGTAGATACTATCTAGGTAGATAATTTAATAATATATACTTAGAATACCTTTTTATACTCTTACTATTTACTAAGTAAAAGACTCTACTTTTTTATTATATTATTTAAGATAAAAAGCTATTATTATTCTACTTCTAGGTAGATAATTTAACACTATATATTAGTAGTAAAAGTATATAGTAAATATTATATGCTAGCTAGAGTAGCTATATAAAAAGCTATTAAATTAGCTATTAAAGTTAAGTTTTAGTTAAGTTTTAGGGTTAGAAGGAGAGCTAAGCAATTTTATCGACAGCTAGGTACTTCAAGCAGGACTGCCGAAATTGGGCGGTCCTACGGAAAGAGTCTGGCACTGGTCAGTGGTCCATCGGACACGCCCGTCCGTAGTTTTCCCGTGCTGCCCAGGTGTTCAGCTTTAAGTGGGTCTGGACATGTGAGATTACCAAGAGCACTAAACACGCAGATCGCCAAGACGCAAAAGACCCTGATAACGCCACCGCGCTCCAGACGTCTTTCACTTCTGGAACTTTTGAACTTTAGAAGCGGAAGGAAGAGAAGATTGAGGTCAAATTGATGAAGCTTTTGAGTACCACACATCGTTAGATGGCAACACTAGACTAAGTGGAACCTCTGGTTTCACATGCGCAGATCCTCTACGATGTGCCACGATCTACGCTTTGCATGTGCATCATCTAAACAGCAAAGTGGATAGCTGCGCCTTACAGCGTAAACACCAAACCCATAGGGATATCCCCAGAAGAACACCGAACCGATGCTTATAATAAAAGCTGCAAGCTCCCCTACATTGGTGATTACAATTGTACGTTGTTCTAAAATCAAATTCTCACACTTTCAAACGTGACGAGAAGGTATCAATTTTGCCTTCATCTTCAAGTGAGACTATGGCCCCTCATAAGGATACAATCGTATGAGACGAGTACTGCTCCATTCAAAGCGTGTGCCGTAGAAGGTACAACACATGCGCAGGCGCAGATAGTTGTGGGGATGATCCTTATCACGATGTCTACGGCTATATATACGTGCATATACGTGCAGGACGGCAGTAACATAATTGTCTTTGAAGAACCACGCCGCATGCGGGGCAAAGGCAAAATGTTTTGCATAGCCTGCAGCGATCTCCACTCGGGGTAATGTAGATCATGCAATCTCCGATCGCGTGTCTTCGCTTATGAGCATCTCCACTTTCACGGGGTTTTGCGCATGAAGGCCAGCAGTATATATACCGAAGGTAGGCCGGGCGCTTAGATTGTTTTGCTATTAGTAGGCGTGTCCGAAGGTGAAGCGGAAGAGTTTTCGGGGGCGTAGCGATTGATGGCCCTAGGCGATGTGTAACAATTCGTGAGGCCTTCAGGTTAGAGCATAGTGAACATTTGTATTACCTATCCTAGGGTAACACACATAGTACCTAGACTTTTGTCCTGTAAGTCTTGTAGAGCCCTAACGCACGACCGGGTGATGGCGACGTTTCGGATGCTGAATTTTTATTGCACGTGAGAAGTCGCGAGTGGCGGGGGAGTAGCACCCTGTGCATGGGAAGAACTGCTAGGAATGAAGAAGTTTCAGTAATCGTATGACGCAAGTGCGGTGTGTTGTCGGATAATGTCCCGAGGGTTTCCACAAGGCATCCTTGTGATGAGAGGCTCCGTAGGTTGCGATGCGATTTTAACTTCGTCGAAGTACAGGCCATTTCATGGGATCCGAGACGTCTTCCTTGCGCTTCTTGTGGGCAGAACGCGCAGGCATACCTTCTTTGAGACCAAACTGCCAATCCTCCTGTAATATAAGCATGTGCTCGATGCAACCTGGGAGATGACTGATAGAGATCCTAGCCGAACTGGTTGCGTCAGTAGGTAGCGACGACCTCGAAGTGAAACCAGAAACGCTCTCACACACCACCCTCTTCGCACTACAGTGCTCGACAATATTGTAATAACGGCGTTCTTATCTTTCCACGATCCCTAAATAAAATAAGTAAGGACTTTAAAAATTGTGATCTATACTGGTTCCGTTTGGCGCTGCCTTGCCACCCCACTTCCGCGGCTGGTTAGCGGGGTAAAACCCCTCTGTCAACCATGAACCATCAGAAAAATTTCTCTAAGCCTCTGCACCCTTGTGACATCTCTGTAGGCGCCTTTCTGTCAAGTGAACGCGTTCTTGCAATATAATTCCTCTGAATCATAATAGGGCTAATTGGCGAAAAGCCCACCCAAAAAACCCGTAGTAAAACGGCATTCAAAGGTTGTGTAGTGTAGTTGGTTATCACGCCCGGATTCTGATCAAATCGAACTTCCGGCGACCCCGGTTCGAATCCGGGCACGACCTCTCTACTGATTTTTTTTGCCCTTTGTTGCTCTTTCCGGCGTGTACGGAGGGAGGGAGCTTGGTTTAGCTTTTCATCGGTGGCTGCACGTATAATGAGAGATTTCATTTTTTTGGTGTACGACTCAAGGCGCAGGCCACAGCAGAGAAACCGCATTCAAGAAACATGATTAATAATTATAACGGTTTGCGGTATCTATGTAGGACAGGGGAATTTCGCTGCCTAAACATCTATGACGCCACGATCATCCTCCATCCACCACATCTGACTCCTTTCATTTCGGACCCCTGCTTCACGATGAGTATTCCGATAGGGCGCTAAGTCGAGTTGCAGCTGTTGTTGTTTACTTCTCACAGCCAGCAGAATATCTTTGACGCCTCCGCGCGGCGACATAAATCCTCATCAGCAGCATCCAGTTCCAAAACAGCAACAATTAGTGTCTGTAAATAACACAAATACGATTACTATGGCAGGCTGACGTTTCCTCTTGGTAAGAATAGCCTAATGAAAACGAATATAAAAAAGTAAATAACACAAAAGTCAATAACAAAATGCCTCTTGTGCCTACCACAAGCGCGTAGCACACCGCGCTCTAGGCAACAAATCACCACTCCAACACCCCTGGAACAACCATGCGAGGTGTGGGGAGCTCCCCGCGGCGTTAAGCCCGCGGCCGTGAGCAGCATATATCCGGATCGGCGTAGGTGTATGGTTCCGAATACTAATAGGTATACAAAAGGCCAAGCTATAAAGCGTGTGAGTATCCAGCGTTTCCAACGTAGCGTAGTATAGTACAGTGGACCCCTATCGCTATACGCTATAGCCTATATAAGAGCCCAGTACGTATAGTAGCCCCTAGAGATATTAAAATATAGTCTATAACTATACTATAGTTTATAAAATTCCCCTATAGGAGGTAGAAGGTAGGCTGGCAAATAGGTATAGGTTGGGTTAGGATTGGGTTCCCTTACGTAAGACTCTAACCCCAACCTAACCTCTACCTATAGATTTTGCGCTAGTAATAGGTATAGGTTAGGTTAGAGTTATATAGACTAGGTTATATTAAATCTAACTAATTATATTTTTTATTAGCTATATATAATTTTTATAGTAAATTACTATAAAAAATATTCTTATTATTATAGTAGCAATTATTATATTTACTTATTATAGTAAAAGTATAGCTTTAGTAATAAATATATATATTATATCTAACTAAGCGCTTTACTATTTACCTAGTATCTATATACTTCTTATAGTACCTATCTACTAGTTATATATTCTTAGCCTATATAGTAACCTATTTTATATAAATAGTATTAATATTAGTATTTAGAGATATTAGTATTTATTTTATAATAAGAGTAGAGTGTTATAAAGAAATATCTTTAAATATTTTTTAATTAGAAAAGCCTTTATTACCTTCTAGAAAGTAGCTAGAGTAGTAAACTAGAAGCGCAAATCTTTCTTATTATTATTTTACACTATTTCCTTAACAAGGTAGTAGAATAGCATTTTCCTAATAAGGGGCTTAATACTTTTTTAGTACTTTTTAATTTTTCTAAGCGTAATAACTATATATTATTAGATTATATATATAATAAAGAGCTATAATAATAATATATATCTAGCTTCTAGTAATACTTTCTTTTTAGCATAGTAGATAGTATTTTGCAAGGCGCCTTTTTATATAGCCTTAGTAACTAGCAGCTTTTTTTTTACTTAAGTTTTATTAGTAACTATTTTAGTATCTAAATAGTCTAGTACGTGCTATTATTTAAAAAATTAAAGTTATATAGTAGTTAAGGCTATAAAGTATTAAAAAAGTACCTAGAAGAGTAGTAAGATAAAGTAGCTAAGTAGTCCGTAGGATAGTAAAAAAAAAAAAACTAGTATTATTAGCGCCTTGCTTATACATATAGGTCCCTGTAGCTATTTATAATAATAATAATAATAATAATAATAATAATAATAATAATAATAATAATAATATAATAATAAATATTAATAATAATAATAATATTTTATTATCTCTATAATATTAACTATAGTTATTATATACTATTATTACACCCTATACTATAGTATCTATTAAGAATAAGTCTTCTAATATTCTAAAGGGCCTTCTAAGTAGTAGCTTATAGATTCTAGCAAATTTTAAGCGTAATAAGTAGGAGGGTCTTACTAAGGTACCTAGTAATTATAGTCTTTTATTATACTATATACTAATATAGATAGGCTTTATATTTAAAAATATAGAGATTAATACTATCCTTTTATATTATAGATAAGGTAGCTTTTAGAAAGGTTATGTTACTAACTATAAAGTGCTATTTAAAAGTGTACTTAGTAATAGCGCCTATACTATTATATAGAGGTCTTGCAATACACTTTATAATAAAGAAGAAATAACACTAAACTTTTCTAAATTAGCTACTTAAGCTCTATAATAAATAGCTTAAAAAGAAGCTATATAATAATAAGAACTACTAACTACTCTTTAAAGTGTAAAAGTATTAATAGCTTATATAGAAAGAAGAAGAGCTTATATAGTTTTACTTTAAGAATTAAGAAGGTAGTATATTATTATATTTTATTATTATATTTTATTATTATATTTTATTATTATATTTTATTATTATATTTTATTATTATATTTATTATTATCTTTTATTATTATATTTTATATTATTTTATTATTATATTTTTTATTATAATTCTATTATATATTAGTTAATTAATAAGAAGTAAGTAACTAGTTAGAGGCAAAACTAATAGTTTTATATAAGAAGTAGAATAAAATTAAGAATAAAGTTAATTTAAGGGCCTACTAAGTAGCCCTAACAAAGCGTAGAATTATTACTTATAAAGAGAAAGGCCCTTCTATACTATAGAGTTATATAAGTAAATAAATTTTTAGTTATAGTAGTGTATATAAAAAGCTCTTACGTAATATATATAAGGCAGGCCTAAAAAAGCTTAAGGCTAGTAGCTTTAAAAATAAGGCTAATAAGAAAAAGTAGAAGGACTTGTATATAATAGCGTAGGCAATATAGTAGGTTTTTTTTACGACTAAGAGATTTCTAATAAAATATTATAATAATAGTATATAGTAGTAGTACTTCTTCTTCTACTATTATATATATAGAAAAGCGTTTTAAGGTAGTAATAAAAAGGGGTTAGCGCGTTATATAAGCGAGCTAAGCGGACTTAGCGGGCTTAGCGCGCGCGCGTAGGCAATATAGGTTTAACTACTAAGAAGCTAGTAATAGTTTACTAATAAAGAATAGTTATAAGTTTATTACACTTATTTATTATACACTTTTATAATCGTATTATTTATTTAGTGTTAATTAACCTTTTCAACCCTCTTTTGTTTTAAATTTAAGCCTGCGTAGGTTAGGATAGAAAGGCCGCTCTAGTCTAGCGCCTAAAAATATAGTCTACTCCTAGTCTTCTCTACTAACGCAATAATAGTTTATAAGGATAGTTTATAAACTATATACTTATCTAATATCTATAAGTACTCTAGCTTTAATTTACTTAAAGCGTGTATAGAAAACTAACTTCTTAGTCTATTATTGCTATTATTAGTAATTACGCTATAAGCGCGCTACTACTCTAGTGCACTTATATATTACGCTTACTACCTAACGCTATAATTATAAGGATCTAATATATTTATATAACACTTCCCTTTTCTAGCAACTTATTAATAAATTTTTTATCTCTTTTCCCTTAATCTTGCCTTTTATTACTGCCTTCCTAACTAGTAGTAATATAAGAAACTATAGTAAGAACTCTTTATACTTTTTATACTTTAAGTTACTAATCTATTACTAGCCTAACTAGTACACTAGAACTGCCTTATATAGACTAAGGTATATGTTCTACTTAAACTTATTAATAATTTTCTAGATAAAGCAGTACTCTAGTATAAATCTAGTAACTTTAAGTAGATAGATTATTAGAGTGTACTTTTAGGCAGCGTTAACAGTAGTATTAGTATTAAAGTTTAGAAAGGTAGTAGAAAATAGAGCGATAGTAGTAGAAGTCTCTTTAAGATTAACTTTAATATAGAAATAGAGTGTTAGTATACTTATAATGTGTATAAGCTTCTACCTAATATGTATTTTATAAGTAGCACAAACCTGCCAATATAGTTATTACTTCTAGCAATATTTTTAGAAATAATAGTAGAGAAGGAAGATAATAGTTGTAGTGTTATAGCGCTAGTGCTATTTTATACCTTTTCTTTACTCTAAACTATAGTATAGTAATATAGCCTTATCTATAGTTTTGTATATAGATTATTTTTAGTTAGAGTAGGCGCGCTAAGTCTACTAAGCCTGCTTAGCTCGCTTATAACGCGCTAACCCCTTTTTATTAATATCTTAAACACGCTTTTCTGTGTATATAATAGTAGGAGGGATATCTACTATTATTATAATATTTT
Organism: Laburnicola sp. JP-R-44; assembly: GCA_009805535.1. Classification (NCBI taxonomy): domain Eukaryota; kingdom Fungi; phylum Ascomycota; class Dothideomycetes; order Pleosporales; family Didymosphaeriaceae; genus Laburnicola; species Laburnicola sp. JP-R-44. The sequence continues at coordinate 783,857 of SELF01000006.1, forward strand.
TATTAGAAACCTCTTAGCCGTAAAAAAAAACCATACACTTTTGCTAATAATTATTAGTTGCTATAAGTCTAGTCCTTTTACTAACCTTATTAACTATAGTAAGAATAATATACTTAATAGTAATAAGACGTATATTAAGAGAAATAATAATAAAGAGTGTAAAAAGAAAATTAAGGATAATAAGAAGAAGCTTAAGGCTTATTTCTAGGAGCTGCTAAATAGGTATAACTCTAATATTATAGATAAGAAAATAGACTTTAAGGGTTTCTTAGACTTTAAGAGCTTAGGTACTAAGGGGGATTTAGATAATAAAGGGGGGCTTAGGTGCTAAGGGGGTTTTAGATAATAATTAGCATATAGAATAAAATAAGCTAAAGTTATAGTTTTGCTATAGTTTATTATTATAGCTAATAATTATATATTAGTTGCTAAGAATGCCGCCTATAGTAGTATAGTAATAAGCTAATTACTACCTAAAACTAACTCTATAATAAAGGGCTATATACTAATTTAAATTTAAAACTAACTTATTATTAGTACACTATACACTAAACGCTATTTCTAGCTAATCTTAATATTAGTTAAACACTACTATAGTTAATATTATAAAAATTAGTTTATTCTATTTTTTTCTTAAACTACTATTTTCTTAAACAACTATTTAACATATCCTATTAGTAGCCTAGATAGATTAGTCAGCCAGATAGTTTTTTTTAGTAACTTCGAGGTCCCTTATAACTTATTATAGAACACTACTAATATTACTTTATAGTAACTTGTAATAACCTACTATAACTTATAATATACTAAGTTACTATTTAATCTATTTTGTATATTATATAGCCTCTTTGCGTTGCTACTATAGCTATGCAAAGCTAAGAAGTCTTTCTTAGTAGTATAAACTTATAATAAGACTCCCTATAATATATAATATATTATCTACTATACTATGCATAGGTAATATATAGTATACTTATTATAATTTATAGTAAAGTATACTATATCTTAAGTAGTACTTTATCTAATTTTTAGTTACTAAGTACGTACTGTTATAAGATAAAGTTAACCTATTATTTTTAGCCTTATAGTAACGTATAATAAAATTACTCTAATTTACTATTAACGCTATCTAAAAATAAGCTACTAAGGGTAATATCTAACTCCTTCTCTATCTTTTTATCTATCTAATAGGTTCTTATGTTATGTCTAGACTCTTTACACCTTTTATAGTGGTTGTTGTGTTAAGAAATCTACCTCTTCCTTACTACTACCTTGCGCCCTTTTTAATAACTTTACCTTAATAAAAGGGCTTTCTACTCTCTAAATCTAGTCCCTAACTAAAGCCTAGCGTCCTACCTTTCTAAATACGCTTTCTTTTACATATTTTTTACTTTATTAGAGAACCTTAATTTGCTTCTTAAGTTTCTTAATATAGGTCTCTTAAAGTACACTATAGTAAAGTATAGGTTTAGCACCTTTTATAAGCTATAAGTAGCTTAATTTAGTATTAGGTAGAGACTAAATAAAAGAGTTGCGTACAAGCTTTAACTAGAATCTAAACTTAAGAGTATTACTTAGGGTTCTAGCTTACTATAGTATATCTAGTAGGGTACCCTAAGGTAGAGTGTAAATACGCATATTAAGGCAATCTACTACTACTAATATATTTAAAGAAACAAGTCTAGAGGCCTTAAAGGCTTTTTATAGTTTTCTTATATAAATATATTAAAAATACGTTATAAAAGGCTAGTAGAAAGCCCTCTTTATTAATATAAAAGACGTATTAGCGCGCTAAGTTCTACACACGCTAGAAGTACTTTAGCTTTAGCAGCGTAAAATAAACTATATTAAGTAGCTAAAGGATATAATAGATACGCTAGTACGCTAGTATATAGAGTGTTAGGATCTTGTTAGGATCTTCTATTCTAGATAATAATTCTTAAAATTCTAGAAGTAGTAGCTCTTATAGCTATCTAGAATAAGTAACCTCTATAACCTTATTATGCGCAGTCTTATATATGCGTTAAAGTGCTTTAACTATATAACTCTAAGCTTATTATTAGTCTAGCTAGTCTTAAAGACTAAGAGCTTCTAATTATAGGGCATACTAGTCTTCTTATACTACGCTAAGATATAGACTTGCCCTTTATAGATAATAAAGAGTAAGGTAGTATATCTAGTAGTGTAAATACTCTAAATTACTATAACTTACTTACAATTACCTAGCTAAATAAGCGTAGATTAAAAATATCTTTCTAAACTAGTTATAATCTTTATTAAGCTAATAACTTCTATTTAGAAGTCTATCTTATTAAAGTTATAAATATCTTTATTCTACACTTTATACTTAGCTTTTATGTCCTCTACTAGCTAAAAATATATATTTATATAACTTCTAACTTCTAGGTTTTTCTATTATATCCTCTATTAGTTCTTCGCTTAATTAAAAACTATTTTAAGCTTAGGTATACGCTTTACAAAGCGCTAAGTCTAGTATTACCCTATATAGTCTTTATACTGCGTAGCTAGTAGTTTATTAGCTATATCCTCTACCTTACCCAGCTAGAGTGCAAATTCTTATAAATCTAGGTTAAGAATATACTATATAAGCATCTACTCTCTTTAATTATAGTAAGCTTTACTATGCCTAATTATGTATCTGCTTAGGTAGTAATTCTATTAATTTAATTGCTTAGTGTAAGCTTTAGGATATTATGTACTATAGCAGCGTATTATAGGCTTAAAATTTTGCTTATTCTAATAGGCGTAAAGGGTAAGCTGAATTCTACCTTCTTAATTAGATAATAATGCGTTATATTATTAAGACATTATAATTTGCAGTGACGTGTTGTAGTCTTAGCAAAAACTATCTAGCGGACTAATCTATGCAGGCTACTAATAGAATATATTAACTAGTTATTATTTTTTTATTACACTAATATTCTTAAGTGCTATATTAAGTGCTATACCTACCCTAGAAATTAATATATAGCCCTATATTAATAAACTAGTTACCCTATTACTAGATACTCTCCTTAGATATAGAATTCTAGCCCTATAGGCTAATAGGTTAGGAAGTAAAACAATTTATCTTATTTATTATCCATCTTTAGACTTTTAAGAGTTAAAATAGAAAAAAAGATATTTGCTCTATAGAACGCGTAGTAGTTTAATACTTAATAGACTAAAAATAAATAAATCTTTAATCTATACTAGAACTCTTACCTTTATATAAGTATTATCTAGACTATAATCTAAAAGGACGTAGAATACTCCTCTAGTTATCTATATATATTCTATCTTACTTAACTATAGCTATATACTATAACACCTAAGCGTTAACTTTACTAGTACTTAGCTAATTAGTACTAAGCACTTTATTAACTATATAAGGTCCTAAGTATATATATAGTAAAATAAGCCTATTTATAAAAGAACTTTTACTTCATAGTATAAAAAAAAACAAATAGCTATTTTATATCCTATATACTCTTTATAGGTATTTAAAACTAAACTTATATATAAATAGTAGTTAATAATAACTAGTTCTTCTAAATAAAGTAACTATCCTTTTAAAACGCTTTCTCTATTTTCTTAGGCCTAACACTATAATAGCTAGCTAATATAAGTTTTACTAAATATTTTTGAATAAATTTAATACTACTAAGGCAGCTATCGTTAGCAATATTAGTAAGGCAACTAAACTCTCTATCTTACCTAACACGTAGTCTATAGCTAACTACTTTAGCTTCTTAGCTATTAATAGTTACTATATTAATATTTCTTAGTAGCTTAAAAAGAAGCTACTTAACTTTATACTAATATATAGTAGCTATACTAAAGTATTAATAATATTAGAGGTACTATAGGTTCTTAAGAATAGGAGCTACGTAGAAGCTCCTAGCAATTATATATATAATAATACTAGTAATAATAGCACTCTAGCTTAGAGCGTCTAGCACAAATTATTAGAGAAGAATATTACCTAGAACTAAAAAGAGAACACAATCCTATATCTTACTTCTAGTATTAACTTTATAGTTTAAGATATTATCTATTACCTTAAGTTATTAGCGCCTATTAATTTTAATTTTAGAGAGACGCTATAGCGGCAATATATAAATAAAATCTAGGCATAGATATTTATCCTAAATTCCCTTTATAAGGTACGTTAGCTACTATTATATAAAGTTATTATAGAAAGTTATTATAGAAAGTTATTATATAAAGTTATTATATAAAGTTATATACTAGACTAATTAGCGCGTAGCTCTGTGCTATTTATATTATAATTAACTAGTTACTATAGTAGTTTAAGTAATTTCTTATAATATAGAATAACACACTACTAAAGAAGTAATTATCTATAATTTAAAATATCTAAATAAGATAAAACTCTACATATAATACATGCAAGTGCGCACTAAAGCTTTAGGCAAATATTAATATATAGCTAGAAAAGAAAATTATAATAAAGAGAACTAGAAGATTAAACGCTTTTACTTATTGTAATACTATAAAAATAGACTTTAAAGAGACTTTAAAAAACTTTAACTATTAGCCCTAGAATAATTATATCTTAAATTAACTATCTTTATACTTTAAAAGTTTAAGAAGGCTAATATATTCTATTAGTAGCCCGAATAGATTAGTCCGCCACACAGTTTTTGCCAAGACCACAACACTTTACTATAAATTATAATGTCTTAATAACACAACGCGTTATTATCTAATCAAGAAGGGAGAATTGAGCTTGCCCTTTACGCCTATTAGAATAAGCAAATTTTAAGCCTACGACGCGCTACTATAGTATATAATATCCCAAAGTCTACACTAAGCAATTAAATTAATAGAATTACCGCCTAAGCAGATATATAATTAGGCATAGCAAAGCTTACTATAACTAAAGAGCAGACGCTTATACAATATATTCTTAATCTAGATTTGCGAGGATTTGCATCCTAGCTAGGTAAGGTAAAAAATATGGCTAACAAACTACTAGCTGCGCGGCACAGAGACTCTATAGAATAATACTAGACTTAGCGCTTCGTAAAGCGCGTACCTAAGCTTAAAATAGCTTTTAATTAAGCGAAGGACTAATAGAGAATATAATAGAAAGACCTAGAGGTTATAAACGCGCGTGGTTTTAGCTAGTGGAGGACACAAAAGCTAAGTATAGAGTATAGGATAAAGATATCTATAACTTTAATAAGACAGGCTTCTAGATAGGAGTTATTAGCTTAATAAAGGTTATAACTAGTTTAGAACGACGTTCTTAACCTATGCTTATTTAGCTAGGCAACCACAAGTAGGTTATAGTAATTTAGAGTATTTGCGCTACTAGATATACTACCCTACCCTTTATTATCTATAAAGAGCGAGTCTATATCTTAGCGTAGTATAAGAAGACTAGTATCCCCTTCCCCTGCGATTAGAAGCTCTTAGTCTCTAAGACTGGCTAGACTAACAACAAGCTTAGATTTGCGTAGTTAAAGCACTTTAATGCGTATATAAGGCCGCGCATAGTAGGGTTATAGAGGTTACTTATTCTAGATAGCTATAAGAGCTACTACTTCTAGAATTTTAAGGATTATTACCTAGAACAGAAGATTCTAATACTCTATATGCCAGCGCACTTATCTTATATCCTCTAGCCGCTTAATGTAGTCTGTTTCGCGCTACTAAAGCTAAAGTACTTCTAGCGCGTGCAGGACTTAGCGCGCTGACGCGTCTTTTATATAATAATAAGAGGGCTTCCTACTAGCCTTTTATAACGCGTTTTTTAATATATTTACACTAGAAAACTATAAAAAAGCCTTTAAGGCCTCTAGACTTGTTTCTTTAAATGTGTTAGTAGTAGTAGATCGCCTTAATATGCGTATTCACACTCCATCTTAGGGTACCCCACTAGATACACTATGGCAAGCCAGGACTCTAAGTAATACCCTTAAGTTTAGATTGTAGTTAAAGCTTGTACGCGACTCTTTTATTCGGTCTCTATCTAATACTAAAGTAAGCTACTTATAACTTATAAAAGGTGCTACACTTATGCTCTCTACTATAGTGTACTTTAAGAGACCTATATTAAGAAACTTAAGGAGCAAATTAAGGTTCTAACAAAGCGAAAAACGCGTAAAAGAAAAGCGTATTTAGAAAGGTAGGACACTAGACTTTACTTAGAGAGTAGATTTAGGAGTAGAAAGCCCTTCTATTAGAGTAAAGTTATTAAAAAGGACGCGAGGTAGTAGTAAGGGAGAGGTAGGTCCCTTAACACAATACTGCTATAGGAGGTGCGAAGAGCCTAAGCACAACACAAGGACCTATTAGATAGATAAAGAAATAGAGAAGGAGTTAGATATTACCTTTAGCAGCTTATTTTTAGATAGTGTTAATAGTAAATTAGAGTGATTTTATTATAGGTTACTATAAGGCCAAAAATAATAGGTTAACTTTATCTTATAATAGTACGTACTTAGTAGCTAAAAATTAGATAAAGTACTACTTAAGATATAGTATGCTTTACTGCGAATTATAATAAGTATACTACATATGGCCTACGTATAGTATAGTAGATAATATATTATATATTATAGGGAGTCTTATTGTAAGTTCGTACTACTAAGAAAGACTTCTTAGCTTTGCGCGGCTGCAGCAGCCGCGCAAAGAGGCTACACGACGTAAAAAGTAAATTAAATAGTAACTTAGTATATTGTAAGTTATAGTAGGTTATTATGAGTCACTATAAATTAACGTTAGTGGTGTTCTATATAATAAGTTATAAGGGACCTCGAAGTTACTAAGAAAAACTATCCGGCGGACTAATCTATTCGGGGTACTAATAGAATATATTACTTCTTTTTTTTGTATAAAAGGTTCCTTATTATTATACCATTTTATATTCTAAATATAGAACTAAATAGTTTTATATAAAAGCGTTTTATTATTATGCTCTTTATAGAAGGTAATATACTACCTTATTATATAGGTAGGCTTATTCTATAGATAGTTAAAAGACTAATAACCTTTCTTATAGTATATAAAACACTTCTTTAGTCTTATATAAAGATTATTTAATTAGAATTTAAATTGTAATAATAATAGTATAAATTATCTATTAAATTCTTATCTATAAGGGCTTAGTAATCTCTCTCTTTATATAGGAAAGTTATATTTATAATTAGTATAGTATGTATTATCCCCTTATAGATACTAATTAGATTAGTAATTAATTACAACTTATAGTAACGTATAGAGATTAGCAAATAGAGCTTTATAGGTAGGCTTAATGGTAAATATAGTCTACTCTAGCTTTAGGTGTTTATAGTATATTTATATAATAGTAGTATAGAGAGGAATTTTCTTAGTAAAATCTACACCTAATACTCTCTATATAAGGGTAAGCCTATTAATTATTATCTTTAGAACTTTATATAGACTCTTATTAGGGTTCTTACGCTAGTATTATATAAAAGTTATTATATTCTAGTCTATTTAATACTAGTTATAGTTAATAATAGTATTAAAGTAACTATTAAGTACTTTATATAAGCGCTTCTATAATTATTTCAGGCAAATAGTATAGAGAAAATACTATGCTATATAGCTAGTAAGAATATTTAGAAAGATATTTAGGTATTAATCCTTAGTAATATCTAGGCGTCTATATAGATCTATAAAGATTCTAGTCGTATCTACTAAAATATTATATAGAGCTCTAGTATAGTTATTATTCTTATTCTATACCTTTTAGAATTAGATTATCTTATTAGCTAGAATTCTCTAAGAAGGTAGGTTATGCTTAGACAAAAGCTTATATCGGTTAGATTATAGTATAGGCTTAGTTTATATAAATTAGTATAGTGCCTATAATTTATACTTAACTAGTAGTGCCTCTATTTTATATAGTATTTAATAATTATAAGTAGGTAGGCAAAATAGTAGTTAGATACTATATGCGAAGACTAGTAGTTTATTTAGTTATTTATATAAATAAGATTATTCTTAGTACTTATACAAAGGTTCTCTTAAGATATCTATAAGAAACCTATAGCTATATAGGTGCCTATAGTAGTAGCGGCTTACTCTATTTAGGTTTATATAATAGCCTAACTAGTTTAGATACTATTAAAATTAGCCTTAGTGTTTATATACAAGGAGTTAAGCGAGCTAGTAAAAGTAGTAATATGTGGCGTTATTTTATCTACCTAGGAGTAGGACGACAAAGGCTTTTATCTTAAGTAACATGATAAAAAAAGCAGAGCCTCCTGCTTAGTAATTAAAAAAGGCGTAACAAAGTGATAATAAAAAAAAGATAGCTAATAATAACTTGTATAATTTATCTTTACTCTTACTAATTTATAGTTAAGACTTAGTTAATTACTAATTAGTATTAAATAGGCTCTATAGCTAGCTATATAAATATTAAATTCTAATTCTCTTTACTAGTAAGTGTAGAGGGCGTATAGAATAATTGCACAAAAAAAGAAAATAACATAATAAAATAATTTAGTATTAATTACTTATCTTTAGAAAGGATATAAATAGAAAGAAGAAGATTCTATAGTGTATAGGCTATAGCGCATAGGGCATTATATAATCTCTATATAATACTATTATGCAACAATATTAAAACCTTAACTCTCTTAGGGTGCCCTTGCCTATATAGTGTATAGACAAGTAGCCTTTTTACCTTTAGCTAAAGTTTAGCTACGCTAGATATTAATTATAACTTAAGCCTAACTTAGATAAAAGAAGAAATACCTAGGCACTTCTATAGTTTCTTTTTACGACTAAGGGGTTTCTAATAAAAATATTATAATAATAGTAGATATCCCTTCTACTATTATATATATAGAAAAGCGTTTTAAGGTAGTGTTAATAAAAAGAGTTTAGCGTGTTATAAGCTTACTAAGCGAGCTTAGCGCGCCTACTCTAACTAAAAAAAATCTATATATAAATATAATAAGGCTATATTACTATACTATAGTTTAGAGCAGGAAAGAGAGATAAGAAAGTACTTAACCTTTGTCTCCCTCCTCTACTATTATTTCTAAAGATATTGCTAGAAGTAATAGCTCTATATTAGTAGGTTTATACTACTTATAAAATATATACTAAGTAGGAGCTTATATATACTATAGGTATATTAACACTCTATCTTTATATTAAAGTTAACTTTAAGAAGACTTCTACTACTTTATTTTCTACTATCTTTCTAAACCTTAATACTAATACTACTATTAACGCGCCGCCTAAAAGTACGCTTTATATCTACTTACTACTATTACTAGGGCTATACTAAAGTACTACTTTATCTAGAAAATTATTAATAAGTTAAAGTAGAAAGTATACTTTATCCTATATAAGGTAGTTTTAGTATACTAGTTAGGCTAGTGATAGATTAGTAACTAGAGACGTAAGAAGTTATATAGAGTTCCTACTATAGTTTCTTATATTACTACTAGTTAGAAAGGCGGTAATAGATGGCAGAATTAAGGGGAAAAAGAAGAAGGTATTTATTAATAAGTTGCTAAGAGAGAAGAGTGTTATGTAAATATATTAGATTCTTATAGTTATTATAGTGTTAGATAGTAAGTTAGTAAGCGCGTTATATAAGTGTACTATATAGTAGTGTATAATATAGCGTAATTACTAATAATAGTAATAATAAAATAAGAGTTAGTTTTTTATACACGCTTTAAGTAACTTTTAATAGGCGTTAGAGCGCTTATAGATATTAGGCAAGTGCGTAGTTAATTAGTTTTATTAAACTGTTATTGTGTTAGCGAAGAAAACTAGTAGTAGACTATATTTTTTAGGCGCTAGACTAGAGCGGCCTTTTTTTATTCTAACCTACGTAGGCTTAAATTAAAAAAAGGAGATTAAAAAGGATAATTAACACTAAATAAACAATGCGACTAAAGTACTTCTATAGTTAAAAAGAATAATAGGTTTAATATACTAGTGTAGTAGTTTTTTCCTAGGGTTAATTAATAATATTATATAATCTTAGACTGGCTATATAACTAACCACTATATTATATAATTAATAATTTCTTTAATAATATTTTTTTGCTATAATATATTTATAAGCGAGCTACGAATATAAGCGAGCTACGAACCCTACTAACTTTCTACAACGCGTTACCTATTAACTATAATAGCTTAACTAACACTTATTTAATTGCCCTATAACAAAGTAGATATCTCCCTAGCTATCTTAGCTATTAATTAGAATTAGATCCAGAGCGTTAATCGCGCTGCAGCGACGTTTAACGTTCCTAAAAGCACGCTTCGTAGCCGACGCGCTGGAACTACTATGCGACGCGATTGTAAGCCTAAATTAAAGAAGCTTACTAAGCTAGAAGAGGAGGTTATTATTAAGCATATACTTAACCTAGATTCGCGAGGCTTTGCGCCTACTCTAGGTGCTGTATAAGATATAGCGAATAAGCTGCTTGCTAAGCGTAGCGCAGGCTATGTTAGCTAGTAGTGGCCTAGAAACTTTATTAAGCGAACAGACAGCCTCACAACGCGATTTAATTAAGCCTACAATCGACAGCGAGCCCTCTATAAGGACCTAATAGCTATATAGGCCTAGTTTGAGCTAGTAGTACGTATAAAGGCCACCTACAGTATCTGCAATAAGGACACCTTTAACATCGACAAGACTAGCTTTCTAATGGGCAAGATATCCTCTTAGCTAGTCGTTATAGGCTTAGAGAGACGTGGTTAGCCAAAAGCAATCTAGCTAGGTAATTGTGAGTGGGTGACGATAATCTATAGAATTAACGCTGCTAGGTGGGCAATCTCGCCCGTCGTTATCTTCGCTGGCAAGTACCACCTTTTGGCCTAGTACGAGGGCGACAATATACTAGGTAACTAGACTATTAGTCTTAGTAATAATAGGTGGACTACGAACAAGCTTAGTGTTGCCTGGCTACGGCACTTTATTAAGCATATAGTAGAGCGTAGAGTAGGCGCGCGTTAGCTCCTAATACTTAATAGCTATAAGAGCTATAACTTACTCGAATTCTAGGAGATCTGCAGGAAGAACAAGATCTATACCCTATGCATGCCACCACATTTGTCACACCTCCTATAGCCACTTAATGTGGACTGCTTCTCGCCGTTAAAGCGGGCGTATGGGCGCTAGGTTAAGGGCCTAATACGCAACTATATTAACTATATTACTAAGCTTAAGTTTCTACTAGCCTTTGCGTCGCTTATAACTAGTGAATTATAAAGAAGAATATCTGCGTAAGCTTTTAAGGCTCTAGGCTAGTCCTACACAATCTAGAGGTAGTGCTCTTAAAGCTTAATATTAAGCTTTGTATACTGTCGCTAGCGCTAGCGCTAGTAGCCCTACTAGAGGCCCTATAGGAGTCTGCAACACTAAGCAACGCACGCGAGCTAGGCGCTTAGTTAATTCTAGTTTGTGAGCGAATTTGAAGGCATTAGGGATCCTCTCTTACCTTAGTTATCTAGTCGCTTAATTAGCTTATAAGAGGCGCTAAGAGAATAGCGTATTTAATAGTGCTTATGCGCAAGGAGATAGCTACTTTATAAAGGGTAAATAAGGCAGCTATAACGCGTAAACAGCGTAAAAAAAAGCGGATTTAAAAGCAAGGCACTTTATTAAAGGCATAGGGAGAGAATATTATTACTTAAAAGGCTATTAAGCAGTAACTAGAGGGAGAAATACGGCAAGGCAAGGCGTAGTTAGGTGTGAGCTGGTAGGCTTCTACGCGCTGTAGGCGCTGTAGGGAGCCTAGGCATAATTTGCGCACGTATAAGAAGGCTTTTATAAATACTACTTAATTTAGAATAGCTATTATATTAATAGAATATTAATGCGTTGTGAATTTATATACTGCGAAAGGCTTAGAGACTTAGTAGAGTTTATAGCTCGCTTATATTCGCAGCTCGCTTATAAAACACGTTAATAATAATAATAATAATAATAATTATAATAGTAGACTATCTATTAACTACTATTAATAATGCTACTATAAAGAAAGTTAATAATAAAATTATAGTTATTTTGTGTGTATTTTATTACTACTACTAAGTGATAGATACTAGATTTTAGTGTCTTTTATTTTACTTCTCTCTATATATAGTGCGAACTTAATCTTAGTTAGAATCTCTACATAATAAAGATATTTAATACTAGTATAGTAGAAAGTTTATTAAATATTTTACTTCTAACTTATATAGGTTATAAAGAATATTCTAGTAGTATAAATTTTATAAATAGGTATTAAGCGTGTTTTTAATACTAGTAGAAATATAATTAGAAATTAAAGGTATAATTTTACTATTTAAATAATTTAAAAGGTTATAATAGTTAAATTTATAATAGCTAATAAGTAATCTATAAAATTATTAAATTCTAATATAGTATTTTTTTTTTTTACGACTAAGAGGTTTCTAATAAAATTATTATAATAATAGTAGTTATTCCTCCTACTATTATTAATATAGAAAAGCGTTTTAAGGTAGTATTAATAAAAAGAAGTTAAATTCTAATATAAGAGAGAATAATTTAGAAAATATAGTACTATTAAAAAGAAATAGTTTATATAAACTACTAGCTAATAAGAAGACTATTAAAACTATATAAGATTCTAAGATTTTAGATTATAAGCTACTAACTTTTTTTTACTAAGGGTAGCTACTATAAAAGTAGTTAAGGCCTTAGCGCTACTATAATATTAGTAATAATAAAATATAATAAATATATATTAATAGCAAAATAGTATTAATTTTTCTTTTACATAGATTTTTTTTATATACCTTTAAAGAGTAACTAAAGTTACTAATCTTATTATTATTAATTTTATATAATATAAGTTACGTAATTCTAATAGATATTTTAATCTAATCTATACCTAGAAGTTTATGTAATCTAACCTAACCTATACCTAAGATCTATATAATCTAATCTAACCTATACCTAGAGTCTATATAATTCTAACCTAACCTATACCTAGAATCTATACAACCCTAACCTAATTCTATACCTAAGCTAGGTATCCTAAACCTATTTACTAGTCTAGTAGGGGGTAGAATTTTTCTAATTAGGTAATCTATAATTATTTTTTAGTGTTAAGAGATTATTAATAAGACTTTTCTTTTAGTATTATATAGTATTAAAAATCTTTATTATATAGAGATTCTAACTAAGATTAAGTCTATACTATATATAAAAGAGAAGTAAAATAAGAGGCACTAAAATCTAGTATATAGTATATAGTAGTAGTAATAAAATATATAAAAAAAAATTATTTTATTATTAACTTTCTATATAGTAGTATTAGTAATAGTAGTTAATAGATAGTCTAGTTACTATTATAATTATTATTATTATTATTATTATTATTATAGCGAAAAATATTATCGAAGAAATTATTAATTACGTAACACGATAGTCGATTAAATAGCCGGCCTATAATTACGTAATATTATAAATTAACCCTAGGAGAAAAGTATTACGTAGTATATTATAGATAAAAGTTAATAGGTTATTATAAAAGAAGTATAAAGAAGTACTATAAGATTTATAATAATAAATATCTATTAAATATTCTTACAATCTAAGCACGTACTATACTAAAAAAGGCGTAAAAATAGTCTAAAATAGCCCTCTAAAATACTAAAACTATAACTTTAAAACACCTAAATTATATATTAAAATCTCTAAAAAATACTACTACTAGTATTATATAGCTATACTATAGTGTAAAAATATATATAAACTATACTATAGTATATTATATTATAGTCTAGGGTAGAGCTTAGTATATATAGCCTATATAAGCCCTACTAGTATAGGCTATAATTGTACACTGTACTACGCTATGTTAGAAACGCTGTGAGTATTGTTGTTAGATATAGGGGTATTCTTAATGAGATGAGATGGGAAGTGGTATGGTTGATTGATTGATATTTTCTTCTTGTTGCATCTTAGAGAAGCTCGGCTATCGCGAGAAGTATCTATCTAGTGCCAAGACACACTAGTACTATTTGGGATAGTACAGGGGCAGTGCAAAACAGTGGTGCGCGCCGGCCTCTTTTGATTTCACAGTAAAAACACTGTGATTTACACTGACTGCCAGTGTGTAAAGGCCATATGATCGGACACACCTACCCACCGTAATTCATAGTGAAATCACAGTGATTCACAGGGACTGTCTATCTGACAATTGTCTAGATGCTTTTTTGCACTGGCAGTTAATTACATCCTGTTCTTGATATCGGAACATCCAGCGTTACGATTTCATCTTCATCTACTAGTAGGTTCCAAGACTACGACACGAAAAGACATCCCATCCCGCCTCCTACAACAACAACATTAAAGAAAACCAACACAACAGAATGACTACCTTCCCCCTCCCCCTCGCCGGCAAAGTCGCCCTCAGTAAGCCCTCCCCCTTCCCGCTCCAAACCAGCCACCCTCTAACACCCCTCCCCCACAGTAACCGGCAGTTCCCAAGGCATCGGCGCCGCCACAGCCACCCACCTCTCCACCCGGCGCAAAAATAGTAATAAACTACCGCACCAATACCGCCGCCGCAACCAGTCTCGTCACTCGCCTCGGCGGCCCCACCAAAGCGCTCACCGTCCAAGCCAAAGCCGCCTCCCCCTCGCGGACCTCGACCGCCTCGTCGCCGAAACCCTCGCCTGGGGCGGCGGAAAGATCGACATCTTGATTCCGAATGCGGCGGCCGGCGCGTTGACGTGTGGATTGGAGAATACGACCGAGGAGGATTTTGATAGAGTGGTGGGGTTGAATGTCAAGGGGCCGTATTTTTTTGGTGCAGGTAAGTCATGAGATTTGACAGCTGCAGGTGCACCAGGCGATGCAACAATTCGTGAGGCCCCCATCTGAAAAGTTAGAGAGTATAGTTGACATGTGTAGTACCATGGCATCCTAGGGTAACACATAGTACGTACCTAGACTTTTGTCTTGTAAGGCGTGTAAAGGTCTCACGAATTATCGCACCGCCTGGTGGCTGCCTTTTGGAGAATGGGATACAGGGGATGTACGTCCACGTGTACATGCTAACCGCACACCCAACAGAAAGCAGCCCCCCACATGCCACCCGGCTCCCACATCCTCCTCCTCCTCTCCAGCTCGCTCTTCTCCCTCACCAACATCACGCCCCAACTACCTCCCTCCTCTACGTCAGCACCAAAGGCGCCATCGAGCAGATGACGCGCGTGCTCGCCAAAGACCTGGGCCGCAAGGGCGTCCTGGTGAATGCGATAGCGCCGGGACCCACGGCCACGGCCATGTTTTTGGATGGCAAGAGCGACGAGCTGGTCAAGACCATGGCCGGGTGGGATCCTTTTAATCGGTTGGGGACGCCCGAGAGATATTGCGAGGGCCGTCGCGTGGTTAGTTGCGAGCGAGAATACGTGGGTTAATGGGCAGGTGGTTCGGGCGAATGGGGGCATGACCGTGTAGGGAGCGGAGGGAGATATGTGTTAATAGATTATTAAATGACCGATGGCGCTTTGCTTGCAAGCTTGCTCAATTTTTTTACAGTCATTGTCTGTTGCAGGAATTGCGTTCTTTTATCGCAGATCAGCAATGGTTACCATTAGAAATTGGACACTTGTAACGAAAAAACCCTGTCACTGACGTGGGTCCCACATGCCAATGGAAGGCACGATCTACCTATTACTCCTAAACCTTGTAGCCGAGACCGCATCGCAAGACTGCTTCCTACGAGCATGGTGAAGTATAAAAGCCGGCGCACCTATGAGCTCGTGAGATCCTCTGGGATACCAGAGTACCGAATCTCAACCTAGTTGTCTTAACCCATACCATCTGGTATTGCTCACCCTGGGGCAACACATTATACCCACACTTTTATCCCGTAGCTTGGTATTGCTCATCCTAAGCTACCACACTAGAAGCCGTAGCCCGGCATGCTGCTCGGCATGCTACCCGGCATGCTACCCGGTATACTGCCCGGTATACTGCCTGGTATGCTGCCCGGTATACTGCCCGGTATACTGCCCGCATCAGGTGTGAGGCTCCACATCATACTGTCTGGAATGAACAGCGCACTCAGATCGGCATCCGAGCCCGTGCTCAAATCAAACTGGGTAAAATCAAAATTCGGATCGAAGTTACCATGCGGCAAGCCCATCATCTCCGGCGTGAGCTGTGGCCCTGGCAAGCCGGGGAACCAGCCTTGCATTGGTGCTTGCGGTGGGCCTTGCGTCTGCTGCATAAGAGGCTGGTGGTGCTGTTGTTGTGGCTGCTGCTGCTGTTGCTGCTGTTGCGAGGATTGCGTGTTGCTGCTGCCCATCGCGACTTCAGAGAGTAGATGCAGGGGAGTTTGATTCTGAGAGGATTGCCGGGAACATGGCTTGGAGGACGATTGGACAGTCGAGGAGCGTGAATCGTCGTTCCCATCAGGTGATTGTTCAGTCTTCGAAGCACCCTCTTTAATGTGTGCGAAACGCTCCTGCAGTCTCTTCGCCACGAAGTAGAATTTGCCATGTGGAGACTGTGCGTCGCGGGATACTATGGCGTTGAACATAGTGACCAAGCGCTCGGTATATGTCTCGATCTGGAGCTGCTCCTTGCTGATAATGTTCCCAACTTCGCCGGAGCCGGTCACTGATACCCACATCTTCATCAAGCACACAATTGCGTAGATGGCTCGCACGCCTACACATCAACAGTGAGTCAAGTATACGCCAACGATTGGATATGCTTACAGAAAATGACAGGTAAAGTCAGCAACACGTCGATGTGTACGCTCAGAATTGTGTCTAAGATGCCGTGCGTGGCTGCAAGGCATTCACCGAGCGCACCAATATGCGCAGGACCCACGGCTTCCCTTGCAGTTTCATTCCTTAGACTTTCAGGATCGAAAGGGGGCCGGAAATCTGCGGTGCTCTGGTTGTGGTGTAATGCAATCTCATGCATGTATAAATTTGTAACGTGCTCTGCGAGGCGTAGAGCGGCTAGAGTGTGTTAGCACCTGTTCGAATGGAAGCCAGACCCAGCACTTACGGTCCTCTTTGAACAATGATGGATTTTCATCCCTAAGCTGCTGCAGTTCGTTCTCAAATATCTTCAATGCATACACGACTTTCGGTTCTGATATGGCGACTTCCACAGAAGGATCATCCATGAAAAACTGCACAGAGATGCTCTCTCCAATGTGCACCATCTTCACATGTTGGCAGAGGACCTTGTCCGACGGAAGAGCCTCTGGAGATGTTTCAAGAATCTTGACACTCTCATCCATGTATTTGGTCCAGCGCAGCAGGATCGGCCTCCGGAGCACCATGGTAATGCTCATACAGAGGTAATAGCAGACAAGAAAAGTCCTGCGCGACTCGATGCTACTGGTATTTGGATGACACCTCTTGTACGGCCCAACAGCGAGCTTCATAACAGTCGGTGTGTTGCGTCGTCCAAGGCCGAGGTCAAGCGCCATGACGGCAGCGCAATTGACCATCATGTAGAAATTATGTTGCTCGTAGTGCAGCGGCGGTCTATACCATAGTACACCGACCTGCAGTGCCTGGACAACCTCGAGCGACTTTTCGCCATTCCGCCAGATGATGTCGGCGAACTGATCTTTGAGTAGCCTCGTCAGATCACGCTGCACATCTTGGGACACTAGCTCGTCGGCCGCTCCATGGGACGAGCCGGCCAAGATGGAGAGGAAAAGTAGCGGCTTCTTCTCGCGCAGCTCTCGCGCTGTAGTACCTGGTGGGCACGGCACTGCGGGAAAATGCGGACAAATCTCGTCCACATATCGTTGGAATATGCGTTCGGCCGTCTCCGGGGTCATGAGGCTATCGATGAGCGGGCTTATGTTCGAATGATCCGTGTGGTCGCCCTTTCTGCCGACGCGCTTCACGTCGACGTGCTCGATCAAGTCGCGATGGACCGCGTCCATATCCTCGGGTATCGTCTGTTCGCATTAGAGACGAGAAGATGATATAAGGCAACGACTTACGGCATGGCTGTTCCCTTCACCCAGCTTCCTCCGCTTCGCCTCCGGGCCGCGCTGTATGCTCTGAGCGGGACCGTACCCAGCAGGGATATCGGGATAGCGCTCTGGTGCCGGCGGCCCGTTGGACCACTCGTGTGCTACGGTGCCTGCCCTGTATTCGGGTTGGGCGAACCCTCCGGGACCTCCTTCGCACTGTGCAGGCACGCCTGGATACGGCCTGGGGTCAGGGACGCCTTTCTGTGCGTGCAACGTCGCCGTCAGGGCGTCGATTTTGCGCTCCAACTCGGCGACGCGACTGTCGGCTTTTTTCTGGCGCTTTCGCGTCGGCGGCGTCGTGATGCTGTGACCCACGATCAGCACAGCGCCATCGCAGAGGGCCATATGTTCTCACCATGTGCGGTTCGCCTTCGCGCATCGCTTGCATTGCTGATCGGGCCGCTCCTGGTCGCAACGGACCTACTCGGGTAAGTTGCTGTCGCGTGTCGAGGCACACATTGCTCACCTTGAGCCCTCGACAAGAATCGCAGGCGCGCGGCCGCTTCACGTCGTTGGGAGACCTGGCCGAGCCAGGCGTGCCATGGGCACTGCGGGTTTGTTAGCTGTGAAGCGACTGTTTGGCCCATGTTTGCGATGACGCGTCGTTGGCTGCTTGCTCCAGGCTCGCCAACGCGCAACATTGCAACATGCGGCGCGCGGGAGGCGCCACGTACCCATCATGCTCGCCGTCGTCGTGGTCGTCCTCGTCGTGCGACGACTCTGGGCCTTGCGGCGACGTCTGCTCGAGCGCAGGATCGATGCTCGCGGGGCCCGTCTGCGGGGGCCGATGGGCGTTGTTGGGCGCGGGCAGGTAGTATGGTGTTTCGCTGTTGTGCTGCGGCGGGCCTGTCGTGTACGACTCGGTGAGGCTGCGCGGCGGTAGGGGAGAAGTGTACTGCAGCCGTGGATCTATTGGGTCTGCCATTTCGTGGGCGCGGGAGCCTTCGTCGGCGTCGGGGAGTGTTTGCGACCGTGCCGGGGGTGGGTGGAGTGTAAGGTAAGCGGAAGAGCCGCCAAGAGACCGCCTGCGAGCACCTGTGACAGCAGGGCAACAGAGGGGAGCCGGAAACGTTAACTTGGGGCTTGAGCGCGACCATGCTGAATCTACGGCACCAGGGCTGGCGCTTTCGTGCAGTATGGCCTTAGGATGAGCATGGCTGACGTTGACCCGCATGCTGGCGTTATGGATTTCGTCTACTGGGTATGCACTAACTACAGCGTCCATCTCTCGGTCTACGGTACTCTATCGTCACTTCCGTAAGCGTGCACATGTGCCTATGGATACTGCAGGGCTAGAACCCCACTGTGTGTGTAAGCTATCGACGTAGAGCTGTAGGCCTGCCCGCGGGCGGGAAGACACGGATTCTTGGACATCGCAATCCCCCAGCTGCGGAGCATAAATCCGACTCATCCCTCCCCACATCAAAGAAATTCCAGTGACACTCCCTAAGCGTCCATCATCTTCCACTGGCATGACAACGTTCCTTCGTAGGTCCCGGAAGCTTCACCTAGTCGCAAGAGCCCCCATTCGTGACGCGCTCATCTCTGTGACCGAACCACCCAAGATTCGGGGCATCTAGGCTTGTCTACAACAAGTAGGAATGTCTCTCTCTGGTAGCTCAGCCCGAGCTGACGGGCGGAATGATGGCCACCTCGTCGCCCTCTTTAATGACCAACCCTAGATCGGGAGCTTCGTCGCCGTCGATATCGATGTACGCCAGATTCACCGTTACCGCACAGCTACTCAGCACCGTATCTTTGATACCGGGATGAAGTTCCTCCAGCATGGTGAACAGATTTCGAGCCTCGAGAGGCGCCGGCAAGTGCTCACAGGCTTTCGTCGTGAAGGTCGACGCAGCGGCAAAGTACAGTATCGAGAAATGGCCGGGCGGCGCCTTAGCTGGTGCCATACTGGCTACACTACGTCCTGTCAGCGCTGCACACCTGACGGCGACATCCATAATAGGTTGAATGAAAATTGATTGAGTCAGGAAAAAGTTTGCTCCGCCTTCCAACGCGAACGTCGGTCGGATAATACATGCAATAATCTTTGAAATCATCACGCAAGTGCTACAGGTGTAGCACCCAAGCAATTGTTGCAAAAGTAAACAGCGTTACGTACCTTTGGCGGGAGGGTGGTGGAGGAGGAGGAGCGAGGGCTGAACATGTGAGTTCGTGGGTGTGCGGCGACGCTTGGGCCACTGCACGAGTCGCGCTTGCCCAACTTTTTGGTAGATCATCAGACGGGAAGCCGCGATCAACCAGACTACTTTTCCACAACACCACCACGGCGATTATGATGCGTGTAGGGCCCCCATGGCCGGCAGCAAACGTCTGCTGGCAGTGTCAGTGGCGTCTTGCAAACCAACGCCGCACATTTGCCCACAGAGCTTTGCGCAAAGATGGGTTCGCCCCCAAAGCGGTCTCGCGCCTGCCGCGACGTGCGCTCCACGCCACCAGACCTGTATGCAAGCCGTCCTAGTACACGTTCGGGGCCAATTGCTAATGTCACAGGAAGACTGCACAAGTCGCGCTCTCCCCTACCGCCGACTCTCCGAACAACCTTGAGTTTCCGAGCCCGGTACAGCAACAGCTCCCAATACGCCAGCAGCTCGAAATGTGGGAGAAGACGTTCGGCGAGCCGGATGAGCTGGCACTGAGCGCCTTTGAGAACCATCCCATCCACGGAGACATCCAGAATAACCTGGCGAGCCTCAGTCACAACAGCAAAGCGGACGAGGACCTTGACGAGGATGATTTGAAGCCAAGTGAGGAGGATGAAGGCGAGGAGCTCATTACAATAGGGCTGTTCTTGAAGCCGGGAGACGTAGTCGAGCTGTCTCAACCAGGACGTGAGCCGGTCTTAGCCGTCTTTGTGCGGCAATTGGACCTGGTCAGCCAGTTCTACTCCGTTAACGGACGATGGTGCCACTCTCGGTTGGCATCCGTATCATTTGCTGTACCTGGCTGTGTTGATCCCGCATTGTTGCAGCCGATACTCCCATACATGCCTACGAAACCAGGGGCAGTGCAGCCCAAAGATCCTCTCCATGTCCCGCGCGAGCTGGGCGCTCCCATCCAAGCTGTGCTGCAACAACTTACTGAAGAATCGGAGCGTATCTACCGTACAAATGCGCCAGTACTGGACACCGCGTATTCGACGCTTGCCGATGCCACCCGTACACGGATGATGACGTTGCCACAAATTACGAAGTCGCTCCTTGGCAAAGGGGATCCGACATGGGCACCCTCTCCCTCCGCGCTTCTGGCCGTCCGAAAGGCGCTCAATCACAATGAGTATCGGTTTCGCTCAGATAGTCGAAGTCAACGCTTGACCAATGTCTTTGCAATCAGGCCTAAGAACGACGTCGAAGTCGTCGAGACGGTCCATGAATGGGTCCGGGAGTTCAAAGAATACGAAGCCGCGCTCGTCAACAACAAAGATTTTGCACGGCAAAAAAAAAGCAAGGGTGTCCAGCACATTGAAGCTTTTGTGAGCAAAGCCCGGCGCCTGATCTCTCAGAGTCGGAAATTTCGTAAGCCAAGTCCTGGAAGTATAGGACCCGATCAAGCTTACCTGTCGGCTACTGAGCGTTCGTCCGGCATACAGACCGTCTTGGGCGAGGAGTTCACGAGCACAGACCAGCAAATCATCAACTTCCTGCAAGCATGGGTACTCACGAACCAATACAAGCAAATGCCAAACCTCCATTCAGCTTGCACTTCGATTCTTCATGCCGTGGGTTGCTATGGACAGCTGGATCTACAGCAAGAGTTGCCAATGCATATGACAAGATCTACGGGAAGCCTGCTGTTGCAAGAGATTGGAGTCATTACTCCCTTTGAGGATCAAGCCATATATGACGAGAGTTTAATGCTGCCGACTGTTCGCCTCTCCCGCAATCTCGAGCTTTTGAACGCCAAAGTAGAGTTGACAAGACGAAACCCAGACTTCCAGGACGCCATGGCTGATTTGCGCCGGGACTGGGGCTCAGACACAGTCTACTGTATTGATGCCCCCGGCGCCAAAGAAATTGATGATGGAATATCTATCGAGAGAGTGCCAGGGAAACCTTCGGAGTATTGGGTTCATGTGCATGTGGCCAACCCGACCGCCTTTTTCGACAAGTCACATGTCCTATCTGGTCTAGCGGCTCATATGACGGAGACAGTTTACACGCCCGCAAGACCATTCCCTATGTTACCGACGTGGGTTACGCAAAACTACTTTAGCCTTACTAGCAATCGACCAGTCATCACCTTCAGCTCGCGGATAGATGACTCGGGAAACATGCTCGAATACAAAATCCAGAACGGTATTGTACGCAAGGTGGTCAGTATTACTCCCGCTGAACTTGCAGCCTTCCTAGATGAAAGCGTCGAGCAAGATTCGGTACTACTAGCGGTAGGCGGTAAAGCTCCAAAGAGGAACAAGAGCCCCCCGCTACCGCACTTAGCGGCTGATCAGCTTCAAAACCTGCGCGACCTGTATTCGGCAGCGCAAGCTCTTTGGAGAGGGCGCAAAGCTGCTGGTGGAATCAGGGGTGGCGATCCACACAGAGTCGACGTGCATGTTTATGAAAGCCCTGGTGTGGATGGATTGACCTGGATGCCGCCGTCGGTGGAGAGAGCACGTCGAGTGGTTGGTGATCCAATCATCATGCTCAGCGGCACCCGAGCGAGCCAAAAACAATATTTGACTGACACCATCGATTCCAGTAATATTGTTGAAGAGGCCATGCTGCTTGCGTGTCGTACGGCGGGAGCTTGGTGCGCTGAACGGAACATTCCTGTAATGTACAGAGGTACCGTCGCGAATCCTACACAACCTCTATCTGCGGAACAATATCGACAAACGATACTTGAACCCTACCTGGAAAAACATGGTTCTATATCGTTCCAAATATTACGAGAGTACATGACGGCGCTTGGTCGTGGCATAGCGCATTCTTCCCCCCTTACACATAGCATTATAGGCGCAAAGAGCTACATCAAGGCTACCAGTCCTTTGAGGCGATTTAGCGACATGATCGCTCATTGGCAGATTGAGGCCGCTCTACGATACGAAGCACGTACTGCACAGAAGCTAAATTCGAAACTTCTTATGGACGCGCCCCGCCCTATCTTACCTTTCTCTGCACGCCAAATGCAGGAGTCCATCATCACGCTTTCGCCGAGGGAAAGAATGATCGCCGCAACCAAGCAGTATGCGGTGACGCATTGGAAAGTACAAGCTTTTATGCGCGCCTTCTACTACAAAGAGGCGCCGCTACCGGAGACTTTTACCACTAGTGTCAGATGGGCTCCGGGCAATAATAGTGCGGTGTTTGGATATCTCGAGGATTATGGAGTGCAGGCCATTCTACAGCCCTTTCCAGGTATACCGTATAAGGTTGGAGATGTGTGGGAGATGAAGATCGCACACATAGATAGCTTCATGAGGACTATCAGCATGAAGCCGATTCGGATGATCCACCGGGACGATTCTGTATGATTCCACCTATGGACGGGTTATACTCGAAGTGCGTGGATATATTTCTCGGTAGACAATATAATATCGGAGCTGCCGTTAGGAGATCGGCGGTGAGCCACTTCTCTGTGGAGCTCTCACTGCAGCTGCAGGAAGCCTCACGCCGGTGCGTGTATTGTGAAACCCTGGTTCGCATGGCGTACCTAATATCTTTACGGTCTACGAGCCATTTCCTGACAAATGCCTGACTTGGTTGAAGACGGCGTTCAAATGGTACTGGTTACCACATGGACGGTACGAGGCGTCTGGTGCAACGCAACCACAATCCTGGGGGCGTTGTGCGAGAAATTTCGATCTTTCATAAGACCTGGATCGTTTATTGGGTACAGGCTACGCGGTTGATGCGTGGAGTGAGAAGCAACAGAAGGAGAGATCGTGGTCGTAACGGAGCGCGATCTCAACTCTAGCGATTTAGCCGGGCTTTCAGCATGAGCTAAATCCCAGCAGCGCTTGCCACAATTACACCAACAACGGAGGACGAACCAACCGAAGGCGCAGCCGTCTCAACAGCATCCACGGCTTGTGATCTGGACTTCGGCGTATGGGCTCCGTAACCGAGAAAAAACAAGCCTATACCACCCGGCGCACCCGCAAAACGAGGCAGGAAACCCGACAGTTTGGTACGTATGCCGCATGGCCGGGAAGGGTTTCCAGAGGATCGGCCCGCCCGAGTGGTAAGCGCCAGATCAGTATCATGCGCCTTGTACTGCACCAACCTGGTCCGCGGGTATCTCAGGGCCCCTTCCCCTGCGATTTCTCCCTTGGCGATAAGCCTGTGTGACTCGACCATGAGGCTTGTGAACAGGTTAGCCTGCAGCTACGATGCACCAGGACCAATATGGCAATGTGAAATTTCGGTGAGCCTTCGACTTCCATGTCGCGGCGCGCTTCCCATCCTCTCCAATTGAAAGTATCCCAGCCGGAAATGAGGCTTCAGAAGATGAAGCCTAGTTTTTGCATTCATGTAAATCCATCAGCGATGACGCTCTAGGATAGGCGTTCTCTTGTGGAGTACATTGAAGTAGCCCGTTTCGACCTTTTTGTGCCCTGGTAGAGGGGCTATATAAACTTGTCGCATATTATAGCCGTACTTCTCCGACCGGCCAAAGTCTGCATCCCTTTAGCACTAGCTTACACTCGACTTCTCTACGCTCTATTTTCATTGGCGGTACATGTCAGTTTTAAGTCAACATGAGGGAATCAGCTCATGTGTTCGACCAACCTAGGACTTCGGCTTCTTCAACCGGGCGTCTCCACGGCGCTCTAGATCGACTGTCCACTCTACCCGAAGGTATCAAGAAAAGACAGCAGTCTCAGCAACCGCGGCAGCTATTATCATGCACCAAGTGTCGCGAAAGAAAAGTCAAGGTCAGTACCTCTAATACGTAACACATCCTAGTCGTTCTGCTCCTACTTCGTTTCGAAGCAATCGCGTGTGTTAATTCTCCACAGTGCGATCGTACAAAGCCCTGCTTAGCGTGTTGCGCTCGGGGAGCACCCAAAGAGTGCCATTTCGTTGCTGAAGGCGGCGATTATGCCCCCATTCAGCAGTCTTACGAGCTTCGAAAGCTGCGTGCCGAGAATCTTCGTCTAAAGGAGCGATTAGGCGCCTCCAAAATTCCAATCGAAGAGAATGAATCCGACCCCGGAGCATCTTCAGACTCACCATTTGGTGAACCACCCGCAAGTTTGGCACAGAAACGGCGTGCGGCGAGGCAAAAGCGCTTCCAGGGCTCCGAATTGGTTGACAGCATCTATTTTGGTAGTCCGGGGCTCGCCAATGTTGTCACAGACGTAGGTAAGAATGGTGGTATAAGAAAGACGCGACCTGACATGCAGATCAGTTCGCCAGTATCAACCTCTCTCCCGGGGTGTCCCAATCTCTCGCACATCTAATGCCCCGTGGACCTGAAATGTACACGTCCAAGTGTGCTCCTCCCCATCCTTTCGCCACGCTTTTCAACCCAACTCCAGAGGAATGCATTCCGGAGCTGTTGAACTGCCTTCCAGCTACAGATGATCTCTCGGAGTATCTCACATTTTTCGAGAAGCGCGTTCATCTTTGCGCATTCCCTCATGTACCGATGGAAATATCGCGGGCCGAAGTCGATCGTTTTCTCTCTGATCCAAGGAAGAATGCGCAAATGTGCCCCGATATGCTAGCTCTCCTCTTTGCAGCTCTGGCGCTGGGATCCCAGTATTCCTCCTGGGATAGATCTGGAGGTCAATGGAAATCAGATACGATGAGAGCAGAATTGCAGAAAGGAAACGTTTACAGTCAGTGCCTAAGCAAATTCTTTTCATTGGCAATCTGACCGGATATAGTCGCAGCCGCAATGCAAGCATTACGCATGGCTTCTTTCATGCACAAGCCCACGTTGCTTGGGATACAGGCTCTCATCATGATCGGTCCGTTCCTTACCAATAGTGGCCGCTTTCTCGACGCATGGACGCTGTTTGGGACCACCATCCGCCTCGCTCATTCGATAGGATTGCACCGACATCCAAAGTTTCTGGACCCGGCGCCGCCTACACAAAGAGAATGTTCAATCCGCCAGACACTATGGTGGTGGATGTTGCACATGGATCAGGAGTATTCAATGACTCTTGGCCGACCTCTCGGAATCAGTGGAATTGGTGATTGCCCTCCGCCACATGAGCTCACGACAAACCTGCAGATGCTACGATTCGGAGACTTCGTCAACCATTTCACCCTTTTAGCGAGACAGATATTAAGTAGCGATCGTCTCACCATCATCAAGATCGACGAGTTCACGGATCTGCTTAAAAATCTTCTCGATACCATGCCCGAGATGCTGCAATTTGACGAATCCTGGCTGGACCAAACCAAGGAGATACCCGAATGGCCACTGGGAACCATGGCAGCTGATATGTCTAACCCCGGGTCCATGCAGCAACATTTGGTTGTTTTGCTTACACTTTCAATATTTTACTGCAAAACCCACGCCTACTTAATACTGCTAAATCGCCAGCGTATCGAAAAACAAACACCGCCCTCGAGTTTCGTACCCGTCAACATGCCAGCATCAAGCCAATCTTCGCCAACGGCTTCATCTGAAGTTTCACTACGTGGCCGGGCTCTGGTTCTCTCGTCCGAAGATCTTCTCGTAGCCTTCCTCTTCTTCCATACTCGTGTTCCGGCGGCGCAGATCACCTGGACAATGGGGCAACAGGCGTTCAACTCGTGCATGATTCTACTGCTTGATGCAGTGGAAACAGGGGACCTCGGGCGCATCGGAAAAGTGGAAATGGCGTACGTCGTTTTTCTGCAGCTCGAGAAGAATGGAGTGCACGAACTCGCCAGTATGGCCGTGGAGAGGGTGAGCTGGGGTCTTGCTGAGCTTGGACGCATGAACAGAGCATCTGGCCCACACGTTGAAACGCATGCACCGATGTCAACGAGGGGCAGGGTCCCAGGAAGCAATGTCGAGATGCAGGGCACAGTGGGGAACGAGCCTGGGCAGAGCACCGCGGTTACACATGACACGGTAATGGGGAATACCGGCATGCTACTACTCGAAGACCCGGGCCTCCAGTCTTTCGTTCCAGAGGCGTTTGCGCCGTTGACATGGACAGTAGGACGAGGGTTTTCTGAAGGCACAGCTTCACTACAGAAGCATGAGGGTGTTCGCGATGTTCGATCTTCGGAACAGATGCGAGAGGCACAAGGATCTCCAGGATCGGCACCAGTACGATTTGCGACGTTTTCAACAGCGCCCTCATCGCACGATCGTCAGCCACAGGGTCTGACATCTCCGACATCGCCCCCAATGCCTGCCACATTCCTGCAAGACCAACATCATCAGCAACGCAGCTTAACAGGGACGCCGGCAGGTCTTCATCAATATCCCTCGCCTCACTCGAGACACCATTCGTTCCCGTCGCTACATCAGCCTCCTCCGCCAGTGGTGAGGCCGCAGTCGCAAGCCACCACCCGTCCACCGGACAGCCAGGATGTGAATCCGACAAGCATTGGCCAAGGGAGCCGAAACCAGGAAGCGTCGCGAGCAGGCAACTGGGAGGACGAGTTGGACGTCGCCAGTCTCGATCAGTTGATGCCGAAATTCGCAGGTTCGCGCCCTTTACTACAGACACTACCAGAGTACGCGACAACTGCACCGGAACAGGCACACTTCATCTCCAATCTGAACGTTCATCCGTCGTGGGCGGCCCGACCGGCGGCTCCTTTCTCCAGTGTCTCTGAACCAACCTTGACCTTTTCGCAGATATCGAACCGAAGTCGGGCCATCCCTGCCTTTACGCAGCAGACCGCCCCGATGCCTACTTGGCAGCACACATTTCCCGTTCATCTATCGTCTACCTGCAACGAGACTGTGCCGGCACCTGCAGGCACGCAGGCAGAGCACATCACGATGGAAGAAGGATGGAGATGGACAAGGGGCAGCGGAGCAGAGTAGCGGTCTGATTCGAGGTGGCGGCCGTTGCCGCCTTGATGGGTCCATCACGCTCCTTCTCTGTATGCAGGTTTGCTTTTATGGGTGGTCGTGCCCGATGCTGTACGCCTCCGCATTCGCTTTGGATTGGAACCCTTGGTCTTCTCGTTCTGTCTTATCTCACGTCCTCGTGACACCTTTTCGTTGCTGTCTCATCAGGGAAGCATTATTAGCAGATATCGGCATAGCATGGAGGATACCCCCTTATTCGATCTTTGGATAGATTTACGATGAAACCGCCGCTCTGTAGATAGTTTGTTCTTTCCCTTTGTTCGGTGCTGGTCTGTGGCACCTTCTCTTTCCTGGAGGCCTCGATCCCCAAAAATTCGCTGTCGTTAGTAAGCCAGAACCATCCGACAAAAGCAACTACTCCTCCAACCACAGCTTCTTCCACCGCTCGGTCCATGTTTCAGGCACTTCCATCTCCACGCGGTGGGATCTCACGGCGCATATTAACGACGCATGTGCCGACGATTGCAGCGTCATCGTGTTTCACGCGGCCCGTCGCATCTCTAGCTGTACATAAATGCCATCCGCGCCGTTTGTCATATCGGCCGTGCAGCCTTGGTGTTGCCCTTTCGGACCTCGTATTGCAGCTTCGCCGCACAGCATTTGCCGCTTTCATCGTTTGGCTGATGTAACGATGCCTTTACTCATGGCGGTGGGCGGCTGAGACGACGCCCTGAAAAGCAGCTCGGACGCTGCTCCTTCGGGGAGACCGCCTCGAGATCTAAGGACTCGATGCAATGACCTATTCACCGATGCGTACGCGTGGACTGCTTCCGATGGATTGGGTGATAGGTGTTTGGCTGGAGTGATCCCGGGTCTGGACCAAAAAAGGAAGTCGGTCTGTTGGCGAGTGAGTACGACGTTACACAGTACTTCGCGATGGGCGGTCGAACCTTTTGCATTGTCATATTCAATCGATTATCCGAAGAATCGAGCTCGGCGGCGTGGGGCTGCGCCCTTGTCATGCAGCCACGTTGGTCGCCTGAAGGATCAACGTGGGGATGAGCTAGGGATGCGGCTTGGTGGCAGCAGACACGCACCCCATCGACATAATTCATTGCCGACGCCAAGGCCGGCGCTACCCATGGGTTGGCATGTAAATCGAAGCTCTGGTAGCCTCGATATCGTCAAAAATGAATTCGCCATACAAAACAGCTTATAAACGTCATTTCTGGCGACTTTTTGACTATATACACCTCACAGAGAGGGCTGGTGGTGTACGCGAATCTGCCACAGCGGATGACAACGACACTGCTTGCATCTTGGGGTCGTCGGCTCCGCAATGGTCGGACCCACCGCTGGGTGTTTACTGCTTCTGGACGCCGGAGAGTATGGATCTCAAGACATCATTGACTGTCTTCCACTGCTGATCATCACTTTAGGTCGGCGAGTCTGCTGCTCTAGCTGATGAGTACGATCAACGTAGTGAAGCTCTCTGAACGGTGTTCATTACGCAGCAAGCAGAGGCGAGTTTCCTAATGTAATTTCAACACCGAGGCCTTCTGCGAGGGTGTTCCGACTCTTCGATGGATCGACCACTAGCTAACATGATTCAAGTACCTCTTCGCTTGCCCTGGCATGTTCTGGCATTGCTTAATATTTGACAGGCATGCACAAAAGCAGGGACCGAGTCGCCTACAGCCCGTACTCCCTCTATTCGGCGACAACGACAGTCATGTCCTTTTTTATTGCATCTCGAGCCGCGGCAAGCACCAATCTCTCCAAGCACGCACTAATAGGATACATGCAGTCAAACGACAAGTCGATTCGAGCTACCGCCGGGATCTGCCTTCTGGCGCCGCTGAGCGTACGGCATCGGCGTGGCGTCGTACTCGCCTATCTCATTGGCCTCCCCGTCGCTTCAGCTTCGCCATCGATTGACGAAAGCCATACATATCTGAATCAGTTACATAAGCCGAAAGGATCCACAGTATGTATGCAATCCAGTCGACCGGTAAACCGGCTACCAGGGGATGTAGAAATCCGACGAATCTTGCGTCGACTCTGCACAGCATGGAGGATTGCGTACATGTCGACACGGACCGCCTTGCTTTTAACATGCTTGACCCTCCGTAAACAGACGTGTGGACGCTGGTATAGCACAGCGTTCAGCTCACGTCTAACGTCAAGATTTCGCTAATCGACTTTACCGCGCGGTGACCCCTCATCTTCCTTCGATCCTCTCCCGATCTCCCCGGCGAAACCTCCCATCTCCAGAACAGTAGCACCAACAAAAGCGACTCCAACCTCCTGACGATCGCCGACCATGCACCCAACCCCCACAGACCCTCGCGTATCCCTCGCATCCACACGGAATAAACTCGCTCCTAACGCGCGTCCATGCCCACCGGGAAGGGAAAGCCCCCACAAGACGGCCCGCCCGCCGCAGCTAAACACTAGCTGCACCATCGGACTCACCACACGCCGTATTGCCTCGCTCAAATCCGACGCCTCAGCTCGCACTGCGCAGTCTCAGACCCAGCCCACCCCACACCGCCATTTAGACGCCCGTCCAAGCCTTTAGCCGCACTTTTGCTGCTCAGCTGCCATGCACCGGGCCCGTGGCTTCCCGATGCGTAGACCCGTACATCGCATACTCCGTCTAGAGGGCCAATCAGTTGTTGTGCTTCGCGAGCGAGGCGTGCTGCTGTAGATTGTGTTAGCTGAGTGGGTGGATGTGGGCGGGTGGAGTGTGGGTCATGGGTACTAGTGGAATGTGGGTAGTGGAGTGGAGACGCCCTTGTTTGGGATCGAAAAGTCGATTATGTGGGTGCGCGTCGAGGTTGTTTTTAGCGACCATGATTTGGACCCGGGGGCGCGGTGCGGGTTCGACTCCGCGTGCCGTGGTGGTGGGTGGATATGGGTGGTGGACGAAGTAGGCTGTGTTATTCTTTGTGGGCTGGAGGATTGGACTTGGGGGTTTTGAACTGGATTGTATTGAGTTGGGCAGTTGGAGGGTGGGGAAGTGAGGTAGATTGAAGGTATGATGATGGAGAATTGGAGAGAGCGAAGGAGCAATGGCAATGGCAATACCTCCGAGTCTCCTCTCTTCTTAACTTCTACCTGCTTCGAGCACACTTTCGGATAGAGGCATATTGTATATCCACCCGACAGATACTTCGTAACTACAACTGCGTTTCCTTACAGCGTAATACTGTGTACCGAAAGTGCGCCAAGTTTCTTCTTTGAGAATACAACAACAACAATAACAACGCTTTACACTTCTCCATTTATACAAAGCAGCTATTTCAACCTGTCTAGTCAGTGCATATACTTAAATCATGTTCGCTTAAAGTAGATAATTTAGTTAATTAACTACTCTTTCCGTATATGTATGGCATTCCTCTCTTTCAAATTTTTATTTAAATCTATATTAGTACTTTTTCGTCTTACTCACTTAGTACATGTAGATAAGCCCTGTTATCTACCAGCTTATTTATCCTATCTACCTATTTAAGTATCTACCTAGTCTTGCAAACCCTTTTAATTTCTCTAATCTATCCTACCTATTATATTTAAACCTACTATATTACACACATACACGTCTCCCCCATACTCCCAGGCCCCTCTCCTAATAAACACACCTAGACTAGCACACACACTCTCTCTTTATCTCTCCTCCCTCTCCCTCTTCTATTCCACACAACCATCTATAATTTAAATACAAATCCATACTTACAAATATAAAATCCCACCCAAACTAAATAATCAACTATAAGAAGTTAGAGAGAGAGAAAGGAGAGAGACGCCACCCAGCATTAACACAACACAACCCCCTCAACCCCCTACCTTCCACCTCCCACCTCCTAACATAACAAAATCCAATCCACACCACACATCCCCTATCCCTACTAGCCCTACCACCTACAGCCCTACCACCTACATAATTAAACTTTATTCTAAAAAATCTATGTATACTTTGCCTACTTCCTTCCTCCCCTCCTTACTTTTTACAAACCAACTAATATCACAGAACAAAGTAGCCCACCACCCCCACTCCGCCCTGCCCCGCCCCACCCCATCCCACCCCATCCTACCAAACAACCATCGTCGTCCTCATCGTTAAAGAAGCGTCCCTAGCTAACCTAATTCTACTTCTAATTCTACTTCGCAAGTCCTCACACTGTATACACTACACAGACACACACATAGAGAGACAGACACTAGGTATAAAAAGCAAGGAGTAGGGAACACGCAACACAGGAGGTAGGTAGGCACTAGGTGGTACTAGAACCCAGTATGTACCTAGCATAAGAAGTTATCACTTTCTACCAAACCCCAACCTAAATCTAACCCAACCCTATCCATCCCCCAACCCCTAGCAGCAGATCGTCCGTCTGTCTGACTCATCTCATCTCATCTCCTTCCTTTCCTTTCCTTTCCTTCCTTCCACATTCTACATCCTCTCCATCTTCTAGCTAGCTAGCAAAGTAAGTAGCACCGACCGACCGACCTCGTCGCGTCCTCAAAGCACCATCAGCATGACTCTCACCACCACCTGACCATTCCCACGCACACTGCCTCTATTCCTTACTTACTATTCCCTCCTTACTTCTCCAACCCTCCCCTCCACATTAACCCCTCAAAAACCGCAAACCACATCACAAATCCAACGCGTACACGCATAACTATACCTAGGCCAAAACGTTACTTGCGTTACTCTATCCTATCCTCACTCCGCACCTTTATGTATACCAGGAGGTCCAGCTCCTCCACTCGTCCACCCTCGCGCAATGCCATGCAATGCAATGACATGCCATGCTCAAAGCGAACCCAAAAAATAAATGAACGGGGGGGTATACCATACCATGCAAACGCCCATACAAATACCCTGTCCTTACCCATTGTCCTTACCCAAACGAAAAAAAGCACAAAAGCCCCTCCCTCTCAGCGTCCACAACAGACAACAGAGAGATAGCTACCACTCACTCAACCATCATCTCCCCACCTCCCACCCATCCACATACACTCAACGCAGTCACGGCAACACCATCTCATCTCCCCCGCACCCAAACCACTCAATACTGAAACTGATGCGTCGGACAATCCCCCCTCCCCTTTTTGTCCCACCACTGCCTAATACAAGCCTACAACCATGTCGTCAGCACAATCAATCCATCAATCTTCTCCCACCTAAACCCAGCAAGAGAGGAAAAAAGTGCACATACCTCATGAAACTTGCACCAACAAACCAGCCTCGCCATCTTATCCCCCGCCTCAAACTCCTCAAAGCAAATCACACACTCGGCCTCCTTGCCCTCCTCGTCGACGCAATCCTTTCTCCGTCGCAACGTACGGTACAAGACCCCTCATCGTAACGCTCATCCGGTTGCTCGAGCCCTCGCCGTTTCCGGTGGCGCCGCTCATGCCGCGCGTGCGATGGCTGGGCAGGCTGGTGGATGTTTGACCGGCGAGACCCGGTGGCGCCGGCGGCGGAGAACCACCAGAGTGTAGACTTATGCATTCTGCGACGTGCTGGGTGCGCGCAGAGTCATCGCCATCGAGTCCTTTGGCGGGTAGTTCTTCTCCGCAGACGGGGCATTCGTCTTCTTCTGCAATCTGCCGACGAGGAGCAGGCGGTGTGGCTGCGGTGATGGTGGTCTTGACGGAGGTCCGCGTGAGAAGAAGCCGCGTCGGGAAGCCATGTTGGAGCCGTCAAAGTTGTCCGGGTCGAGTTGAGGATGTGTGGATGAAGAGCCCAGGGTTTGGCGTGAAGGTGCCCCGGCGTGGAAATCGTATCCTCCTGGCGGCTGGCCAAATCCGTATGATGGTGGTT
This sequence comes from Laburnicola sp. JP-R-44, assembly GCA_009805535.1. Classification (NCBI taxonomy): domain Eukaryota; kingdom Fungi; phylum Ascomycota; class Dothideomycetes; order Pleosporales; family Didymosphaeriaceae; genus Laburnicola; species Laburnicola sp. JP-R-44. The sequence continues at coordinate 817,676 of SELF01000006.1, forward strand.
GTGTTGGCGGCCACAAGTCCGATACGCGGGAGCTGCCGTGATAGCTAGTTCTGCGGTCTGTGAAAGGGTCGCGTGAGCGGGGCGCTTGTCCATGGCTGACGGTGCGCGCCCTGTCATTGACGCTCTGCGTCGATCTGTGGGCGCGTGGAGGTATGCGTTGGAGAACATTAGGTCCTGGAAGATGCGGTGAATGCGGCGGTGGTGTGAACGGAGGAAACGACCGAGTCTGGCCATGCTGGGGCGGCGGATTGTAGTTTGGATCAGGCACACAGGGATTGCAAACGCGGACCTCTTCGCCGCCACCCAGCGCTGGGTTCCCGAACGGGCCGAAGCGAGCCATCAGTTGGTTATCGTCATCGCTTGTCAGATCAATCATGTTGGTATCGTGGGGGGAATGCACGATGTACTGGCGGGGAATTGTTATTCGGTGGGGCGAGCACGCCGAGCAGACAACCCGTCCACATTTTCTGAGACAGGTCAGCATCGCCGTTTGGCCTCACCTAATCCAACCACGGTGTTGACAAAAGGTATCCACACAAACACGTATAACAACCCGAGACTTAACAAGCACGTACCTGCAGTGATGCTTCCTATAGAAAAACGTAAATTGGCTCCCGCACACAAAACAGTGTGTCACCTCCGAATCCGGCTGCCACCGCGGCAACGCAAACTCGCTGTCTCTTCTCCCCATGCTCGCCTGTGACGGAAACGAGGGCGGCAACGGCGGCCGCTGTGACGATGTAGCGGCGGGCGGCGAGTCCAGCAGTATTGGATTCCCACTAGAGCCTGCCGCATTCCCAGAATGCATCCTTATATCGGACGGCCGTCGTAAGGGGGAGTCGGCGGTAGTCAACCTCCTCTTCCTATCCGAAGAGCTGCGCGATGGGGTTGTGCTGAGTGGGCGGGCGGGCAGCGAGTAGCGTGGCGTGGTAGGATTGTGGCCAGAATTAGGCGGCAGTGGTGGTAGCTGCCTGTATAGATTTGATCGTGGTGGTGGTGGTGCCATGTGTTGTTGGGGGGCGCGGAAGTCTGGGGCAGCTCCAGGCTCCCGGAGGAAGTCCATCCACGTTTGGCCGCCGTATGCATCGGGCGGCTGCGCAAGAGAGTGGGAGGCTACGGCCCCGTGCGAGTGGGTACGCGGTGGGTGCATGCTCGCAGCATTTCGAGGGGCTTCGGTGCTGTTATCTGCGTTGCCGAGCTGCTGCCCCAGATTCGGGGAGCTGTGCGAGAAGGCGAAGCTTTGGCCGCCGTATGCATCGGCCGGCTGCGCAGGAAAATGAGAGGCTATGGCGCCTTGCGAGTGGGTACGTGGTGGGTGCATGCTCGCAGCATTTCTCGGGGCTTCGGCGCTGTTATCTGCGTCGTCTTGCTGCTGCCTTAGATCCGGGGAGCTCTGCGAGAAAGCGAAGCCTTGTCTGCGGTCCATTGCCGCAATCCGGGGGCCCCGAGGAGGCAACGGACTGGCGTGCAGCGTGTGCGTTATCGGCGTCGGTGGACGAAGACGAAGACGAGGATGTAAACGAGCTCAGGGAGCGCGGCGGTCGTGGTGATGAGTGCGGCGTTCGGGCAGTCAGTAATGGAGCATGCCGCCACCGGTTTAGGAATGCAAGCAAAAGAAAGATCTGCAGCCTTCTGTGAGACGCTGGTGCTGTAGACTGTGCATAGACAGGCAGACTCACTCCCAGGACGGGGCCGTGATATCCAGACGGCCGTGTGGTAGGTGGGTCCGTGATAGCCACCGAGGGGTAACGGGCGTGTCAAGGCCGCCGACAAGACAGCAGCATGCGAGAGAAGGATATTCACGAGGCTGTTCCGCTCCAAGCGTGCGCGTCGATTGCAGCTTGGAGGGTATCGACATGGAGGAGCCGCTGGCGTCGAGCCTCATCTATGTCGCCGCACGGCTCCCTCACGACTCACGCCAGAGCTCGGAAGGAACAACAAACATCCGCTCAGTTATCACTTTTCCCCCAACACATCTCAAACCAAAAACCCAGTAGAGCACGCCATCGCACCAAGCACAAGTTCAAGTCTCAAATATACATTAGCCTTCAAGCTGCTATGATTACTATGTCGCCACCTATAAGCGGTCCCTTCCGTGCTAGCCGTAGATATATGTACATCCCAAGCAATCTTCCCAGACGTCCCAGCCTACATGGCCATGCATATGTCGCTGCAACCAGCCCCGCCCAGAAACATCAGAAAGAGTCGCTCAAAGCGCCAATAATGGAAAAGTTTTGATGACCATGACTTGTACAGTAAGGAAATTCGTGAGCTAGAAGCCGGCCCATGTGCATGCAGCGCTTCTGATTACACTAAAACAAAAGTATAGTAGGTGTATACTCACCCTCGATCCCTCAACCGTCAGGGAAAAGATGTACATGCGAACTCAGAAAAGTAGAAAAAATAGGTCCTCAGCGTGGTCTCCGCTGGTTCCCAAAGCTGCCTTGTGTGCTGACACTCCTGCTCCGGTCGATGAATTCGGCTGACGTCTCAAGATGGCTGCCTGGAACGTATGCATCGTTCTGAATGCTGTCGCGCGCCACATGTTGGTGGACGTAGCCAGTACTCGGGGGTCGCTCTCCACCCTGGATAGTCGGTGGTAACGCTAGGTCATGAGCGGCATCTAACGTATTGTAGTCGCTCTGTGCATCATTCGGAAAGAGGCTCGAAGCTGCCGAATGATTGGGACTAGGTTCGGGAGAAGGCGATGGTTCTGATGACCCAAAAGGCAGCCGTATGGGAAGATTGTCCTGTGTTCGGTGAAGTCGTTGGCTCGGGTCGCCGGGCGTATAGGCAGATAATCTTGCGGGTGTGCCCGGAGCAGACGACATGGCCGTGGATAGCCGATTACTACTCTCGAGTATTGCCTTCTCCGTAGAGGGCGTCCGTCTCGAACTCTTACGTGGTATTGTCGGAACACGGCTCGGCGCAGGGTTCCGCGATATGTGAGATGCGCGAGACCCAATCCTACTGGGAAGCTCGATACCACCACCCGTATCAATAGGGCCTAGCATGGGAGCCAGGTCGGGTACCCTGTTTCGAACCGGCTCATCAAGGCTATCATCGCTACTTTTGTCCGACTCGCTGGTACTTGAGCGTTCTAGCCCTGGCGCTGCCACGCCTGTGCCTGGGCTGTCATGCTCTAGAGAATTTCTCTTGGCCTGTGGTGTTCCAGGACTGTCGTGATAGGGCTCTTCCGGCATGTGCGGAGAATCTTCGTTCTCTTCAGCAATCATCATCTGCGGCGGCATACGCGTGCTGCGCACGACCTCGAACCCTTTGCTCTTCTCTTTCTGCTTCCCAGAAAAGAAACCCAGGCTTTTGAACCAGCCTGTTGCCGATGAAACCGGTCCCATGGGATCTGCAGGGCCAGTTTTCAGCTTGCGCGTAGGCTGGGCTGACAGAGCAGGTCCGCGAAGACCGTAGTAGAAGTCTGATTCTCGAACCGAGTAATCAGTTTTATTTCGACGTTCGAGATTGGGGTCAGAGTCGTCGTATTGTGTTCGAAGGAAGGCTGGTGTCATCGATCGCTTGGGCGACCGTGATGATGGACCCTCGCCGATATCTCCGCTCTCCGCTTGCTCTACATCATCCGCGTACATGGCATTCGTAACGTCTGCGCTTCCATGAGAACCTCTGTCTCGCATGCCAGCCGTCATGGAGTCCATGGTTTGCTTTCGTGGCCTGGGCGGTCGATAATAAGGATCGGGGTTATCCAATATAGCACCCATAGTAGGTCGCCGGGAGCTTGATGCAGATCCTCCCAAGAAGTTGAAAGGTATAGCGTTAGTTCCTGGGGTACCTGGACTCGTCTCTCCGCCTTGGCTGAATCCCTCAAAGCCAGCACTTGCGCCGTGGCTGCCATGAGGCCCATTTAAAAGGACCGCAGAGCTCCCAGACAGCGACCGGGCTCGCCCACCCTTGAGTTGGACAGGACCATTGTTGCCATCCTGAGCAAGCATTGCTGCATTGGAATTGAGACTGCTACGATGGTGTCGATGATTACGCTTAGCGAGGTCCCGTTTGCCGAAGACCTTTGTGAGTCCTCCACGCTGGTCAGCTCCGGCGCCTGTCAGTCTCGCTGCGATTTCAATGATGGTCTGAATAGAGTTCAAAAAGAATCCAAAGACCAAGACAACAGCATGAAGTAGAAGGATTGCATAACCGATCCATCCCTTTGGTGCCTCCGATACCCCCAGGGACGGAACAAATGCTACCATGAGTAGAATGCAAACAAGGCGGACGACCGAGAAGAAGGTGTGGTAGGCATTCATTGACGTGTTGGACTGGAATGGCCGGAAAGCATGTAATGTCATGATTAGTATTACCTCGCAAATGGCAAGGATGATGATTTGAGCGATGCCGGATGGCTGGATAGCCCCGAAGGTGATGCCACGAATAACAGTCAATAACACCGGAATGAAGGCAAACGGGGCTGCATCGTCAGAGTAGGTGTTGTATAAGGGACCGTAAGATAAGACGGTTGGCAGGTCGTCGAACAGATGAGCTCTTGGTCGAGTCGTGAAGATCATCCAGAAAATCCACACTGCCGCTCCAGTAACACCGATGAGGAGGATTGCGGCGCAAGCCACAACATATGCAGCCGAGTCCGGTGCTACAACCATCTGGAATAAAGATAGTGTGATGATGGGCAGCATGAAGAAATTGAGCACGATGCGCACAATGTTACCAGCCGTGAAGGGCAAGTTCTTATCACGGAGATCTGTATCCTGGACGTTGGTGAACAGGCGGGAGATCCAGCGGAAAATGAAGCCTAGTTGGATCAGCACGACTGTAATGCCAATGATGGTCAGAAGCCAGACGGCCATGCCTGCCCAGACGTCCTGGTCTTCCGATATGCCAACAAACTTGGCCATTCGAGACAGGCCGTATGTTCCGTTGACAAAATATATGCCATCCACGAGACTTTGGGTACCATTGCCGCCGCTGACGAAGCTCTGGTTGAACATGAGGACCGACCAGCTCGCCTGGCTGACCACGGGCTGGAAGTAACCGGGGTATTGCAGATTGAGACTGCCAGCTAATACAATGAACTGGATGTATTGCAGACAATCTCCGAACCCAGGGGTGACTAATCGTAGTAGATCTTCGTCTCTGCCGTAGTTGCTGGTCCACCGAAAGATGTTGGTAGACCCCCAAGGACTGTACATGGCAGCGAAAATGGTTGCGACGGCTACCAAAATCAGAATGGCAGCGGGGAGGTAGCAGATGGCGTCGCTCAACTTCGCCCCCAAGTCAGGGGTAATCGTGGCGGAGACACACCCAATGGTTGTTGCGTCCGTGTCACCGGCGACGATTCGCATCCTGGCCTCCCATGTCGTGAATGAGTAGCTGCTGTAGAAGTCCCGCCGAATGCTGAAGGCCGGAAGAATGGTCGGATCACTCATATTGGTTCCCGCGGGCAATGTCTCTGGGAAGACGGGCGCAAGCGGGCAATCTTTATTGATGACGTAGTCACAGAACTGTAGTGCGCCAGGATTCCAGGACGAGTACGTGAGGGCGTTGAACGTTGGGAACAAGGTCGTAGCCACACCGGCGGGGTTGGCAGTGCTTCCAATCAGCCATGCATTGGGAATCTTGCCAAAGGGGTCTTTTGGGTCCTTCCATTTGGGACTGTCCGGCGGAGGGTAGTCACCGTTCTGGAACTGCCCAGACACGTTTCCATACACGGTAACATTCAAGCGGTGAGCTGGGTCCGTGTTGTTGAACTTGGCCCACACATGGAAGGGCGTGAACTGCAGGCGCGGCGGGTTCGTGGCGAGCCGCCAGCTGCGGTCCAGACAGTTGTCGAAGTTTATGAAGACGGCGTTGGCGGCCGGAAGCGCGGCGAGGAGTAGGAGGAGGACGAAGGTCGAGACGCAGTATGACAGCGAGCCAGCCCGCCGTTTCCGCCGCGGTCGTGGCGGAGGGCGTGCGGGCTGGAGGGAGGGTATTTCGCGCTGGCTGCAGGCTCGTGGTATCGGGGCGCCATGGGGCGCTATGCAGGGTGCCATCATGATCGCGCTGGAGCCCCCCTCTTCATGTTCGCTCTCCAGATTTCCGGCTGCCGTGGTGTTGCGGCTCCGAGCCAGGGACGGCGTCGATGGCGGCGCGCTCGTGTGCAGCGGCGGCGGGCGAGGCGTGGTGGGTATGTGACGGGGACTCGCCAGGCTTCTGGTGGCAGCGGCCGGGGGTACGTAGGAATGGCGGCGGCAAAAGGGTAGTGCCCAGGCAGGCGACGAGGGCGTGGCGTGGAGGAAACGCGCGGCGGAGAGGCGGGCGATGTGCTGGCAGGCGCAGATGCGATTGTGCGGATGGGACCTCTACAGCAGCAGCGGGCCCATGACAATCAACGGCACAGAGAGGCGTCCAGGTGCAAAAGCGAGGGTACGAAGCGGAAAAGGCGAGGGCGCGAGCGGACGGCGCAGGTCCGGGCGAGGGCTGGTCAGACTCCTAGTAAATAATACTCTACTAAGGCGAAAGTCTAGGCGGGGTGCAGATGCAGCACTGCAGCAGCTTGACAGTTGCACGGGGCTAGCGGGAGGCAAGGCGCCGTTAGTGCAGACAGCACACGCGATGGGCGTCTCTGGACTGTGGCGAGCTGGCTGGCTGTGACAGACTTGAGATGGCGGCGTCTACCTATCTACCGGTGTTGTCGAGCACAGCCAGCTGGTCAACAGGACGGCAACCCTGGCGGTAGCATCATTAATTTTCCACTCCAGCCCAACGTCATCGCAACACCGTCACCACCGTCACCACCGTCACCACCGTCACCCTCGCCGGGCGTGCTTGCGAGCAGTTGCGTTTTGCGCATCGAGATGAGCCCTGCCCGCCCTCTGCATTCGGCCAGGCTCCAACACGACGCCCAGAGAGCTGATCTACGTCGTCTTCATAAATAGAAACCGCCATTCTAGCGTCGCCCAGGTCAAGTGCCGGCCCGCTCGTATCTTCGCACACGCGTAGTCTATGTCGAAGCAACCGTCAACCCCATAGACGCTGCCACCACAACGCCTCCCCTGCTGTCGACCTACTCGCCGCATCGCTGGAACGGATCTGTTGTCGCAGAAACCTGCCTGCATGAAAGCAATTCCCAGGGGCGCAGCAGCTCACCCCCAGCCCCAGCAGTTGTTCATCCATCGCCCGTCTGTGCTGACGCGCCCACGTCCACATCCCACGCGTCATGCAGGTGCCATGAGCTGACCGGCTGGACGAAACAAAGACTGCCCTGATCTGCTTGTTATTAGCTCTCTCCCTCTGCTTGACACTTGTGTTTCACGACCCGACGCCGTGTAGCAAGTTCGCGCCGCGCGGTCATGTACCGACCAGTCGACGCTAGCGCAGATCCCGAGGTTCTCCTACGGAGTCCTACCTAGGCTACCACTGCCGTGTGTAAACAGTGACGCATGTCCACGTGACATAAGCATACAAATACAAAAGCATGTTCATCACGACGTGTACTCCAACGAACGGAATTGCAATTCTCAGATACAAGTATCCAGACCTCTAGGCTCTCATAGCTCCATCAACCTGATGTTTTGATGCTTCGGTCGCTCTTTCCCCGGATCGCTAGCGTACCATGGCGGGATCGGCAGGTGCATCCGACCATTCACAAGCGGCTCCACGTCCTGATCACCCCTGTCAAAACCTTTGACATGTGACAAGATAACCCTCATGGAAGCGAACCAGGTATTTCAGAAGCTGGATACGGAGATCAATACATAAAATGCGCAACATCGACATAGTATAACAATGGCGCTCACCATCAACAGTTCCACTCCGTAACAAAACCATCCAAGTTCGCAATCTTGTCATCGAAATCCTTCCCACAAAACACCCATCGTGCCTCATCTTTCAGATTTTGGTTCACCCGCACAGCGCCATACAGCGACGCTATGGTGTTTTTAGAGAAGTACACAAAGTCCACAGAAGTACGCGGTGTGAAGGACAGAACAACACCAACCAGGCGGGCTGTTTTTATACCTCAATCTCCCACCCAGACCATCACTAGAGAGTATTGGTGCTAATCTTCATCATCGAAAAAACCACCTATCTCATGTATCTCAAAGGCAGCAAAAGGTCCCAGAGAAGAAACGACCGGCTCCGTCTTAATAGGGCATCGTAGTTTTATTCCCCATGAATTGCGAGTTCGTGCTATTTTAGTGTTACTAGAATAGATGTGTGTAGTGGGAGGTTAAGGCTCGTGGTAATGATGCATTTATATATGCAAGACTACCCAGAGTAAAGTGTTCAAGTCTGTGTGCTGTACCTGCACGCTGCTGAACGAATCGTGATGAAGAACATTAATGGCTCTAGTGATGTGCGCCATCGTCATCATCTTCCTCACCACTGGTTTCTTGCTTTGCCAGCTCATTGGAGGATTCATGTTGATGGATCACTCCCTCCGCCATCCACAGCACATTACAGTATAGGCATTGGTTTTAGTCCGTCCTTCCAGACTCCCAGGTCTCCATATCCTGTCTAGTGATCAGTTTTAGTATCTCCATTAGTTGTTTGTAAACCCATTTTTATTATCTCCATGACTTTTCTACTGGACCGTTTTAGTATCACCAAATCTGCTTGAAAACCGTGAAAAAGGAAGCTCAACAGCGCGACAATGCAGCTTTTATATCCGCGACTCGACCACGCTGGTATACATGACTAAGACATAGGCAAAGACAAAGGCGAAGGCGAAGGCGAAGAAGATGCAGACCACCATCACCAATCTAATCAATTCAAGACTTCAATGCTAAAACAGGACTACGGCGAAGAGGTCCATGGCGTGTCAATGTTTGCATTTTAGATACCACAGCACGCAGTACCGCACACACCGAAAAAAATCCATACAATAGTTGGATCGATATTTTTGACAGCACAGCACGCACAACAATCCCATCATGACGATGTCCTGCTCTTTTATTCCTACAAGTTGCGATGTGAGCGTGTAGAAGAAAGGAAAGGAGAAGAGAGGAGGTGCGATACGGTCTTCCTTATATGTACATATATAGGATCGGTTTCTAGCGAAGCCCGGTAAGTCTCCATAAAAGTCACTGTAGGAAAGGTCGTGAACACCAGCAACCCATTGTGGTGTAGCTAACCCTCATCATCACTGTCATTCGCTTTCAATGTTATAAATAACTTGCTTGGTACGACCGTGGAGAATGCGGAGGGGGACGAGCAGCACACATCGGGTTTCAGTGTCTTGTATTTTAGACTGCCGTGTGCTTTGGCTACTCCGTTTTTATTATTTAGAGCAGGAGTGTGAGAGTGTGGTAAGGAAGCTTTACGGGATGGGAGATTTATATACGTAGACTGGGCCTGAATACTTGGTGCTAAAGCGCTAATTATATCAACATTTAGCCAAAAGTTAGTAGCAGTGAAGATGATCACCATCACCATGAAGCGTTTTATGATCCCATGATCCAAATCGAATGCGTAGAAGGCAAACGACAGGAGAGGACCGCCCATGAACGGTGTTTGTAGGACTTTAGATCAAACATGTTATCTTCAACATTTTGGTTTTAGTTTTATGCAGGAGCTGTGTGGAGTGAAGAAGAATAAGTAGAGGATGGGTGTTTATATACCCTCCTTCATCTGATCTTAGGGAGTGACACTAATCGTGTTCTACTGCACAAACAGATTGTCAAAAAGCATACGAGGAGTATTATGTATAGTGGTAACCCTAGAATACATATTATAGACGTAGACTGTCTAAATCATGTGTTTATGTCTTGCTAATGTGTCTGGTGTGCGCATATTACAGGTTCTCGGCAATGAAACTCATCACCTCCATACTAGAAGACGTTCTCATCTAAAATGAGACGAGAAATAGAAATATGAGTATGGTGTAGTAGACCTCAAGCCATTATTTAATAGGAGGCACACTGGAAGAAGACACATCGGCCTCGTTGACTATCTTTTTAGTCTCCTATCAACGTTCAAAGAAGACGACGGTGATGAGCATCATCACACGCATCACATAGATCGAGTTGGTTATTGTTCTAACACGAGATGCCGCCAAACTGTGGAGTGGAGCGAGGCGAAAACCAGCTGTCATCGTTGTCCAGTACCATGTTTTTAATCTCCCATGGCATTCATGTCGTAATCAAGCCTACCAGTAGTGTAAAGAGGTAAAGAAAGCAGTCGGAGAGAGGGTTTATATACATGTTCGCCATCCCGTCTTGTATAATATTCTCGAATTTCAACGCATATAGCGCACAGGAATGTATAATCTCCTCCTAACGGTGATACCCTCCATCACCAATCGCACCATGAAACATACACTGAACCAACGTATGTCCGTCCTCCAAATTAAACAGCAATACTGCATGTAGAAAAAGAGAAAGACGCAAGCACAGAGCTCATAAGGATAGAAACATATGTTTTTTATCCCCATAAGGGTCGTAGTTTGACCATTTTAATTAAACACAATCAGCCCCGAGAGGTGTGAAGAAAGGGACTAAGGGTAGAAACAGGCCTTTATATTCTCCATCTTCGTCTCATGTCGTGCAAAATGACAAAGATGCGCTGCTTATACGCGAAGTGGATCATGATTTCTGCTGTTGAGAAGGATAGTGGTACTACTCATCATCAAGTACCTCAACTCTAACACTGTTAAAAAATATCCTCCTTCTACTACGCTTAAAGACTGGACGGCCAAATGTAAGTGGAAGACGTACAGACAGACGCAGCCCATGTGCTCAGGATCACCGGTTTTTTACTCTCCCATAGCATCGCGGTACGCGAAATTGAACTCTCCCATGGCTTGGCCCTCTTCATTTTTAATCAATAGAGGAATAAGAAGACACAGGGAAGAAAGAGCGCATATCCAGGCATTGCTTAAGTTTTAGTCGCACCGCGCAACTAAGCACCCATATCTTCCTCCCACCGCGCTCAAAGACCGGGTCACTAGAATATCAATGGAACAGCACGCAACAGACACGGCCCATACATTTGTGATAACCAGCTTTTACTCTCCCATTTTATCGTATAGATGAACTTTTTACTCTTCCATGGGTTTGTTTCTCTTCACTTTTAGTTAACAGAGGTAGAAGAAGATGCACAGGACAGAGAAAGTCCATGCTCCATGCGAACAACGCTTTTAGTCTCCCATGAAGATGTTTAGCCTGTTTTTTTTGGTCTTCCATTCGCCTGTAAGAGGATCATTTTAGTCCACCGGACAACTCAAGCTGTGTGAAGAAAGAAGAACGGCAGTAAGAGAGGGGATTTATATGCGCCGTGTCCGTCCCGTTGTTAAAACAGAGCAAGGTTATAGTCAGCACTTAAACGCGAGGTTGATCTTGAGGGTGATAGTGGGGGTAGTCGTCACTCATTATCTTCAGTATGCTACGATGCAGCGAGCAGGTACATCATGTGATGGAACAATGCAGAGGATAGGGCACGGCATGGAGTTGCTCCATGTTAGTCTCCTATGATCAGGAGTGATTATTCTTTTGGTCTGCCGTAGAAACTCTGCCATTTATTTTCAGTCCCCCCAGACCAGACGAACCATAACAGCTCTTCCGATATCTTAAAGTGGTGTCCTACTGGCCTGCATCCATATGGTTTTAGTCTACCAAAACAGACACCCCAAATATCGAGGTTATCTTTCTTTTAATCTCCCATTTGTCTGGTTTCACTTCAATTTTAGTGCACGAGAAACGGACAGCCCATGAAATAGATTCCCCAATGGTTTAGTGTTCTATTCTTCGATATACAATGGCATGATTCTATTCCACCAGAACAGCCAGTCCGTAGCATAGATTCCCCAACGTTTTAGTCACCCACGGCTCGATTACAGACTGTTTTGAGTCTATCCGAACAACCAGAGACTATTTTTCGTTCGCATCCAGTTTTTGGTCTCCCCATGGCCCTGTAGATGTCTGATTTTTAGACCACAAGACAGCCGACCCATAAAGTCCATCGCCATCCTATTTTTAGTCTTCCATTTCTGTGATAACATGCGTTCTTAGTCCACAACAACAGACAACCCATTATATCTAACATTCTCTGTTTTAGTGTCCTATTACCTGGTCTTATGCCTTTTTTACTCCACTGAAACTGAGACAGAACTATATTTCCATCTCAGCCTTCTTGTTGCTCTCCTATGCCCTGGTTCCACATCCCTTGAAGTCAACACAAACGAACAGAGACCATAACTAAACCGTCGTCCTTTTTTAGTCTCCTATAGCGGGTTGCGTATAGCTTTTAGTTCACGAAAACAGCTAGCCCATACCAGAGAACAACCAAATCTTAGTCATCCATTTAACTTGGGGATTCCGAGAGTTTCATTCCCCCACGAACAGCCAGAAGGTATATGAGGGGAGAAAACCAGCATAGTTCCCCAGAACAGCCAGCCATGTGGTTGACACCTTGCAAATCTTAATCTCCTATGCCCTGGTGTCGAATACCTAGGTAGTCTTAGACCCCAGGACAGACAGCCATAGACACGGTGCACTGTGCTTTTAGTCTGCCTGACCCGCTTCAGATAGCTTTTAGTCCACCCAAACAGACAACCCATCGCTTCCTCTTCTTTATTTTTTCTCCCATTGCTTTGGTATTATATTATTTTGCTCCACCCAAACAAAGAGAGACCACATCTATTATCCCCACGTCCCTGTAGTCCCCCATCGCCTTGTCTTTAATCCGTTTTTACTCCACTAAAACAGAGACACAACCATTTTTCCACTACTATCCTTTTTTAACCTCCCATAGCATGCTTCCAGTTTGTTTTTAGTCCACAGGACAGCCAGGCCATAATTAATGCTGGAGGCAATTTTTATCTCCTGTGGACACTGGCAACGGCAATTTTACTCCACCCAAGCAGAAAAAGACCACATCGGTCATCTCTACATCGCTGTAGTCTCGCATCGCTTGGTCCCAGATGGGTTTTCCTCCACCCAAACAGAGACAGAGACCATCTCTGTCATCTCCACATCTTGATAGTCTCCCATATCCAGGTTCCAAAGACCATTTTAGTTCTCTAGAGCAACCAAACAACCCATACCATTGTGACTTTTCAAGGGTTTCGTCCTCCATCGCCTGTTGACAAATGGCTTTTAGTCCACCCAAACAGAGACACAGACCATATCTGTTATGTCCGCATCATTTTAGTCCCCCATAGAAAAGCGCTGGCGAGTTTTTAGTTCCCCAAACCACACACCCATAGATAAGAGTTCCCGCTCTTTTTAATCTCCCATGGTCCATCCCCACCCATATTTTACTCCCCCACAGCAAACAACGCCCACCCCATGGGGAGATTGATTGCGAATTTCAGTCCCCCATGCAGTCTTCAAGAGGATAATTTTAACCCCTCCACCCAACCACCCAGCCAAAACGTGTGTAAAGAAGAAGGAAACCTCCTGCCTCAGAGGAGGGTTTATATACCCCTTCCCTGTCCCATCCCATCCCATCCCAACTCATGCCCTCTATCCCAATACAACCCGACGACGAAACGCTTACCTTACCCATACTCAGAAGCTCTAGAATTGACCGGACCGAGGAGGAGGAGGCAACGATGACCATCGCCATCATCACCAGATTCCCCGCCCACCCTCCGACCTCCAAACCCCCATACTGCAGAATCCCCATTCGTTTACAAGCCTTAGGGATTCAGCAGCACCACGCCCATAATGAAACCTAGTCTGGTTTTTAACTCCCATATAACATGCCATATGCAGATATTTTTGGTCCAAAAACACGCACACACCACAGCCATCGTTCATAATCGGATCTTGTTTTAGTCACACGCCAACAAGCAGGATACGTGTAGTGAAGAAAGCAGCTTCTAGCCTCGCATCCAGAATGTATACACCTCCTCACTTGATCCCAGCCAACGGCCTTTAGACGACCACCTTCAGACGACATACATGTAGAGCGCCGGAAACACTCCACAAAACACCTCACATATCACATCATACCTGAAAAAAAAATCCCAAATATCAGACAAGAAAGAAAACACCGCACACTATTAATTTTACCCATAACCCCGATGATGATGATGATCATTACCCGATTGACAAATCATTCACCCACACTCCCACCCATGCACAGTGACATACGTATCGCAAAAAAAGGCCCGCACCCGCCAATCCCCATCCTGTCATATCATGCACCCTATCCAATCCAATCCAATCCAACCCTACTCCCAGGTATCCATCTCTAATGCACCGATACTCCTAGAACCACTCCTGATCCGATCCCAATCCAACCCTCTGTGCCATCCATCATCGTCATCAAACATAGAGAGAAAAAAAGCGTACAACTACAATCTCAACCCCCCACGCCTAACTTCCCCCTGCCTCTCTCTACTTTCGCAGCCGGCTCTGAGTAATCGCAGCCAAGACCAGTAGCAGTAGCCAATGCCACTCCGCGATAGGCCGTGTATGTCAAGGCAGATGCGCGCCTCCCAGAACCTCAATAAAACATCCATCAGAGTGGTGTAAACGGTCCAGTCATGACACTACAAAACGCCACCTTCGTACAAGAAACACTCGACAGTCGAGCAGGCGTTGTAGCCGGCGAGCGAGTGGCATACGGCATAGCCACCTTGAAGATGCAACGGTAAAAGTATGGTATAAAACATAATGGTGAAGCGAATGTCGTGAAGGGGTCAGATATCTAACCCAGGCTGGCATGCGAGTCGTAAGGCGTTCAAGTTAGATCGTGCCGGCGACGGAGGTAGGCGCTGGCCGATGCCACCGGGTAAGAGTAATGGCTAGTAGATCAATCTGCAGTCATGGCTCACGGCTCATAACTTTGTGTCCTGGCTCTGCGGGCGGCTGCTAGGTTCTGGGCTGGCTTCCACACCCTCCATAGGTCCATCTGTTTTCTCACCGTCCCGAGCCTTCGAGAAACTACCTTCTGAGGCAGTGGGTGTGCCGAGCATCTCCTTCGGGTACGGCTCGAGGTCCTTTGTGCTGGTCGAGAACGTCGAGATCACTGGAGTGTACGTCCTGTGTTCAGCTTGCGTGGGGGTTTTGGCCTCTGGACCAGCCGATACTGGAGACAGCAGTCCGTCAAGGCTGGCGGCTTCCTGCTGCAACGCAGTTCCATTCATCAAGCCGTTCCATCCGCCTTCGATATCGCGCAGAAGTCGCACGTATTCCTCAGGCACCAGACCACTCTCACCGGTTTTGGGGTCCTGCGCAACAAGCCAACCCTGCCCATGCCGGTATGAAACGAGAATAATCTGTCCCTCGACAAGTGGCAGCTCGTTGTCGTTCTCCCGTTCGAAGTCGAATAGTGCCACTGCTTTCCCGTGCATCTCCTCTTCAGGCGAAACAATGGTGAACTGATAGTCTCGAGAAAAGCGGCTCTCGTCATTGACAAAGTCTTCCGTCTCTGACATTTCCTCGTCCGAGTCATACGGTGGTCCGTCCTCGTCGGCGTAAGCGCGCTGCGGGAGGGTGGTCGCAAAGTGCGAGTCACGCCGCGATGCGCCAGGGGGAACTTCTAATGAGGAGGACTGCTCCGGTGGGTAAGTAATGTATTCTCCGCCCGGCCCGCCAGCCTCGCTGAGGTCGTTGGCATAGTAGATGTGATTTCCGTCGCCGTTTGCACCCGAGTAGGAAGTTCGCTCTCCCGGGAAGCCTCGGCGGCCGCGCGTCTGGTCGAAGTTGACAATGTTGGATTTGTGCTTCTTGTGTCGAGTGTGGCTTGTGACGACTGGGCTCGAGATTTCTTCGTCCTCTTCGTAGGGCGGGCCTCCCTCGTAAGCAGTCATTGGCAGCTGCTCTCCCTCTTCCTCTGCCTCCCCCTCTCGATCCCCTGCGTCCCATGAGCCAGTCCCAGCTGACCAGCCGCGAGCGTCATGCCACGCGACTGCTGGTGGGTCTGAAAGCCTCCTCCCCACTTCGCTCGCAGGCGTGGATATATCAGAAGGGTGTTCTGGGAGGGGCCCGTAGAAGAGAGGTTGTAGGGGCCCGTAGGCAAAGTCCCGCACGAGACTGTACGGAAGGCTCGAGTGAAAGTTGGGGAATGCGGTCGACTGTGGGCGTGACCGCACCGGTTGGGAGTTTGATGCGTTGGAAAAGGTCGACAGACGCTTGTTGGCGTAGGAGCTCGCTCGTTCTAGCTTCGCTTTCGAGGGTGGGGATGTGACGAGCGGCGGCAGCGATGTGCGGTTCGCGTTGGGCGATGTGAAGGAGCCTGGCTCGCTTCTGGGGGACAGGACATCGGCAGCCATGGCTGAATATCGCTGAGATTTGCGCCCGCGGACGACGACGCCTTCTGTTATGCCAGCGAGGCGTCGCACGTCGTTGGGGGGTTCGCTGCGTACGTCGGTCATGCGAGACGGTGTGTGTGTGGAGCAAGATCTTCGGATGTCAGCAATGATCAGAGGTTGCTTAAGAGCGCGGTGGAGGCGGTGCTCGTAGCCCAGGCGCCGCAATGGAGTGCAGACGTGCGCTGG
Source organism: Laburnicola sp. JP-R-44 (assembly GCA_009805535.1). NCBI lineage: Eukaryota > Fungi > Ascomycota > Dothideomycetes > Pleosporales > Didymosphaeriaceae > Laburnicola > Laburnicola sp. JP-R-44. The sequence goes on from SELF01000006.1 coordinate 834,084, forward strand.
AGCATGCAGGCACGGTGCACAGCGCTGCCAGTGACGGGTTCGCGGCAGGCAGCGCAGCAACGGGCGGTGTGGTGCTCGAATCACAGCGGGCTGGTACCTGAGAGCGGCTCGGGAAGGCTGATTTGCCAGGGCGCTGAGGATGGTTCGGTGGTGGGTTGAAGCCGGCGGCCACCAATGGATCCTTCCGTGGGCGGCGCGTGAGGGCTTCTCGAAAGAGGGACGGCGAGGTGTTGCGCCCGGCGATTGGAAGACGCGCCGGGGGCGAGAGGAATATTTGCAAGCAGCGGCCGGGGAAGCGCTGGCTGGGGGGGGGGTGTGTGTTGCGGGCCGGCGGGGACAGCCCTGGCGCTAAGACTTACCCAGTGAGTGCAGGCAGAGGAAGCGCTGCGGGGGCTTTGGGCAGCGCGGACCAGCAGGAGGGCGAGGGCGACGGTGGTGCGGCGGTTGTGAGCACGGCGTGGGTGCGAGGCGATGTGGTGAGCGGCGGGCGTGGGCGTGGGCGTGGGCGTCGCACTGCGCCAGAGCAAGGTGGGTGGTGGAATGAATGCACGCTATTTTTGGCTCAGCGAGCGGAGCCTACAGGACTAGCCCAGCGGCCAGCGTTGACGTTTCAGGTGGCAATGTCGGATGCGCAGGCGCACAACCATGGACGACAAATTGACAATGAGACTCGAGCAGAGGACGCTGCGCCGAGTGGGGACGGTGCAGGCAGAACAAGGCTCAAGTGCGCGCCGGCTGCGCGCTGCTCGGTGCTGTCGAGCAGCATCGAGAAGATGAAACACCTTAACGCAAACGGGCCTGGATGCCCCGCGCCGCCAACAACGAGGCACTGAAGCAGCCGCGGCACTGAGGCATCCACGGATGCTGTGAGGTAAATGCTCTGCAATTATGCGTCTGCGGCTTTACTACTTTCCCATACGGCACCCACATGTAGACACCGTTTCCAAGCTTCCAAAGTTGCATCGTCTTCAAAGTTGGTGCGCGCTGTCCGCAGTAGGCGTAATATTTCCATTAGCCACCATTAGTCAGCCGCAGATTATTCACCTCACCTCACGCGCGCAGCGTTTCTTTCTCCCTCGTCTGCACCTCCACCAACAACCATATCCCCGGTCCTGAGGTCTCATCGCGCCCTCGTGATCACGCCTTCAACACGCAGCCGAGGATGCTATAGTCTCCTCGCCGGCGCGTCCTTGTAAGCTGCTCCCCGTTTTATTCCCTACCTGACGCGAAGATGATACCCATATTGGAGCTGTCCTATTGTCTATGAGGACATCAAATATTACGCACTGAAAATTCTGATATCGCTGCCGAATGACCCTGTTTTGCTCTTTTACCCGTGTTGAATGTTGGCTGACCAACGCGAAGAATTTGCAGGTCCGCGAGTTGGACAGCGCACTACTGCCTCACCCAGCCTCTGCATCTCCTTCACCATGTCTGATCCACGATTGCGAGCGAGGGCCGCGGCGCAGCAGCCTGTACCCGTGCCTACCCCTCCGCCCCCACCACCGCCACCAGTGGAGCCGCAATCCCTCGGAATGGACGGCGCCAGCGACAAAACAATCGCCCCGACAGAGGTCGTCCCCGACGACAAGTTCAAGCTCAAATTCTGCACCATATGTGCAAGTAATCAGAACCGGTACGTTCGACGTCCCTACCTGCTGCCAACGCACGCTGACAGGCCCAGGTCCATGGAAGCTCACCTGCAGCTCGCCTCCGCCAATCTGCCCACCATCTCCTTTGGCACCGGCTCGCTAGTTCGACTCCCCGGGCCTACCATCACACAGCCCAACGTCTATCGCTTCAACAGTACCACTTACGAAGCCATCCACCAAGAACTAGCTCAGCAGAACACACAGCTGTACACGGCGAATGGGCTGCTCAGCATGCTTGGCCGCAACCTTACCATCAAGTCATATCCAGAACGGTTTCAGGATTGGATACCAGGAAAGCCAAGACTTGACCATGCCGAGGACAAGGGCGCCCTCGGTACGGAATCTGGCGTGGTGGATGTCATGATCACGTGCGAAGAACGCTGCTTCGACGCCGTGCTAGAAGACCTCCACAACAAAGGCGGCAGAATGAATCGGCCAGTCCACGTCTTCAATGTGGAGATTCGAGACAATCACGAGGAGGCTCTTGTGGGAGGCAAGGGCATCCTTGAACTCGCGAAGATGTTGAACGAAGCCGCTGGCCAAGAGAGAGAAATACACGGTGACAATGGCTGGGACCGAGGTAGCGGCTCTGCCCGCGTGGGCTTTGATGAGCGGGTGCCGGACATCTTGGCCGCTTGGCAAGAGAAGTGGCCTCATCTTCCCGCTTTGTGGAGTCTGGCTTGGATTTAGGAAAGGGCGTTTTGTTTTGGGGTGTGGTACGGGTTAGGTTTCATGGCTGTTACGGATTTATGATACCCAGTATATGCATGGCGCGGAAGGCAGAATCTATTTATTGATCTGAAGCTTTTTGCCTTTGATGGAACCATGAAGTGTAAGATGCATGTGTACTTGTCTGCGGTGTCTTTTATTTGTCACTACTGAAGTGGTGAGCTAGTAGATGATGGCAGCTTCGGTATTCCGTGTCGTGGGATAACTCATAGGTTGGAAGTTCTTCATGATATAGGTGTTAGATGTCCATGGGGTGGTTTAACCGCAGCTATCTATACAGATGCTATAATCATGAATCCACATCAGATCATGTCTACGATGCCTGGATGTGGAACTAACATCACGAGAAAGAAGGCTTTTCCGCTGTCATGGATGGTAGGTAGGTGGTTTAACATCTTGGCTAGCTAGCTAGGAGGAAAGTAAAGTCATGCATAGACTCAGATAGTTTTTTTAAATACGAATGAATATGGGGAGGACAGGTAGAGTGATGGATGATGTGTGGGCGGGTTGTTGGGGATGGATAGTGGAGGTAAGGTAGGTAAGGTATGCGTACTTGGTTATTAGGGTAGAGAACTTGTATAGAAGGTAAGGTAAGGCCAGATACGGTGGAATTGAGAAGATGAGTTTTGTATTAGACCGAGAGTGTGTACGAATGAGTGATGTGCGATGGGGAATATAGGGATTTGGGATTAGATAGTTAGGAACTGTGGATGATGTCTTGGGACAGGGGCCACGCTTCTTAAGCAATACAGTAGGGTTGGTTATAAGGCATTTTTGTATCGTAGCGATGGATAATGTATGTGCCGCTGCTGTGGCTAGTGCATTGGTGAATCCAAACCGCCAATCGGCTGTAATCTCAAATCGATCTTCGAGATGGGCCACTGCTCGGGTGATGGCAAGGCAGAGCGGCCTCTTTTCGCAATCCTTAGTATCCATTTTGCTTAGTATAAGCCTTGTCGTTATTGATGGATCAAGCTCCGCTGGTGGATTGCTGAAGCTATCAAACATTGCAAAGATAGCGCGCTGTACTTGGGTGTCGAACATCTCTTTGATCTGTCAGCTTTCTTCAACTGTTCTGTTGAAAGACATTCTGGAGACGAGCCTCACACGAAAAGCTTCAAGACCCATGAGCTGGACCGTTTCCGCGAAGATGGCTTGAACCATCTCCAGGGGAAGATCTGTTAGGCCCATCTCGCTCTTATTCCCCCGCCAATAATGGCTCGTTGCCGTGGAGCTCAGCGGGAAGTACGGTGGTAGACTGAATGCGGCGCGACCTCAGCTCAAGCGAGTTGAGATGGGGAAATTGCGTCCCGGATTAGTGAAAACAGTGACATTTGTCAAGACAAATTGCGCGATATCAAGAGCGGACGGCAGTTGGTAGAGGAAAAGCTCGCTGGCGGGTTTCTTACAGGGTATGTACCGTTTGGCACGGCTCTGGAGTCTAGAGGGCGAAATTGCCTCACGTGCAGCAATTGGCCCGTGCGCGCGCTAAAATCAGAACTAAGAATAGTTTAGTGACATCGCAGTTGTGCCCCCAACGTACATCGAGATGAAAGAGCTAGCAGAATTTTATTTTCAGCTACTACAGCCACCTGGATAATAATCGAGAATGAGGCCATGAATTTTGGACATCTACTGGCCGAAAAGTATTTCCTATACCATACCGGCCGGCCCAGCCCGGCATCTGCCGCGCGACTCTTCACCGATGTCGCCCCAAGAGCAGATACGCGACGGAAGCCCTCGCTAAAGATAGATTCTGAAGAGAGACCGGTACGGGCGTCTATAGAAGGGCACGATGCGAAAATGAACTCAACAATTCCATACTCCCAGGTGACCCAAAGGAGGGTACTTCATAGGCGTGGTGTGCACAACCTAAATAGAATCAATCCACTTCTTCGGCACCTTTCCACACACATATGCACGCCAGGGGGGTTTCACTGAAGTCGGTCAAAGCGCGGTAAATGGCCTCTCTAAATGGAATCTTTACTAATTAATGGCTTGGACACCTGTGGTCCAAATAAGGAGTTTCAATAGTAGTTCCAGTTTAGAAAGAAATGCGCGCAAGACTATGTCCAAGTGGCGTCTCAAACCGTCAACATTCACAGCTCACCCCATTAACGATATCCATCATCACCTTCCAAACTTGATCATCCTCACTGCTACAGCTCGTTCATACCAGCCGCGCCCCTGCCAAATCGACCCCGCGCGCATATAAAACCCGCTCGATTCCTCCTTAGAGTTCCTCTCTACACCCTTGTTCGGCATTGTGACTGAAAATTTGAAGGCTCATCTGGAACGTCGTCTTTCAAAAGCTTCTCATGCCGCAATCCTATTCAAAGCCCTTCTTCGCCAAAATTTACGCGAAAATATCCCTATGGATACCTAAAAATTGGAAGATCGGACTAGATGTTGACCTTCTTCGACACTTCAAAGATGACGTTTTCGTCCAGATGAGCGGTCATCTAGAGAATCTCGTACATAAAGAATGATACATACTGGGAATGGAAGGAAGACTGGCACCGTCCTTGAAGTCGCTCAAATCTACGAAACCTACACCTATGTGTGGCCAGAAAAGTCATCATCAGCTCCACATGCCGGATGGACGTCCCATGCCCCACACTCTAAAATCCAAGAGGGCAATTTCCATGTCCACGCGGGCATTTGGGCACGAACATAGTCCCGTAACCAGAACCCCCGGTGCCAGATATGTATATAAACCCCCCACTTCACTGATACCTCCTGTCTACACTACAACCACTCTTCTTGGGGACTAAAACTGTCGTCGCGCCAAAGAAATGTGGGACTAAAAGGATTTTGCTTTACAACGATGCTCTCTCCGCCCTTTCCTCTTCCTGAGGACTAGGGGGAGGTGGAGGAGAGGCAAAGAGCATAGCTGTATAATCAGGCACATTTGGTCTCACATAGCCATCCAGCTCAGCTAAAAAAATAGACCCCATCAGCGATGTAGGCAAAAAGACACCCGCACCCGACGATATTCTCTCTGGCTTTCCTCTCTCCAAGGATTAAAAAAAGATCCCAACGCATGGATCTAAAATTCGCTCATAATATTACTATGCTGTCTCTGCCTTCCCTTTCCCTGGGCATTGAAAGATATGAATCCTAGTGCATACGTCGAACCAAAAATGCGTTCCTACGCCACTATGCTCTCTCCGCCCTTCCCTCTCTCTGGCTTCTTAAAGATTCAATGCCACCACGCATGTGGGACTAAAAACGCTCCAGCATGTAACCATGCTCTCTGCGTCCTTCCCTCTTACCGCCATCCTACCATAATGTCAAGCCCTTCGCCAACATGCCATCCCCCATCCAAACCCAAGATCCACAAACTTTAAAGATCATCACTTATAACGAATGAAGATACTCCCCACCTCCATTCCCAATCACCTTCCCCCCCACTGTCTCAAGAACACAAGACACGACCCAAACTCCAAAACTCCAAAACCCACAACCCCATCTTCCTCTCCAAAGCCTGATTTTAGTCCCACCACGTGTCGTTCCCAACCTTTTTTTTTGGCCAACGGCACAACCAACCCATAGTTTTTAGCTCCGTACATTTTAGTAAGACCTCAGGAACCCACCAACCAGAGAGGCAGCCATGCTTACGGTTCTCATCCTTTTAGTACACCATCAGTCCCAGCGTATGCATGTGTGAAGAAGAAAGAATACAGTAGAAGCCAGGAAAGGGTTTATATACCCCGACCAGAGGCGCGCTACGCCATTCGGGGCCCACCTTCAAATATCACGAACAAGTCTCCAGCCTATGCACCATTCCGCAATGAAGACGAACACCATCAAACACAAAAACAACATCGGGCCCACAAGCTAGACTCGCACTGCCCGACCACGTAAAATGTCATTAAAAAAATAACGAATACCGTCTGCGCAAAAAAAAAAAGTCCGTTAGACATCCATCCATAGACACAAGAAATCCCATCTCAACAACCCTGTATCCAGACCGAACGCAAAACCCCAAACCCCAATTTACTCTATACGAGAAACGCCAAACGCATCTCTCCCAATACCCCACACGAGTACTAATATCCTACAACACCAAGAAAGAATGAAAAGTTGTGTCTATCCATTACCATACCACCTCACTACATCGTCGGTGCCTTCCGCAGACCACTAGCATAACGAACATGCAGTTCATCAATAAAGTGATCGTGTCTGATGCCGGGAGGCCGCGCCTTCTGAAACGTATCGAGCGCATCCTGGACCCTGTATTTCAGCTTCTCGATCAGATAGCTCACGACGAAGAAACCGGTGCGGTTAAAGCCGTAATGGCAATGCACGCCGATCAAGCCCTCTTTGCCCTCGTTCTCGACTTGAATCTTATCAACCAGTTCGACAAAGTTTCGCACCTCCTCTCTAGTCGGCGGCTGCTTCGACACGGTCGGAAACTTGTGGTACGCGATTCCACCCTCAACGAGACCCTTGGGATCGTAGACGGGCGTATCGTGGCTGATATCGATAACGGCATAGAGTTTGCCTGCCCATTGTTTGACGAACATCTTGGGTGAATGTTCTTCGTCGACTTCGCGAAGGGTTTTCATCGCTCGAAACGTGTCGGCAATTGGAAGTGATACCGGTTGCACCGCTTGCCACTTTTTGAGGTTTTTGACGTCCCACTTGCCCTCGGTTGATAAGTACTTCAGCTGCCAAGCATGCGAGAGGCGAGCATCAATGTGGTTAGCGAGGAAGCTCCCGATGAGGCCGGACAGAATGCGAGAGCTAGGTGGGGCGAACAGAAGAGAGTGCCCGGCAGGCTTTGCCATTATTTCAGTCTTGACCACCAGTCGGCGCGGATGTGGCATAGGCAGATTGGAAGACCCCGAATCCGATGCATCCGCTCCCGTGTCGGTGATGACAGCACTCTCGCCGGTTGATGATTCAGCCTCGGTGTGAACGGGAATCTGGTCTCGAGAATAATTTGAAGATGAAGCCCGGGGGGGAGTATCGTCATCTATACCCGGTAGGTCGCCCGCATCTACCCCCGAGTCGTGGTGCTTGCGTTCTGCCATCTCTGGCTCCACTCTAGCGGGATCAAGGGGCGCAGCGGCGACTGACAGACTAGCCTCCTCGCTCGGGGGTCCAATAGCAGTTACATCCCGGCCCAGAAACTTGACGATGCGTTTAACATTTTCGATGGGCGTGATCTGATCTGCGTCGCCACCAACGAGAAACACTGGAATCTCCAACCCTGCCCACACGTCTTGGCCTGGGAGCCCGCCCTTGGGAGAGCCAGTCGAGTAGTCGGGACACATTCCACGAGCCATTCGCTGCCATGGTCTTGTTCGACTTTGCCTGTTGAAGCGAAGCTGCAGCCTTTTTGTTTCCTCATCAGCACCCTTTCCCGTCATACGAACCACGCTAGCACTGTTCACGCCTCCTATTCGGTCGAGTCTCCTATACATGTCGAACAGCAATCCGGGTACGGCTGCGACCCTGGTCAACAGTCTGCACTGTTTCTTGGTTGGTGGGTCCGCTTGAGGACAAATAGCAATCAACCCGCCGACATGCTCGGAGATTAGGTGTGCAAATGGTGAGGAGGACGAAGCGAGCAGGGTGGCGAGAGAGCAGCCCATGCTATGACCTACCAACACAACCTGTTGGTACCCATGTTGATCTAGATGAGCCTCGATGACAACGGCGAGAAGTTGAACGAGGGCTTCAGTAGTATATCCCTCCCAGGACGTGGGTGCAAAGGACGAACGACCGCAGCCCGGGAGATCGATCGCTAAGCACGAAGCAAGGTTGGAGAGACTGATAAGAATGGAGTTGAACTGAGCTACAGAGCCTCCTAGGCCATGAACAAAGACTAGGAGAGGCACGGGACGCGGTTTTTGAGGCAGCTTTTCCTCTTGCGGATGCGGCCGGTAAAAGGTACGGATGGCGGGATAAGTAATGCCCGTCGGTTGTACTGTGTACTCGCGAATGGTAGAATGCTTCTTTAGCAACCCAGGATCGGTCGCAACAGCGTCTGAGCAAGGTCAGCAGAAAGAAACAAGGTACGATACGGCAGCGCAGGGTATTTGCATGTGCAGCCCCTTCGTGCATGCATGTGCATCCGTCATGCACGGGCGTGCCCAACAGCACGTGACGTTACCCAACGCGCACCAGGCATCACGACATGCGGCGCAGGACGACTTACCAACATCAGTGGCATCTGTTGCATGGGTGGAGCCGTCGGAAGAGACATGATCTCTGTTGCGTTTGCTCCATATCCAGAGCGCAGAACCAAGACCACACAGGGCTGTCAGCTCAACCATGCCCACCCAATTCAATGTGTTGCGATCTCCTTGACGGATAAAGGGATTCAGGAGCGAGACGAGATTGACGATGGACTGATTTATAGTTTGCCAGCCTGAAAGGTCGGTGTAAGCTACGTGCACGTCCGGACCAGCGAGGGTGGTCCTCAGCAACAGGAGGAAGGCCTGTGGAATGCGCGGCGAGCCATTCTGAGACAGGAGAGAGTGCGAATGAGGCCCCATCCCGACTTGCGTGCCAGATCGCTGAATGTATATTCAACGGGGCGCGAGGCGTGCGCGGGCGGGATAAAGACGACGCAATCCCGGGCGACCAATGGCGGTTGCAAAAGCCGGGCGTGTTGGGCACTGTTGGCGCACAGCTCTCGGTGCCTGAGCGGGGGAGGGAGCGGATTGCTGCGGCAAAAAGAAATACTCCTGGACGCCCATGTGCTGCTATGAGAATTGCCTTGGACGCGCCAAGCGGCGGGTTACAGCAGGCTGCATTTTGCTGTTTGTAGCCACGGTACGGTGAAGGGGCAACCGCAATGTGTGGAAGGCTTCTGAGGACAGCGGGGAGCACCGTGAATGTTGCGCAACCGAAGGCGTAGTGGAGGGCGTCTACTCTGTGTTGTTAGTAGGCAGGGTGTGCAAGTGTGAGAGGTGCAACGCTGTGAAATGTGGCTGGAATGGTCTTGCTCGCTCGGAGAAATCACGTGCCAATCGCGGAGCCCTGCAGTCGCGGCTTCCCTAGGCGCGCGCACGCGACGCGCACCGCTAGCCCGCCCTATCGTGAAGGACTTGGCGGCTTTCCTTCTCCTCTCCACCACGAACCGCCATGCCTACCGAACGAAAGGCGGCCAGATCCGCAGGCCAGTGGAAAGAGGGAGTAGAATCAAGTGCTGCATGTCATTAGATGCTCGACCCCTGCAGCTTCGACTGTTGCTCTCCGGGCAAGCGCGCCTAAAAGAGGGGGATATCTGGAAGCAGCGATGATACGGGTTTTAATTCATCACTCAATTCTACTGCGACCTTCAACTGTCGACTGCAAATCCGGCCAGAAGACCTCACATACTCATGGGTGCGACTCCACCTGCGCTGGCACAGGTCCTGACCTTTGTACAGGCCGTGGAGACACAACACACAACGTGCTGCATAATAAACATCGATGCCGCAGCCAAGAGATATCGACCTGAACGAACGCCCATCTCAAAGTCTCCGAGGCTGTATTCCTCAAACTCCGCTGTCTGGACGTGGGAATGCGTGCGTGGACCATATTCATGTCGAGCTCGGGATATTCCCAGCCGTGGCTGCCATTAGGACACTTGCTCAACGGGGAGGGAACCCGCCTCGAAATGCGACAGCCCTTATACATGTCAACCCACGAGCTTCCATTTCAGGAAGCCAGACACAGTGCCAGCTCAAGATTTCCGGATTGCGGATGATCCCAGAACCAGTAATGCGAACCCAGCCCGGGGCCTCAGTGCTCACATGACCCCTGAAGATGGCTATCCTGATCGATACAGCAACCATGTACGGTTGGCCGATTTTCGCTGACATGCATAGTGCGCCACGCTACGTCAAGTTTGCGCCCAATGCGTAAGGTGCCATGGCTCGGGATCATCAGAACGGCGCACATGGTCTGTGGCATAAAGCAACTTTCCGCCTTGGGCACGCTGTGTTTTCCCGCTTGCGCATTGCGAAAAGTGCAGCATGAAGTTCCGTACGAGAGCGGGGCTTAGACATATCTACTCCGCCTGCTTGTCATCATCGTTGCCCTGTCTCACTGTAGGCACCTTCTGATCAGTAACAAACAGAAGTTGTCGGACCTTCACGACTTTGCGTTTTCCCACCGCCCATGACCTATTGCTAGGTGGATATGCATTCACACCAAGCAAATTTATTGACATTTCAGTGACTCGACCGTATTCCATGCGGATCAACTTCAATTAGCACAACGGAACACTGTCAATATAAGAGCTCTGCTCAAACGTCGGTAACCAAAAACTTCAAGACACACTTCCAAGCCGCAATTGACAAGTGATCAAGTGGGCCTGATACCACCGCACCAAGAAATTCAGACACAGATCAAGACAGCCAAGCATTACTTCACCAACCATACCAACATGCAACTCCAACACATCAGTGCAGCTCTGCAAACTGTAGTGGCTCTATCTGTAGTTGGTGCATCCTCTTCCCCCACACCGCAGGCTGTGGATCTCGCTCTTCAGCAGCCGATGAAAGTCGACATTAGCACTGCCGAAGCAGGTAACCCATTCGTGGATGGCTGGTACGCAGATCCTGATACCGCCATCTACGATGGTTTATATTGGGTCTATCCTACATCATCTTATGCCTACGAGGAGCAAACATACCTCGATGCTTTCTCCAGTCCGGACTTGATCAACTGGACCAAGTTTCCCAATATCCTATCCATCGAAAATGTCAAATGGGCAAACAAAGCAGTTTGGGCCCCTGCGCCAGCCTTCCGGAATGGAAAATACTACATCTACTTCGGCGCCAACGACATCCAAGAGGGCGAACCGGAACAGGAAGTCATCGGCGGGATCGGCGTCGCAGTAGCAGACAAGCCGCAGGGCCCATACGTGGATGCCATCGGAAAACCGCTCATCGGACAGTACTACAACGACGCCCAGCCCATCGATCAGGATGTCTTCATCGACAACGATGGACAAGCGTACATTTACTATGGCGGGCACAATCACGCAAATGTAGCGAAACTGAACGAAGACATGATCTCTATCGGCAAATTCGACGATGGAACAGTCTTCAAGGATATCACACCCGAGAATTACGTCGAGGGCTCGCAGATGCTGAAGCGCAACGGGAAGTACTACCTCATGTGGTCGGAAGGCGGCTGGACGGGTCCTGATTACTCGGTCTCCTACGGCATTGCCGACTCGCCCTTGGGACCATTCCCTAGAAAGGCCAAGATTCTGCAACAGGACAGCGCAGTGGCCAAGGGCAGCGGACATAACGGAGTTATCCACGTCCCCGATACGGATATATACTATATCATGTACCACCGCCGCCCACTGAGCGAGACAGATGGCAATCATCGCGTCCTGTGTTACGACCGCTTGCATTTCAACGAAGACGGCACCATCGCGCCAGTCAAGATGTTGGTCAAAGACAATTTCGCAGATGGGAATATGATAGGATGGAAACATAATGAAGACTTGGGCGGTGTGAACGTGGTTGATAAGAAGTTGGAAGTGAAGAGTGGCACGGAGCAGGGCGTAATCGCCGCATTGGATACAAACTTCACGAATCAAATCATCGACGCGACTATCCATCTACCAGATAGCACCGACAATACCGCGGCATCTGCAGGGCTGCTTTTCAGAGCCACGGATGTGGATCTCCAGAGCTCCAGCTTTAGCGGATACTACGCCGGACTCTCGACTGCCAACAGGGTTCTCTTAGCGATTTTCAAAGAGGGTTTTCAAGAGACGACTATATACGTCGACGGCGTGCAAGTCGGCGCAGGAGTCGACCCTCAAGTCAGGGTCTCGGCGATCGGGGAGAGCATAAACATCTTCATGGATAATATGGATGCGCCCGTGCTGACGGTAAACGACACCACGTTTGTTCAGGGTACGAACGGCGTGGTGGCTTTTGATGCTGTTGCGAGGTTTGGCAATTTTTTCATCAATGAGGCGTAGTTGATGTCGATACTGGATGTGCTCGTTTGGCAGTTAATTCATTGCTTTCAATGTTGCAGGCAGCCTTTTCATTGAACCTTCTCCCAAGGCTATCCCAATGTGCAACTCCTAATATTGATTCTTGATCCCCTCAATCTCGGTACAACGTGCGCCCCCGCGCATGCAGCACGTGGCAACCGTTGGCCGCCCCGCTACTGCCGGTTTTCTCGCCGAAAAGGAATGCATGGCGGCGTCATCCCGCGCAAAATCCTCGGAGCGGCAGCGCACACCAATAGCTTACAACGGACTGCCAAATGGGCGGCTTCGCATTGGCTGCGCTTTGCATACTAACATCGTACCATCGATATCTGGATGGTAGTTCCGGGGTACCTACCTTAGTTAGTACCTAGTTATGGACGAGCACGCACCCCTCTTTGACTTCCGAGGTCGCCCAAGGAACCTTTTTGAAGGAGGTGACCCCCACTTGACTTTTGCTTTTTTTCTGTGAATGGTATCACACCACGAGAGCTTCTACATTGAGGATCAGCGAGGCCATTGGAATAGTTGAAGCGTATCCTCCTAGTATTGATTGACACGCTGCGGCTTGACTTATCCCCGTCTAGTCCACTACTACATCTACACCACCCCACAACCTATCTTTCCTCCTCATCCTCTCTTATACTGTCATTAACACCACCTTCTTCTTCTCCCAACTCACACCCAAAATGGACACCCGCAACGAGCAGAAAGAATCCGAACCCGAAGAGCCCCGCTTCCTCGACTTCAAGCACCTCCCCCACGGCTCCACGCGAGATGGCAAGCCCGTGCTGAACCGGTACTCGTCCACGCTCACGAACGGTCATGATTTCCCTGGAGCACAGGTATTCTCACGCCATCCATCTCTTCATCACGTTGCTGAGATATTATGTCGTAGGCAATGCTCTACGCAGCCGGCGTCCCCTCCAAAGAAGCAATGAAGACGCAGCCTCACGTTGGTATTGCGAGCGTCTGGTGGGAAGGGAATCCCTGCAAGTATGTATATTCTTGCTATGCCGTGTGTGATGTTCATATGTTGACTTGTGTGTAGTATGCATTGTAAGTTTCTTCTTCGACAACCTGTTTGCCCAATGAAAACAAAGTATCAAAAGAATCTCTCAGTACCGAACTTCTCAGTACCTAGCGAGTGGTCAAAAAGTTGAACTGACATATCCCCAGTGCTCGGCCTAGGAAAAGAAGTCAAAAAGAACTGCATGCAAGACAACATGCTAGCATGGCAATACAACACCGTCGGCGTCTCCGACGGAATCACCATGGGAGGCGAAGGTCCATTTCCCCTCTTGCTCCTCCCCCTCCCATAAAAACCATGCCCTAACACAAATCCCAAAGGAATGCGTTTTTCCCTCCAAACCCGCGAACTCATCGCCGACAGCATCGAAACCGTAACCTGCGCCCAACACCATGACGCCTGCATCGCCATCCCCGGCTGCGACAAAAACATGCCCGGCGTCATCATGGCCTTTGCGCGCCACAACCGGCCCTCGCTCATGATCTACGGCGGCTCCATTCAACCAGGGTACTCGGAGACGCTCAAGAAGCCTATTAATATCAGCACGACGTTTGAGGCTGCTGGAGCGTATGTTTACAAGACGTTGAAGAGCGCCGAGGAGGGCAGGTTTAGCGCAGATGAGATTATGGAGGATATTGAGAAGAATGCGTGTCCCGGGGCGGGTGCTTGTGGGGGCATGTACACGGCTAATACGATGAGTACGAGTATTGAAGGTATCGTTGTTTCCCTGTTGCTCGCTCTTTTCCCTACAGTGGCAAGTCAAAAGTCTGGAGACGGTATTATGTGCGTATCCTAGGGTACATGAACACACAATGAGTCTCCAGACTTTTGATCCAGTACTTCCTACACCCAAGCTACACCCAAGCTACACCCCTTATAACACCCCTCCAGCAATGGGTCTCTCCCTCCCCAACTCGTCCACCACCCCCGCCGACTCCCCCACCAAAATGCGCGAATGCGCCAAAGCCGCCGCCGCCATAAAAACCTGCATAGAGCAAAACATCACCCCAAGCAAGCTCCTCACAAAGGCGTCCTTCGAAAACGCCCTCGTAATGATGATGGCCCTCGGCGGCTCCACAAACGCCGTCCTCCACCTCCTCGCAATGGCCGGTACGCACTCCCCTCCCTTCTCCCCAGCCAACATCCCCTAGCCTAGCACAACCCGCTAACCAAGGCCACCCGGCAAAAAAAAAAGGCACAGCCAACGTCCCCCTGACCCTCACCGACTTCCAACGCGTCTCCTCGCGCATCCCCTTCCTGGCCGACCTCGCCCCCTCGGGCCGCTACTTCGCCGCCGACCTCTTCACCATCGGCGGCATGCCCGCCGTCATGAAGCTCCTCGTCGCAGCCGGCCTGCTAAACGGCGCCATCCCCACCGTGACCGGCAAAACGCTCGCAGAGAACATCGAGCCGTACCCGTCGCTCCCCCAAGACCAGGTGATCATCCGCCCGTTGAACAACCCGATTAAGAAGACGGGACATATTGAGATTTTGACGGGGAATATTGCGCCGAAGGGGGCGGTGGCGAAGATCACGGGGAAGGAGGGGCTCGTGTTTAAGGGGAGGGCGTTGGTGTTTGAGAAGGAGAGGGAGTTGGATGAGGCGCTTAATCGGGGGGCGATTCCAAGGGGGGAGAACGTCGTGGTTGTTGTGCGCTATGAAGGTCCGAAAGGGGGGCCGGGGATGCCCGAGCAACTTAAAGCTAGTGCGGCCATCATGGGCGCAAACTTGAAGAATGTGGCGCTCATCACGGATGGAAGATATTCAGGAGCTTCTCACGGGTTCATTGTTGGGCATATTTGTCCGGAGGCGGCCGTTGGCGGGCCGATTGCGGTGGTGAGGGATGGGGATGTTATAACAATTGATGCGGAGAAGAATCGGATTGATGTGGATGTGTCCGAAGAGGAAATTAAGAATAGGCTGAAGGAGTGGAAGCCACCTAAGGCGGTGGTGACGAGGGGTGTGCTTGCAAAATATGCGAGACTCGTGGGGGATGCTAGTCATGGAGCGATGACGGATCTCTTTTAGATGAATTGGACGCAAGTTCTCGATTGTGGCATGCTTGCTCTGTATATGTTGGAGGGTTGCATGAGAGCCGGCGTTTGCAACTGCCGTAACTATCCTACATTGAGCAGTTCAGCAAGTGAACGTGCAAGAATTGTCTTCACAGAGTGATTGAGATGACTGAGACGATTGGTGATGCATTAGGCCAAGCCCATTTTCATTTCGATCCGAGGCTCCAAGCCCACCGCACTCGTGAACGCCATAAGCCGTAACCCGTAGATGACCCGTGTCCGCCCGCAGCAAATGCTCAGCAGCTCAGCCCTTTTCCATGCCGTTCAGCCTTGTGCTATGTGCACATCTACTCGTCATCATCCTCGTCCGACTCCTCAGCCTCAAGCGTGGTCTGGGCAATTCGGTCCAAATCACGCTGACCGGCCTGTGTGATGCGTCGTCCACCCTTGTCCTCGTCGTGCTCAACGACACCGATCTTCTCGAGGGACTGCATGACCTTGCGGTCGACGGAGCCGGAGGCGTCCACGTGGTGCGAGGGGCGCGAGCCGCGGTTCTTGGTGGCACTGCATCCAATCAGTATCGTCCACTCCCTCCGCATGTAATGTTCCAACGCACCCGTGAAGCTTCCTTAGACGGCCAATACCGACAGTCTTGCGCATGTAGACATGGCGGGCGACGGCAGCAGCGCGAATGTAGTACCAGTCGATGTCCTGAGGCGGCAGTTCCTTGGAGTCTACACCATGTTAGACACGCCTCTACCAGTGCGGAGCTCGATACATACGCGAGGTCTTTACGGTATCGACCCAACCTGCCCGTACACACCGCGTTAGCAAGTTATGCCCCAGTTACGGGATTCAGGCATTCCCTTCAACAGCCGGGCCATCACGAACCTGGGATAGGAAGCTTTCCCTGGCCTGCGCACACGATTAGTATCCACGCCTCACTATTTTGGCCAGCGTAACTTACGCTTCAAGAATGCGGCGTACGCATTGATGAACTTTTGTGCGTCTACATCTTTAACTGAAACTCCACCCATGGTGACGGTAGCGCTGAAGATGTCGGTGGAGAGAGAGGGCGGCGGGTTGTCGAAGTTGTCGTGAAGTCTGCAGCCAAGTTGAGTGGCCCGAAGTGCGAATTTCGTGCTCGCTTAGCCGCGGAGGAAAGTCGGGCCGGCGCGTGCTTTGCTAGCCTACCTACACCCCAAACTTCTCGTAGCATGCGAGACAACAAGATCAATTATTAATGTGAACAGAATTGTTATGTGCTTCCCTTCTACTACCTGGTGCTACATTCTGAGGCTATAGTGTTTGTGTCGAAATTGTATACGACGTATTCCGTACCAGGGACAGCTATAGCTGGTTAGATCCGAAGAAGAAAGACGGGCATCTTTTCAATTTGCAATAAACCTAATTATTGGGGTGCGCCAGCATGCCTTCAAACACCTTAGTCCAAAGATATATTCTCAAGCGAGTGATCCTTAGATTCTCTTCGCTGTCCCAAAGCAGACACTTCAATAGCTTGGTTGGATTTATAGGTTGAAATGAGCTCGATCCCAGCAGCACATAGATTTCAGAAACCAATGCCTGTAGGCTGTTGAGTTGAGTGCTTGAGCATATGAATGCACCGTTGAAATCTTTCAGCGATGATCGATCTGAGCGGCACCGTGGGGACGGCAGACAATTATGCGCTAAGCCACTTCTACACTAGCCCATCCCACCCGCGGCAGGCGCCGCATCGCGAACTTTTTGGCACTCGCTCTTGGAACCCACCACACCTCCACCCACGCCTCTCCCTCAATTCTCAAATCCCCAACTCCGCATCCAACCAAAAAGATGCCCCAAGGCGCCCTCAAACCCCGCAAATCCTCCGCCCCCAAAAAGTACGTCCTCCCCTCCCCCCACACTCTTCCCCCCCGCTCCAACCACCCAAGAAAAAACCCCACTAACTCTCCCTCCCACAACAGACCAACCGGACCCCAACGCGGCAACCGCGTCATAAAGCCCAAATCGGCGACCGTCCTCGCCCACCAAAAGATAAAAAAGAAGCACACGAGCCAGTTGACAGGCAAGACAGAAAAACTGCTGGCGGAAAAGGCAGGCCATCTGGAGCTGTTGCGCGGCGGGAAGAAGGATAAGAATAAGGAGAGGGCGGAGATGGCGTTGAAGGGGGAGGGGAAGAAGAAGGGGTGAAAGGGGGATGCAGGGGGTTTGTTGATTAGTTTTTTTGGTTTTGGGGATGGGATGGGGCGGATGGGATGTGCTGGAAATGTGCCTTGGACCGCGAAGGGATAACGATTGGGGAGAAGATATGTTTTATGGTCGAGGATGGTGGCGAAGAGCAGGCTGTGTTAGGAGCATGCGACGCCTGGCGGAACGAAGAGTTAGTCCGGTGGATTGCGAGGATTTGATGAATTTGGAAAGCTGGCATGGCAGGTTCTGATTGAACCGCCGCAAGATCGGCTACAGGCCAGAGACGAGAGAAAAGCAGACAAGGCATGCATTGATGGAAGATCCATGGAACAGTGTGAGATGTGAGATTGTGTCCAATGAATTACACCGGCAGCTACGACCCAAAACGCCGACGACAGGTATCCATAATAACGCAAGGACAACCCAGAAGCTACTCAAAGAATTCCAGCCCTGGCAGCTTCACCGCCGCCAGCTGCAACAGTCGCTTCACGTGCCTTTCCCCGGCCGATACCGCCCTCCCCAACGCCCATCCTGCGTGCAACGTATCGCTGAGCCACCACACCTACGCTTAGACTGATGATTTCTGACATCCACTCAGCAGCCCATTCACGTGGATCTACTCCGCCGTCGTCAATGATCTGCTGAATCTCTACGGGAAAGTGCGGTTCTTCATCGGTATCCTCGGCTGCAGCGGGAGCATCGAGCCACTCGACCCACTTCGCTGGGAACGACTGGCTGAGCGCTTTGTAGCTGATGCCATGGATGGGGTCATGGAGGTAGATAGCGAATGCAACAAGTTCCTCGGCCTCTTTGGGTTCCTGAACTCCGCCTTCTTTCTCATCTGATGATGGCGGGGTGTTAAAAAGGTCCTCCGGGGTGGTGTAGCTGATAGCCTGCAGAGCTAGGAAGATGTCGCTACTGCGCACAGGATTGGACTCGCTCAGACTTTCGGTTGCCTGCTTAGCCGCCTCCTCTAGGCCTCCTTTTGCCGCAAAGAAGTCGTTTGCATAAGATTCAGCGCTCACTCTGGCGAGCTTGGTGCCCTCCGGCAATCCTTTGACCACGCTCAAATCTCGCTTGTCTGTGTGTCGCCACCACGGACCATCGTTCCATCCGGCACTAGCTCCGCGGTGGCTGTCCATGGAGCTCCGTTGTGTCGATTCCGAGCCCCGCTGGATGACGAGCAAGTCGCCACCTTCGACTTGGGCCATGACTGAGGAGAAGGTCTGGTAGATGATTGGGTCGAGCGATGGGTAGCCGATCAGGTCATGTGTAATGTGGATTTGAAGGCGCTCATGCTGAGAGATGGGCGGGGCGAGGGTATGAACGAGATTCGTGAAGGTTGGAATGGCCCGTTTCTGCAGTTCCTCTCCTACATCTTGTTAGACACTCTGGAGAAGTATGGGAGTCGTAACAGAACATACCGAAACCGCGCAACGCGCCCAAGTTGACGTTGCCTCGTACCTGCTCGGCCCAGCGCTGTGCTTCTTCATTCTTCTGGAGATCCTGATATGCCGCCTCAGCCCGCTTTCTGGCAGCATCGGCGGTCGCGGTTGCTGTCGACAGCAAGCCACCAATGCCTCCCCACCAAGAGCCGCCCGCCTGCTGGGGTGCGGGTGCTGGTGCTGGTTTCGCAGGCTCCTCTTCTGTAGGCGCGAAGCTTTGGTGGAACGATCGAGTACTCTCTCCCGACTTCCTCGATGGCTGCGCTTTCTCTTCGCTGGTGCGTGAGGACCCGCTGGACGGAGGCGTTGCCATGCCCGTCCGGCGTGGGTTGCCGCTGGAGGCGGTGGATGACGATATCTTAGGCGTATTGGAGCGACTTGCTGGGCGAGGTACGTCAGGCGTCTGGAACTTCTCGAGCGCTTCAAGCTCCTCCAGCTCCTTGAGGGCATCGATGTCCTCCTGGGCAGTCTTGCGTGGAGCTTTGGCGGCTTTGGAGCTCTTCGGCGGGGGTGCAGCGGGCGCCTCAGCCTCCATCTCGAGCTCTGCCAGCTGCTCCTCAACCGTCTTTGGGGGCATGGTGGCGGTGCTCAATAGAAGTATTGTATTTGGCGTGCGGTGAAGGTGAGTGAAAGGGCAGGACAATAGGACCCTGGAGCTACCTAGGTATTGTGGAGCGCAGCGGGCACTGTCGATGCTATTGCTGCATCTCGCACAGCATACCTAGGTAGGCGGCCAATCAGCGGGCAGTCGCTAGTGCGCCAAGTACGGGTTTTGCTTGGAGCAGCCACGAGCCCTCAAGACAAAGATCACCATCAACCAACTCCATTTGAGTTTCCATAGCCCTCGCAGTACTGCAATCTTCTACTTCTCTACTTGGACTCCTGCGCCATATTTTGCTGCTGCGCGACTACTCCATTCTCTACAATTCTCCTGCATGCGCCTGTCACCCTGACTGCGATCGCGCTACGCCATCGCCGGGACGGTACATACACCATTCCATTTTCAAAATTGAATTGAATCACTCACCCTGCCTGGAAAACCGCATCCAGTCTGTTGGACTGTCAAGTCGTATCAGACTCAATGGCAGGTCCCAGGAATCTTCCTGCGCGCTCGTCGCAGCGACGAAACCCGCATCAGCAAGAGGAGACGCCCATGCGAACCCGTTCAGGTCGCGGACCAAAATCAGCTGCAGAGGCAGACAAACCCGAGATTGTGTCTCCCAAAGCCACGCACGGTCAGCCCAGCACTACTCCGCTCACCAGAAAAACGACACGTGCAGTCTCTACTGTTACTAACTACGCGAACATCGACGATGAGGCGGACATCTACGCTTCTTACGAGGCGCCAATGTTCATGGTCTTTGGTCTGTCACACGATTTCCTCGGTAGCCTCAAGGACCGAAAACCTTCCAGGAAACGAGCAACGAGCGACAAACCGGAGCTACCTGAGCTGAGCACGCTTTTTAACCGCTCAACAGAGGCCGAGAGTGACAAGGAGAGCGATGAGCCGCCGTCACCGCCGCCACCTCATCCTACTACCTCTAGGGGTCGAGGCCGTGGAGGTCGCGGGGGCCGGGGCGGACGCGGCCGTGGCGGTCGAGGTAGAGGAAGCCGTGGAGGCAGACCTCGAGGTTCTATTGCGCGAACTACCTCTCCTTTGCGAACACGACCGTCTCGCAATGCTGCACCCGCCTTTCCCTTAGTGGAAGAGGACGATGATGAACCGTCCAATCAGGACTCGCCAATGGAGGACGCTAAAGAATCGCCTAAACCGGATGAGGAAGTCTCCTCTTCCGACGAGGGACAGCAAGAAAAAGAAGAGGAAAGCGACCATTCCGATAAGATGGAAGACGTGCAGAAAGACTTGCCAGCTGCATCATATACTCCACCCGGCTCGCCGCCGCCCAAATTGGTCGAAGCGTATTGGAATCCAGACCTGAAGATCCGCGTTGCAGCTGTCGTACCAAAGATATCGCTACCGAAGAATTCTACCTCACGAACACAGACGCCAAAGGAACGCACCTCTACCCCTGCAGTGTCTGCAGTACCAAAACTGCTCGCCCCAGAAGATGATGTACTATCGGACTCTGACCTCCCTGAACCTTGGCTGGAAGGCCTGCCTCCCCCGCTTGAAGCAGAATGCGAGGATCGAGCCGATTATCTCCTCAAGACCAGGTTCAAGCCTATGGTCGACGCCTCGGATGTCATCGCATCATTGACAAAATTTCCCTTCTCGCAGCGAAGCACCGAGAACCTGTACGCTCTTGCAGAGAATACCCAGAGGATCCTCAAAGCTTGGCAGGATGAGTACCTCAAGCTAGACGCTCGCGTAAGTAGTCGCCTGCCGATATTGCTCTTCTGTCGCTAACATTTGTAGACTGCACCGCATGCACATCCACCGAAAAAGCCTTGCAATGGTGGTCGCATTCCCATGGATCCGTTAATCTTTGAAGACATGAAGGAGGCAGACCTTTACGGCTACACATTTGACCCGAAGAAGCCACCGGGATTCCAAAATCCCTTTACCCAACGCCCCGGGCATGACAGGTCGGGTGGCAGGGAGTTACGTCAACGCCGCACCCGTGATATGCTTGACTCTGCTGCTCCTAGTGAAGAAGAGGACGAAGAGGACGAAGACGGCAGACCATCAAAGCGTCAACGCCGGGCAACACGTCGTTTCGAGGGAAGCGACGCAGGAACAGGCACAAGCACACCAAAGAAGCACAATGGATGGGGCGGCGCGCGAAAGAAGGGAGTCAGTAAATATGCCCAAACAGCCACTTCTGCGACTCCTGAGCCAGATGTGCGTGGTAAGCGGGGAAAGGCTCTTCTTCACCACCGGATCCAAAAGATGCGAGAAGAATCTGCGGTCACTAGCTCTGGCGACGAAGGCTCTTTGAATACCAACTCAGTAGAAGATGAAGAGCATCTAGCCCCACCCAAGCGAGGTGGTAGGGGTGGAAGTAGGGGTGGAGGCAGACGCGGCGGATATGGTGCAAACAAAGGGCCGAAGAAGAGGGTGTTCGATGAAGACGCACCTATGCCATCCGCACATGGGCCAAATGGGCCTCCACCTGCTCTTCAATCTATGAGCGAGGGTCAAAGCCAGTTCACGCTTGATACGCCTTTGGGATCTGCTGTCGCACCTCCGGTAGTCGGTCCGCACTCTACAGAGACCGTCTTTCAAGCGACGCCCCAACCACCCGGCCTCCAGGATGTCGGCTCTGGACCTTCTGTTAACACACAAGTCGCTGATACCTATATGAATACGAGTCCACTCAGCCAATACGGCAATATGTATGACGAGTCTGCGACGAATTCTGCTTCAGGTCCGAGAAAGAAACAACGCGTCAAGAGCGAGAAACGCAGTCAGTCAATGACCATCTGGTGGGCGGAAAGGAAAGCTCGTAAGAAAGAGGAGGATGAAAAGAACGGAGCACCACCCAAACCCTCTACTTCGAGGTCCAATTCCGGCACTGGTAGGCGAGGCGGCAGGGCATCAGCCGCATCATCGGCGACCAAATCACTCCAAGAATCCCAAAACCACTCCGGGTCCTTTTATCATGAACCCTCCACATCCTTGGCTCCAGCTCCACAAGACCCTCAAAACTTACACTCGCATCCGCCGGGTCCCTTTTCCGCACCAACTTCCTCCACCGGTTACGCCCCCACAGCCATCGCCTACCCACCGCCGCCTTCGCTTTTGATGCAGTCAACTCCTCTTACCGTGCTGCCCACGGCTCCGCCACCACCGCCCGGCATGCCACCCGGCCCAGGCCGCACCCTTGCACCCGCTCCTCTTCCACCCCAGGTTCCAATGTCATATCCTAGCCCGTACGGACCCAGGACGGCGCCGCGACCGAAGAGCAATGGGCCTCCGCCGCTAGCGCCAGCACCAGGTCCACCGAGCCATGTTAGTCCGTATCCGCCGGTTGGTTCGCAGCAGCCGATGGAGATGCCGTTCAAGGTCATGATTCCCGGACCGCCGCCTACGGAGCACAGGAGGGACAGTCGTTGAGGGCTTCGGAAGATTTGAAGTATTGAGCGAGGAGGCTTTTGTTTGAATTCGTGTGTATTTTTGGCATTTGGATGGTTTTTCTTTATCTCATCGGTCTTCCCTGGTGCATTGGATATATATAAGGCGGGTATGCAGACCACTTTAGGATACTCGGTTTGTACAAAGGCATTTTTTGTGTAGGATATGCTGTTGGATTGGGACGTGAAGTCCTATCTGTTCACTTGCGCTATATGGTACGAGGAGTTGATCATCTTTCTAACGTGTCATCAACACTTTTGTCACACGATTGCGCTGAGCTGGGCGACGGGATGCATGTACGAGTAGAATACCGAGATGTAATCGAACCGTGTATAGAAATTAATGAGTCTGTGCTTGAGATTTGCTTCTAGGATAAAAGGCTATCTCGGGTATGAAAAACCAGAGAGATGCTTTTATAAAAAAGACTGCAACACGATGCCATCACCGCCACACACTCATCCTCCCCTCCATTCCGCTGACACCTCTGACGCGACCACCGATTTCCAACGGACTCCCCTCCCAAACAACCCACTCCTCCCCACCCACCCTCTCAGCCCCCTCCACCCCCAAAGCAGCATATACATTCCTCCCCACCAGATCCAACGCGTCCTCAAAGCTCAACCTCCCCTCACTATTCGCGAACGCAATCCCAGCCAACAGCCCCAAATCCCTCGTCTCCCACGTCTCCTCGACACTCAGCCCCACCAACACCCCCGCATCAAGCAGCCAATTAAGCGTCGTGCCGTTCACCAACGGCGCACCGGTGAGACTGCGTCGCTGGTCCCAGGTTTGCATGTGTGGGTGGAGCGGGGCGAGGATGACGGGGATGGAGGCGCTGGTGAGGGCGGGGGCTACGAGGTGGGCTTCTGCGGCGCCGAGGAGGATGATGCGGAGTTTTGGGGGGGTGGATGGGGATGGGGATGGGGATTGTGTGTGCGCGATGGCCATGGCAGACTCGATGGTGGGTTTTAGCCGGATGATCTGCGAGATTGTGTCTGCGCTGTGGACGCTGATGACGAGCGGGAGCGTGCCCGCGACGACGCGTCGGAGGTACGAAGATTCTGTGTAGACGTCTTTGGTGGGCACGTCGGTGGTACGCGTAGTATTGTCGTTTACGGCGTCGAGGAGTTTGGCGCGGAGGAGGGCGACGGCGGAGGATATGCTGGGTGTGGAGTCGGATTTTGCGGAGAGTGTGAGGACGTAGTGGAGGGCTAGTTCGTCGGCCCAGAGGGCGCCTTGTTCGAGGATGTGTTGTGCGTTTGTGCGGAAGCCGGCGCTGATGCCTTTGGCTTCTATGCCGTAGGTGGTGGGGGCGGAGATGGCACGTGTGACGCCGTGGGAGAAGGCGTGGGCAAGTTGTTTGCCGTCGAAGAGGAGGCCGTCGGCTGCGCGTGCGAGGGAGTCTTTGGGGGGAGGGCCGTCTTGGGTGTCAGGTTCGGCGTCGATTTCGGCGAGGCCGAGTGAGGTGCCGAAGGCTGTGATGGGTGGTGTTAGGTAGCCGTTTTGGAGTTTTATGATGGGTAGGTTGTTGGATTTTGCGGTTGCGATTTCGTCGGTACAGGGGCCCATGCAGGTGAGCTTTCCGTCTGTGAAGATGGTGCACGTGTTAGCTTGTTGTCCTTCGTGGCTAAAAGACTTTTCGGATTCCTTGTGGTAGGCGTGTGCGATGCCTGTGAAGACCACGGTGCCGCTGACTTCTTCTTTTTTAAACTCTTTTGCGAGCTTCATGTCTGGTATGATCGCCTCTGCTTCAGGCTTCTTCAGCTCATACGGATCTTGGAATTGCTTTGCTCCGTCAATCCAGACCTGCACGGGCGTCGCTCCAACACTCAAAGGATCGGAATCCCATACTACAATGTCGGCATCGAAGCCCTCCTTGATCTTGCCAACACGGTCACCTAACCCTAGCAACTCGGCTGGGGCGGATGTGACACCAGCTAGGGCGGCGTGGTAAGGCAAACCGTAGCCGTAGGCTTTTGCAGCTTCGAAGACGACGTGTTGGGAGTTGAGAACTGGGTTGTCAGAGACGTATGCTGGGGTTATGTTGTGGGCATAGAGGATGGCGCCTGCGCGTTCAGACGCAGTGTAGGCTTCCACTTTGTAGTACACTATAATCATTGTTAGTATACAGTATCATGTCCGAAAAATCGTAAATCGAGAACATAAGATCTTACTTACTGTTATCGGCGAATAATGCAGCAGCAGGTGTTCCACCCCAAGCGCGCTTCAATACTTCAGGGACCAAGAAGGTCTGATGAGCATGATGGAAGGCATACACGCGGAACTTGAACTCGTTCGTGTGCCGAACAAAAGCTTCGAGATCAGGAATCGTGTAGCAGTGTGTGTTGACCCTAACCTGGCCCCTCAGCACTGCACCAAGGGGTTCCCATTGTAGATCCTGGTTCAAATACGTAGTCATGCTCTCAGCGCCCATCGCATCAGCAGCAGCGCACCAGTCATCCTGGTCCCTGACATACTGCTGCGCCTGCTCGAGCGCATGTCGGAACTCCCACGCTTCTCCCAATCGGCTGAAAGGTCCGCGCTCGCCTGCTTTTCCGTAGACTCGCTTGGGATTCTCACCGC
The DNA here is from genome assembly GCA_009805535.1 of Laburnicola sp. JP-R-44. Classification (NCBI taxonomy): domain Eukaryota; kingdom Fungi; phylum Ascomycota; class Dothideomycetes; order Pleosporales; family Didymosphaeriaceae; genus Laburnicola; species Laburnicola sp. JP-R-44. The sequence continues at coordinate 859,728 of SELF01000006.1, forward strand.
ATGCCATCTTCATGTACCGCCAATTTCTGTCGGGATCGGCGTACATATCTTGCTGGCTGATCTCCTCTCTGCCGTTTTTCCTGCCTACGGCGAACTTGAGAACATAGGCTTCGCCGCCCATGTTGTTTCCGCTGCCGGGTAAAAACAGAGAAGTTGTTACTCCGCCGCTCTTGATATATTCCATCTCAGGCTGTAGGGGATCTATGCCGTCGATGGAGCGAACATAGGGCGTGATATCAGTCGACATTTCATTGCTGTCATCTTGCAGGCTCCCCACGCTTGATAAGCCTGCATGGGTATGCATGTCCACAATACCTGCTGTTAAGAGACGGCCATTCGCTTCGAAAATGTCGGTATCAGAAGGGAGTGATCCAGATGGTATGTTAGGGCGAATTTGCACAATCAAGCCCTTATCAACGAAGACGTCTGAAGATATCCACGACCACCCTTTACCAGCTCTTGCATCCTGCTCCGATGTGCCTTCCGCAGGCTCGCTGGTCCAGATAGTCGCATTACGGATGAGAAGGGGCTTCGTACCCGGGATCCAGCGTTTGTTGTGGTCCCGTGTTCCAACGGCTTCGACTGGCTTTTTGCGAAGAGCGGCGCATACAGCGTAGTCCTGGTGCAGTCGTTCTATTGAGAGCGCGCTATTGGGCTTCTGGGTGTTGCTGGCGATCCGGTACGCAGAGTAAGCAAGGTATGCCAGGCACGCTGTAGCAATCAGACGGAACCCTCTCTTTCTTCGTCTGCGATTTATGCAAACAGATTGCCACCTGCCAGTTGATGCGGTTGCATCATTGTAGGTCGGTAGGCCATCGCGAACTTGTTTGTCCATCCTCGTCGGCTCGTAAGCGGGGCTCCCAAGCTTCCAGTACACTCAATGCGATAATATACTGAGGGCGTTAAGACTTCTGTGAGAGAAAAGGAGGCTGTTGTCGCATGAGTGGTGTGGTCATGGTTGAGACAAGACAGAGAGCCCCCGCTACCGTTCCTCCGCGGTTTCGCGAGACCTCGCGAATCCTCAATCCCCTTGACACCTGCCCTCTTGACCAACACCAATGCTGGCATCATCGTAAGTCGCTGGGGTGTTTCATCCCAATATGATCCAGAAATTGACTCGCGAAGGATTTCAATATATGACGAAATGTTTGCCCGCGGGCTCTGCAGTTGTCATTCCGCGCTAGGCCAGTTTTGGCTGGGTGCATTCCAAGCTTCGGCATTGGTGAGTTTCATCGTCACCAGTCGCCCTCCAACTGCCGCAAACACCTCTTTCAATATGTCCTGTTCGCTGGGAATGTATTATCTGCCATTGCGCTTTATGCGCTTTATGCCACACGTCGGATGAGATCGAACGCGCGAACGAATATGCTATTAGAAGTGAGAACTGACGGCGCGCCCTCTTCATACAAGATTATACGTCGGTGACGCCTCTGTAAGAGACCAGTTAGCTATTCACTAGGTTCTTCACTGTGGTGCAGGAGTTCCCGGAATAAGGGAGCAGACTTATCTATCTTGCGTCCAACGCAAGGTGCAATTGAGTACATGCGAGAACAAAATCTATATCACCTTCGACTTCGGCTCTCAATATCGGGGCTTTGAGCTTGGTCGTGCCGGTATGTTTATTCTAGGTTGGGCTTAATCTCGACATAGAGGGCGCTGCCGTTGGACTGACCACGTAGATGTCGCTCTGCCTGCAAGTTGCAACACACCTGTCAACTGAAAGTCAAGATCATCAACGGAGAACCACCCTTTGTAAGTAATTTACACGAAGCAGGAAATGCGATGCTGAATGCATGCCGGCACCGACAACAGTCGTTCCACTCTCACCTGAAGCACTAACACTCAATAGTTACAATCCCAATTCACACCGCGACCCCTCATCATCCGCCCTGCTCCAACATCCCCTTAATACGTCTTCAACTACCGGATCTGCAAGATCTTCGTTATGCAGAGACCGGTTAATTATCCGAACGCGCGTTGCCATACCGAGACACTTTACCCAGTCAAACTTGGTTAGTGCTACATGTACCCCAGATGCCAAGGGCACACATAGGTACCGGTACTGCAGTTAATTGATGACTTCAATCAATACGAAGCACGTGCGACCCCGCACTCATCAACACGACCTATCATGACGGTTGTGATACTACTAGCAATCTAGAGATAGCCGTTGCGGCGTGTACCATCTCCGAAGTCATGATGCGAGACGGGGAAGGGCGAGAAATCTCCGCATGACCCTTGTCTCCATCTCGGTGGCAGGATCTTCGCCCCATAATTCAATCAGTATCACAGAACTCTTGTTAAGAATATAATTGATAGAAGACGCCGGTCGCCGAGGATGATGTGTACCTTCGCATACCGGGAACGACACTTTTTCGTTCTGCAGACTCAACCATAACGATGGTTCAACTCTCTCAAGCTGTCGCGGCTGCCATTTTGGCAACTGGAGTCTTCACTCATCCTGGTGGTAACATCAACAAGGAGATCTCGAGGCGTCAAGCCCATCTCGACCATCCCGAACGTCGCACTGTCCAGTCATGCAAACGAGATCTTGTCGAGACCGGTTGGGTCAGGGAACAACATCAGAGGCGCGAGGCCAGGCTTCATGAGCTTCGTGTCGCCGCCGGTTTTGCGAAGGAAGGAGATCTCGTTCGTCGAGATGTCTCTGGAGTGGAGGGCGAGTACGGCGCTGCGGCTGCTTGTACCCTCGACCCTGAGGCAACAGAGGGTCCATATTGTAGGTTGAATCGAGCCAACCTACTGCATATGAGCTAATACGAATAGGGGTCGTTGGTGAACTGGTCCGCCAGGACCTTCTCGCTGGGGAGAAAGGCGCTGTTACGCATTTAGACATCAATGTCGTCGACACTTCGACTTGTAAGCCAGTCACTGATGCTTATGTCGAGATGTGGGGTGCAAACGCTACTGTAAGAATTGCTACTCTTTCACACCCACTTCCTCGAATCAACTGACGGCATCAGGGAGTCTATACTGGAGTGCAAGCCAAGGGTAATGGCAACGGCGGTCCATCCTCTCTGGTGAGCAACGCTCTCCGCGGCCTGCAACCCACTGGTTCAAACGGTACCGCAACATTTATTACACTCATCCCAGGTCACTACGTCGGCCGCACCAACCATTTGCACAGTAAGTACGCCCTTCACTTTCCCAAAAGCTTATAAACTTACGTCTCCGAGCCATCGTTCATCACGGGGCAACTCTCCTGCCCAACAAGACCATTTCCGGCGGCACCATCTCTCATGTTGGCCAATTTTACATCGAGCAGGACTTCCTGGGACAGGTCGAAGAAACTTCGCCCTACAACACCAACACCCAGAAGCAGACCACCAATGCCCAAGACTTCCTTTTCCAAATGGCCAAGCAGGGTGGTGATGACCCAATCATGAAGATCTCGCTCATTGGGAGCAAGATCGAGGATGGGCTGTACGCTACTATAGATTTAGGTGTAAATCCTAAGGCTAGACAAAATCCGGCTCCGGTAAACATGTGGACATCCTCTGGTGGTAAACCGTACCCGAACAGTCCGTGGGCTGGATACCCTGACAGGTAAGTCGATTTCCGGTGTGCATACACTAGTGTACACCAGTGTATGTGAATTGAGCTAACCTACTCGTAGCTGCCGCAACTGCTTTATCCCTGGGAAGCCGCCACAAGAGATGGAAGTCGCCGAGGAAGAGTAAATGGCAAGCACTCAGTCAACGAGAGCCTCCGTCAAATTGAAACTACGAAGTTGCTATCGTATTTACATTACCACCAAAGAGCGGTTGACATAGACCAAGCCCATTGATCGCTACTAGCTCACCGGAATTCTACTTCCTTCACCAAAACACTCAACTGAAACCCATATTTACTGCCCCAATATCCCGCCGGCCTTTCGAACATCCGTACATGCCTCCACCCCCTCCTTCTCCAATACCCACCAGTCACTTCCTCAACAGCATGCACCCATAAAACGACCTTTTCCTCCTCCACTTCACCTTTCAGTTCCTCTTGCTGAATCAATTCCTGCGTCATCGCATCTATACACCGCCCCACTAGTCCCATTTTCGAATACCCGCTCTTCGATGTGACAGCCTTTATCTCCCATCCTCCTTCATCTTCGCCGTTACCGTTCATATCGCCGTTCCATCGCGAAACACTTGCCGATGCAATGAGTTCATCATCAGCGTAGATGGCACTAATTAACCCGTCCGGGCCGAGCATGGAATGGATTTCGTCGGGCGTATCGAAGCGGGTAATGCCTGAGTCCCAGTGGCTGGAAGGGTAAATAGTAGAGGTTTTGTAGCCTTCGTTTATAAATTCTGTCAAAGATGCGGCCAGGGGGAGATCTTGCAGCAGGTTCTTGGCATGGTGGACCTGTGTGCTGAGGTTCGCGGATAGTGGAGTGGGGGCTGGTTTTGCAAGCGGGAGGGAAGTTTGTGCTTCTGGGATGGGTGGGGGTAGGGTCGCGGATGACATTTTGTGCGAGATTAGGAATTTTGAATTCACATTTTGCTTTTGCGGTGGGTGCGGGAGAATATATACTTGATGTTTGGATTGAGTCACAAACGCGCCCTGTAGGCGTCAATGTTCCTGTTTGGGAATAGCGTCGGAGGTCGGTATGATATCCGACGGGGAGCTCACGGCGCCTTCTTGAAGTCGCGCGTCTGAATGAGATTATTCGGGATTAACAAGTCTGATTTTCAGTGTCTTTGAATGCTGTTCGAGCTAACGATCATGCTATCTCACCAAATAGGTCGTAGGCTTGAATGCGAGAAATGGACACTCTAAACCGGTCGAACTCTCCATTCATTCATTTATATCCGTTTATAGTCAACTTGAACTTCCCATGAAGGCAGGCCGCTCGACCAAGAAGGTTTTTATCTGTCTAATAGTGTGTGCCGCCTGACTATTGTCGACAGTGTCTCAATAGTATTATTGTGCAGCGATTTTTCTCACGAGTTGACTCAATTACATAGTGAACCATGACCAACAACCAGCATTGTATATTAATCTAACCTTTTCGCCGCACAATGCTCAACTACACCTATAAATCCCCCTTCGAATCTCTTGTCTCGGATCAAAACACAACAACACAATCTCAGACAAGACATTTCTCGATCAAAGCCGAGATACAGCATCAAGCATGAGCGATCTACTAGGACTTTCCTTGAGCCTAATGGCGGGCTGTACATTGTACATTCGTCTGAAGTATAACTCTGGCATGCCTATAGTCTGCTTTATGAATTCTTCTATTCAGAAGTTAAATATGTCAACCAACAGCAAAGGAGAAGCGGGAGATGAGAGCGAGGGGGTTGATGATCAATCGTTTTCCCGCTCATCTACTGACTCTTGTAGCTCAACGACAGAGCCATTATCATTCTTGGACGCTGATTTCGCCAACTGGGACGGATATTACGAGGGTCTAGATATTCACTCAGCGGAGCAAGCCCCCAGCATCACCACCGAAGTTTTTCCAACCTTTCCAATTTTCGAGACAGGAGAGGACGAAATCAAAGCCATGCACGCCTATCACGCGCAAACAGGCATCCTTACCTCCCTACATCCAAAGTTCACTCCCGACCTCTCGCCCCTAGATCCCACCGAAGCCATCAAGATCCCCATGGGGTTTCAGGACCAGGACATTTACACCCACCAAGATGAAGCATTGGACCTTCTATGCACCGCATATAAATTCGTAACCACGAAGTCTCGCTACAAGCTCGACCACCCAGCTTTTAGAGCCCCTAACGGCGCACTCTCCAACATACTCACCGAGATAGAAAAGTACATTAAGCAGACGCACGCCGCGTGTCCAGACCACATACGGATCATATCGCCCTCTCAAATCTACGAAGAGTTGCTCACCTGTCTACTCTACGCGTTTATGGAGTACGTCAACGGCGGGTTTCCGCAAGACGAGGATGGGAAGATTTTGGGACTGCCGACTGAGGTGATGGATTTGTTGGATCGGGCTGTTCGCGTTGGGGTTCACGGTGACGCTCTCAATATGCTGGATGTGATTCAGATGAGCTTGCAGGGCTGGATTGATACCTCGGAGACTTTCTTGGAGATTTGGAAGGCGTGGAGGTTGGTGCTGAAGTGTTATCTTGTGATGTGTGAGAGGAGGCATCGGGCTCGTAACGAGGCCGGAATTACCTGGCATTAGCAGTTTCGAGCTGAAAGCAATCGAGGCTGAACGTGAGTTTCTAATGAAATCTAATAATTTGAATATTTGCTATATATTGTGGGAAAAGTGACGTATCTTTTGATATCCTGCGCCACTGCTTGTATCAATCTGACTACTAAGCCGTATATTAGGTAACACAATACTATAATTCATAGACAATTGAACCAGCTTCACCATGCATGACATTGATTAATGAGATGAAAGAGATTCTCTGCGAAGTCTCTTCCTAGGTGCACAGCACAAAATAGCAGAGTCTAATAGATATGGTAATCAAAACGGCGAAATAATAAACTATACGAAAGGAGAATGCGTGCAGAGACGTGAGAGAACGATCTTATTCCATGGATGCTGAGAGATAAGTACGTGTGAAAAGTCTTCTTTTATGTGAAGCCAGATACTGTAGGACTTCATATCTGCCATTTTTCGATTAAGCTCTAGGCATTCCTACGACATAACTATAAAGGCTGCCAGGTTGGTGTACATTTAGCTGCCACACATTACTTACATTCTTCCGCTATATTTCTTCTAGATTCTTTCTTCTTACCAGTCTATAGTGCAGGAAAGTGACTTTGTTCATAAAATATATGTAGTGAAATTTATATTTCATTGGTTTCTAATATATTCGTGATAATTGTATTCATGCTCGTGATGATTGTATCCATGCTCGTGATAATTGTATTTATGCTCGTGATAACTGTATCCATGTTCATGATAATTGTGTCCATGCACGACTAACGATGCTTTTTCCACTAGTGCACAAATTAATGATACTTTGCCCAGTCCACATCCACCGGCTCCGACCCCTTATTCCCCTGCCCGTCCGCCCGACATCCCCTCAGCTTCTCACACTTCACCTCCACCTTCACTCCGCCGTTATCACGCTCCCTAAGCTTCCAAGTATGTCTCAAATGCTTACAAATATCATGGTTACAACACAACATACAATGCGCCATCTTATCCCTACTCTTCCGTCCGCGCGTCAAGCTCGGATCGTCGAAGGCGGGAAACGGCTGAGTACTCCCTTTTGCGCGGCCAACACCGTAACCTAGGTCTGTTACTGTGCCGGCGAGGGAGTCGGAGGCGGATTTGGCTTCGAAGAAGGCGATGATGCGGTGGACGGTTTTGCTGGCGCGGCGGCGGAGGGGAGAGGGTTCGGTGGGTTGGGACAGTGGTTTTTGCGCGCTTTAAGGGGAGCATGGTTGGAACTTTTGGCAGACTGTTGCTGCTATAGAGTTCGAGTTCAAGGGGAACTTTATACTGATGTTTGAGTGTTGGCTATTTTGTGTACTAACCTTATTAGTGCTCCAGAATTGTGTAGTATTGTCAACGAACAGTAAAATATATAGAAGACATGGTCGCTTTGGAATGCTCTAGTGCACTGTGTAGAATTTCTCCCACCGCCATTTTACAATGTTTGTACTTGTCGCCTAGAGGAGCACGTATATTGTATAACTAGATTACCAAAAGAGATCCTGAGTGAGGTCAAGACACAATAGACATGCCACACTAAATATGCATCGTGGTGCTTCGCATCACTCATTCTTTATGATAGACTACTTGAAACCAAAGCATGTACTTTTATAAACTAAACAAGACTTTTTATAGGCGGAGTCCTCACACAACTCGCCAACCACCACGCCACCATCTCATCCCCCCAATATCCCCTCCTGACCTTCCCCAACCCCAAGTCACCCCTTCATCTACCTCACTCTTCCTTCTCACCCTCCCCAACCACACCCCCCTCCAATCCCTCCTCCAACTCCTCCTCCACCTCTTCACCCTCCCCATCCATATCCGTATCCTCCTCCCCCTCCCCATCCAAAGCCGAATCCTCTTCCTCCCCCCCAAACTCCACCACCCCCTCCAACCACCTCTCTACCGTACCCACAAGCTTCCTCCTCTTCAAATCCCTAACCCTCACCCCCTCCACCCTAACCTGCTCCAACCATCTCCTCAAAACCTCCTCCTCCTGCCCCTCATGCACCACACAAAACGCCTGCGCCGACAAATCCTCCAATTCCTCCCTCCCCACCCTCTGCGGGTCAAAGTATCTTAGATTATCAAGCTTTCGCATGATGAAGTTGTGGTTGTACATGCCGAGTTTGTGTTTGCAGCGGCGACCTCGGAGTGTCGTGCCGACGCACGTGCTGTTCGGCGGATCGCGTGTGGGTGGTTTTGGGCTGAGGATGGCGGAGGGGTTCCATTGGGGCCAGGACGGCATTGCGGGCGGGTGCGGTTTTGCGGGGATGTGGTGATTTTGTTTGGTGGTGGCTTGCGCGTCGAAGAGCGTTTGGGGTGATGGTTTGTTTTGCTGAACTTTGTGGTTGAGTTAGCGGGTTGTTCAAACAGTGGTAACTAACGGGAATGAAGTATGTGGGTGAGTGAAACCTGTGTGCGGAGATGTGGACAGGCTTAGAGAAGAAAGAAGTGGGAGTGCGGGGGTTGAAGGGCTTAAGTAGGGGGCAGGAAAATGGTGTTTGCTATTCACCTAGGTTTCATACAAGTATTGAGTCTACTTCACTCTTGATTTTATTATCAGGTAAGCAAAAGTCTACTTCACTCGCGATAAGATTTACACCACGTCAGTCAGGAGTCTACTTCACCCCAGATTCAACTGACTTCTTCACAGTCCTAGTAATAATAAACGACGGCGTCCTCAGTTGACAAATTATGAATTCCCTTCCTCTCATAAATTAACAACAAATATTAATTCTGCTTGCCCTCTCCACCGCACTTCGAGCAGGAATACTCGCAATACTAATACATGTATAACCCTTGCCTCCCAACTCACCTTTCTGCATTGAAATAACCAGCACGAAGAAGTTTTCTGGATACTGTAAACCTAATCTAAAGCTGCGAAGTGGTGAAATCGTCCGCTTGTTTAGAGCTGCATGCAGACAGTGTGCCAGATTGAGAAAATAGAGAGACACACATGACGAACATAATACGCTGTAGTTATCATTCTCCGTACCATTCGTTACGCGCGATATCTATATAACCATTGACTATCGTTCGCAGCATGAGCACACATCTACACGCATACCAACACCGCACAAAGCACACAGCCAGTATCTACTTCTTCTCATCAGCAACCTCGACCACCTCGACCAGCTCCGACCCCGCCTTCTCATCACTACCCCGCCCCTCCTCAACGTCCTTCCCAACATCCACCCCAATCGGCGGCCCCACAGTCTCAAAATGGCGGCCCTTCCTCTCCGGCCCAAACGCCGCCGTCGTCACAATCCCCAGCGCAATAATAGCCGTCGCAATCCCCATAGTCGGCCCATACGCATCGACCGGCTCCCCCGTCTTCGTAGACTTGACGAAGTGGCTCTCGGCAATCGCATTGACGATTTGCGCCGAAGGGGACGAAATCATGTTTCCGAGCTGGTACGTGATACCCGGGAAACTGGAGCGGAAGGCGGGAGGGGAGAGCTCGTTTAGGTGGATGGGGATGACGCCCCAGGCTCCTTGGACGAAGAATTGGATGAAGAAGCCAGAGGCGGATAGGCCTGATTCGGTGGTGGGGATGATCCAGGCTGGGATGAGGAAAGCGGACATTAATGCGGAGCAGATGATTGTTCGTCGTCGACCGAACCATTGTGAGAGGTAGCCGATTATCGTGCCGCCGACGCAGGCGCCCGTCTTCATGAGAATGGATGCGCGCGTCGCTCCTTTCGACGAGAGCTCCTTCTGTTCAATCATGAAGGTGGTGTATGAGTCTTGGCTGGTATGCGAATAGTAGTTGAACTGTTGAACTGTTAGTTTATATGTTTGGAATAAGATGAGGGTCTGGATAACTCACCCATGTCATCAAGATAATGCAGTAAACACACATCTTCCACTCTTGCCTCAGCATCTTTTTCGTCTCGGCCCAGAACACACCTGGTGCGTGGGCGCGCTTTCCGGCCTTGCGCGCTTCGATGAATTGCTTTGACTCGGGGAACAAGATGCGAATGAGGCCCACACCAATCGAGAGTCCTGCGCCCGCCCAGAAAATCGTCTTCCAGGAATTCGTCGATCCGCCCACGGCAAGATTCGCGCATGCTGCTAAGACATAACCGAACGAATATCCTTGCTGGAGGATGCCGCTCATAAGGCCACGGGCATTGGTACTGCAGTAATGGTCAGCTTCAACGATCAGCCACACATAAAGAAATGCTGAACTTACGGGCAGTTTTCTAGTGCCATGGCTATCGCGTTACCGAAAACGCCGCCCATGAACAATCCGAAAAGACTGCGAACAGCAAGAAACTGCTGGAAAGTGGCAGCGTAGATGGTTGCAACCTGCAAAAGCCCGAGGATGATCATGTTGACAACCATGGGCCATTTTCGCCCCCATCTGTCACCAGCAAAACCAAAGATTGCCGCTCCGACGGATCGAAGGAGCAGAGTGAGGGTGATGGCGGTCGAGATATCAGTGTTGGTTCGTCCGTAGTATTTAGCGAGCTTGGCTGTGTGCAATTAGAAATAGTCTCAGTAGTGGTTGGTTTAGCACGAGGCTACTTACTCGTCTGAATAGAGAGCGCGTGAAAGTCAAAGGCATCCGCGGTCCACGAAGCGAAACCAACAACGAAATACAGCCAGTCCTTTGCACCAAGCTGTGCAAAGAGGCTGATTGGATTCCTCAATGGTTCAGGCTTTTGCCATTCAGTATGCTCTTCCCCATACTCATTCCTGACAACGACCCTCTGCTTCCAGATGAAGAGGTCCTTCCAGGCCTGTTTAGCCGTAGGTAATATACCCCTGACAATAGGATCGGCAGGCTCATTGGCTGCCGACATATTGTGACTTAACGGCCGGAATCTAACGAAGACAGAAGAGAAGCGCTCAAGTGACAGAAACTGAGCAGGCTCGAGGCGTGCAGCGCTCAGCCTGGGGCAGCAGGGTCCCTATATAACCTGCAGATCGAACCCTTTGGTGGGGTTCTCATGCTGCACGACTAAGCCTTCACCGTCGTACAGGTCATTTGTGCCGCACTTCTGGCGATATGACGAGCCAAGGGATGCCGAGTTACCCGGAGTGGTAGGTCGTGAGCAAGGTGCGGGCAAAATGCAGCCACTTTCAAGCAGCCAAGGCAACTAAGCATCGTTAGTAGACCGGGCACGCAGTGGAACGCAAGCAAACAATCATTTCGTGGAGAATCCGTCAGAATGAGAAAACCGGAGCGAGGGAGAATTTCCCACATCCCCACGGGGGACTCCAGCACTCTACTAGGATTGGCTCGGTGCATAGATACGTGAGGGGTGCCTGTGCAACAGCAACCCTCAGCGGACCCATATTAGCATGTACTGATGTAGAGAAATGGTTTCCTCATCGCGTAAGGCGCAAAAAAGCCTTCTAGCCGGTGTGCACCCGCGACTTGGTCGTGGAAAAGCTCTCGCCCAGGGACGCCCACGAGCGCTTGGCGGTGATCCACAACGCAACGATTGTGCCGAAGCTTCAGCCATCCTTGTGCGCCGAGCGCCGGCACGTACGACATCCTAGCCAAGTGAAGAGGCTTGCAGGCCGAGCAGACAGTTCGTCAGCCGAGATGGCTTCTTTCGACCGTCATCGACTCTGCTGCGTGAAGTGGTGATTCGACGAATCGCACTGTGCTGCTGTAAGAAGGTTTTCAGGCCATCTGGCGGTAGAAGAGCGAAATCCCAGATCCAGGTGTCTGGTGAAGTATTTTGAACTTTCCTCACAGTGGGTCGGGCTTCCCAGGTTTGCAGCACTTTGCAGCACAGCTACTCGGCGGGCCGATTTGCACATGCGCACGAACAGTATCCCCAAATGGTCGCCAAACCAGTCTCATTGCTTTACCTTGATTCACAGCGTTATACCGTGTACGGAACGTGCGCGAAGTATTCTTCATGATAGCTACTCGGCGTCGCGATCAAGAATAGATTATGCGGGAGCAGACGCAGCTACGCAGCTCCACAAGGGCAAGGGTGTAGAACCTGAGAAGGATGCCAAGCGCGCTGGACGCGCTGCTCAGGTGATGCGCAGAGAGCGTTGTCGGATGCGGGTTTGGTGTTGAGGTTGGCTGTTGCGCTGATTCGCAGCAGCAGGTGAGGGTACCCGCATCCCAGCGGCATCGAGATCCTTCAGCACAAGTCGATTCGCTGGTCGAAGTCCCGAACGCAAAATTCAAGTATGTTCACAAGAGGGGCGCGCTTGTCTCGTCTCGAGGAGTTATGGCTTCGCACGGTTTGTGGAGAGATGGAGGACTCTGCTTCGGCAATAGTCGCCGAAATTTATTTATTCATTCATATCCGTTTATAGTCGACCTAACCTTTTACAGATTATGAGACTTAACAGCAAGCACAACAGTCGCCGAAACCCACATATACAACGTGTCGCCACGAAAGTTGACAGTTGACCGATGGAGCTGTCCAACTCCGTACCACGGCTCTGGGGCATGTGCTAATTGTCTCGTGGAGCCGTGGACGAGAACCAGTCATGTGTTTCTTATCTCGCGGGTGATAGACCCATGTACCTATCTACATGCCCAGGTGCACGGTGATGCACCTGTTGTAGAACTACTGTAGTTACCGTCAGTTACAACCCATTATCACCTCAAATGCTTCCTTCCCCTGCCTGTCTAAAAAAACAATCTCAACCCTCTTCCAAACACAAACTATGCTCCATCAACCTCACACATTACTTTCTTTTGTCTTCTACTTCCTAAACACTTCCCTTATATAAACAACATAAGGTCTTCGATGCAGACCTGTTAAGTACTTTGTTAAGTTTTACGTAGTGTATAGTTTAAAGTTAATAATTATATTAATTATTTAGGGTTGCTCCTTTTGCTACTAGTCTAGCATATCTTAAATCTACCTTTTATTCCACGCGTAGATCTTTGCCTTAATACCTTTCTCCTTATTATTAAGCTTATAATTCTTATTCTTCTTAATAATAGTAGTAAGGGCGGCCTTTTGCCTTTAGATATACGTGCAATTAATACCTTAGTATTAATTACCTACTACCCTTATAAAAAAAACCTTAAGTAAAAGTAGTTAAACTTATAGGTTTGCTTTACTAAAATCTTAAAGTATAGCTTTAGTAGCTAAAGGGCCTAGGTACTAGTAATATTATATACCTTTACCCTTTTACTTATAATTTAACTTCTTCTAGTATAATAGTTATTAAAGTAAAAAAATTAAGAAATATAGGTTTAAAAGTTGCTTATACTACTATAGTACGTTAATAGAGCTATAATAGTTTTATTAATAAAAGAGATTAAAGTTGCTATATTAGTTATAGATTGCCTTTATAGTAGGTTATAATAAGAATAAGGCACTAGCTTTTATTCTACTTTTCTTATTACTACCCTTTAATAGGCTATTTTACTGCCCTTTAGAGCTCTATAGTTAAATAGTAACTTTAAGGTTACTATCCTATAGTTTACTATTATATAATCTACTCTTATAATTATTATATTATTCTTTAGCTCCCTACTATAGCTAATTCTAATTGCGCCTTTTTTTATATACTTTAGCTATTAAACCTTAGTTATGCTTACTATTAAGTCTTATAATTTATAAAAGGTTAGGTTAACTATAAACTAATATAAATGAATAAATGAAATAAACAATATACCTATTCTAACCTATACCGCACATCCCATACTATAACTCTAACCTGTTTATCTAACCTATAAACACATTCTTTATTTATTTATACGCCACACACACATAAAGTACTTAACAAATCTATATTAAAGATCTTAAACACATTCTATTCCACCCAGAACCACTTTCCCCACACACAACCCATTTTCATTCATTCATTCATATCAGTTTATAGTCGACCTAACCTTTTCACACACAACCCAATCCTCCCTCTCCTTCTCTCCCTCTCCTACCTCCTAGCGCCTACCCTACCATCCGCCCAAATCTACCCAATCCCACCACCCCTCACCCCTCCCATCTCGTATCCCAAAACCCACGCCGCACCAGCCACACCCTCGCATAACCCTGCCAAGCTACAGAGCCACAATCCACGCACACACCACGACCTGAGGAACCATTGTGAACCAGGCACTTACCTAAGTAGGTAGAAGCCGCTGGGCTGGCAAACAGGCAGACATGCAGTATTGAGACTTTGAGCGTGTGGTGGGACGTTTGTCTGTTTGTCGCGTGCCGTGTCGGGCGTCTAAGCCTACCTACTCCCTACCTACTCGCAAGACAGCCTTGTCTCGGCTTGTTTTGTATGCTTGTAGCCTTGTGCTGTGCTGCGGTGGTGTGCTGCGCTGCGCTGTGCTATAGTGTATAAAGCTGCGAAGGCGTACGCGCAAAGTGCGGGATAGAATCACAGCATATCGTGTGTGCCGTCCGTGTCGAGGTGGGATTCTCGAAGCATCACTACAAGAATCCTACCTTATCCTACCAAGCAAGTTGTATACTCTACTTGTAAAGGCCTACGATTCTTTCCCGACTACCCACGTACCACAAGCATATACTACCTTCTACATCCCCATCGATTCACCCATCAAATAACCAACATCAACATCAACTCAACTCACCAGACACCTCTCAACCACCTCAACCTCCAACAATGCCCAGCACCACCCCCCTCTGGTCCCCCCGCCAAACCCTCTCCATCCCACCCTCCACCCGCTGCGTAGGCACCGCCCACACCGCCCGCCGCCAATGCAAGAATCCAATCGCAGGCTGCAACCTCTCGGCGAGCGACGACCTACTCGACGCCATTGCGCTCCAGGAGCCAGACGCTGACGCACTGCAGCCGCAGCTAGAAGAGCTGGCCGGGTACTTGCTGTGTAAGCGGTGGCATCGCGGGACGCAAGTGAGACAGGTGGTGGACGAGTGGCGGGGACGTATGGCAGGTGTCGTGGTGGTGGGTGAGGAGGCGGTTGGAGACGCGGGGGTTACGGAGTCTGCGCGATTGTCTGCGACGGCGTCTGTGTCGTCGGCTGCAGGGTCGAGCTCGCGAAATGCGACTCCAATGACTTTGCGAGCGGCTTCGCCGCGTAGCTCTGCTTCTTCGAGGAGCAGCGAACTTGCGGAAATGCAGGCTATTTTGCAGGAAATACTTGGGCGCTTCGAGTGGGCGGAATCTACGCAGTCCTCTGCGGCATCGTCGGCGTCGTCGGCATCGTCTGTAGCATTTTCCTCACGACGTTCGACTCCGGCTACTTCGCGCTCATCTTCGCCAGGTATCTCCGCCTCATCGAGCCGTCGCATCGGCATTCCTGCGAGCTCTTCTCGAACGTGCACTCGCACTCACGTCCGGCGCCGTGCTATCGACGATGAATGCCCCATCTGTTACGATACTTTCTTGGTCCGTGATCAGGACCGTCTTGTATGGTGCAAGAGCGGCTGTGGCCGAACCGTCCACCAGACGTGTTTCGAGACTTGGAAGGCCGCGTGCGAGCAAAGCGATAGGAGTGTGACTTGCGCTATGTGCAGGACGGTCTGGGCCGACGATTGTGGCTGCGAGTAGGATGCGACTGGCCTGGTGAGCGGCGGGGTCGATCGCATCGCTGAAGGACGAAATGGAAGAACGCCGGATGCTTGTGGTTTTCTCTTTTGTCTTTTTCTTTTCGCCGACGCTGGTTTTCCAATTGCGCTTTCTTGTCCGTTGTTGTTTTCCTGATAGGCTTCCTCTTATAGATACCCTCCTTTAGCCTAAATCTTCGCGACCAACAACTTGTCCCTTCCAAGGCTTTACGAAAACCTCGCGCCGTACGTCTGCGACACTTGATACTACTCACTTCTTTTTCGCAGCCGTCCGCTCTTCTCTCAGCTTCTGCTCCCTCGCCGGTGCCGTGAACTGCGTCTGCAGGCCGCCGCGACTCTTGACCTGCATCTTCTTGTTCGCCTCCTCCAACTGCTTCAATTGATCCTCCTCGCTCTGTAGGCGCCTCTGCAGCGCAATCTCAAACATGTCTCTCCCCTTTCTCCTCCCCTTCAATCCGTTGTCATCCATGTCGTAATATACAGCCCACTGTAACCCCTCTCTGCCCCATTCCGTACTGTCGTCTTCATCCGCGCCATCCCATTCATCTACCGCGACGAAGCCCTCCCAGCCGTCGAGCGCAATGCACGACTCGTCTTCGGTCCAGTCCCACTCTCCGACAATGTGCGGCATCGAGGCGCTGCGGTTGCCGTACTTGAGCTCGTAGGTGGCGCGGTCGCAGTAGATCCAGTTGAGAGCATGGGGCGGGTCGTCCTGGATGGTCGAGACCATGCCGCGCTCGGG
The DNA here is from genome assembly GCA_009805535.1 of Laburnicola sp. JP-R-44. Classification (NCBI taxonomy): domain Eukaryota; kingdom Fungi; phylum Ascomycota; class Dothideomycetes; order Pleosporales; family Didymosphaeriaceae; genus Laburnicola; species Laburnicola sp. JP-R-44. Next base: position 876,124 of record SELF01000006.1, read on the forward strand.
GGGGAAGCGGTCCTCGTCTGGGTACTGGATGTAAAAGCCGACGAAGGCGTGGAGGGGCGGGCTGAGCTCGAGTGCGGGCGCTGGCTTGATGCCGTCGGCGCAGGGGACGACCCAGACCTGCATGGCGACGATAGCTAGTCGGCATGAGGGCTCGGCGACGGGCGTGAGGACAGCGCATCCATGAAGATGAACCTAATGAGAGGAGAACGCACCTTGTTTGTGCCGCGCAGCACCAGAATGCCGTTGTCGACTTCGTCGGCGATCTCGTCGTTGCTGTCGCACGACACGAGAGCGTTGAATTTGGCCATGCGCGTTTCGTTGGCCGCTTCTTCATTCTGCTTCTTTTGGTGTTCGACGCCTTCTGCGACGCCCGTGACGACGGGGATCGCCACCACGGAGCCGCCTAGGAAGAGAGCAAGGCCGAGTGCAGCCATGTTGGAATTTCAGGCGGTTTGTACGGGGAACGAAGGGACTGTACGAAGTAAATATCGAGCGTACGGCACCTCAGAGGGGGCGGTGGCGGCGGCATGGCGTCTGGTTGACTGCCTCCCAGAGGGACGATCGTGATCGACGAGGCCGCGTCATTTCTGTGACACAGACACCACAGACGGGGTCCCAGAACTGCATTTATAGATTTCGCATCCTGCAGCTTCTACTGTGCCCCAGCCGACGCCAGGAAGAGCTTGCATGTCGAGTTGTGTCCCCATTTGAAGACGCATGCGCCCTCGGACCCTGCACTTTATCATACGCGCTATGCCTACACAACACCACATACGACCCAACGTGAGGAGGTGTGTGTGAGTGGCATCGTATTTGCTCATTACCACTGCTAAAAATGACACGCGGTGAAAGTACCGCAGCGGGCACCATCCTAATTAATTTTGCACGAGTTTCCATTCCATGGACAATCAGACTGCCGTCTATCCCTATATTTCTATCAAACCTATCGCGTATACAAGGAAGGCATTCCATTTCACCTTGTACACACAAATACCATCTCATCCGATCTTTCACTTGCCTTGTTCAACTACACCCCACCGCTCACGCCTTGGTTGATAGCACGCATTCACAGTGGCCTCTTGCCAAGATTTCGGTATTTCCCTGTGAAAGTACATTTTGATGACTCGAAAGTATACAGGTTAATATTTTTTCCCGAACAGAAAGATTTTCACCCCTCGACCGCAACACACCGGCCAACTTCACTTGATACCCGACTAGGTAGAGAATCACAGTACTCACAACACAACTCTTGTACCTCAAACACCAGCACCTTCAAAAACATTAAATATGTCTGACGAACCCCCCGACCACCCCATCCCAGATGCCTCGCACAGCGGGGACAGTCGCACACGCGCCACTCCCGCGCGCCAGCACCCCTACCGCCGCCCAGGTCGTGGACCAAACCCCCAGTCCTCGACGCGCAACGTGCATGGAGTAGACAGCACCATCCACAACCAGACTATCCACGGAAATCTCACCATCGTCCAGCGTGGACACCACACAACACCATCCGCGGCCTGCGTGTCCATGGTAGTCTGACCATTGTTCAGCGTGGAGACTGGAACGCTGTCCGCAGCCGGCCTGTCTTGGGGAGGGTCATGGTGCAGCGTGGAGAGAGGAATTGTATCCGCGATATGCATGTCTGGGGGATGGTTACTGTTGTTCAGCGGGGAGAGTGGAATAGGGTTTTTGATGTGCATATACATGGGGATGGGGATGGGGGTGGTCGGCAAGAAAACCCGCGGTGGGGAGGGCTGGAATGGCGATGATGGCGAGGGAGTTGATCATGGCGGTGGCGAGGAGCAGAACTACGAAGATGATGAGGAGCTCAACTATGAAGATGGCGAGGACATCAATCCCAACGATGACGAGGATACCGCTCCCAACGATGCCGAGGACACCACTCACGGCGGTAGCGACAACATCATCTTCACCGACACAGTTGTCAACAATCAAGTCAATCAACTTAGCAGCGTCGGCTTGATTTGGCTTAATTAGCGCAATCGAAGCAGTGAATTGAATTAATTGGATTGCTATAGAGGCTCGATTAGCTTAATTAATTAGTTTAATCGAGTATTTTAGTGTTGCAAGAGAACGCTATAGCACACAAAATTAGTATGTGTCTGTCCCCCAGTCTCTTATTAAGTACTTAGAGTCCATCTCATCGTTAGTAAACGCTGCCGTTTCCGCTCCAGTTGGAGGTGAAAAACCTGCCCAAATCCAGCCGCGCAGCGACTAAAGAGCTGCTAGTAAGTGAGTACTTATCTTGCGCCGTTTTGGCTCAAGTAGATCGCCAAGCTCGCTGAACATACGCTCACAATCGCAGCTAGAGGCAGGGATAGTAAGCACGTCGATAGCCAACTGCGCAAGGTTAGGGTACGATGGCTTAAGCCGTAACCAGTACGCGACCAGAGACTCCGCAATATTGCTAAAGTAGTACTCTCGCGTCCACCGTGGCTCATAATTGCGCCCAATTCTCGTACTCATCGCTAACAGCGTCTCCGCCAGCCAGTTTAGCGTTGACGACAGCGTCTACAGCGTCGTTAATAGATCTATCCGCCGCTGCTTTTAGGCGCTGTAAAGGCAGCTCCTGTAGCTTGTAACTGGCCTAAATCCGCAAGAAGCCAGTGTGACACTTAGCTAGTAGCTTGCTCTTATCTACCCACGCATTCTTACAATATATTTTGTAGTACAGGTGGAGGAGTGTAGCGATATAATAGTACGGCGAGTCTGCGATTTTGCAGTGATATTTATCTAGCTTATTCCAGCCAGCGCGTACGTTAATCGCGAGATAGTCTTCAGGTGCATCGTGGGCTTCGTAGTCGACTAATTCAAACGCCGTAGCGATGCCATCGTAGGTGTTCAGTAAGTATTCGAACACTGGGATAACCTCGTGGCTTGCGCCAAACCTACTAGACTTGCCTCTACCTTCAAGCCGCTGTGTGGCAAGCTTTAGCGGCCGAAGTACTTACAAGTAGTCAGTAAGTACCTGCCAATTAGCTGCAGTTAGCCCGTCAGAGCGCATCCATGAAGGTACGTTAGTTGCGCAGGGCTTGCCTCGGCTTGCCTAGAGGTCATCCCTAGCGGCTTAATAGCGGATGTGGTAGCTAATGTAGAGGTGGAGCGGCTCGCGGAGCTTAACTGCGCGCTAGATAGTAGCTTTGTAGCTATTCTAGCGAGTAACAACAGGCTTAATAGGTACCTTAATCTTGCGCTGCAGCTCTACTAGTAGGCTATTGTTAACGCGACGCTGGTAATTGTTGAGCAAATTGTACTACTGTGGTGTTTTAATGTAGTTAATAACTGCAAAAAGTACGCCTATAGGTCCCTTGCGGCGCCAAGCCTCTATAAACGCTGCCTTATCCGCCGCTGCAGCTAGAGCGTTATTGTAGCTCTCTTTATCGCGCCCGAATATTACTTATTGCCTAACTAGGTTAAGTATGTGGCAGCCGCAACGTAGGCGTACGTCGCTAGCGTTTTAGTTGTAAATTTCTGCTAACTTGCCTATAGCAATATTATTAGGGGCGGCGTTATTAAGTATATAGCAGCCTAGCTAGCTATTACGTACTCTAAACTGCCGCAGAATTTGCGCTATAACTTTACCCATCTTCTCGCTAGTAACGTGTCCGTGCGCGTGATGCGCGGATTCGCGTGATGCGCCGCTTTTTACTAGAAAAATTAAGAAAAATAAAAAAGTTTAAAGTAGTATAATCCTTTAACTACCTTTCCTTTTTAAAATCTTCCTTTATTAAAGTTATTAAGAAAGACTATCTCTATAACTTTAGAATTTTAGTTTTCTAATAATAATTAGTTTTAAGAAAAAAGTATAAAAGTGCTAAAATTTAAGTTCCTAAAATTTAAAAATAATACTTTTTTAGGTGTAAAGTATACTATTTAGAATATATTTTATATTAGAACTTTTTCTTATAAAGAGCTACTTAAGATAATAGATTATCTTTTCTAATTTATTTTTCTTAAAAAAATAAAAAGATAATCTAACCTTTTAGTTAAGAGTTTTATTAAAAAGAACATAATATAAAATATATTCTAAATAGTATACTTTACACCTAAAAAAGTATTATTTTTAAATTTTAGAGACTTAAATTTTAGCACTTTTATACTATTTTCTTAAAAAACTAATTATTATTAGAAAACTAAAATTCTAAAGTTATAGATATGGTCTTTCTTAATAACTTTAATAAAGAAAGATTTTAAAAAGGAAAGGTAGTTAAAGAATTATACTACTTTAAACTTTCTTGTTTTTCTTGATTTTTCTAGTAAAAAGCGGCGCATCACGCGAATCCGTGCATCACGCGCACGGACACATTATAGCAACCTATAAGCTGCGGCAGCGCTAATAGTAGGTCTTACACAGTGCTAGAATCGTTGGCAAAGTGAGCCATAACACTAAAGAAGCTATAATAGTCGCCTTAGGCTATCTAGCTATTAAAGCTTATGTAAATCTTGCTAATAGCGTTAGATAAGGCCTTAGTAACCTGTGGCTATATAAACGCGTAAACTTTTATAAACCTTAACACGCTATTATGTAACGCCTATAGCGCGCGCGCTACCTCTAGATTTGTAAACTTAATTATCTATCTAAACTCTAGCGTCTTAAACTTACGTAATAGGTGGTTATTGCTTATAAGCCACAACACAGCAGCTATCCAGAAGCCCTAGACATTAAAGTTGCCCATAGTGTTAGCTATCGCGCGCGCTAGCTGCTGCCTATGGGTAAGCATTTAGCGTAGAAAACGCTGCCTATTAGCTATAAACCGGCGCCTTAACTTCGCTATTAATAGTGATATAATAAGCTGTGAGTAAGTAGTTGGCGATAGAAGTAGTTACGTTAGTAACGTTATACTTACTACTGCCTTACGCGCGCTGTTAATAATATATATAGCAGATAAAGAAGACGCGCGATAAGGCGGCAGCTTAGTAACTATACAGTACCTATGGCGATAAACCCAACTCTTCTTACGCGATAATTGCGCTAACAGCTTTATTAACTTAGGCAATCGCCGCTAATTAAGCCCTATAAAGTTATTAGTAAGCCTATTAAATAGCGCGCCAACACTATTGCCAGGCTTACTAAAAGCCTCTGTGGCGGCTACAAACCCCTCCTCTAGCGCTAATAACGCGCTGGCTAGCCAATTATCGCGTACTTAAGTCTCCTATAGCGCCTCCTCTAGCGCCAGAGAGGCTGGCAACAGCGGGTCAATAGGCGGAGAAGCCTGTGGCAATGGCGACAATAGGGGCTCAATTAGTGATAACAGCCGCTAGGATAGCTGCGATAGTTACTAAGTTAGCTGCAATAGTTGCTAAGTTAGCTGCAATAGTTGCTAAGTTAGCTGCGATAGTCGCTAAGTTGGCTGCGATGGCTAGGTTAGGGGCGGCGTGAGCTGCCTCTGGCTCTCTAACAGCTGCTAGGTGGGCTTATGGCAACGTTTGGCTGGCAGTTCGGCTGCTTTAGTTGCCTTAATACCACGTTTGGGCGCGCGCGCGATTGCTTACTTTTAGGGGCATAGTAATAGAATAACGCGTACAAAGTAAGCTAAAAGATAGAATAAGATAGCAATTAACGCGCCAAAACGCATTAAGTACACGCGATAGATAGCTGGGAGCCACTAACTAGTATAGGAAAGTAGGCTAATTGGTAGCTACAAACACTAGAAAAGTACGTAATAACCTATCGCTAGCTACCTCTACAACCTCACTTTTTCCGCAGCTGTTAGCTAAGCGAGCGAGCAATTAAGTTAATTCACCTAATCTAATAGTCTATCGCAGCTTAAATTGCTTAATAAAATACGCCTACGAGCTTAAATTAGTTAACTTGCTTATTTCTAATTAAGTCAATTAAGCTTATTAAGCCAGCTTGCTTGTTAACAATAGTGGGTGTTAGGTTTACGGTAATAGCGCGTAGGTTGCGCGATAGTGTAGTGAAGTAGTTATGTGTGCGTGTTATATAGTGACTTTTTTAATAGAGAGACCTTAGACTACACGTTTTAGTAAGTATCTATCTAGTGTTTTAAAGATTAAATTAATGCGTAAGGTATACTACAACGCCCTTAAGGGCGGAGAAATCGCCTCGCCTCCTTAGATAAGGTGATGTTAGGTACCTAGGGGCCGGTTCGGCTAGGGCATACTTGGGTTGGCTAACGTGGCCTTTATATAAGACAGATCCTAGTATGCGGTCTACTAACCTCTTCGCCTAAGACTATGGCTATAACTACTAACTTATAACTTATATAACTATAAGTTACTATTAGCTAAGTAGTTTTTATAACTTTAGCTTTTTAAAATTTATTTATTTTAAACTATTTTTTATTAACTACTTTTTTATTTTATATATGGCGTTAAATTAACTATCTAGAAGTAGTACGATAAAGGCTTTTATCTTAAATAATATAATAATAAAAAGTAGACCCCTCTGCTTAGTAATTAAAAAGAGCGTAAAAAAAGTAAATTATAAAAAAAACCGTTTTATTTTATATACTAATATATTCTATTAGTAGCCCAAATAGATTATTAGTCCGCTAGATAGTTTTTCTTAGTAACTTTAAGGTCCCTTATAACTTATTATAGAATACTACTAATATTACTTTATAGTAACTTATAATAATCTACTATAATTTATAATATACTAAGTTACTATTTAATTTACTTTTTATATTATATAGCCTCTTTACGCGGCTACTATAGCTATATAAAGCTAAGAAGTCTTTCTTAGTAGTATAAACTTATAATAAGACTTTCTATAATATATAATATATTATTTACTATACTATATATAGATAATATAGTATACTTATTATAATTTATAGTAAAGTATACTATATCTTAAGTAGTACTTTATTTAATTTTTAGTTACTAAGTATATACTATTATAAAATAAAGTTAACCTATTATTTTTAGCCTTATAGTAACCTATAATAAAATTACTAATACTAATTTACTATTAATACTATTTAAAAAAAATAAGCTACTAAGAATAATATCTAACTTCTTCTTTATTTTTTTATCTATTTAATAGATCTTTATATATATGCCTAAGCTCTTTACACCTTCTATAGTAGTATTATATTAAGGGACTTACTTCTTTCTTACTACTTATCTTATATTCTTTTTTAATAACTTTACTCTAATAAAAGAGCTTTCTACTTTTAAATCTACTTTCTAAGTAAAGCCTAGCGTTCTACTTTTCTAAATACACTTTATTTTACATATTTTTTACTTTATTATAACTTTAATTTACTTTTTAAGTTTCTTAATATAGATCTTTTAAAGTATACTATAGTAGAGTATAAGTTTAGCACTTTTTATAAGTTATAAATAGCTTAATTTAGTATTAGATAAAGACTAAATAAAAAAGTTATATATAAGCTTTAACTAGAATTTAAACTTAAAGATATTACTTAGAGTCCTAGCTTACTATAGTATATCTAGTAGAATACCCTTAAGATAAAGTGTAAATATATATATTAAGAAGAAGAAAAATAATAATTATAATAAGTGCCTTATCTCTTTCTCTTTTACTCTAAACTATAGTATAGTAATATAGTCTTACGCATAGTTTTGTATATGGATTTTTTTTAGTTAGAGTAGGCGCGCTAAGTATACTACTAAGCTCGCTTAGCTCGCTTGTAACGCGCTAACCCCTTTTTATTAATACTATCTTAAAACGCTTTTTTGTGTTAATAATAGTAGGAGAAATAACTACTATTATTATAATATTTTTATTAGAAATCCCTTAGTTATAAAAAAATATATTAAGGCAATTTACTACTACTAATATATTTAAAAAAATAAGCTTAAAGGCCTTAAAGGCTTTCTTATAGTTTTCTAATATAAATATATTAAAAAATACGTTATAAAAGACTAATAGAAAGTTCTCTTTATTAATATAAAAAAGATATATTAGCGCGCTAAGTTCTATATACACTAAAAGTACTTTAGCTTTAGTAGTATAAAATTATTAGGGATTGCTGCCCATTAGCCTATCGGATCTCTAGTCGGCCCAATAGTAATCCGGCCCCGCGCGCTAGTCCTAATTAGGTAGTACTAGCGCGCTCTTAGAACTACTACTATATAGGTAGTATACAGCACCTAGTATCCTTATTATAGTAATTTAACCTATTTAATAATTAAGCCCAATTACTCTTTTATATTATACTAGATTAATAAAAGTACGCTTATAATAGAGCGTAAGCTATAATAGGCTTTTAATTAACTTATAACTCGTAATAATATATATTACGCTCTTATAATAAGAGAGACTATACCTATAATAGTGTATGGCTAGGCTTAATAATTCTAAATTATTAGTTAAACCTTATAACACTATTAGTACTACTAATAAGATGGCAAATTATAAAATATTTCTAGCGGGTGGCGGATAAGTGGGCTCGCTATTCTAACTAATAAGAGCGTAATCTAATAGGTTAGAACTACCCTATAGATCTCTACGTTTTATATTATAGAAGATTTAGATAAGGAGAACTTAAATATACTTAGTGTAGATAGCGTAAGCGGCGCTAGTAAGTATATTACCAGTCTATAAAAATTTCTATTAGTGGCATAGTAAAGTACCCCAAAGTAATAATAGATAGGCTATCGCGTGGATAGCGTCGCGGTTCTAATAGAAAATCTATTTTTAATATTATAGAGTAGCCTACTAGGAATATATAGCTGCAACTTCTATATAATAAGGATACTGACGCACTACTACTTTATTTTAAAGTCTTCTACTTACCTACTAAAGGCACTAAGCTAGAATAGAAAATAGTAGTAGATATTTATAACGGCGAGTTGTTATAAGAAGCCATATCTACCTATAGATAGCCAAGGTTGCTTTTTGGCCATTTTATAGGGCACGCTAATAGTATTACTAAGTTAGAAGATAAGATTTACTAAGAATATTAGTAGAAGGCTAAGTTAGAAAATTACTATAACTACACTATAGAGTTAGTAAAATATGTATAACTTTTCTTATTAGAAGTAGAGTATAATCTATAGGTTAAGTGTTATTGTTTAGCCTAGTGTAAAATCTAGGTAATAGAGGCGCTCGCTTATATTAACTAGTTAAAGGAGCTTAAAGAACTATATACTGTGCTCACGCGAAGGAATAAGAGTAGAAAGTTACGAATCTAAAAGATTAGCTAAAGGCGGAAATATTTACTTTACTTAATATACTACTATATATATAATAAAATCTAAATAATAAAGATCTTAAAATTATCTAATAGCGCTACGCTTAGATATATACTATATTATAAATAAGTATTCTATAACTTATAATACCTACTATAAACACTAGCTATACTACTTATACTAACAAGTTTAGTAGCTAGTTAATATTTGTATTAATAGATATTAGTTAGAGTTTTAGCTATTATCTTTGTAAGCCTAATAAGTTTAAAGGCTTAGATAACTATAAGAATTATAAACTATAAAAGAGTTTTGTACACTTATATCTAAGTGCGTATAATTATATCTTTATAACTAAACACGCTAAAATAAAGTTTATTTTTTAATTACACTCTTAATATAGCGTATTAACGCTTAGAGCATTATATAGACTTTAATAAGCCTAGTGCCTTTTAGTCTACTAAAGATATTTTTAATATATTAAACTATAGCTATGTGGCGGCGAATTCTATAGGTAAGGCGTACGTAGTTATATAGGGTAACTAGTTAAAGATTAGAGACTATAAAAGCTTTAAAGGATGGCTATTTCGATTTAAGATTGCGACTGCACCTATTAGTGTTCCTAATTAGTAGAAAACTATTACTACTATTTAACTCTTAAAACTATTGTGGTTAGAGGCTAATAAGTAATAGTTAAACTTAGACTTATAGTTATTATTTATTAAAAAGATATATTATTAGACTATAATCTTAAAGCTATAGGGCCCTGCATAGTAGCGGGGCAACAATAATAATAATTAAGGTGGTTATAGTAGGGAAGGTAGTTATGGTAAAAGTAATAATGCTAGTAGTAATATTTTTAGTTATACTAACGCCTAGGTTAAGTTACTAATAGACAAAGAACGCTATATTAAATATAGCGAGAAAGGCCACTATTATAAGGATAAGGACGCTTTGTGTAAGGGCAAATCGTAGCAACTAGCTAATAAGATTAAGGCTCTTATTAACGTAGGCCTTGTTATAATTAATATCTAATCTTTGTTGCTAGCTTCTACCGCGTTAACTAAAGCCAACCTATTATAAAACTAGATGTCCCTATTAAAAGTTATTAGTAGGGACCTTAAGAGTTATTACTAAAACTTTTATGCAAGATTAAAGAGCTAGAGCTGTGGCTAACTTAATAGTTGTTACTGTCCGAGTAGGTTGTTAAATACTGCGCGAACTTGCTTAATAAGGACACACCGCTAATATATAGGGTATAATTTGTCTTTAAGTGTTAGCTTAAGACTGCTAATAGAGGTAGAATTACTATTAATAGTCTTATAGATTTAGGCGTAATAAACATGTGCGTAAGTAAGGACTGCGTTACTTATTACAGACTCTATATAGTCTTGCTTAAGAAGCCTATTTGCCTACGTCTTAGTAATGGCGTTATAAAATAAGTACTTATAAAGGCGGCGGTGTTGCCTATATATTATAGAGACTACTTCTCTAAGTAGTTGGCATATGTTATTAATATATTAGAATATAATATTATCTTTGGCATATTATAGTTAAGTGCCCATAATCTAAATATTAATTAGAAGATAAGACTATAACCTTTAATAAGCCTTATTATATAAGTAACTACTATATAAAAGGGCTTCTAGTTATTATTACTAGTAAGGATTATTAATAATAGTTGCCTAAACTAAGGACGCTGTACCCTGCGTATGCTAGAATAGATATTAAAGTTATTTTTAGGTACGTCACTTTGCTTATAGCCCTTAAGGCTAACTACTATACTACTTGGCTATATCCTAAATATATGTAGCGACTTAAGGATCTTAGTAGTGTTAATAATAAAAGTGAGTTAGATAACGCTACTAATGTTAAGGCTATGTTTGCGTAGCTATTTTGTGTTAATCTTATAGCTTTAGCTTAAGAAGACTATAATAAGTTGTATTAGAAGATAAATTAACCTAATAAGATAAAGGAGGAGATACTAAAGTTACTACCTGCCTGGCTTTAGGATAAGTAGGGGGCTTTTATAGTGCTAGAAGACTAGCTTCTACCTTATTAGCCTAGGGTGGACTATGAGATTAACTTAGAACCTGGGGCAAAGCACTCTACCGCTCGGCTATATAGTATAAGTAGAAAGAAGGCTTTGGCAGTAAAGGCGTACGTTAATAAGAAGCTTAGTATGGGTGAGGTGTAATGTAGCACCTTAGATTTTGCAGCTCTAGTGCTAGTTATTAAGAAGTCTAATAAAGGCCTACGTATCTATATTAACTACTGTTAGCTAAACGCCGCTATAGTAAAAAATAAGAATGCGCTACCTAACATCTATAAGACGCTCTTTTAACTATTTGGGGTGTAGTAGTTTAGTGTTCTTAATATTATTATAGCCTTTTATAAGGTATGTATTAAGAATAAAAATAAAAATAAAACTACCTTTATAATATAGTATAGGTTATTTAAATACTTTATTATGCCTTTTAGATTATATAATATACTAGCGACTTTCTAGTCTTATATTAATAAGACGCTATAAAAATACCTAGATAAATTTTGTTTAGTATATATTAATAACGTCCTAGTCTTTAGTAAAATATTAGTTAAATATAAGAACTATATCTATAGAGTCTATTAATACTTAAAAAAGGCTAGGCTATATCTTAATATTAATAAGTGCGAGTTTGCGGTTAAGAAGGTTAAATACCTAGAACTTATCCTTATTATTAATGGTATTAAGATAGATTCCGCCAAGATCCGCGTTATAACTAAATGGCAGCTCTCTACTAATGTGTGTAAGGTGCAATTGTTTCTAGGATTTACGAACTTTTATAGGCGATTTATTATTAGCTACTTAAGCTTAGTAAGGGCGCTAATAGACCTAATCTATAAAGAGGCTTCTATAGAGTTCTCTCTTAATCCGTAAGGCCCTACTGCCAAAGCATTTAAGCAGCTTAAGAACGTATTTATAATAGCCCTAATTCTAGTATATTTTAACTTAGACCTAGAGACGTAGGTTAAGATAGACGCGTTTAGACTTTATTATTACTATAGTCTTATCTTAAATATATAAGGGCGCTCTACGTTCTATTATCTTTATATTTATAAAAATAATACTAGTAAAGAGTAACTACGTAATTTATAATAAGAAACTTCTTATAATTATTAAGGCTTTTAAAGACTAGCGACCTAAGCTATCTAATAGGTTACTTATTAATATAATATTTGACTATAAAGCACTAGAGTAATTTATAACTATAAAATAGTTAAACTATATTATTAGGCTTACTAGGCAAAATTTCTCTCTAAGTTTAACTTTAAGATTACTTACTAGCTAGGTAGGCACGGTGAAAAGCCTAATTCACTTACCTATTATTTAGGTAACTTGCTACGCAACGTACTAAATAATTATTTTAACACTAAGTGTAAATAATCCTTACGCCTAACTATGTTAAATCTACCCTACTAGTAGTTATATTTAAACCTATCTTAAAGATAGTTATACTACTTATAAAGCGTTTTACTAAAGAAGTATTATATACTACTTACCTTATATAAATACTAGTAGAAATAGAGGAGTTAGTAGTTAGCCTTACTATAAGGTTATACTATCTTAGTAAGGAGGAACCTATTAAAGATAAGATAGTTAAAAACAGTCCTCTAGAAAGTTGCAAGGCCACTTTGCCAAAATAGGCAAAATTGCTAAGTAAGAATTTCTTTATATAGAGTTATATTAGTATAATAGACTAGTTAAAATAGGTAATTACTAGAAATTCCATTCTATAATAGATTATTACGATAAAGTAATAGGGTATGCAATGTCTTCTAGCAGCGGTAATATATAATTATAATATTAAGGTAGAATTATAAAGACTATAATATTACTAATAGTTTAGTGTTTTTTTAAAAATAGATTTTTATCTTCTTTAATAATATTCTCTATATAAATATTTATACAGTCGTATATATATAACCCCTGGGGATAGGACACGTAGAGAAAAGAGAAAACGTACTATAAGGTTAGCCAGCACTATTACTAGCCTAATATAATAGATATAGTTACTTATTATATATATAATTGTGTTACCTATTACTGCTTAAAGCTATTTAAGAAATAAAAGCAAAGACTTCTTTGTCTACTGCTAGTGCTCAAGCGTTTCTAAAAAGATATCTCTATTAATTTTATTACTCTATTGCTAGATTACACGCGTAGTAAAGTTGCCTATTATTATATTATAGTGGTAGTTAACTACCTATCTAAGTAATATAAGTATATTGCGTTTTTATTACTAGATATTAAGGTTGTTATTAGAGCCTTTATTAAGTACGTATAGTATAAGAAGAGATTTCTTAATACTATTATCTCTAACTATAGCGCCTAGTTTATATTTTACTTTTAAAAAGAGCTTTATAAATAGGTAGGTACGCAACCCGCGCTTATAATAGCTTTTTATCCAGAGGGTAATAGGTAGATAAAAAATTATAAATGCTATCCTAAAGGCGTATTTGCGTTGTTATATTAATTACACGTAGAATAACTAGATTAACTAGTTACTTATCGCGTAACTTACTATAAATCTATCGCGTGCAAAAATCGGTAGAAATCTTGGCGGCATCCGAGAATTTGCGCGCGCGCGGGGAGCCTCATACAAATCGTAAATTTGACTGTGACGCGTCGATAACAGCCTATAAACTGTTGAACAACTGTTAGTAAGTTGTGAGGCTGTACAAATACGTGTATAGGGCTATACTGACGCTTTTTTTGGGTGGAGTAGTCCATGTTTCGAGCTCACGGAGTCGCTCCTCGCCCTCTTACTGCCGCGCAGGCGCGTCGCCCGCCCAACTATACCCCGAGAGCTTACAACTAAAGGCCGTGGGCTGGATCCCCGTTGTCGCCTTGATATTTATCGCTTTCTGCTACTTGGCTGGCGCCACGACGATATCGCAGATTTAGTAGACGTGTTGTTGTTAGAGGTGTATAAAATTGAGCGAAACTTGAAGCTCTATGGGAGCACTCGCAAACCCAGCAGCCCCAACGTTGTACTCGGCCGCCCGCGTAAATTATCGTCTGACGATGAGCAGGCGCTGTACGATGAGCTGTTTCAGAGCGGTTGGATGTATCAGGACGAGATTGTATACTGGCTGTGGATGGAGAGAGGCGTTCAGGTACACCGATCCACTATTAGTCGACTGTTAAAGGATCGCGACTGGAGCGAGCGAGCCCTACAACTTATATCAATACTGCGCAATGAGGAGCTCCGTGAGGCTTACCAGAGGAGTATGAGGCAATTTATCGCCGCCGACTTGGTGTTTCTTGACGAGTCTATTTTTAACGAGAAGACTGGCTGGCGCCACAGGGCGTATGCCCCAATCGGGTTTACCAATCGATATTTCCAGGACGTACGGCGTGGCAAAACTTGGGCTATTCTCCCAGCGTATACAGTTGACGGTTACCTGCCCTGTACAGGTATAAAGGAGGGCTATTTCAGCCATGAGGACTTTATCGATTGGATCCGCGATTCGCTGTTGCCCACGCTCCGGGCGGCGTATGGCCAGAAGCCTATGGTTATAATACTCGACAACGTCTCAATTTATACAAACTGGGAGGTGGTGAGAGTTATTAAGGAAGCTGGCCATATTGTTAGATTTCTGCCACCGTATTCGCCTGATTTTAACCCAATTGAGCTTACCTCTGGAGTCCTAAAGGCCTGGATCCGCCGCAACTACTGCCATGTACGGTGGCGCTTTAACAACTTTGGCGACTTTCTAAGGGGCGCTATCCGCGAAAGTCGCTGCGATCGGTTCGCGAAAAAGCACTTTAAGCACGCTACCGACGGCGTGTATAGGATAGAGAACCAGGAGCAGCTCTGGGAGGCACGTAGGGAGATGTGGAGGTGGCAGTAGAGCGTAGAGAGTAGAGCGTAGAGTTGTTAGGATAGACGTTAAACTTGCTAAGGTGAATACTAAGTAAAGTAGTGACGTAATTACGTAAAGTCCATGCTCTGCAATTATCGTCAACTCAGCCAGTAACCCCACTACCCACAGCGCCCCTACTACCCATACTTACGAACCCTGCGGCGGCAGTAGCTGTCTTACAGTGCTGCTTATACTTCTTCAGGTCATCTCGCAGGTGCCTAACGACTCCATCCTTCAGCTTAAAGCGCTCACTAACCGCGATTTTATAGAGCTCTCCTCTAACGCTTGACATCTCCTTAAGATCTTTGACAGTCCACTTTTCTGATATCGCCACATCTCGAGCCTGCTCGTAGTCCTCACGATCGTCCTCTGGCTGCTGGTTGATTAGCCAGCTGAAAAACTCCCTCACTGTTGCCCTTGTATCCTCCTGGCCACTCACAGGGCTTGAGCTGACGATTGGGAGGGCGCTGCCTGGCGTACGCGGACGCTGACTTGGCAGAGGTGAGTAGTACTGCTGCAGCTGTTGAAGCTGCGATGGAAGAGCTGGCGGTATAGAGTAAGCAGGATAACCTATTTGGGGCGCCATAGGTCCTACAGGCTGACCAAATCCGACAGTATTTTGCTGTAACTGGACGCTCTCACGCTGGAGCTTGAGCAGCTCGTGTTTCTTGTCGCGCCAGCGAGCCTCGTCAATAGCTCTCTGGCGCTCCTTCTGGCGCTCACGTCGCTCGTAGTTACGCCAGAAGTCGCCCTCACTGTTGCTCCTATCGCTCTCCGAGTCGCTATAATAACCGCCACGCCGGGCTTTTGAGCGCTTTTTACTGGCACCTCTCCGACGCTTCAGCTGGTTGCCGCCGCCAGCAGGGCTCCGCTAGTAGTTGATGAGAGTTATCGGCGGCGCGAGGAGCTCAGCCTGGCTAGCAACGATCGCGTTCGCCTAGGACTTCGAGTCGGCAGCTCTAATAGCGTAGTGCTTGTGGTTGGGCGTTACCCAGCACTAGTTCCTAAAGTTTGTACACTCACTATTGCGACAGAGCTAGTGCTGATGAAGGCTTCTCTCCTAGTCCTGCGCTGACGACAAGCTCTCTACGCGCTGTATAGCCCTCGACTCGTTAAGGAGCTGCTGTTGACGGCGCGTCTGCTTTTCTGGCTGTGGAGTCACCTCACCTACGTCAGACGATGGGTTGTTGAACGATTGATTACGCTTGAAGGCCTTTTTGAGAGCCTTAGCCTTGACGCGCACCTTAAAGGTAACCTCTACAAGCTGGACGCCCGGCGATTTGCTGACCCCTACGCACCCTCTGTGGGCGATCTCCAGCCATTTCGACGGACTACTCCACCAGAAAAAGCGTTAGTATAGCCATATACACGTATTTGTACAGCCTTATGACTTACTAACAGTTGTTTAAACAGTTTATAGGCTGTTATCGACGTGTTACAGTCAAATTTACGATTTGTATGAGGCTCCCCGCGCGCGCAAATTCTCGGATGCCGCCAAGATTTCTACCGATTTTTGCACGCGATAGATTATACTGTGTCCGTGCACTCAACGCCCGGATTCAGTCAACGCCCCGCTGAACGCAAACCACCCCAAATTTCAACACGCCATAACGCCACCAATATGAGCTCAATTGAGGCTGCAATTAAAGAAATAGAATCGCTAAGGTTAGAAGAATCTTTCTCTTATACTAAGATCGCTAGCAAGCATGGCGTTGATCGAAGTACGCTGTCGCGAAGGCACCAAGCGATTCAAACGACGCGTGCAACTGCGGGGTTTAACCGACGGAAACTCAGTCCCCAACAAGAGCAGGAGCTTGTACAATACATTGAAGGGCTTACAGCGCGTCACTTGCCACCCACAAGAGAGATGATACGAAATTTCGCGTCAACAATAGCCAAGGAGCCAGTGAGCGAGCGAGAGCTGGGTTACTCGCTTCATCAACCGACACAACATCCATCTGATCTCTCGATGGGCAGCTGGTATGGACAGCAATCGCCACCAAGCCGACTCAGGGGATAAATACAGCCTGTATTTTGATCTCCTAGGTGCCAAAATCAAGGAATATGACATCGAGCCTCGTCACACGTATAATATGGATGAAAAAGGCTTCTTAATTGGTATCACTAGCCGATTAAAAACGAGTGTTTAGCAGACGAATGTGGGAGAATAAGGAGGTTATAGCATCTCTCTAAGATGGCTCTCGTGAATGGATTACCCTCCTAGCGTGTGTTTGCGCTGATGGATCAGCCTTGCCGCCAAGCCTCATCTATCAGGCTACCAACAAGGCTATACAATTAAGCTGGGTAGAGGATATCAAGGCAGGAGAGCACTTAGTACACAGTACACATTTCCTCGTCGCCTTCAGGCTGGACAAACAACGATATTGGCCTTGCCTGGCTTGAACAGGTGTTTAATCGCTACACCAAGGCAAAAGCTCGACAGTCTTACCGGTTACTCATCCTTAATGGCCATGGATCTCACGTTACTATGGATTTTATCGACTATTGCGACCGTAACAGGATACTCCTAGCCATCTCTTCCCCCCTCATTCAACCCACCACGCTTCAGCCACTTGATGTGGTTCTATTTAAGCCTCTATCAACTGCGTACTCAAAGGAGCTATCAGATCACCTCCACCAGAGCCAGGGACTCCTCCCTATTAAGAAAGGGGACTTCTCTCCCTCTATTCTGGGAGGCCTGGACGAGCTCTTTTAAGGAGGAGACGATACTTAAGTCTTTTGAAGCAACAGGCATATCACCATTCAACCCAGAGGTTATACTCAAAAGGTTCACCAACACTACCCTAGATGAGCAGGAATCGCGAGAGAGCTCTACGTCAGTACTCAGCGGATCTAACTGGCGTAAACTAGACCGCCTTGTACGATCCGCAGTAGAAGATCAGAGTAGTAAGGACGCGCAGAAGCTTAGCCGCTCACTCCACCACATCTCAGTTCAAAATGAGTTACTTCACCATGAGATTGCTGGGTTGGGTTAAGAGAGGCTCTTACTACGAAAAAGAAGCACAAGAAGAAGGGAAAACCTCTAGATCTGCAACAACGTCAAGAGTACTATGGGGGGGCGGTTTTCTGGTCACCAAGGAAGGTTAGGGAGGCTCGCGTACGTCAGTCTGTAAAGGAACAAGAGGAGAAGGAGCAGAAGCTTCAAAAAGCTGAGAAGGCTGAGTTGAAGAAGGCAGCTAAGCTATGCAAGGAGAAAATTGCAGAGGAGAAGCGTGTGGCGAGGGAGGCAGCTAAGGTAGCCAAGGAGAAGGAGAAGGCTAAGAAGGCAGCAGAGCGTGCTCGCTAGAGAGAAGCTCGCGACAATGCAAAAGCTCTACAATCTACCTAAAAGGGTAAGAGAAAGGCCTCACAGCTATCTATATAGAGCAACAAGCGTCAGAAACGCGTAGTTAATACTATAACTACTTAGGAGGCTTCAGGTGCCGCATCAGCAGCTCCACCTAAGACCACGTGGCACGGCCGCAACGTTAAGCTTCTAAGTAAATATAAGTAGCACACAGGTGAATCGCAAGCATTAAAATAGTACTTTACTACAAAATCTTGTAATAATAGCGATTTTGTGTGGCTCTGCAGCCTTATTTTAGTTAAGCTGCTATGGTGTTCAGCGGGGCGTTGACTGAATCCGGGCGTTGAGTGCACGGACACAGTAAAGAAAATATATCTACTAGAGTTGTGCTATTACTTATAACTAAGGGCTACGTACTATAATAGGGCTTTTGTCCGTACACCGTACGGGCAAGGGCACCTGAGGGTGTTGAGGTTTCAATATTGCCGCACGATGGCATCACGTGGGGATCACGTGATGCCCGTGCGCCCGCGGCCCGTGCGCCGCAGGATCTTCTCCTTTCCATCCGCACCCTCTCTAGAGACAAGTAATCAATACCAAAGTCGTTCTGTTATGTTATTTCCTTTCCTCGTACGATCATCCCGTACACCCTCCACACTTGCCAATGCAGAGGATTAGAATTCGATGTCTGTATAGCTAGCTGTAGAGCCCATTCAACAGCTTTAAACCTATTACCCTAGTTATAGTAATAGACTATTATAAGAAGTTATAACGTAAGAACGCCTAGTAGATAGTTTATTATATTAAAGACGTTATGCGCTTTATAAATAAAAATCTAGTCTGGGCCTAATTAAAAATAGAGTTTTATATAAATAAGAGTCGATAACCTACACTAGCATATATTATTAGGGATATGGTTATTTAGACGCGCGTAATATTCTATCCTTCTATTCTAATAAAGATCTAAATATTAAGAATTTAAGACTATTTTCTATTATAGAGATCTTTTGCGACTATATATTAGTTAAAGCTTTCTATAAGTTATTATAATATACACTTATAGTTTTATATCTAGCTATTATATAACGCCCCTAATACTATCTAGCTTTCTAATAAGGAGGGTATAGTTATAATAGACGCGCCTATTATTCTACTAGTAGGGTTACAGAACTACTATGTTAACTTTATAGTTAATAGTAAGGTTAACTATTACTATAAAAAATTTTTTAATAGGCGATAAGGGGCTACTTATATATAGAGTCTAGTATAAAAACTCTCTCCTAAGTAAAACGCTAACTCTAAGTGGCAGCCCTATATAGATATATTAGGTTATAAGAAAGCTATTAAAGAATATTATAGAAATAATAATAGGAAATCTAGCCTATATGCCCTATATAAAGATGTAGTGTTATATAAGAATCTTATAGTTATGTACCTCTAGGATAATAGAGTTAGGGACCCTAAGCTTCTGGCTCTTACGTACGCACATACGTAAGATTAAGATACCTCTTAATATAATATTATGCTATAAGACTACTAGGATAGGTATGTAGAGCGCCCGCTAACTGGCTATTTTAAATAACCTTTTTAGGTAATAGGCCTCTCTCTTTAGACTATACCTAAGGAGACGCCTAGGTTGTCTTATTAGACGTAACCACTGTAAACGCGCGATAGTAGGGCGCTTACTTTACTAGCTTGTGTACTAGAAAAGATTATCTAATAGTTATTTTACTTATTATAATATTTTTAAATAGTCTTAAATAGTCTTAAATAGTCTATAATAGTTTATAATATTTGTTTAAGCTATATAATTAGCGCCTCTAGTATAGTTTTTCTTAGTTTATCTTACTAGAGCTAAGGCTTTTAAAGAGGAGAGTAATGTTAGAAATTGCTACCTATTAGCCTATTAGACCTCTAGTCGGCCCAACATTAATCCGTCCCCGCGCGCTAGTCCCAATTAGGTAGTACTAGCGCGCCCTTAGGATTGCTACTATATAGGTAGTATGCGGCACCTAGTATTCTTATTATAGTAATTTAACCTATTTAATAATTAAGCCCGATTTCTTTCTTATAAAAATAGACTATATTAAGTAGCTAAAAAATATAAAAATAAGTGTGCTAGTATATAAAGTATTAGAATCTTCTATTCTAAGTAATAATTCTTAAAATTCTAGAAGTAGTAGCTCTTATAGCTATCTAAAATAAGTAATTTTATAACTCTACTATGCGTAGCCTTATATACGCGTTAAAGTACTTTAACTATATAACTTTAAGCTTATTATTAGTTTAGCTAGTCTTAGAGACTAAGAGCTTCTAATTATAGAGAATACTAGTAGTCTCTTTATACTACGCTAAGATATAGACTTGCCCTTTATAAATAATAAAGAGTAAAGTAGTATACCTAGTAGCGCAAATACTCTAAATTACTATAACTTACTTATAGTCGCCTGGCTAAATAAGCGTAGATTAAGAATATCTTTCTAAACTAGTTATAACCTTTATTAAGCTAATAACTTCTATCTAGAAGTCTATCTTATTAAGGTTATAGATATCTTTATTCTACACTCTATACTTAGCTTTTATATTCTTTACTAGCTAAAACTATAATATTTAAAACTTCTAGGTCTTTCTATTATATTTTCTATTAGTTCTTTACTTAATTAAAAGCTATTTTAAGCTTAGGTACACACTTTATATAAAGCGCTAAGTCTAGTATTATTCTATAGAGTCTTTATACTACGTAGCTAGTTTATTAGCTATATTTTCTACTTTATCTAGCTAGGGTATAAATTCTTATAAATTTAAGTTAAGAATATACTATATAAGCGTCTACTCTTTAGTTATAGTAAGCTTTACTATACCTAATTATATATCTACTTTAGTAGTAATTCTATTAATTTAATTACTCAGTGTAGACTTTAGGATATTATATACCATAGCAGCGCATTATAGACTTAAAATTTACTTATTCTAATAGGTATAAAGGGCAAGCTTAATTCTGCCTTTTTAATTAGATAATAATATATTATATTATTAAGATATTATAATTTGTAGTAAAGTGTTATAGTCTTAGCAAAAACTATCTGGCGGACTAATTTGTCCGGGGCTACTAATAGAATATATTACTAAAAGATATAAATATAAGTACTTAATTTTTAAAAGTAAAGTAAAAGAATAAAAGTAATAATATTATATATAAAGATTTACTTATTAAACTTTATTAATTTTATTTTTTTATTTTAATTATACTATATGGCGTTAATTAAATCTATCTAGGGGTAGGATAACAAAGGCTTTTATCTTAAATAACATAATAAAAAAAGCAGAGCCCCCTACTTAGTAATTAAAAAGAGCGTAAAAAGGTGTTAAAAATATATTTAATAATCTTTTTAATTATATTTCTATTATAGATATGGCTAGTGTTGACGTAATTATCTTGGCATCGACAATGAATTATTTCGACGTGTGCTTCCAGCAGGCGCCACAGTATAAGTGTGGCTAAGTTGCTACTTCGCTTACCACAAGTACCTGAATACCACATAGGTAGTGATGCGGACTCTGACATGCTGCGCCGTTATTGGAATGACTCAAGCAAAGACCATATCGAGGTCGGCAACGACTGATGCCTTCGGGCTTACCGAGAGTCCCGCCAAACAGCCTGAATGTAAGCTGTCAGATGAGACGCATCCACCGTGCCGCTTGCGGGCATACAAAACCCGCCCCCCTCTCAGGGGCATCTCACAATCGCAAGGCAGTCTCCGAAGACTTCGTAATCTCTTGAAATTCACCCAGTACGGTTGGTCTATTTTCATGAGCTGTCAAATTAACCGCTTCCACCTTCCGCAGACGGTTGTACAGCTCCAAACAGGTACATACCTATATATGTAATTAGTGACCACATTGTATGATCAAAAATCTTGACTTCTTTCAACGACATATACAACATTATCCCACTGTAGCTATCTTATAATATCACATTCGCAGGTAAATCCCGCACATTGCCAGCCAAGAATACACTGAGACCGCATGTACGAAGTAGACTATTTTAATCTTACTGGTTTCCGATTTCCTGTGGTACGACTGTGCACAACTCCGAGACCAGTATTTTGGACTCCGGGGGCACAGTGGCGTATGAGACTCTGAGAAACGGTTGGTATCTAGACGATGTCTTCAAAGGAGGCTTGATCTATCATGGGTGCTTAAATTCCATCTTGTCCACAGTCCCCTTCATTTGTTCTGTGAATACATTCGTTTTTTTGTTTTTTTTTTCTGGCTTCCGAGTCCTGTCATATCATACCTCATCTTGTATACGTTCATTCCCATCCAATCATGAGGTCAGCTGGTCTGTCCGCAAGTGTGGCTCTCCTGAGTCTACACACCGCCCTTATCTCTGCGAAAACAGTGTGTCATGCGGTATCTCTTCCTGACTGGGCTGTTGTTTCTTTCTCTGGGCTTCACGATGCACTGAACGGCTCCATCACAGATCTATGCGGACAACACATCGCAGACCCAGCGCCCGTAACTCACAACATTGGAGACGTGGTCTTTGAAATCGTGGAAGAAACCGAACGCAAAAGTGCCGAAGAATGCATCACTGCTTTCACTTCTATCATTGCGGATTGCGTTAGCAGTCAGCAAGTTAATGGTGGACTTGTTTACAGTGCGAATGGGAGCATCTTCGAGGCTTATCATGATGGTTTCGACCACTATGATGAGGGAGATGTTGTCTTTGGAGATCTGCATGAGTCAGTTAAGAGTAAAGACATGGAGAAGCGTAGAAGTAGGGGGCGGCAACGGAAACCGAAGGACAGGCACACAGACGACCAAAGAGCAAGGGAAGGAAAAAGAAGTCTGCACACAAGAAGCCTACACATAAGAAGCCTGCACACAAGAAGCCTACGCACAAGAAGCCTACGCACAAGACTACCGGGACAACGAAGTCGCATTCAGCCAAAGCCTCGAAAACTTCAGCCTCTGCCAAAAAACTGGTCCGACCAAATCTTGCAAGCAAATCTACGACATAGTGGCAAAGGATCTGAAAGCAGAAGAACACAACAACAACAAGCGAGAGGATCCGTTTGATACTCTTCATGGCTTGGCGGGTCTTGAAGAGCGCGCTACCGATAAGCATGGTAAAGCCTGTGCCATTGCGCTTAATGCCTTGAGATACCCACACAGGTCAACGAAATGGTATGTCACCTCTTCAACTTGCCTAGTTGGCTGTTTCCACCTTCAGGTAGCGATTTTGGTCACTGATCTTTGTCTTCGAACAGCCCAGCAACGCACCATACTACGGTATGAAAGAACCAAAAGTCTGCGACAATCTGGCTTTCGCTCCAGACACATCCACTACGGCGAAGGGTCTGACGCAAGGCGACTATATCAGATCGAGCACGTTCTCGAATGGCAGGTGGTGACCAAGTTCTTCGACTGGCTCGCAGAAAAACCTTTGAACAAGGACTTCCCGAACCCGGATCCAAATATCAAGAAGCGGGTTAAAACTTTTGCGATTATTGGAAAGGGAAATGGACAGGTGAAGGTTCACCTAAGTTCCAACTCAACAACAACGGCGAAGAGAGGACCGCGACCGATCATTTGAAATGGGCTTATCCCGGCAAGAACCATTTCGACGATGAATTCGTATATCTGCAGACTACGCTGAACTCTGGACCCAAGTCACAAGTAAGTTCTTTTTAGCAACCGTATATGCTCTTTAGGAACATGCTAAAACGCCAACACAGATGTGGGATGACAAGAAAACCACAGGCATCTTTAGTGAGAATAGCCGGGGCAAAAAGGACACCCCAAAGTTCAGGCCAGGAATGCCCGAAGCTATTATGGGTGTGAAAAGCGGCAGAGGCCCAAACAAAAAGGTCGCTCCTCCGAAAATTGATTACGCCAGGGGAGCCTTCGTCAAACTCAAAGCATTTACTGGGCGCGCGTCTGTATCTCAAAAGCCCGAAGATCGAGGAAATTTTCAAGAAACAGAAAGAGCGTATTGGTGAAGTGCTTGACGCACTCGATAAGGAACTGGAGAATCACCCGAAAGATATGGAAGGAACAATGCAGAATGCGTGGGAAAGACAGGGCCTGAAGGCCTACTGGGACGAATACATGAACGAAAGATTCGACATGGCAAAGAGAAAGGTGCGATGGCGCGATATGGGACAAATACGTGGACATGCTTGAAAGCCATTGGCGTCCGAAACAAGGTACAACAGCGAATGATAAGGATGTCATCGTTTTCTATGGCCAAATCAAGAGGCTGCAAGCTGCGTGGAACAAAGAGAAGGCGGCGTCATGGACAGCGCCCTGGTAATATGGCAAAGGAGGACTGACATGCTGAAAAGCCCAGCGCACTACGCCATGCATGATAAATAAGCTAATTCGTTGACGGAGACTGGAGGCATCGATGAATGTTCAGTATGCAAGATTCTTACCGTAGCTGTTGAGCGAAATACCTCAGCATCCCGAGAAGTCAAACAATCCCGTGTTTTCAAATACTCCACCCTCCCACGAATCAAAACAGTGCCGTGTCACCAGACCTGATCCAGCCCAAGCGTCTTCCCAATACATTTCTAAGTCTCTACCATGTTCTTTCCTACCAATCTCCCGAAAAAGGTCGAGTAACTCTGCATCTGGGCGCCACTTTCCCACTTTCCACCATATCTGGCGGATGGCAGAAAAATCTTCTCCGGGGTTGAGGAAAACGGCCTCGGTGCCTGGCTTTCCATACGCCAATCCCCACGCTAGCCTGCCATCATCTGCGTATTTAGACACCTCGTTGACATCAAAATCCTCATACTCTTCCCAGTATACTTTGAACTTCAATGGTGTCCACAATGCAGCCTGTTTCAGTGAAGGCATCAAAGCCGCGGCCTTGGCAAATGCGGTAAGGAACGGCACTAAAACCTCGTCGTTGGGTATAACACGGTATTGGGCAAGAGCAAAGGAGTGCATCCAATCGAAGTCATCATCCGCCTCTTCGTCTTCGTCGGTCGTCTCTAGTGGAGGATACGACCTGGCAGTAACCTCAAATCCTTCACTTTCTCCTTCGTTATTTAAGCCTCGGAAATACCAGGATCCAGAAGGGTCAGCAATGTAGAACATAACACTTAGACCTTCAAGATTCGGCCAGAAGGGTATGGTACCATCAGCAGGCCAGAATAGTGTGCTATCGGCTATGACTCGCAAGGTCATTGTACGGAGCTGATATGAAAGGAGACGGAGGCTGGTGCTAAAGATATCGTACTTTCCAGGCCCCACAAAATCCGGCATTGCAACACGCTGATCTATCAAATCAACTGATTGGAGAGGATAGATGAAATCCAACCGCGCGCGTGACGTAAGTTTCGCAGTGCGATAGAGTTGTACCCCTTGACAAAATCGTGACGAGAGTCTCGACGTGGCCCAGCCCAATCTTGCGTGATATATATAGCCTCCTCGGAGCTTGCACAAGTCATCCACTCGTCACCACCGATACAACAGTTCAAGAACTTTAAGTTGGGCAGTTTGTTAGCGAGGTCGAGGATCACGCGGAGATCCAATTTGCGGAAGGGCGTGCGGGGCTCGTAATCGTTCATAATTGCTCCGGTCTCCACCCATAGCGACTGTACTGATGCTAGGTTTGGAAGTGACTCCGGAGATAGTAGATGTATACGCCAGCTGGTGAGAACACGATGGAGACAGTGTTGCTCTCTATCAATAGCTCTTGTAGGGGTGTATATTGTGAGCTCAATACTTCCGGGCCCTAGTTTATGCACGGTCGCGGCGTGCGTTTCGAGTTCTTGTATTGTTGAGAAAAGAAATTTGATCTGACGGGTGAATTCTTCGTCCAGTTCTTTGAGCTCTTCAGCGGAATCGCGGCATGGATTGTCCTCGTCTCGCTTCCCGTCCAAAGCGTGTACGCTGGTCCTCAACTTGACTTGTCGGAGGTATCGGAAAAACCCGTTGCCCGCTATAAATGTGCAAGAAGTGATCAAACATTGTCCTCGGTGAGTTCGTATGCGGAGAATGCACCAGAGTACCTCTCAGATGCATGCTGGAATTGTCGCGATAGCAGGAGTGTGTTTTTTTGAGATCATCACGGCCAAGATAACTGCTGATTTTCTCGACAAGCTCTTGCGGCAGGTTATTCATCGTAGGCACGCATGTAGGTATTCTGTCAAGAGCTTGAGATCGGTCAAACTTGATCCTCTCGTAGTCCAGCAGCAAGACCGAATGGAACGTATGTAAGAGTCATCCGGCAGGCTGAGTTTCAACGGTTGGGAATTTTGGATGGCCGAGAAATCTGGCGTTCGAGAGTAAATGGTAGATTCTGGTGAGTGAGCGCTAAAAAAGCGGCGGCGTCGTCAGCGCCAAATCCGGCTTAGTGCTGACACCAGTCACTGCGTTGTCACGTAGGCATTG
This sequence comes from Laburnicola sp. JP-R-44, assembly GCA_009805535.1. NCBI lineage: Eukaryota > Fungi > Ascomycota > Dothideomycetes > Pleosporales > Didymosphaeriaceae > Laburnicola > Laburnicola sp. JP-R-44. The sequence goes on from SELF01000006.1 coordinate 902,897, forward strand.
CTCCTTTTTCATTTATTCATATCTATTTATAGTTAACTTAACCTTTTATAAATTATAAAATTTAATAGTAAGTATAACTAAAGCATAATAGCTAAAATATATAAAAAAAGGTAACATATTCTATTAGTAGCCCGGACAGATTAGTCCGCCGGATAGTTTTTCTTGGCAACTTCGAGGTCCCTCATAACTTATTATAGAACACCACTAACGTTACTTTATAGTGACTTATAATAACTTACTATAACTTATAATATACTAAGTTACTATTTAATTTACTTTTTATATTATGCAGCCTTTTTACGCAGCTATAGTAGTTGCGTAAAGCTAAGGAGTCTTTTTTAGTAGTACGAACTTATAACAAGACTCCCTATAATATATAATATATTATCTACTATACTATACGTAGGTAATATATAGTATACTTATTATAATTCGTAGTAAAACATACTATATCTTAAGTAGTGTAAAGGATCGATAGTCAGAGTTGAGATGATAGTTGATTGAACTCTATGGGTGAGATACTGCGTGGGGATCCTAGTGATCACCCACGCCTCTGTATAGTGGGCGCGCGGTGGGCGCCAGGTGCTAGGCCTAGTTGGGCTAGCGCCGGAGATAAGGCGTTATCTCCGGCCTGGCTTAGGGCCGCGGCGCCTCCGGGCATCAATCCATCACAAGTAGTACTTTATTTAATTTTTAGTTACTAAGTGCGTACTATTGTAAGATAAAGTTAACCTATTATTTTTAGCCTTATAGTAACCTATAATAAAATCACTCTAATTTACTATTAACACTATCTAAAAATAAGCTACTAAGGGTAATATTTAACTTCTTCTCTATCTCTTTATCTATCTATATAGGTCCTTATATTATGCCTAGACTCTTTGCACCTCCTATAGCGGTGTTATGTTAAGGGACCTACCTCTTCCTTACTACTACCTCGCGTCCTTTTTAATAACTTTATCCTAATAGAAGGGCGGCTTTCTACTTCTAAATCTGCTTTCTAAGCAAAGCCTAGCGTCCTACCTTTCTAAATGCGCTTTCTTTTACGCGTTTTTTCGCTTTATTAGAACCTTAATTTACTTCTTAAGTTCCTTAATGCGGGTCTCTTAAAGTACACTATAGTAGAGCATAAGTTTAGCACCTTTTATAAGCTGTGAGTAGCTTAATTTAGTATTAGGTAGAGACTAAATAAAAGAGTCGCGTACGAGCTTTAACTAGGATCTAAACTTAAGAGTATTACTTAGGGTCCTGGCTTACTATAGTGTATCTAGTGGGATACCCTAAAGTAGAGTGTAAATACGCACATTAAGGCAATCTACTACTACTAACATATCTAAAAAAATAAGCCTAGAGGCCTTAAAGGCTTTCTTATAGTTTTCTAGTATAAAGATATTAAAAAACGCGTTATAAAAGGCTAGTAGAAAATGCCCTCTCTTTATTAATATAAAAGACGCGTTAGCGCGCTAAGTCCCGTACGCGCTAGGAGTACTTTAGCTTTAGTAGCGCGAAACAGACCACATTAAGTGGCTAGAGGATATAAAATAAGTGCGCTGGCATATAGAGTGTTAGGATCTTCTGTTCTAGATAATAATTCTTAAAATCCTAGGAGTGGTGGCTCTTATAGCTATCTAGAATAAGTAACCTCTATAACCTTACTATGCGCGGTCTTATATACGCGTTAAAGTGCTTTAACTACGTAACTCTAAGCTTGTTATTAGTCTAGCTAGTCTTAGAGACTAAAAGCTTCTAATTGCGGAGGAGGATACTAGTCTCTTTATACTACGCTAAGATATAGACTCGCTCTTTATAAATAATAAAGAGTAGGGTAGTATACTTAGTAGCGCAAATACTCTAAATTACTATAACCTACTTATAGTTATCTAGCTAAACAAGCGTAGGTTAAGAATATCTTTCTAAACTAGTTATAATTTTTATTAAGCTAATAACTTCTATCTAGAAGCCTATCTTATTAAAGTTATAGATATCTTTATTCTTTCTACACTCTATACTTGGCTTTTATATTCTCTACTAGCTAAAACCATGCGTTTTATTCGATTATAGGGCCTTTATAATTCTGAACTATTATTAATAGTGTAGTAGAGAATATAAGGCTGGCGCACTACTAGTTTTACACTATTCTAGATAGTGCTAGCGTTAGGTTAGCACTTATTAGGGACTTCGCATACAGCCAATCTCTATTACTTAATTAATTAATCTTATTAATTATTAAGATTATATTATCTTATAGTAATAGAACACTATTAAATCTAATAATTAAAAGTCTTATTACCTCCACTAAGCCGATTAAAATGGCCCTATCAACCCTTAGAAATTCCATAGTTATTCTAACAGATTATACAAACCTATAAACTATGGCTAAACTAGCTTAAAATAAGATGCTAATTTCTAAAAGTCTAGAATATTATTAACCTAGCGCTAACAGATAAACTAAAGTAGAAACCCGCAATACTAATGCCCCTAGTAATAGGCAACTACTAGCTAAGTACGGCTTACGCAACTGTAAATCTAAATAATATGCTAATAATACCCTTATATCTATTAATAGCAGGCGCGAAAGTATATAAAGATAATAGCGACTATTATAAGAAATAGCTAGAGATATATAAGATTATAGATCGTAAGTATTAGAAGAAGTAGGCTAGTCTAAATTAGGTGGTTATCTTTTTCTAATTAATAGTTTTAGCACATTTTTAAAATAACTACTATATTCTAGATTAATTAATTAGGCAGTAAATTAACAACCTTATAATTACAGTTAGGGTAGACCTGCAAGATAAATATAGACAATTAAGGGCAAGGTATTAAGAAGCCCTTAAGCTAATAAGAATAGCTAGATTATAGGCTATATGGCTAGCTAAGTACGATTACGCGGCGATAGAGGCAGAGACTAATAAGGTTTCTAAGCTTTAGTTACTAGACTTAGTTAAATAAGACTTTATAAAGGCAGTAATTAATATTACGCCTATTTAGGTAACTACCTTTTAGTAGAATGCTAGCAAAGATCCTACTATACTAAGGAAGTAAATAATAAAACTCTTCTAAGAATATATAACTATTTAGCACCCGTTTAAAAGCAAATAAAAGGGCGCTTTTGCTGCTATTAGATTATTTCTCGCTAATAGTAGTAAATCTACTTAGGCCACAGATAGGGACGCCTCTCTTATAGATAAAGTAGCAATATTAAAATATTAGGGACGACCTCGCAAATAATAATCTGCTAGTTATAGTACTAAAGCCAAGCAGTCTATAATTATAGATAATAAGCTAATAGTAGCTAGCGGCCTTACGTGCCCTGCTTATAAACAATGCTATAGTCTATAAGACTGCTTTTTACGCTTTCCTAAATAAGTAGCCAGAATAGTTTAGACTAAAACCTAGCATGGCTAACCTAATTAAATTTAGGCTAAAGAATGACCTAGAGCTTTAAGAAAGCCTAAGAATAACAAAGAGAGCCAAATTATAGACCCTAAAGATTAAACTATTATATACTCCTACTCTAACTCGAATTACTAAGGCTAATAAGTAACTAGATAGACGCTAGATTACTAAAATCCTAGCGAGCTTTAACGCTGCATCCTTCTACACTAACCTAAATATATACCCACTATAATACTTAGCCATACTTAACTTAGGCACAACTTGCTATATCTTTTAATAATATTAATCGCTTTGTCTTTTATAGGCCACTATCGCCTAGAGACTTTATATAGGCAGGAAAAATATATAAGTGTAGATTAAAGAATATGGCAGCGTTTATCTTAGTATATAGAGTGTAAGCGGTAAGCAAATAGTAAGGCTAGATAATATTACCTACTACCTAGACTTACTCTAAAGGCAAGGCCTTTAGTGGGACACGCGAGTAGAACTAACAACACTAAAGTAATAAGATAATATAATATTAGTAGAACTAAAAGAGATATATAGCCAATAGGTGCTAGAATATAGATTAGCCCTAGTAGGTTGTACTATTACTAATAGTGCGCTAGCAGCGCATAAGATTAACTTAAGAATAAAGCGTAGACTATAAAGAGCAGATGCAATTACCTAGTATAAGCAATTAGGCTACCTAGGACCTTAGGCACTCGAGCACCTAGTGTAGTAGTCTAAGGGGATAAGGATTAAAGAACTTACCACTATTAAATGCGACGCCTATAGCAGAGCTAAACTTAAGCAACAAATTCGCAGACAACCTAAGGGACCTTACTAAAGGTCTAGGGGAAAGGATAGCAATCGACTTTCACGATTTTAAAGCAGACAGCTCTATAGGAGAGAAGAGTTAGATACTTATTACTAATAGATTCTCTGGCTTTACCTAGGACCTCTACTTTAAGAATAACCGCCTAGCATAATTTATTATTAAGTAACTTAGCACCTTTATACTATTTATAAGAGTGTAATTTAGTATAACTATTAAGGTTATTAAATTATATAATAAAATCTTCTTAGTTAAAACAGATATAAAGAAGTGGTGCACTGCGTAAAATATTAAAATTAAGTCTTTAGCACTAGATACACAAGTATAGAATAGAGGAGCTAAACACTTAGGGGGTTGTAAATTAAGAAGAAAGCGCGCGCGCAATATAACTAGACTCTAACCTACCCTAGTAACTATGGCCTAATATTATATAGGCAGTAGTCTACCTCTATAATTAAACTCTAAACTATACTAATCGCTAGCAATTACTATATAAAGTATTCTTTACAATAGTAGCCTTTTAAAACGGCATAGTTACTTAGCTAAAGAAGCCTAATTAAGCTTACCTTTAGGCTTATAGCTATAAAGCCTTTGCAATAACTAATAATATAAAGCGCGGTAAGAGCAAACTCTAAAGATTAGATCTAAAAGTCTAGATTGGCTACCTTGTTAGCTATTAATTATCTAATATCTAGAGGATATAGATCTTTTCACTCGCAAAGACAATTAGCACTCGCGATACTATATTTAATAAAGATATAGTGTTTTTAGGTAAGACTAAAGACCTAATAAACAATTTTATATATAACACCTTAGAAGAGATAGTAGCATAAGTACGCTTAGCAGAGTTACCTCTCTTACCTTGCTAGGATTAAGCCACAGAGTCCTTCTATAAAGATAAGACAATTACTAAGGCGCCAAAGGAAGAGGATAAAGGGGCCCTAGGGTATAGGCAAGGTAAGAAGGTTAATTATAATTATCTAACACCTCTATTAACACTGCCACTAGTTGCACTTCTTACCTAATTACTAGCAAGAAATAATTAACCTAAACTATCCTTAAAAGTGCAATTAGGGCAAAGACAAGTCAACCCTTAGGCCGCCGTATTTATAGTAGGCATAGAAGTAGGAAGTAGTAGCAAGTATTAAGGCAAGGCACTAGATAAGGCTTAGCTTAGACGTATAATTACTGTAGGCAAGAAGCTATATAGAAGCCTACTACTAGAACTACCCACCTATAGAGATAAGCTTAAGGATTACCCTCTTTATAATATGTGAAAGGAAGCCAAGCACTCTTACCTATAGAGTTACAAAGAAATAGGGTTTTAGAATAAAGTTATAGCTGCTTTAGCGAAGGTAGCAGGCTATTAAGTTCTTAACTATATATAGGTATATACCTATAAGTTTAATAAGCACTAGCGAACTATGCGAGATTAGGGTACGATGGCTTAAGCCGTAACTAGTACGCGATCGGAGACTCCGTAATATTACTAAAGTAGTACTCTCGCGTCCACTGTGGCTTATAATTGCGCCAATTCTCGTACTTATCGCTAACAGCGTCTTCGCCAGCTAGTTTAGCGTTAATAATAGTGTGTCTATAGCGTTATTAATAGAGCTATCCGCCGCTACTTTTAGGCGCTGTAAAGGCAGCTTCTGTGGCTTGTAACTAGCCCAAATCCGTAAGAACCCAGCGTGACACTTAGCCAGCAGCTCGCTCTTATCTACCCACGCATTCTTATAGTATGTTTTGTAGTATAGGTGGAGGAGTGTGGCGATATAATAGTATAGCGAGTCTGCGATTTTACAGTAATATTTATCTAGCTTATTCTAGCTAGCGCGTACGTTAATCGCGAGATAGTCTCTTAGGTGCATTGTAGGCTTTATAGTTAACTAATTTAAACGCCGTAGCAATACTATTATTGTCATGGATCCCTGGCTCGGAACCCGGAATAACGTTGATCCGGCGCTAGGCCCAATCCGGCCACTAGCGCGGCAGCACCCATAAGGTGCTGCCCTTCTGCCTACCTACTTGGTATAGCAGTATTTCATGTACTAGGAATCAACTTTCATCCCAACTATCGCGGGCCCGAACCCTTACAATTATAGGTGTTTAATAAGTATTTAAACACTAGGATAACCTTATAGCTTGCGCCAAACCTACTAGACTTGCCTCTACCTTTAAGCCGCTGTGTGGCGAGCTTTAGCGGCCAAAGTACTTATAAGTAGTCAGTAAGTACCTGCCAATTAGCTATAGTTAGCCGATTAGAGCGCATCTATAAAGGTACGTTAGTTGCGTAGGGCTTGCCTTGGCTTGCCTAGAGGTTATCCCCAGCGGCTTAATGGCAGATGTGGTAGCTAATGTAAAGGTGGAGCGGCTTGCGGAGCTTAACTACGCGCTAGATAGTGGCTTTATAGCTATTCTAGTAAGTAATAATAGGCTTAATAGGTACCTTAATCTTGCGCTGCAGCTCTACTAGCAGGCTATTATTAACGCGACGCTGGTAATTGTTAAGCAAATTGTACTGCTATAGTGTTTTAATGTAGTTAATAACTGCAAAAAGTACGCCTATAGGTCCCTTACGGCGCCAAGCCTCTATAAACGCTGCCTTATCCGCCGCTACAGCTAGAGCGTTATTGTAGCTCTCTTTATCGCGCCCGAATATTACTTGTTTGCCTAACCAGGTTAAGTATGTGGCAGCCGCAACATAGGCGTACGTCGCTGGCGTTTTAGTTGTAAATTTCTGCTAACTTGCCTACAGCAATGTTATTAGGGGCGGCGTTATTAAGTATGTAGCAGCCCAGCTAGCTGCCGCGTACTCCAAACTGCCGCAGAATTTGCGCTACAACTTTACCCATCTTCTCGCTAGTATAGCGACCTATGAGCTGCGGCAGCGCTAATAGTAGGTCTCGCACAGTGCCAGAATCGTCGGCAAAGTGAGCCACAACACTAAAGAAGCTGCAATAGCCGCCTTGGGCTGTCCAGCTGTCAAAGCTTATGTGGATCTTGCTAACAGCGTTAGACAAGGCCTTAGCAACCTGCGGCTGTATGAACGCGTAAACCTTTATCACAAACCTCGACACGCTATTATGCGACGCCTACAGCGCGCGCGCTGCCTCTGGATTTGCAAACTCAATTTATCTGCCTAAACTCCAGCGTCTTAAACTCGCGTAATAGGTGGTTATTGCTTATAAGCCACGACACGGCAGCCATCCAGAAGCCCTAGACATTAAAGTTGCCCATAGTATTAGCTATCGCGCGCGCCGGCTGCTGCCCGTAGGTAAGCATTTGGCGCAGGGAACGCTGCCCGTTAGCTATAACCAGCGCCTCAACTTCGCCGTTAACAGTGATACAATAAGCTGTGAGTAAGTAGTTAGCAGCAGAAGTAGTCGCGTTGGTAACATCGTACTTGCCACTGCCCTGCCTTGCGCGCGCCGTTAATAACATATATAGCAGATAAAGAAGACGCGATAAGGCGGCAGCTCAGTAACTGTCCGGTACCTATGGCGATAAACCCAACTCTTCTTGCGCGATAATTGCGCCAACAGCTTCATCAACCCAGGCCAATCGCCGCCAATTAAGCCCTGTAAAGTCATCATCGGCAAGCCCGTCAAACAGCGCGCCAACACTATTGCCAGGCTCACTAAAAGCCTCCGTGGCGGCTACAGACCCCTCCTCTAGCGCTAACAACGCGCTGGCTGGCCGATTATCGCGTACTTGAGTCTCCTATGGCGCCTCCTCCAGCGCCGGAGAGGGCTGGCAACAGCGGGTCAATAGGCGGAGAAGCCTGTGTGGCAATGGCGACAATAGGGGCTCAATTAGTGATATAACAGCCGCTAGGATAGCTGCGATAGTTACTAAGTTAGCTGCAATAGTCGCTGAGTTGGCTGCGATGGCTAGGTTAGGGGCGGCGTGAGCTGCCTCTGGCTCTCCAACAGCTGCTGGGTGGGCTTATGGCGACGTTTGGCTGGCAGTTCGGCTGCTTCAGTTGCCTTAACACCACGTTTGGGCGCGCGATTGCTTACTTTTAGGGGCATAGTAGTGATAGAATAACGCGTACAAAGTAAGCCAAAAGATAGGATAAGACAGCAATTGACGCGCCAAAACACATTAAGTACGCGCGATAGATGGCTGGGAGCCACTAACTAGTACAGGAAAGTAGGCTGATTGGCAGCTACAAACACTAGAAAAGTACGCGATAACCTATCGCCAGCTGCCTCTACAACCTCACTTTTTCCGCAGCTGTCAGCTAAGCGAGCGAGCAATCAAGTCAATTCACCCAATCTAATAGTCTATCACAGCTTAAATTGCTTGATAAAATACGCCTGCGAGCTTGCTTATTTCCAATCAAGCTTATCAAGCCAGCTTGCTTGTTGACAATAGTGTTCACCGATACCGAGGACCTCAATCCCGACAATGCCGCGGGCACCTATCGCAGCATTTTCTCGCTGATGAAGAAGGCAACCTGAATCAGCAGTAGGTACTTAGGCAGGCTTCATGATTGTGAAATGGAATGCCTCGATCGTACGCATTATGGTGCGATTATGAGAGTAGAAAATGAGAAGATTGTTTTGTGAGATTGATATATATATCCTGTCGCTCGCGTCGCATAAAACGTCATACCTAAGGACACAGCTATTGTATTGCTTATAGAACTCGCAGTTCTTAATAAATATACTTACTTTTAATAGCTTTGCATCGCAGCGTTTTACCGTGTACCGAAAGGTTTGCGAAGATTTTCTTTCTAGTGCTTAATTTTAAGCTTATTATTATTTCCTAAGTTTATAGAATTTTATAGGGGCTTATTTATATAAATTATAAGTATATATATTGTAGTTCTAGCGTTGTTAGGTTGCTTAGCAGAGGTCCTTAGATACGACTTTTCCCACGAAGCTAGAGCCTGTTTGGTACTATGATAAGTTTATAGATGACTAGAAGAAGTGTGGCTAAGTTAATCCCGCTGGAGCGAGATGATTGCTGTCCGTTGATAATGTATTAATGGCGTTGGCACAGTGTTACCTTCTTGTACAATGTGCCGTGCTAAAGGTGCGCGAAGTCATATGATTCAAAATTACTGGGTGCTCGAGATTTGGCGAATGGCACAATTTGCATGGAAAGAGTTGGTTTAACCGAGACCACCAACCTGAGCTAGGTCCGTCCGAGCAGAGTGCAAGTCACGCCGGCCCATATATAAATCCGGACGATATTCTTCCCGCTACACAACAGCGGAAAACTCAACCTCTCAACAACAATCGACTTCACCTGACAGGAACCGTCGAACCCAACGATGTCCGCTGACGCCAATTCCCCACAAGATGCCGAGCACCACCACGGTGACCCGTTCCACGCTGCTGTTGGAGATCCACATCAATTGCTATCATCCGCTGATTCTCGTGATCCTTCTAGTACACCCGCCCACCACCCTCCTCCTCCTCACCTTCAGACCGCCGAAGTCTTCTACGACAACCTCCCAGTAGTCACCCCACCGCCCGGCTGAACATGCGTCATCTGCCAGGAAAGGCAACACCTTCACCATCCGCAGCCTCGAAGGACTCGAGGAAGTCCCAGGCCCTCAGGTTATCCTCCGCATGCCCCAGTGCGGTCATCACTTCCACGAGGACTGCATCTTCTGCTGCGGTCTGCGTCCTGGAACCGCGACACATGTCCCCTGTGCAGGAGCATTCTCTGCATCCCGCATCCCCTCACTGACGAACAGGCAGCCGAACTTGCCGCCGAAGAAGTCGATGCCTCCGTGATAGACAATTCGTTCCTCTACCCCGCCTGACTTCACGCCCGCAGGTAGATGGCTGATCGACGAGACGATTCTCCGCTTCCAGGACGTCACCGAGCACAACGGCAGCTATGTCAACCTTGTGCAAGTTCTCGTACGCGGGACAGGCACCGGGTTCCATGCTACCTGGGGACAGAATACGTGGGCGTGTAGGAACCACGAAGCCGTTGGCGATGACTGGATCGAGTGCTATGTCTCAAGTATATGATACAGGGCCGCGTGATGGCGGGCGATTTGCCTCTCACGCGGGCGATTAGAGACTTTTGGTTGTATCATAACGACTTGAGGTTGAAGTTCCAGCATGATCCGAGGATGCTGGGCGCTTCGCATGGCAACGATGCCGAGGCATGGGTGCAGCAGCCGGATTTTGAGGATGCCCAAGGTCAGAGAATGCGAGAAGCACACGCCCAGATACTGCGAGAGGAGGCACAACGCCAGGTGCCGCAGGACCAAGCACGAAACCCAGGTTCGCAACGCCGAGCAGGCCGAGGAAGGCGACCTCAAGGACCGCTAGGTCGAGCACCGCAAGTCCAAGATCAAGGCCAGGCATGGGTCGAGTATTATTCCCTCTTGCCATCACTGTACGGCCCTCCGCAAGTCCAGGAGCCTCCAGTCCAAGCACAACAAGTCGAGCCATTACACTCCCAGACCGGCCACGCAGAGCCCAGGGTGCCTCGTTCCGAGCTCGCAAACCCCCCTGCCGCCGCCCACGAAGAGTCCAACGACCAGCATGAGTCCGAGCTCGCAAACCCCGAGACCGTCGCCGACAACGACGAGGCTTCCGGAATCAACAATTCCGTCGACGGTGTACATGTACACACGGACGCGGAGGCACACTTGACATCATCCAATACGGTCAATCTAATGAAATTGGTGCGATTCATGCTGAGGGTGGGGGTTTTAATGTTGTTCAAAATCCGGAGAAGCAGCAGCAGCAGGAGGAGGACGAGGAAGAGATGGAAGAGGAGGACGAGGAGAATGAGGAGGGGGAGGTGGAGGTGGAGGTGGACCACCAGGATTACCTATGATATTATTGGGTTGGGGGCGTGGAAGAGGAGGAGGCTTGATGGAGGTGTTTTGTGGAGACGGAGTGTTAGTGCTGGTATTTTGTTGAAGCCAAGCCTACTACTTTGCCTGAATTTTAGTTGGGATATGACATGTCATGGTTCAGTGCGTGCGTTGACGATGAACGCTCGTGCATGATAGATACTTTGGATGGAAGAGCAGAAAAATGCGATATGGTTTTGATATGATATATGTGCAAACTACGCAAGTAAAATGTCGTACGGTGGAAAAACAGTTTGAAAAAAAAAGAAAAATTGACATAGCGTTGGGGAGAGCTTGCATGATGACCTAACAGTTATTTAAGAAGAAATTTTCACGATAGGAGTTGATCAAACGAAAGTAAATGACCAAGAGCGAGCTGTTTCACCCGCTGAAAGAAGCATTAACAAAAAAAAATCCACGTTCTTCTTCACTACACTCCGTATTCTTCTCTACGACACTCCATATTTTTCTTCTTCACAGTAGGGGTAATTTAGCCGGGGGATTAGAGTGAGAAAAGAAGAGGCGTGGAGAGAAAAGTGATTTATTATTTGTATATATGTACTTATTTTAGAATGGAATTACATAAGCTATACATAGTTTAGTTTGTTTGTACTTTCCATAGCCTAGCCTATTTCTAGACTTAATGTTATAATAATTATGTATTAATCCTAGGGAGATTATGTTAGGTGTCTTAATTAAAGTAAAGCTGCAATCTACATAGATAATTTCATTCATGCTCACATAGTCGGTGAAATTCGATGATAAAAAGTCGCCCAGCGGTATGTATAAACTGATTGTGAAATTGCTACTGCCGCGGCGGGAGTCGTCGAAGAGTTATGCATCGCCCAATACTAGGATTGCGTTAACTATATATCCCGTGGATGCCCTGTTGAGGCTAAGGAAGGTCAAGTGTTTGCTTCAGAGGCAGAATCCTTGGAATAACAGCTTAGCAAGGGAGGTCAGGCGGGCCAAGCAAGAATTTAGCAACGGAAAAGAGAACTGGCTGTAGTATTGAGTCGTGTGATGGGATATTGACCTTACATGTATATAAATAGGCTTTTTTTTTGCGACTAAGTGTTTCTCTAATTAAAAGAGTTCAAATAATAGCACTAATTCTACTGCTGTTATATCATAGAAAAGCGTATTTGAAGGTTGTGAGAAAAAGGACATGTATATATATTTGTGCTATAGTCCTTGATAATAAAAGTTACCGCGTAAAGCACATCGACACTTCAAAAAATTGGAGCACATGCGGCATCATCAGGTGGGGAACTTTCTTACTTCGAAAGTTCATAGGTCGCTATGGTTTTTATAGCGCCTTGTCGTGTATCGAAAACTCACACCACACATGCACGCTCTTTTCGCACCTCATCGGCTCAGCCCATGCGTGTCAAACTGTGTGGGTGGGCAGGCATATGAGGACAACAAGCTGTATTGCTATTTGCAGAAAAGAGAGTGGAGTAAGGAGTCTACCAAGGAAGAAAGGAGAGGGCGAGAGCTTTATCTTGAGGGTAGTGGTCTGTGCACCTGAATGGAACCTTCTACACACACCACCTCTGACGTAAGTCACGTGGCTACAAACTGGCTTCTACCCAAGTGTTGGGTCTTGCTGCATCAAATGCCCAATATATCTCGGTGTGTCTGATAGGCTTAGACTTGGTAGGAGTCAGATCACAGATGAGGCGCGGACGTGCGGACCCTAGTTGGGGTGCACAGGGGTGCTGTGGCACAGCACGCTTTGCCATACCCTTTGCCTGCCGACCACCCGGAACTTCGTGGCCTGTTTCTAACAGCTTTTAGCTCACAGATCTGTCGGATCTCTCCATTCTGCTCAATTATTACTTTCGAACATCTGGTTTCTACACCTTCTTATCACCACACGGTCGCATTTTCCCAATGAAAGACCTCATGTTCTTGCTCGCGCAAGCTTTGTTTGCGGCGTTCGGGCTAAGAGTTCGTGTTCTCAAATTCATCGTGCCTAAAATACTGATGCAAAATAGTGCCTTGTTGTATATTCATACCGCTACTTAGTCCATCCTTTACAGTCGTACCCAGGTCCTTTCATAGCCAAGTTCTCGGATTGGTATAGCGCGTATTATTCCCTTCAGCGACGTCTCCATGTGATTACATATCAAAATCATCAGAAATATGGTATGATATCCCACCGTGTATGAGAGACTTTCCACCGAAATCCGTGATACCTTCGCAAGTGCAGACGAGATACGAGCCGGCCCAAAGCTGTCGGGTTGCAGTTACCTTCGTGCGTGCATTGATGAAACCCTCCGAATCAGTCCACCATCAGGCACAACCCTATGGCGCGACGTGCCGACCGATACCGCCTCGGCCCCAGTGATCGTTGACGGACATGATATCCCCCCAGGAACGCAAGTCGGCGTCAACATCTATGCACTACACCACAATGAAGCTTACTTCCCTTCACCATTCACATTCAAACCAGAAAAGATGGCTGCCAGCAGAGAGTGGACTGGACCCTGAGCAGACAAAGGCCATGCATAGTGCCTTCATGCCATTCTCTAGAGGCTCGCGCAACTGTGCCGGAACGCCCGTGGCGTATGCTGAGGCTAGTCTGGTTCTGGCGAGGACATTGTGGTATTTTGATTTTGAGAGGGATGGTAACGACAAGGATAGTGCAGAGAGAGAGAGACCGCTTGTATTTCAGATGGAAGACCAAGTCGGCTCGCGACATACTGGGCCACTATTGAAATTTCGACCGAGAGGAGATGCTGGGAAGGATTTGTCAGAGGGTTGAAGGAAGGATCAGTATACTGCATGGATGTTTGAGAATTCTGTTTATGCTTATTGAACTATGTATTTTGGAGTTTTTTTTTTTCATTTGGTCCGATCTTTGCTACATTGATATCACTCACTTTAAGAGAATTATGCTTGCTTAGATTAACTCTTTATTCCTCGATCACTAAATATTATGCGCCAATGAGAACGTATGTACGAGTTTTCACTTGTGTTAAACGCTTTACCTTTTTTCAATGCGTTCTCAGCACACCCACAGCTTTCCCTTACAGCGTTGTACCGTATATACCAAAAGGTCTGCGATGTTTCTCTTCCTGACTTGTGTTGAACATCTAAAGGGTAAATTCGATTCTGTAGAACATATTCCATCACAGCGTTATACCGTGTACCCAACGTGCGCGAAGTCTTGTTCATGATAGTATTGATAGTATTGATTCGCTTATATTTGGTAAGCCAACTCAACATTGGAGGGTACAGGTCGTACAAAACAGCAAAAAGCAGCAGGACAAGAGCGAGAGCTTCAAGACCCGAGAATAAACAACTCTTATAGTTGCTTATTGTTGCGAAGTCCTCAAATTCTCGACCAGTTTATAAAACAAAACAAAAGACACACTCAAAGCTCAGAAGGCGCAACTCGTGCCGCGATGTCAAAAACTTGCCGCAAAGGAAACTTGACAATCAGGTGATGCCTATCCATACCGAACATCTCAGTATCCATCAGATTCACCTTCATCTTCTCCTCCCGCTCCTTCCGCATCTTCTTCTGCTGCGCCTTGATGAACTTGATGATGAATCCCAGTCCGAATCCCAGTACTTCCAGTCATCCGGCTTCTCGAAATCCCAAAGGTCAGAGCTACCATCCCAAGGCACCGCGGCATTCCAAGCAATGAGTTCGTTGAAACGCGGAGGACGCTCTTCCTCTGGCTTCAACTCGAGCTTGTAAGCTTCTGCGCGAGCTGCCTTGTCCAAATGAGGCTTCAGAAACGAGAGCCACTCACTCGGCGTGTCTTCCATCTTGTCTTTATCCTGCGCTCGGAGAGGCGCGGTCTCAAAGCTGTCCTTATCGTCAACCCGATAACTGTGCTGTAACGTAGGATGCTTAAATTCACCAAAGGCCTGGATTCGATAGCACGTATCGACAATCGGCCAGTCAGCCACTGCCGTGTCCCTATAACAACAGATCTTCACCTCGAAGTACGTGAGCTCGAGGACGTCATCTGATGTAGGATGCTCAGGCTTGTCGACGCCCTCTGTATCCAGTTTGATGACCCAGCAGTGCTCGTTGCCTATACGGCGGACGCCAAAGTACGGCATCTTCGAGTCTGCGTAACCGGTTCCTGAATCAAATCGAATCCACTTGATATTAAGATTCAGGCGGTTCAAGTCCTCGTCCCAATGATGAGACTTAACGCTGAACCCAGCTTCGTCGAAGTACTTCAACGTCGCTGCCATACCCTCGTCTAAGAAGGTGGCGAACGGATACCCTTCCTTTAGATCGAAGGTTGGCACTGGGAAGAGAGAGTATACTTTGTTCCAGCTTGCGAGGTTCATGCCCATGCTGACGGCCCCGTCGCGGCCGAACATGTGATTGATGCCGTCGCTACTATTTTCGTGTCCGTTGATGATGCTGATTGCCACCTTTTTTCCGTGCAATGTACGCGTCGGATGCTCATAGTAGGGTTTCAAGTCATCCCACATGGCAGATTCTACGTATGGAAATCCTTCTGCGACGTAGAGGACGGGAAGGCGTTTCTTCACGTACCCCGCGGCTTTGAGAAAATTTTCTACGATCTCGTCTTTCCATCGCGGGACAATCAGCACCAGTAAAGGCTCATTCTTCAATAACTGGTTGGTGCGCATGAAGAAGTCGATGAGCAAGTCTCCAGTCACGAGAGTGCTGGTCTTCGCTTGCAAAGATCGAAAGGCTTTCGCGTCTTCGAAGAAGTACCCGAGGAATTTGTCCCAGCTGTAGGCGTCGTCGATGTTGTCTTTGACGCCTTTGGATAACTGCCGAAGATTCATGGCGTCGCTACCTGATAGGGAGGAGAGAATCTTGTCTTGCAGGTGTGGGTACTGGAAACTCAGAAGATCGGGCAGTGTTGGCGGTGCTTGCGCTTCCGCTTCCTGCCGCGACGTCACGTTGCCACCGCCACCTGACTGGGTCGACGACGACGCCAACTCCCATACCTCTTTAGTAAGTCGTGGTACCTCGTCATTCACAACCTCATCCCCTACTGGCTTTTTCGGTTTCCACAGCTCGGCCGGCATAATGAGAACTATGGGCTGAGAGTTGAATGTAGATGTAAGGTTGCTTGTAGCAGTACTCAGTCAAGTGAGTTATACTTCTCTCCCCCCGCCTCCCATCGCTCTTATATGCTAGGGAGAATGCTGTGAATTGTGCCGGTACTACGCGAAGTGAGAGAATTTGGGATATACTATGCAACATGCAAAGAAGGAAAGAATGAAAGAAGTGAGCGCATTGTGTATATACGTTCTTCGTCGCCCAAACAGCTTTCCCTCACAGCGTTTCACCATGTACCGAAAGGTCACGACGGCTCGTCTTTCGGTATATATTGTGTAAGGGATGTGTTTTGTAGGTGGGGCGTGAGATCTTCAATGCAGATTTATTAAATATTTTATTAAGTTTCACACAGTGCACGGTTTGTGACGAACAATTGTATTGATTGTTTAGACTACAGCTACTACGACACTAGGTTGCTGCGTAGCATGTCTCGTCGCATTTTCTTTCTACCTGTTGTAGAATAACAAAAGCTTTTGTCTTAAAATAATATCACACTAAAATGTTTTTAAAGGTAGAGGGAATTAGAAAATTGCCGGGGGAAGTGGGTTGATCGATGATGACTTCGAGGCGTTGCATACAACCAGCATCACGAACGCAGCTGCAGGATCTCTGTTGCACACGAGGAACATAATTCCATCAAAAATACTAAAACGCGTATCGTAGTTGACTACACAATGCAACCCTCTCCCCAAACCCTACACATCACAACGCCTCCTTCTCCCTCGCCGCCTCCCCCTCAGCCTGCGCCTCGGTCCTATACGCCTTAAATTTCCTTGCCGGCACCCTCTTAATAAACATCTCATCCAACTCCTCATACGTCCTCCCCGCCGTCTCCGGCTGATACACCCAAAGATACACACAACAAACAACACTCAAGCCTCCAAAGATAAACCCCAGCTTGCCGCCCAAGTTGAGCTTATCCGGGTTAAAAAGATAAGGCAGGACAAAGGACCACATCATGTTGAGCAAGTTTTGGAGCGCGAGGCCAATGGCGATGGTCTTGATGCGGAGGCGCGAGGTGGAGACCTCGCAGAGGATCGTGTATGCGGTCGCGCCGATGGTCACATTGTACCACCAGCAGTAGATGAGGATCATGCTGACGGCGGCTTTGGAGCCCGAGGAGGTTTCGGGGACGGCGCAGCCGGCCATGACGAAGAGGATGATGGTGAGGATGATGAGCCCGTAGAAGGTGAGGTTGCGGCGGCCCATGCGGTCGACTAGGTACCAGGACATGACGTTTCCGATCAAGGAGATGACTTGCTGCACGATCTGCAGCTTGAAGCTCATCTCGGTGGTGAAGCCCGCGAGCTGCATGTAGTATGTTGAGTAGCTGGCTGCGAAGGCGATGCCGGACAGTGCTTGGATGGAGAGCGGAGCTACCGAGATGATGGTGCGGCGTAGGTTGGATTTGCGGAAACATTCAAAGTAGGTCACGCCCTCGGTTTCGCGTTTTACTTCTTCGAGCGTGACCTGCATGTGCGCGAGTTTCTTCTTCGCCTCGGTGGGGGTGTATCCCAGGCCTTTGAGAGCTTTCAGTGCGCGCTCGGAGCGGTCCTTGCCGGCAAGCCACCATGGCGACTCGGGCATAAAGGGCACGAAGATGGCGGCCACGACTGCGAACCCGTACTGAGCGGCGAAGACAGCGCGGTAGGCCCAGCGGTTGGTGTAGGTGCCGGTGGAGTTGACAATGAGTGCTACGGTGAGAGGGCCGAAGGTGTAGGCGAGCGCCGTCAAGCACGTGAGCATACCTCGAAGAGCGAGTGGTGCAATCTCTCCTACATATGTGACTGTGATGGAAGCGAGAGCACCGGTAGCAAATCCGTTCAAGAACTTGCCTCCAAAGAAGAGCTCATTCGTTGTTGCAATGAACTCCATGGAGACGGCCGCAAACGTGACGACCAAGCAGAGCATAACGACTGCACGACGACCCAACCAATCTGCAAGCTGACCACATCCTAAGGCACCGATGACAGCTCTACAAGCTGTTAGCACTCAATCCGAGAAAAGGAAACTCGCCTGGGCATCTGAGTAACTTACGAAGCCACGGGTGCACCCTGGAAAGCAGCCTGCCACTTAGCATCCAGCACATAAGCCGGGTTCCCATCTGCATCGGTATATTCACTCCCAAAATCCTTTCTGAACTGTGGAATACTGATCACATTGCCTGCAGCTTGGTTTTCGAAGCTGACAAGCAACACGACCCAGACAGCGTAGAAGCTCCAAGCGCATGCCCAAGGGTATTTGCGGAATGAAGCAAGTTTGCCAACCTCGTGGTCCTCTGCATTGGCGAGATGGCCAAGGTGTGAAGTTTCTGCAACGGTTTGCGCGACGTGCTCATTGGCCTCAACGGTGGCCGATTTATCGGAGGACATTTCGACGAGAAGGAGGAGGAGGAGTAGATGAAACAAAATCCAAATGTCAAGGACTTAAATGAAACAAACGTCGGACGATGTTGTTGTAGGTCGACCCACGACAGTGGTTTCCGACCCTGCGCTGCTGTGGGTCGTGCCAGATACATAGGGGCGAAGCATCGTTTTTATATCTGGAGAGTAAAAGCGGGCCTCCGCACGCGTGGAGAACATCATGCATACGTCGCGTGGCGGAATTTCCGCAGTGTCATTTCCAAGGCACTTCCCCGGATCGCGAGGCCCGTCCGCACAACAAGTGTCCACTCCAAGGGAAACTAGACCCGTCTAGTGAATGGTGCGGACGCATGCCCGATTCGTCCAATGTGGAACCAGACTACCGAAGTTCTGCCGTTCGGGTCAAGCCTGGCGCGTAAATGCCTCGACTGGGGGTTCATGGGCACTGCTGTGACTCGTATTGCGGGGGAGCATGATCTGGTTGTGGTATTGATTTCTGATGGTGTAATGGTGTAGAGGCGCGGAGGCGGGCAGTTCCACGTCTGTCAAAGTACCTAGGTACCTACCCTGCCTATGATCCATGTGCTAGTGACTAATTGGGTTTATCGTGAGTGACTCCTCAGCGCTCAGTGTCGAGACTGAGAGTCCATCGCCTCCACTCGCTAGAAAGACGATTACTCGCTCTGCTTATACAGCCACATCGCCATACGCCTCGGTTGGATAACCAAAGCAAGCTGTCGCACTCACAACACCTTCTCCTGCTCATCCACAATCTGTACCTTGATACTTCCATTACTCAAATCCGCACATGTGTGCAGCGCATCCAGCGCCTTCTCCAAAGGATACGTATGCGAGACAAGAGGTTTGAGATCGAGGATACCGCCACCGAGACATTGTAGGCCCGCTGGCCAGGTATCGCGATATCGGTTGATGAACTTGAGGCCGATCTAGACATTGTGTCAGCGCGCTGGAAAAACACACACCTCGCATTGGGGAATACTTGGAAGATAACGTACCTCCGCAAGCGACAAGTGCATGAACGGAAGGTTATTCATCATCTCGCGCCCCACACCAATGACCATGACGGTTCCACCTCTTCGCGCAGTATAGCACGCTGTGACGACGCTGCTCTCCACCCCCGTACACTCAAGAACGACCTCTGGAGCACCATACTCGCCCACGCTCTCGACATCGAATAGCTTCCTAATCTCTTTGGCGTTCTCTTCCGCATGGAGATTCTTTTGAACTTGGTACGTCAGGACCGACGGCACGAACTTCTTCGCAAACTCCAGTCTTGTAGGCTCAAGATCTGTGACCACAACGGGATGTGCACCGCTTGCTCTTGCTGCTGCTACGGCGATGAGTCCGATGGGGCCTGCGCCACACACGACAGCGCCGCGACCAAGTGACAACCCTGCGGTTTTTACCCCGTGCATGACGACGGAAAGTGGCTCAAGCAGCGCGCCTTCTGAGAACGAGACGTTGTCGGGGAGTTTGTGGCACCATTTCGCGGGGTGGCATTTGTAGCGCTGGATCGTGCCGTGGTAGGGGTATACACCGGCGAATTGGACGTCTTCGCAGAGGTTGTAACGACCTTCCATACAGAGAAAGCATTCACCGCAAGGAACGCCTGGCTCTACGGCTACGCGGTCGCCTAGCATGTATTAGACACTGGCTTTTTTCGCGAGCACGAGTTGATCTACCTGGCTTGAGATTGGAGACGCCTTGTCCGCACTGTAGGACTATGCCCGCTGCTTCATGGCCTAATATGCAATCTCCCTCGACTACAAGTGTACCTATCCTGCCAGTTCTCCAAAAGTGAATATCAGACCTTGTGCGCCGTTAGCTTTCGTCCAGCATACAGACCTTTCATTGTTGACTTACCCGCAGACACCCGTAGCCTTGATGTGTAGCAGAACCTCTCCCACGCCCGGCGCATATACTGGTGCTCCTTCTTGCTTCAACTTGTGATCAGCCGTCACCTGAAGTGAAGGGTTCGGTAACGGCGTGGAGATTGTGGTCTTCATCGATTTCACGATGCCGTTCGCAGTCTGCTGTATCATATTAGCCACGATCGCACAGAGGTAGCATTCCACTCCCACTTGCCGGAGACATTCTAAAGAAGATTCTTGTTTATAAACTCGCTCGCAGAATCGCTCTGGGTTTATCTTGATAAGGCGCAATGAGTCTAAAAGGGACTCCAAGAGCGAAAGACCGTGAACGAGTGTCGTTACCTGAGCATTCGAGGTATATTGAAGGTGTCAACGCGTGCAGAAAATGTTGCCGCGTCTTGCATCCTCAGGACAGACCGTCGTATGCTAGGGTCCGCGGGGTAGTATGCGTAGGTAGTAACCATGCCGGGGTCTCGAACCTATCGACCACGATTGGTTGACTCGATGGTTAAAGATACCTTTTTAGGATGCGGTGCTTGTAGTTACCAGGTTGGGAACGTGCCACCCAGCTTTGCTCGAGGGGCAATTGCAGCGAGCGGGAGAAAGTTAAACAAAGGCACACCGCGGTAAAGCTATCTTTTGGCGTCGATTCGCGAGCGAATTTGTCCTTCGCTTTCTTTTGGGCTTTTGTCCACCTTTTTCCGATCCTTTACGTCCCCCTAAACGCGCAGCGATGCATCTCGCCAGCGGCGCACCGCAGGTCAACGGCAGAAGCCAGACCGAGTACGGAAAGAATGTAATTGATGGATTGAAGAAAGAAGAAGAGGTTGAGAAATCCTCGGTGCAGAAATTGTCAAGAGAACATGTCCTAGTGTTGAAAACCTTCAGACTGCTAATTGCAGATCTATGCCAGCAGTTCAAAGGCGGCCATCCTGGGTAAGTCGGGCGAGCGATCAACAAAAGC
Organism: Laburnicola sp. JP-R-44; assembly: GCA_009805535.1. Taxonomy (NCBI): domain Eukaryota; kingdom Fungi; phylum Ascomycota; class Dothideomycetes; order Pleosporales; family Didymosphaeriaceae; genus Laburnicola; species Laburnicola sp. JP-R-44. Next base: position 924,238 of record SELF01000006.1, read on the forward strand.
CAGAACTGATGAAGAGTAGAGGTGCGATTGGCATGGCAGCAATTGGTGTGGCCTTGTGGAAGTACGTTATGCGATACGCACCACATACGCCAACGTATTTCAACCGAGACCGTTTCGTTTTGTCAAATGGTAAGTCATTCATCGGCTGCACAACATTGTGTTGGATAGGAAAGGCTCACTGTGTATAGGTCATACATGCTTGTTTCAGTACACTTTCCTCCACCTCGTGGGCTTCAAGGCCATGACTTTTGATCAACTGAAATCTTACCATTCGGATCGCGTCGATGCGCTCTGCCCTGGGCATCCGGAAATCGAACACGAGGGTATTGAAGTCACAACTGGGCCGCTTGGACAGGGTGTGGCGAACGCAGTTGGACTCGCGATGGCAACGAAGAATCTCCAAGCCACGTACAACAAGCCTGACTTCGATGTCGTCTCAAATCACACGTGGTGCATGATCGGCGATGCATGCTTGCAAGAAGGTGTCGCGCTCGAGGCCATCTCCTTCGCGGGCCATCTCAAGCTCAACAACCTTACCATTATATATGATAACAACCAGATTACTTGCGATGGCAGTGTTGATCTGACGAATACGGAAGACGTCAATGCAAAAATGAGGGCTTGTGGGTGGGATGTGATTGACATCGAGGACGGTTGTTTCGATATCGAGGGCTTGATAGGAGCATTGAACAGAGCACGAGCAGCGACCGACAAGCCCGCATTCATCAATGTCCGAACAGTGATTGGCCTGGGAAGCGCTGTCGCGGGCAACGCCGTTGCCCATGGAGCGGCTTTTGGAGATGCAGATGTCGCCAACATGAAGAAGATGTATGGGTTCAACCCGGAAGAGCACTTCGTCGTCGGGAAAGAAGTTCGTGAATTCTTTGAAGACATTCCTGCGAGGGGAGAGGAATTAGTGCGATCGTGGGAGAGGACGGTGCAAGAGTACGAGGTTCAATACCCCGAGCTGGGCGCAGAGTTCCGCAGACGCGTCGAGGGTCGTCTGCCGGAGAACTGGAAGAACTTAATCCCAAACAAGGAGTCATTCCCAGAAAAACCTACAGCAACACGAGCTTCTTCCGGGCTTGTGTTCAATCCTATCGCGCAGGCGTGCAATAACTTCATGGTCGGCACTGCTGATTTGTCGCCCTCTGTCAACATGATCTGGAAAGGCAAGGCCGACTTCCAGCATGTAAGTCGTCCTAAAAGTGGCTCCAATGCCGTATACTGACCTGTTAGCCTGGCTTGAAGACGACGTGTGGCATTACGGGCAACTACGGCGGCCGATACATCCACTATGGTGTACGTGAGCACGCCATGTGCGCCATTTCCAACGGTCTTGCTGCCTTTGCGCCAAACACATTCGTGCCGGTTACATCGTCGTTCTTTATGTTTTATTTGTATGCAGCCCCGGCAGTCCGCATGGGCGCCCTGCAGAAATTGCAGATTATCCATGCCGCCACCCACGACTCCATTGGCATGGGTGAGGACGGCCCCACTCACCAGCCCATCGAGCTGGCGAACCTCTACAGGGCCATGCCCAGCCTGCTTTATATCCGACCGGGCGACAGCGAGGAGACGGCAGGCGCGTGGATTACGGCCATCGAGGCCAAGCATACATCGACCATCATCTCGACGTCGCGCCATGCACTACCACAGCTGGTCCAGACGCGAAGAGACGGTGTGGCAAGGGGCGCCTACGTGCTCGAGGAGGTCGAGGACGCCGATGTGACACTTATTGGCGTGGGCGCGGAGCTCACGTTTGCCGTGGACGTCGCGCAGGAGCTCAGGGCCAAGGGCGTCAAGGTGCGCGTCGTCAGCTTCCCGTGCTGGCGGCTGTTCGAGACACAGTCACTGGAGTACAGGCGGGACACGCTGAGGAAGCACCGCGTCCCTGCCGTTGTCATCGAGCCGTACGCGCCGAACGGCTGGGAGCGGTATGCCAATGCGGCCATCTGCGTGAAGAGCTTCGGCCACAGCTTGCCAGGCACGGCCGCCTACAACTTCTTCGGGTTCGACGTGGGAACCATGACTGCGAAGGTCAGTGACTATCTCGAGAAGATGCAGGCGGATGATGTCCTACGCCACGAGTTTGTTGAGCTTTGAGCGAATGCGGACGCAGTACTGCATTTCCAGGCGTTTTCGGTTGGTAGCCCCATGGGCCCTTGAATAATGAATAGGTAATGAAGCGCAAACGATCAAACATGACGAATGTGCTGGGTAGTGACGCGTGCAACGACATGACGCGATGGAGATGCTGCCGTTGTGCCGAGGTCTAGGCATGACTCGTGTAACTCTGCACCTTCCGATTCATTGTATATTGCCCCCCTGCACCTTCCCCAACATCCTCTCCACCTGGCACCTGCATCCGGTGGCGATGCCTGACGACATCGGGCCTCCCCCCAAGCGACCGCGCTTCACTCACGAAGCATCTCCTTCCAACGACTTCCTCTGCAACTTCCTCCCACCGCCAACCACCGAAAGCCAGTTTCCAACCGAAAGCAGTCTACACAACATAGATCCTTTCCTATCGCCAGCTGCGAGCTGGTGCATCGATGAGTTTGCACATGATCCGAACTACCTCGCATCACAAGAAGAGCTGCGTGCATTGCTATTCACTACTGCACGCTCTGCGGCTCCTACGCGCGTCGGGACCCCTGTTGATGACGAGCAAAATGCTTCTGAGCCATCATCCAACATCAAGCAAGTAGTAACCAAAGGGAGGCGCGTCCAGTACCTGAAGAACTACATCGCGCACGTGGCGCCATGGCTTGACATGTTTGACCAAAATCGCACCTTTGGCATTCAATTGCCAGCACTGGCGAAAGAGTCGCAGCCTCTGCTATATGCCCTGCTTGCCATCGGCGCTCGTCAGCTAGAGCGGAAGGAGAAAACGCAGTCGTCATTTGACAGCCTAGAGCTATACCAAGAAGCGATTCGGCTGCTCACGCCCCTCCTCCAGGCCCGAGATACCCAGGTCATCGCTGCTTGTGTGGTGCTGTGCTGTCTGGAGATGTTTTCTGCCAGTGCGCAGGATTGGCGTCATCATCTGGAGGGATGTGCTGCTGTATTTGACGCCTTTGCTGTCAATGGCTTCAGCGACGACATTCTACAGGCCGTATTCTGGTGCTATGCGAGGATGGACGTCTGTGGTGCGATGATCTCGGACGGTGCTGAGAGTACATTGCTCAAGCCTTCCAAATGGTTGCCTCCCGACACTCCAGAAAATCTCGCCGAGTCCTTGTTCCGGAACTCGCCATCTCCTGATATGTATGCCAACTACGCCGTCTACCTTTGTGCTAAGGCGTGCGAGCTCGTCTCCGAGCGCAACAAATTCGTTGAACTTGGAGAAGACAACGGCTGCGATGCAGACCAGTTTCAGAGCCGTTGGTCACGCCTTTGGGATCAGCTTGCGAACTGGGCTACCTATCGGCCAAAAGAGATCTCACCAATTATCACCACCGCATCGATGCCGTTTCCCCAAAGCTTCTTCGCCCACTGGGGAGCTATCTCCTCAAACCAGCTATATCACACTGCATGTGTACTTCTTCTATCTGCCAATCCGAAGCACAAGTCCCTACTCGTACCTTCTCCGACTTCTTCTATCCTCTGGCATGCCAAGCGCATCTGTGGAATATCCTTGGCTAATCCACACGAAGGCTGTCTCAACAATGCCATTCAACCTCTTTGGATCGCTGGTCGGCTTCTAAGCCATAGCTCAGAGCAGACACTAGTTGTTAAAACAATCCGTCAGATCGAAGCTATGACCGGGTGGACTGCGTGCTGGCGTGCACGCGATCTCGAGCAATTATATGGCCATAAGATCCAGGGAGTCGTTTAAAACCCTGGTTCTTCTTCGTTCGAGAATACTCACCATCCTTCCGCATTCTGCCACTCAAGTACGAGCTGTTCAATGTAATGTGCAGTATTCCATCCAGTGAGTTGCTGAACGTTCTCCAACGTACGCATTATGGCTTTGTGCTGACTCTGGTGCGTCACCGTCTTCGCAGCCACAAAGAGCGCTGCCACCATGCTTGGATCCCAACAATCCCATCGATCGTTGCTTAGAGAGATCCCGCAGATACGGCGGGCGTGCCACAGCGTCGACATAGAGGGTGACTGAGAGCGTGCTCGATCTATGAACCGTGGTTTGTTCTGCAACAAGAGGAGCATTCCAGTATGGTATAACTGGTTTGCTAAAATTGTCGCACCACAAGAGAACACTATCTCAGGAAATCCGTCCTCGGAGTCGACACCATCCCTTGGATACAGTTCAATGATGGGCAGGAACTCTTGAGGACGGTGTTTGTACCATCGCTCAAAGCCAGCAGTAAGTGTTTCCCACAGCTCGGCACGGCTCAGTCCGTATTGCTGCTGAAGCCATCTGTCCTCGTCTCCACGGCTAAACACAGTTGCATCGATGCACAATGCTACAGCATCGTGAACGTATCGAGAGACACGTTCTGATTTACCGGCAGACAGATACTCCCACGCCGAGGTCGATGAGTTTGGTAGCGGTATCCGCACAGGGGATGGACTCATCAATGCAACGCTCAGCTCTATACCGATGGTCAGTGATGTGTCACACCGAGAGCAGATGTACAGCTTACGTAGCCTCGCCATCAACCAAAACACTGCAGTTTTCAAACTTCCATTGTTAACCTCGGGCAGTAGAGGTTCCAGCAGTTGATCCGCAGCCCAAGCACTACCTTCCTGCCTCCAGAGCTCTGACAGGTCTACAACAACAGCCTTGGCCATATCTAACACGTCCAAGAGCGCCTCGCTAAGTTCGTCGTTTGCAGCGTCTTTCTGTCGCTGAAGGTGCACATCTAAATTCGAACCCAAATGGCGAACGTTGAGTGATCTTTCTGCGAGCGCCAAAATTTCGGACCTGATTCGGGAAGATTCTTTGGATAGTTGGAGCACTTCGCAGCCAAAGAATTGGTTCATATCGCAAATGTCCATCTGCATCGAGTCAGATAGATGCATTGAGCACTGGTGGAGTGACGTACCCATGGCGCGATATTGTACCTATAATGCTTGAGCAATTCCAAAGTACGTTCGTCAGTCAACTCGAAAAGCCCGATAGGGGACGTTCCACTTATTGACGACCAAGACTGCATTGTTGGTGTGTAGCTCTATACTCCCCAACATTGAGCACATCCGCTGTCGTTTGCGGGCGTTCCATAGGGACAATAGTACGGTCTATGGATGCTGCTTGTCCTCTGTCCGGGAACACCATGGGTTCAAAACTGGCTTCGGACTCAGCAGTCCCTCCGCTACCCCTGCCCACCTCCCAACGCAATAAGGCCATCTAATGCAAACTGGTAACGCTGCACTGATGGACTTGGGGGCCCGGGCGACGTTTCCGCGCCCTGAGGTCCTTCTGGCGACGTTGACTGCGGTACTGCCGGTCCTGAAGCTGGGCTAGCTGCGACCTCGGATTGTGGCACACGTCTCCCACTATCTTTAACGTGATCACGGTCTTTTGATTCACTACCCCCAGGAACAAACTAGCACTTGTCAGCATAGCAAAACCCACTCCTCTCCCCACAAGCACACAACCCCACTCCTCCAAACTTACTTGAACGCTCGCATACGACGTCCCACCACTCGGCACATCAGGCGTATAATTATTCCGCCCCAGAATCTGAATAGCAGGCGCATAGCGACACTCCAACGCCTTCGCGACACAATTCTCGCACTTGGGTTTATTTTCGTCGCCTTTCGTCGCGGTGAGTCAGTCTTACATGCATGAATTGCAGTGCATGGTAGGACTAGGACGTACATTTTCGTCGGCGGGTCCGGCATGTTAGACAGCCTGCTCGGGATCGCTTGGGTCGGGGGCGCGATGGGGTGGCCATTGTGGGTATGGGGCTAGCACGTGGCTAGCTAGGTATATGGATCGGGGTCGGTTCTGGGGTTTGGGGGCCGGGTCTGGGGTCTGGGGTCTGGGGATTTTGCTGTGTGGTTCGCGGGGGTGGCGGGCTTGTGTGAATCTGTGAGGGTGGGTTGGTGTTGTTGATATCCTGTCGGGGAAATTGTAAGCGCCGGTGTGACTTTGGGCGCGTGGATGGTGGACCGTCATAAGTGGCGCGCGGGATGGATGGGATTGGGGGATGGGGGGATCTTCGGCTGCGTTGCGAGTCATTCATGGGGCAGGGGATTGGGACGGGTCTGTTGTGCTGCATTGATCTGTTCATACGGAGGAGCCTTTCAAAAGTCCTTGCTGACAGGGGTATCAGGGCCAAGTTAGCCACATACCTGATTAGGAACCGTCTCCGAGCTTACGTGGCCTCTGCGCTCTTGGCTATTTTCCTTGTGCCTGTCCTCAGTACTCTACATAGTACTCCGTACATCTCTACAATCTTATGGCTCCCTACGATATCCCTACCCGTGCGCTTGTTGTCACCCTTAAGGCTACTGGCAAATCAAGTAATGAGATCCATGAGTTAACAACAATTCCAACGCGGACAATCGATTCAATATACAGCCGAGCTATCGCACAGGGATTCGACCCAGTCCTACGGCCACTTAAGATTCATAATGGCTTTCTTGAAGATGCTTCGCGCTCTGGCAGGCCGTCAAAGCTAGCTACAGTCTCTGAGAGAGTTGTTAACACTGTATGCACCGACCGCTTTGGACGGGAGAAATCAATGCGCTGATATCGCCGGGACGCTCAGTCAACAAGGATTCGAGATATCAGCTACCTCAGTATGGAGGATCCTGCGGGCAGCAGGATTCAGAAAGACCAAGCCAACGAGGAAGCCTGGGTTGACGAAGAAGATGAAGAAGGATCGACTTGACTAGTGTCTTCAACATCAAGATTGGACAATAGAGGATTGGAAGAATGTTATTTGGTCTGATGAGACGTCAGTTGTTCTTCTTCATAGAAGGGGAGGATAGGATACCGAATATAGCGGAAGGCAGATGAGGCCTTTGTACGCAGCTGTATCCGGGAGAGATGGAAAGGCTACTTTGAATTTATGTTCTGGGCTTACTTCTTATATAACTAGCGAAGGCCCTGTGTCACTACTAGACGCCAGAGACAAAGAAGGAGAAATAGGTTGCTGTTCAGAGGATTAAGGAATTAAATAAGGAGATAGAGCCTATTATGAAGAACCAGTAGGAGCTTAAAACTAGTATCCAGCGTCTAAGTCTGCGTACAAAGCCTGGCCGACGACCTCAATAGAAGTGGAACACCTAGACTGGCAAGCTTAGCCGGGGCCGGGGATCAGGAATTAACTGGTATCGATATCAGTCAACTACTATCTTATACCCAAAGTTGATTCCTTTCGCAAAGCAATGTCAAACTAAACAGCCAGGAACAGTTGTTCAAGAGGATAAGGCACCTGCCCATAATCACTACATACAGAGCTATATATATAGCTGGGAGGGCGTTTAGCGGTTACTCTAGTGTGGGAACTCACCACCTAATTTAAACGCGATCGAGCCCTGCTGGCCATAGATGAAGAGGCGTACTACAAAGAAAGGGGCACCAAAGAGCCGAGCAGAGGCAGTACGTGTGTGGGAGCAGTGCTGGGAGGAGCTGCCTCAGGATAAGATTCAGGCATGGATTAAACGTATTCCTATCCATATTTAGAAGATTATTGAGTTGGAAGGCGGCGATGAGTATAAAGAAGGTCGAAATATTGGGAGAGTTAGATAGCTGCTGCATGAATCGGACGTATTACTGCATTCAGAACACCCCTGTCGTGTGGCTGACTTGGCTCTCATACCCCTGTCAGCAAGGACTTTTGAAAGGCTCCTCCGTACTGAATTTTTGCTTGGGCGATATGTATCTTTTCTTTGGAAATATTGATGCTTCTACAAACATTCGCAGGAATATCGCCCTTTAAATTAGCGCTTTCGAGACGCGCTACCGGCAACACATCCCAATTGGGAAATCATAAGAGCTCGAGCATACTTACCCTGCTAATGAGCATAGTTGTCAACAATCAAGCCAATCCAAGCTGAGGCGTTAGCTTGGATTGCTCGATTTTTGAGGGCGTCAGCTTGGATTGTTAGGGCTAACAAGCTGAGATTGTGAGCTTGATTGAGGCTTGATTGATAGGCTTGATAGCCTGTACTGGCGCTAGCCTTAGTGTTAAGTTTCGTCGTCCCAAGTCGCCAGCCCGCACAAAAGCTCTATATTGTCGTCGTCTGCTGCCTCCTCCTCCACCACCTCGTCGTCGCCTCCCGAGGCCAGCTCTTTGCCACCGTCGTACGCACTGTATTGCCGCTAGAAGTTGAGGTCCTAGACGTCGTCGTCGCGGCTCTAAGAGGTCGCCCAGCTCACTGAACAGGCGCTCACTCACTCACAGCTTGACGCTGGGATAGAGAGTACGTCAAGCGCAAGCTTACTGAGGCTAGGGTAGCAATCGCGCATGCTCACCCAGTATTTGATAGGGTTATCTGCGTGTTCTGTACCTCTCTCGGCTGCCGGCTCGCTGCGCTTCCACCTCTTAAAACTCGTCCTCGTCGGCGGTGAGGCTGCTGGCAGTACTAGGGTTGAGTATACTGTCGATCGCGTCGTCTATATCGCTTGGGATCACTGCCGACGGCCTTACCGCGCGCGGTGAGTTGTTGTACTGCGCCCAGAGCGCCTGAAAGCTGGCGTTACTAGCCTCGAGCCAGTTGGGCTTCTTAACCCACGCCTTATCGCAGTAGTACTTGTACATTGGATGGAGTATTGTAGCGGCGTAGTACGCGGGCGAGTCGTCCAGCTTAGAGTAGTAGTCATCGGCCTTCTGCCAAGCTGCGCGCAAGTTGATTGCAATGTGATCCTCAGGCGACTCATCGTGCTCGTTGTAGTTAACCGCCTCGTACGCGTTGACGCGCTGCTCGTAGTAGGTAAGCAGGTATTCGAATATTGGAATTATCTCAGCAATAGCCCCAAAGCTGCCGCTTTTTCCGCGCCCTTCGAGGCGCTTTGTAGCAGTCTTGAGCGGTTTCAAGATGTCCATGTACTCTGTAATCACTGCCCAATCAGCACCTGTAAGACCGTCTGATCGCATCCACGGCTGCGCAACTGGCAGCTTGTTGCCGCGACTTTGCGCAAACGTGTCCTCCCTTTGCACCCGCTGTATATGGTGAGTAGCGTAGGCGTTGACTGCAAACTGCAGCTTTACAGCACGCTCAAAGCATGAGTAAGTAGTACGAGTTCCACCGCGTAACGACGGGTTTTAACGGGCTCGAGGATCTTGCGATCGTCGGCTGACGCGCTAGACGGCAGCTCAGTGTGGGCGAGGCGCTGGAAGTCCTCGAAGAGCTTATGCTGTTGCGGCGTTTTTGATGTAGTTGATGATACTGAGCAGTACGCCAAGTGGGCCTACGCGCCTCCACTCCTCTATGAAGTCGTGCTCGTCGGTGAGCTCTTGTACGTCGTTGTCGAACGAGGCGGCGCTGCCCTTCCCCCAGAGGAGCGTCTGGCCGATAAGGTTGAGCGTGTGAGGTCCGCAGCGGAGGCGCCGATGGGTGACATTAAAACCGTACTCTTGAGCTACTATTGCAATAGTACTGTTGTTGTTAGTAGCGTTATTAAGCACAAAGTAACCAATCGACTGCAATGTAATCTTAAAATCCTGCAGCGTTTTTATAACGATCTTGGCCATCCTCTCGCTACTGTGAGCGCCTGTTAGCTGGGGCAGCGCTATAGGCAAGTCCTGTAGGTCGCCTCTGCTGTTGACAAAGTGCGCAACGACGCCTAGAAAGCCACGCTTGCCGCCCTTTGTCGTCCATCTATCAAAGCTGAGGTGTACTTTGCTGAGCGCCTGCGATAGTTGTAAGAGAACGCGCGGCTTTAGGTGCTTGTACAAGCGCGCAACGTACTGGGAGACGCTTACATGAGACGTCTAAAGCGCTCGTTCTGCTAGTGGGTTGGCAGCTTTAAGGAGGCGTCGAAAAGCTGGTGTTTCAAACTCAGCAGAGAGAGGGTGATTGTTCTTAATAAGCTAGCTAACAGCTGCCAGCTGGAAGCGCTGGGTATTGAAGCTGGCGAGCTTGTTAGCTATCTTCTGCGACACGCTGTTGTTGCCGTCCTTAAGTAGGCGTTGTAGCTAGGTAGGTTTTGCAGCAATGGCCGACTTGCTGTAGTAGCTATAGCTGCGCTTGGGCAGCTCTAAGTGTCGCTGCGCTGACGACGTTGAGAGCGTCGTCTTATATATCCCCACGCCTATATCTGTGTACTTATGCTCATAGCAGTGACGGCACACGAAGTATAGCTTACTTGGGTTCTTTAGCAGCGCAACGCGGTAGCTATAGCGATAGATCCAGCTCTTGCGCGACTTCTGCGACGAGAGCGGCTTCATATACTTGCGCGTAAACGCCCCCAATTAATTCCCTTAAAGTCGTCTATAAGGCTCGCGTCCAGCGCCTCTTACAAGGTCTCATTATCTAGGGCTGCTGCCGACGAGGCTGCTGTTACCCTCTCGCTGCCCTTAGTAGGCGCGACGATAGCGTCTTTAGGCCGCGACTCGCGTAGTTGCGACTTAAAAGTTAAAGCCTGGGACGCCTCTACGAGAGCCCTGCGAGGCGACAGACGCGACGGCGATGGCGATAGCTGACTATCGACGGGTATATAGGCTGGCTGACCGTGCCGCGGGCGGTGGAGGATTTAACGCGTTTCTTCGGGCGAGTAAGGTCATTAGAGGCGCGTTTCTTAGGAGGCATGGCGGTGGCACCACAATAAGGGCGACAGGAGCAAAAAAAAAATAACGCGATATTAGGTTGTAATAAAAGGCACAAGTTTTGGCATTGTGTGTTGTCTATTGGAAGGCGCGTAAGAGCCTGTACGAGGCTTAGAGGCTACTAAGGCACTAACTACGCGCGATTACGTGAGAGGTATTAGTGGACTATCCACTCTTTTTAACAGGTTGTTTAGTTAGGGGGCTAGTGGAGGGAGTATAGTGTTGCAGAAGTTAGGATAATTACCTGCCTCCCCTAGTAAAAGCGCCCTGCTAAAAATAGCAAAAGATATCGCGATCGCTCCTGCTGCAAAACGAGCAGCCTCACGCGCTACCTTAATTAAGCCTATTAAGCTAAACAATTAAGCTAACCCTCCTTAGCTTGGATTGCTAACAAATTAGTATAGGCGAGCTTGACTTAATAGGATTGATAGTTATTAAGCTATTAATCAAGCGCTTGCAAGCCGCTTGATTGTTGACAAAAGTCTGCTAATGAGATGCTCAGCTGGCCCTCCTTTCTGGGTATATAGGACTTTTCCTTCTCTGCTAGCTGTGGCACGGAGGGGGTGTTTGTGTAGGATTGGTGGTGATGATGTGGAAGGTTTTTTAAATTTTGTCTTTTTTCTTTTTGGTTTATTGTTGGGAGCTCTGGGAGGGTTTTTTGAGTTGTTAAGGTGGCTGGGGGTTGATAGATACTATAGATGCCAGACAGTTGGTAAATGCTTAGGGTGACGACTGTGGGTGCGTTGCTTGAACTCACTGCCCAAGCTTCAGAGGCCTTGTCGCTGCGCTTCTTATTTTCTTCTTGGTATTTACGTTTTTTTAATTTGGGGATTTTGTTGTAGAGAGTTGCGACGGGGGGTTCCGCAGCAACAGGAGGAGGAGAAGCAGCGCGAGAGCAAGCGTATCGAGAGATAAAGAAGCGACGACAGAGTAGGCAGAATGAATGAAAAAAAATGTAGAGTGGATGTAGTAGTGAAAAGAGCGGCGACGGAATTCTTTGGTTCGCCGAAGATGGCGGGGTAGGCGTTTAAGGGTGTGCAATCGCATGCAAAGGCGCTTTCGTGGTTAATCCCATGGCCGCAGGTGTTGAAATTGGACGAAGACATGGAATGGGACAAGGAAAGGAAAGCCCCGTTCAAGCTGCAGAGTTGCCATCAATCAATCAGGATCAATTTTGAAGCTGTGATTGATTTGATTGATACTCAGAGACCTCAGAAACTGGTTTGATTGATTGAAGGTGATTTTGGAGGCGTATTAATTGAAGATTGATTGATTGATTGACGGAAAAGTCGCCTAGAGATGATATTTGTGTGCAGGGAGCTACAGAGGCTCATCCCACTGCGATACTTGATAGATCTCTTGTATCTCGAGCTCTGAGAGCTCTACCGGGAGCTCTCCGTCGGGCGTCTTCTGGGACGGAGAATATCTAGCTCTCAGCCAGCTCCGTAGCAGGTGATTGTGGAAAGCAATTGAGGGCTCATTTTTCGACGTTTTGGCTCTATCATATATCGCCAACCTCAGAGAACACTCTCTCACAGTAACAGGAGGATGCTAGGATTAACAGGAGATTAATAGCCAACTAAGAAAGGCGGGGATACGTATCGCGGAGAGATAGCCAATACCTAATAGGATCTGTACAGTATGTGTAATTCTTAGGAACGCTTAATTTATTGTGCTACTAGCAATTAAATTTGTTAGTACTATTAATAAGAGGAGCTGTAGTTTTAGCTCTTAGAGGCTTAACGTGTAACTTAGCGTAGTTGTTAATATTATTAACGCGTTTTAATTGTTTATGTAGAGGAGAGTTAATAGGGCGGGCATCTTCTAATTTGTACTTAGCCTACAGCTCTTAGAACTACCTATTAGCTTTTTTAAGCTATACTTTATACTTTCTAGTCTATAAGTTTATAAAGTAATACTTGTAATACAGGTAGAGCACTGTAGAGGCGTAATAAACTAGCGTCTCTTTAAGTAGCGTGTAATACTTTAAGAGCTTTGTGTGGGCTGCTTGTTGTCTTTAGTATCCCTCTGGTGCTGGGCACCCTATGTATGTGGCAGTGGTGACAGACGAAGAAAATACGCCTCATGTCTGCCTAGAGCGCGACGCGATATCCATAAGCGTAGACAGACTTGTCAACAAAATCAAGCGGCTTGCAAGCGCTTAATTGATAGCTTAATAACTATCAATCCTATCAAGTCAAGCTCGCCTATACTAATTTGTTAGCAATCCAAGCTAAGGAGGGTTAGCTTAATTGTTTAGCTTAATAGGCTTAATTAAGGTAGCGCGTGAGGCTGCTTGTTTTGCAGCAGGAGCGATCGCGATATCTTTTGCTATTTTTAGCAGGGCGCTTTTACTAGGGGAGGCAGGTAATTATCCTAACTTCTGCAACACTATACTCCCTCCACCAGCCCCCTAAACAACCTGTTAAAAAGAGTAGATGGTCCACTAATACCTCTCACGTGATCGCGCGTAGTTAGTGCCTTAGTAGCCTCTAAGCCTCGTACAGGCTCTTACGCGCCTTCCGATAGACAACACACAATACCAAAACTTGTGCCTTTTATCACAACCTAATATCGCGTTATTTTTTTTTTGCTCCTGTCGCCCTTATCGTGGTGCCACCGCCATGCCTCCTAAGAAACGCGCCTCTGATGACCTTACTCGCCCGAAGAAGAAACGCGTTAAATCCTCCACCGCCCGCGGCACTGTCAGCCAGCCTATACCCGTCAATAGTCAGCTATCGCCATCGCTGTCGCGTCTGTCGCCTCGCAGAGCTCTCGTAGAGGCGTCCCAGGCTTCAACTTTTAAGTCGCAACTACGCGAGTCGCGGCCTGAAGACGCTATTGTCGCGCCTACTAAGGGCAGCGAGAGGGTAACAGCAGCCTTGTTAGCAGCAGCCCCAGATAATAAGACCTTGCAAGAGGCACTGGACGCGAGCCTTATAGACGACTTTAAGGGAATTGATTGGGGGCGTTTACGCAAGTATATGAAGCCGCTCTTGTCGTAGAAGTCGCGCAAGAGCTAGATCTATTGCTATGGCTACCACATTGCGCTGCTAAAGAACCCAAGTAAGTAAGCTATACTTTGTGTGCTGTCACTGCTACGAGCATAAGTACACAGATACAGGCGTGGGGATATATGAGACAACGCTCTTAATATTGTCGGCGCAGCGACACTTAGAGCTGCCTAAGCGCGGGCTATAGCTATAGTAAGTCGGCCATTGCTGCAAAACCTACCTAGCTACAACGCCTACTTAAGGACGGCAACAACAGCGTGTCGCAGAAGATAGCTAACAAGCTCGCCAGCTTCAATACCCAGCGCTTCCAGCTGGCAGCTGTTAGCTAGCTTATTAAGAACAATCACCCTCTCTCTGAGTTTGAAACACCAGCTTTTCGACGCCTCCTTAAAGCTGCCAACCCACTAGCAGAACGAGCGCTTTAGACGTCTCATGTAAGCGTCTCCCAGTACGTTGCGCGCTTGTACAAGCACCTAAAGCCGCGCGTTCTCTTACAACTATCGCAGGCGCTCAGCAAAGTACACCTCAGCTTTGATAGATGGACGACAAAGGGCGGCAAGCGTGGCTTTCTAGGCGTCGTTGCGCACTTTGTCAACAGCAGAGGCGACCTACAGGACTTGCCTATAGCGCTGCCCCAGCTAACAGGCGCTCACAGTAGCGAGAGGATGGCCAAGATCGTTATAAAAAACGCTGCAGGATTTTAAGATTACATTGCAGTCGATTGGTTACTTTGTGCTTAATAACGCTACTAACAACAACAGTACTATTGCAATAGTAGCTCAAGAGTACGGTTTTAATGTCACCCATCGGCGCCTCCGCTGCGGACCTCACACGCTCAACCTTATCGGCCAGACGCTCCTCTGGGGGAAGGGCAGCAGCGCCGCCTCGTTCGACAACGACGTACAAGAGCTCACCGACGAGCACGACTTCATAGAGGAGTGGAGGCGCGTAGGCCCACTTGGCGTACTGCTCAGTATCATCAACTACATCAAAACGCCGCAACAGCATAAGCTCTTCGAGGACTTCCAGCGCCTCGCCCACACTGAGCTGCCGTCTAGCGCGTCAGCCGACGATCGCAAGATCCTCGAGCCCGTTAAACCCGTCGTTACGCGGTGGAACTCGTACTACTTACTCATGCTTTGAGCGTGCTGTGTAAAGCTGCAGTTTGCAGTCAACGCCTACGCTACTCACCATATACAGCGGGTGCAAAGGGAGGACACGTTTGCGCAAAGTCGCGGCAACAAGCTGCCAGTTGCGCAGCCGTGGATGCGATCAGACGGTCTTACAGGTGCTGATTGGGCAGTGATTACAGAGTACATGGACATCTTGAAACCGCTCAAGACTGCTACAAAGCGCCTCGAAGGGCGCGGAAAAAGCGGCAGCTTTGGGGCTATTGCTGAGATATAATTCCAATATTCGAATACCTGCTTACCTACTACGAGCAGCGCGTCAACGCGTACGAGGCGGTTAACTACAACGAGCACGATGAGTCGCCTGAGGATCACATTGCAATCAACTTGCGCGCAGCTTGGCAGAAGGCCGATGACTACTACTCTAAGCTGGACGACTCGCCCGCGTACTACGCCGCTACAATACTCCATCCAATGTACAAGTACTACTGCGATAAGGCGTGGGTTAAGAAGCCCAACTGGCTCGAGGCTAGTAAACGCCAGCTTTCAGGCGCTCTGGGCGCAGCAGTACAACAACTCACCGCGCGCGGTAAGGCCGTCGGCAGTGATCCCAAGCGATATAGACGACGCGATCGACAGTATATACTCAACCCTAGTACTGCCAGCAGCCTCACCGCCGACGAGGACGAGTTTAAGAGGTGGAAGCGCAGCGAGCCGGCAGCCGAGAGAGGTACAGAACACGCAGATAACCCTATCAAATACTGGGTGAGCATGCGCGATTGCTACCCTAGCCTCAGTAAGCTTGCGCTTGACGTACTCTCTATCCCAGCGTCAAGCTGTGAGTGTGAGCGCCTGTTCAGTGAGCTGGGCGACCTCTTAGAGCCGCGACGACGACGTCTAGGACCTCAACTTCTAGCGGCAATACAGTGCGTACGACGGTGGCAAAGAGCTGGCCTCGGAGGCGACGACGAGGTGGTGGAGGAGGAGGCAGCAGACGACGACAACAATATAGAGCTTTTGTGCGGGCTGGCGACTTGGGACGACGAAACTTAACACCAAGGCTAGCGCCAGTACAGGCTATCAAGCCTATCAATCAAGCCTCAATCAAGCTCACGATCTCAGCTTGTTAGCCCTAACAATCCAAGCTGACGCCCTCAAAAATCGAGCAATCCAAGCTAACGCCTCAGCTTGGATTGGCTTGATTGTTGACAACTATGAGCGTAGAGCACTAATTTCTTAAACTTCTGCGTACGCAGAGGCTTTATATACAGCAGCAACCTTGCCTAGTTAATCCTATTAAAGTTATCTACAAAACAAGCGTCGAATTCGAGCCTAGGGCTGTCGGAGCCAGGTAAGGAGGTAGCTAAGGAAGTAGTAGCAGCTTAAGTTAACGCAGCTTGAGCTCTTAGCGTTAGAGTTTCTAATAATCTATAGGAGGGCGTTACCGTATTTAAGGGCCCTAAGAGCGTCGCGTTAATTAAGGGTAGAGCCTCTGCGTTAAAGGACGCGGCGTTGCGGTCCTAGAGCTTAGTCTTAAAGCTCTGGCTGCCCTAAGACTCTAGCAGCTCCAGGGTGCTCTGTGAGTCAAGCGCGATGACTAGAGGTGCCGCTGGCCTTGCCGCTATACTCAGAGAGCTCTTTTTACCCTTATTTCGCAAGGCCAGGGCTATTGTACGAGTGTGGAGGAGAGGGCGCGAGAGAGCGTTAATGGAGAGGGCAGACGCAGATAATTCAAGGTGCTTGGCTAACTTAGCTAATTACCTAATTAGGAAATCGCTTAAAAAACTCCAAAAACGCGTAAAAAAAACTCACTATACTCGTCGTTTTTTAGCTTTAAAAAGCCATCTTAGCGTTAAAAACAACGTCAAAACGGATCAATATGATCAGGAAGATCAATTAGTATAATGGCCCTCATCCTGATTGATGCGAAATTTGTATGGGCGGAGGATTGACCTGATTGATAGGATCAATCCGGCGAAAATCGATCAAAAACTGATCTCCTGATTGATTGATGGCAACTCTGTCAAGCTGAATTCTTACCATTCTCCGAAGAAGAAATACTAAACCAGCCCTGTACAGGCATCTACCAAACTTCTCTTCTACTCTATATCTACTCCCTACAACACTACAAACACGCCACCGTTGCAGAAAGCTGGCATCATGGACACCTACAGATCCAAGCCCACACATAAACCCCATCACAACTCGGCCTCCAGCACCAAATTCCTCCTCAACGCCCCCACCTCCTCATCTCCCAACCCCACAAACCCCCCTCAAATACCCCTCCGCACCCCCCCACTCCCTCCCCACCATCTCCAAAGCCCCCAACATACTCTCCCTCCTCGCCCCCAACATCCTCATTGCCGCCCCCCTCTCCACTTCTCCACAACCTCAGGCGGAACCTCCCTCTCTATATCTACATCTTCCGCTTCCCCAAACCCCTCCTCCATCTGGCTCAAAAAGTACCTCTTAAACCCGGGACTAGCCATCAACCGCGGCACAACCTGCTCATGCACATGCGCGAGACCGCGCTCCGTGAGGTTGTATTCGTCTGCGATTTGTGACACGGGGACGCCGAGGACGGCGAAGAGGAGGCCGAAGAAGATGCCTGTGCGGTCTTTGCCTGCGGTGCAGTGGACTAGGGCGCCGATTTTGCGGTGCTGGGCTCCTTCTTGGCTTTGGCTTTGGGCTTGGGTCGGAGGAGGGAGGGAGGCGAGGTATTTGAAGATTGTGGTGAAGGCGGGGCCGGCGGGCGTGGAGGAGGATGTCGTGGTAGGCTTGGATGAAGCCGGTTACGGATTCGTCGAGGTATTTCTGGTAGATGGTGAGTTGGAGGTGTGGGTATATGGATGGGTGGGTGGGCATGGATGAAAGGGAAGTATATATAGGGGAAGGGGTAAGAACGTACCATGTATCGTTCCGCCAACCTCTCAGGACTATAATCCGCCTCGGTGAAAACAGGAACCCAACTCCTCTCCACGCCCGCCTTTTTCAGCCCCTCTTCCCACCCGTGGCGAGTATCGTCTTTCTCGCCCTGCTGTCCTGGGATACCCGTCCATCCCTTGTCTACTTCGGGTTTGCTCCTTAGATCGAATACGTGGGCGACCTGCCGGTAGACTTGGTCAGCACCTCTAAATCCCAATACGAGTTTCCATTTTGGAAGAATGGTGTGAAGAAAGGGTCAAACATACCCCGATATCATGCACCAATTTCCACCCTTCGGCATTCAACCTGCTCACCTCCGCGCTCCGGAATAACACCCCAGGCCTAATTCTCTTCCCGTCCGCCGTTTTCATACCCCCACACATCCCAGCGCCGCATCGCGCAAGTTGCTTAGACCTGGGACGGTGAAGAATGAGAAAGGCGGTGAAGGAAGATGCGGTTGCGTCTCCGTTGGCGTCCCGTTGTTTTCAGCCGAAGCCATTGCTGAAGATGTCCCTGGTTATGCGTCCTGCGGTTTCCCTCGGGGAGAAAGAGGGGATGTGGGATCAGATAGGGTGTTTGAACGATGAGCACGTGCGATATTTGGTGTATGGCTCTGACGCAGTTATCTCAAAATCCTCCACGTACCGTATACAGTAGGTAACTGTAGGTATCTCTTCCGTTTCTCGCTCTTCCTGAGGTTCTTGGTGGTCTTCTCGACGCGCGTATGTACGATCGAAGGATCCAGTAAGGAAGCTCGCTCTTATCCTGCAGCACGAAAAAAAAAATTGCGATGAGACGTGAGTGTATCCGTAAACGTACAATAAGTTTGTGGCGGGCTACGTGGAAGTGTGTCCAGAGGCCAGATGACTTGGACTTGCTCCGGCGGCCGTCACCAGAAGCGACTAGCCGATTGGGTCCTTCAGATGCTGATAGACTACCTACCTGTTACAGAACCACATAGCGTTTCTGCGGCACCATGGGTCTTCTGCAGCCGATGAGGTTATTCTAGCTTTATTCTAGCTTAGCTCAAGTGTCGCCGCTTGTCCAAAAGTCCTCTTCGTCCCTCGGTTCGGTATGGTCGGCTAGCCATCACCCCACCACCCCCACCCAGGGGCACTAGCCGCACTCTGCTCTGATATCGAGGTTCTCGACCGCTACCGCGTGAGTCTTCGCTCTGAACTTCGCTCTGAACTGTACCACGGGCACAGGCATAGGCACCGTGAGATTCGCACAAGTTGGATAGTAATAAAAAATTAGTATTGCAATAGAGATACGACTGAAACGCTCAATCAAGGCCACCCATTTTGGACCTCCACCCTCCTCCATAAACGCAAACCCCATGGTGAATCACACCCTAACCGAGGAAGCCGAACTCCAAATTCGCCATTGCCATTGAAAAAATTGAACTAGTCCCTTTGTCGCAATGTCGTCGCAATGGCCGAGGCCAGAAGTAGAGTTTCCACCCCGAGATAATCACAATGCCGATATTTTTGAACAAGAAATAGCGGACGACTTTTCTTTGTATTTTGAAGAAGAATTAGTTTTAGTACAACGAAATCCAGAACGCCTAGCGCTTATGGTTGTGGAAGAAGAATAATCGAAGCTTTTCGCTAAGAAAGTGGTCGAGTCCAGCACGCCCAGAAGTATATTCGGTGAGTTGTACAGGTGGTCGGTGGCAGGTCGAAGCGGGAGCAAAGTGGTCGCCCTTAATCGTGATTGTTGTTCGCGTTGGCCGCTTTCTCCGGTAGAGTCAAAGTATTTGTTGTGTCCGTCTTCGGCGGTTGGTCCGCGACTGCTTCTGTCGATTGCATAGAGGGGGTCTTCGCGGAAAGTTGCGGGGTTTCTGTTGAGACAGAGTGGCCTGCTTCGGCATCGACAATTGTTTCCGATGATTCGGTCCGCGCTAGCTTTTTCGAAGGATATGTGTTGATATATTCATCATAACTCATTCCCAACTTCTTAGCTTCGCGACGGATATGTCGAACGCGCCAAAGCCAGATGGCTTGGCTGATAAAAATACCGGTCTCGAGCGTCATACTAATCACTGTCAGTATTACTCAAGCATCACGGCAAATATTATACTTACGCCGTGATATAAATGGACCCGCCAAGTGCGTCGAAAGTATGCTGGGCCACTATAATAGTCAGATGTAATCCCTTCCTGGGAGCTGTTGAACCGTATGAAACTTACCTAAAGCCATCAACGAGAAGAAGGCACCCGCCCAATCAATCAGGAGAAACCAAAAGTCTGTAACCATAAGCCAAAAAGCCAAAGATCCACGGCTCAAGACGTACCGAGTCCAATAACGCGCCCTTGTCGTTTAGCTAATTCAAAATATGGCATCATAAGACCAACGCATTGCATGACCGAGGCAATAATAGCCATCATTATCATAGGCCACTCAATGCCTCTGTAATATGGTATCTGGCAGTCGTTAGTCTATTCGGCGCAGAAGGTGGTGTAGAACGAACCCGAAGAGTAAAAATGAGAGTAGCTTGGACTCCAGCGAATACAGCGGCCATGCCCAGGGTGGCTGCGGTCGCCGTCCAAGCTTTCCATTTACTGTGTGGTGTCAGATGAGGCCCATGTTGGTATTAAAAGCGGTAGGCTACTCACTTGCCGTAATAGAGCGTTTGGCCCCACGCAATGAGACCGAGGCTACCAAAACACTGTGGTTGCAACTGAAGAGCCAAACTAAATTTCTGCCAAGCGTTAGTATACGTAGCGATTTCAGTTATGCAGATGGGATATACCTGGACGATGGCATACACCCCGAATGGTACCGCGCCTAAAAATCTCAGTCCGATGTATGGTACACAGGAGCCGGGCTAGTTACAGGCAGCGAACAACATTAGCATCGTCCCAGGCAGACCATCGGTGTTCTTTCGACGCCATGTGTGCCATATTCTTGGGATTGTGAGCGTTTGCCTGATCGACGACAATGCGAACTTACTGTGGAATTATCTATCACGAGTGAGTATATAGTCGAATCTCGAAATGCTTACAGTCTCACCTGAATGCACCAACAGCTAGACCAGAATATGTCAGTGTCAGGTTCATTCGACAGCCGTCAGGGTCGTCTTACACTGCGGGAAGTCAGTCTCTTATCACATCATACGCTGAAAAAACGTACCAGTCCCGATGGTCTAGAATCATGAACACATCTGTCAGTGTCAACTCGCTCGCGGTAGATACGGCTGAAGTCATACACCGAGAACATCTGCGGCCTGTGCGTTGGGATTAGTAAATGGTATTGCAAGAAGCTTCAAGCGGTACCCACCGGTGGAATCGATTCTTGAGGTTTCGTCATGATTTGCGACCTCTGTTTTAGGCGTGGGGAAGGTATCCAGGATATGTAGAAAAATAGGCTACTTAAGAAGCTAAATGAAGGGGAAGCAAATAATCCACTAACGATTGACCAAAAGGGGTGGGGGGACAGGGCAGCGGCTTTATGGCGTAGAAGTAGATACCACTAGCTGTAACTATGTCTGTACGGCTTGCTTTGTAACTGCACCACTATGACATCGGGGGGCCACGATGACCACAAACAGGTGCATAGTGGAGCCTAGCGGGAATATATGAACGACATTGAATGTAGGAAGAACCCACGTCCCCACCATGAGCGGAGCTGCCAAAGTGCCGCAGCCCTAGACAATCGCATACTTGGCGAGCTTCTGGTTGCCACAAAAGCATGAAGTGTCACAGGCTACAGGTGACAGGTTTGGAGGCGTGCATTATTTTGCTAGCTCACCGCGAGAGTCGCATGCAAAAATGATGCGGAGGCGGCAAATCCTACGCACGGATAGATCATAGAGGGTTCTAGAGTTTAGGGGAGGATAGAGGTTCGCGGTAGGTTTCCCCTGGTTCCGTTTTCGAGGCTGAGCTACGTTGGAGAGACCTCGCGTTCTCTTAGTGGTGAGTGGCTGGAATAGCGAGGAATCACTGGGCTAGCCGATCTGCAACCCGGTTGGCAAGGATGAACATCTGTGCGCACCTCCGCGCTCTCCTCCATCGCGCGTGAGAGGGCGATTCAAGTAGATTGTGGAAGAGGTACCTGTTCCCCGTTTGCCGCTTGCATGGGAAACACGCATCATGCGGACAAGGATGCCTGCTAGCAGACGTTGAATAATGTCAGCTTGAAGAGGAAAGGATGATGGACTTCCAATGAATATCCTGGCGAGGAAGGGCTCAAAGTAAGCCTCTCTTTGGCGCCGCAAGCGGTCCTCAGCCGACCGGCGTCCGGGGCGTCAAGGATTCAGGAACCACTCCATCAACTGGCGGAAGCCCTTGGATCTCAGCTGTGGTATCTCTTCATTAGCTGACGCAATGCAACTCTATTGCCTGACAATTGTGCCGCCGTAAAGGCCGGGACCAGTACCAGGGTGAGACAGGCGGTATCACCTGGTGTCCCAGAGCCGCGCTGGTGGATCCGACCCTCCGAATGATCGGCGAAGAATGATCGGCGAATAGTGTGGATGCCCAGGCTTCTGGCCACGGTGACAGGAGGCTCTTCCCCATCCGAGCGCTCGCTGGTCTGGCGTGAAGACGTCGCCACAAATGAGTTAACGAGGACAGCCCGACAACGTCCGCTAACGCCTTCTTGAAGAGATTTCGCAAACCGTTCTGTCGTTTCTGTCCCGTGTTATTCCCGTGTTATACTGTGGCAATTGGTGAAAACCGTGACTACCTGCCCTCAGTGTGTTGCTGCAACGTTCAAAAACGGTGTGAGCGGGAGCGCACAGCTCCACTGTTCCGCACTACCTGTTTGCTATACCCGGGGCGTTATTAGCCCACTACCCTTACATTATTAGTCAAAAGTTAATAAACCCCTCTTCTATTTCTCAACAAGCGCGCAAACCGCAACACAATTACCTCTATTTTAAACCGACGGGTAATAATAAGTCTGTGCTATCCCAGACAAAATGTTTAAGACCTGTCGATTGATGAACCTCCGTTCGCAAGTCTCGATGCAGGTGGGGTCAGAAAATGTGATTCTGACAGTTCAGTATCGACCTATCATGCCCATTGCCTCGCATCAGACATGGCATTGTGATCCGATCCTTTCAGACTTGTACGCCCGCCTCGATTCTTGCCGTCTCACGCAGTATTCCTGCCGCCGCTGCGGTCAGCACGCCGCGTTTCCCGTCAGTCCACTTTTGGTAGTCGCACAAGCCGGTGGGGCACACACCACGAGCGGGTCCATGTCGTGGAATCTTATCTCCATCTCGCGCGGAGTACCGAAGGCCACCGCGGTTAAAGAAAAAAAGTCCTGAGTCTGACCAAATATCCAACCTTCGCGCTGGTTACTTGGTACAACTCGGTGCCGTCGTACTGGAGCTGACTGACTTTGAATGAGCTGTCGCGAGGTCGTCAATCTCGAATCGGCAATTGCGCGGCCATAGCACTGTGCTGCTTTTTTTTTGTCACGTAGTGGTTGCATCTGCAACCTTGCTTTCATCGGCAGCGGCTTTGTAGACCGAGGCAACGCGGACATCTTCAACGGGTCTCCAACACAACGAATCTGCAAAGTCGTTTTAACTTGGCTGACCATGGACTACTGAGAGGCTGTAGGACCATTCGGGATAGCATACAGTATTCGGTATGCCGAAGTTGCAGGATGGCTCACAATACGGTCCGAAGGCTGCAGTGCGTGGGATCATGATTCGCGAGGGTAAACGGCCTGATCCGTAGGGTAAACCATTTAGATGGTCACCAATTTGACATCTATTGGAGCCCTAGAGACCTTTGGGCAGCATTTTGCGGCGAAGGAGCTGCAATACCTACGCATTCCGCACAGGTGTTGGCCAAGGAACACCCGGGGATCTTTCAGAGTTTGCTGGTCGAGCGAGCGCAAGACGTGTGTATTGGTCCTGGAGGAAACCGGGTCGAACGCGGAGCTGTCATAATCAAAATGAACAGTTGGCAGTATCCTCGTGAAACATACGGCTTGTCGATTCTTCCGGGTGATCTCTCTGAAAAGACTGATAGGTAGCATTCTCCTCGTCGAACTGCGAGGGGCGTTTGGGCGTCATTCATGTGTCAAGGTCCTCCTGACCTTGGTCGTCCACCCAAGTTCGCATTTTGACACCGAATATAAAATCTTGATGGCGTGGCCTGAAAAGACTGGATCACATATATGCACGAAGCAGGGAGTTTGGGCCGGTCACCGATCAGGCAGACCACCAGAGTTTCAAGGTGAAGCAAGCGCGACGGTTGTGTATGCAAGTGCACGCGTATGCGGGAGGCCCGGCGGTCCAGAGCTCTGTGACAAGGTATGTGAGCTAGACCTTGTCAGCTAGACTTGAAGAGGTGGCATCAACCTTGCCTTGCATGCATCTGCGGGCATGCAGCTTTTAGTTGCAAGCTCAATTCACCCAACGTCACCTTGCTTTCCACTCTCCTCGGCCGAGGAGGAAGCATCTGGCTCATCACTACTGTGGCAACTCCGGAAAGAGAGCTTGCTCATGGCGTCCTACAGGCGTCCTTGACCAGGATCGAGGGTAGCGATGCGTTGGCCTCAATCATTGAAGTGTAAACGGGAGCGTGAAGACTATCAAGACTTGTTGTGCATGTTGACGGACTGGTGTTCGCAAGAAGCATCAAGGTCGATTCGAGGCCAAGACGCCTGTGAGTTTTCCGTTCTGGTATTGTGGAGCTGACTGGGTACAAATCCTTCTTGAATACGGTCCTCTGTGGCAAGTTAGATCGGCTGCACATGTCCTAGCGTACTGACGGCATATATAGCCGCAGTGACGACGACCTAAAGCTACATGCGAGCCCATTGAGTATGCACTCGTCTTGGGCGACACAACCTTCTCCCGACTGCAGGAAGACCAGAGCGAAGGACGTTGGCATTCAATGAACATGAGCTCCCCTCCCTGTACTCACCAGGTTCCCCTCACGGTGTACTTCACCTGCAACAGCAAGTTAGGCCTGCATATACACTGAAATTGCCAAGCTCGGGTACGGTAAGCGATGACAGGAGGGCGGGACAGTGGTGGGGCGGTGCCAATGTGGAATGAGTTTGCGAGGTGGGTGTGGGTGTGGGTGTGGGCTTGGTGAAGCCTAGAAGACATGCTCACGATGATGCCGCCGTCGCTGAAAAAAAAAAAAAAGCGCGGAAGGCGCGGCCGAGCACGACGCACCTACTGATCTCAGCGACGCGAGCTCTCTGCCCGCCAATGAAAATGGGCAATGGCATTAGACGATCACGGCAGGCACATTCTGCTGGACACAGTGGGCAGAGTGCGCCGTCAGTGCGGACAGGCAGGCGCGGAAAAGACCCAAAGCTGACCACTGGGGTATTAATAGTTGATCAAGCGGATTACTAGTTCCTACATGGAATGCAAAAGGGGGAATAAATATCGAAAAGTAAGAAAACATAAGAGAAGACACACAGGCTAAGACAGGTACCTGCTGGTAGGAAACGTAGACCCCCGGGGCAAGAAGAAAAATATCCCCATGGCTTCCAACCCCGTACCCTTCGATTTCTGCAATGCAAGCCGACCATTACCAACGCCCCTTGCAGCACACGTTTTTGCTCCTCGTCGTGTGGCTACAAGTGAACTCCGTACCGCACCCGTCGACAGTGGTGGCACATGCCGACTCTTCATTTAACAACCACACTCTATAATAACGCGCTTATGCCTCGTCGGCCTCGTGCTCCAACTGGCTGCTCTGCTCCCTGTGCATGCGGGCTTCGATCTCCTTGAGCTGACTTTCGCGGGCCAACAGCTCTTGTCGCTTCTCATTGATCTCGCGCTGCACTTTGACTTCAATCTCACGTAGCTTCTCCTCTTCACGGCGCAGCTGCTCTTCCTTTAGACGCACGGACTGGCTAGCAAGATCTTCGGGGTTCATTGACGAGTCACTGTGGCCCAATTAGCACAACATCCACATTAATCAAAGAGTAAACGTACACAGCAGTACCACCCTCAACACTCTTGCTGAGCTTCTCGGTACGGTAGTTTTCGTATAGGAAGTCGTGTGTGATTTCCTTGAGATCCGCCAGATGGCTGTGGAGCAGGGCGCTTCGCACGGCCAGGAAATCTGAGTGACGCGGGTTGTCGACCTCGACAATACCCCACGGGTACTGTCGGGCACGCACCCTTCGGCCATTAACCTCGATCACGTCCTCTGAACCGACGATGGCGAAGGGCATCAAGCCGCGGAGCTCGGCATTTTCCTCGACGGTGTCTTCATCATCCTCTTCGATATCGTAGGGGAAGTTGTAGACGGGGATACGGTAGTGCTCGATGTCCTCCATGACGAGCTTCTTCGACTCGGCGAGCTCGGCAGGGGTAAGGGAGTCAGCCTTGCCAATGACGGGGATGACGTTGACGCGCGGGGACAGGCGCTTCATAAGCTCGATGTCGAGTTCGCGGAGGCTAGGGCATGTTAGCGCGAACGGTTGCATGGAGGGAGAGGGCAGCAGGCAACGCACCCATGGCCTGTCGGGGTAATGAAGTACAACAGGACGTGCACACGATTGTCTCGGAAACGGGGGTTACGCTTGATACGGCTCTCCTCGGCCAAAATATCATCGTATTGCCTCTCAAGGTATCCAACAATCTCGGAGAAGCTGCGCATGGGGTAAGCTTGGCTTGACGGTCATGAATAGTGCGCGTGTGCCTACCTGGCCTCGTTGTCGATCTGGTCGCCAAACCCGGGGGTGTCGACAATGGTCAGGGAAATGCGAGTGCCCTCCTCGTCGAGCTCTGGTGGAAGTCAATGCAAAGCCCGTTAACAAGGTAACGCGTGCAGACGTACCGACAGTGACGGGCTGGATCTTGACGCCCTCCTCGACATGTGCCGAGTTCGGGTCGTCGGAGTCCTTGTGCTCGAGCACCTGCTTGTTGCAGAGCGTGTTGACAAACGTGGTCCGGCCTGGGAGAACAGCACATCAATCAGCATCATGGCCACCCATGGCGAGTGTAACACGGGCACGCACCTGTTCCTGAGGCGCCGCAGACCATCAGGCAGAACTGGATTCCCTTCTTGACATTCTTCTTTCTGCGCGTCTTGAGTATCTGCGAAGCATTAGCGCACGCGCTCCATGGGCCGATGCAAGCATTGCGGCGTGGAGGCGCCGCAAGCTGGATGCATCAGATCAGGGTGCTGGGGGCTGGCTGTACCGAAGACATGATGGGCGATGAGCGACGAGCGTGCTGTGTGCTTGCAGAACGGCGGACCCACGAAGTGTGCGGCGGGCAGGGCGAGCGGGACTGGTGGAACTGGCGTGTTCGTCGGCGCGATGGACAGACAGTTGTGAAGGTGTCGTTGTGCTGTCGAGGAAATTTGGGAGCGTTGGGGCAGCTGCTCCTGGCTCCGGCGCAATGCAAAGGGGCTCGCTAACGGGCGCCACCCCGGTCGCCGCTCCCCATCCGGGCCGCGGCCACCTGGTGCGCCTTCCACGGGGCACCGATCCGGAGCAGGCAGGTGCGACTCACCCAATTCACACAGGGAAATTGAATGTTGGTAGCCTTGTCCATGCCCGCTCGCTCCCAGCTCTCTCCATAAGCATCATACATTAGGAATGCTAGTACGCAACGCAATAATGCGCCGCGTGAAAGTTCTCAACCCTCCAAGACGAGCTTCACGTGCGATAGCTCCGGCCTCGATACGGCTAGCCCGAGGAGCGCGGGCGGATGACACGCGGGGAGCCGTCATCCCACCGCTGCCTTCACCCATGGTTCTTCTCCGCCTTGCGTACCCGCGCCGTTTCCTGGGCCTCAAGGACATGGGCCTGAAATGACTCCAACTTCCTACCTTCCGTTCCTCACGCCGCTTGCAGGGCCGCCCTCTTCGCTCGCCGCCTACAGGTGACCCCAACACCACCGGCAGCCCCCGAGGATACCGCGCGCCTGAGGACAAGGCCACTGGATAGACGCGCCGCCCACCATGAATACTAGACCGATCCTGGACTCCTCCACGGGGCCCTATGCTCTGTCCGCTTCGTTTAATTTCGACTGCTCGTTCTTCGCGGTAGCACTGGAGTCGGGCTTCAGAGGCAAGTCGCAGTCTACATATCTTGGGGCATGATAGCTAACTGAGGCAGTCGTCAATGCCAAAACCAGCGAAACCAAGGTCATCCGAGGTACGCTTCCCCTCACCCGCATTTCGGACGCTGCCTGACAACGCGCAGAGGTCGGTGGCGGCATTGGCTGCGCAGAAATGCTCGGCACCACCAGCTACATCGCTCTAGTCGGAGGAGGGAAGCAGCCCAAGTTCCCCCAGAACAAGGTACCAGGCTGCCCCGAGGATGCCGACTGGGTCCTTGCCAACGCTGACAGCTACGAGGTGCAAATCTGGAACGATGCAACTCGAGTCGTCGCCTGTTCGCTCGAATTCAAGACGACAATCCAGCGGGTCCGCATATCGAAGGACTACCTCATCGTGGTGCTGCTCAACAGCGTGGGGATATACAAGATGAAGAGTCCACCCGTCAAGATTGCCGAATACGAGACGGTAGACAATCCATTCGGCTTGTGCTCACTTGGGAACAACATTGTGGCTTTTACGGGCAAGAACGTAGGGCAGGTGAAACTTTTCGATGGTCACAATGTCACCATAATTCCGGCCCACACCAACCCCTTACGCGCGCTCGCCATGAACAGGAGAGGTGACATGGTGGCTACGGCGAGCGAGAAAGGAACGATAGTCCGCCTGTGGGCCTATCCCAGCACCACGAAGCTAGCCGAGTTCCGCCGCGGAATTGATGATGCTGCCATATTCTCCTTGGCTTTTTCGCCAAATGGTTCGATGCTTGCAGCGACTTCAGACAAGTCAACCCTACATATCTTCGACATCCCAACCGGTGTCCATGCTGCTGCAGATGCAGACCCCAAGAAACACAAATACGGGTTCCTTTCCAAGGTCCCACTTCTCCCTCGCCCATTCTCCGATACCTATTCCAGCGCGTCTACACGCTTCGAAATGGGTGATGAACCCGCGGGTTGGGGTCCACAGTCCAGATCGACCGGTTTCTACGCTGGCATTCCAGGTGTCCCCGGCGGAAGACCTACCAAAGGTCTGCTAGGATGGCTGGATGACCAGACGCTCGTAGTTATTGGCGCAGGCCGGGATGCTCGGTGGGAGAAGTTCGTCGTGGGTGTAGATGATACAGGACGCAAGGTGATTTACAAAGAGGGCTGGCAGAGGTACCTTGACTGAGTTCTCTATACGCTATGATTCACGAACTTCCTATATACCGTAAACGATTCACGGATGACTGCGGGGCCGTGGTAGAGGGTTGATACATCTGAATTCTTGGAACACGTCGTGGGCTGCCGGCTTAGGCCCGCGATCTGTTTTCAACTGTGGGCTACACATTGTTCGCCATGTTATAGAGGTCCTGATAGTTAGTTATTACACCAATGAGCGACACACAGCCGCATACTGACGTTGATTTTCCATATGGTGTACCTATGTCAGTGCTTGTGCAGGTCTGCGAATTGGGACGCTAATCCGTGATGATGAATCTGGTTTTTGATCTTCTGCGTCATTAGAGCAGAACCTTGGAATGGTTTTATTTCCTTTTCGCGAGCTATGGGTGGAGCGAGCATCTCTAGGTATGTGATGGTCGCTGCGGCAGGAAAGGATGAATGTATAGTGAAGTGTCAAGGAAGTAAGTAAAGGCTTGACAGGGGAGGAAGGTATCACATAAGGAAGGAGCACTGCGTGTCTTCCCCCGCCACCACCACCACCACCAAAGCGCAAATCAATAGCAAACTTACTTAATCAGCGCAACAGCTGACCTTGTACACTTATACCTCCCTACGCCTCCCTATGAACATGCTATCGATGGTAAAGCCCAAGCCCACCCATGTCGCATGTCCAACCCACCAAATCGTAAGAACACCTACACTACCTCCCCCCATCCACCCCACCAGCACCCAACCTCTAACGAACAACAGTGGACTCCTGCCCCCGCGGGTACCCCAATCTTGCCGCTTTCCTTGACAGCGACGAGAACTTCTCCGTCTACCGCCGCTTTGGCTACCTCCAAGCACGCCTCCTGCTCGACAAGCAGGACAAATTACGCGTACTGGAAGAAGCGCTTGATAGGTTTGATAAAGATGCAGCAAAGGCAAATCCTGAGTGGCTGGTAACTGCGGATTTGCGGTCCAATGAGGCAGATCTGAGGCGGAAATTGCTTGCCGCTATTGAGGGGGAGTTTGTCTCTTATGGTATGTCTTTTTCCAAGGTTCCATGGATATGGTGAATGTAATACGACCCTCGAATTAAATGTTTCTACGTAAAGCTGATGTTGATTCAAGCAAATCTTCTCGAGGTTTCGGCGAAAATAATGGCGTTAAATCGCCCCTCTGAAGAGAATTACACCAGTATAAAGAACTACATGAATAATCGCAAGTCAGTTGTCGAGGCCGAATCTACATGGTACCGCAACAAGGAAGACTTAATCACGCCCCGAGCTAGCTGTGAGCGCGCGTGGGTAGACTCTGCGATCGAGAAGCTGCTAATGTGGTTTCACTGCTCAGCTCTTGAGTCGATCTTTGGAGATGAGGTATGGTAATCCCACTATGCTCCCTGTATCCCAGTACTTACTTTGGGGTCGGTAAACAATGCAGAAGTCCTCCTCCGGCCCCGAAGTGTATTATTCACGGCAGCGCATACAGCTAGCTAGCTCAACTATAAAGTTCGTACTTATAGGTGTGGCCCTTTACATGCTGTACTATCTCGTCAACAAGGTCTAAGATGCCGATGGTCCGGTCTATAGTCTCTGTTTGCGTATCTTATAGTTTCCACTGCGGCATTCTCTGTCGTGCTGCACTGGTGCACTGGCCTCCATTCACACAGCCAAGCACGATATAGATCCATGAAACATGAAATTTGTAATTGATAACATTGTGTGAGACCGGGATGCTCAAAGAAATCCGGCTGATGAACGTCTGTCTAGCGTAAGGCTGACGTCTGATGTGTTGCTTTCACCCAGAGTTGCCATCAATCAATCAGGAGATCAGTTTTTGATCGATTTTCGCCTAATTGATCCTATCAATCAGGTCAATCCTCCGCCCATACAAATTTTGCAGCAATTAGGATAAGGGCCATTATCTTAATTGATCTTCCTAATTATATTAATCCGTTTTAACGTTGTTTTTAACGCTAAGGTGGCTTTTTAAAGCTAAAAAAACAACAAATATAGTGATTTTTACGCGTTTTTAGAGTTTTAAGCAATTTCCTAATTGGGTAATTAACTAAGTTAGCTAAGCACCTCAAATTATCTGCGTCTGCCCTCTCTATTAACGCTCTCTCGCGCGCCCTCCCCTCTACACTTATACAATGGCCCTAGCCTTACAAAATAAGGGTAAAAGGAGCTCTCTAAGTACAGCAGCAAGGCCAGCGGCACCTCTAGTTATTGCGCTCAACTTACAGAGCACACAGAAGCTGCTAGAGTCTTTAGGGCAGCTAGAGCTTTAAGACTAAGCTCTGGGACCGCAACACTGCGTCCTTTAATATAGAGGCTCTGCCCTTAATTAACACGACGCTCTTAGGGCCCTTAAATACGTCAACACCCTCCTATAGATTATTAGAAACTCTAACGCCAAGAGCTTAAGCTGCGTTAACTCAAGCTGCCACTGCTTCCTTAGCTGCCTTCTTACCTGGCTCCGACAGCCCTAGGCTCGAATTCGACGCTTGTTTTGTAGATAACTTTAATAGGATTAACTAGGCAAGATTGCCGCTGTATATAAAGCCTCTGCGTACGCAGAAGTTTAAGAAATTAGTGCTC
This sequence comes from Laburnicola sp. JP-R-44, assembly GCA_009805535.1. Taxonomy (NCBI): domain Eukaryota; kingdom Fungi; phylum Ascomycota; class Dothideomycetes; order Pleosporales; family Didymosphaeriaceae; genus Laburnicola; species Laburnicola sp. JP-R-44. The sequence continues at coordinate 955,746 of SELF01000006.1, forward strand.
TACGCTTATAGATATCGCGTTGCGCTCTAGGCAGACATAAGGCGTATTTTCTTCGTCTGTCACCACTGCCACATACACAGGGTGCCTAGCACCAGAGGGATACTAAAGACAACAAGCAGCCCACATAAAGCTCTTAAAGTATTATACGCTGCTTAAAGAGACGCTAGTTTATTACACCTCTACAGTCCTCCACCTATATTATAAGTATTACTTTATAAACTTATAGAATAGAAAGTACAAAGTATAGCTTAAAAAAGCTAATAGGTAGTTCTAAGAGCTGTAGGCTAAGTACAAATTAGAAAATGCCCGCCCTATTAACTCTCCTCCGCATAAACAATTAAAACGCGTTAATAATATTAACAACTACGCTAAGTTACACGTTAAGCCTCTAAGAGCTAAAACTACAGCTCCTCTTATTAATAGTACTAACGAATTTAATCGCTGGTGGCACAATAAATTAAGCGTTCCTAAGAATCACACATACCGTACAGATCCTATTAGGTATTGGCTATCTCTCTGCAATATACGTATCCCCGCCTTTCTTAGTTGGCTATTAATCTCCTGTTAATCCTAGCATCCTCCTGTTACTGTGAGAGAGTGTTCTCTGAGGTTGGCGATATGATGGAGCCAAAACGTCAAAAAATGAGCCCTTAATTGCTTTCCACAATCACCTGCGCGTACGGAGCTGGCTGAGAGCTGGATATTCTCTGTCCCAGGAGACGCCCGACGGAGAGCTTTCCAGTAGAGCTCTCAGAGCTCGAGATCCAAGAGATCTATTAGGTATCGCAGTGGGATGAGCCTCTGTAGCTCCCTGCACACAAATCATCTCTCTGGGCGATTTTTCTGTTAATTAGTCAATTAATCTTTAATTAATACGCCTCCAAAATCACCTTCAATCAATTAAACTAGTTTCCAAGGTCTCTGAGTATCAATCAAATCAATCACAGCTTCAAAATTGATCCTGATTGATTGATGGCAACTCTGACTTTCACCTATTGAAGCGAGTCCAGCGCTCAGCTGCAATCATCCCCAGGACATCATCTCTTGGCTACTTTACTTGCTTTGGCTCCTTCAATGCCCTCTCGACCTCTTCCTTGGTGCCATTCTTCTTCACATAGACAACAGCCATCACAGCGTGAGTACCACCATTTTCCTCCCTCCCTCCACCGTTGGAGGGAAGACGGTATTTTGAACCCTAACCCTAGTCCCCATACTGCGCGCTACCGTGGCTACTTTGGTGACGAGCGTCGAGCACATTGGAAGTGACGGTTGCCTCGGTGGAATGCGAAAGCCGTCTGACTTTCGGGCCGTGTCGAGGTCGTAGCGCGCGCCAAGAATAATCCCTGCGAGTTCTATTGGCCAGCCGTGCGAACATCAAAACGCTCTCTCCGCAACATCATGGCGCTTTATCTTTATCGGCATCTGAAGAGCCGGTGGATCATCAGGTCCATCAGCCGCTCTTTTCTACAAGCTACATCCACACCCAGAGCCCTCCGTCACTTCGTCCGATCAACCTATTCCCTGGCTGGTCACATAATGGAAAACAATTCTGAATTGTTCAACTATACGTCTGGAAGATGGGTGTATATTATCTCTCTCTTGTTTGATGCTAATCCTAATTGCTGATCATCGATTGAAGTTATAACGATGCACTCCGGCTTTCTGAAAGGAACCGTATTTTTGATGTCTCGGAATTCAAGCGCCTTGCAGCGGCATGCATAGATCGAAATGTGGAAGACGTTACTGGTTTCGAGAAATTAGCTGAAAGAGGTTTCAACCGAACCTTCTTGATCACTATGCGTGATGGCTTTCAATTCGTTGGTCGCATCCCCTATCCGGTTACCGAGCCAAAGCACCTAGTGGTAGCTAGCGAAGCGGCTACTATGGATTTTCTCCGCTCGCATGGTCTACCCGTCCCTGAGATCTACGGCTACTCAGCGACAGATGACAATGCTGCGGGCACCGAATATATCTTCATGGAGCTGATTCGCGGCACGAACTTGGGTGACATTTGGTATGAGATGTCTGGGAAAGACAGGATCACCGTCGTAACCAAAATCGTAGAGTTAGAGTCTCGCCTATTCGCTCTTCGTTTTCCCGCAAGTGGGAGTCTGTATTATAACGCAGATGTGCAAACAGGACCTAACAAAGTCGACATTCCTACTACTGGTTCTGTCCCCAGTGGTCGCTTCTGCGTTGGTCCTGATACAACACTCGGCCTATGGTATGGGAAAAGAGGTGGTCTTCAGGTTGATCGTGGGCCATGTACGTATGATCCCTATCCGACCCTTCCTATCCATCAGCTACCCTGGAACACTTCATTATAAACGACCATGACTGACTGTCCAATAGATAAGGAGCCAGAAGCAGCTCTTGTGGCCGGCGCCAAAAAAGAAATTGCATACTTGACCAAGTTTGGACAACCATTGCACCCGTTTCAACATCTGCGCAGAGAGGTATTCAACTACCAAAAGCAATCGCCTTTGGAACACCTTGACAGTCTAGGAAAATACCTACAAGTGGCCCCTTTCCTCATACCGAAAGGTGACGGTGCTCTCCTACAGCCAACGATGCGACATCCTGATCTCCAACCCAACAACGTATTCGTTTCTGATGACCTCAAAATCACGGGCCTGATCGACTGGCAACACAGCGTAGCACTGCCGCTCTTCCTAAATTGCGGGGTCCCCAACAGCTTGCAGAACTACGGTGACAGCGTCTCGGAGTCGTTGACGCTCCCTAGTTTACCCGACAATGTTGGCGAATTGAGCGAAATTGAACAGTTCGAGCAAGTATCGCTCCTGCGAAAGCGTCAAACCCACTACTATTATGTCGCAAAGACTGCAGAGCTCAATTCGGCGCACTTCCATGCTCTAGCATCCGACTTCGAAGTGTTGCGGCGCAAGACCTTTCGTCACGCAAGTGACCCATGGGAGGGCGACAATGTAACCTTGAAAGCCGACCTAATACAGGTAACCAAGAACTAGTCGAACATTACTAAAGAACCCGCAAGCGCATGTCCGATCGCCTTTTCGGAAGATGAGGTGGAAGAGTGTTTACGCCTGAACACTGCTCATGTCGTATCAGACGAGCAACTTGATATTTGCAGAGAGGTTGTTGGCGTCGGGGCTGAGGGCTGGGTGCCTTGCGATCAGTACGAGGATGCGAAAGAACGCGTAAGCAAACTGAAGGCCGATGCTCTTAGGGAGTCTGAAACCGAGGAAGAGAGAATGCGGTTATGTGAGCACTGGCTTTTCGATGACTTTGATGAGGAGCCGTATACGTAGAAAGTGACGGGATGAAATCACGCCCAGTCACCGACAAGCCCTCGATGTGTTCCAGCGACGCATTGCTGCAATGTACAAATTTGTCGTCATCTACCCCTTTTTTTCCGAATGCTTTTTCGCAATTATCCGATGAAATTTCTCATGCTTGATCATATTCACTTATAGTCAACTGAACCTTTTACAGACTATGAGACTTCAACAGCACAACCACGGTTCGATAGCAACGGCAAGTAAAAAACAAGCGCACACAATCGAGAACGCAAGTCCGTGGTGCTCTTATTGCAATGCAAAATGTTTGACTGATTTCGACTCACCGCCGTCGTGAGCAGCCACTCATACGGACAGCGAGGTGCCCAATTCCTTTTCACGTGCCTCCTTTCCAACTACTTGCGTTTTTTCTTTTCAGCAACCCTACAGCGTTTACCTAATGTTACACTGGAAACTGAACTTGGCGAAGATTTATTCGAGTACACGGCCCACTTTCTGATCAGTGGACAGAATAGAGTTTTGTTGGGAGAACGAAACCACAATGGCAGATCTGAGAGTTGTGATCTTGCGAAGTGGGTTTGGGTTGGTAAAGATCCAGAGTCAAACCTGGCATTCGTGAGAGCTAGAACAGTCTCAATTACCTTTTGTGCACAATGTCAAGTGATGCAATCAAATTCTCTATCGCTAAATTCATGACGACTGTCATTTTGTCTTTCTCCGCCTGTGACTTTCAGACCTATTTTAATTGGCTTCATGCTCCATCGCTTGCGAGCCAGCCCCCATTGTCAATATTCTACAACACGACAACCAAGCACAAAAACCCATCCCTGCCCTCCTCTCAACCTGATATTACAAAGGTCCATCCCCTACTCGCCTCCCCTCACAAACCCACCTCATCAACGTACTCTCAATCAAATCCATCGTAACCGGCCTCATCAAACACTCATTCATCCCCACCTCCCAAACTTCTCCCTAGTCTCCTGCAACACACTCGCCGTAAGCGCCACAATAGGAACAGCGCGCATCTCACACGTATTCGAGATTTTTGCACAGAGCTAGTACACAGAAAAAAAGGTTATAGCTAGATTTTCTTTTACTATAGTATAGTCGTCGGTAGTTTGATCAATGCCGAACGAAGAAGCGGGTTCGAGGTCCCAAGAAGGTTCCAAGGTTCCAAGGTTTGGCAGAAGGGCACGTGATTGGTGCGCAACCTTGGAACCCTCCGTTTTTCTTCGCCTCGCCACGCCCGTCTCGCGATGCATTTGCGCGCCATATGACACATGTTTTGTTCCGTCCCCGGTGCAAGCAAATCCTATGCGGCAATAACTCTTTCGCGCTGCTGTACTCGATAGACGCAGGCATCCTATGGCTGATGCCGAGGCGGCTTGTGCGCGGTCTGGTCAGGTCATAGGTACCTCGGAACGCGTTCGAGCCCGCGAAATCGCTGCGTAAGGAAGACACCAACGCCCTCGACTGATATGTCATGCTAATAGGAGCACTCGCCCTAGTTACTTGGCCGCAGCCTCTTTTCCCCTCGACATCGCAGCTGGGCCCCCATCCAAACCTGTACCAAGTACCGACCTCACGCTCAATGCGCTGGTCCAGCATGGCGTGTACAAGCTGGACTGTGACCGCGCATTCCTCTCTTTCATCGACAACCACACCCAGTTCATATGTGCCGAGATGACGAGGGGCCAGTCCCTCCAGGGCCAGGATCCGACACAACCTCTTATGTTGGGGACGGCTCGCATCGCACTCGAATGGGGCGTCTGCCCACATACCATGTCCATCTTCCTGGGTCGGGACGTAACGTTGCCCCGCAACCCCGTATATCGTGGCCGACGAATCGTATTTCTACATAAAAGACTTCCGCCAAGTCGAAATGTTCGCATCGCGACCTTTTCGTGGCCGGCTACCCGCACATGGTTTCTTATATCGAAGTTCCATTGCGTTCTCTTTCTGGACACATATTAGGCAGTTATTGTGTCGTTGACAACAAGCCAAGGGATTTCCTGCACCCAGACGCTTTACACGCCATTGCTGAAGTAGCTGCAACAATCAATTCATATTTGAATCTAAAACACACCGAGAGAGGCCGAATTCGATCGGAAAGGATGATGGATGGGCTCCGCCAGTTCATAGGTTCCGCTCGGCATACACTCTCAGAAGAAAATTGCGCTACAGAGTCCAATGCAACCCCGTTTCATCTCGATGCCTTCGAGCAGACATCGTGGACTAGCTCCAATTCGCATGTAAACGAGCAGATAGAGTATGGTCGTTCCCCTTCCCCGGCTGAAAACCACCATGGTGACATGAGCGCGATTTCAAACATGGAAAACAATCCTTATGGCCTGATCGATGACAGTATCGATTCGGAAACTCCGACAGTGAGCGGCGCAGATCCTACACCCAGTCTGTCTGATGCTACGACCATGACTAGAAAGAAGAACAACGACATGAAAAGATCCATGCCAAAAACGTCCACTCGGATTAGTAACCTTTTCTTCAAGTCCGCAAATACGATCGGTCATGCCATGGATTTAGACGGATTGGTGTTCTTTGATGCAGTTGCGACCGGTACTCGATACGAAAGCAATTCTTGGTCATCCTTTTCCACAGACTATGAGCGCTTGTTGCCAACAACGCACAGAGACTATCTCCCCGCGGAGATTTTGTCTGAGTATCGGGCAGGCACTACAGCCAAACAACAAATGGTTCACCGGCCCAATCAGTCGCTCATACGACGTCTGACAGCTACATATCCCTACGGTCATGTCTTTACTGTTGATGAACATGGTATCCTTGAGCCGGGTGCTCCGGAGGCAGAAGATCAACACCCTAGTAACGAGTCCGCTATCTACAACGGTTGGAAGGATTTGTTCGAGTGTATACCAAAGGCCCGGTATGCAATATTTCTGCCGCAATGGCATTATCAAAGGGAGACGTGCTTTTCCACGTGCCTAGCTTGGGTTTCAGATACGGGTAAGACCTTGGATTCGAACGATATCAATTCTCTGGCAGCATTCGGGAACTCATTGATGGCCGAAATATTTCGCCTCGAGGCCGCCATGAACACGCAACAGAAATCCGACTTCGTCTCATCTATTAGCCACGAGCTACGGAGTCCTTTGCACGGGATCCTGGCAACTGCAGAACTTATGCAAGAAAAGTATCAATGATCCACAGTTTTGCTCTCTATGATTGGAATGATTGATTCGTGCAGTTATACTTTGCTGGATACCTTTGATCATCTTTTACAGTTCTCAGGAATCAACAGTCAGGGAAGCGATACGCCACACGGATATTCCGGCGGTGCGACTACAAAGAATATCGCAATCGACCTTGGCTCTCTCGTAGAGGATATCCTAGAAACAGTGTCGCTCGGTTACTTCTCGGGCTCTCAAATGGCATCAGACTTGAAAAGAGAACGTCAAGAATCGTTTGCCGGCAAATTGCAAGGTACTGCCTCTATGCCAACCCTGGTTACAGCCTACATCGAGCACAATCACAGCTGGATCGTACATGTGGATATCGGAGCCTGGAAGCGGATCTTGTTGGGTGTCTTCAGCAATGCACTTCACTTCGGTACACTGAGTCGGGACATGTCGAGGTCGCCCTGAGAATGTCGAAGCAATCAGAAAGATGCTCCTCGATGTATCAACGTGTGTGTCACTGATACGGGTATTGGAATGAGTCAAGAGTTCCTCAAATACCACCTCTTCACACCCTTTATGCAAGAGAGCAGCTTGGTGTCTGGCACTGGACTAGGTCTCACCATAGTGAAAAGTATTGTCGAGTCACTCGACGGCGACATTCTTGTTGAAAGTCGCCAATACGAGGGGACCCGAGTTACTATCAGCATCCCGTTTGAGGAGGAAGTAGAAAAGTTAGACGAGCCAGTGGTGGATAGCTCTGTCAGCTGCGAGAAAATGCAGGGCTTGACGATTGGTGTCATCGGCATAGCTTCTTATGACGCACCCAACGGCAAGTCTAACCTACTTGTTGTACCTCCTTCGAGAGTGCTTCAGCAATCCCTTCGTCATATATGCGAGGAACATCTCGGGATGACACTCGTGGATGATCAAATTATCGATGTGTTGCTACAGCAGGACATTGTTCTGCTCGATACTCGTTCACTTTCTGCAGAGGATGTGCCGCATTTACCAGAAGTCTTTCCTCAAGATACACGATCAGCACTATCGCGGGCGGTCGTCATATTGGGACCTACCACTAGGGAATTGGAATATGCTCTCGGCAGTAAAGGAGCCATTTCGATAAACTCACCTATCACTAGGAAAACGCTTCGGGCTGCTTTCACCGCGGCTTTGGACCAAAACCTCATCACAACATCAAACACTCTCGATCCATTACCAACCGCCGAGAACCAAGACGTGTATTCCGAGCCAACGATGGCGAAAGATCTAGCTGTGGAACATGAACCCACCATTAGCCAGAGCGAGACCACAAATCTCCCTCTGCGAATCACGTCATGCCAACCCAGCCAAAATGCGGAGGAGAACTCTTCCCAAAACCCTATATTACCACAAATAGCGCCCTCGCAGCAGGCACACACGTCGATCAAGGTCACAGTACCCACGGTAATCTGCCGATTCGAGCGTCTCCTCCTCGTAGACGACAACCCGATCAACCTGAAAGTCTTAGCCGGATTCGTAAAACGGACCGGACGTCCTTTCTCCACTGCAACCGATGGTGCCGAAGCTGTGCGTCTGTACACGAAGTCAGTCCTAGAAGAAGCGGAACCCTTCGACTGTGTGTTCCTAGATATAAGTATGCCTATCATGGATGGCTTCCAGGCTGCGGCAGCAATCCGTCGCTTTGAAGAGCAACAGCAGCATCCACAACCCAAACAGGATCTCCACGAACAAGAGACTGTCGTTGATGAAAAACCCCATACAGCGTCATCATCGCCAGCGCTTCACGCACATATCATGGCGCTGACTGGGCTTGGTAGCGAGGAAGCCCGTACCATGGCGCGAGATTCCGGGTTCGACATGTTTTTGCTGAAGCCTCTCAAGTTCAAAAATCTTGTGCCTATGCTTTTACCATTGCCTGGCGACTGAGCAATGGTTTTTCTTACGAGCTTTCTGAATTATGATGGCGCAGGTGTATAGGACCGAGGCTTCGCTTCACAGCCACTTGACGGAGGTCACATATGCATGTGTTTACAGGAGTGACATTGGGCATTTCCGATTGAATCTCAGAAGATAATGTTGATGAGTTTTGCAGCAACCTCGTCAGCTTGGTCCTATTTGGGCCACTGTCTAAGCAAATGACGTTTCGATGAAGACGTCTCGTGAATGGGACGTGAGGACATGCAGCGGTTGCGATACGTATGCTAGTAGAGTACGACTCAATCGGCATATATGGCCTTGGCCATTTAGGCGAATAAGTCACTATGAGAGTAACACAACTGCTAGCATCAGTGATTGGTGGTTCATGAGGGAAATACATGGTTCGCTTTGATACTATGGACAGTGATATCAACTGCTTCGATTAGAATTGTTAATCGTGTGAATCAGCTGGATTTTGATCAACTTTCTCCCCTTTCTTAATTCTAACTTCTTGAGTCAACTTTAATTCAACGTTAACTTAACTGAACCAACTTAGCTAATTTAACTTAACCAACTTAACTTAACCAACTCAACTTAACTAATAGTTAAACGCACTAATTTAACCAATTATTCAACTTAATAATACAACTTAACAATTCAATCCTTCTTTGACTTAACTATTCAACCTAACTACTCAACCCTACCATTTCCACCTACCATTTCAACACATCACTTCACGATTCAACCTGGTAAGTCAACCTACCATTTCAATACAACACTTCACGATTCAACCTAGGAATTTAATCTTGTTCTTCAACCTTGCCCTTCAACCTACTATTTTTTCTTAACAATTTAACCTAGTAATTCAAATTGACTGTTTAACGTGATGCGTAAATAGGTGCGATCCGACCTATCTGAAATTGCGCATTCAACCCAACCACTCAACCCAATCATTCAAATTTCAGCCTCGTACTCTAATCTTCTATTTCAACCCAACAATCCAATCTGATTGTTCAACTTCATGCACAACTATGCACCTTCCACTCATCTACGACTATAAATGCAGTCTACCACAACACTGCAGTCTTCAAATCTATTTGCAAATTCATCTCTTCGCCTTATTATCATTTCTCAGCTAAATTTCAAATCCATCGCTTACGACAGCATATCTCCGGCTTCACTTCTATTCTACCATTATAACACAATCCGAGCTTCGTACACACAGAGCACAGGAACATTATTCTTATAACTTTCGTATATCTACCTGCTATTCGAGCGTATTGTTCCTACAAATCTGTTCGTGATGATTCAAGAAGAAAAACTGGCCTGCTAAAAACTAATTTTTTGTTTAAACTTCCTCGCACCAGCAATATCTTACATCCTGAAAACACCCCACTTAGTTTCCCTCTCGACGCCCATATTTTGCCCACCCCACGCCATCTGTAGTCCCATGCCCAACACCCGCCTCGTATGCTCTGGTGGGATGATACCGTCATCCCACAATCTCGCGGAACCGAACGTAGCCTCGCTCTCGTGCTCGATGCGAGCTTTGAGCTTGGGATCTACTTGCTTGCCAACGGCTTCCATGACGGAAGAGAGCTGTTCTGCACCCATTACCGAGGTACGAGCGTTTGGCCAGGTGAAGAGTAGACGAGGTGAAAAGGCGCGGCCACTGATTGCTCGTTAGATTTCATTTTCGGAAGTGGAGAGGACGGAAAACTTACCACATGCCATAGTTACCAGCACCCGCTGAACTTCCAACAATGACTGTGTACTTGGGCACATCCACACAACTGACCGCCGTGACGAATTTAGCACCGTTCTTTGCAATACCACCCATTTCAGCATCTTTTCCGACCATGAAGCCACTGATGTTCTGCAAGTAAATCAGTGGAATCTGTCGCTTCCCGCATAATTGGACAAAATGCGCGCCTTTGAGGGAACACTCAGAGAAGAGAATGCCGTTGTTTGCAACGATACCAACGGGATGACCGTAGATAGATGCAAACCCAGTCACAAGCGTTGGTCCGTAAAGCGGCTTGAATTCCGAGAAGACAGAACCATCAACAATGCGTGCTATAACTTCGTGAATCGGAATTTGGCGACGCAGGTTGGTCCCTGCGATGCCGGAGAGCTCAGCCGGATCGTACAATGGTTCTTTGAAGGCTGGTTGCGCGGACGGCGAAAAGGTCTGTTTTCGATGCCAGTTGAGATTGCCAACGCTTCTCCGCGCCAGGACCAGCGCGTGAGCATCATCGACGGCGAGAGAGTCCGTTACACCGGAGACCTCACAATGCAACTTTCCTCCTCCGAGTTCCTCCGCGGAGACAATTTCGCCTGTTGCAGCTTTCACAAGCGGAGGACCCGCAAGGAAGATATGGCCCTGGTTTTCCACAATGATGCTTTCGTCGCTCATAGAAGGTATGTAGGCGCCACCTGCGGTGCAAGGACCCATGACCACGCTGATCTGAGGAATACCCATACCCGACATGATCGCCTGATTGTAGAAGATGCGTCCAAAATGGCTTATATCAGGGAACACATCCGCTTGGTGAGGAAGATTAGCACCGCCAGAGTCGACCAGGTAGATGCATGGGAGGCGATTTTCCTGCGCGATGGCTTGCGCCCGCAGATGCTTCTTGACTGTGATGGGATAGTACGTGCCACCCTTCACTGTAGAGTCGTTCGCGACAATCATGCACTGCACGCCATTCACAGTTCCGACGCCGGTAACAATGCCGCCGGCCGGTACGTCTTCGCCAGGATACATGTCATATCCGGCCATTGGACTGAACTCGAGAAACGGTGTCCCCGGGTCTATCAGCGCTGTGATGCGATCTCTAACCAACATCTTGCCTCTCTGCATATGCTTATCCCTGGCTTTCTCCGGCCCGCCCTGCGCGATCTTGGTGTGAAGCACGTTCAGGCTATCCAAGGCCTCGTCCATCTGTCGCTTGTTCTCCTTGAACTCTTCGGAATTCGTGTCGACAGCGGTCGGGAGGACGGAGACGGCTTCGGCATGGTGGGCATGCGTATACGATGCTATCCCACGAGAAGTTTGCTTTGTGAATTGGGGTTGTTGGAGCCACGGTGTAGGGCGGGCGACTGGGTATATAGGACGACACTGCGATTGCGTACGTAGGGCACTGGAGGGACGGATGGAGTGTTTGAGCAGCGTCAAGGCCTCGCGGGAGGGTGCTTTGGGCGCCATGGCCGAGTTCAATATGGTTCAGATCACACCAAAAGGCGTGCTGTTAGGTTGCTAAGGGAAAGAGACCGTAGGACGCGGAGATGCACTCGCTACAGAGAAGACAGAATAAAGCTGAATGTACCGCGGCCGAAGAAGACAAGCTGGGGTGGTGAGCCGCCTGTAGCCGAATGATGAACGTCAAGGTGCACTGCAGTGTGGGGATGTGCGCTAAGGCCGAAAGAGGTAGGTAGCTACAGCCGCTCCCGAGGTCCGCGAGCAGGCGGAGGGACATCACCATCGTGAAACTAAGACTTGAATTCTCTTTTTACGACCTACGAGATATCTTCATTTGGAAGCATACCATACTGAAGTGTGTTCATCCCCTCAACCACTCTTCCCGTAGTAGTGATGCGAACCCAAAATGTGTGCCCTTATAGCTTCCCACCTTCAACCGGGACCTCAACCACCTGATCCAAGCCCTCATATTTCGGAATATCCAGATCATACTTCTCAGCCATTTCCGGGCTCAAGAACCTCCCACCGAGGAAATGCCTCCCCTTGAACCCCTTGACCAACAGCTTCGGCGCCGTCAAGCTAATCAATGCTTCCGGCATGAAACCCTTCCCCGGGCCCTCACTCGGCTGGCCCTCCTCAATATTCCAGCTTGACGGCGCATCCACAGCCAAGACAGGAATCTTTGTGTCACGCAGGGCTTCAATGACTTTGGGAAACGGCTCGCGCACCTCGCCGGAGAAGGAGAAGCCAAAGATGGCGTCGACGATGTGATCCGTGGAGTTCAGGGCACTAGGAAAATCGTCTGTGAAGGGTACTTTGAGGTCTTCAAGCTGCTTCTTGAGGCGTTGGTAGAGGTCGTTCTTGCTCTGCTTGGGATAGTAGATGGTGGGTTGATAGCCGTAGTGGAAGAGGTGGCGGGCTGCTACGAGGCCGTCGCCGCCGTTGTTGCCGGGGCCGCAGGCAACGAGGACTCTCTTGCCTTTGTTAAGAGGTTGTAGCTTGAAGACTGGTACACTTGTCAGTCGTGGCTTGGAAGTAGGTAGCGATAATAGATTTAGGATTGAAAGACTTCAATGCAGGTATCGGTCGTACCAGCTTGTGAGACGGAAAGACCGGCAAGCTCCATCAATTGGTCGATGGAGAAAGCGCCTGTCGACATGAGTTCTTGGTCGAGCGCCGATGCGCTCTTTGCTGAAATCGTCTACAACCATTAACAGCTGTATGATCAAACGGATAATCATCTTACTCTGAGAGCCATAGTTGGGTTTTGGTGCAATGGTAATGTTCACTTTTGGGAGGGAACACTCAGTATATAAGTGCTTGGGTGAGGATGGGTAGTAAGGTGATGCGATTGCATCACTGCTGTCAAAGTTACGCGACAGCTGCGAACCTCCCCTCAATTACATGCGACCTATTCTCAATAACATATCACGCATTCAAATTAGCATTTTGACTTACTCTTTTAAACACGAATAACAGAATACCTATCAAAACCTCGAATTTGCGGAAAAGCAACTAATCACGTGCCCACCCGCGCCCGGCCCAAAAAGTATGTAGAACCTCACCGCGCAACCTCACCCCCAGTCAGCCATCAATCAGCGCAAACCCACCACCACCACCATGGTCCTTCGCATACGGCTCGCCCGCTTCGGCAAGAAGCACGCCCCCTTCTACAACATAGTCGTCTCGCACGCCCGGTACGCCCTCGCGTCTGCCCTCCGCACCCAATAATGCCACCTTATCCCAAGCAAGCCCATCGCGCCTTCTCCACGAAGCCCACCAACCCCCTCAGAACACCCACGATATCCCATCTACAAAACGACAAACTAACACCCCCCAGAACAGCGCGCAATTCCCGCCCCCTCGAAGTCCTCGGCACCTACGACCCAGTCCCCAAACCCCCCCGCCCAGGCGACACCCACGGCCGCCCCTGGAAAGACATCCAGCTCGACATCTCGCGCGCAAGATACTGGGTTGGTGTCGGGGCGCAGCCCAGCGACACGGCTTGGAGGCTGCTGAGTATGGTACGTAAAGCTCCCCATGGATACGGGGGGGATACATGCGGGCATGTGTGTGTGAGGGCTTGCTTGCTTGTTGTGTGGGGCAAGCGAGAGGAGAAGGGTGGATGTTGGGTGGTAGATGACAGATGGACGAAACGTTACTAAGGGCGAGTGTTGTTGACAGGTCGGAATCCTCGAACCCAAATACCGCATCGGCCAAATACAGGGCAAAGTGATAAAAGCAGATTCGGCCGCGAAATCGCTCATCCATCCCAACAATCCCAAGCCCGTCGAGACCCCACGTGCAGCCTGAAGCTGCTTCGTAAACGCCTACCTACCTACCTTTGTCTTCGGTCAACGTTGGTTTTGAGGGCTGGTGTTTGGATAGGAAGTAGTGTTGTCATGGACAGATGAGTGTGGCTTGGTGAGGATATTGTCGTGGATTGGCTTCATGCAAGAGAAGATGGGAGGATGGATGCTGCGCGTTATTTAGAAGGGGCACGTAAGACCTCAAGGCACGCAGTTATGCGTTGTACAAAAAGAGTGGTTAACGCGAGAGTTGGGACGGCATTTGCATCGTACTGCATTACCAGGCGTTCCGGGCTCAATTCTAGCAAGCTGTACCATGTAGATTCGATATGTACTATATATACACCGTAACCCATCTCCGCGACTCAGGCAGGTGCTGCGCGCTATACAACCCATAAAGTCCTACATGTACATGGACAAGCATCACCAGAAACGCCCATCTACCCAAACCAACCAAAACGCCACCCAATGCCGCAATGCATACACACAGACCCAGAAAGAAGATGACCACCCCACGCTCTTGGTCCGACGGGCACTCACTCAGTGCTTAGCGACCAAAAACGTATTCGTCACCAGACAAGTAATCATGACGCACGCACCATAGATCGCAAGTGCAAGACTCAACTGCCTCAGCAGGCCGCGCCTCCAGTTCCTACTCCTATGCGCATCGTTTTGCCCCAGGCCGTCTGCATCCGCATCCGCGCTGTCGAATTCATCTTCGTCGTCTTCGTCTTTGACAAGGCGCTGGTGGTGCGCAGAATCAGGGTCGGAAATCTTGTAGTAGAAGAGACCGGGGAGGATGAACGAGATGGTGGTTGAGCCCGTAGAGCCCACGTACGCGAGGACCTTCTCGAGCGAGGAGACGGTCATGGCTGTGATGAAGGAGAGGATGATGAGGATGGTGGATATGACGGCGAAGCGGAGATCGCCCATTTCGTGCGTCTTGGTGCCCTGGCGTGCGGCCGCGGCTCCGGGGATTAGGGTCTGTCTGCTGGGGCTATCTTCGCCCTGGACTTTACGGCGAGGGCGCCACTTCAGACATGCGTCGATGCTTGCGCGGCATGGGTGGATCTGGAGGGGGTAGGAGAACATGACTAGGATGACGATGGCTAGGCGGCCGATGGTGGAGGGGGCCGCTGCGGGATACATGTTCACGATGTTTCCAGTGATGTTGTCGCCGTAGGAGAGGTAGCCTGTGATGCCGGTGAGGATATACAGGCCGCAGGCTGAGCCGATGGCGGCGACGATTACGGATGTGGTGCGGAAGTGCGTGTTGTCCGCTATTTCGTTCAAAATGGAGAACATCTTTGGGTGTTAGAACAGCAGCATTGCGTATTTGGGAATTGTGGCAAAACCTACGTTCTGATGGCATGTATATGCAAAAACTATAACTGGAAATGCAGCAAGCGCTGATACAGGACCAGACCACTGGAAGACTCGGACAGGTCCACGTTCAGCAAGTGTGTCGCCCATGAGGTAGTGCGCAACGACGAGAATAACGAGATATGCAATGGAGAACAGAGCAATAATGCTGGTGTACTTCAAAGAATCCAAGCGGCGAAGGAACGAAAGCGGAATAACGATCAGCCTGCCAAAGTCAGCGTAGATCCGATGTCCGTTCCGCCAGAGGCATACATGAACGCCGTGATCCAAAATTGCCGGTCTACCAGGAAAGAAATCTCTCCCGCCCCGGGCGAGAAGCCTTCGACGACTCTAGGCATCAAGTCTCCAATAATGATGAGGTAGCTGACGGCCACGCCAAAGCATTTTACGGCAATAGCAGCGTCGAAAAGGATCGAGAGGTTCGGGTAGGTGAGTTGAGACAGCGCCGCAAATGAGACATGGCCGCGATCCACGTATCGGGCGCATCGAGTCTGAAGGTAGAGACCAAAGCCCGCTGTCAAGCCTGCCCACGCGATCACGAATATGCCGAGGAAGATGCCCATTTTCGAGAGCGCCGAGGGCATTGCGAGCAAGCCCGCACCGAGAACTGCTCATCATTAGCCTCTAGGGCATATGCGCGGGTGCGTCTCGTCCGTACTGGTGTTGACCAAGTTGATAACGCTCGACGTCCATGTGGCCTGGCCCTGAAACCCAGCATCTTTCTTGCCTCGTCCGCGCCTACACCAGTCAGCCCAGTGTCCACAGTGTCCAGATGGTGTCTCAGACCTCCTGCCTCGTACTGAACCGGTGCTCGAAGACATGGGATCCGTATCGTTCGGCTCAGGACCGATGGCGGAGTATCCAGCCATGTTGTCCTGGGACCCTGCGTGTTAGTGTGGTATCGCGCGAACATGCAGTGAAAGAAAGTCGTTCGCGATCGATCGGCGGTTTGGAGGAGCAGTGCGCTCAGCGATGCGGACTTGGAGAATTAAGGACACTGCAGCACTGAAGGTGTCTCGTGCGGTGACGCCGTGACCGTGGTGAATGCCGAGGGCCAATGCGTAAGAGTCGCGCCGAAGTCCGTTTACGCCATTTACGGCGGACAGGCACGCGTCCCGTAAACATTCCCCACACAACATCTGACCTGCCATGGACGAGTACGAGGAGGCCGTGTTATTCACCTTCTCGCTGCTAGAGTCACGCCTGACTCGGTTGGAGTACATTCTGGGCGGCGGGAAGAAGGAAATCACCCAGGAAAGGGCGCAAGCAGGCGGCGAGGGCAAAGAGGGCGGAGAGAAACCCAAGACGGTCCCTGAGCGGATACGCCAGATCGAGAAATCGCTGCAGGAGCTCTCGAAGAAGACGGCCCTGCTCGACGATGCGCAGCTGTTGTGTATGTCCCCATCATAGTCACGAAATCATGTTGGATTAACAGCAAGCAGTGAGCAAGCACAAGGACAGCCTCCGACCGAAAGACGAGAAAGAAGATGCAGGACTGAATACGGCGCAGAAGGCCGTCATGGTCGTCGAGCGCGCACCGAGCTTCGCAACGACCGCCTCGCAACTGAAAACGCTAGACGACCAACAAATTCCCCAAACCGACGGCTTCACCAAGCTCGCTAAGCTCCTGCCTCGCATCGCCGAAGCTGAAGACCGCCATTTACAGCAGGCTCTTCAGATATCGCTGCTCAGAAAGAAAAACGGTCTGTTGGTCCAGCGAGTGAAGCACGTCCAATTACTCGGTGCGGCTCGCTGCTGGGCAGAGTGGCATGGACGGTTGCACAAGACGCAGCGGACGGTTGCACGCATTGAGTTCAAGCAGAAGCAGAACGAGGAAGAGGAGCTGTGAAGCGTCTGATGACATGCATTCGTTATAACAGACGAGCATACTATCAGGCCTCTACTGTGGTATTTGGGAACTGAAGGCTTCGGATACACTTCGGGCATGCGGTCAATGTCGATGATTTGAAAGACCAGCGGATACTTTCTGTTCCGATGCGACGATCCAGTAAGAACGTCATGGTGGACATGTTGGGCTACGCTGATGAGTAACAGCCGTTTCACCTTGCGCAGGAGGCTGCTCCATAGCGGGAACTAACAACTCATGAAGGAGACAGTCGATGCAGCATGCATCGGAGATGTATTACCAGTTTAGGCTCCATCATGGCTGTCAGATCGGTTGTGACCTTCCAGGACTATATCAGGGTCTCCGTCACTGTCCAGGCCATGCGGGAGAGGGACCTTGGTGGGAGGGCGATAGGCAATTGGGAGTAGGAGAATTGGGACTATTCGATTCTAAATGAACAGGATTACCTTGCCCTTTTGCCAGATTGTGATTGGGTTTCTACGAATTCGAGCCAGCAGCATTGTTATCAAGGCGATAAGCTCAAGGTCGAGGATGATGTGCAAACCCCTGCGACGCATCGGATGCGGTCATATCCATATTATCTTGCAATCAACCCCTTGAATGGTGGTAGAGCGGGGAAGCAACGGCTATTACGGAACGATGCACGCGTTGTCAAGAAGTCAAGAAAGTCGCCGGCGATGGGGGATCGCTTGCGCGTGGGTCTCAATAATGGTGACGGGATGGATGCCTCACGAGTGAAGAACGAGCACGAATTGGCTGCCGTCTTCGTTACGAAGAGGTAGCGGGCAGCGTCCGTGGCTCTGTGACGACGATGTGTGATGTGATGTTGGTATCTGTGGGTGGCGCGCATGGCAGCGGTGCCTGTTTCATCGCCGTCTCAGGCGCAATGGACAGACTCGGAGCGGGTGCGGAGGTGTGCATCGCCTGCACCCCGGAGCGACAATGAGCGACGCCCGGGTGAGTGGCTGTGCTGGCATGCGTGGATGGTGGATCCAAGAACGTGGTGCGCCGGGGTGGGTTGTTGGGAGATTGCTCGGGGACACAGTCCGATGGTTGCGGAAGAGCGGGTGCGGGCGGCCCCCTTGTGAATGAATGAAAGGTTGAATGAAAAGACCAGTAGGCAACATGAGATTGAGGCGCATGCATTGAGAGGCACGGCAGGGTGTGGCAACGGGGCTCCTCAGGCCAAAGTTTGTAGAGTGCGTGTGTGAATGCTAGCGTAGGGGAAAGTGCATGAGGTGCATGAGGTGCGGGAGGAGGAGTTTAGCCACACCTGGGGGGTATGATGGGTATGGGTGCAAAGGTGCGCACTGCGAACCAACAGCGGGCGGCGCTTCCAGGGCGAGATCAGAGAGGCGCCGGGTAATACTGTGCCTTGGGTGTGAATGGCACTGAATGCAAGCGGAGAGAGGGGAGTCCAATCGACCGTCTGGCCGTCGGCATTTTTGGGCATTAGTGGTCATCTTGAAACCGAGCACCCGTGGCGGGACCCCAGCACCGCCAGAAGCCTGCAAGCCTGCCAGCCTGCCTCCACGCCTCGCCCGCGCTCCAACACCTGTCACCACCCAACGCCCCGACACGACGCTGCGTGACGCCCTCCAGAAGAAGCCCAGAGCCGCCTCGTCGAGCGCTGCGAGCAACCCATCCACCTCCCCCAAATCGTCGCCGCTAGCGTCCCCGTCATTGTTCGCGCCCTCGCCCTCGTCGTCCTCATCTGCTGAGCCCGCCCACGTCTCCGGCCAGACACACACACACACTCTCTCTCTCTCTCTCTCTCTCACTCTCTCACGACCCTCTTCGCCCGCCTCACCCCTCCCCTCGCCAGTCGAGAGCTGGTCCTGCGCCGGCACCCACGCTCTTTTGCATCTTCCATCGTAATCGCCCCCGACCGCTGGCCTTATGCCCTCGTACGGCTCCTACGGCTCGTCCTCTCTGAACAAAATGGAAAACGGGTACGGCGGCGGCGGCGGCGGCGGCCAACGGACCTCGTTCTCGCTCGGCCGCATCTTCGGCGACCCCTTCGCCCTCGCTACCATCTCCATTGGCTCTGTTAGTATTTGCCTGCCCTGCGCCCTGCCGGCTGCAACTGACCGCGTGTAACAGCTCGCTTGGGTCATCGCCTTCATAAGCTCGATATTATCAGCCACCCGCCCCGACCCCAAGGACCGCGCACCGCCCTTTGCCTGGTGGACGCTGGTGTATAATCTGTTCTGCATTGTGGGCGTGGCCGTCACGGTTGCGTCCGACTCGGAGCGCACCTACCATGTCGCAGTAAGCACAAGAGATGTGAGAGGTCTATCATTGTGCCTGCTAACATGGCCAGATTGTCGGCTTCCTCTCCGCCGCCATCGTCATGTCCTCGTCGACGGTCAATGCCCTGGTCTACTCCCCCGTTGCTGCCAATGAAGCCGCCGCGGCAGGCTTTATCCTGCTGTCTATGATTGCGGTATGTTCCAACCCTTGAACCCGACTAGCTACTGCCTTTGTCTATCCATCCTGAGAGACGGGTACCTAGCGAATTGGGCTGCTTTTCTGCCAAATACTGACATGCGCAGATTGTGTGGGTCTTCTACTACGGCTCCCAGCCCCAAGCCAGCCACCGCACCTTTGTCGATTCATATGCCCTACACAAGGAGCACCCCGCCTCCCGATCGTCTCGCCAGATGTCGAACAACTACGGCGCTCCGCAGCAGTCGGTTCCCACGAACCAGCCCCAGCTATACACCTCCGCGCAACTGAACGGCTTCGAGACTTCCTCTCCCGTATCAGGCTACCCAGGCGGCCCAGCTGGTGCCGATGCCCGCAGCTCCCCGATGCCACGCTTCGGCGGTATGTCGCAAACGCCCACCAACGAGGAGCAACAGCAACAACAAGAGGTTTCGGTCGAGTACCCGTACCGCGCGAAAGCCATCTACAGCTACGAGGCGAATCCCGACGACGCCAACGAAATCAGCTTCCAGAAGCACGACATCCTCGAGGTGTCGGATGTCAGCGGAAGATGGTGGCAGGCCAAAAAGCCGAGCGGCGAGACGGGTATCGCGCCCAGCAATTATCTCATTTTGTTGTAGAAGGCTGGCTCTTCTGCTTTTCGTTTCACCGTCACGACACCGCCACGACCTTTTCCTTGATTTGTTAACTACCCTTCTGCGTGCCTAGATCGCTCGACTGGTGTTTTCGACCATTACCCTAAAACAAGCACAGCGGAACAACCAGTCGGGGGTCGTTATATTACTTTCTGGAGGCGGGATGTATTGAAGTATGGGAGAGATTGCTGATTTGTCGATGGTGGTGGAAGCTGTGAAGCGAAATTTCGTAGGGAGCAACTGCTGGAGTTGAACGTGGATTGCGAAATTGGCGGGAGGGGAGGGGGAGGGGGCGGAGAGCATGTTTGGGGGAATGATGCCCCTACTGCTGCTGCCGTTGCTTGCTACTTGCTTGCTACCTTGTTCGAAGCACGATACCCGGACTTCTTTTAACCGCTGCTCTTTCTCTTTCCTTTTTTTCTTCTCTCTTTGGGTTTTTGGTTGGAGGGTGGGGTGGGGTGGTGTAGGATGGTGTTTTCATGTCTTTCCAATGTCTTGTGTCCTGTGGTATTAGTTTTAGTTTGTATTTGGGTTGGGGGTACAGACAGAGATGCGCGAGTATAGGCACATGCACATGTATAATGCACATGCGAGAATAGTGTGAATTTTATACTTACATGTTAAAAGGGGTTTTTGGTTTTCAAACTTCGGTGTGTTTTTAGGAGGGATTCAAATGGGGAGATGTGATGAGGGGTCTGTGGGGAGTGGGTGCTACAGGCGGGTGGTGAGGGAGGACGTGTATAGATGTTTTTATAGGAAGGGAGAGAGGGGTCGATTTTTTTCATGTGTGTATGTATAGGTGTAGCGTAAGGTGTTTGAAGGGGAGAGGTTTATAGGTAATTGAATTGAGGGCTAAATTAAGAGTTGAATTGAGAGTTGAATTGAGAGTTGAATAGATACGTGAATAGATAGTTGATTTGGTAGTTCAAATTGAGAGATGAAGTAAGAGTTGTATAGATATGCGGGTAGATAGTTAATAGTTGAATTGGGAGTTGAATTGGGAGTTGAAAGGGAGTTGAAGTTAAAGAGTTGAATTCTTAAATTATTATCCTTTGGTTGCTGTGTTGTGGGCGAAGAAAAAGCACAGTTGCGCTCTTGTTCTACTTGTATTGACAGGTGTTTAATACCTGAGATAGTTGAATGCATAGTTGAATTGGTGGTTTAATTAGTAGTAGTTGAAAATGACAGTTTAATTGGAGGCGAGTTTTATTTGGATTAGTGGTTAAATTCACAGTTGATTTGGTGGTTGGATGGGTGGTTAAATTAAGGGTTGACGTAAGGGTTGAATTAGTGGTTGAATTAAAGATTGATTTAAGGGTTTGAGGGTTCAAGGAAAAATTCAATCAAAGACATGTTATAGTTGAATCGATAGTTGAGTTGAAAGCAGGTTTGAGTTGGATCAGCAGTCAAATTATCTTTGAATTCAACCTCAAGAGACCAATCGAACAACTAGGCAAATCCATCTGAAGCTCACAAAACTAGCAACTGTTATTAAGCATTCAACTCATCTAAACCACCGCAACGAAATCCAAAAGTATATCAAACATCACTATACGCATCTACCAACTGCAACCCACTCCCTCCCTCTCACATCAACCACCCTCTCACATCAACCACCCTCTCACATCAACCACCCTCTCACATCAACCACCCTCTCAACCTCAACTCGCCGGCACGACAACCTTCCAATTCGCATCAACCCTCGCTTCCCCCTCATAAAGCGCCATCTGCTGATCCGCCAAGCAAGAGCTCCCCATATTCCACAGACTACACTCATTCGTCGTCAAAAAACCAGGTATCCTAGTTCGCAAGTACCAGCTATCCGGCCTCCCCTTGGTCACCGTATCCTTGCCGGCAAGCCTGCCGGTCGCGACGTCGCGGTCGGCGACCACGCGGTTGAAGATGGCTTGCACGGTTTCGGGCTGGTAGACGCTGACGGCGTGTCCGGCTTGGAGAATGCGGGTGAAGGATAGGAGGGTGTGTTGGCGGGTTAGGGCGGTGGGGCTGGAGCAGGTGGGGAGTTCGAGATTGACGTAGCCGCTGGAGGGGAAGCGGCCTCGGGAATATGGTTTCCAGGGAAGGGAGAGGGTTAGATTTTCGGCGCCGATCCCTGGGTGTGTGTGTTAGGAGTTAGGAGTGAATGAGTTGTTGGGAAGAGCTTGTCCATGTACTCTAGAAAGACTGCATTGCCCCAAGGGATCTCAGGAAAAACAGAGTGAACTTACAGTTGCATCTGAAATCTCGATCGCCGTAGATCATGGCAACCCGCGTGCCTTGGTTCAGCAAATACATCAAGTCATCGCTGCCCTTCCGCAACGGATCGCCCGTGTTGAAGAAATTGTTAAGCACAGTGTACGAATACAGAGTATAGTTGAGCCCACCAGTCACGCCCAAATTGTCCCTAATACGAGGCTTATTCAGATAGCTGGCTGCCCACATCGGCGGATTGGGATCCGCTACGTTTGAGAGAATGTCGTATTGACTCACGTTTTGCGTAGCGAAGAAGGGGTACAGCAGCTGTATGTTGCAAGTCGATGTAGCTTGAACGCATATGTTGTTTACTGCTTCATTCCTCCCTGCGTCTGTAGGATCATCGGAGGCTTTGCGCTTGCGACAAGCACGCATTTGTTCGAAACATCCGCCAGGCGCTCTGGCTGTCTTGAGAATCTCATCGGCTTTCGCTTTCGACCAGAGGCGCAGAGGTTTGCCCTTCGGATCGTCGTAGGTGTTGTTGTAGGGGTAGGTTGCGTATGCACTGGCTTGAGCCTCCAGATCGAGGCAGCCATTGGTTATACCGACAGAAGGGACCTTGATCTGTCGATACGTAGTACCCGCGACTTGGGGAAGTTTATAATTGGTGTGTAGGATATAACTGGCTAGGGAAGAGGTGTACATGCCACCATACTGGTGATTTCTGTAAGTATCATCATTCCACATGCGGGCCTTTGACAAATAACCTACCGAGTTGCCCCATATGCTGACACTGTTCTTCTCGCCATATGGCACATTAAACCTGATTATGTTAGCGGTGCTCGGGGTTCCAGCGCGAAAATGAAACTTACTCAGCAAAGAAGACTTGCAAGAAATACCACATATTCTTCGCCGCCATCGTTGATGTGCTGGCTGTGGTCTCTGGTAGCTGAGTGGGGAACTTGCCCTTAATCCTCGTTGAGCTGGTCTGCTCTCCTGCCCCAGGGAACACGCGTCCGGAACCGAGACCCTCCATGACATCGAAGACTCCGTCGATGATCTGATCATAGCTGAATCCTACCTGGTTCGGCTGGTCGACATACAACAAATGAGCATTCTCGTTGAGCGACCATTGATTTGGTTTAACAGAGTTCCCGTCCTTTTGTGCAATGCAGGGGCCATTTTCCGTCAGCGCTGTAAAGGTGGAAGCTTCGCCCGGACCCCCAGCTAGATAAAGCGCGAGATTCGAGCCAGCGCTTTTCCGTGCGGGGAAGAACCAGAAGAAAGTGGAAGTGTTGTAGGGTACCGAGCCTTGCAAGTCAGGCGTGGCGGAGCTAGTCAAGCGAACGTAGCCGCTATCTAGAGGTTACGGGACACAATCAGCCAAGTCTAAAGTTGCGGGGATACCTAATTAAAGGGGAGAGTTTCCTCGCGGGTTTGAGGAAGATATTCGCTGTGAATATCCAAAATTTACGTACAAGATGGTATATTGACGGAAGCGTTGCATACGGTAGTCTGGGGACGATTTATTAATCTGGAAAGATCTGCTCAAGATAATCAAGAGCTTACCTTTCTGTACGATAGTCTGGCCCCAGGAATGATCTCAGACTGCTTGACAATCCATTGAGTGCTGGACAGCTGGGCTAGGAAGCCGACTAGGAGAAGAAATGCATTCATGTTGAAGATTATGGGAAGGCTCGTTGACAGAGATATGAGCTTATGAGAAAATGTAGGAACACCTGAGTGTCGATCTGCTGGAAGTCTGCAAGCACTTAGACGGCGTCACTGTCACAGATCCAGACACGGGAGGAATGTGGCAGAGAGATTCAGCGAGACACCAGTTGGTCCCTGCATTACGTGTTTTACCAGGAAGGACTTACGAATAACCGCCCTGGAGTCTGTGCATTGTATTCAGAACCTGATGCGCCATTATTCTCCGAACAGGGGAGGAAAGAAGTAGCCCTCTAGGCTCTGGCCAAATTTACGACATATTAATAGCGTTTTGCGGCGGGCTATTGAGCGGGGACAATTTTTTCTAAAAGAAAGTAGATCAAAAGAGAAGTATCCCCAACCTAATGCATCATATCGAAGCGCATTCCTAGATGGCCTAAAGCAGAAATGAGTCTAGGAGATTTGCGGGGGTCGATGCATTCCAGTGTTGGTTACATCTTGTCTGTTGGGAAAGTTGGCGCTTTGTTGGTTTCTGTTTGGGGTTCTGAATAGAGCTCTGAATAGGAACCGAACAAGGAGACTCTGCCCAAACACCGCGTTCTGCGACATGCCATGCGAGATTGTCACGTCATCCGTCGATTTGGAAACAAACATAAAGGGGAGAGCATCTGGCTTGTAGGCTATCTGCCTGCCGGTGAGGAGGCCCGTATAGGGCGGGACCCAATTTATCGGGCGATATGTGAGTCGACGTACACAGCAATCCAGGTCGCACGTGCCGCCTCGTCGCAATGCAGCGTGTGCGCATGCGTGAAAGCGCCTTCGATCAGAAAAGGCGCTTGATAGATCTTGTTTAAGCAGAGAAGAGAGGTTTCGTCAATATTCCGAACGCTGGCGTTGGAATGGGATAACGCGTTGCTTATGTAACATGGTGGGTCTATTGATTTAGCCAGAAGGCTCCGCTCACAGGATAACAACACATCTTCCCTGAGCAGCTATCCTTCAACATGCCCCTTCACACTCGATACGCCTCTACCTAACCGCAATATGCGTACTTCTCCTTCTTGCTTCCAGTCCTCAACATTGCAAATCGCTCTCTTCCAGTCACGCGTTCTATTCATGCGACTTGAAAACCCCCCGGAATCTCCTGAAGCCCTGAAGCGCAAGTTAGCAACACACATCACAGCAGCTCAGCCGATTTCACATACACGTATCAGAGCCGATATCCTCTTTAGCTTGTTGCGCTTTCGTGCAAGCGATAGCATCCTTCCCAGATTGAATCGTCAAAATCTGCGTACAGTCTTCACTCGCGCATCCCTTGCCCAGATTGTCCATCGCACGCTGGAGTGAGTCGTCCTTCCATCCGAAGAGATAGTCGCCGTGCGCCCCGTATCCAGTGCTACGTCTTGGTCAGAGACGGGCGCGGAAGTAGACGCAATGTAACTTACGTATCACCAAAGCTATACACAAGCGGTTGCTTGCCGTTCTGGTAGTATTTCGGGTCCGCAAACCGGCCAGATGTATCGTACATGATCTCGTACATTACCTGGGGGATCCTCATGGGATGCGTCGAAGGGCACTTGTCACCTGCAAGCGCGCTATTGCCGGGCGCATACGCAACATGACTCTGGTGATCAGGCGAATCAAGTTCTCCGTTCCAACAGGAGGGGAAGATGACCGTTGCGCGGATGCCGCCTGGGCAGGGCTTGTTTGGGAATTCGGCCGTGTCGTTCGAATCGCATGGCGCGCCGGCACCGCCTTCGATGCGGTCGGCTTCCGAGAGGCAACGGTGGCAGATGCCTGGATATTTATTGCTTTTGGACCTGAGACCGGGGTCTCCAGCGAGCATGCGGAAGCCCTGCACACATGTCAGCTGAGACGAGTGACGGCTTCAAGTTGTATTCACCGGTGCCATGGCTGTCATTTTCATCGTCTTCCTGCCGAAGAAGGGACGCATGTAATATATGGTTAAGCCTCCATCTTGCTCGAGAAGGGTTCCGTTCAACCGCCCGTTTGCCATCTGCGGTATGCGCGTGTACGATCCTAAGGTAGGGATACAAAGTCAGTACATTTCCAGAACGTCTGGATATGGATCTGATGTAGGCTTCAGCTAGGCGAGAAGATTCGCTCTGCCTATGGGAGTCACACGAACTGACCATTCTCTGGCGATCGAAAGTATATTGAGGCAGTCTGCAACAGCGTCAATAAAACAACCAACTCCCGCGATACCAACATACCCAGTAATTACTGGTATCCTCCGTGTAAATACAAGACGTACAAGACGACGTCGTCGGTGGGTCAATAGTCTCGGGGTCCATCTTCTTGCGTCAGTTACTGCTACCAACGTACTAGACGAAACTGTGAGCAAGTTCGCATACAGTTACGTTGAAACTGTTTCCGCCCACAATCTGATGTAGGTGGGGCGAAGGAAGCATTCCCGGATTGACGAGAGGATCTGTCCGCTCAACGACGAGCTGTGAGCA
The DNA here is from genome assembly GCA_009805535.1 of Laburnicola sp. JP-R-44. Lineage (NCBI taxonomy): Eukaryota > Fungi > Ascomycota > Dothideomycetes > Pleosporales > Didymosphaeriaceae > Laburnicola > Laburnicola sp. JP-R-44. The sequence continues at coordinate 982,281 of SELF01000006.1, forward strand.
ACCGAAACGAAGGAAATCTGCAGACCCCGGATTCACGCCCGCCTGAGGGACGGCTGAAGCATCGCGCGCCAGCAGCGCAGCAAACGTAATAGTTTGCCAGAGCATAGTCGAGAGCGTAATTCAATGACTGCGACGATGGGTTAAGAAGCGCGCAGGTACAAAGCATGTACGGACGAGAGTTATCTTTTCTAGAAGCCGGCTGCCTTGATAAGTTTTCCGGACGGTCGGTTGCACTTCATTATATCCGGCGTTGGGAAACTAGTATATTAAAACTCTATGTATTTGCAATAGCAGACGCATGTGGGTGTCCGCTTCGGTGGCAGCCGTGCTCCTTAGCGAGGACAATGGGTAATATGAGTATATTACATAGGTAGTCAAACACTCACCCGGCTTGGTGTTCAATAAAAAAGAACTACCAACTGCCGAAAAAGCAAGTTCCCCTCGGATAGGCATGACAAGGCCGAGAACTGGAGCAGAACGATAACAGACCTTCGGCAAGTCCAGAGTGCGTTGTAATCGGCCAGAAATTTAGGCTGCTAGAATAACGGCACAGAGAAAGAGAGAGATTTTCATTTACGTCTCTACGTTACGTTTGTAACCAGCTGACGTTGCACGTTTGCTTGCCACGAGACGCGCCATCATTGATCGTGCAGGGGGGACCGGAGAACAACGGTACAGGTCAGGTCTTTAATACCACGAGACAGACGTAGTTGCTAGGCAGATCCCCTACCTCGACCACTGTTCTCACCTCCACGAACATCGTCTGCTGGGGGTTGAGGATTCTGTGGGCTAGGTTGCTGCGGCTGTTGAGTGTAATGACCTCCATACCCACTGGGTTGCTGAAGATTGTAGCCACCCGTTGAATGTTGATTTCCGTTCCAGCCTCCTGACACATTCCCTGGAAAATATGGGTATCCTCCGTACGCGCCAGGTTGATGGTGAATCGGGTAACCTCCATACGTGCTAGAGGACGGTTGCTGATAGTTGGGTTGGCCGTAGCCACCATTCGGAGGTGGATATCCATTCAATGCTCCTGGCACAGCTGCTGGTGCATATGGGTAAACATATCCTCCATATCCGTAAGGATACTGTTGCTGGAAAATGGGTTGGCCGTAGCCACCCATCTGAAGTTGATACGGGCTGCCAGCTCCTTGCGCAGAGACTGATTGGTCTTGTTGAAAGTGTCCTCCGTATCCGTAGGGATTCTGTTGGGGAGGGAAATGCACATTTCCGCTAGAAGACGCTTGTTCAATGTTGGGTTGGTCGTCACCACCCATCTGAGGTTGAGCCGCACTGCCACGAGGTGCGCTGCTTGGTTGTTCCCAGTGCCTATTCTTCAATTCCAGATTTATGATGAGGTGTCTGTGGACCATTTCCTTTACGAGTAATGGGCCCTTTTCGGTGAGCGTCAGGGTGACCGCTTGTTGAGGCCCTAGCGGAGGCCCTACCTGCTTGCGGAGTTCGGACCTTATCTGCATAAGTAGACTGACTAGCTTGTGGAGGCTTTCTTGATTCTGGTGCTCCCAATTTGTCGTCTTCTCCTTTCCATCCGTGTACTTAGTCCGAAAAAAATACCCCCCATTGCGTCATTCGGATCTTTTGCATTCGGATCTTTTTGGTAGATCCCAGAGATCAAATGGGGAGTGCGTCCGAACCAAAGTTGGTCCGAACATCGGGGCCCGGAAGTGTCCTTCGGTTTATAGGCATGCGATTTGAGTTCTGCAATTTTGGAGCTTGGAACGATCTGCCCGTGCGTTTGCACTTTCAGTGCCGCCTTGAAATTGAATTTTGGTTTTGGTCGATCGCCTAACACGGTACCGGTAATTAGTGGCAGCCATTGCTTTAGTCGAACCACGCCCTTCGGTGGCGTCCTCATAATATGCGTCTGCCTCAAATCTACAGACGACGTTCAAAGGGACCATTTGATAACGAATCACCCTGTAGTGGTTCGTCGATTTCGCCATGCCATTTCCGGCGGTCGTAAAGCGTTTCTCGAAGTTGTTTCCGTAGCTTCCGCTCCTCTGGAACGACCAAAAATCTTCGTCCTCTGGGTTTCGGGCGAGGACCAACGTGTCATGTATTAGATACGCATCCAAGCACAGGTTCTTGGTACTCCCTCGCGCGAATGCAAGCAGAGTCCGCAGATTGTTTCGGTCTGCTAAAACGTCGACATTCCGGAAATTGTAGGCTGGATTCATGACTTCTAAAGCCTTGAACAACGGTAGGTACGGATCATGCTTGTTGCGGACGTAGTGATAGTCCTTTGCGTGGTACCCCTTGTCAGGCTCTATATAATATGGTAGTGGCTGGAATGTCCATTTCGGTGGCCCACCGGGCACGATGATGATGTTATCGTTTTCTACCCCTTGCCAATTATAGGAACAAAGTAGCTCAGGTTCCTGGTCCCAGGTAACTGCCTGTTCAACTGGAATGACAGTGCTGGCTTGTATTATGAGAAGGGGTGCACCCGGCGCGAGCTCTAGTTTCTGGGCTATGCGTGTTTGATCGATAATGTGCCTAGCTGATAGTTTTCCGGGAGCATCGTGGTCACTATTCTGGCTAATGTTACGTTGACTGGTAATCAAATCCTGCTCTGTCGGGACTTTGTTGGTTGAGTCTAGTGTACCATGTGTCGTAACGTCTTCCTCGAGCTGTACCCCCCGAGATCCCGTAGCACCTATCAGGTTAGCTTGAACAACACTACAAGACCGAGTCAAAGGCTTTTCGTACGAGGTGTTACCTTAGAAGAGGAACGCAAAAAGGGGTAGGAACTTTTAACTCGATCTTGCTAGATATAACGATACATACAAGTCAGATTGTTAGGCATAGCTTCTTCGGGACGGTGGCGCTTTCTGTCCGGAGATGCGCTTCCCGGTTCTGTGTTCTGTTCCACCGCTTGGGGATCTCCGTCTTCGGCATTTTTGAGGTTCGGTGTAGATATGGGTGCGGCGACCAAGTCCCACCTGTTTCGTTTCACGCCTCGTGAGTTGCTTCCTGGATCTTTGAGTAGAACGTAAGTATTATACAGCTAGGTGAGTCCACATTTGGGCAAAACTTACTGCTATCCATGTTTCTACCAACGTAGGTTGAAAGAGTGCGGTGATGAACTTCGCAACCGTCTCCGTCAAAGTGCCCAAAGTCTCAAAAGTGCAGCTCCAACTTCCCGCGCAGCTCGCTATTGTCGCGCAAAAAACAACCCCAAGGTGCGTTGCCAGGGAGGGTGATGTATACTTACGTCCAGTGTAATGAAGTCGAGAGAGAGCCGAACAGTTCTTCGTCTGGCAAAGCCGCACTTCGAAAGATGCAAGACGACCAGAGCGATTCGAGAGGCTACCTTTAGAGGAAGACAGCTCGTGGACGCGTGTCGACAAAGTTTTTCTCGAGTCGTTTGCAAACGCAGCAACGCGTGCCGCTAGTAGAACGCTAGTCCAGAATAGGAATGGTCAACCATACCGAGGAAGGAACGACCAGAACACGTGCCCGGAAGGTTGCCCAGGTGCCCAGGCGCCCGACATGGCAAGCTCTTCGATTGAGGCAGTGCAGTCCAGAGTCGGGAGATGCGGCACACATCTCAAGTTGGTGCAAGGCGGAGCATGCAATAGGCATTCTTACAAGAATGCCATGAGCGCCCCGTCTTTCCAAGCTTTACTGTCAGCAATTCACCTACTAGCGCAGTCCAACCGAACTCGACATCAAACGAGCCCTCCCCCTAGCAACAATGCACACCGTTTACACCATCCACCTGACTTCCAAAGCCGGCCGCGCAACCAAATTCCTCCACAAGACTCTCCTCGCCAGCCACCCGCCCGCGGAGCGCAACACCATCAAGATCATCACATGCTACTTAGACACCGGCAGAGGCCACCTGCTGGCTCCCAATGACCCGAGTCACTACCGCTACATCCACGTCGTGATTGACGTTCCAAGAGGAAGGCTGCAAAGTGCAGAGGAGAAGCAGGCGCTGCTGCAGCGGGCTGTCGACGCGTGCTTGACGTATGAGGGAAGGCATGCTGATGAGTGCGAGGTGGAGGTGAAGATTAATGAAGTGGATGAGTGTGATTATATGAGGGTGGTGGGCAGAAAGCGGGTCGCATGAGGCTGTGTTGGTGTTGCTCGTTGCTGCCATCAGACTAGCATTGACCCACATACATTGCGAGTTATTCCAGACTCCATTGCCTTTTGAATGGTATCACATTTGCAAATATCTCTTCCATTTCCTCCCATACTCTTGACACTTACAGCGGCGTCGAAAACACCAAACTGACCCCGTCATCACCGGCCGTGACCACCTTACTGCCATCTCCGCCCTGCACAAAGCCCATGATACCGCCGCCCTCGCCACCACCTCTATGCCCTTTCCACTCTCCCACAAGCCCCTTTGCCGCGGCGGCAGTTCCACCCCTAGCATCCCATCGCCTCAACACACCGTCGAATCCCGCAGAAGTCAACAACCACGCGCCAGCACCGTCCTTCCGCAGGAATTCCACCTTGACCACCGCTTGCGGAGCCTCTTCATCGTAATGTGCATCCTCGATGCGCCGTCGGATTGCAAATCGGTGTGCAGTGTCGAATAATGTTATGCTGCCATCGACGTTACCAGCGGCCATGAGCGTGAGTGGTGGTGATGAGAATGAGATGGTCTCTACGTTATCTGACCCCGCTTGTAAGGAGGCGAGGATCTGACCGGTTTGTCCTGCTGAGCTAGCTCCGCCTTTTACTGCTGCTTGTTTGGAACCACCAGCTTTCGCTTTCGCGCCTTGACCGCCGGAGGATGTGGATGCTTGGGGCGTGACAGCGAGGCGAGGTAGGCCGATGATTCGGACCTGCCCTTCGAATCCACCGACTGCAACGAAAGCTCCGGATGGCGCGACGGCGACACTAAAGAGACCTCCTTCAACGCGAAAGCGCTCATCTACTCCTGTCAAGCCCACGACAGCTTGTGAGTTTGTCGAGGACATGAGGCCCTGTGCTGTCGCCTCGCCGAACACATCCCACACATACAAGCTCGAATCCTCCGAGACCGTCGCCAACAATTTCCCGTCTGGACTCCACGCACCCGCTGTGCACGTCTCAGTGTGAAGATAATAAGCCTGCAGAACCTGCATCTCATTTCCTTTCTCTGTGGACAGCTGGTAGACCCAGACACTACCGTCGTTTGCACCAAGGGCTACGACGTTGGGATGGTCAGGAGAAGGATTTGGAATAAGCCAGTTGATCTCCTCGACTTCCTGTGCCTCCGCTAGGAACTTCCACTTCGTCCCTTCGGGCACGCCTTGCCAAACCCGCACCTTGCCGTCTAAGCCTGCAGTCGCGACGAACTGTCCTTTTGGTTCCGAGAAGACAACGGCATTGATAGAGTCGGAATGCCCGTCCAATGTCAACAACTCTTTCAGTCCTTCCCGTTCTTGCGGCTGACCATTTGGTTGTGATGCCGCCTGCTGTGAGGTCGTGTTGAAGACATATCCTACGTCATCCCCACCGCCCGTGGCCACTATTTCCGGATGCACAGGGTGCTGCGCTATGCAGAAGATGCTGTCGGTATGCTTGTCGAAATGCGCGATCGAGTCGTTCTGCAACTGTATTTCCATTTGGACGTCCTGTCCGGTCGCCTGTTCTGCCTCATCATCCGACTCCATGGGCACGTCTCCATCGTCTTGTATTTCCTCCCCAGCCTCGTTGGCGTCTAGCATATCGTCTTCCTGGTGGATGTCCTCCTCATGGAGGGGCAAGTTGGGGTTGGGGATCGCCATCCTGCCTGCTGCTGTAATTGTGCGAAGTCAAAATTTTGAGGAATGAAAACGCCTTGATCGATGGGCAGCAGGCTGGCTTCTCGTGCGCTTTAAGGGTTGCACTGTCGCGTCGTGCTTAGAAATGCCGAATTGCCCCTTCAACCAAGAACTTTTTACTTCGGGCGCACCTCGGAGCGTGGAGGGGTATAACGCCGCCGTCACCTACTATCGATAAGGCAACACGTGACGCTTGCTTTCAAAGCCGACATGGACTCTGGACATACTGGACATCTGGACATGCGAAACGAGAGCGCCTTGAGATTATCCAGATATGTTCCAGAACATGAGCATACTGGAATCGTTGCTATACAATGATATCGCCGCAACCCACGCAAAGTATCAACATCTAGAGCCTGCTGCCGGCTTGTCTCCTCTTCTCCTTCTCCTTATCCCGCAGCAGCCGTCTCAAAATCTTGCCCGAGGGACTCTTCGGAATCTGGTCGATAAACTCGATGCCTCCCGTAATCCACTTGTAACGCGCTTTTGCCTCCTCCACATGTTTCTGGATCTGTCCCGCGAGTATACGCTCACTCTCTTCTACGCTTACAGAAGGGCACTTTACGACAAAGGCTTTGGGCACCTCGCCAGATTGATCATCGGGGATTTGGATAACAGCGCAGTCATTGACGGCAGGATGAGTGAGGAGGTGCGCTTCAAGCTCGGCAGGAGCGACTTGATGTCCCTTTGCGCAGTTAGCGTCAAGCTGGGCACCGGTTGCTTCCGCTTCTGATATACCTTGACTTTGATAAGTTCCTTGATGCGGTCGACGATGAAAACATGCTCGTTCCCCGAAGGCGCTTTTCGTATTACCGCCTCGTCTCCCGTGCGCATGTAGCCTATAATTGGGTAAGCGTGTATTGCGTACAGCGGCTTGAGTATCCTGGGGTGGCTCACCGTCTTGGAACGTCTCCTTGTTAGCCTTATCGTTGTTCAAATACCCTAGAACTACAGATGGAGACTTTACAAGCAACTCTCCTGGTTGATCATAACCTGTCACCTCGATGCCTTCCATGGTTACGATCTTACATTCAATGCCTGGAAGCAGAGAACCACTAGAGCCGAACCAGATGTCATCGGCGGATGTTGAGCATACTACTGTACACGTCTCTGTAAGTCCTACAGCATCGTCAGTTTAGTACATCTGCGGGGTCCGGACCCAATACCGTAACCCTGTCGGATCTTCCAGCTTGGGAAGACCTTCTGGCAATCTTCTGCGGTCTGCGTCCCCAGCGGGGCAGCCCCCGTAAAGAGCGCCCACACGCTGCTGAGGTCGTACTGTTCACGCACAGCTTTGTTCTTGGTCATTAAGATAATGATAGGGGGTACCTGTCTTTGTCAGAACCCGATCTCTGCGAGTAAACGAAATGACTGACCAAATAGAGCGTGTTGATCTTGAACCTTTGTATTGATCCCAGCATCTGTGCGAGGTCGAATTTAGGGCTGGTATGAGGTTAGCATGTCCGATACACGCTTAGAACAGGCATGCTCACAGCACTATTACGCCGTCGCCGCGGTATATGGACACATGGCAAATGACAATCAACGAGTAGATATGAGACATTGGCAACAGGCCAAGGGCGTTTTCTATGTAGTCAGATTGGGTAAGCGGCTGCTGCCTCTTCTTTCGGGCAGGGGCGTCGTATGTCACAGTCTGCACTAATTCCGGTCAGCTCAAGAAGCAGCTGCGTTCGCAAGCGCCTTGCTTACATGTGTTTGCGATAACGTTGCGATGGGAGATCATCACTCCCTTGGGCAGACCTGAAGTTCCGCTGGAATAGCAAAGAAACGCGGTTCGCTTCACGCCCTCACCCTGTGCAAGCTTCAGGGGCTCAAGACGATCCAACTTTGCGCCTTCACGGATGAAATCGTCCACAGTCTTCATCCCGCTCGGTGTACCTTTCCCTCCAGCAAACTCGTCTGGTACTTCTAAAATGTAAATGCGATTATCGGGTATCCCGCATTTCTTTGCCGCCGCTTTCGCAGTCTCCAGCAGCGGAACGCAAGTAAAGAGGCATTTTGCACCCGAATCCTTCAATTGGTGCTCAAGTTCGGCGGTGCTGTACGCGGCGTTTGCGGGTGTCTGGATGCCGCCCAAGCGATGGGTAGCCCAGGCCAGCGGAACGGTGTCAAGCTGGAGATATGTTAGCCTGGCGGCCGCGCGCGCCCAGCCACACGCACCGTATTGACGCTAAACACGGCAATGACCTTATCCCACTCGGTTCCTCGATTCGGCTGCCATCCAAGTTCCTTCGCGAGCCCTCGGGCAAGGTAGTCGATGCGCTCGCGTCCTTCGATGGCGGAGTAGCTTTTGCCTGTCAGGCCGCAGGTGAACATGGGCCTTGAATAGCCAAGCGGATGGCGTCCATGATGCTCCTCAAGCATGAACTCGGCGATGGTAATCGAGTCGGGCGGGTCAAAGGGGAGCTCGGGAACCCATGACGGAGGATAGAAGGGCCTACGGGCGCATGAGTACTTGGCCGGCAATGGCAATGGCAATGGCAATGCTCACATGGTGTCGAGTCTGCAAGCCTGGCTTTGTTGGGACCACAACAAGAGCACGATGCACGTGGAGAAGACGACAGGAAAAGCCCTCGAGGGTGTCGGATCGCCATCATTGGCGCGGGCACTGCGGAGCTAGGGATGCTGCAGATGGCTGGGGTAGCCGAGGCAGTCCCTCGAAAGCTCGAAAGAGCTTAGTGTGTCGATGGGGACATGGGCGTCAGATCGACCGCCATGTCTCTATGGCTGTGCTGAGCCCTGACGGCGCAATTCAGCATCGAAGCCGCGGCAAGGAAAAGTGACTCGACAATTGGTCTGCGGCTTTGTAGGACCATGTGCTGTCAGGGTCCCCGGGGCCAAACGACCCCACACGCGAGCCACCCCACTCATCGTCTTCGACCTTCACCTTCACCTGCAGCCGCCCCGAGGTGAGGGGCGTTTCCTGGCCCGTTTGCATCTCTCCCGTGCCACCGTGAAGTCAGCTGCAGGTAGTGAGAGCCTTACTCTACACCCACGAGCATATAAGGGCTCCCGCCTCGCTGTTTCCTCTATCCTTCTGCCAGTAACAGTCTTTACATAGAGTACGACAAGACCGAGCGTATTGCGGGTGAGTCGCGCAAGACATGGCATCTGCCAATGAACTACTAGTACGGATACTGATGACTTAGGTTCACCGTGTTTCGAATTGATTTCTTCCTGCCAGCAACTCTCGGCCGGACCTCCCGTCAGCTGAGCCAAGCAGCTATCAGCATGTCGGGCATGGAGAGCGGCGCGCCCTCGCCAAACTTTCAAGGTGCCCCGGTCGATCATCTCTCTGACTGTTCAGACGACCTCTCTGACTGTCCAGACGATCTTTCCGAATGTTCCCTGGCCAAACAAGACACTCACCTACAAGCACGACCAAATGCGGAAGCACGAACAAATGCAGAAGCTGAATCTATTGAGAAATATGCATCTCCAGAGGAAGCACTACTACCGACCCCTCCGGAGACGCAGGCAACGGGCTATGTTACTCCACCGACTCAGCCATCAACACCGTCTGCCACTGTTGTTCGTGACCTCGGTGCTTCACCCTCTCTAGCCAGCCCCATTACGTTTCCCTCGCCGACTCAGCCATCCACACCAACTGTCACTGTTGTCCGCGACAGCCGCGCTTCAACCCCCAATACGTTTCCCCCGCCACCATCGGCCGGATCAAAGTCGGGCCAAAATGGCTCTACCCCTCCACAGCGGGGACGGGGACGAGGACGAACAACTCGCGACATCCATCGAGCGAGACATTCAACCCCTCCAACGCCTCGAAGAAGTACCCGCATAAGGCGACCTCCTGTAACAATGACGGAGAAAGAAGCATCACCTGAACCGCGTCCCTCGAGAATTGTGATCTTAAAGATCAGCGGCGTCTATCTGTCGCAGTTCGAGTCTCGCGACAGTGGTATGCCACGAAACCTTGCACTGACTCTGGACGTGACCAAAAAGCGGAAGCGTGCTCCAGCCAATGTGACGCCTTCGCCGCAGAAGTATGCACGGAAAGAACAGGAACAGGGTGTCGTCGAGCCCGAGTCTCAAACGGATTTGGTCCCGCGTTCAAGTGACAATCAGGGAAACTTCTCATCACAACCTTCCCGAACATCACCTGGAATTGACCAGCCCCTAATTCCATCACCCCTTTCGCACGACTTCGACTCAAGCTCTGTTCAAGGTACGTCAGTCCGGGGTATCTGCATTTGTGCCATGGACCTCGGGGTAACTCACTGCTTGCGAAACTGTGCTGACATGGTGTAGATCAATTGAACCCACCAGCAGCACCGGACTCCAGCGCGCCAACAAGCGCCTCTGATGACACTCTTTGGGCAACCGCGTCTCGGCTGAAAGCCGCAAATCCCTATGGCGGACAAAAGCCGGAACCGAGTGCACAACCACAAGTCTGGGCAGAGACCCGCTATGACCTCTGCGAGACGGTCCCATACTTCCGGAGCTTCAAAAGTGGCTACTATGGGAATAACGGGTTTGCATGTGCCTTCCTATTTGCCAATAGCGCGAGTAAACGAGACTTCATAGACGGAAGTGTCGTCATCTCACGAGCTGGTGGTGGCTTGACTCCAGACAAGACTACCGGCGAGCTAAGCCTGGGGGACGATCAGACGGAGAAGCACCAGACGCAAGCTTTAAGAAACAACATACGGAGGCATAACCCGGTTGTTCTTATGACCAGCGACAACAACCCATGCATGCCATCGCAACCTCCACACAAATATAACGTGCTTGGATACTTCAAGCCAACCCATATATGGGTGAGTATCTATACACAATCATATGGGATATGTGCTAATATATTATCAGTGGGAGAAAGTCCGGGAGAGGAACAGCGACAAGAGGTTCCTGCGATATCGCTTCGAGAGAATAGATCCGAAAGGGGAGACGTCTTGGTGGCAGCCAAAAGGCACGGAAGAAATAGCAAAGCCTGGGTCCCTCCAGCCGCCAATTGTTCAGTCGTGTTCATCATGCCATAAACCATCTCAGCAGGTTTACCTCCAAGGCTGGATGTGCCTCATCCCGGACTGTGAGGCATTTTGGAAACTCCCCACGCCGACTGGCGAGTTGCATGACCCCGAAGAATCTGAGCTCATGTACGACCCGCGGTTTCTGAAGCAGAAGACAACGTGGCCAAACGAACACCATCCGTTTTCGTTGCTTCCAAAGGAGGTGGAGCTTTCCAGTCGTTCTAGGCCGGAAGACTTTTGTTCGAAGCCCTCTTGGAAAGGTATAGTTTGTCGATGTGGCCGATGCATCACCCGAATCTGGTGGCGTGGTTGGATATGCCCAACTCCAGGGTGCAATTTTGAGAAAATTCCGGTCCCTTCAGTTATCCCCGCAGCGGCTATTCGTGACCCTTACTTTCCACTTACGGACGGTTACATGGCCTCTCGAGACCACGCTGCTGGCAACATTGGTGTTTCAGAGCCGATCTGGGCGCACAATTATCGAACGGAATACTACACCATTCCTGGAATTGAGGGCGGCATATTCCATATGATCGCTAATCAGACCGTGGTCGAAGAGCCGGGTGGTCCAGACGACATGTTTGAAGAGCTGCAGCGTGTCGACATTGGGCTTCGGCGACGACCAATTGGCAGCGAGAAGATGAAGGATCCGTTGATGACCCGACACATGAATACCAACTTCGGTAATTAGAGGCATTCTAGAACAACTACAATCGTTGAGCATTTGCTAATTGCACGGAAATTCAGGTATGCCGTACAAATTCGTTGCTGCAGGAATCGGCACCCGGTCCTTTGAAGAAGCCGAAGCTCGTTGCATAGCTGACACACGAAGCCGGTTGAACTGGGCGATGAGAACCGTCGACGCCCTACAAAAAGGCAAGCCAGTGGAAGATTTCGCCGATGAATGGAAGAGTAAAGAGTTCAACGAGGTGCTCGCTTTAGGGTACTTCGAGGACCAAGCGATCGGATTCCACGATGATGGCGAACCAGGCGTTGGACCCTCGATCGCGACGCTAAGCTTGGGCGCCCCTGGTTCGATGCATCTACGGATGAAGAGGAACCATTACTACGGGGTGAGTAAGGCCGGGGTGTACGACCATAAATTTCCACCAGTGCCTGGATGCGACAAGTACAAGGAGCGGCTCGATGCTCATTCGACCATACTGAACAATGCTCCGCGGGGAACTGGCCTGAACCCATATCTGAGGGCTGTCGCCACAGACTTGGGGTTGAAGAAGGCCAAGGACCAGAAGCAAGTCCCCAATGCGATTACGTTGGCGCTCGGTCATGGTGATATTGTCATCATGCATGGAGCCGACATACAGACGTACTACGAGCACTCTGTGAGCCACACGGGGACATTACGTTTCGCTCTTACGTGTCGCACCATCGATCCGAACTCGCTCGCGGAAGCTGATAGGCCGAGTTATAAGGTGGGACCGGATATGGGGGTCTATGACGGTTCAAAGGTTCCAGTCCCGAAAGATGTCATGGGTTTGCCAATCGAGAATGGAACGAAATTCTCAGTCCCGAAAGACACCATGGGGTTGCCAGTCGAGACTGGGACGAAGTTGCCAGTGGACATGGCACTCCCCTTCGAGCTGCCGGAAACAGGGGAACCCGAGGTGGACGATGACGAGGATCCCAATGATAAAGACGATGATGGTAAAGAAGAAGAAGGATGCGATCAAGACGAAGTCTAGGCAACTAACGGCCTTTCGCAATCGTTCGTTGATTTGGAGCACTCCTCGGAGGAATTTATCGATGTGTATAGTTATGCGTACAATTTTCTAGATGATATATATGGAGACGGAAGGCGCGATATACTCACGGTTAGGAGGTAGATGGAACAGCCATATATTGTACTTTTTTCGCAAACTTCTCCGGGTAGCGGAAGTTTGCTGTGAGATTTCTTTACGCGCTTGTACGGGTTGCGGGAAGACAAATGGGTTATGGTTGTTAGTACATCTGACAACAACACGTATATAATTGAGCAATCTACTGAAGTTGAGAGTGCAAGCTTTGCGTTTAGAGAAAAACTTTACGATTTAGTGATGGTTGGGTCAAACGCTTTTAGAATGAAGGTGTTGCTCTGAGATTAGTTGTGCACACTGCAAACGCAAAAAGTGCCGATAGTTTCTGTACTATGTAATTAGAGCAAGATTGTGGCTGTCGGCGTGTACAAACGCTATGAGCGGGAATCACTATTCTCTACCCGTGGATCTGCGATTGATCTATTGCATACACTGCGGCAAACTATACACACTACCGACGTGTCCAACATCAACGGAGAGCGGCAATACCGAACAGGAAGCCTGAAGTTTGAAACGGTAGACGAATGTCACCGGCAAACTCCAATCCGCCAACTGCGCCTACGCACTGCCACGAACAACACGCATCCATATCACAGAATGAATGACAAGTCCACGCTCAACATAGATAGCTTCGATGGTTTCAAACTTCAGATTGGCATTTCCTACACAAAAATACGAAATATTCTACCATGGTCGACATACGGCGCTACGGCGCTACGGCGTTACCTTAGTCTACAGCACTAACAGTGCCGTACACACAAACTAAACAACCCCCTACTGTCCCCTATCCCCCTTCCTGCCCTTCGCCTCCCTCGCATCAATTACAAGCCCAACCCCCACCACAACCACAAATATGAAAAAGAGATGAACCCACATATAGGCATCCGTCGGTGCCTCGTCCTGCATGATTTCTAGAATTAGGATATTCAGCTGGGGAAGGAATACAAGGTGGTAAATGTTAGGAGGAGGTTGAGTTATGATATGGATATGGAAGAAAGAAGGTAGGAAGGAATCGAGTTATATAAAGATTGGGTGGCATTGTACATGTGCATGATCGTTCACGAGAACGAACGAGGCTTGTTTGAATTTTCGGGGTTTGGTGGGTGGTAGGCATGCACCTCACAATGTAGTAGTACCATGGCACTCAACATGCGCACACACCGTGCATAAACACCAATACCCCCAGTCCCGCTAAACGCACTATTTCTTCGGCAACCTCTACATTGCATCACGCATCTTTATACTCCTTGTTAAAAGCCCTCCCAATAACCATCCTCCTCACTTCACTCGTCCCCGCCCCAATCTCATACAACTTCGCATCCCTCAATATCCTACCCGCAGGCACCTCATTCATATACCCCATCCCGCCCATTAATTGCACCGCATCAGCCGCCACCTCGCTTGCCCGCTCTCCGGCATACAAGATGGCGCCAGCGCAATCCTGCGTCTTGATATCTGGGCTGGTGTACGACTCGTCAATGTGGCGAGCAACGCTGTACGTGAAAGCCGAAGAAGCACGGTACTTGGTATACATATCCGCGAGCTTGCCCTGAATGAGCTGGTTGTGTGCAATTGGTTGGCCGAATTGCTTGCGTTGGTGGACGTAGGGGAGGACGGTATCGAGCGAGGCTTGCATTAGGCCTAGGGGGCCGGCCGAGAGGACTAGGCGTTCGAGGTCGAGACCTTCCATTAGGACGCGCACGCCCTTGTTGACTTCGCCCAGGACGTTCTCTTTGGGCACGAAGACGTCTTCGAAGACGAGTTCGCCCGTGTTGGAGCCGCGCATGCCGAACTTGTCGAGTTTCTGGGCGACAGAAAAGCCTTTGGCGGTGGTTTCGACTATGAAGGCTGTTATGCCTTTTGAGGCTGCTTCGGGTTGGGTTTTCGCATAGACGACGATAGTGTGAGCGTCGGGACCCTATGCATTGTTAGTGGTGTTGTTTACAAGATGTGTATGTAAATGTACGTTTGTGATCCACATCTTCGTTCCGTTCAAGAGGTAGCCACCGTCTACTTCTTTGGCCGTCGTCTTCATGCTAACGACGTCACTTCCCGCTGAATGTTCGGACATTGCCAATGCGCCGATTTGCTCGCCTGAAATCAGACCTGGGAGATATTTCGCTTTCTGTTCGGGCGAGCCGTTGAGCGACAGCTGGTTCACGCAGAGCTGCGAGTGTGCCGCATATGAGAGACCGATGCTTCCTGAAGCAATGATTAGCTGCCATTCCAATGGTGTACCTCGGTCACTACCCAAGAGAATATATTCAAGAACCACTGTAGATACGACATACCGCTCGCGCGACTCAGCTCCTCCAGAATCACGCAATGCGCCTGGTATCCCATGGCTAAGCCGCCATACTCCTCGTCCGCCGTCGGGCCTAGGAAACCTGCCTCGCCAAACTTCTTCCACATCTCGTTCGGAAACTCGTTTATTTGGTCCGTCTTCTGCGCAAGTTCAGGGGATATCTCTCGTCCTATTCGCGCCCATGGTCAGTGTTGCTCGCATAGTGGCTGCTACCCACACATCGGGACACAGGATTGTATCCGGGTATCAGCAGTGACAATGGAGAATGCTCACTCGTAAACTCCTGCACGCTCTCCCTCAATTCATCGAGATCTGCCTGTGTTGGTGGCGCGAACCCTTTCGGGTGCTTTGTCGACGCATACCGCCTTCCAGCAACAAACACAGCTCTCGGTCGCTGGCTCAGCTGGCGCACACTGCGAGTGAACAATCTAGGGGCGATCCAAGACATTGTTGGAAATGTCTCGTGGGAAGGAAACCAAATCAAAGGTTCCCAGTGGCTAAGTAGCGGATTCGCAGCGCTGGTATCGGACGCGGATTACAATGCGTCGCAGCGGGGACCGTACGGGAGCGGAGGCCTAATGAGACTAGCTGTGAAATGCGAGATGCAGCTGTGAGACGTGCCTGTGGACTGTGAACGGCTTTCGCTTTCTGACGGCGACGGCCTCGCTTTCTGACGGCTGAGTAAAATGCCGAGGTGCAATGCACGGACCATTATGACGCGCCCCAGCACAACGTCGAAGTGCGGACCTTTCCGCCTTGAGCCTCACCTCTCTGCAGACGCCTATGCAGTGTGCACCATTGATCATTGTAGACTACCCAGAGCACAAATCAACAAGCAAGTTGATCAGCCCAGCTCCTCCACCCGCTTCATCGGCCGATCATTGCACTCCCCAACATCCAGCGCCACCAAAAACCTACTAACGCAATTATACGCCGCAATAATAGCCGCCAGCTCCACCACCTGCCTGTCATCATCCAACACACCCTTCAACGCCGCCGACACATGGTCGCTAACCTCGACCCCCTTGGTCATCTGATCCGTATACGCAAGCACAATCCACTGCTCCTTCGTCAAGCCCTTACTCTCCTCCAACTCCACTTTATCACCCAACTTCACCACCGGTGCCTCGACGGACATTGTCGTTTGTAGCCCCTCTTTGGAGACGCCGGCTTTGAGCGCTAGTGCGGCGTGGACGTCCCATTCGTGCGTGGCGTGGTTGAGTATGGCGACGCGGGCGATGGCGAGCTCTTTGAGAGCATCGGAGACGGTGGTTTTGGTGCGGATTGCGCCGATGAACGAGTTCCAGCCGTCGGCTACGGCGGGATTGTGGAGGAGCGCGAGATCGAGGGGGATCAGGGGCCGTGGTGCACGACGGGCTGCTATGCGCTCGTAGATGGGCTGAGCTTCTTCCGTAGGGGGCTCTTTTGGAGCGTAGGGGACGCGCATGTTGAGAGCTAGGTAGGTCGTGAAGCGTCTTTTTAAGAAGGGTGATCTGGCTGAGAGTTTGGTTAAAAGAGACAGGTTGGCAGGTCTCCAGGTTGGGGACATGGACGTGGAGAGGTAAGTGGAATTTACGGCTTCCAACTAAATACTCTAGCTGCGAAGCTTCCCCGCAATGCAAGATTCGGTACATGTCCATGGCATCGTTCTCGGCGATATCGGCAGCGGAACTGAGCGCACGTTGCAGTTGCGAACATATCACGAATATGGCGAAACGGCTGATAAATGTGTGAATGTCGAAATATATACATTGGATTAGGTATTTGCTCCGTATGAGCATTTCAAGCTGTTCAATACGCTAGATGCAAACCCCGGGAATATCAAGCTCTCCTCCAATTCGGTACCCAAATCTCAAATGCGGCAATTGCTCTCCTCATTCTTCCTTACAACAGCGCAACACCGGCAAGCGGCGCGGTCTTGCCTTCTCGAGGTGCCAACCGCACGTTGTAGGTGAGGTCTAGCTTCGCCTTCTCGTCCTTGGACGGCAGGAAGTCGATGAGCAGATCATCCTTGACAGCGAAGACGGTGTCGTTGGTGACATAGGGGTCGTCTCGGGGGTAGATTTGGGTGGTTACAGGCTTGTAGCCCTCGGCGTTCATCATCAAGTGGATATGGGCAGGGCGCATGGGATGTCTGTCGAGTGCGCGGAATAGGGCGCCAGCAGCACCGTCCGTGGGTAGCGAGTAGGCTGTTGGCTTGTAGCAGTAAAACCAGTACTCGCCATTCTCGTTGCACCTAAACTTGCCACGCAGGTTGTTTGGTGTCTGGTTCTCCGGGTCCTGGAAGTCGTATTTGCCGTTGGCAGATGCCTGCCAGATATCAATGACGGCTCCCGGGATGGGCTTCTTGGTATCGAGGTCGGTAATCACACCGTGCATGAGGGTGACTTGGCCATTGGGAGCAGGGTCCTGAATGATGGAGCCGCCATTTTCACGGAAGGGGGCATTGGGTGACCAGAAAGGACCCAGAATTGAGGACGATGTGGGCTCCTCGCCGGACTCGTTTACGTGCTTGTGTGCGATTTCGTCGACGAGGGACTCGAGGCCTAGCACATCAGACATGCGGTGTGCTTCGTTGCGGGTGGCGGTCGTAGTCTGGCCGATGAGGTTGACGAACTTGACGCCTTCCATCCACTCGTCGACGGTGAGCTCGACTTCGCGGGTGAAGTCGTGCAGATGGCGGATCAGCGAGGACATGACGAAGCGGAGACGAGGGTCTGTGTTGGGGCCCATTGCGTTGATGACGGCATCTGTGAAGTTGGGATCGAAGCGGTGCTGGGCTCCGTTCTCTTGCACCTGGGGTGCGGTCTGCTTTGTGGAGGGAGACATGTGTCTGTGTGCGAGAGGAGAGCTCAATGGCTTGTTCTTCAGAGCGAAAGAGAAAGGAGTACGGGAGAAAGAAGCTGGAGAGCCATCGAGGAGACGGTCCCCCAGGTTTTTATATTCACCAAGCAGCCTGGCGGACATGCATCCCACGTTCCGCCCTCGCCACCCGGTCGAGTCTCAGCGCATGCTTGTTTGCAGCGCCTAAGATATGGCGCGCAGCATCACGGCAGGCTTGGTCGGGACTTGCGAAGCTCAGCGCCCGCCGCCATGAGTGCCGAAGGAGCTGCGGGGCAGACGCTAGTCAGTAATTAGTCAGTAGTCAGGTGCGCCCGCCCAATCACACAAGGCGAGTTACAGGATCAAGTCTTATCCGCCCACCGTCTCCCTCGCCGATCCTCGGTCTGGCGTCCGGCCCTTGCAATAAACATGGTCGTACGATCTTTCGCTCTGCCCATTTCCTTTTCCGAGATTCATGCCGTGGCCCTGAGACGAGAAGGCCGGCACAATGGGGAAGCATCATCTTATGATTGGGACGTGGACGCCGCCGGGCGTCATCACCACGGTTGCATTCGACGATGAGCAGCTGACGCTGGAGCTGGTCAAGAAGACGGAGATTCCTCAGGATGAACCGATCAGCTGGATGGCTTTTGACGTATGTGCGCTTGCTCGGCCGTTCTCTGCTGTGTGCATTGAGTGGTGTAGTGGCTGATTACGACTTTGTGGCATGCAGCATCAGAAGAAAAACATATATGGCGCGAGCATGAAGAAGTGGAGCAGCCACAGAGTGGACAGCCCGAGCGAGATTGTACACACAGGCAGTTTCGACATCGGAGGGCATCGTATGTGTAACATCTGGTGCGACTATAAAATGCGCTGACCGTTGGAATAGCGAAGGCAAAAGATACCAACACGAAAACGCGCGCCATTTTCCTCCTTCCAGCACGCAAGCCGCCGTACAACGTATACTGCAATCCCTTCTACGACTACGCTGGCTACGGAAATATCTTCAGTGTCCACGATGATGGTACACTGAAGGAGGATATTCAAGACTACGAATACTGTGACAAATCCGCAATTCACGGCATGGTCTTTGATCCTACCGAGACGTATCTCTACAGTGCCGACATGTGGGCGAACCGCGTATGGTGCCATAAAAAGATTGACGACGAAGGGAGACTGGAGACAGTCGGCTTCACGGAAGCAGAAGGCAAGAAGGATCACCCAAGGTGGGTGGAGATGCATCCCTCAGGGCGATACTTGTACGCGTTGATGGAGGCCGGAAACAGAGTGTGCGAATACGTGATCGATCCCCAGACACACTTGCCCGTCTACACACATAGATGGTTTCCACTAATCCCTCCAGGCAAGCAACCCCACCTCGTGCACCAAAAGGCATCGAGCACCAGCTAACAATCAATGCAGATATCCCCAACCCGCATATGTACCGCTCCGACGTCGTCTTCCTCACGCAATCCTCAAAATACGTGTTCGCTACCTCCCGCGCAAACTCCTTCGACCTAACCGGCTACATTGCCGCATTCAAAATCTCAGAGTCAGGCTCCATCGAGCGCCAGATATGCCTTAACCCGACTCCCACTAGCGGAGGCCACAGTAATGCTGTGAGCCCGTGTCCTTGGAGCGACGAGTGGTTAGCTTTGACCGACGATGAGAAGGGTGGGGTTGAGATTTATAGGTGGCACAAGGAGTTTTTGGCGAGGGTTGCGAGGTTGGAGGTCGGGGAGAAAGGGTTTGGTATGAATGCTATTTGGTACGATTGAGTCTGGTTTCTCGGAGGGAGTCAATCTAGCATGGCCTTGCGATTGAGATTGCATGAAGCGGAACAAAGCTTAGAGGTACCTGAGATAATCCCAAGCCGCTAGCATACATTGTGGACCAAGTGGTAGGGGGCTAGCTGCCCCCTAAAAGCATCAGACCACCAATTGTCTCCTGACAACCATGAGATTCATGAGTGTATATTTTAGTTGAGCTCGCCGATCTCTCGTCTCGCCGCATTCCGAGTCCTATTCCGACTACGGAACAAGGAGGGGCATTTGTTACGCTAGGGCTGCGAAGCTAGTGTGCGGCCGGCAAATGTGCTCGGAGACGTCCAAACCTCTGAACAGGGCGGCACCGGCATCATGACGCGGAGAGATATGCGATTGGCCTTGTCTCGCGAGCGCATTTTCGTCTGGACCGAAGCTTACCCTCCGTGAAACCTACACCGCAAGATCAATCAATCAATCAATCAATCAATCCATCAATCCAGACAGCAAAGCCCACCACCCAGCATGGCGTCCCAAAACACCACCCGCGGCATCCTGTACGTAACAATGCAGCCCAAAGAAGGGCTCCCACCCGCCCAGTTCCACGACTGGTAAGTAACTCTCTGTCCCAGCATGCACCTCTTCGCCCGCTCTAAACACATCCCCAGGTACAACAATGAACATGGCCCTGGCCGTCTCCGCCTTCCCTTCTGCGCAAATGGCTTCCGCTACCGTGCAAATGACCTCCCGCAGTCCTCCTCCACCGGCACGCAAGACCAGCCTGAGTGGATGGCCATCTACGACATCGACGATATGGATATGCTTACCAAGGATGTGTATACCCGGTTGAGGAAGGCGCCGGTGCAGAGCCAGAGGGAGCGCGATACCATGAAGCAGATATGCGTTGATAGGAGGTTTTACGATCACGTAGAGGGAGACGAGTGGAGTGCTGAAGACTTCAAGGCGTTGGAGGACGTAAAGAATGAAGGAGAGGGTAATGTCATGGTTGCTGTATTTATCTCGCTCAAAGAAGGGAGTGGCAACGAGGAAGATCTGGCGAAGTGGTATCGCGAAGAGCACGTTCCGTTGTTATCTAAAGTGCCTGGGTGGCGCCGCACAAGACGCTTTGTAACGAGTTATTTGGACCTGCAAGACGGACGGAAGAAAGAGTATATGGCGCTGCATGAGTACGCGCCGCAGAATGGGCTAGGCGGGGAGGAGTTCAAGAAAGCAACATCTACGGAGTGGAATAAAAAGATTAATGAGAGTATGGTGGAGGGGAAGAGGAGGAGGGTGTATGATTTGTATTACACGTTTGGGCCAGCGCCGCGGGATCTAGCGTCTCTGACTTCATCTGATGCCGTGCAATTTGAATCTACAGACGGCGCCACAAAGACGTATCCCGCTTCCTCAAACCAGACCTCTCCCTCTGGAGCAATCGAATCTTTCGTCACAACCCCAGACGGCGCAACTCTACCTTACCGCTTAGAAGGCTCCCCCTCTCCCAACGCCCCCCTTCTCATCCTCAGCAACTCCATCCTCGTCGACTACGGCATCTGGAACGCCTTCGTAACCCACTTCCTCACACTCACAAACAACAAATACCGCATCCTCCGCTACAACACCCGCGGCCGCACCGCCCTCCCCTCCCCCGCCAATCAAAACATCACCGTAGAAAAACTAGCCGCCGACACCATAACCCTCATGGACGCCCTGCGCGCAAAAACCGCAAGCATAGTCGGCGTAAGCCTCGGCGGCGCAACAGCCCTCTGCGCCGCCCTGACCTATCCCACCCGCATCACCGCCTTTGTAGCCTGCGACACGAATTCCTTCGCTCCACCCACCAACCCCAAAGCATGGGCCGACCGCGTCCAAATGGCCGAAACAGAAGGCCTCACCTCGTCGGTAACAGCCGAACCCATCGTCGGCGAAGCCCTCGCCGAAGCAACCGTGCGTCGCTGGTTCGTCAAAGAAAGCTACGCAGACCCCGCGCTAGAGCGGGAAATCGCTCGTGTAAAAGAAATGGTGAAGACGAACTCGCTGGTGGGGTTCAAGGACGGTGTCAAGGCGCTGTATGCGTATGATTTTCGGGACCGGATGGGCGCGTATGAGGGGAAGGGCGCGTTCTTGGTCGGCGCGGGGGATGGCGTGTTGCCCGAGACTATGCGCGGGATGGCGGAGGGGTTGGGCGGAGGTGTAAAGCTTGAGGTTGTGGAGGGGGCGGGTCATTTGCCGATGGTGGAGAGGCCGGGCGAGGTTGCTGGATTTGTGGCGGGGTTTCTGGGGTGAGGAGAATGGGTTTGGTTTTTTTTCTTCTTTTATTGTTCTGGAATTGGAGAGGGAATTGGTCTTTTCCTACAAGGTAGGGACGATAACGAAAAGGGAAGCCCTCGTTGTATCATGTTCAAGCTATCTATTCTATTTACTACATTCCATCGTTGCACTACAGTCGACTTCTGAATGGCGGCAAATTTGTCAGGGCGAATACGCACGAGTTAACATGATGATGGTTATTTTTCCAAGATTGCAATCTTCCCAACTGTGCGTTTCCATCGTCCGACTTGACAAGATACACTGCAAGCTCCGCCCCCCCCAAATTCCTAATAGTGGTTGATGTCTCTGCAACATTAGTAGCAATAACGACCTTACGACTGAGCTGTCAGGGGGAGGATCGACGAACCGTTATTTCGCAGAGCGATAGAAATGTGATAAAAGTATCTACTCTATGAACTTACCTGGACACATTCTCACGCCAAGTAGAAAGTTCCAATAATACAGTCATTGCATTGATAGTGGTGCTATAGTGACTAGCAGCACTCCTTTTGCAGTTCCATACATCCATCCCCGTTCCGGCACCAATACCAACCTAAATATAATCGTACACACAGGAATCCGCAAATGCAATGCCAAAACACCACCTCTTACATACACAAAGAACTTATAGGCCATTCCCATACACCCCGTCACCCCATAACCACCAAGGGCGCACCGGAAAGAGAGAGAGAGAGCCGCCTAGCAAAGCTTGATATTCAACGACCCTTCCTGGCGACCTCATTCAAAAAGCCCAGCAAGAAAGTCTTATCAACTGGACTCTTGCCACAACTCTCAGTACCGCCTTTGCTCTTTCCCTTGTCGATTCCTAACTCCGAAAGAGCGGATGCAGCGCTATTTAAGCCATCGTCCAGTGATCTGCCAAATGCGTTCCTTTGTGCCAGCGGATTCTGGGGCAGGGATGTTGGCGCGCTAGTCGGGGGAATTACGATACTCGGGGGTATCACGTCTCCAAGGCTTGAGATGCGTGATCTGGAATTGAGATTCGCAGGGCTCTCGATCTGGCTTCCCGGAAGAGGGCTCACGGGGCTTATGACGCCGGACACGAAGGTCTTCGGCGTCGGTGGCTGGGGCGAACGAGCTGGTGGGACAGGGCTCGTAGCTGCTGGCACCAGCGGAGACCTGGAGACTTGAGTTGGTGATGCTGTAAGTGGCGCAGATGGCTTGCCGAAGAGTGACAGCAGCGCATTCTTCTGGTCTGATGGAAGATTGTCTTTGCGTTCGAGCGAAGCCGGTGCCTGAGCTACGGAGCCTGCAGGGCCTTTGTTCTTCCAAGAAATATCTGTAAAGCCGGAAGTCGATGGTGGCCTGGGTACGCTGTTCGGTAAATTCCCACCGGATATAGTGGGATTCGAGCTGGATCCGAGCGAGGCTTGAAGCACATCGGCGCCGCTAGGGTCAACGACCGGTGATCGTGATGGAGCAGCCGCTGCCTGTATGGTTTGGGGCTGAGGAGAAGCCTGACCCTTGAACAATTCCAACAGGCCCTGCGTATGTGCTGAAGGTCTGGGAATTGATTCTTCGCCAGCAAACTGCTGTGGCCGCTTCAGAATCTGTGGCTTGAAAGCTGCTGCTGGAGGTACCACTGTAGCCGGGCTTGCGTTCGAACTCCGATTGGGCGCTGCTGCCAGTCCATTTGGCCTTGGAACTGAGCCATCGCGTCTGAGGATCTGCTGTGGGACGAAAACCTTTTGCTCCGGCGTTGGTTGGGCAGGTGACGGTCCCCGAGAATGTACATTGAGAGGATAATGGGCATTCTTCTTCACAGTCGCAAAGTCTGGTGCATTGATCGGTCCACGAACGGTGGCTGATGTCAGACCTGGCTTCTGTTGCATGCCGGACGAATCAAGTAAGTTCGGTTTCGCGCTCATAACAGGCATGGGCGGGCCAGTCCCGGTCTTGTTGTTCATCTTGACGTTACCAGGCGTCGACGGGTAGGCTGATAATTCTACTGGCTGTTCTGGGGTCCTCTGTGGCGGAGGAGTAGCAGCAGTAGTCGACGGAGATCGGAACAGATTTAGTAGAGAATCTTGGTGGGCATTTCGCGGTTTTGGCTGTACAGGCTGGAAGTTTGCAACCGGCGGAGGCGAGTGGAAAGTAGGTGGACTCGGAGCGTAAGGACGAATATTCGGAAGAGCCGGGGGCGAGGCATACGAGTCGGGCTGTAGATGCGATAGTGGCGGGTGCGTTGCTATTGGTGTCGCTTCAAGGCTTTGTAATGGCTGCATTTCCGCGATTGGGGGCGAGTGGGCGGGGTTTTCGTTCAATTTGAATGCATTCAACAAGCCTAGCGTATGTGCTGTGAGTTTTGGTGGAGGAAGCTCCGAAGCTGGCGGGATCGCAGGACCATGGGGGCCAGGAGCTTGTGGTGATTGCGTAAATTGCGGATCCCCTGTGCGTTGATACGGCCGGGGGGCTTGCGGGTTGAACGTTTGCTGCATGTTCGGCGCGTGGTCCGGAAAGGCGGCTTCGACATGACGAGGAGGTGGAGGTAGGAAGTGACGCGGAGGCGGCGGAGGAAAACCGTTGTGCTGTTGAAAGGAGACATACGAGTCCTGTGGACCATGGAAAGGCATCCCGTGCGGTTGGTGGAAGGGAAACGGAGGCGGCGGTTGCATCTGCTCGAAATGCGGCGGTCTCGGGTGATGTTGGCCGTGTGGGCTTTGTGGAGGTTGAGGATGCAACAAAAGCTGTTCGAAAGGGGTTCTGGGTTGGTGTACGGATGGTGGAGCAGGCCTGTTACTTCCATGCAGCATTGCGAGTAGGGGGTTTGATGACGGAGCCTGTGCTGGCGGAGGTGTTTCGACCGGCTGAGCTTGGGATGCAAAGCCACCGCCGACGTTTAGCAAATGCTTGAGCTCCGTCGCGGCATCGACTTGTTGCGTTTGTGCATGCCCAGAGACCTCGGGTAGTGTATCACTGGCACGGTGACCTCTCCCTAGATTGGCAACCAGCGCTGCGAAACCCACGTCCTCCGGCAACCTCTCGGGAACGGCAGCCTCGTCAGCCGTCGTCTCGCCCATGTCTGCCTCCAAGCCTTCCGATTCCGTGACTGCGGCAGGTGGTGGTGCTCGATGCGGTCCGGGCTGCGTCCTCTGCCTGTCTTGCTTCCTTTGCAGCTTGATCCACGCCTTGAGAGGACCGAGGAAAGGCGCGACCATGTAGAAGCTGTTGTCCTTGAGCAGATCCTGGCCAGTGCCCTGCTGGACCTGGTTCTTACGCTTGAGGGTCGGGAGGTCGCTGAGCTTGTACCAGTCGATTTTCTGCTCACATTAGCTGATGCACCTCCCAGGCCCTGTGCACAGCACTTACCGAAATTTCCTTCCTTGTGCGCGGCTCAAAATAGGTGTCCATGGGCACGCCGCGGAAGACATACAGCAGCATGCTCTGCTCGCGCATATTGACCGGGATGCTCTTCACCTCGCTCTCCGGTGGCACCAAGCCAGCCTCCTTCAGATGGTAGCCCGTCTCTTCGTAGACCTCCCTGATGGCGCATTCCAGATCAGGCTCGTCCTTGTTGATCTTTCCTCTAGGAAAACTCCATTTTGCGCCCTTCTTCCAACCTTTTACCAGCACGGCATGGGTCATGTCGTCGTTCAGCATAATGGCACCACGAACCGGCACGCGCGTCTTGTACTGCAAGAAGTGCTGGTAGGCTTCGGCGTGGTGGTCTTCGGAAAAGCCTGCGAAGAGCGGGCAATGCTGGAACATGCGCTGAGAGAAGACGCGCAGGTTCATGGACGGCAGGCTGGGGTCCAGCGGGCGGATGAAGTCTTCGTAGAACCATTGCGCCTCCTCGATCTGGAAGCAGATGCGCTCGACAGACTGCAGTTCCTCGTGGGGCAGGTTGACGATGAAGCGGACGCACAGGTCGTCGAGCCAGTCAAGTAGGTTTTGTTTGGTGGTCGTCATGGTGGGCCTGGCCGGTGTCGCGCAGCATGCCGTGTGGGCAGCGTGGGCCGGAGGTCGTGTGGGGAGCTCTGCGGAGCTGTGTCGCCGAGGGCGAGCGCACAATACTGAGAATACTCAATGCGAGGGTGCGGGTGAGCGAGAGGGGCGTCTGGACGGCGGCGAGGGTCAGCCGCGCAAGGAATGTGAGAGAAATAGGCACGTGAAAGCGCGTAGGGGACGGGTGGACGGCGGACGGGTAAAGGTGGGCGGATGCCAGGCGCGGAATGTGTCGTGTTGTGGAAAGCGACGTGTGGCGCAACGCCGTGTGGCGCAGCTAGCCTGTGGCGGGATGAAACTTGTGCGCGCATGACGTCTGAAGGCGCTTCGGCCGGAATCAAGTCTGGCAATCATCGCCGCCAGCACACCGCCTGCGTGTGTTTGATGTAATAAAGCCGCTGGCTTGCCCTCTGTCTTCTTGTCGTCCAGCGCCTGAAACCGCCTTCAACCGCCTTCTGCTTGCCCACATCCGCCCGCGCCCACTATACATAGCAGCGTCGCGCCCGCTTCGGTTTCAGACGAGAGGAGCCGCCCGCCAACCGCCCGGGCAGCTCCACATCACGTCGAGACACCCGCCCACTCAATCCTTCCCACAGGCCTGTCTGTGCATGATAGCTGTATAAGAGCTGCCTGACTGTCGTGTATCAAATCCATCAATTTTCCATCCCGTCGCTCTTCAGAGAACAACAACGCCGCAGTCATGGCAGGAGTCGTCGCAAAGTACGCGGCGAGGAAGATGCTGACGAAAGAGATGAACAAGTACAAGGACAAGAAGACCCTCTCATCATATGTAAGTAGTCTGGTCGTTATTCCTCTATCAAGGTACCCTCATCATCGCACAAACTAACCGCATCAGGATCCCTTCTACGAAGAAATCCCCCATCCCAGGAAACCGGGGAAGATGAAAAAAGTGAAGAGACAAGTCCCGGCCTACATCCCGGAGAAAGACGCCAACATCCTTGCTCGGTCTCGCAAAACTGCCTACAGGCTCGACTGCTGCCTCTTCAACATTCTCGGCGTCCGCTTCGGCTGGTCTTCTGTCATTGGCTTGATTCCAGCCGCCGGTGACGCCCTCGACCTTGCTCTTGCTGGCCACCTGGTTATAAAAATGACCAAGGTTGAGGGTGGTCTCCCGTGGTCCGTTCTGGTTTTGATGGGTATCAATTTGGTCATCGACTTCTTCATCGGTCTGGTTCCCGTTGTTGGCGATCTTGCCGATGCAGGTTTCAGGGCGAATTCAAAGAACGTACGACTCCTGGAGGAGCATCTCGACAAGAAATACAAACCGAAGGAGCTCGTTGAACACGAGGCAACTTTGAAGCACCCGCCAACACCCGCTACCGTTTACGTAGACTTCTCCGACGACGAAGATAACCGTCGTGACGTTTACGACTACCGTCACGATGACGTGCGGCAGCCGGCACGCGCATACGGTGGTCGACGCGATAGGATTGTGGACGAAGAACAGGGACTTCCTCGACAGGACACCCACAGGTCGCGGTATGACAGACCCAGTCGGAACGACATGAGGAGCAGTCGGCGCTGAGAAATTTTCTGTTTTTGATATTGCAATTCTTGCGTATCGGTGGCGCATTGCTATTGTCGATTTTCCAATTCTCCCGCTTCCGTTGTAATAACACATCGCCTGTAATAAGCGCCTATATACCCTAAACAAGCCCTAGAGCGTTCTTTTGTCATTTTCTGTTTCCACAAATCGAGCTTCTCTCATTACTACATTCTAAACATTGCTCGTTCAGTTTTCCAGACTCCTGTATTTATTGGCCCAACTGTTGCTGCATATTCTCAACTACCGTAGGACCTGGGCGTACTCGCAAGAAGGTCGTCGGGGGTGGATACCTGGAGATAACGTCGCACTAATACAGAGCATTTAGCATAGTCTCTGTAGGTGAGCAACGTCGGTTTGGTCGATTAGCGCGTGATACAATCACTCATTCATTCATTCATTCGTATCGGTTTGCAGTCAATTTTACCATTTACCGGTTATAAGACGTAACAGCGCGAATTATGTTTCGACAGCTACAGTAAGTAAAGAATTGGCGTAACAGTATTAATTGCGGTGCAGGGCTAAAGTACGACACGGTGGATGTATTGCGAGGCGAATGCAGTTATTGGCAACACCATGCCAGTCCTACGCCACAAGGTACCTTGAGTAATTGGTACTGCTTCTTGCGTTACGCCGAGCGACCAAGTACACCCACGTTTCATTAGCCGCCCGATGTCACTTGATAAACTATGTGCAGCGAACCCCTGTGCGGCGTAACCCCTGTGAACCATTGTGGTGGGCCCTTAGCCACTCTACATAGCCCTCTTCCATCAGGCTACAACTAAGAGCTCCTCCCACAGTTCGCTATACAGCGCTCAGTACATGAGCTCACATTTAAAGTACACTCAAACTTCACCTCACAAATCTGAGAAAGGAAATTGAGATTCTCCATCCATGAGCTTGTCACAGAGACCAGTGCGCAATGTTTACCCCAGGCAGTCGTGAATATGTGCAAGGTAATGCTTCTCCAATCAAGATAACCACACATAAGCTGACAAACATTACCAGCCCTCCTGGTCCTTAGCGTCTCCTCCACCGCCACAGCTCACCCGTCTGGAAACATCCGAGCACTTCCACCACGAAAAATAGGCTGGCAAAGCGGTCCCCAGGAACGTGGAACATTCGATCTCCTGCTTTCGTGTGTGACCACACTGTCGCTGTGTGCATGGACGGCTTATCATCCTAATGTACCCACGGGAAGGAGCGCGTGGAGAAAGATAGGGCATCGACTGGTGTGGATGGGCATTGCAGTGGTTATGCCTGAGGTGGTGCTTTGGTGTGCGTGGGAGCAGTGGTGGGTTGCCAAGCAGTTGATGGATAATATAAACAGGAAGGTGCCCAAGGACAATGAGAGTGGTAAAGAAAAAGAGCCCGACGCGCAAGGCAAGGTTGGGTGTCCTGTTTGCGATCACAAGGACGCAGATGGAGCCAACCCAGATCAAGCAGAGGAGACGGCAACAGGTGCGCACGAGCTCGAAAATGTGGCCATAGTAGATGAAGGTCAAGACTCACCGCCCGTGGTCACTGCTTCGAATGCACCCTCCCGGTCACCATCCTCTTCACATCGGCCATCGAAACAACAATCTTTTTCAAAACCCAATCCCCCCAGCGGATCTTGGACCTTATCCCAATCTTTCTTCGCCCTTTCAGGCGGCTACGCCCTTCCCTCTCCGCATCCCAACTACCCCCCACTCACCTTGACCCCAGCTGGCATCCTCCTTCTCCTCCGCCTCAACATCCTCCCCCCAACCTCGCCCTCTGCTATATCCGACAAATCTAAGGCCGACGGTATTGCCAAAGCGCTTGTATGCCTCCAAGCAGGCTGGTTCATCGTACAAATGGTCGCACGCGCAGCGGCAAAGTTACCGATCACAACGCTAGAGATACATGTTTTGGCGCATGTACTGTATGCTTTCGCAATTTATGCGGTCTGGTTTCAGAAAGGGTATGATGTGGGGGAGCCAATTTTGATTGAGAGTGAGGAGGGGAAGGATATGGGGGCGTTGTTTGCTTTGAGCGGTGACTTAGGTATTATTGATCATCGAAATGTGAGTCTCTTGACCAGGATTAATCTAACTTTCTTTATGGTTTTTGAAATGAAACTAAAGATCTAACAGAAGGGAAGACGTGTTGTTGACAAATGCGCGTGCGGTTCGCCGCCCATCGACCCAGCGTTGATCACTCCCACCCTCCACCGGCCTATGCGCCACTCCACCGCACACTACTGGCGGAAGCTCCTTTACGAGTTCGACATGCAACGCAAGCCAAAGGGACCAATACTAGACTCCCTAGAAACGTTTGACCGTGAAAGCCCACAGTATCCTAGGTACCTCGCACAAGTCGAGCGTGCAAACCGCGCATTGCGGCTCCTAAAATCGTACAACGAACACCTATGTTACGGTGAAGAGGAAGTGGGCATTGGAGAGGACTCAAGGAAATATATCAGCATGGTCGGAGGGCAGAGGAATTTCATAGTACAGATACGCAGTGACTTCGCCGTTCAAGGTATCGATAGGGATATCGCTGAATCCCGGGGAGGTCTTTCGGACCGGCAAGTAAGGGTACGTACTCCTCACTGCAATAACGTCCACAGTCACATGACAAAAGTATGAGTGCAATTGGCCTTGGCTAATACATGGTACTCAAACTTTTGTCTTAGTACTATAGCATTTTTTATATATGGTATTGGTTCACTGACAGGTCAACCAATATAGACATACAGCGTCATAAGCATCGTTTATGGCGCGTTGCACCTCCTTGCCCTATCCCCCACCCATTTCCCTACCCGTATCGAGTACTACTTCTGGCTCTCTTCCACAGTTAGCATGCTCGTCGCACCGTTCTGTTTCGTTATCGTTATACACGACCCTTTCAACCATATCTCAGCTCAATTGCGAAATCACCCATCACCCAACGCTATTATACGAGTCCTGCAATGGGCTGCAAATACGTTCTTATCAACAGTTACACTTACACTATATGCATTGACGGTGTTAAGTGCGACGTGTTATCTTTTTGCACGGCCTTATGTACTAGTGGAGGGTTTGGCGGGGTTGAGAGCGGTGGATGCCAGAATTTATGAGACGGTGCAATGGACAAGCTTCATTCCGCACGCTGGGTGAATTGATGGTTTAACTAAGAGAAGAGGTGCAGTATTAACATTGCAGAGAACTAGCAAAATCAAGAGCGATAGATGAAAGAGTTTTTGAGAGGGTGATGGACAGTTTCTATCCCGCATATGGGATGGAAGCAATGTTCGATTAAAAAAGGAAGTGCAATATCAATAACATCGTATCGCACAGTGTCATATCTCATCAACCCGCCGCCTTGGTACCATCCTTCTTCGTCTCACCGCCACCCTGCTTTTCTAAAAACCTCCGCCTCTGTCTCTCTCTCTCCTCAATCGAAATATTAATATTAAAATGCTTCCCCCGAATCTGTTCATACAACGTCCCGGCCGTCACCCCACTTACACCCTCCTCCCACTTCCCCGTGACATCCGTCTCCAACGCCTCCGACTCCACAGGCACCGGTTCATGCGCCCTCAGCACAAACACAATACTATGTCTATACTTCTTTTCCCGTCCATCTTTCCGCTTCAGCCACGCTCGCTGTTCCTCGCCATACGACACAACACGATGCGTCCCCGCGGGATACCGAAAGTTGGAAAAGCGCTCAAGCTGCCGGCCTACAAGAACAGTAGCCTCTCTCCCCACATACCTTCTCTCGACATCGAAAAACGCCTGTCCATCCCAAGTTTCAAGCCCCGGTACATCGCCCACCACCGCACTCAAGAGCCCCAAATCCGCATGCGCCTCGGCAACTACTTTCGCTTCCCACGCCTCATACCGGAAAATCCGCAACATGGTCGCCGTTTTATCCTTCTCCTCGACACCCATGTGTGCACACAGACCCACAAACTTCCTTAGGCCCTCATCGTCGCCAGCGGGGAGGTTCAAAGAGGTAGATATCCGACCTAGGGTGGAAGATAAATGAGCGCCCATTAAATCCCAGTACCGCTTCGCAGGCCCCTTGAGCACATCAGGTGTACAACTCAACGTGCGTAGCGTGATGAATTCTTTCTCGCCAGGGATCTTAGACCACCCCTCTTCACTGCCGAGACGGTGCTTCCACTTGGCTTTCTCCTCGGCGGGGGAATCGAAAAAGGCTTGCGCGGCGCGGAATAGGTCTTCATATGCGGATTGGAGGGGATGCGGACCGGGGGATGTGGCGTTTGGGCTGGAGGGGGGAAGTGTAACTGTTGTCCAGCCTAGGCGGGAGAGGGCGAGTTGGTGCTCGGGTAGGACTAGGGGGAGGGGACAGGGGATAAGTGGAGGTCGGGGGTCTTGTGGCATGGGTTGTGAAGTCCTTTTAGAGGAGCGCTTTGAGCGGAGTTTGGAAATGAATCTGGAGATGGGGGATTGGCTGGTTGAGGTTGTGGGTATGATGGCCGCCATGGTGGGTCTATAGAGGTGGATGTTTTCCTATCAATAAGCGTAGGGAACTCTGTCGGGGTAGGACACTATGCAGTCATATGTTTGAGGAGTATGTGTAGGCGAAGCGTGAATGATGAGGTTCCGAGGGAATAGGACATGAAACATAGAGGTGGGTGACGTCACGTGCACTCAGCCACACCTGCACCTGCACATGTGGGCACCTGGACAATTGCACAGCCCCATGTGTGAATTCCTTGTCCCAATTGCTGCGCTATATCCTGGAGCGATTCTTGTCCCATATATCCCTTTCCCTCGTCCTGAAAGCATCCCTCACAAGAGGCTTGACCTTTTTAACTTGTCCAGTTTCCACATTCTGAATACCAAACTCCATGCCTGGCTTCCAGGTGCCGCCCTCTGCACTAACCTTCATGCTAGTCATCATCTCCAGCCTGCACAGCGCAAGCCCTACATTGCCCATTGTAGTTAGAAGCTTGCCGGCGGCTCTCCCCTTCTTGATGCTACCCTGTTCATCTAATTGTTTGATCTCGGCGCCGCTTTCCGTAATGTCCCATGCGGGTTGATCAGATCCAACCGAAGGGAATCGGAAAGCAGTCGACGGCAGCGGGTCGGTGTCATAGAGTTGAACCGGGAGTACCCGCTTGCGTACCACGCCCGTGTGCTTGGTGCGGATTGTGAGCTCTTGACCTACGTAGCATCCCTTCTTGAAATCGATGCCTTGGCTGAGGTCGATGTTATATTCCATGGGCAGTGCGCTCTCCCTGGGAATCTCTCTGGGTCCTTCGGCAATGCCGTACATATAGCGGAGCAGATGGTACTCAGCGGAGGGTCTCTCTGAGAAGTTGTCCTTGCCAGCAAAGTATTCAACGTTTCCGTCATGCCGTTTGCCTTCAACAAGAAAGCGGCGAAGTGCCATTTCGGAGCCGAGGAAACGAGGATCAGGGAGGCTTGTGTCTCCCAGGTCGACCATTGTCTCAGGGTCGCTCCATGCAGCCCACACGCTCACCTCGTCCTCTTCAGGCAGCGCAATATTGATTTTGCTCCTGAGTTTGTGCCGTCGCAGATGGTTTACTAAAGCCTCAGTTTCTCCACCATCCACCTCGATGTAACAAGCCCAATTGCCTTCCCGGGCTACGAGGCTTGGGGATGTCCAGACGAACACATCCCACAGCA
This sequence comes from Laburnicola sp. JP-R-44, assembly GCA_009805535.1. Lineage (NCBI taxonomy): Eukaryota > Fungi > Ascomycota > Dothideomycetes > Pleosporales > Didymosphaeriaceae > Laburnicola > Laburnicola sp. JP-R-44. Next base: position 1,015,251 of record SELF01000006.1, read on the forward strand.
CTCTACCTCGCGCGTCGAGAAATGCCGAGTAAAACGGGGTTTGGCGATTTGGGTCGACATTGTTGGTTACCAGGCCTTGCAAAAACTTCACCGCGTCGGGGCCGGAGAGGGATACGAGGCGTCGATGTTCTAGCTGGGTGTATCCAGCCCCAAGCTGAGGAAGGTCGTGGGAATGGGGCGAGGAGCTGTATGTCCTTGAACTCCTTTGAGCGCTATTGTGGGTCGCATATATTTCGGACTGGTATAAACGGCGCGCTCGTTCGGGGGGAGTACGGCGCGTTGGGTTCGTGGTCGCGGTGGCGGAGGAGAAAAGGCGAGGTAAACTGGGTCTAGGTTTGTGCGACGCTGCGAAGTGGCTCAGGCAAGCTTCACAGATAACCGGCCGCCTTGTAGGCCTGCTGCGAGCAATGATTGAAGCCATACTGTAAGCGATGCAAGCTCGACAAAGAGCGATGAAGCAGCTCAGACGAAAAGCTCGGGCGGCGGGAGGCCAGCGACGGCATTTAAGACGCTTAGCGTCGGATTTAATGCACCCCAGTTCACTCTGCGTCGAGGAATTGGCTCAACTATATTTCTTAGTATAAATCTACATAAGCAAAGCCCATTTCCGCAGCAAAGCGATCGTGTTTCTCTTTGCGAGTTCGTACATGCATATGTGCGCCACCACTGTAGCCACAGCTAGTTCCAACCATTGATCAGCCTATTTAAATTCGCCGTTCTTGAGCATCTCTGTCAACAACTTGGCCATGTCCATGGTGGTCAGGATCTCGGGCTGCACGCCAAAGTCGCCATGCTCTTTAAGGCGAGCCTTTCCACCTTTGCTAGGGGCCCATTGCATGATCTTCGCATCGCTAGCCGTAGCTACAGCTTGCTTAGTCTTTTCTGCGTCTTCCTTTTTCTCCATATCATTCTTAGCTTTCTCCACTGCGACTCCATCCAGGGCAGCGATGGGAGTCTCTTTAGCGAAGATGTTGCTGATATCAACACCTTTGTGGACTGTAGCACCCTTGGCCTTGGCGACCTGGTTGTCGAGATGCATCCTCATGCTGGAAACCCAGACTGCGTTGTTGGGGACATTGATGCCTAAGGACGGTGAGCTTTTGACGTAGTGTGACTTGGATCCTGATTACCTTCATACCCAACGGCAAGGAACATCTTTTGATTGAGCGTCTTGCTGCCCAGCTTGAGTGGCTTCCCGTTCTCGTATCCGAATGCCGCCATCTTGGCCTGGTCAATCCGCTCATACATGAAGAGGCATCCGCTCCAGTTGGCCTTCATCCAGCGGCGGTGCTTCCTCGAGAGGGTACAGCCAAGCTGCATGGCGAAGAGACCTAGCAAGAAGATGTAATAGCGGGGGGAATCGATCATCTCGCCACTGTCCCGGCTGCTCTTGATATCGACAATCTTGTAGTCCTTGAGCATGTCGTAGTATTTTTTGAAGACCCTGTCGAGCTCGCCGCCCTGCTGGACATGTTTAACAACGAAGGCACGGTCCTTGGGCTTGAGTAGCGAATCTTGCATGCGACGTCCTGAACCATTAGCAGCTGTTGGAGGCTCAAGGGAGTACGGAGTCATTCTCACGGTGACTAAATGCGCAGATACCCATGTCAGCTCCGAGATGTCCCACAATGTCGTAGTCATGATCGCTCTCGAAGAACTTGAACCCCCACGCGCCGATTTTGCTGCCAGGGCGGTTCTTGACCGGAACACTCGAGTCCATGTTGCCAGCAATGGTCTGCTTGATGATCTGGTTATGAGAACTATATTGCTGCAGGCGGAAGAGCAGCTTGAAGCAGTAACTGCCGCCGACGTAAACGCAGAGTAACACAAGGACGAGGCCGGAATGGGCGCTGATAACGAAATAGAAGAGCAGCAGAAGAACCAGCGCGAGATACAGGTGAGGAGCAGCCATGTCGCAGTGTGGAGTTGGATTGTAGAATGGTGACGTGACCCGCGAATGGAGGAAGCGCGTAGTCGTGCGAATTCACGGAGGAGGGAAGAGCGTCCGACGCTTCCCCAACTCTTCTATCGGTTGACGGACTGTACTCGGAACACCAGGAGCTACGGTCACTACTCAATGGATAAGAAGACAAGGTAAAAATAGATGAGATAAAGAACGCCGCAAATGCCTCCCTACGAACATGTATGTAAATAGCATAGAAACCTACACAGTACAGACGTTCGTGTCAGATGCCTTTAGCCAAACGCCGTTGCTACTCTATCCAGCGAGACCCAAACACACCAGTAACCCTTTGATGCACAGAAAGCCCATACACCGGTCCCAACCTTAGTTGTCCTTTCGAGTCGTCAACCGTTCCCTCTCGTCGTCCCCGCTGGCAGGCTCCATGTCTTCATCATCGCTCCACTTGTCATCTTCACCTACTGCGAAGATCGTATCACCGTCCAAGCTCTCCCGAGGCGGAACAACAGGCTTCTGCGGCTTGGGTGCGGGTAATGGCGAGACGTCGCGGTTGAATGGTGGGGGACTACGATGTTTAGGTGCTGGGTCGTATGCGGCTGGTCCGTTGCCCTCTTCTTCGTCAAGTGAGTCACGCAGTGAGGCGATTTCAAAACCCTCGTCATCTTGCGCAATCTACGATTCCATGAGCCAGGGTTCAATGTTAGCAGCAGGATGGTAACTCACCTCGTCACTCATGGCGAACCTCCTGTTGTTCGCCGTTGGCCTCCACATGTATGCAACGAAGCAAACGTCGGCAAGATATACCAAGTTTAGCCAACCGTCCAATACAAACCACCTCGTCTGCCAATGCGTGGGTGCGAACTCTGGGCTGCCAGCCCCAGCGAACGTGAGGCTGTTAAGGAAGAGGAAGCCGAAGATGACGATAATGCTCGTGAGGATGCACCACCAGAGTTTCTTGTACATGTCAGCCTTGACGTGCTGCTTGCGCTCCATGAGATCTTTCATTGTGAAGTTCAGAGAGTTGAGAGTCCAGATGTAGAAAGCTGTTAGAGTCGCGGAGAGCGGGAGAACGACCAAGAGGACAAGCGGCCCCGCGTCCTCTGGCGGAACGGTGAATGATGCCACCGCATAGAGGACACCAAAAACAAAATGCGCGACGGCCAGCCACCGGACAATCGTCATGGTCTTGCCCAAGGTATGCTTGACCACGCCGTATCCCATGCACACGATCAGGAGCAAGAAGAACGAGAAGGAATTTCTGAAGGCGTTCAAAACAGCGACGACAATCATCAGTACCTTGGCGCCTATGTTGTTACCATGGCGGTTCTGGTAGTCGTAGAAGCCCCACGTCATCAGCATTTCCAAGACGAGAAACACCAAGATAGCCGTGATGTAGTTCTGCACCGCGAGGATGTCGTGCCGATGTTGGAAGTATAAGAACCCCCAGAAGATACTAACGACGAAATATGCGATCGTGATACCGCCGTAAAAGGGGAGCTTGGGTATCTGTGCAGCGGGCAGCTCTCCGTAAGCGTTGCGGAAAGTCACAATAGCTTCGAAGGTGACCTTGTCCGTGAGCCTCTCGACATCCACACAGTAATAGCCCGTCTTGAGTGTAATCTTCTCATCGGAGCCCTCAACTTTGACAGGATAGTGTATCGGTTTCTTCTCGCGGAGGTTTACCGCGGCGGTGTAGATATGCGTCTTCGACTCCTCCTCGAAGTTGTCGGCGAGTATCCATTCGCCCTTGTGTGTCGCGTTGCAGAGGTTGTCGGCGATGGCTTGGTCGTTGCAGACATACTGGCGCTGTAACATATCAGCGAGGTCCAGAAGAGCGCGCGATGCGACGTACCTCCATGGGAGGCTTTCCCGTAGGCTTCCCCAGCAAATCTGAGTCTTTATGCTCCCATATTACAAGGCTGACCGTGTCATCGGAGCCCTTGGAGGCACCCTTCGTGTCGATGAATTTAACCAGGATGAAGGGATCGACGGAGCCGCCCCAGGACTTCTTGCTGTACATGCCCGAGCATTGCAGATGGTCATCTTGCGTCTGCAAAACGTTAGCCGTAGGCGCTATAGCGGTGGGAGAGACGGCGCACCAAAGTCACATCAATGGCGGCTACTGCTGTGACAGTCGACAGCAGCAGCAGGCCGGCTGTGCGCAGCCACAGGCGCATGATGTCGGAAGGCCAGCTGGCGGAGGTGGCAGAACCACGGCGCAGTTCCTTGTTCCGGGGAGAGAGGGCACAGGATGACAAGGCGACGAGCAGCTATGTCGGAGCCGGCTCAGGACAGCGTGCAACTGTGTCGTCTCGTGGATTGGGGATCGGAGCAGCCGGAGAGCTTGACGCGGCCCTGCGTGCCTAGATAGATAGTTGGCGTCGGGTGGCTCGCACCTGCTGTGGCGCAGCCCTAAATTCCCTCTCGCTCTCGGTCCCCGTTCCCGCCCGCGATGCCTCGCCCAGTCGAACACCACCGCAAACATCTCAGATATGGCAGATCAGCCTTGCAGGCGATGCAAGGAGCACACGGCCGTTCTGGTCGTGCGCAAAGATCCTCTCTGCCGGTCAGGACGCCGCCTCGGACGGGCACATGCGCCTTGCTAACAGCACATAGGGATTGTTTTATCAGATACGTCCATACCAAAGTCGTCAAGCGAATGGAATCCTTCCGAGTGCGAAATGCTGCTCCAGACCGTCAGCGGAAGCTCTTGTTGGCGCTTTCGCTTGGCGTCTCGTCGGTGACACTGCTCCATATACTCGACCACCAACTTGAGACGCAAACAAAGAAGACTGGCCGAACAGGCTTTGCACTCAGTGTGGTATTCGTCGAGACCGAAAGCCAACCCGGTACCTTTTCGAATCAGGATCTATGCGCGAAAGTCCGGGAGGCGTATCCAGCGTACGACTTTGAATCATTGCCACTTCATGATGTCTTCCGCCTGGTGCCGGACCATGATCAGCTTTCGAGTGTCCTGTCTCCTCCAGTAACAGGAGGGGGTTTTTCTCCTGCCGAGAAACTTGCGCACTTGTTTGACTCACTTACCTCTGCCACAGCGCGTGCCGATGTCGTCTCCACGCTTAGGACCAGGCTCATTGTGGAATATGCCAAGTCGACTGGGTGTGAGGGTATTCTCTGGGGCGATAGCACGACAAAGCTCGCTGAGAAGACTTTAGCAGAGACGGCCAAAGGACGAGGATTCTCTTTGCCATGGCACATAGCAGATGGCGACTCTCCCTTCGGTCTCACATTCAACTATCCACTCAGAGACCTCCTAAAGAAAGAATTAGTCTCTTACGTGGAAACCATGGGCCCCCCTCTGCCGTCATTAGTGCGTGAGTCCACACCTACACAAGCTTCCATGAGTTCGAAGAACACCACCATCGACGACCTTATGAAACAGTATTTCGAGTCGGTCGAGGAGAACTTCCCTAGTATCGTTTCAAATGTTGTCAGAACCACCGGAAAGTTGGAGGCTGCGTCCGATTCCACTATGACATCCCGGTGCGACCTCTGTAGTATGCCTGTCAGTGATGCACGCTTCGGCGTCAATGGATGGGGAGGGGACCAACAAGATGGGATCGAGACTGGTGGAAACCGACAAGAATCACAACTCTGCTATGGCTGCACCAGGTCTATTCCACGGACTTCTACGGCTACAATTGAACACCCCTGACATTATATCAACCGCTCCATTACTTTACAATCGAACGCAAATGCATTCGATTTTCCGTACGCTCTGCGGTTAATCTCCTGTCCCAGGACAGGTCACTATTGCAACCCAATGGCCGGTTCTTTAATCCTCGCTGACAGAGGAATCATACGCGTATGGAACATTCTCAGTGAGAGGCTGCCCAAAACATTGCCGGTTGGGGGCATGACAATCTCGGTTGAATGAACGATCTTCGAGGACCTCAGCTAGACATCGCAGAACCAAGCACGCATCCGCCGGGTGAGCCAAGTTCTTCTCACTGAGCACGGACGCGGACACCATTTGACTTTCATAGCCATAAAATGCAGGCTCTGTTTGACGTGTGGTATCTGCCTCGCAAAGCACAAACTCCTCTCAATTTTCCGCCGGTTACCTTTGGTTCTAGCCTTCGGCGTTTTCCTAGTGTCAAATGTATAAAGATATTCCCGTCATGGTGTGGCTGTATCAAACTCATTCGTGGAGGTCCTCTTACACTCCATTTCGAACCTCTTTGTATGCAAGGACCACGAGGAAAGTTACGAGTACAGCACGGCAACATACGAGTCTCACTATGTTCGACTGTGAACGCTAGGACTACGAGAATTCAACTTTCTGTCTCGAGACATCTAAACATGCATCCATCCGAAGGTCCCTCCCGCTCACGACGCCGACACATCTATATCATATCCTCACAAAGCTGTTATCAAGTGGGCCGATCCGTACCTTCCAACCCATCTGCTCGACATTGATCTCCAAACAGCTATGACGGCAGACCAAGCTTCGAAAGGCCTCAGTCAAGAGCTTCACAGCCACTATCCTACTTCGAGTGGCTCACAGGCAACGCCCTCAACATATGCAGCATAGCGGAACCATGGGCTGAAGAACACGACTCAAGGGAGAAGATAGGCATAGAGCCTAGGTGAAAGAGTGCGAGTAGCTGGCGTCTCATACGATTCACGCCGCGGTTGATCGTGCGCGGTACATTGGTAAATGGCAGGTGCGTGTTATGTAGCATGTAGCACACAGCATATCGCATATATCATCACAACTATACAATACGAATCTAGCAAGATTTAACCTTCTCTCGTATGTCCGGCCTCCCCACCTACCCTCGCTCGCTTCCCATGTACCCCTCCGGCGACGCCTCCCCGCGCCCTTCACGGCTGCGCTACCTGCCCGTTTTAGCTCGGTGCGTCATCCCGCTGTGGCTGATATTTTCAATAGTCTGCCTGCACGTTGATTAGACGTCCCGTCTTGGTGTCCTGTGCCTGTGCCTAGGCCTACGCCTAGTTTTGGTTAGGACGCCTGGATGGCTGGCTCAGTCGTAATGACTGAGCAGTGAGAGGGGGGGTGGGAGGGAGGCGTTGAGAAGGAAGGGAGGAATGGTGGGAGGGTATAGTGAGGAGGGGGAATGTGTAGAGGTTGGGGAGGATTGTGGGCAAGGCTTGAAAGCGAGGCGAGATGGGGATTGGGGGCTGCGGTGAGTGGGGCGGTGCATGCATTGTTTGAGAGTACAGCCCGTACTTGGTGACAGCTGTGCAGGTGACCTGGAGTGCATGAGATTTGCACATGGGAGCAGGGCACTACATTGTCGCGTATCGGACTACATCAGCGCTACGGAGCAAAACACAAGGACTATATTCCAAACTACAATCACCGTAGTCAAGCAAGACTCGCTAGTCTTAGTACTAAGCATCACCTTCACTGGACATCATTAAATCCACCACATTAACTAAGCGTACATTTTCGCATCATAATAACATCAGACATTAAAATTAAAGTGACCACTTGGTCTGGAGAACATTATATCCATCCCAACCCAACACCCGCAGCGCCGATTAGCCATGCTTCGACACCTCCAAAACCAACCGCATGAGCGGGCGCTGCATTGCCGGTATATTCAGTCGGAGGAGCTACCGTAGATAAAGGTGCTGAGCTCGTAGAGTTTCCACGAGTAGTGGTCGTGCGCGATAGACTCGGCACGGATGGCGAGTACGACAGGGTGTAGGAGGGTGCAGGCGTGCGGCTTTCTTCGATGCTTGACGAAGGAAGCGCACTAGAAGTACCAGAGGGAGTGGGAGTCTCGCTGCTCGATGGCTCAGGGGCACTAGACGGAGCAGAAGATGCGCTGCTTGATGGCTCAGGGCTGCTTGAAGGAACCGACAATTCGCTCGATGGTACAGGACTTTCAGACGAAGCAGGTGGTTCGTTGCTAGAAGGTTCAGGGGTCACACTGGGAGGATTACCCGAGCTGCTGGGCGGCACTGATATTATCGTCGTTTCCTCCACCGTCGATGGCTCCGCTGTCGACGTCACGATGGCGGTCGGCGAAAGAGTAACTATGGACGTACGCACTGGTGTAGTGACGGTCTGTTGAGTGGGTGCTACGGTAGTGGAGACAACAGTCGTAGGAGAAGGTTCGGGGTCCCTTGTGGCGAATTGCGGGATGAATCGCGTGGTAGTTTCCAGTGCGGCGCGGGTCTCTAAGAACGTTGTGGATCCAAGAGTTGCCGTAGATTCTGAGCTTGTTGCGTCTACAATGGGATCGCAAGCGCCAGAACCAATTGGGCTGCCAAGCTGATCTATGACAGTGGCTTGAGCATTCAAGTAGCTGACGACCGGAGGGGGTACAGATGAAGGGTTGGCAATACTGGCTCTGTCTATGATCAAATCCGGATTACCAGTGGCTTCAGGAACGTCCAGGATCTCAGTCTGAGTGACGCAGCCTGTGGAAACAGGGGTTACCGAGAAGTAAGAGAATGTGTGGTATGCAGCATACACCGTCGGCCACGTGAGCGCCACGCCTTGATACTCCCATGTGATGGTTTGGCTTGGAGGAGGAAGCGTGTCCGTGTAGAGTGATGAACTAAGGGTGTCGCCTGCAGTGCCTATGTAGTAATCTAGAGTAACAACGGGCACGGATGTGGTAGAGACAACAACAACACCCGGGTAAGCCAGTTCGGTAGCCGTAACGTCGATTTGACACTCGCTAGAGCACGAGGGTAGACCTGAAGAGGGCTGCGATTGCGATTGCGTCACGGTGCGCTCGATCGTTGTTGGTACCTCGATCGTCGTTGGTACCGTAGTCGGCACTAACGAATAGAAGGTGATTGTCGAGAAAATTGTCGAAACAGTGGTCACAGGCGGCAGTTGCGTGGTAATTGTCCCGGTTGTGCCTGAGGCGGTTATTGTTGTCGTCACAACCTCTGGCGGAAGCGTCAAGGTCGTAATGATTGTGCTGATGCTAGTGGAAACCAAGGTCTCAGTGATAAGTTGGGTTTGGGTAGGCCCCGGCACTTGCACGGTTTCTATAGGCCCAATGATGGTCTGATTGATAGTTTGAATTTCAGTGGGTCCTAGCACGGTCGTTTCGACGGTAACCTACGAATCAGAGTATGATAAGCAAATGCTTCGCAGGGAAACGCGAGAAATACTCACGGGCGACGTGGTGGTGTAAACTTCAGTGACCGGATAGGGCACGCTCAGTGTAGAAACGATTGTAATGGGAACTTCAATAATCGTCGATGCCCAAGATGTGATGGTCTCGGAGATTGTTGTTGAATACCACGACGTAATATACGATGTCGTAGTGGAGGTGATATAACTCCAATCGGTTGTAACTGACGTAGTAAGGTAGGTGCTCCAGTCCGTCTCCACCGTAGTCTCAACCTGGGTCTGAGTAATATTTTTGGTGAGCTCTGTCGTACGATCCACTGTCGTAGTGAGTTCCGTTGTACGGTCCACTGTTGTTGTGTCGTGCTTTGTGATGGTGCAAGTCTATCAGGTATTACGTTAGGTCATGTATTGAAAAAGCCCAAACGAGGAGAACGCGTCCCACACGCAACAAGCATCTCGAGGCAACTCACTGTCGTCTCAGTTGTTGTCGTTGTAGAGTTCTTCCAGTACGTAACGGTATCCCAGAGAGTCGTCGTGGCCCAATCGGTTATGGTAGACGTAACGACAACTGGGCTCGGCGTTGCACAGGTGCTATCTCCATAGCTACTGGATGAGGAAGACGTGTCATAGCCACCCGAGGAAGAAGGCTCATCGGAACTAACTGCAGAGGAGGGCACTTCGTAGCCGGGCGTAGACGAAGGTTCGGGAGTCACATAAACTTCAGATGAAGAAGGTTCCCCGTACACAGGTGGTGACGGGGTCGGGGTGTCGTATGACGGGGTCGCCACGGGGTAGTCATTGTAGGTCTCCTTTTGCTGAGCTACCACCGAGCCGACAATTGCCAGCAAAGACCATGCGTTATGCATCATAAACGCGAAGGAAATGCTACGCAGTTGAACGAAGGCTACGTAGCTTGGAGCTGAAGACAATCAGCACAGCACGTGGGTGGGGAACATGGCGAGCGTGGAGGAAAGGTGGAGTGTAAGGACATATAGCTGTTGCGACGTTCAACAAGGGTATGGCGTGTCCGCGAAGTGTGGTTACGGAACAACGAAAACGAGGGAAGTGGTATGAATGGCAATTGGTTGGCTCATGTGGAGCAGGCACGTCGGAAGGGAACTCACTCACCTCGAGCAAAGCGGAAGCTAGTACTCAAACCTGGACGGAAGAAGAAGGCAGCAGAGCGGCACGAGGCATAGCTATGTATAAGAGGGGCTGCAGGACTGACTCGGTTGAGTTGGCGGGGCTGGGCTCAATACTCCTCTCACCAGGCCCAGGTAAACACGACAAGGGATGGTCCGGTCAGAAGGAAATGGTAGGGCCACAGGCTGATGAGATAATGGGCCAGGTGACGACAAGGCGGCCAAGCAGGTGGTGGCACGCACGACATCGCAATCGGGGTTGTTCTGGGCAGGCACAGAGGCAGACTCAGCATGTGTCTGCGAGCACGGCGGGCCTAGGAAGCGCTGATGTCGAGACCCATGGCTATTGCTGACATGGATCCATACGACGGCCGCTGCTGGCTAGCGGGAGCCCACCATGGCGCGGGCGTTGGGCGTCTGGGTGAAGTCTGACGAGGCGGCACAGCAGACATGGTGTGCTGGGGGCCAAGTGGAGGGCGGGGACTCGAGTTCGTCAGCCGGAGGCCTTGGTCCGCCTGTCCCTCGCTCGTATGTGGAACGCGCAGCTGGTCCTGGGTGGCGGCATGGCTGCTCGCAGGTGCGGTCGGTCGAGGTGCCAGTGTGCAAGACGGTTCACGGCGGGCGAACAGGTCGCTGTAGGTGGGTGGATCCGGCGTCCTAGCGTGCCCAGGTGGTGGTGTCAGTGTGAGGGTCGCCGGAAGAGCGCCGGAAGAGCGGGGCGGGCGTTGGGGCTTGCCACTTACCGGTAACGTTATTGGAGCACGGGCGCTGAGTAAGAGCGCGGTCGGTGCATCGACGCGCTGGCCTCGGGATGAATGCGTTTTCTAGCCATCATGGCACCTGCTGCCAGTTACCGTGCCCATACGCAGCACGGATTACGCTGCCCATCGTGGTTCTATCCATAGGCAGCCAGGCCCCGCCGTGCCACGCTACGCTGTGCCGTCAAAAGAAAGCAGTCTGCTCTGGCCGCGACACTGTCGACGACGCAGCACACGATGGCTTTTAGGTGTCGCTGAGGGCTGACGCTCGTACATTGCCGCGCTGTTCTATACTCCTCTTTGCAGTCGGGCTGGCCTGGACCCCCCGCGAGCCTGCCTAAGCTCTTGTCCCGGTCTGGCCTGTCTTGCCTGGCCTCCTCGCCGCCGCTTGTTATCGCCCATTGCTCCTGCCCTTCGCTCGTTATGCCCGTCGCCCAACATGTTTTTTAGAAAGCGTGCAGAGACTGCGAGCGACGCACCGCCGCCTCCTCCAAAACCGACAGCCCTGCCGCCCAGTGGAACATTTGATGGGAATGATGGCGAATGGTCGACCTTCTGGATCAACATCGGGGACAGCGTAGCAGATGGAGGGGGCCAAAACTTCAAGGTCCTCGTATCCACTTCGTCACCGCTAACTATTGTTCCTGGAGAGTCCTCATGGTGCATCGATGACTGTCCAAAAGAGCGTGGTGTGCAAATCTTCCAAGGGGAACAATCTTCCGGGCTGAAGACGACCTCGTCTTCGTGGCAAGATGCAGGTATTTACGACATACCACTCCCGTACTGGTGGTCCAACAAGAATCAAACCGAAGACCCGAGAGGCTTGTTTGGACTAGACAACGTTGGCCTAGGGGAGAGCTCCAAAGACAGCCTGATCTTATCGAAGCAGTATGTTGTCGCTTTCACGTCCCGATCCAACCATTTCTTCATGGGACAGTTTGGGCTGGCGGCGGGACCGGTCATGTCGGTAGACCCGTTCCTCACTTCCTCGGCTACAAGGAAACAAACTCCGAGCGTCTCGTATGGCTACACAGCGGGCGCCAGTTACAGTCAGTATCCATCTATAATCTATCCATCCAACGAACGCAATGCTGACGGTCGTAGAAAACGGCGGTAACGGTGCCCTTGGTAATCTCGTCCTCGGCGGCTACGATGAGACCCGCGTGGACGTCAGGGGTGGGGTCAGTATCCGCATGCCCAACGCAAAGAACAACACTCTCGTTGTCGGGGTACAGTCCATATTGTACAAGCCGGACCCCTACGTCGACGCTAATATCAAGTCGTTCACCACGGAATCAAAAGGCTTTTCCGCGGCCATTGACTCGACATTACCATACCTTTGGCTTCCTGACGAGGTTTGCGATCATTTCGTCCAAGAGTTCAACCTGAAGTATGACAACGATACCGAACTCTACACAATCAACTCATCCGCAGCTCAAAACAATAGGATACAGAATGCCACAGTGTCGTTCAAGATTGGGGAAAGTTCGTTGGACAGCACCCCTTTCTCAACAATCAATCTGCCGTACTCGGCATTCGACTTGCCGTTCAAAGAGCCGCCAAATGGAAATGAAACAAGATACTTCCCAATCAAAAAGTCACCAGACGGGGTCTTTGTTCTTGGCCGAACATTTCTCCAAGAGTCCTACATAATTGTGGACTACGAACGCGCCAACTTCACTGTCGGCCCGGCTCTTTCTCCTCAGTCGGTAGATGCCAAGCTAGTCCCAATCTACAACAAGAGTTACGTGCCACCAAGTCCAACGCCCTTGCCTGAGAGTGGAGGTGGAGGCCTTTCTGGTGGAGCCATCGCAGGAATCGTTGTGGGTATTGTTGTGGTCTTTCTTGGTGCTGCTCTGGGCTTCTTCTTTTGGTGGAAGAAACGGCGAGCGGCTCAGAACGCACCACCGAACTACAAGGAAGCTACCGAAATCGACACCTCGGCCGCCGGCAACGAAGTCAAGCATCAAAGCGTTTCCGAGCTTGCTTCTGAGCCTCCCGGCTCACCTAGGCCATCAATGCTCGGTGGCTATTACGGGGAGCGTGGCCGCAAAGATTTGAGTCCATTTCCAGCAATCAGTGAGATGGACAGCCCCCCAGCTGAGCTCTATAGCCCTCCCACCGTAGCAAGCACTCCCCATACCGATGGCAGCAATGCCGACTATTTCACGGCCGGAGGTAAACTAGGACACCGCGGTGGCAATAGAGACATCTCCGCACACAACACACCTGGTACTCCCCTGCCCTCCACTCCTATCGCAGAACTACCTGGGGACGACGGTAGATACCAGGCCGGCGGCTCATCTAACCGCGGCCCTAGCGAAACGGCATCGCTACAATACAATATTGATGAGGTCATGAAGAGACCGTCGGCGGACCCTTCACCGGCACGACCAGAGAAGGCAGAACCGAGCACGGCGGCAACTGTGGGCGAAAAGAAGTCAGAAAAGGCCGATACAGAGGGCGACGTAGAGGGCGAAGAGCCACTGGAGCGACGACCGTCGCACATGCGGGGATTGAGCGATACGACCGTTCAAAGCGATACAACGGTTGTGTCACAACCAACACCAGAAGAACTAGAGCGATGGGCTTTGGCGGAGGATGAGCAACCAAGACGCCCTCTTTCCGAGTAGGGCAAGATAATTGAAATAAAAGAGCCGACATGGAACAGAGGACGAGGATGGATTTTGCAGGCCCAGACTTCGATCTGGTCAATTTGCAATTCTGTTCTTGGTTGTCGTTGTTTGATTCAATATACACACGTCATGTTTATCCTTGGAGGGCGTAGAGGCTGGGTTCCCATGGGGTTACGACTTGATACCCGACCACGTTCGTTAATATCCTGTAATAGTAATGAACTTGTTGTCTTTCACGACAAGCAAACCCCAAAACGCGCAGCTGCGTGCACTCACTGACTCACTGCCCTGTGAGACGTCGGACGGGGCTCGAAATGCGGCGGGGTATCCCGTCGCATTCGCGGCAGTCTTGTAACAATGAACTGGTTGTTTCTCCCAGTCACAACATTCCAGCCCCCAATGCGCGCAATTGCGAGTTTCAAACGACCTTACTGCCTCGAGCCACGTCAGACAGCACTTCAAATTCGCCACACGACTACTGCCGTAGCCTACAAATCAAGTAACATTTTATGAGAAGGTAGCAATTCGCATCCCTAGTCTTACCTTCCAAACCCACAGCATAACAAAAGCGCCCAAATCTTCCGTATCACAACAACATGGACAAACAAGGCGGTGAAATCGCCACTACGACACCCATGCGCCCGATCGCCGCATCATGCCTGCATCGCAGTGTGGTACTCAATCTATGCAGGCATCCCTCTCCACCTTTTCTTCCCCCCCCGACGAGCAAACTAGTCGTACATACGCGCTCCCCATATTACACGCGCAGCGCCGACGCTTTGTCTGGCTCGGATCAACAGCCTTGCCCACCTAGTGGTAGCCTTGCGCAGAATGAATGCAGCGGCTAAGTACATACATGCGCTGCGCATGGCCGGCCCAGCAACGCGAGTGGGGACTCGGAGCGAGCCAAAAAGCCAGCGCCAGCATATGCACATGCAAGGCTAGCAGGCGGTTTTGCCGCCGACAAGGCTGACTTCGACTGCCCCCGGCCTTCACCAGGAAGAAAGAAGGATTACGAGAGGTTTGCCAAAAAGAGAGAGATCACTGCGTTTGTCGCAAGGGAAGGCGTCGCCGTCAGCAGAGGATCTGAAATAGCAAAGAAGGAGTCGTGGAATATTGGATCAGGTGAAAGCGTTGATGCAGGTGCGCTCGTTCGGTATGCGGTTGCGAACGAACCCTCGAGCCTACCGGTAGTGTACCCCCTGCCATCGCAACGTACGCCACGTACGCAGCTGCAGCTCACCGGTCCAGCATGCACTGCAACCGCCGAACAAGCGCCTGCCCGCCTCGCAACCTCACATCAGCAAAGGATTTCAACCCTGCCAACAACTACACTGCGCGCGGAACACGAGTGTGGAAAGTGTGTTTGCCATTTGGCCGTCATGGTCATGCTGCAGGCGCTGTGGACCTAGATGCGTCGTGGCGAGACGAGGTGGACGTGCTGCCTGCATTAGGAAGGTGGTGATGGGGCCTGGACTGTAAGGCAACCAAATATGCCGGTGGATATGCGGACGGTGACTTGCCGCTCCGGTTGAGAGTTGTTGCCGGGGGGGGGGCTGATTTTTTTTTCGTTCAGTTCGGAGCCTGTAGTTTTCATCTTCGGTTGCTGGTTGGGATGGCTGGTGGTGTGTGGATGTATTTCGAAGCCGTAGCGGCCCTACACAGGTGCCCGTGTAGAAGGTATGTTATGTACAAGGAAGGCATCGTAGAATGTGAACGTATAGTGACTTTTGAAAGGTACCTATCCATCGATGGCACCGGCTCAATGAGGTACTCCTTCTTTGGCGCCGAAGTCAATGCGCCTTCCTGTTCCGCGCGACATCCCCTCTTGGCCGGTTCTAGCAGTTTTCAGCCTCCACAAAGTGTGGTAATAACAACAACATCGTCCGGATACCCATGAACGGGACCTGGTGCCTCCGGTCCCGCCTAATACCATCATCTCCATAACCCGGGCGTGTAGCTGTCTGTATGCAAGCGCAGTGTAATGATCCTCAATATCATTCTCGCATTGAGTAAACGATGGTCTCTTCTAGATCTCCAGCTTTTCCAACGGCGGACGGACGGTGGTAGACGGCGGTAGTGCCCGCTGTGCCTCAATGTAGTGTAATGGCCACTCTACTTGCCTCCTTCCAAGGCTCCTCGACCAGCTCCGCCATGACGGCTCGTAGTATCCTCTCTGTCCACCCTTTCAAAAACCAATATGTACGCTCCGCACTGGCCATAATGATCGTGTAGTACATCATGATGACAAGTGTGCCAGGACTGCGTTGTCGTAGCCCAAACAGGAAGTTCGGCGAAACATGCAAAGGGCCAGAAGAAGAGGAAGCGCATGTCGCGGCTCTCCATGCACGGTCTGCTGCAGCGCAGGAGGTTCTCGCGCATTGCCGTAACGTACGTGAGCATATCGCGCCGCGTTTCGTCATCCAGAGATTCTTCCTTGTCGAAGAGAGCCATGAGCGTAGGCAGGCGCTCGAGCATCTTTTGGAAAAGAGGCTGCGCTGCCGTCTCGTACGGGGGTTCTGTGAAGATGTGGCCAAAGGGGCCGCTCATGATGAGGCCCATCTGTGCGGCCGCAATGACGCGCCCTATGCCTTGCATCAAACTTAGGATATCGACCAGGTCGTCGAGAGCATTGTGAGCGTCAGCATCTCTGCCTACCGCGTCCAGTCCTCTTGACGCAAATACACTTAGCGGAATGAGCGCAGAAGCCGCAAATGCCGCCGGTGCGGCTTCTTCATTGAGGCTCTGGATTTGCTGGAGCACTTTTCGCATACCACGGAGAGCGTGGTCCTGATGGTGTATGCCAGCGGCGTAGTATTCTGCTCGGCGGTCTTGATTCATATGAGCCAGCTGAAACGAAGACAACGCAAGTATCTCGTGCAGGAGAAAGGTATGTTTGAGGGCTTCCCTCGGGACCATAGTCCTCCAGGTGTGTTTGCTTCTGGCTTGTAGTGAAAGCGTTTCGACGCCATCGGTCATCCAATGGTGCCTAGCATATAGTGAGTTTCCTGCATGATGCGGCATCTGGTTTGAAAGACTGACATTGCTTCCAGATCATATAGCCAAAGGTCCGCTTCACTGAGCTCGCGTCTATCGACGAAATTGGTGATAAAAGGGAACTGATCCGATCCAGAGTTTGGTGAATCGCCCTCTGATTGTGCTGATTGGTCGATAGCATTTTTCGATGGTATCGCCGACAGTGGTGGATCGGGTTCGTCTTTGGGTTCCTGTATATTCAGTCAAATCCGGCATTGCTAGGCTACTTAGGCATGGTGGTACAAGGCAACCCTTACAGTTTTTGACTGCGCTGTGGTCTTCGACCTGCTGCTGCTAGCACTGCTGCTCCCCGCAGCTGGGACGGGGGCTGCATCGGGATCTATCAGACTGCACAAAACGCCGTGCCTTGCACAATTGGAACACGGTTTGCTTTCATCGCACTGCGCCCAGTAGTCAGCGGCTCAAGCATCCAAGACTGTGGTAGCGAGATGGTGACCAAGCGTTGACAGCTCGTCGGAGATTATAGTCTGGTTGGTGCAACCTCCCACGCACCTTGACATGCCTGGCTTTGCATTGGCGACAGCCCGTTCTTGATTTCTTGTGGCCCAGCCGCGGCATCGGGCTGAGATCTTGGAAGCAACAACGAATGGAAAGAGGTTTTAGATGGTCGTTGCCACCCGCTTGACCGTTGGGCCGTCGGTGGAGCCCGTGGCCGTTGTCTGGGGGTGAAAGAGAATGCGAATCCGAGAGGTGTCACAACGGGCGGGGAGATGCAGAACACCTTTCTTTCGGAGGGTTGCCTGCCCGGATTGGCTCGCTGGCGCTAGGCTGCCTTTGCTGTCAGCCACCAGACGTTGGGATCATCGACAGGAAGAGTGTGAGAGTGTGCGAGTTTTGGGCTGGATAGTATGCTGAAGTGGGTCCCATGCTGTGCTGGGCGGCAGTCACCGAGCAGATGCTCGTGCTTCAAGCATACTAGACTGATAGGGATGACCACATGCTCGCTGCGGGGTCGTGGGCCGAAAACGGGTATACTATGAAATTTAACATTTGAAGCCATCTGCTACCTACACTTTCGAATTGAGATCTCACCACTAGATTGTTGAAGAAGCAGAGCCTCTCTAACCTGCGCCTGGACGAGCAAATAGCGTAGCATCTCTTTATCCACCACAGCGTGAGCAGTGCAGTATGTAGGTATCTAGTGGGCGACGCGCATGAGGCGGAAACCCTGGAAACCTTTTGCGCTGCATCTGCTAGTTCTGTTAATTAGAAGATATCTTAGCACCTCTCTAAAATTCCCCTCTCCCTACCTTTTTAAGAGTTAATATTATTACTATATTATTATTATACACTAAGTAGGGGGGCTCTGCTTTTTTTATATTATTTTAGATAAAAGCCTTTATTATTTTACCTCTAGGTAGTTAATTTATAATATATATTATATATGGTTTTTTATAACTAGGGGGTTTCTAATAATTTTTTTATAATAATAGCAGTTATCCTTCCTACTATTATTAATATAGAAAAGCGTTTTAAGGTAGTATTAATAAAAAGGGTTATATTATTATATAGTATATAAATTTTTAAAAAAGTACTTTTATATATATAGAATTTTGCTTTTTTTTATAATTGCTTTTTTATACTCTTTTTAATTACTAAGTAGAAGGCTTTTTTTTTTATTATTTAAAATAAAAGCTTTTATTATTCTACCTTTAGATAGATTATGGTCTTAGCGCGAGACTTCTATATATAAAGTTTTTATAAATCTTTTTATATATATAGTATTAAATTAACTACTTAGGTATAGAATAATAAAGGCTTTTATCTTAAATAATATAAAAAAAAGTAAAGCCCTTTACTTAGTAATTAAAAAGAGTATACAAAGGTAAAATTTTATATATATATATTAATTAACTACTTAAAAGTAGAATAACAAAGGCTTTTATCTTAAATAATATAATAAAAAAAGTAGCCCTTCTAGTTAGTAAGTAAAAAAAAGTGCAATAAAAGAATTATAAAAAAAAGCGTATTTAAAAAATTTTATATATAATTTTTATTTTTTAGAAATTTATATATACATTATTAATTAACTATCTAGAGGTATAATAATAAAGGCATTTATTTTTTAAATAATATAATAGGAAAAGTAACGTCCACTACTTAGTAATTAAAAAGAGCGCAAAAAGAAAATTATAAAAAAAGTGTAGGAATTTATATACTATATAATAATATAGTTATAATACTAATTTTACGTAGGTAGTAAGCAAATTTTAGAGGGGTGCTAAGATATCCTCTAATTAACAGAACTAGCAGATCAAGTCGACGAAGACTGTGCAGTAGCGCATGCAAAGCAAATTGCGGGTCTCGACCGAGACCCACATGCACTTCACAGTCAAATCACATAATTGAGGAACTTTTCGATTTCAGAAATGTATTCAAGATTTTTGCACAGAGCTAGTACACAGAAAAAAAGGTTATAGCTAGATTTTCTTTTTTACTATAGTATAGTTGCGGGATGCAGCTTTGTTCACAAAAAAAAGCAAATTGAACGACCAACCCTATGCCCTAGGACCCTAGTGCCCAGCAACAGGCCACACCTGTGTCGTAGTAGAAGTAGTTCGGCAGGCTCTTTGCAGGCGATTGTGCATCACGTGTGAGTGGAGACGCCTGGGCACCTCCAGATGTCAACTAGTGTGAGCTCGGTCCAGCTCATGTCGGTCCGGTCCGTTGAACACTTGGGCGGCATCATCGCGATCATCAACACTTCGTCTACCCGTCCTTCGATCTACTGCATGTCACTTCAATCAGTCATGAGTCTTTCCACTACCATGGTGAGAAGAAGGCAGGTACCTCGACTCTCCCGAACGAACAAATTAGTAAGGGTATCCTGTATATGCTACCAATCACCATAATCTGTAACCCAGTGTCCAACTGCCTGGCTATCGCACATCTCTATGTCGAGAACCGTGCGATTCCAACACGTTTCACATCTTCACCTGGAACTTCGGGTTCGTCCGTATCCTTTCTCCATACGAGAAGAAAAGCCACGCCAAAGGACACATCGCCAGGCTCAAGAAGCCCAGTAAACTGTTTCCCCAGCCCAAGCCCATAGCTTCATACATGGAGCGTCCAAACAACGGAACAAGGGCGCCGATGAGTGACCGCACAGCCGTCAGAGCCCCCGAGGCCGATGCCTCGTATAGCGGATACGAATCGATGATGTAAGTAGCAATGGTCATCTAGCACTTGGTCAGTGGATGTATTGAGACTGAGAAACGAACATTCTCGTACCAAGAGTATGTTCACGCCAATTCCCATGACCGTTGTCCCAATGATTGGCACGATCCAGTGGACTCCTGCTTGGGCAGCCCATCCGTACCAGAACAGCCCGACGGGAACGAACAGGCAGCCGGGTATCAACGGGAGCAGACGGTACTCTGGTTTCCAAATATGTTGCGCGGCCTTTTCCTTGTATAGACGATCTGACCAAACACCTCCCCAGGCAAGTCCAGTCAGCGCACCGACACCCATGCCGAGATACGTCAGTCCAATGTCGCCTTCGCTGAAGCCATATTGGTCACCGAATACGAGCGGGAAGGTCGTAAACAAGAGGTACATGAACCCATATATGACACCCTGGTAGATGCTGAAACTTGCGATGATGGGACTGAGGAACAGCAGTCTGACGGGCCTCACGATTGATCGCGCGAATACCTCACTTGGCTTCTTCTTGATGCCCGCTAGAACTGACGTCAACTGCTCGTTCCCGGTTTCTTTTCTTAGTCTTGCAGCTTTGCGCTCGAGAAGTATAACCGCATACGTTTCTTCTTGGAAGATAGCGGTCGCGATACATCCAACGCCCGCGGCGATGGCTAACACCTAAGTAACATAATGAACACACATGGCTGACATAGATCAGGAAGGCTCCGTGGCTCACCCAGCAAATCCACCTCCATCCCAGCATCCTCGCCAAGGTGTCCGCCTGCTATTGGGCCAATGATTGGGCCTAGCAAAGGACCTAACTCTTGGTTAGGATCTATCCTCCCTACTCCACCTGGTTATATGACTTACCTAACGACCAAATCGCAATGACTTCTCCACGATGTTGCGGCTTGATCAGATCCCCGAACGAGCCGGCGCCAATAGTAATCGGCGATGCTCCAAATGTGCCAGCCAAGAAAGAATCGGAAGACTATCAAGGAGGACAATGAAGGTGCGAGTGCCGTGGCCACATTTGCAAGGACAAAAAGAACGCTGCAAATGAGGTATATAGGAAGTCGACCATACAGCTCGGAGAGCGGTCCTATCAACAGGGGGCCAAAGAAGTAGCCCAAAAACCCAGACCGACACGACGAAACTGGCCAAGACGGGGTTGGAGGACCGGAAAGTCATCATTACTTGTTGAATAGCGGGCGCAAACATTGTGGAGCCTAGAGGCCTTGGAGTACGTGAGTGGCGAATAATTTGAGCATTGTGTGCTTGAGCTTTTGCATGGAGAACAACGGAACCAACGACAGATAAAAGGAAATTTTACGTACGTTAAGAAGGTGTTGTAACAGATGACAGCAATGTTTTTGAACTTCCGTGCGTTTGTCCAGTTCAAGGGCTTCTGAACGTCATCCTCTCCTGCCCAGTCGACAGTATTCGCGTCCACAATCCGCCCACTCTGTGGCATCGCGTCATCTCCTCCGTCCGCGATGTCCTCTCCACGGGCCGGTTCTGGCGCATGAGCCTGGCTAGGTCCAGCGTCTTTCTCCATGGCGCTCCTCAAGCTCGAAAAGTCGTGTTTACAGAAAGGGTAAGACAAGAACAAGAAGTTTTCGGACGAAGGTGTCGCCCGAGGCTGTTGCCTATACCCACCGACTTACGACTGCGTCAACCATGGGTTACTATTGGCTAGGTGGTTTTTTGCATCGCCTAAGGCTGTTGCCTATACCTACTAACTTACAACTACATTAATTATGTAGCGTTAAATTAACTGCTTAGAAATAGAACAATAAAGGCTTTTATTTTAAATAGTATAATAAAGTAAATAAAGTCTTTTACTTAGTAATTAAAAAGAGTATAAAAAGATAACTATAAAAAAAAGTAAATTTAAACTACTAAGTATATTAATTATACAGTATTCGTCGGCTTGCCAAACACCTTTTTTAATCTTTTTTTAGTTTGAGATTAAAGTAAATTAAAATAGAAGGTTATATATACTATATACCTTTTTTTTTATATATTACTTTTTTTACACTCTTTTTGTTAAAACTATATTAGTAAGCAAAATAAATAATAAATAAACATGTTAGAATTTCGCTGTTATAATAAAAAGATAAATAGATAAATAACTATAAGCTACCTAAAAAACAAAAATAGTCGTTTTAACAATAATTTGCAATTAAAGCCAAAGTCAACTTTAAGTAACGCACAAAAGTTTACTAAAAGATAATTGTAAGAAATCTAATATTATATGTATTAAATTACTTAAAACTAAAAAACAAAATATAATATAAAACTAACCTAATAAATATTATAAAATACGCTATCATAATATAAATAAGCTCGTAATTAATTTTTCTAAATCAATAACTTTTGACAAACTTGTCGCAATTAAGCGCTTTAACAATTTTGAGCAATTGCTAAAAAGAATATACTAAACAAAGGCAATATTATATATACTAAATTACTTATTAAAAAAACAAAATATAAAAGACTTGTTTTATAATATAAAATATATTAGCGTATAATAAACTAAGGAGTAATAAATTATTCTAAAATAAGGCGTTTATTATTAACGTCACAACTAAGCAATAGTAAAACAAAGTTTGCTAGTAAAACAATAGCTCGCATATAAAACACTAGTCTGTATATAAAACACTAGTTTGCATATAAAACAATGGCTCGCATATAAAAACACTATTTCATATAAAACACTAGTTTAAACATTAGTTTAAAACTCTAGCACGCATAAAAGTTAAAGGCATAATTAAACTATACAAAACTAAGTGTTCGTTAGTCTAAATTATTTTGTATATAGATTGCTAGGTAGCCAGTTTATTAAAATTAATCAACCAGTTTAACAATACCAACTCGATTACCTTCTTATCTATTTATCCACTTTTCACATTAATACTACTGTGGTAGCTTTTTTAGGCAGAAGAATATATATTACCCTTCTAACTAGTTTCTAAGAAAACTATATATTTATCTAGAGCATCTCTATTAATATAAGTTCCTCTATTCTTTGCTTTTTATATAGATGCTAACTATAGAAAATAGGCTAAGAAGCTATATATCGCACATCTGCCTTTATATAATAGTAGAAAAGTGTAATCTTCTTTGCAATAATACGGCTTAACTTATATATAGTAAAACTTTACTAGACTATTCCCTAGGTTAAGAATTATATCTCTATTCTTAATACTCTTAATTTTATATAGGCCTGTCCATTTACCTTTTTCTTTTTAGGCTATAATCTTAGATCTAAGTGGGAGCTTAAGGACTTTGTGCGCTACTAATAGACTATTATAAGTATTTAGCGCATAATTAATATTAGTCTTATCTCTTTTCTTCTATAATATCTTTATTACCTTTTGTATGGCATTTGTACGTGCGATAATATTAGGCAATAGGGAGAATCTATATTAATTCTAGGATATGCGCCAAAGACTAGTAGTGTAGGTACAAAGCTATCTAGGCCTATAGTATTATTAATAGCTTTAATAGCTATTTAGAGGATGTTCTCCTTATTTATATAATTTTTTAGTTTAGCCTTAAGAATATTAAAGGCTTTGTAAAGAGGTGTGTGCAAATACTTAACCTTCTCTATTACCTAATATACTTCTATAGGCATCTGCCTATAGGTTGCGCTAATAATCTTTATATAGTTCCTAAACTTATCTAATATAAAGTTTGTACCTAGGTTATATACAATATAGTTAGGTAGACCTTAGTAGATATTAATCTAGTATCTATAGAGGGCTTCCCACGCATCTTGTGTGGACATTAATTTTAAGAAGATTATAGCTTAGAATAATATATCTGTATCTATAATATGCAGTGCGTTTCTAGTTCTAATGCGTATAATATTAATAATAATCTCATAGTTAAAGTGGGTGTTATCCTTAATAGTAAACTTAAAGCGACGCGGGGCTTATTTGTGCAATTAATAGTGGTGGCAAAACTTCTAAATTTTATTTAGTATAGTGGCATCTACTTTATAGCTAGTATTAGTAAGCATCTTCTAAAGTCTTTTTATATAGGGATGTCCGAATTATTAATAAAGGCAATAGAGTTCTTGTTTAGTAAAGAAAGATATAGTTTCTTCCTTACTAATATTAAAGAAAGAGTGTCCCTATTTGCGTATAATAGGTATAGTTATGCTATTTTTTATATAATAATATCTAGAACATTATTAAAGTAGGCACCTAGCTTGTTAGTATCTGCTAGTAATAGTAGGAATAGTGTTAGAGTGTCTAGAATATAGTAGGTAGCTATTTCTATTAGATTTATAATTTATATAGTTCCTAGAGATTCTTATAGGTTCTAACCTCTAAAGCTAATACTAGTGTTGCTAGGTATCTAATTAATCTTTGTATAGGAGTTTTCTTATACGTATGCCTTTAGCTATACTTTGCTAATAGTAGAAATTTTTACTATACCTATATTCTATAGTTCACCTTAGTATATTATATAGTATTAATCTTTAAGAATAAACTATTCTGCACACTCCTCTAGCTTTGTCTTATAGATATGTTTGCCAGTTGTATAGTAAAGATAGGTAGTAGTGGTTAGGGAGGACACACTTAATTATTACTATTCTTATTATCTTTACTCTACTCCTCTTCTTTATATAAAGTAGGTTCCTTATTATTATACCCTTCTATATTCTAAGTATAGAACTAAATAGTTTTGTACAAAGGCGTTTTTATTATACTCTTTATAGAAGGTAATATACTATCTTATTACGCGGGTACGCTTATTACGTAGATAGTTAGAAGACTAATAACCTTTTCTATAGTATACAAAGCACTTCTTTAGTCTTATATAAATATTATTTAATTAGAATCTAAATTATAATAATAATGGTATAAATTGTCCGCAAAATCATTATCTATAAGGGGCTAGTAGTCTGCCTCTTTGTGTAGAAAAGTTTTATTTGCGATTAGTATAGTATATATTAACTTCTTATAGGTACTAATTAGATTGGCAATTAATTACAACTTAAATTAACGTATAGAGATTAGTAAATAGAGCTTTATAGGTAGGCTTAGGGGTAAATATAGTCTACTCTAGTTCTAGGTATTTATAGTATGCTTGTATAATAGTAGTATAGAAAGAAATTTCCCTAGCGAAGTCCGCACCTAATACTCTTTGTATAAGGGTAAGCCTATTTAATTATTACCTCTAGGACTTTGTGTAGACTCTTATTAGGGTTCTTACGCTGCTGGCATTATATAAAATTATTATAGTTTAGTCTATCTAATACTAGTTATAGTTAATAGTAGTATTAAAATAACTATTAAGTGCTTTATATATAAGCACTTCTATAATTATTTAGGGCGGATAGTATAGAGGTAATACTGTGCCGCACAGCTAGTAAGGATATCTAGAAACATATCTAGATATTAATCCTTAGTAATATCTAGGCGTCTGTATAGATTTATAAAGATTCTAGTCTTATCTACTAAAATATTGTATAGAGCTCTAGTATAGTTATTATCCTTGTTCTATACCTTTTAAAATTAGATTATCTTATTAGCTAGAATTCTCTAAGGAGGTAGGTTATGCTTAGACAAAAGTTTATATAGGTTAGATTATAGTATAGGCTTAGTCTATGTAGATTAGTATAGTGCCTATGATTTATATTTAACTAGTAGTGGTTCTATTTTATACGGCGTTTAATAATTGTGAAAAGTGGATAAATAGATAAGAAGGTAATCGAGTTGGTATTGTTAAACTGGTTGATTAATTTTAATAAACTGGCTACCTAGCAATCTATATACAAAATAATTTAGACTAACGAACACTTAGTTTTGTATAGTTTAATTATGCCTTTAACTTTTATGCGTGCTAGTGTTTTAAACTAATGTTTAAACTAGTGTTTTATATGCAATAGTGTTTTATATGCAATAGTGTTTTATATGCAAACTAGTGTTTTATATTTTTTTATGCAAACTAGTGTTTTATATACAGACTAGTGTTTTTATATGCGAGCTATTGTTTTACTAGCAAACTTTGTTTTACTATTGCTTAGTTGTGTGACGTTAATAATAAACGCCTTATTTTAGAATAATTTATTACTCCTTAGTTTATTATACGCTAATATATTTTATATTATAAAACAAGTCTTTTATATTTTGTTTTTAATAAGTAATTTAGTATATATAATATTGCCTTGTTTAGTATATTCTTTTTAGCAATTGCTCAAAATTGTTTTAAAGCGCTTAATTGCGACAAGTTTGTCAAAAGTTATTGATTTAGAAAAATTAATTACGAGCTTATTTATATTATGATAGCGTATTTTATAATATTTATTAGGTTAGTTTTATATTATATTTGTTTTTAGTTTTAAGTAATTTAATACATATAATATTAGATTTCTTACAATTAACTTTTAGTAAACTTTTGTGCGTTACTTAAAGTTGACTTTGGCTTTAATTGCAACTTATTGTTAAAACGACAATTTTTGTTATTTTTAGGTAGCTTATAGTTATTTATCTATTTATCTTTTATTATAACAGCGAAATTCTAACATGTTATTTTATTATTTATTTTGCTTACTAATATAGTTTTAACACGTCCCCGTAAGCAATATATGCTTTATTTAGGATATTTTGCTTATTACTATTATAGTTATAACCCTTTTTATTTTATATTAAGATTTTGAAATATATAGTTATAGTATTATTATTAAGGGCTTTTGTTAATATATCTGCTAGTTGTTCTTTTGTGGGTATATAGTCTAGATTTATTATTTTTTCTTGTATTTTTCTCTTACGTAGTGATATTGTATATCAATATGTTTAGTTTTACTATGATGTTCAGGATTAAATGCTAAATCAATAGCAGGTTTATTATCAGAGAATATAAAGAAATTAGGAGTTTTTATATTTAATAGTTTATTAATTTCTAATTGTTTATATATATTTATTAAATAGGTGTATTCTTTTATAGCTTCTTTTAGAGCCATATACTCAGCTTCACATGTTGATAAAGCAGTCGATTTTTGTAGTTTACTAGCCCAACTAATAGGTGTTCTATTAAAGGTAAACATATAACTAGTAGTACTTTTTCTAGTTATTAGGTCGCCGCCCTAGTCAGCGTCTGTATATCCAATTAAGTTAGGATTCTTATTATTATTATTATTATTAAAGTATAGGCCTAAGTTTCTTGTTTTATTTAAATATTTAAAAATTCTATTAACAGCAGTGTAGTGTTGTTTATTAGGATTTGACATATGTCTAGCGCAATTATATACACTAAATGCTATATCTGGTCTTGTATGAGTTGTTAGATAGATTAAACTACCTATATATTGTTGATATAAATTAATTTCTTCTAAAGAAGCTTGTTCAGTATTTTTATTTAGTTTAATTCCTGGATCGCTAGGCGAATCAATTGGATTTAGATTTAGTTTATTATATTTTTTAAGCATATTATTAATATATTCAGTTTGTTTCAAATAAATTTTTTTTTCTTTTCTATTCCTAATAATTTCCATACCTAGAAAGTAGCTAGCTTCCCCTAGGTCACTAACTTCTAGTAACGTATTTAATTTAGTTTTTTAATATAGTAATAGTTTCTAGACTTTTACTAATTACTAGTATATCGTCTACATAGACAATTAGGAAGATTTTTTCGTTTAAATTAGTTGTTTTATTAGTAAAGATTCCTTGTTCAGCAAAGATAGGATAAAAACCTAGTTGTTGTAATGTATCTTTTAAGTATAGATACCATGCTCTAGGAGCTTGTTTTAGGCCGTATAAAGATTTATTTAATTTACAGACTTTATGTCTAAATTTATTAAAACCAATAGGTTGTTCAATATAGATTTCAGAATCTATAGGGGCATGTACAAAGGCGTTTTTAATATATCTAATTGTTGTATTTCAAGATCGAAAAAAACAGGCAAAGAATAATAATAGCCTTATAATTTCAATTCTTGTTGTATTTGCAAAGGTTTCTAGATAATCTAAGCCATAAATTTGACTATATAACCTTTTACTACCCATCGGGCTTTATATTTCAATAGATTATTATTTTTATCTGTTTTAATTTTAAAAACCCAACGACCTTTTAAAGGTTTTCTATTGTTAGGTAAATCTACTATTTCCCAAGTATTTTGATTATTTAGTTGACTAATTTCTAGCTCCATAGCTTTTAGCCAATTATCTTTATCTTTACTATTTATAGCTTCTTTGTAGCTAGTTGGTTCATTATTTTCAGTTATTAATAAGGCTAGTTCATCTATTAACTCATCTGAGTTTTCTAAAGTTATTCTTTTAAAGTTTTGCCTTGTATTATAGGTATTAGAAATGATTCTTTTATTATTATTATTAATAGTAGTATTATCAAGTAATATATCTGGACTTGATTCGCGAGAGCTTATATTATTCTCGTTATTATTCTCGTTATTATTTAAATCTAGATTTTCAGAGTCTATAGTTTGTTCTATGTTATTGTTATTGTTATTATTATTTAGGTTATTACCTAGGTATATATTATTATTACTATTAAATAGTATATCAACTTCTTTATTAGAGTCGTTATTAAAAGTTATAAAAGTAATTTTCAAGAATTTTAGCATCTCTCTAGTATACACTAGTTTATTATCTTTTAGATCTAATATTTTATAATTATAGTTATCATAACCTACTAGTATACCTATTTTGGCTTTAGGTTCTAGTTTAGTTAATTGTTGTTTAACTAAGTAGTAACTTAGTGAGCCCCAGATTTTAATATTATTATAGTTAGGTTTCTTTTTATAAAGTTTTTCATTTGGGCTTATAAAATTTAAATTACTGTGTGGTGTAATATTATATATATATACTGCGTTTTCAACAGCGTATTGCCAGTAAACTAGTTGGGAAATTACTATAGAACAATAAGCTTTTAGCTGTTTTCTATTATAGTTCTATTAATTCTTTCAATTAAACCATTTTGTTCGGGTGTATATGGCGGATTAAATTGGTGAATAATACCATTTTGTTTATTAAATAGCGTAAAATTACTATTAGCAAATTCCGTGCCATTATCTGTTTTAATAATTTTAATTTTTCGATTGCTTTGGTTTTCAACTTTTGTTTTAAAGTCTTTAAAAGGCTTCAAACGATTCTGATTTATGTCTTAATAGTTTAAATTCTCTAATTTTCTAGTAGCAGAGTCTAGAAAGAATATAATATATTTATAATTATTTTTAGAGAGAGTGATAGGCCCACATAAATCAATTACTACTATTTATCTAAGTAATTATCTGCTTTAGTAGTAATTTCTCTACTGTTATTATTTATTAGCTTAGCTTTTATACAGCTAGAGCAATTAATTTTATAGTTAGTAGGTTTAGTTATACCTAGTATTTTATATATAACGTCTAGATTTTTATGTTCGAAACGATTGTGATAGAGATATATTAAGTTCTCTTTATAGTTACTAATAGTTTTATTTTTATTAATAACCTTTTTAGCAAATAGAATGTTATCTGTTACTATATTGTCTATATTTATTGTATAAAGATTGTCAGTTAGAGTTGCTTCTAATATTGTTTTAGTATTCTTTTTAATTATAGCTTTGTCTTTTATAAAGTTTACTACAAGGTCTTTTTCGACTAATTTCTTACTGACATAATATTTACATTAAATTCAGGCAAAATATAGACAGTTGTTTAAGACTATCTTAGTATTATTATATATAAAGCTCACGTTGCCAATAAATTGCGAAGTTAAAATATTGTTATTTCCCCATTGTATTTTTGTAGTTTTTCTAACTAACGAATTTTCTATAAATAGGTTTTTGTTGGAGATAATATGAGATGAACTACCTTAGTAGTTTGTGATCCTTGTTTAGGATTTCTAGAATTAAATTCTAGATTTCGAGGATTTCGATGTCCTTTTCAATTTCCATTGGTTCAGATGACTCAGCCATTTTATCTAACAGCTTTCGATCTAGTCGATCTGATGGACATTCGGATTCACGATTTAATAGATTTTATCTATTTTTTCATCTTTTTCAGATTTGTAATCGTGATTTGTTTTAAACCATTTAGGTTTATTTTCAGGATGGATGTAAATACCAACACTTATTAGTAAAGTGGGTATTTGTTTTACACTTATTACAAAATCGTTTAGACTTTATAACTTTTGTTTGATTCTGAAATTTAGTGTGTAAAACCTTAGTTTTATCACTATCCAAGTGCGTCTGACGACGACTTTCATCAATTAAATTAGAGAATAAATTCTCTAGATTAATCTTTGAAGAATCATCCCGAAATGATTGAGTTACTGAAGTAACAAACCCCTCATAATTAGGAGTTAAATTGTTTAACACCCAGGCCACGATAACCTGTTTGGGTATTTTAATTGTCTTATAGTCAAGATTTGTTGTTAAATACTTGATTTTATTGAGGTACTCCTCCATTGAATCAAAATCTAACAAGGTACTATTAAATAACTCCTTTAAAAGAAGAAATTCAGAATAGTAACCTTTAGGAGAATAAAGATTCCCCAAACAAATCCACATCTCATTAGCTGTAGATAAATCTTTAATATGCTGTAAAGGACCATCTTCGACTAACAAAGTAATAATTGATTGTGCTTTTAAATCAATATCTTTCGACACTGAATTAATTGCAATATCATCACCACTCTGAATTGCAGCCATACAATTTTCTATTATAAGAATAGAAATAGCCCTAGGCTTCCACATCTCTCATGGTTAGAAATACCCTTCAGCATCTCCTGCTTAGAGATAGAAGAAATCTTAGAACTCATTGTGAATAAGATTGATAGGCCAAAAAAGAGCTCAGAAATCTGAGAAAAATGAGGTGGTATTTCTTGAAAAATTGATAAGGCTTGACGAAATTGCCTAAAAAGGTAATGAACTAGTCCAGCTAGTAAAAGAGCTCAGAAAATTCTGAGAAAAATAAGGTATTGGTCAAAATATCGATTTTGCCAAGATAGCTTAGTAAGTTAAAAGGACTAGACCAGCTAGTATAAAAGAATCAGAATCTCAAAGGAATTCTGAGAAAAATGAGGTATATATCGAAAAAATTGATAGAAGAATAGCTTAGTAAGCTAAAAGGTAAATAATAATAAATAATAAAATTGTTAGAGCGCCGGGCTCATAACCTGTGAAAAGTGGATAAATAGATAAGAAGGTAATCGAGTTGGTATTGTTAAACTGGTTGATTAATTTTAATAAACTGGCTACCTAGCAAATCTATATACAAAAATAATTTAGACTAACGAACACACTTAGTTTTGTATAGTTTAATTATGCCTTTAACTTTTATGCGTGCTAGAGTTTTAAACTAATGTTTAAACTAGTGTTTTATATGAAATAGTGTTTTATATGCGAGCCATTGTTTTATATGCAAACTAGTGTTTTATATACAGACTAGTGTTTTATATGCAAAACTAGTGTTTTATATACAGACTAGTGTTTTATATGCGAGCTATTGTTTTACTAGCAAACTTTGTTTTACTATTGCTTAGTTGTGACGTTAATAATAAACGCCTTATTTTAGAATAATTTATTACTCCTTAGTTTATTATACGCTAATATATTTTTTATATTATAAAACAAGTCTTTTATATTTTGTTTTTAATAAGTAATTTAGTATATATAATATTGCCTTGTTTAGTATATTCTTTTTAGCAATTGCTCAAAATGTTTTTTTAAAGCGCTTAATTGCGACAAGTTTGTCAAAAGTTATTGATTTAGAAAAATTAATTACGAGCTTATTTATATTATGATAGCGTATTTTATAATATTTATTAGGTTAGTTTTATATTATATTTTGTTTTTAGTTTTAAGTAATTTAATACATATAATATTAGATTTCTTACAATTATCTTTTAGTAAACTTTTGTGCGTTACCTAGTTGACTTTGGCTTTAATTGCAACTTATTGTTAAAAACGACTATTTTTGTTATTTTTAGGTAGCTTATAGTTATTTATCTATTTATCTTTTATTTATTATAACAGCGAAATTCTAACATGTTATTTTATTATTTATTTTGCTTACTAATATAGTTTTAACATTTACTATACCTATAACGTCTTATGTTGCTATATATTAGAAAGAAGATAAATAAGAGTAGAATTAAAGGTAGTAAAGAGAAGATAAAAGTGTTTATTAATAAGTTACTAGGGAAGAAGAGTGTTACGTAGATATATTAGATTCTTATAGTTATAGCGTTGAATAAGCGAGACACGTAAGTAGTATAGTTACTAATAATAGTAAGGAAGTAAGAGTTAGATTTCTATATACGCTATAAGTAAATTAATAGCATTAGAGCGCTTATAGATAGTGGGGCAAGTGCGTAGTAACTACTATCGCGTTAGCAGAGACTTAGTAGACTATATTTTTAGGCGCTAGACTAGAGCGGCCTTTTTATCCCAACTTACGCAGGTTTAAATTAAAGAAAATGTGTGATTAAAAAGGGTAATCGACACTAAATAAACAATGCAACAAGTCTCTTTATAACTACCTTATATAACTAGAAACTATAAATAAGAAGCGACTTATAATTAATATTATATTACTTTATAAATATATAAGCACTATAAGATCTCTAAGATAAAATAGATTAATAGAAAAAATAACCCTACTAATGCCTATATAAAAAAAGGCCCTAAACTAGGCTCTAGAGTTCTTAATCTCTAGTAACACCTTAACTATTACTATTAAAGCATTAGTAGATCGCCTTAAGCCTGCCTATATAAGCTCTTCCTAGCCTTTATATAGGACTATTTTCTTTATTATTTACTTACTCTTTCGCGCAATATATTTATTTATTTAATTTTTTCTGCACTTGTATATTATTTAAAAATGTATATTTTCTATCTATTATTTATATAGAAAAAGAAGAGAGAGACATAGTATATATTTATTTAGAGAAGAGTTTTTTTAATTTTAGTATTAATAAATAATGTCTAGCATTTATCTACCCTATTATCCTAGCCCTATCCTATGTAATAATTACACCTAGCACTATAGCTCTGCTATATATAAGAACTATATAATTCTACCTAAAAGCTCGCTAGTATATAGTACTTAGTAAAGGGCCTAGGCCTAGTTATACTGCTATAGTAGTAGGCGTATATAAGTGCCCCTAAGGTAACTACACAACTAGACTAATAGTGTATAGAAATATTCTTTACACTAAATAACTTTAGCAGCCTATAAACGTAGGTCTATATTAGCTAAAAGAATAATATTAATATTATACAAAGGTATATACGTAATATTAAATTTCTAAGCCTATTTTAAAAGTTAGGATTTATATAAAAGCAAAGCAAACTATAAGGAATAGGAGAACTTATATTAACAGAGATAATTTAGAAAAATATATAGTTTATATAGAAACTAGTAGGGATGGTAATATATATTCTTCTATTTAGAAGATTATATATAAAAAGATTAAAGCTAGAGAAGCTAACTTAGTTACTAGCTAGTATAGGTGCTATTGTCTATAGTAAGTTAGCACTATACAAAATATGGGATTAGCTTAATAAAGAAAGATAAAAAAGAAAAGAAAAGCTAGCTAGAGAGAAGGAACACGTATAGAGAGATATTTAAAGTAGAGAATAGGAGAGAGAAGAATAAAGAAAGGAAAGCCTACCTTATATGCCTCTCCCTTCTATTTAGAGCCTTAATTTCTACCTCTTACTAGAGTTTATCTCCCTCTTATCTAATATTATATAATTGCCTAACATTGCTACCTAAATAGATAAGATAAATAGGTTTACCTATTATATAAAAAGTAAATTAAGTAAAAAGAACTTTATATAAATAATATATTATTACCATAATGTTATTATTAACTATATAATCTTACTTTTTACTATTAGCTAAACTACTGCTCTATTACTAATAAGTCTAATTGCGCCTTTAATAAATAGTAGTAAAGTATAATAGATAGTTACTTAATAGAATTTTTCTATTAAACTAGAGTAAACTAGCTAGAGTAGAAGGCGTATAAATAGGGGAATAATAAATAGATAGGGTAAATATTAGTAAGTAGATAGTTTGTGTAGAGGAAGGGGAAACTACTAATAGCAACCTTAAAAATAAAAAAGTTACTAGTGTCTATACACTATATAGGCAAGGGCACCTAAGAGTGTTAAGATTTTAATATTGCTATATAATAGTATTATATAGGAATTATATAATGCCTATGCGCTGCAGCCTATATATTATACGATCTTCTCCTTTCTATTTGCACCCTCTTTAGAGATAAGTAATTAATACTAAGTTAGTTCTATTATGTTATTTCCTTTTCTTATATAATTATCCTGTACACCCTCTATACTTACTAATATAGAATACTAGATATTAATGTCTGTATAGCTAGCTGTAGAGCCTATTTAACACTGTTTATATTAGATTCTGCTACTAGATACCTAGACTTCTATTTATTAAAAAATAAGAGTGATAGTTTTAAAGCTTTTAAAGACTTTAAGACTAAGGTAAAAAAGCAATCTAATTATAAAATTAAAAGAATTAAAACCGATAACGGCCTAGAATTTAAAAATTCTTTATTTAATAACCTTTGTATTCTAGAAGGTATAATATAAGAATTTAATAGTCCTAAGACCTTAGAACAAAATAGTTTAATAGAAAGAATAAATAGAACTATAATAGAGACTAGTAGGTATCTATTATACAATTCTAATTGTCCTTTCTATCTATGGGAAGAAGCTTTGGCTTCTAGTGTTTATTTATATATATAAACACCCCATTATAGTCTTAATAATAACATACCTTTTAATCTAGTTTATCCTAATATTAAAATTAACTATAAGTTATTTAAAATCTAGGGCTCTATTGTTTTCTATAAAAATAAAGAGCAAATTAAAAAACTAGAGCCTAGAGCTAAAAAAGGAATTCTTATAGATTTTAATAACTTTAATAGTTATAAAGTTTTAGACTTAATAACTAGAAAAGAAACCTGGCTAGAGACATAGTAGTACTAGAAGAAAACTTTTATAGTTTTAATACTACGCCTGTTTATAAAGAGCTTATTATAGATAATTATAACTTAGAAGATAATTCTAGTTATAATAAGTCTACTACTAATATATAGAAAACTATTCTATAGATAATAATATTATAGATACTACTATAGATAATTCTATAGATAGGACTATAAATAATAGCTCTAATCCTATAGTTAATATACCTTATAAGGATAAATAACTATTAAAGGATTTTATGCCTTACAACTTATTAGTTAATAATAATAGTTTAGACTTTAGTCTATCTACTATTTTATTAAATAAAGAAACCTAATACTTTTACAGACGCTATTACTAGTAATAATTTAGAATAGATTAAAGCTATAAAGCTAGAAATTAGTTCTCTTAGTAAAATAAAATACTTGGCTTATAACTAAATTACCTGGTAATAGAAAAGCTCTAAAAGGTAGATGGGTTTATAAATTAAAAACTAATAAAGATAATAAGATTATTAAGTATAAAGCTAGGTGGGTAGTTAAAGGCTTTAGTTAAACCTATAGCTTAGACTACCTAGAAACCTTTGCAAGTACCACTAGGCTAGAAATAATTAAATTACTATTATTTCTAGCTATATTTTATAATCTAGAAATAAGGCAATGGGACTTTAAAAATGCTTTCGCCTATGCTACTCTTAATAAAGAAGTTTATATAGAACAACCTTACGGTTTTCTAAGTAATAAAAATATTATTATTAATAATAGTAATTTAATAGAGAACTATTACTCTGTTAATTCTAATATTAATAGTAATAAATCTATAGTTTGTAAGCTTAATAAAGCTTTATATAGATTAAAATAATTACCTAGACTATGGTATAACTTTTGAGCTAATAAGTTAAAAGAGTTAGGTTTTAGAAAAAGGAGTTTTTCTTAACTCTGAAATTAATATAATAATAGTAGTATACGTAGACAATATACTAGTATTAGGACCTAATTTAAAACTTATTAATTTTATAAAACATAGTCTTAAGAATCTAGATATAGATCTAGAAGACTTAGATTAAGTCTCTTATTTTCTAGGCATGGAAATTAATAAAACTAAAGATAGTATGTGGTAATGAATTAACTACCTAGGGGTAGCACGACAAAGGCTTTTATCTTAAATAACATGACAACAAAAGCAGAGCCCCCTGCTTAGTAATTAAAAGAGCGTAAAAAAGGTAATGACATAAAAAAAAAGCGCATTAAAGATAGTATTAGTTTAAGTTAAAACTAAATATCTTAATAATATACTTAGAAAGTATAATAATTTAAATTTAAATTCTGTTAGTTCTCCTAGTAAGCTAGGAATTAAATTAAATAAAAATACTAGCCAAGCAACAGATAAAGAAATTAATTACTACTAATATAATAAGGTAGTTTAATATATTTATCTAGTAAAACTCGGCTAGATATATACCTACGCAGTTAATATCTATGCTAGATTTATGTCTAATTTTAATTCTTCTATAATAGACTAATACGCGGCCTTAGGGCAGACCGGAGATAAAACTAGAGATAATGTCTTATCTCTAGCGCTAGTCCTAATTGGGACTTAACGCCCTACGCCCTATTACGCGCCTACTATATTGTAGGTGTAGGTAATTACTAGAATCCCTATACAATATCTTACCTATAGAGTTTAATTAAACTATTACCTTAACTCTAACTATTAATTATTTACACTATATCGCGTTACCTTTCTTACGCCCTATATAATATCTTATTAGGCCTAGTAAATTTAAAAAGTTAATACTAAGCTAATAGGTAGTATATTACTACCACGCGTTACAAGGATACTAAGGCGCTATTTAGTAGATAGGAACTAGATCTGTGTTAGAAGCCTAGTAGGTAGACAAAACGCCTAGGCCTAGTTAACTATATGTTATAGTTAACTAGAAGGTAAACGCTGCACTAGTAGAAGAAGTTAACCTTAGTACTAGCATATATAAGCAACACAATATAGACATTATAGTAAATAAGTAGAAACTAGTCTATTATTTGCGCTATAGCCTATTGCAGCAATAATTATAAAACCTTTTATAGTTATAGACTATAGGCAAAAATAAGATATAGACTTAGAGTTAGGGTTTAGTGCTTAGTATTCTAGAATAGCGCCGCGTTTAAGAACTCTAGTTAGTTTTATAATACTGTTTATACAACCTTAGAGACTAGTAGTAGTGATTAGATTAATATAACACTCACAATACTAAAGTACATTAACTTAGAAATTCTTATTACTAGATTAAAAGTTGTGTATCTTAAAAATAAGCGCCCACTCTTCTATATAACTTTTCTTAAAACTTCTAAGGATAGAAAAGTATAGATAACTTTATAAGACTATAATAATAAGACTAACCTAGTTAATAATAATTCTAGCTTTATATTTTAGTTAGGCTGTAACTACTTTAAGAATAACAGCTCTATCCCTATTAAGTATAATACTATAGTAAATAATATTATTACTAATAGTGATAGTTTACTTAAACAAGTTAAGGAGGCACCTTATAACTAGGTTCTTAATATCCTAGCGCTTCTTATAGTTCTACGTAATACCGCTTAAGCCGTAGATAATAACTTAAAGATATAAGGATTCTAACCTATAGTTACTAGCACACTAACATCTCTAATCTCATATAGTAACTTATAGTTACTACTATACGCAAATATAAGTAATATACATAACTCTATGAGACTTACTAAAATAATAATAAAGATATTACGCAACTATAAGAGCAACTCGCGGTTACTAAAAAAAAAGGCCTTATAGACGCCTAAGAAGGCAATAGTTAACTCTAACTTTAGTTAGGCGAAGAGACTAATAAAGTCTTTAATAAACAATAGATTATTAAGACTCAACGTAAGGATTTAAAATAAGCAAATAAGAACGCTAACAAATATAACTAAGAGGCCTTAGAGCTATATGCTAAATAGAAAGCTAAATAATAGATATTGTAGACTTACTAGCTAGACTATAATAACATTACCCACAAGCTTAATAAACTCTATTATAACTATAATTAACTAAAATAAGATAAGCAAAATAAAGTTATTAATCTTATCTAAATAATCAAGTGGCATAAGCCAAACTTTTATAGTTATATAGTCTTAGAACGTAACACTAATAGTTATAAAGACTATTATATATTACGTAATTCTTTTCCTTAATATAACACTTAGTCTTTATAGGCCAGCTCCCCTTACTATAATTATAGTCCTTTTTATACGTCTATAGTATTTACGCAACCTATAACTAAATAAGTAGAGTATACTAAACACCCTAATTAGACTAAACCTAGTAATTATAACTACTAAGATAGCTGTAATAAACATAGTAACTAATATACTAAGTTTTTGCGAACTATATAATTCTTAAGCCCTATTTACTACTACTATTTTTACTTCTAGTAGCAGTTAGTATATTATAAAGATGCCTAATTTAAAGAAGTTTAATAGTAAAAAAGATAAAAATTATAAGAGATAGCGCTATCTAGTAGTAAATAAATATACCCTTATATATAATAAAAGGGTCGCATTGTTTATTTAGTGTTAATTACCTTTTTTAATATTTTTTTAATTTAAGCCTGCGTAGGTTGGGATGGAAAGGCCGCTCTAGTATAGCGCCTAAAAATATAGTCTACTAGTCTCTACTAACGCGATAATAGTTTATAAGGACAGTTTATAAACTGCGCACTCGCCCCCTAATTATCTATAAGCGCTCTAACACTTATTAATTTACTTAAAGCGTGCATAGTAAACTAAGCTCTATTATTACTATTATTAGCGATTATGCTGCATTTGCGCGCCGCTACGCGGCACACTTATGCAACACGCTTACTATTTAATACTATAATAACTGTAAGAATCTGGCATATTTATATAACTCTCTTTTCCCCTAGCAACTTATTAATAAACACCTTCCCTTACCCCTTAATCTTACCCTTTATTGCTGCTATTCTAACCTATAGTAATATAAGGAACTATAGTGGCAACCCTACGTGTCTATTATAACGCTTGTAGTTATTAATTTATTGCTAGCCTAACTAGTACACTAGGACTACCTTATATAGGGTAAGGTATATCTTTTGCTTTCTATTAATAATGCCCTAGACAGAGTGGTATTTTGGTATAGGCCTAGTAACTTTAAGCGGATAGATTAGAGCGTACTTTTAGGTAGCGTTAACTGCGATTTTAGTATTAGGGCTTAGGAGGATAGTAGAAAATAGAGTAATAGTAGAAGCCTTATTAAGGTTAACTTTAATACAGAGATAGAGTGCTAGTGTATATATCTTATAAGTAGCACAAACCTACTAATATAATAGCTGTTACTTTTGGCAATCTTTAAAGATAATAGTAGAGAAAAATAATAGTTATAGTATTATACTAGTTACGGCGCTAGCGTTATCTTATACTTCTCTTCCCCCCACTCCAAATTATAGTATAGTAATATGGCCTTATGTATAGTTTTATATGTGGATTTTTTTTTTAGTTAGAGTAGGCGCGCTAAGCTCGCTTATAACGCGCTAATCCTTTTTATAACATTTTAAAACGCTTTTCTGTGTATATAATAGTAGGAGGGATATCTGCTATTATTATAATATTCTTATTAGAAACTCCTTAGTTATATAAAAAAAACTATATATAATAATAAGAACTAATAAATTGTGTATATTATAAACTATATTAAGAATAACGCATAGGCACTAGTAAAAGATCTTTAACCCTAGAACTTTATAGAATATATTAACGTGCTAGATAAATTCTATAGATACACTATAATAGACAAAATTATAAAAGTATTAAATAAGTTAGCGAACCTATTTTAACTACTTAAGCAAAAAGCTAGCGAATCTTTTATAGTATAGAAAATCTAGTTTAAAGGCCGTACAAAATCTCATTTAGATGCCTAACCTAATAATAATTAATTACACTTAAAAACTTATAAATTAGTCTATTACTAACGCTGCAAATATCTAAAAGTAAGAAGGAGATCCTCTTATATAATATCTTAAGAACGCTAGCAATATTAATAAATAATATTAGTACACTACTACT
Source organism: Laburnicola sp. JP-R-44 (assembly GCA_009805535.1). Classification (NCBI taxonomy): domain Eukaryota; kingdom Fungi; phylum Ascomycota; class Dothideomycetes; order Pleosporales; family Didymosphaeriaceae; genus Laburnicola; species Laburnicola sp. JP-R-44. The sequence goes on from SELF01000006.1 coordinate 1,055,053, forward strand.
TCTAAAGCAATAAAGATAATAATAAGCAAACTATTAGTGCGTATAATAAAGGCAACTACTAAGCCTTATAATACTATAAAATAGAACCTCTCTTATGCTGTATATAGCTAGTTAGATAAGAAGTGTAAGATATTAGCGCAACTAAAACTCTATTTTAAATATAGCAAGGCTAATTATTAATAACGTAATTTCTATATGCTGTGCTAAAATAAACTATCTGTGCCCATCTCTAATATCTTAGCCCTAATAGCTGTACTCTAAGCTATATATAGGGATAAGTTAGAAACTAAGAATAATAACTATAAAGATAACAAAGAAGTTAATAATAATAGTTTTATTATTAACTTAAAAAACTAGATATTTCTGCATAAAACTATATATAGAAACTAGACTAGTGTAGTATAAAAAGGACATTAGATTAAATTCGCTTAAGTTGTAATTAGTTTAAAATAGCTACTACTCTTGCTATTTTACTCTTACAAATTTATAATAGTGGTTATTAAGTTTCTACTATTGCCTTAGGCACAAAGCTAGTAAATATAACTAGTTAACTAACGTTCTTAGCTAAGTTTACACGCTAAAGGGATAGAGAAAGATAATAATATTATTTAATACTAAAGTAAGTGTATACTTTATTAGTTGCTATTAGGTAATACAACGCGGCTATATTACTATAAAAATAGATAAACCTATTTGCCTAGCGTTAGCAGACGGTAGAAAGGTTGCAAAGCTTACTAAAGCTATAGATATTATAATTAAACACACAAAAGCCACACGTCTACTATATTATACTATATTATAGACATTAGTAAATATAATATTATTCTAGAAATAAATTAGGCTAACTACTATAAACCTATTATATAATTTGGTAACTTAAGGTCTATAAAAGTTAATGCAAATTACTATCGCGTTAACTCTCTATATTATAGACGACTTAAAATAGTATACTATAATAAACTATTAAAGAATAAGTCACGCAAAATATTCTTAGTTAGTAATATCTATATAATTAGCGCGTACGTTGCAATCCGCTTAGCCGCCTATAACCTAGAGAATATTGTCTAGGTTAAACCTTATTATTAGAATCTACTTAACTAACTACCTAATAATAACGCCACAGCACAGCTAATACTTTAAAAGATATTTTCCCTAGACTCGCTACTACTATAACTAAAGAGAATTTTAACAAATATGTTAATAAATTAAATTAGACGCCTAGAACAAATAAAGAACTCTATAAAATAGTCCTAAGCTTTGTATATAATAAAGTTAAGCAAGTCTTTAGTGCCACTAAGGCAAATATATTGCTCTTCTAGTGTGACAGAGTTAACCACGCTATTAACGTTAATCCTACTACTGCTATTCCCTAACTAAAGATATATAGACTTACGCGCATAAAGACTAAAGTAGTTAAAAAATATATTAATAAAATATTAAGAAAAGGCTTTACTTCTCCTAGTATATTACTATAGGCAGCACCTATCTTAGTTATTAAGAAGCCTAGTAGTGGACTTTAGATCTGCGTTAATTATTATTAGCTAAACGCTATTATAAAGAAGAACTAGAATAATCTACTATCTATTAAAGAAACTCTAGCTTATGTAGCAAAAGTATCTATTATATCTCTTATTAAAATAGTGTTGCCGCCTTTAACACTATACGCGTTAAAAAAGGTAATAAGAAGAAAATAGCATTTATAACGCGCTATAGACTCTATAAATATATTATTATGCTATTTAGACTATACAACGCCCTATGTATATTTTAAACGTTTATTAATAAAACGCTGCGTAAGTATTTAGATAACTTTTATACCACATACCTAGATAATATTCTAATATATAGCAAATATAAAAATAACCACAAAGAATATATACTTAAAGTGCTTATAAACTTTAGAGTGCTAGACTTTACCTAGACTCCACAAAGTGCAAATAGAAGGTTACCGGCGTTAAATACTTAGAACTTATTCTTACCACTAATAGTATAGAAATAGATCCTAAGAAAGTTAATATAGTAGTAAACTAGCCTTTTCCACACTATATTAAAGACGTATAGGCGTTTTTAGGATTTGTAAACTTTTATTACTAATTTATTAAAGGTTTCTTACACTTTACAAAACCTTTAATAGAATTAATAAAGAATAGGGCTTATAAAGAGTTTCCCTTGTTACTAGACTCTAAGGCACTCTAAGCTTTTAATAAATTAAAGCATGCCTTTAACACTGCTAATAGATAGATACTATCCCACTTTAATTCTAATCTAGAGACTTAGATAGAAACTAATATATTAGATTTTATATGCGCCGCAGTACTATTGTAAATATATAATTGAGTCCTTTATCTCTAGTAGCGTTTCTATTGCATAAGATAACCCTAGCCAAATATAATTATAAAATATATAATAAAGAGCTGCTTATAATTATCTAAGCCTTTAAGGAATAGAGGTTTAAGTTTATAGATACATATAACCTAGTTAAGGTGCTATTAGACTACTAAGCGTTATAAACCTTTATAATAAATAAGCGTCTTAATTATAGATAAGCTCGCTAGGCGAAATTTCTTTCTAAATTTAATTTTAAGATTACTTACCGCCTAGGCGTATAAGGCACTAAATTAGATACGCTAATATAATAATCTTAATATCTTCTATAAGGTGTTAATAGTTTAAGATAATAATACTAGTAGTAAGTTATTATTAAACCTTACTAGGTAGACCTATAGTTCTAAGTCGCCTATATAACGTGCAAATAAGATGCTAGAACTTATTAGACTATTTATCTAGCACTACTAACAACACTACGCTCTATGTAAGGTGTTATATCTATTACGCGAGATATATATAATAACGCTAAAAGAGATAATATTACTAAATAGATAGTCCTAAGCGCTCTTGCTATCTACGCGCTAGGAAAGGGAAGAAAGTTTAGCTAAGCCTAAGCTAACTAAACTAGCTATTACGCTAGACGCTAATATTAACCTAATGTAACCTAATAACTTGTTCCTAGAAGTAATAGGTACTACCCTATCCTTAGAAACTAGTGTTATAGATCACTCCGAGCGTATTACTAAGCCTTCTACTAAGCTAATTACTAAGCTAGTTACTAAGTCTTTTACAAAACCCTTTATTGCCAAACGTACGCCTTTATTGCCTATAGAGATAATTAGTATAGGGAACCTAGTAAAGGAGATATATAAAGCATACCTATAAGATAAAGACTTAATCTTAATAATAGACGCTGTGCAAAATAGGCGCTAGAGAATACTATATAAACTTATTTATAAAGGGACCTAGTTAGAGCTTAGTAATTGCTAAATCTATAGTAGCTTACTCTACGTCTATAGTAAAATATATATCTCTAATGCCCTAAGCCTTTACGCATAAATAATTAACTATATCCACAAATTATTATATAAAGGGACATAGTAAAAAATAGAAGAGTTACACAAAACTAACGCGTTAGTATTTCTAGCCTAATATAATAAGTAATACCGCGTAGTATATTAAAGCTTATCTGCTCTACTACTATACAAAAACCTACTATAATAGAAAATAAAAACTATTATACCTACTACCTATTCCTAAAAGATACTAGACGTTAATCTCTATTAATTATATTATAGAACTCTCTTTATATAAGGTTATTAGTTGTATCTATAAATATATACTTATTATTATTAATTAACTAAGTAAAAAGAAAAAGTTTATTATAGTTACTAACCTATAAGTGAACACACTTATTTAAGCTTTTGTAGAATATATATATAGCGCGAGGAGAAATATCTAGATAATATTATCTCTAACTAAGGCGTGTAGTTTATATTCTATTTTTAGAAACGCCTATACTAGTATATTAAAACCTAACTAAAGTTATCTGTATTAAAATATCTAGAGATAGATAGACAAACTAAAAATATAATTATATTTTTTAAATAATACCTACGCACATTTATTAATTATAAATAAATAATTAGGTGTTTCTACTACTTATAGCTAAGTTTGTTGCTAATTTTATAATAAGTGTAAGTATAGATATTATTGTATTCTACGCGACTAAAGGATATAAACTACGCTCTAGATTAGAACCTTTTCTACTATTAGATAAGAAACTTACTACGCCTACTAAATTAAATCGCGCTGAAGTAGACTAATTTGTAGAACACCTTAACTAATTTTATAATAATCTCTATAAGAGCCTTTAATAGGCTTAAGCTAAGTACGTAGAGTATACTAATAATACACGCCAGTTTACTATAAAGTTTAATATTAAAGATAAGGTTATAGTTAATTTTTAGCATACACGCATAATTTTTTCTAGTTAGTCGCTTAACTATAAAAAATTAGGGCCTATTTATAATTATTAAGTTTATTAATAATATAGCTTACTATATTAACTTATCTAGTAATATCTATATTTTATAATGTATTTTATCCTTAGTTACTATACCTCTATAAGGATAAGCTACTTAATAGTTAGATATTAATACTAAAGGGTCTAGTTAAAATAGTAGACCTAGATGTTTAAGACAACTTAGATTATAACGTAGAATTAATTTTAGATATTTAGGTTAACTAAAGTCTTAAGGGACCCATTACTCTATAATTATAAGGGTCTATTGCAATATAAGGTTAAATAAAAGGATTACTTATTAGGACTAGACAACCTATTCTAGAAGCCTTATATAAATCTTATTACTTTATTAAATCTAGTAATAGACTAGTATAAAGGCCACTTATCTATTTTTATTTATAAGAAATTTGCTACACTAATAGATACATAGAATATATTATTACTAAGGATAAGCGAGCTATTTACTTTCTAGAGATAATAGCGTAATAAATGCGTAGTAAGTATTTATATTATTTCTTATAAATATAAGTTACTCTATACCCTTATATAATATATTCTAGAATAATAATATTTATTATATAACTAGAGGTCTATATATTAAGAATTACTTATATACTAGAGATTGCCTATATATTAGAGACTATAATAGTTAAGTCTAATAAAAGTAATTGTGTCTAGTAATAGTAATTGCGCTTAATAACAATATCTATTATATGTCTACGTTAATTTTACTACCTATAAGTATAGATAATTTCTAAGTTATAATTTATAGTCTATAAATAGTATAATGTATATAGTGTCTATAGTTATAAGAGTAATAGAACTACTCTTTTTAGAGAGGGAAGTAGTGTAATAGACTAATACGTGGTCTTAGGGTAGGCTAGAGATAAAATTAGAGATAACATCTTATCTCTAGCGCTAGTCCTAATTAAACTTAACGCCTTACGCCTATTGCGCGCCTACTATATTGTAGGTGTGGGTAATTACTAGAATCCCTACGTAATATCTCACCTATAGAGTTTAATTAACTATTATTTTAACTCTAACTATTAATTCTTTACACTTCTTACTATACTGCTTTAGAGAGAATTTAGAAGTATTTAATTATTACTAAGAATTATTATATTTTAGTATTTAATAATACTATAACTAAAAACTAATCTAAATCTAGTAATAATCTATTTAATCTAATAGGTTACGTAGATTCAAATTAGGGAGGTGATTTAGTAGAAAGAAAAAAGCACTAGTGGCATTATTTTTACTATTAATAATACCCCTATTAGTTAGTCTAGTAAATTATAAAAATCTATAGTACTATCTAGTTGCAAGACAGAGTATATGGCTATTAAAGAAGCCTTAAAAGAGTATATTTATTTAATAAATGTATTTAAACTTCTAAATAATAATAATATTATTAAAAGTTATTATCTATTCTGTGATAATTAACCTGCTATTAAAATAGCTAAAAATCTAGAATACTATTATAAATCTAAATATATTATATATATATATATACTATATAAGAGAAAAGATTTTAGAAGGTTTAATTAATTTAGACTATATTAGTACAAAAGAGCAACCTATAGATGTTTTTACTAAAAGTCTAAATACTATAGCTTTTAAATAAGCTATAGATAGAATTAATCTAATAAAGGATTAATTAAGATTTTCCTATTAAAAGGTTTTCCCTTTAGTTATTTATTAAGAAACTATAAATTATAATTAAGTTTTCCTAATAAAGGTTTTCTCTTTAGGTTATTTATTTAGAAACTTTAAAAATAAAATAAAGGCCTATAACTATAAACCTAAAAGGTTATAGAATAAAAATAGAAGTTTTACTTATTAAAAGTTTTTTATCTTCTAAATATTTATATATAACTTTGCGTTAGTAAACTAATAGACTAAGTTATTATATAAGTAAATCTACTATTATTATTCTGTGTTAGGACGCTAATAGACTAAATCTATAAATAGAGATTTAAAATGGTTTTATACTAAGAAGTATTTTTTCCTTATATAAGAACTAATTAAACTAGTTACTTATAAAGAGGTTTTATTTTTTTTCTCTATATAAAACTATATAAAACTATATTATATAAATATAGTAATAGTAAAAATACTATTAGTATATTTAGTATATGCTAATAAGTACTAAAGGGGTGTGTTAAAATATAAAGCTAAAAGTAATTTTACTTTATTAGGCGTTTATTTTATAGTAATACTTATTATCTATTATATAGTAGTGTAATAAGTAGTTACTTATCTTTTGGCTCGTTGTCTAGTTTAAGATTAGACGAAAATAGACAGTCTAGAAAGTCTAGACTTTAGAATTCTCTTTACCTTGTTAATTACGTGTTATTACGTAATTTTAGATAAAGAACTATTAGTTTCCTAAAGTAGAACTTAATAACTTTCTAGCACGTATATAGTCACGTGAATTTATCTATATAAATAGGCCAAAACCCCGAGTTAGAAAAATTTGTCTAAGTTGGTTATCGTACTATCTATCTTACTAAGAGTATTATATCTACCTTATTATATAAGTATTTTATACTTATTATATTACTACCTACCTATCTTTTACTATATTACGTAATCTATTTCGATATTTATACTAATTAATTTTTTTTATATTGTTAAATTAACTACCTAGGAGTAGAACAATAAAGGCTTTTATTTTAAATAATATAATAAAAAAAGCAAAGCCCCCTACTTAGTAATTAAAAAAAGAGCGTAAAATAGATAATTACAAAAAATGCGCGTTTAAAACTGCTAAGTAAGCTTAGTTATCTTAGCGCGTATAGCTTCTATATGCAAAGTTAATTTATAAGAAAAGGCTATAGTTAGAAGTTTAGTGGAGGGATAAAGGCTTTAGCGCGACTACGCTATAAGTTATTCTTTCTTTTCTACTATTCTAATTATTATAAATAATACAAGTTAATATATTAATAGGTATGTACTATTTTTATATAGTAGTAGAATAAGGGTAATATATACTAGATATACTATTACTCTATTACTATATTAAGGTTGTCTTTAATAAAATCCCTACTATCTCTCTACACCTTACTATCTACCTAGGTATTAATAGCGGCCTTGCTAATACTAAGGTACTCGCTAATACTAAAAAGTACACGCTAGAGTTTTTTATATAACTATTACCTAGATAATAATTATATTAGAGTTCTATTCTGTCTATAAGATGCTTATCTAGCGTGAGAAGAAATAGGTATACTTAACTATTTATAAGGCTATCCTTATCTACTAGTTAGGTTAGTAGCTAGTCTAATTTACTAAGAATAAAATAATTGTATTCCTATACTAGTAGACGTAATTGCTTCTTATTAGCAATAGAATTATTTAGTAGAGGATATAAAAGGAGGATAATAAGGTGTTTATTAATAAGCTGTATAGTAGTAAGAGTGTTATATAGATCTATAAGATTCTTCTAACTATTATTACTATTGTTGCTATTAAGTTAGCTTATTTAGCGCATAAGTATAGGTAACTAATAATAGTAGTAGTAATAAGCTAGGTGTACTGTGTACGCTATAAGTAAATCTTGTATAGATAGAAAGCTTATAGAGTGTAAAAAAAGTGTAAGTAAGTTTAAAGTTTAAACTATTATTATATTATTAGGTAGTGTTTAAAGTTAGTTTTTAATTAGAATTAGGTGTCGTATATAGTCTATATAACCTTTTATCTTAGTTTACTTTAACCTTAAACTAAAAAATAGTTAAAAAAGGCGTTTGGTAAGCTAACTATCTTTTTTAAGTACCTTTTTACGCTCTTTTTAATTACTAAGTAGGGGGCTCTGCTTTTTTTATTATATTATTTAGGATAAAAGCCTTTATTATTCTACTTCTAGGTAGATAATTTAATAATATACATATAATAATTAAAATAGTAGGTTTGTAATAATTAGAATCGTAAAGAAAAAAATCGCTTATAGTATTACTACACTATAGTTTTATTTCTTTTTTAAAGTTTTAAATATAGCCTTTATAAAAACTTTATATATATAGAAGCTATATATATTAAAACTACTAAGCTTGCTTAGTAGTTTAAACGCGCTTTTTTTATAATTACTACCTTTTTTTATACTTTTTTTAATTACTACGTAGAGGGCTTTACTTTTTTATTATATTATTTAAAATAAAAGTCTTTATTATCCTACCCCTAGGTAGATTTAAATTAACGCTATATTAATTAACTATGCTTTTTTGTATAATTACTACCTTTTTACGCTCTTTTTAATTACTAAGTAAAAGGCTCTGCTTTTTTTTATATTATTTAAAATAAAAGCCTTTATTATTCTACCCCTAGATAGATTAAATTAACACTATATTAATTAACTATTTTACTAAGGCCTTTTAACTCTGTTGCCTTAGTAGAAGAAGGCGCAGGTCTTAGCACAAATACGGGCTCGCCTAAAGAAGGCAGCTCATTGGGCCCTTTTGTAGACGCGAAAGCAACGTCTATTTCCATGCGGCACAGGGCGAGAATCCGTGCGCATCCTACACACCTTTGTGACCTATCTACCCTTCGCTCTGGTTTGATGTTGCGTTGTTGCCGCCCTTCTTACGCCCTCCAGCCATCGCTTCGTGTCTCGCCGTTATGACGCCCTTTCGCGCCCTCTCAACGCAGCCCGGGCACAGTAATTTGGGGAGTGTGTGTATAGAATAAGCACGGTATGAACCGCTTTGGGATCCCCTATCCAAGCCAATTATATAGATGGAGGTTAGACTTTTCGTCCACAATTAACTAAACGAGAGAGCCTAAGTAGTTCTTAATACGGTCAATACGGTCAATACGGAGCTTATATGCAAGATTCTACGGTGTAACTGCCTCGGTAACGCTTTGCGCGCCTTCAACGCTCTCCATGAAGGGCGTGCGTACGGTCCGAGCCGTAAGCCATGTTTGATCCAAGAGGTATTGCAAGTAAAAAGCCCAATGATCGACCATCTTGCTGAGAGAATTTCCCGCTTTGTAAAAATGCTCACCCATGTTCCTCTTTTACTTCTTCCGCATATTTATTGCAGGCCTTTCTTATTTACTGAGATGAAATCATGTTTAGAAGGTACTACGACCTTTCAACTCTGAGAGAAAAGTGGTCACATCGCCCCAGACCAATCAACCAACGGTCGCACAGCTCTTCTCAGCCCACCCCAGCTCCCCGCCCTTCTCCCCTAGTACCCAACAAAACATCAATAATACCATTCAGCATTATCTCCACACCATCGAGTTCTTCACACGTAACGCATGACTCACTCTCCCAGCCCACCATATCCATCCAGGGTTATCCCACTCAGCCTTATCCCCCAGATCGGTCCAACACTGCAGTGCCCATCACAACTAGGCAGCCACATACCAGTCGTCCCCAAACATCACTCACCACTTCATCACCGCTCTAAAGACTGGACACCACAAAGCCATGCTGCCCACATCACCGGTGTCAGGACCCTGGAATAGCGTAAGAAGAAGTGACCGACGCCCCAAAACGTGTACGACGCTCTGGTATTCTCGTGTCCACGACGCAAGGCTACCGCATGCATGGCTTGACCGGTTTCTTCTTCATGCAGGGTATTGGGAAGATGAATCAGGTTGGAGGGTAGGAAGGGATCGCGATGGGGGGTGGGTAGGTATATATATGTGTGTGTGGATCGATGTGGCATTTACGGTTTGCGTACAGCCTGGTCGTACTCTTCAAATTCCTTTTTTTTTTCGAATTTCAATATCCAATACTTCGGCAGTAAGCCGCAACGTTTAACTAGACACCATGGGTTTCTTGCCGACACACCCGCGTCCACCTCTACCTGTCCTATGGCCGAATTGATGATTGATGGTGTGTAAATGTTACTTGCTCTTTGGCCACATTCGCGCTTCGGGGGTATTAATCGCCAACAGGGCAGCTGTCGCTGTGAACCTATGCTCTCCTCGGTTGAGCATGCATATCAATTATGCTACAGCTATATCCACAAGTTTCCGTCTTCGTTAAAGTTGTGGGAGTGCGGCGCGCAGGTGGAGGAGCGGATCAAGCGAGTGGACCGACAGCGGGTGACGAACATTATACGATGATAAATTTTGAAGAACACACAAAGAGAGAAGAATGTTGGACCTGGCCTCCAAGTGCCACAGAGGATACACATATCCATACATGATGATTATACCCGCACTACACGGCGGTGAAATATATTTCCAAACCCCGCGCCTCTAATGCAATGCTATGCTACAGTTCCTGTTGTACAAATATAGTGTAGACCATCCTCTAACATGCGAATCCCGCCGTCAATGTAATGCAAGCCCATATAAACAGAACACCTTCCCACGATGCCGAACGTTTCGTATCCTAACGAATGCCCAGAACAAAGCTCTCCGCAAACCAACCTCCCAATACCAACCTAACTCAACAACTCCTTAATATCCTCAATTCTCTGCGTCTTCTTCTCCTCATCAGACATCATCCCTAGCGAAGTCGCGCTGCATACATCGTTAGTCCAGCGTCCGACCACTCATCGAATAGACCAAACTCACATAAACTTCTTCCTCTCCTGGATCCTCAACATCTTCTCCTCAATACTCCTATTAACCACAAATCTTATAACCTTAACGTCACTATCCTGCCCCATTCGGTGCACACGATCAATAGCCTGCGCCTCGACCGCAAAGCTCCACCACGGATCCATCATAAATACCTTCTTCGCACATGTCAGGTTTAAACCTACACCTCCCGCTCGCAAACTCAACAACAATACGTACGGTTTGTCGGAAGCGGTGAATTCGGTGAGAGTAGCAGCGCGCAGTTTCTGGCTCATAGAACCGTCGAAGCGTAGGTAGGGAATGTGATCGCGCGTAAGAGCGGGTTCGATGAGGTCGAGGAAAGAAGTGAATTGCGAGAAGACGACGGATTTGGTGCTTTTGTCTTCTTTGCGGTTGCGCTTGAGGTGGGTGAGGAGGGCTTGCGTCTTTGCAGAGCCGGTGACGCCGATGCGGCGGAGGGATACACGCGGTGTTTGTGTGGCGGCGGGAGCGGAGGAATTGAAGGCGTCGCTACGTACGTTGGTTTCGTCGGGAACATGGTCGTGACGCACAACTTCAAACACATCGCGAGCACTGATCGGTTCGCGACAGTTGAAACAACGCGGGAGCTCGCCTTTGTCACGTTGGTGGCTGATGTAGTTTAGTAGGCATTCTTTGCATGCAGAATGCCAGCATCCAGTGACAGCTTGCTCGATCATGGGTTCCTCGGAACAGATTGGACACTCTGCGTCGGCTTCGTCCTGAATCTGTTTCAGGACGTGAGCACCGAACTTGTTGACATCCTGATCGCCCTCTGCAGAGAAGCGCTCGATGAGGCTATCGAGATCCATATCATCTGCTAGTCCGTTCGCAAGGTCGGATGCTAGGGCTGCATCTTCCTCGTCGGCAACGATGTTAGCTTTGCGCGTAAGGACAGGATGGCAACACGATTGACGCAAGCGCAGAATCTGAGCGAAGATAGTCGTATAAGACTTTAATAGCGTGCCCTTCTCAGCGTTCGCGTTGAGCACCGATTTTGCTCGCATGTAGATATGGTCGTATACATCACGCTCGTCCTGAGAGAGTTCAATCTTGTCAATCTCAATCGTCTTTGGAGGAAGAGGGACGAGTGCTTCGCCACTTGGTGTCTTCATATCCTTCGTGCGCCGGAGCACAAGCGGCTCGAGCACTGTCTGCACAACGTCGAGTGCACGAATAAAATCTCCTGATTCGAAAGGAACAGTGATGAAGGTCTTCCAGAAAGAAAAGTTGCTCCAGGGCTCCACTTTGAGGAACCGGACCAGACTGAAGAGATCTTCCAGCCTGTTGACGATTGGCGTGCCGGTTAGAACCCATCGATGCCTCGCGCTGAGCTCGTAGCATGCCTTCGCAGTCTTCGACTGTCGATTTTTTATGTAGTGAGCCTCGTCAAGAATGATGCGGAAGTAGTCGAGTGAGAACAAGCCGCCGTGCGAGCCGCGGTTCCCATCCTCTTTGGCTACCTGTCCATACTCGGATAAGATAACACCGTAACTTGTGACGATGACATTGGGTGCACTTGCGCCGTTGGACTCGGAGCATAATCTCTGTAGATTGATTGCCTTTTCGGAGCCATAGTAAAGCATGACCTTCAAAGTGCCGTCTTTGGACGCTTTCTCCGCTTCACTTTGCCATTGTGCTAGAAGTGACATGGGCGCCACTACTAACGTGGTATATGGAGCCGGTTCCACTGCGGCACTGCTCTTTGGTAGCCGGGGTAGGGTTCGGGTTGTGGATGAAGTTTCATCCTTGATGACCTCGTTTCGATGAGTATGTATCAAGCTCAACATCTCTATCGTCTTGCCAAGACCCATTTCTGTTGCACGTCAGTCCTGATATATATGAACATAGGTGTGCATAGTCACCTACCGTCAGCTAGGATGCCCCCCAAGCAATTCTGCTCCTGTTTCGGGAACTCCAGCGAAAGCTCACCCGAATATGGATTCACATAGAACATGGCCTGATCCTCGATCGCCGGTACCGGTATACTGTCGGCATCTTGTGTCGGCCACTCATACTCTTCCCACAATGGATGCATTGACTCGTCCTTTTGTTCGCCGGCATCGTCCTTCTCTTTATTAACCATCCAGTGCAACGCTTGCTTTTGATATTTGCGGAGGTTCATGACAAAGGTATCGGCAGGGTCCATCTCCGGAGTATCGAAATCGAACGATTGAGCCTTTTTGTATAGTGAGTCTAGCTGGTCTTGCTCCAATTCTTCTCCCTCCTCGGACTCCTCTGTCGGCGGGGAAGAGCCAGGTTCGGCGGCAGTCCCATTCTTGGTCTTAGGTTTGGGCTCATTCTCTGCCTTTTCCGCAGCTTGTAGCAGACCTTGTCGCTTGTGCTTCGCTGTGGTCTCGTTCTGCCTGGTCGGGTGCAGATTGATTGCCTCGAACAGTTTCACTAGGCCGACCTGGCGCAGCCTTAGATCTCTTTCGTCGGAGCTCTCCTTTTGTTCGAAGAGATTGACCTCGCGATTGTTGTCTGGCTTGACGAATTTTCTCTTATCAAAAGCATAGCGTAGAAAGTAGCCGCGTAGCTGTAGGAAGATATTCTCCCCCGTCTTGAGCCTGTCTGGCGTATATACAACTGTTCCTTCGAACGAGCAGACCTTTTGGTCGATCAAGGTGGATATCCAAGCGGCAGTCTCGTTCTCCAACCGGCCCACTTCCACGCCGCGCTCATTGGTAAATCGAACGATGACATCCTGCTTCTTCAGATTGACTACTCGCTTGAGACCTTTGCTCTGCTTCGGCTGTGTCTTTTGGCGCTCAATGCCGACCTTCTCCTCGTGCCGAAGCAAGCCACTCGCACTCTTTGTAGCCCATCCGACGACGCCAAACGATCCAATGTACCGCTTCTCCGGCATCTGCTTGAGTACGGGGGCTATGGGCGTTGAACTGCTCGAGTCAGGCGCGGACGTGTTGGAGGCATCGGAGTGGTTTCTCTTCAGCGCGGTTGTGAGCGTTGTCTGCACGGCGGCCGGCCGAGGCAGTGGCACAATTACGGGGGCGTGGGGCGATGCGGAGGCCCAGGAGCCATCGAGATACAGGTTGATGGCTAGAGAGAGTCAGAACAGACCACTGCCTCGATTGAGCGTACATGCCTCGTTGCACATCGCCGCCGCTCACGTCCTTCAGCTTCTGCAGAGCCGGACGCGGCAGCTCGCCCACAACGGCCTGGAGCATAGCAACATCGAATCCAAGCAGGTCCCCTCCATCTTCTGCCACGTTATCGTCCGGTCTCCTTCGCGGGCTGCCACGGGCGCTGTCAAAGGCAGGCTCGGGCGAGGCAGTCGAGGCAGGCGATGCGGGGTGGACAGGCGGGATTTGGATGGGGGACGGCTCTTCCGCAAAGAACCTGCGCTTCTTGTGCGGCCTTTCGTCTGGGTGCGGCGACTCCATGGTTGTGTTTGGGCGTGTATGTGCGGGCCAACTTTTCGGTAGAAGTGCGTCGCGTCCGTGGCGAAGACGCGCTTTCACGTCGCGCCACCGCCAGCCCATTAGCGCCATGCACTGGCAATTGCTCTTCCGAACTTTTCCATCCCATGACGCCGACGTCTGATGTACCATTATCTGTATACTCATGCTTTGGCCTGCTGCTTCTATGCCTTTGTGAAATCTTGAGATGGCTCCTGTCCTGCTGCCTTGATTTCCTGTTCTCTCCATCCTCGACGATTCAATGCGCCGCTCACAGTTCCCTGCAGCTTCCGCACGGCGCATGCAAGCCCCGAGAAAGACGCTCTCGAGAAGATGCTTCCACCAGGCGCCGTATCGGACAAGTCCAGCGCATCCGTCGGCTGAAGAAGTCGGCAGGGCAAGAGCGTATTGCGCGAATCTAGTCAAGTGTGTGGCTGTGGCCCGGGCTACAAGCAATGGAATGAACCGCGCTCATGCTGGTGCAGGACCTACGACGCTCCCTCATACGTCCTCCAGACCTTCATCCCGCACTCATCTCGCGATGCCTACCTCGCCATCCGCGCATTCAATGTCGACGTCGCCCGCGTGGCCGACACGACGAGCACACCCACCATCGGCATGATGCGCATGCAGTTCTGGCGGGACGCAGTCGCAAAGGCGCTGGCGGGAGCACCGCCAAAAGAGCCTGTAGCCATACTGCTGGCAAAAGCCGCAGAGGACTTGCTCGAGCGCTCTGGTGGACAGGCGAGGTTGAGCAAGAACTGGTTCCATCGCGTCATCAATACACGAGAGCAATATCTGGGGAATCCACCATACCCTACACTATCGGCTTTGGAGACATACGCAGAAAACACGTACTCTACGTTGCTCTATCTGACTCTGTCTTCTTTGCCGCAGGCCTCCGTCACGACGGACCACATTGCGTCGCATATTGGCAAGGCTATGGGCATCGCTGCCGTCCTACGGGGTATTCCCCTGATTGCATTTCCTCCACAGCAGCCATTAGGCACGAGCGGGGGTGTTACTGGAGGCCAAGGACCCACCCAAGGCGCCGTTCTGCTACCTCTTGACGTCATGGCCGAAGCAGGATTGAGAGAGGAGGATGTATTCCGTTTAGGTGCCGCAGCTCCTGGCCTCCGCGACGCCGTCTTCACAGTCGCCACACGAGCAAACGACCATCTCATCACAGCGCGAGAGATGCTCTCCAAGCTCCGATCCGAAGGGACCGTGGGCCACGACTTCGAGCATCAGGAGGACGAGGAGCGACAGTACAGCTCACAAGAGCTCAACACCGGAACGGACGCAAAGCTCGCCGAGGTTGAAAAAGCTTTTGGCGTCTTCATCCCGAGCATCTCTACGCAGTCTTGGCTTGATCGCTTAGAGAAGGTGGATTTTGACCTCTTCGACAGATCGTTGAGGACGGTGGATTGGAAGCTGCCGTGGAAGGCGTACTGGGCTTTTAGTCGGCGGAAGCTGTGATGATGTACAATGAAATGATACCCGGCACATTCTCTTCTTGCTTCACTTTGTACAAATATACGGGTCTGATTATGTTACAGGCCGCACGTGATCACACATGGGCAACATGGTCTTCCTCTTTCATATGAGCATTCTGGTACAAGTAACTGATGATGAACTAGGTGCCGTGAACTGCACAAGCGCAATGCCAGGAAGTGCCCAAAGGCACATACTTCCCCAAATGCATATACTTCCACGCCGTTGGAACGCCGTAAAATGCAAAATCGCATGTGGGTATCGACCAATCCATATCACCGAAAAGACAAAACAAGCTGCTCATAGGCGCAAAAGTGAAAAGATATCCACGGCCGTATAGAATCGCTCTAGTCGATTTCCTCACGGCCTCTCAAGACTCAACCCCTCAAGAAATACCTTCATCCCAACTCCCGTGCAAAGAAGTCGGCAGTGAACTCTTCACCCAACGCCTCCCGCAGCAGGGATCCCCAAGCCTCCTCAGCCTGCACCGCTCCATGTTCCTTCTTGTAGTTCTCCAGCATCTCGAGCATGCGCGCGTGCTGGCCCATGGCCTCGGCCTGCTGTTGCTGTTGGCGCGCTGCTGCGCGCTCTGCTTCCATGGCTGCGCGCTGAACTTGCTCCCTGTGCTGGACATACTGTTCTTCGGCTCGGTCCCATTCTTCGACGTAATACTTCCATACTTCCGTTAGAAAGTATACCTCTTCTTGCTGCGCTCGTGCTATGGCTTCGGCCTCTTCCTGCTGCGCTCGTGCCAGATAGTAGGTCTCTGCTTCCTGCTGCGCTTGTGCCTGATAGTAGGCCTCCTCTTGCTGCGCTCGTGCCTTTGCTTCGTCTTCTTTCTGCGCTGGGAAGAGTCCAGTATATGTCTCTTCCCACCAAGGACCAGCTGGGTCGTTTCGACGCGGGTCACATCATCGGTCCCTTCGCGTCCCTGTCTGGTGGGTTGGGCGACTCGCTGAAGATCGGCTTCCCCGCCGTCTTCTTGTCCAAGCCGTCTTCGAAACTAAACTTCAGCCCATAATCGGGGCACCAAAAGTGCTGGGCCGCCTGACACCACTGAATGACGAGGTGGTCCAAGCCGGTGATTGAAGACTCAGGTTTCGCAGCGGGGATGCGGAACACCCTGACGGGAGGTGAATAGTTGGTGTCCGGCGTGGAATACTGACGACGTGGGTCTCGGTGGGCCTGTGGAAAGTTCTTCCATGCTCCCAACGAATTTTTGAAGGGGCACGTGTTCGTGTTCGCGAGGAGGCCATCAGCCGAGTCGAAGCGGCGGAGTTCAGTGGCTAAGACCTCCTGAGTCGATGGTGTTGTGAATATATCGGCAACGGCAGCGAAGTCATCTAGCCAGGGTTGTGCCAGGTCGATAAACGATGGGTCGAATAGGTGTGCTGTGTTGGCGCGTTCGAAAGAGAGGAGATGTGCGGTCAGGACAGCGGTGGTAGAATCGTCGACGAAGAGATCATCCGCGCTAGAGAAGCCTTCAGTCCAAAGCCGTGCAACATCGTAGAAAGACGGTGCGAAAATATCGGCACCGATAGAGAAGGCGTCAAGGAAGGGCTTTGCAAGGTCGACAAACGATGGAGCCAACATGGACAGTTCAGATGTGTCGTTCGTATTATCGATCAGCGAGTAGCATACTTTGAGTGTTGCATGCTTCGCGGTGTTCGTGACAGGTGATGGAATTGGGGTCTGCTCTGTGGGAACCTTGATGTTGTAAAGGGCTTGGAGAACATCTTCAGCCCATAGTGTTGCGCACTCGACGGTAGTGGCAGACACATCATCCTCATGCCATTGGAGTTCGGACTCACGGAAGAGCCCGATGATGCAGCTCAGCGACAGGATGATGGTTGAGAGACCAATGAACTTGAGTGTGTAGTCGTGATCGATGCATTCAAGGACAACGGCGAGGATGAGGAAGGCGACAGCGAGAAGAGACTTCTGAGGGGTAATGGTAGCTGTCTTCTTCGGCGGCTTGTCAGCCTTAAAGGAGTTCGTCGGGCCCATCGTAGGTGAGCCGATGCTAGACGGCGGTGTGGAATGGTCGACCCCTGGGGTAGAGGTGGACGTGGAGATGGTAGGTAAGGAAGGATCAGGCATGTCTGCTTTCCTCAGAGAGGGTGTGTTTCGAGTAAGTTGTCTGCTCGGTGGCACTGTTGAAGGTTGATTCTTGTAGCTCCGGGTGTGTTCAACGTAGAGAGCGGGGTCCCGGTGCTGCGTGATGGTAGTTTATAACGGAGGGGAGAGCTGCTGACCAAGGAGCTTGGCTGGGGGGGCGTTACGTCAGCTCTAGCGCACTTGTCTTTCAACAATGTGGAAAGGCTGGTGGTTAAACCATAGGTGGTATTGTAGGAAACATTCACCTAGTTGGCCAAATTGGGAGCCATTCTATCGCCATATTAGCACATTTATATATTACAGGGCATTGTGAGGACTGTATAGAGGAAGCCGCCCCGGTGAGCAAGAGGCCACGTGATATGCCATTCACTCTCCCTCATCTGCCGAAGATCGACGACACCGATATTCAGTCTAAGCTTATTAGTTTCTGTGCGGTGATATTCCAGGATGTAATACGCAGAATGACTCTACTGATATATTCATGACGCTGGTGCTGTATGGCCCCAGGTGTGCCATAAATGGGTGCGTTAACAATCCGTCCTAACCAGTATAGCACCCTCACAGACAAATTCGCACGAGACCCTGCTGTTAATAGTAACGAGCAGATGAACTGACGAGATTCGAACGCTTGCTGTAGATACTTCCCGTTTCGCAGGAGAATCAAACACCGGAACATGCGTCGACACTGGGAGCAGAACTGACAAATACCTAACCAATACATACTGAACCGATCAAAATAATGCTCGAAAAGCAGACAGACGAAGCCAACTCGCTGCAGCTATGTTTGCTCACAAGACATCTGGTAGAAGGGTTTCGCACTTGCCTTGGCGCATGAAGCAGTACGTCAGTTTTCTTCAATGAGCATCTGGCACAATGTCAATGTGGTAGCGTAAGCCCCCATTTACCTACACATCACAGAATTCGGTATATAACGCAGCAGAAGAGTGTTCTGAAATGATACCTCGAGGAACCGGCAGATTTCGATTCCTGGCCCTGTCCACTGAGGCTTCCGACGATGACCAGGTAACAGGAAGATAGGCAAGCATTTCAACCGTTTCTGTGGGCTGACCGTTCATGCCTCGGAAAGAAAAGGCGATGGGGTACACGGTAGAATGGAAGAGAATCGAAGCGAAGGAACTGCTGAACAGTAGACTCGCAACACGTAGAGGCGAGAGGACAAAAGGAAAGCGATAAAATTACGACACTTCACCAGCTTTAGCGGAACGGCAATCAGCACGAGCGAAAAGAGAGACGTGGATGAGTTTGACAATGGGACTGTGACAGTGGGATGGTTGCAAAGGGCGATTGGCGATGGGATTATGTCATTGAGGCTTGGCGGAGAGATGACGACTGCCTTAACACAGCCCACTGCCACCGAGCTCCGTCGTCGCAACCGCCCCTACCCCCTGCACCCCAGCGCGCGCCTTCATCGATATCTCTCCCCAGGACATCGTGCGGAGCTTCAACATGGCCGGCCCGAAATACCAAAACGTCCCGCAGCGGGACTCGCTCGAAGAGACGACACCGTTCGCGCAAACGCCACCCAGCTACCAGGAGTCGGATCCGACGCGCGAAGCCCTCATCTCAGGCGTACCGAGGAGCGAGAATGACAACGTGCCTGACGACTTCAAGTTCGGGGGTGTTGTGGCCGAGGCGACGCTGGATATCCGCATGGCCTTCATCCGGAAGGTGTATGCCATACTGTGAGTCTGGCCAGCACCCGTGCATGGCGGAGAAGGGAAGCTGACGGCGCTCTAGGACTGTTCAACTGCTCGCGACAGCCGCGCTCGGCGGTCTGTCCATGGCCTCGGAATCGTACAAGACATGGATCCAGACACACCAGTGGGCCATGTGGGTGTCGCTCATCGGAACCTTTGTCTTCCTCGGCCTCACCTTCTGGAAGCGCA
Source organism: Laburnicola sp. JP-R-44 (assembly GCA_009805535.1). NCBI lineage: Eukaryota > Fungi > Ascomycota > Dothideomycetes > Pleosporales > Didymosphaeriaceae > Laburnicola > Laburnicola sp. JP-R-44. Next base: position 1,074,903 of record SELF01000006.1, read on the forward strand.
AGTCGTATCCGACGAACCTCTTGTTCCTCGCCGGCTTTACCGCCATGGAGGCCTACTCCATCTCCATCGTCATATCCTTTACCGATTCCAAGATTGTGCTCGAGGCCGTCCTCTTCACGTTCGGCATCTTCGTGGCGCTGAGCCTGTTCGCCTGCCAGACCAAGTACGACTTTACAAGCTGGATGCCCTACCTCTTCGGAGCTCTGTGGGTGCTGATACTCTTCGGGTTCATGTCTGCATTCTTCCCGAAGACGTCTACGATGGAGCTTGGCTACGGCATCGTGGCGGCCTTGATCTTCTCTGGCTACATCCTGGTGGACACGCAGCTGATCATGCGCCACTACCACGTCGAGGAGGAGATTGCAGCCGCCATCTCTCTCTACCTTGATATTATTAACCTCTTCCTCGCCATCCTGAGGATCCTCAACTCCCAAAACAATTAGGAGGAGCGCTGCGTGAATACTTTCTCGGGGGGTGGATAGGGTGGATATGGTAGGGTCCGTCTGCGTGGGTGGGGATAATGGAGTTGAGGCGTGGTCCTCCCTGTCCGCTGCATGATTAGGTTCAGGTTTAGGTATTTAGGTTTGGGCATGAATTTGGGAGACGGTGCCCGCTTTTTTTGTTATCGGTATATACAGTAATGGTATGGCTCTACTATCAGCATCTCGGTTCTTGCTGTGATTCCCTGTGATGGGCAGACGGCCATGGAGGCGGGGCAATGGCTGGCTGCCCGCTGCATGCACGGCTTACGGCTTGCACATGGCAGCAACCATTCCAAGGTTGGCCACGCAGGCGTAAGCGGTGCGGACCCTGGCCTGCTTGGCGGGAGAGGTGGAGACTAAGTTGGAGTGCAGGGTGGAGCCTTGGAGAGAGAGCGAGAGTGGGAGGAGGGAGCAGAGGCTTTGCGCTCAGGCCACCGGCGGCTCGCTGCTCCGGATGCCTCTAGCTATCAAGGTGCTGGGCCACAGGCACAGCGCAGACTTGCAAAGGGCCTCCTATTCTGTCTCGTTGTTCAGTGCTGCCCGCGCCCTCAGCCTCGTACCTTCGAAGGCAGCTAGCTGGGAGCTGGGAGCTGGTCGCCTGCACACGGCGCGCGCGCACGAGGTAGGCATTCAATATTTGCGGGGGCCGCCGTAGACGCGCCTGCAACCTTCCCAAACGGTGGACACCGCCTGTACCATGGCAATAACTTCAAGACCAATTGCCCTGACGCTGTGAGCAGGGTCGAATAATAAACATCGCACAATCCGAGCCATCTGCGCACGCATAGCGGCAAGCAAGACAATCTCAGGAGGTGCCCAGGTGCGATCCGCACTTGCTGGCCCTGAATTCACCGCTCGTACCCCCGTGCGAAACGCCCACCCCGCAAAAACGTTCGCTCACCCACCCACGAAACCTCTTTTCCTGCGCGCCGCGCCTTTTACCCTGCCCCGTCGCCCGTGGCCCATCACCGCTCGTTTTTAACAAGGGGGACACCGCCGAGACACTCGTTACCACGCAACCGCAGCTCCATTGACCGACATTGTGCGGGAGCATTCATACTGCCAGCTTGAGCAGAGGAGCAGGCGCATACAACGCCGCGGCCCAGCCATCGCTCCGAGTCGCCAAACTACTACGCGGCATCCGACCCTCCCCACAGTTGGCCGGCTCACCCCGCGTACTGCATGCGCGGAACGAACACACCATGGCAACCAAGATAGCAACCCCCTGCCGGGGCTCGGGTGGAGGTCCACTGGGACACAGCACCGACGTAGCTTGGTCCAAGGAAGAGAAAGCGAACGGCATGAACGGCGCTCACAAGCCAGTGAAGAGGGCGAAGGCGCGAACGGAGAACGACGGACTCTTGACCTATTTATGCATGCAGTTGTGCGAGCATCAGATCGGTACGTTCGATGCCGCCTGGGAGGCACAATACCGTGGAACACGACTGACATTCCGCGTACAGGCATAGCCGTGAACCTCCTGTCGCTCCTCTTCCTCACGCACATCTTTTTTCCCCGCGCACGGCGACACACCTCGAAATTCTTCCACCTCTCCTATTACAACCCCGGCACCGACAAGTACGGCTGCGGCACCGATGACCTCCCATACGTAGCGCTGTGGCTTGTTATATTCTCAGGGTTGAGGGTGGCTGTGATGGATTACATCTTGGCTCCATTGGCCAGGCGGGGCGGTATCAAGTCGAAGAAAGGGTTGGTTAGGTTCCAGGAACAGGCGTGGCTGGTTTGCTACTGCATTTGTTCATGGTCGCTCGGATTCGTACGTTCACACAGGTGCGTCTCAATGCGCCCAAGGATGGAAGCTGACTGGTACAGTACATCATCTACCACTCTGAGTATTTCTTCAACCTTCACGGCATGTGGAAAGGCTGGCCGTTCCGCGAAATCACAGGCCTGTCCAAGTTTTACTACCTCGCGCAATGGGGCTTCTGGATCCAGCAAATCCTGGTCGTGAATATCGAGGAGAAGCGGAAAGACTACGCAGAGATGTTTACCCATCACATCTTTACCATCGCTCTCCTCTTCCTCTCGTACGGATACTACCACACCCGAGTTGGTATTGTCATCTTATGCATCATGGACTTGATCGACATAGTACTGCCGGTAAGTAAACTTGACCACCGCACCAAGTACGTTTACTGAGAAGGGCCTCTAGTCTGCCAAACTACTCAAGTATCTGGGATGCACCAAAGTATGCGACGTAATGTTCGGGCTCTTCGTGGTTACCTGGATCATCACCCGCCAAATATTTTTCCCAATGATCTGCTACTCCATTTACAAGCACGCACCCGTCGATATGGAGCCAGGCTGCTACTTCTCCGATGGTACCGTGGTCCCCGCAGACGACACCTCCCGATACGACGCCCTTGGTGGCAATCTCGTCTGGTCGAACCTTATGAAGGCGTACACGGACCGCGAGGGCCCCATCTGCTGGAACCCGACGATACGCTATAGCTTTTTAGCTCTGCTCTTGAGCTTGCAACTCATCATCTTCCTGTGGTTCTGTATGATCATGAAAATTGTCACCCAAGTCATAAGAGGCAATGCCGCAGACGACGTGCGCTCCGACGACGAGGGCGGCGACGAGGAAATTGAAGAAGGGCTGGAGCGCATCAGCGGCCCCATTAACGACATCAAAAGTGGATACGAGGTCGCGCCCTTAGAGCAGGAGGTGGGCGTCGAGGCAATCAACTTTGCATCTAGGAAAAGCACGAATGCTAACGGCGTCGCGGGCGTTCGGAGGAGCAAGAAGCAAACCACTCGGTCCAGCGGGATTAGTATCCCCGGGCACGGAGACCACAAGGAGCTACTGGGGCGGATCGGGTGCGACAAGCCGAGCTAAGCCCTGCTCTCAGCTGTGTCCATCTCTCTTTGTCGAGCGAGCGAAAAGTTGTTTCTCTTTTGGGTCCGGGACGGTCGTCGAGGCGTCTTGTGCTCTTATTTTACTTACCTCTGTTGGCGCGGTGCGGTGCGTGCGGTGGGCTTGCTGTTCGTCATCTCACTGTCGGGGTGGTGGTGCCGTTTGAGTGGTGTGCATACCCTAGAGGATAGACGAGTAATCCTGCGAACATGTTATTTATTTTTTGATATCTGGCTCTGGATATCTTGATGTGGTGACTCTGGTTATTAGAATGGTGAGGTTATATACGTTTAGAGGAGTGTCGGCTTGTTTTGCTGTTCTGGCTGGCTGACAATGCACGCCAGCTTATCTCTTCGCGGGAGAAAGGCGCATGGATGTGAATCACATATTCATATCACAGCGTCTAGGAAGGCCTAGCATGCAGCGATTCCATATAAACACGCTGTTAGATCAGTCTTGCGCTTCGCAGCCTTCACCACACGATAACATTGTGACATCCAGCACGAGCTAGTGGTGGTACCAGACAACCAAACCACCAACCTGAAAAATCCACCCTTCAACCTGTATAGGATAAAACACACCTGCTAATTCCTCAAGGGCCAAAATCTCATACAAAAAAAACCTAAGATGCTAGTAGTGGGTCTTCGCTAAAGGTTCCTCACCCAGCTAACAAACAAACAGATATTAAACGAACAAAAAAACATACAACAGCGGGGATTCTCCAGCCCTCACGGATCTGAATACTGGCCCGCCGGCGTGTTGCTTAATTGTTGGCAGAGCGGACGGGATGCCATGTTCTCAACACCCTATGGTCGTATGTGGAAGAGGGTGGGGAAAGTGTGGTAGATATTGAGGCTGTGTGGGAAAGGGCAAGGGCACTGTTGGCAAGTCTTAGCGCCGAACGTGGCATAGCTCGTGGTTCGAAGTAATGTTTAGTGTATATACTTCTGTGTTGTTTCTACTCAACGGACGACATTCAAAGCGGTGATGAAGTCTACGGTCTCAAGCACAAAGAGAAGTCAGAACAAAGGTATGTGCGACAGGATGGACTGTATTGGCTTGAAGTCCACTGAGCTATGTACACTTTCCGTACCGATCCTGCCTCTTCTTTGCACGCTCTTCTACCCGCGTGTGGTTCTTCCAAGAAAGTAAGGTACAGAGAAAGGTCAAAGGAAGGAGATGGAGAAAACGACAGTCGAGACGAACTTCGCCCCTCATGGTGAGGTCGCGGGCATTGTCAGCCCATCCACCCAACTCAAACAAGTGAAGCGTTAGTTGCTCCCTCGGACCTCAGGCTCAACCGTTGATGCGGTTGATGGGTTCCGGGTCGGCTGAGCGTGCGTGTGAGCCACGAGAGATAGGTTCAGCAGAACGTGCATGGGAGCCACGAGATATGGGTTCAGGCTCACGGCCGTTAATGTGATTAATGGGTTCCGGGTCGGCAGAACGTGCATGGGAGCCGCGAGATATAGGTTCAGGCTCACGGCCGTTGATGCGGTTGATGGGTTCCGGGTCGGCAGAACGTGCATGGGAGCCGCGAGATATGGGTTCAGGCTCACGGCCGTTGATGCGGTTGATGGGTTCCGGCTCGGCTGAGCGCCCCTGATTCCTGATAGCGCGTGCCTCAATGTCCTCCTCAGCATCAGCAGAGCGTCCCTGGTTGCGGATGCTGCGCCCCTGATTTCTGATAGCGCGTGCCTCAATGTCCTCCTCATCCTCTACGTCGAGCAAGTCCTCGGATCTGTCCTTGGAACGGGGACCTCGGAACGTGCCGCGTACTTCAAGGTTGACGTCACGTCTCTGGTTGGCTCTGTAGACGGGTTCGGCGGAGCGAGAGTTGATATCGGCGTCGGGAACCGGAGCAGCGAAGATAGTAAGCGCAAAAGTAGCGATAACAAGGGCAGAGCGCATATTGGCGGTGTTGTAGATGAAAGAGCTTAGAAGATGTTTTTGGTTTTTGGTTTTGCGAGTAGTGCACAGCACGTAGAAATTAATAGAATCAGTAAAAATGAGGCAGAGCCCAAGGTGGAAGACGACTTCGAAAGAACAAGTATGGGAAGATCCAGATCTTCTGCCCTCTCAAAGTTGGCGGATGAGCTGTTTAAATACTGTGGTAATCCTATCCATGGCTAGTACCTAAGGTAGTGCGAGACATGGTCCTTTCCATTCCGGTCGGCCGTTACTTGGAAAATGATTCAGAATACCGAAACGCTCATTGGCTATGTCCACATGTTCCCAGGTGTGCCAAGGTTGTTGCGATGCAGATGTGTGATAGTGCAGGCATTACGATGAATAGGCGCCGGTCAACGTGCCCGTCCGGGGACCTTTTCGACGTAAGCGCCCGGCCTCGAGGTGTAAATACCTGGCTCGCATGAACGGCAACAGTGCGCAAACGTCGATTGGCTTCTTGAGGTTAAAATCCGCCTCGGCGGTACCCACCGGGGGGGCAGGCTTGATATCTGCATGGTTCGTCTGCACTATGCCGCAGCGCTTCTGCAGAGAGTCAGAGTAAGGCGGAATCGATTGAGCGCATGCAGAAAGTAGCAGATAAGGGCCGAAATGTGCGTTGACAACGTAGCGTAGTACGGCACGGTAAGATGTTAACCGTACTACGTTAGCTTAAAGGCTTTACTGACTGCAGTCGTGGTGTGAGCGTGTATATACTATCATTAGAGCTTACGTAGACAAGCTAGCCATGCCGAGGTCATTGGACAGTCACATGATTTCACGTGACCGTTTCCTCCCCCGCCGAGGTCCCGAGCGACAGCTATCCCTGTAAAGATGACTACTGTATAGTGTACAGTCGAAAGAGGGTATGGGTGACTAGCGCGCATAGGTTGCAAAGCCTTTTGGTGGTCCTTTACAAGAGATTTGTTCCCTGCAGAGGATTGGCGCTAGTAACTTGTACCCTCTCACAGCTAGTCGACTGTACAACTGTAATGGGGGCTAGCTCTATGCAATTTATGGCTACGGTATGGCTGAGAGGAGCTTATGTACTACGGGTCATACTGTACGGCGCACGTACTGCAAAGCTGTTCATAGACTCCCTTAGGTATGGAACATGATAACATATCGTGCGTTTGGAAGCGCTCCACTGAGAAAATGGAGAGCGCTGCTAACAACATCCTGTAGTCGAGTATACCCTAATATGCAATAGAAGACACCCAATTTGAATCTACGGACTACGCGATGGTGGTGATGGTTTTATGCTGCTTGCGTATGCTAGTCGAATGGGAAAGAAACCATGGGAAATGAATGTGTGTATGTCTAGAAATTGAAAGGCATATGGAAATCCAAATAGGGAAATGTGTACTACAGAGCCCACTAATAATTTATGAAATTAGTTCAATCCTGGGGAAGAAAGAGGGTATTGACTGGACGTCACTTCAAGTAACTTGTCTTGGAGCTTCAGTTCGGCATTGCGAAGTCTTCACTGTCGTTGGCAATGTGCCCGAGCAATCATGCAGAGCCGGAAAGAATGAGTCACGACAATGAGCACCAGGAAAGTAAATACGAGTGTTACCGGACGGAATGCATTGGCTCGAAGTCTACATAGCTATGTACATGTACACTTTTCCGTTCCATTTTCGTCGCTCCTGCCCTCTTCCGTAGGGTCTCGTCCTCCAAACATGTACAACAATCGACGGGAAATGTAGGAGACGGGAGAAATGATGGTCTTTCCAGGTTCTCTTGTCTGCGCAAGGACAGAGTCTTCGGCACGGTGAAGGTATTGCAAATCGCAAAGAGTCGTCTCTAATACTGTGCGTTTGTCCTTCAGTTTGGTTGTTGTTCCGGGACAATGTTGGCGCTGTTGAATCCACGGGTCTTCAAGGCCTCAATGAGTCCACTCGTCCAGGTGGAGCGTTTGGTGGACTCGACAGAGCGCGCATGGGAACCACGTGAGATGGGTTCAGGCTGAGCGGAACGCGCGTGGGAGCCTCGTGAGATGCGTGCCTCAATCTCTTGAACTTCTCCTTCTTCCTCGTCAACGTCACGTGCGTGGGAACCGCGAGAGATGGGCTCAGGCTCGGCAGATCGTGCGTGAGAGCCTCGTGAAATGCGTGCCTCAATCTCTTGTACTTCTCCCTCCTCCTCGTTGACGTCGCGTGCGTGAGAACCGCGAGAGATGGGTTCAGGCTCAGCAGAACGCGCGTGGGAACCGCGAGAGATGGGTTCAGGCTCAGCAGAGCGGGCGTGGGAGCCGCGAGAGATGGGTTCAGGCTCAGCAGAGCGGGCGTGGGAACCGCGAGAGATGGGTTCAGGCTCAGCAGCGGGCGTGGGAGCCGCGAGAGATGGGTTCGCAGGAGCTCAGCAGAGCGTGCGTGGGAGCCGCGAGAGATGGGTTCAGGCTCAGCAGAGCGTGCGTGGGAGCCGCGAGAGATGGGTTCAGGCTCAGCAGAGCGTGCGTGGGAGCCGCGAGAGATGGGTTCAGGCTCAGCAGAGCGGGCGTGGGAGCCGCGAGAGATGGGTTCAGGCTCAGCAGAGCGTGCGTGGGAACCGCGAGAGATGGGTTCAGGCTCAGCAGAGCGTGCGTGGGAACCGCGAGAGATGGGTTCAGGCTCAGCAGAGCGTGCGTGGGAGCCGCGAGAGATGGGTTCAGGCGAGCGTGCCACCACAGCCTCTACATCCTCCTCATCGTTGACTGAGATGCTGGCAACGGGTGTAGGTTTCAGCAGAGCGAGGAGCTTTGAAGGGCCTGTAAGCAGCATCGACTGAGTCTGAATTCGAAACCCTGCCCCATGGTGCGGCCAGAGTGGTAAGAGCAAAAGTGGCGATGATGAGTGTGGAACGCATATTGTCGGTCGTGTGAATTATGTGTGGCGTTGGTTTTTTTGGGTTTTATTGGATATTGGATATTGGTTTGCGGATAGTGCACAGCACGTGAATTAAATAAAGCAAGAAAAGTAGGCACAGCCTAGGAGTAGAAGTCGATGTGCAAAGAGTGCTGTGTGGGAAGATCCAGATCCTCTGGCCTTCGAAGTTGGGCATTGAGCTGACCTTTATATCCACTTCTCACCGGAGTTGGCGGGAGGTGTCATCGCGCCGGCGTGAACGTTGATTGGAGCAGCGGCAAAGTGACTCTGGATACTGAAGCGCTGTGTCGCGCGCAATGCAGGTCATGCAGATACGATATCGCGGTCGTGGATAAAAATAAGGGCGGGTCTACGCTATGATAGGCTAGATCCAGACGACAGCAGGCCCCTCTAGCCGCCCGGGACCCGCCGCACTGGGACTGCATATCCTCCCGTGCTGTTCCAAGCATCGTGACCTCTCTTGCATCCAATCAGTTACACGGCCCCATATTGCCATTGCGCACGGAACGCACGGGCAAAACAGCCCACTCGATTTAAGCGCCTGGATCCGTTGCATGAAGTTTACACCCCGCAAGCACAGATGACGACTGGCTAAGTGGCTTCGTGACAATCATGGAGTGTGCATGGGTAGGTAGTACAGCATTGACCAATGATCAACTGGGCCTGATCTCGGTTCGGTCGAGCCGTAGCGTTTTCATGTGAAGTCCTCGACGAACCCGGAGCTCCATAAACGCACGCATCTGGAAGGTAGCCAGCCGCTCAGGCATCACCCGGCTCGCACATGATAACGAGAGATAAGTGCGCCCTACAATCGCAGCAACCGCTCTATTGGTGCTTTTGGGTCAAGGAACACACATGCAGGGTTGGCGAGAGTTGGTGGTCACACTCACCTTCCGTCGCAACCAATCCACAGGAAGCGACCACGAGCACAATAAAGGAAGGCATACGCCATGGAACTTCGACGCCTATGAACTTGAAGCATGTAATACCAATGGTGAACGACACCAAAACGCGAGTTTCATGTGGCATGGGGATATTTGATGCAAACCAAATCTCATTAATTATTATGTAGCTTTTACGAAGAGAAGTAAAGCCTATGGGTGCCTGCAAGGCTCGAATGCGAACCCCACATGCTTGTGATGATGTTTCTCATATCCAGTGAGTTGGCGGTGATTGGCGAGCCTTAGGAGCATTCTTGGAGCTGGATTTCACAGATACGGGCGAGGGTTCCACCCTTGAGCGACGTTGGAGAAGCACTAGCACCAGATAATCTCCATCCTCTTTTGGGTATCCACTTCACCTTCATCTCTTTCGCCTGTGCCCTGGGCGTTCCATTCACATTGTCCGGCTTCATCTTCTGCGACATCTCATCAGGAAGACCATAAAGCAATGTAGCAATCGCTGATGTCTTCCAAACACCGACATGATCCTGTTCCCTTGAGCTCCGAATGACTGTTGCGACCAGGAAAAGACCAGTGAACGTGAGCAGGCCGAAAGGAAGCGACATCCACACCCACCGAACCTCTACAACACTCTCTTCATCAAAAGCATCACCAGCCACCATCTCAGTATCACCCGACGCCGAGCGCATCAAGTTGGTGATAGCCCTTGCCATGTTGTCGAGATGTTCCGAGATGTTTTCGTGCTGGAAAGGGTTGTAGGTTACGTTCCTTGTGTAGGGATTGATGATGTTGTACTGCTTATACCGCAGCATGGCGTCTGCCTGATCCGTGCTGTTGACGACTGTATATGTCGAAGGGAAAACATCGTCGAATACGGCCGCAGTGAGAACGACAGTGCTGTTGTCGACGGTATAGGTATCGGTGGGAGTTGCGATAGTGACGTTCTCGGCATAGAAATATTATTCGAAGAGTATTTTCAAATTGTTCTCATTATCGATCGTGTTCGTTATCCATCGAGTCGATGTAACCGTGTCGTTGATGATGACGTTAGTGATGTCCTCAACGTAGCCTCCTTCGGAGTAGGATGACTGGAGTGTCATGGCAGCCCATGAGATTAAACATCATTCGTGCGCTATTGGAGTTGCATTCTGATGGACTTGATCTACATCTCGGCCAGATACGATGGCGACGTGGGCTAAGGGATTTCGGCTATTGTTGATCTTGGGTTCGTAGCCAGGCAGGAAGTCCCTTGAGAAAAGGTCGTATAGGGGCTGGGCACGCACCAGTAGAACCTCCCCGGTATGATCTGACTCCTCACCTGCATCGTAGCCAGTCATTAAAAGTGGGTTGTCTGCTTTGAGCCACCATCCACAGGAGGTTCCGTTGGGATACTCGATATCGTTGTATTGTTCCGGGTCCCTTATAGGAACTTGGACCCAGTCTTGGCTTGCGTACCTACATTGGAACTCGAGGCGATCCGTGATATCAACGCACTCGTTGTGCCACCCGAATGTTTCGTACTCCGGCCATGTACAGTTGCTGTTGGGACATGCCAGCGGAACTTCAGCTCGGACACCCCTACCAAAAGGCATCGGCATGGTACCGTTGGCGTAAAAAAAGCGAGATAGGGTCCCAAGCAGAGAGACTTATCAGTATCCATATTCTCAGCTCCACCCTGATATTCTTGGCCTTGTTTGAACGGCGCGTATCCATAGGCCCTAGGGATGTAACCACTTCCTGATTGGAGACGCCAAACCACGGGGTACTGGACGACTTGTTGGAAGAATGGATCGAGTGCCAGCGCCAGTAGCGTAACTCCTGCACCGAGTGCTGCAAGAGATTTTCCCTTGGTACGGACAAGCAAGAGAAAAGAACCCCAAGGTCCGCGAGAAGCGCTGTCAAAGAGCTCAAAATCCCACATCTTCTTGGAACGATCTCCCTGAAACCAGCTCCACTTCAGTTGTCCAAGAGCTTCCGAAACAGGTAGCAAGAGTGCAGCGGATGATACCTTTGCCAAGACGGAAATATAAGCGTTCAGGCCCAGAGGCCAGTTCGGTATGGGTTTGCCTTTGTAGACGACTAACATGATGATGATACCAATCATACACACAGCGCTCAGCGACCAGCTGATCATCTCGATTAACCACCTCTTTACAACGTTGCCAGATGCCCTATAGTTCCAGAGCTTTTGTTCAATTCGTTGGGCAAAGTTCGAAGCGGGTTGTATGTCTGTACCATCTTCCTCTGTGTCGTTCTTCTCCAATGTACCGGGTGTTATTGGACTGGTGTCGGGTTTGAACGGAGCGTCTGGTATCCCTAGACCAACTTGACTCTTGCGGCCCCAGTCGAGGTCGTCAATATCGGTAGTTGCAGGGGAAAGAGGAGAAAAAGCATTTCGTCGAAATCGCACGTGCGGCCTTCCTTCAGGATCAAGCTGGAGTGATCGTCCGGGCGGCCGAGGCTTGGACCAGTGACGGGGTGTCTCTACGGTGAGAGTTGGTACGGCCAAATGCCTGGACGAGGGAGGTTGTTGAGCAAGTGAACTGTAGGCTGGCGGAGAAGGAGATACAGATACACAGTGGATCGGCGTATCTCTCGAGTTGGTATCGCAAGTCGGACATATGTATTCGGGAATGTGTCTTGGTTGGGGTTGTGTAGTCTCGGAGGATTCCTGCTCCTCACTGCGATCGAGGTATATCGGAATGTTTGGATTCGCTGACCAGTATGGAGAAACAGGAAACCTGGGCATGTTGAACGAGAATGGCAAGAAAACTACCAGGCCAGGGTGGTTTTACTTGGGCAATTATTAAAGATGTGAGAGACAGTACGCTTGCAAACGGGGTGAAATATGACGGTGTAGCGCAAGCAGCCGTCAGACCTTTAATCCACGGAGCGATATCCATCAGCGCGTCTGTGGCACGGTCGTGGAGAGCGGTACAACGGCTATATTTGGAGGCCAAACGTTTCCGCTACGAGGCAAGCGCTCGTCGATGTTGCGAAGCTCCAGTCCAGAGCAGACGCAAGCTTTACGCCGCAACCCCGCGCGCGGAGTGAGCCTCAATCTCCCGTATGGTCGTCGTCGGGCATGCAGGATGATCTAAATCCCGGCAGGCCAAGATGATGGGCAAGCGGCAAGCCGTACAACAAGCCCAAATACGCGCCGGACCGTTCGTTTTGCTGGCTCCCGCATGGTTCTTGTCCCATCTGGTGGACGGACTGCAAGGTGGGCGCTGTTCAAGCCAATCAGCAAAAGGACAGCATTCTTGGCGCGGCTAAAATCCGCGCGGGCCAACACTTGGCGAACAGCCACAGCGCTTGGGGAGAATGGAGAGGTTGTCACCGCGTCTCGGTCATACTGTGGTTCAATGGTGGTCCAGCCGTTCGATTTCTCGCCCCACTGTTGCTTTATCGCGCGACAAGAGAACTTCCTGATCCGGCTCGTCTCCCCACCTACATCCGCGCACGTTGGCAGACTTGCTCCTCTTCGCTCCAGGGTGTGCAACGGCCAAAGCCACGCGTCAGTTTAGCCCCATCGCAATGCTTCCGATGTGATTTCTCGTGGCACCGTCCGAGCCAAACGAAAAAAGAGGTTGGGGAAAACACACCTGCAGGCGGAGGAACCCACTGCGTTTGGATTCCGGCTTTGGAATCCGGCACATCCTTTCCCGCACCGGAAGGACCTGGTACAAAAGGGAATGCAGTCGAGCGGCGCAGCATCGACCGACTCGGCAAGACCATTCCTCGGCGAGAAGCCAGGATGCTTGCTTCCGATCTCGCGATGCCATCGACTACGTGATCAGAAACCGAAACCCTCAAGCGCAGTAAAACGTGGTAACATATCGAGCGCAACCTACAGACCAGTCAGTGTGGTCTCGCAAGTCAGATATCGTGTCTACATATTCAACCGAGTTTTGTCGGCCATCTACCGCATGAATTCAAGAAGGGACACGTATCTCCCGTGAAATGCTGCCTGAATTCATCGCACCATGCAGTAACCGGGTCTCAATCAATTCCTTGGCAATCGTCCCATGTACTGTACCTGCTCGCCTGACCGCCGAAGGTATATGGCATGGGAACCTTGCCTGCGCATACTTGTCAATCTCGAGTGGAAAAGATTATCGCTCATTTCATGATATTGTTTATCGCAGTCGCGATCAACGGTGATTCAGGACACTCGCGCGTTTAACGCCCAATCACACCTGCAACCATTCATTAATTAACAGATTCATTCATATCCATTGATGGTTAGCTCAACCTTCTGCAGATCACAGATACCATGGCCTCTCACAGCTTCTGCAACACACCCATATCTCCTCCATCTTCCTACTTAGATTTTCTCAATAGCCCCAATCAGTATCTATCTAGCCTCTCATAACTCGCTCAACCCTTCCAGTATTCCCTTCGTCTCCCTCCTCACCTTATCCACAATCCTCGCCGCCCCTTCCACCTCCCTCACCATGCCCACTCCCGTCCCCGCCCAAATCGCCGCTCGGCCCGTTCCCCCTGTCGCATACCCCCTGTCCTCACCCTCAACCGCCTCGTTATGCAGTCTCTGAATCTCATCAAGCGGCATACCATTGACATGATCCTCGTAGCTCTGCATGACCAAGCTCCTCCCATCGTATGCCTCAGGCCACGAGTTTGGTCCACTCAACTGATCAAACAGCTTACTGCGCTTAGTAACCTGCCCCCCATCTTCTGCTTCGAGTATAGCAGCCTGATGTGTAGGATGAACTATGACCTCCTTGCTCGCCAGAAAGCGCGTGCCCATAACTGCTCCCGAGGCTCCGAGTGCGAGCGCAGCAGCAACGCCTCTTCCATCGACAATACTACCGCTCGCCAGCAGTGGGATGTGTCCGTACCCTTCTCTACGGAGTGCATCCGCTGCTTCTGGCACGAGCGAAATGATACCCGCGCCCTTCTCGAATCCATGACCTCCTGCGTCTGCGCCTTGCAAACACAGCGCATCCGGTTTTGCGGCACTGGCAACTTGAACCGCAGCCCCGACACTCCCCACCTGCACCCAAATCCTACTCTGTGGACTAGACTTCCTCAACGCCTCCGCCCACTCTGCATAATCTATCAACGCTTTCGCTGCGAATAACCACACCACAGCCGGTTTAAACTCCTCAATCACCGGCAGCACATCTTCTAATTCGAGGATGAAGGGCAGCAGGCCGACGCCCAAAGGCAGCGTTTTGGAGGAGGCGATGGCAGGATTGGTGCTCGACTTGAAGAGTTGAGACGCGGTCTGCAGCTGTGCGCGGAGGTCGGGCATGTTGGCCAGACTGCCGATGAGGCCGAAGCCGCCGGCCAGAGAAACGGCAGAGGCCAGCTTGGGCCCTGCAAAGCCGCCGATTGGAGCGCTTACGATGAGAGGTGTGGTTATCCATGAGAGGGTTTCTTGGAGGGAGGCCATTTTGTCCTGTGATGAACGAGGTTCCAAGGTTGGGATACTGCTTCGGTAGCTGTGCACTTGATGGGATTGCTTCATACGAGGGACCTTGTGCACTATATGTATCGACCTCGAGCTTGAAGATGGCTGTCAACAATGGTAAGACGTCTTCTCGACGAATGCGCTGTTCCGAGAGCGGAGATCCTGTTTAGGAAAGCTGGTGACCCGCTAGTTCAGAACGTAAGATGGATCTAATAATCCTCAACGAGTGCAACTGGATCTGCGCGGGACCTTTCATGTGATGGCTAAGTAAGATCGGATCAAACGGGTGCTGGGTTGCAGTGGGTTCCTTAGTATTGGGAACGCTGTAGACTCGCTTCCGGTTCATGGAGTATGTACACGAACTTAGAGTTCGATCGGCGGGGAGCCCACGAAATTGGCCGAAGCCGAGGCTACGACCCTCCGAATGAAACACAGGACATGTCTCGGGAACATACAGATCGCGGACATGTAAAAGACAAAACATAAGAGATAAGATCGATAGCGCAGACTATGCTGTGGGTATAAAGCCATACTGACCTCGAAAAGACAACCGCAGATGGAATGAATTGCAAAGCAAGACTGGAAACAGCACCAACCCGAAGATCCCCACTACTCCTGCCTAGTCCGCAATGTTTGCCATAACAATCGTACGAGGTGTGGAACGTACAGAGCGCCTTGCATTTTTTACGCGCCTTTGGGACTATTGGAGGCAGAATTCGATCCCTTGTTGATAAGACCAGAAAAGAAAGACATCAGCTTGTCATTGTCCATCTTGCCAGGATCTGGTGTGGGCGTCATAGGCGTTTCGCTCTCGTTGGCTCTGTTGGTCTCACGTTCCTGCTAAACTGTCAGCACCCATGTTTTCCAATCTCAATTAACCTTCTCGGACGTGTCTCCACTTACTTGTAACCGTTTCACCATCTCATCAGCATTGACCTGGATACCTCCCATGTTAAACTGCACAGGACCGATATGCTCCTCCACCACACCCGACGCGTCGTCTGTGAAGTTGCGGTAGCCCGAGTCAACGTCTTTCTTTGCTGCTTTTGCTTTTGCCTCATTCTCATCTTCGAGACGCAATGTCTCCAGGATCTTGACCTGGTCCTTTAGGAACTCTTGCGTGTCCTTGCTCGAGACCTCGATGCCGTTTGTCTGTTTGGAATGTAGCGCCGAGAGCGGGAAATCCGATTCGGGGTTCCTGATGGTTTCTTCATAAATGGAAGTTGCGCAAGGACCTTCGCTTTCGTGCTCTACAACAGGAGAAGGAGCATTCTGCACTTGGTCTCCGTCGGCTGTAGGAGCTGTTCCATTCGCGACAGTCTTCGTCTCTTGAGGGATGTTGTCTATGTCGACCGACCATCTCTGGCTGACACCTTCGACGTCGAACCCCTCTCTTAGAATCCGGATCTTTGCCCAGGAATCCCAGTTTGGTGGCACCAACACTCGATCGCGGTCCGTCACGTTGTGCTTCAGCTGCTTCTGCTTCAACAAGGATTTAATCCCTAGTGTGGAGTGGATCAACGTCTGGAGCGATCCCGGAGCCGAAGGCATCGTGTAGACAAGGCTACCGCCGTGCTTGAGTAGTATTGTGCGCAAGTATTGCAGTATGAAGTCGAACTCCTCCTCTTTCCACCCTCGTTCTCGCTCGAGGCCTTCGATCTTGTCTGCGTTTTGGCACACGACACACAACGGTATGCCAAGCGGCTCGTCCCACTCGCCGGGCCCCATGGGCACTTTGACGTTTTCCAGGGCACTGCTCCCCTCGGAGCCAGCCATAGTGCGCCCCTTGTCTTGGAGTGCCGTGATATTTTCCTCGAGCACCTCTTTCGAGGCATCATCTAGGGACAGAATAAGGGACCGTAGGACGCGTATCCAGTCGCGAAGCTGCCGTATCCATAGCCAAGGGTGGTTCCAATCGAGCAGGATAACTACCAACATGTGCGGGAGCGTGCGCGGGTTCAGGTACGGTTTTATCAGAGGAGTGAAGGAAGGGGAGGGGTTTGCGAGGAGATATAACGAGAGGCGAGCCAGTGTGTCTGTACGAGTCAGCTCGTTCCCGCCCTGGGGAGCCATTGCTTGTACCTTCGTGGTCGGTGTCGAGCACATCTTGATAGGTGTAGCCGAGGGCGAACTGGTTTGCAATTGGCGGTTTGCGTCCCCGGTCGGGCGGTCTCCGGTTGCTGGCGGGATCTGTGGCCACGGATTCGAGGAACTCCCGCTGTGTTTCCGGCGTGCCGCCTGCGCACGTTAGCATGCACCCCTATGGCAGGGCCGCTGGTCTCTACCTAGCACCAGCAAGCTCTTTTCCGGCAGTCGCTTGCCGCTGGAGATGCTGTCCAGCATGGGCTTCCATATTTCTTCCTTCTCCTGGTCTCTGCTGTTCGGCCGCCTCGCAGCGAAGTTGGCGCTCCGTCGCGCGTTTGCCATTGCGGAGAAGTTCGGGGGTTTAGGGCGGACGGCTGCGACGAAAGCCTGTGTCGCTCGCAAGGAGGCAGCGCGGCACCTGGGCACCTGGGCAACAACACAGACGCGTGACGGCGGGCGACTGCAGGGGAACAGGAAGGCGCGCGGTGAATGCGCTGCGGGGATGTGGTGGAGGGCTGGGATCCTGTCTACGCCCGTTTGTTTGACGGAGCTTTCGAATGCAGGGATGCGCGCCAAGCCATACTTTCGAGCTTCGTGTCGTCCACGCACGACCACGACACCAAGCCGCATACCCGCGCCTTTATTCACGACGCCGTCTCCTCCCACGCTCCAGTTGCGCGCTCCCCGCGCCACGGCGCCCGCTCACCATGAACTCGGTACGCGCGATTCAAAAGCTCAACAAGCGCGAGCTCGAAGAGGGCATCAACCCCGAAGGCTCCTGGCATGCCGACTACCGCGACACCGCCTTTATCTACATCGGCGGCCTGCCCTTCGAGCTCTCGGAAGGCGACATCATCACCATCTTTTCACAGTTCGGCGAGCCCGTGTGGGTGAGACTCGCACGAGACAAAGAGACGGGCAAGTCGAAAGGGTTTGCTTGGTTGAAATACGAAGACCAGAGGAGCTGCGATCTTGCCGTGGACAACCTGGGTGGAGCCACAGTAATGGACAGGGTGCTCAAGGTGGACCACACGAGATACAAGCCAAGGGACGACGAGGACATGAGAGACAATACCATGGGAGAGATGGACGGCGACGCTGGCAACGATTCAGACGGTGGACGTCCGAAAAAGCGCCGTACAGAGAGTGAAAGCGACTCGGATGAGGATCGCTTGCTGCTGCCAGAGGAGATTGAGCTGGAAAAGGCAATCCAGAATCTGGACGAGGAAGATCCGATGAAGGAATCGCTAGTGAAGAGGCTACAGGAGAAGGCCGATTCCGCGGTGAAGAAGTACAAGAAGAGCAAGCGCAGAGAGAAGGAACGGGACCGGAAGCATGAAAGACGGCATCGGCACAACCGCTCGCCACAACGGGACAGAAGTCGTCATCGCGATACAGACCGCAGAAGGATAAAACAGGAAGATACGGATGAGGAGGACCGTCACAGGAGTTCAAGGAGACACCACGACGATTCAAGCGGCAGGGAGCGATCAAGAGACGGTGAGCGAAATCGGCGCGACCGTGGACACAGCGACCGTAGCCGCGAGCGACGCCGTTATAGTCCGGACGAGGACGGCTACAAACGGTCTCGCTCCAAAAGGTCGCCATGATCATTACGCATGTGTCCTTTCCGAGATAGTAAGAGACAGGAGAATACGTACCAAGCTGGTATCACCACCACATTTGTGACCACTACCCTCATGACAAGGCCTTAAAAGATCTGTCCCAGAAATGCGGCTATGTGTGACACTGGGCTACTACCCTAAGGGCCATCACAGGGAAGCTACGGTTGGTGTAGCCCCCCGCACTGAAGCGTTTGGCTGGAGTGCAAATGGGCTCGCGGACTAGTCAGCTCATGCATCAGGTGTCGACAATCCGTCCACGGGTGCCGAGATAGCTAGACTTTAGGACACTCGGGTTTCATTGCGATTTCTCAGTGGAGGCTCGAGGAGGATCCTTGAAATGTTGCCTCGAGCAATTAAACAGTGTATTTGGAAGATGCCAATTTCGATCGAGCCTTGTAACAGCGAGTGTCTTAGTGTTAGGTAGTCACACTTGCCTAGCTCCAATGTACTACGTGGTCAACGTCGACAGTGGCCATTCTAATATGTGTACCTCGAGCGCGTTTCACGAGCCTTCTATCACCTCTCGTTTGATTGAGTATCTGGTACCGGCAAACCGAAGTCGTCTCTGTTTTTGATACACAGTACGTCGTCTTCGAATCGGTGAGAGTCTAAGAGAGCACACCTTAGTTAGTGCTTTTGTCATCTTGCTCTCGACTGGCCTCACCCCGTTGGTACTCTAGGCAGCTATGGGCACGATATGTCACCCGCACAGTTGGCGTGCGCTTCCTGCAAACAGCAGCGCCTGGGCACCCTTTTGGCCTCAGGAGGATACAGAGTTCACTCACTTACCCCGAGAAGATAAATACCCAATCTACTTCTCTCCAAGAAGATAAACATTCGATCTACTTCTCTCCCAGAGGCTAAATACCTAATCTATCTCCCTCCCATACCTTGCTATATCAATCTACGCCATTCTCGACCGGCAACAGTCTCAACCTTACAATGCTGTTCATCCTTCTTCTCACGCTACTTGGCAACCTCGCCGTCGCTGTCCCCATGACAGGTTCTGATATTTCACCCATCTCGTGTATGTTTGCCCCTTTCACATGAGGTCGTTTCTAATTACTGCCTGGTTAGACCCCTTCCCAATCGTCACCGGCAAGGAGCTCGTAGGAGTCATTTACTCGGATACCCCCACGGCAAGTCTTGCACTCCCACATGTTGCAACTTCGTATCACTAACTCACCGCCGGTCGAGGTTGGCGTTCATACAGGCCAAAAGGTCATCCATCTCTGCGAGGCTCAGAACTTTCGTTCGCCTTGCATCGACCTTGAGCTCTCCTCGTATCAATGTCAGAATACCGCCAGCGTGTGGCCCGGTCATGGCATGCGCAGCGCGCGCCCTCTGGCAAATGCCCAGTGCTATATGTATCCGGTGGCGAACTGCATCAGCCTTGACGAGCCCGGGAAGAAGCCCATATTCTTGCGATATGGTGTCAGCGATTTCGGACCGTTCAATGGCAGGATCGAGAGCTTCATGTGCTACGTCGTCTGATGGAGGCGAGAGATTGTTAGAAATCCAAGGACAGGCGTGACAGAATAGCGTTCAAAAGTGGATTAGTTCAAGAATGCTATACAAAGAGAAGAGGTCTACATAGACCGTCGCATGGTTGTTCCAAGGTTTGCCACGTCTCCAGTGATGAACATATAGTCTAGTCACTCTAGTGTGACGCTAGCTGATACAAGCATCGTGCGTCTCAAGCTTCAACAGTGTGAACGTCGGCACCGTGGGATCGAGAGCTTCCCAGGTTGGTCGACGAACCTTGGCTGGGTACTTCCTCAGACCCAGCGCAACTTGCCTCTGCTAGAAGGCACCGTCAGCATGATGCTCTCACCAAACACGACCGATTCTGACGCCGTGAGCTGGGTTTGCGGGCCCCGCCTGCTATGGTTGCATTCCTCACCCTCCAGCGGCTCGCACCTTCCCTTCTCTTCGCCGTACCTTCTTCACAAACCTCGGACGTAAACCCGACCTGCCGTCGCTTTTCTCTTGTTCGTACAATTACATGCCGCCATGAAGCTTCTCGGCGTCGCGCAGGAGTGCACAGCGCTCATCCTCTTGGCCACGAACCTCTTCTCCCTGTCCGCCTCGGCGATTGACCTGGACCCTGCGAATCCGGACTCGGTGCGGAGTGCAGTGCAGCAGAGAATGTCGCTCAGGTATTATGGTCCATGTATGCGACTCCCGACAACAAGGTCATATCAGGAATAGATGGGCTGTTGACGTACCCGCCGTACTATTGGTGGCAAGCTGATGCTATGTTCGGCCAATTGATCGATTACTGGTATTACACAAACGACTCGACGTACAATCCTATGATCAAACAGGGACTTATGCATCAGGCTGGAGAGAAGTGGGACTTTGTGAGTCTCCCTCCAGCCCGCCGCAACGCCGTCGCAGCAGAAGAACAGGGTGCAAGGCCAGCCGAATATGTACATTGTGCACTGACAACTTCGATGCCTACAGAAGCCAGCGAATCAATCCAAGGACGAAGGAAACGATGACCAACTATTCTGGGCTTTCACCCTCATGAGCGCCGCCGAATACAACTTCCCCAATCCTCCTGATAATCACCCAGGCTGGCTCGCCCTTGCACAGTCCATTTGGAACCAGCTTGCGGCTCTCGTTGGGACACCACAACTTGCGCCGGCGGATTGCGGTGGCAGATGTATGCATGGCTACCAGGTTGGAATTACAAAAACATGGCATCCAATGGCGGATACTTCCAGCTGTCAGCCAGGTTGGCTCTGTTCACAGCCAACGATACGTACGCCAAGAAGGCACAAGAAGTCTTCGACTGGCTTGAAAATGAGAGTCCGTTACTCTCCAAGGAATACGATGTCTATGATGGTGCAAACACAGATTTGAACTGTACAGAGGCAGATCATAACCCAATGGACCTATAATTATGGCATTATGATTGGAGGCGCCGCCTATGTAAGTTCAATTCGTTTATCGCCTGCACTTCTTAACTACTGCCCTCGGAGCGACTCTGTTTTATTTACCTTATTAGATGTATAATTACACAAACGGTTCGGAACTCTGGGCTAAGCGCCTATCGGGATTTATCAACAAAAACCGCCGTTTTCTTTCCAGAGAAAAAAAAAGCGGCATAATGACGGAGCCCTGTGAGGGCCCTGAAAACTGCAACGGCGATATGGTCTCATTCAAAGGCTACCTGGCTCGCTGGTTCGCCATTGCGGTTCAACTTGCCCCTTTCACCACGCCTCAGATCGTCCCACATCTCCAGAAGTCGGGCATAGCCGCTGCGCAAGCCTGCGTCTGCCCTTCCTCAACCTCACCCCTACAATACGAGTGCGGAAATCGCTGGTACTGGGATGGCTTCGATGGTAAATCTGGCGTCGGTCAGCAGCTGGCCGCGCTGGGCATATCGTGTTTGATCACGTAATGCACGCTATCGCGCAATGCACGCGCCCCACCAAAATCGCGAAATATTCAACCCACCATAACTCCACCCAATATGGCTCCAACCGACGAGGCTCTTGCGGCAATCGAATCGCTAAAACCAGGAGAACATTTTACGTATACAGAAATTGCCAAAAGATTCGGGGTTAGCCAGTCAAACTCTGTCGCGGCGCGCGCGTAGTAAAAACCCTATCGATGGCGCGTAAGCTCGAAAATCAACAAATGCTCAACGCTACGCAGGAAGCAACGCTCGTACAGTATATTCAAGACCTCTCAGCGCGAGGGCTACCTCCTACAAGCTATATGATACGAAACTTCGCGTCAGAAATAGCTGGAAAATACGTTGGGACTTGCTGGCCGTCGCGCTTCATTGAGCGCCACAAACTCGACTTAATATCGCGATGGACATCCGGCATCGACGCCTCACGCCGCAGAGCTGATTCGGCCTTTAAGTACGCGCTGTACTTCAAGCTATTAGCTAAAAAAATCGAGCAATACAACGTTGACGCACCCCATATTTTACAATATGGATGAGAAGGGATTTCTTATTAGAATCCTCTCTAAATCGAAGCGCGTCTTTTCTCGCGAGCAATACGAGCGTGGGAAGTTCAAATCAATGCTCTAGGACGGCAATCGCGAGTGGATAACTTCAATAGCCTGTATTTGCGCCGACGGCTCTACCCTCACACCTGCCCTCATTTATCAGGCAGCCTCTGGCAACGTACAAGACACCTGGCTCCAGGATTTCAACCCTGAAATCCGCAAGGCTTTTTTCTCCTCCTCGCCCTCAGGATGGACCAATAACGATATCGGGCTCAGCTGGCTCAAACAGGTGTTTAACCGCGAGACGAAAGCAAAGGCAAGGACGTCGTACCGCCTCTTGATCGTTGATGGGCATGGATCTCACGTAACAAAGGATTTTATCGATTTCTGCGACGCCAATAAGATCCTGCTGGCAATATTTATTTCCGCCTCACAGCACCCATACGCTTCAGCCGCTGGATGTGGGCGTCTTCGGGCCTCTCGCGAGCGCGTACAGCAACGGCCTCGCGAGCTTTATGGACGCCTGCCACGGCCTCTCCAGCATTACAATGAGGGACTTTTTCAGGATATTTCTGGGCCGCCTGGGAGCGCGCGCTAACGTCAGCAACGGTCCTTAAGGCCTTTGAGGCTACTGGG
Organism: Laburnicola sp. JP-R-44; assembly: GCA_009805535.1. Lineage (NCBI taxonomy): Eukaryota > Fungi > Ascomycota > Dothideomycetes > Pleosporales > Didymosphaeriaceae > Laburnicola > Laburnicola sp. JP-R-44. The sequence goes on from SELF01000006.1 coordinate 1,097,731, forward strand.
ATCGTGCCCTTAGATCCCGACAGGATCCTCAAGCGATTTGAAAACTCGCGAGCCTGAGCGCCCCAGCTCAAGCGAGAGCAGCACGTCGGTCCTTAGCGCCAGCGACTGGCGTAAAATCGAGGGCTTATTACGTCAAGTTGTTGGAGATATTTACGAGTCTCAGGCTGCCAAACTCTCGCGTACGCTCCACTCGATTTCAGCGAAAAATCAGATCCTTAAGCACGAAAATACTCAGCTCAAAGAGACCCTCGTTAACGAGCGCAAGCGCCGCCAGCGGGGTAAGGCCCTGGCGCTCGAGACGCCGGAGGATTACAACGGTGGCGCGATTTTCTGGTCGCCAGCTAAGGTCCAGAGGGCTCGCGACTGGCAGGCACAAAAGGACGCGGAGGAGAAGGAGATACAGCTTCAAAAGGACATCCAGTCCCAGCTCAGAGAGCAGAGCAAGCTTGAAAAGCAAGCCCTCTTGCAACAGCGACGCCTTGAAAAGGCTCAGGCTCAAGCAGAGCGCGCTCGCGAGCGCGAGCTGAAGGCTATTGAAGCTCAAGAAAAGCGAGAGGCCCGCGCAATTGAAAAACAACTCCGCGATGAGCTCAAAGCTTCCCAAAATGGTAATCAACATAGCCTTAAGCCTCCAGCAAAAAGTCCAAAGGATATTGAGCTTGTACAGCCTGAGTTACAGCCTGTCAAAGTTGACGAGCCCGAGATGCCCGAGATCGCGCCACACGAAGCGCACACGTCAAATACGCCTCCCAGAGCGCTACAGGTAGCCAATAGAAGGGCTATATTTGTTAAATAAGCTCTTCTGATTATTACTCTAGAAAATCCGACGATTTTACAATATATACAAGCTGTACAGCTTCAAGTTGTGGATGGGCGGAAATTGCCGAAAACCGAAAACGTGCATTACGCGATAGCGTGCATTACGTGATCAAACACGATAACGTGTCTGTGCGCGTGCCGAGCCACTTCGCGTGACGAGCCACCCAACACCATAACAGCTTATGCAAAAATGAAGCTATAGAGCCACCCACAATTAATATTATTACAGGATTTTCTAGAGGGGCACTAAATAGATCCTTACGATTAATTTGCACTATTTATATCTATCTAGAAGCTTAACGTTGCGGCCGCGACGTGTGTAGAGACAGTTAGGGCAGCAGATGCGCCCTCTAAGGACTCCTTAACATCTAAAGCATCAACAACACGTTTCTAACATTTTCTGCTCTATAGAGATAGTTAAGAGGCCTTCCTCTTACCCTTTTTAGATAACTATAGAGCTTTTTTTGCGTCGCGGGCAGACTTCTAGGCAGCGCGCTAAGCTGCCTTTTTAGCTCTCTCCTTCTCTCTTGCCTCCTTCGCTGCCTCTCGCGCAGCACGCTTTTCCTACTGGATTTTCTCCTTATATAGTCTAGCTGCCTTCTTTAGCTCTACTGTCTCTGCTTTTTGAAGCTGCTGCTCCTTATCCTCCTGCTCCTTGATAGATTAACGGACACGTGCCTCTCTCACCTTCCTAAGTAACTAGAACACTGACCCACTGTGATACTCCTTGCGCTGTTAGAGATCTAGAGCTTTGCCCTTCTTCTTACGCTTCTGCTTTATAGATAGTGCCTCCCTAAGCCTATTAATATTGTGGTAGAGTAGCTTATTTTGAACAGATAGATGGTGGAGCGATTAACGAAGCTTCTGCGTATCCTTACTACTCTGATCCTTAACTGCAGAGCGTACGAGCCTATCCACCTTTCTCTAATCATGATCGCTTAGTAGGGATGAGGAGCTTTCTCTTAATTCTTGAGATCTAGTGAATCTATCGAGGATTGGATTAGGATTAGGTGGTGATATGCCTATTGCTCTAAAAGAGCTAAGGATTATTAATTCCTTAAAGGAGGCCTGCTATACCTTCCAGAATAGTAGGAAGAAATTACCCTTCTTAATAGAAACTAGGCCTTAGCCTGCGTTAAGGTATTTCAAGAGCTTAGCTAAGTAGGCAGTTAATAGAGGCTTAAATATTGCAACGTTAAGTGGCTAAAGCGTATAAGTTAAATAAGGAGGCAGGATAGCAAGCAGGATCCTATGCTTATTATAGTAGTCGATAAAATCCATTATAATGTGGGATCCATAGCCGTCTAGGATTAGGAGCTAATATGCTCGTCAAGTCTTCTCTTTTGTACAGCGATCGAATACCTGTTTAAGCTAGGCAAGACTAATATCATTGTTTGTCTAGCTAGAGGGTAATAAGGTAATAAAGACTTTATATTCTCCTGCCTTAATGTCTTCTACCTAGACTAATTAGATGCCTTTGTTAGCAGCCTTATAGATCAGGCTAGGAGGCAGAGCAGATCCATTAGCGCATATACATGCTAGGAGCGTGATCCACGCGCGGTTTCTATCCTAGAGTAATGCCCTAACCTCCTTCTTCTCCCACATTCGTTAGCTAAATATTCTCTTTAATCTGCCAACAACACTAATTATAAAGCCTTTCTTATCCATATTATAGGTATAACAAGGATCTATTTAATATTAATTAATCTTGTCATATAGGAGCTAAAAGTAGAGGCGATATTTATCCCCTAAATTAGCTTTATGGCGATTGCTGTCTATGCCAACTATCTATTGCAAGATAAGATAAATGCTGTGTTAGTTAATAAAGCGGGTAACTCAGCTCTCGCTAACTGCCTTCTTAGCTACTATAGAGGTGAAATTTTGTACTATCTCCCTAGTAGGTGGTATATGTCTCTCTGTAAGTCCTTTAATATATTTTATAAGCTCCTGCTCTTGCTGTAGGTTAAGTTTCTGCTAGTTGATGTTTTTAGCTTTATTTGGTGCCTGAACGCGCTTTGTGTCTTCAGGATAACGTAGTTTAATCTACACTGTAGGTGGCAGCAATATTTCTGTACGAAAATAATTCCCCTAGATTTAAAGATTTAATAGCTGCAATCGCATCCTCGATTGCCCCTATATTAGTGGAGTTATGACGCGTCAAATTCAGGCGATTATTTAGCGTTTTGGTGTTGGGTGGCTCGGCACGCGAAGTGGCTCGGCACGCGCACAGACACGTTAATTAGCGCGAACATGGTTCAACATTCCAAACCTCCACTGAACTCTAACACCGGCGGGACGAGCAAAGGAGATCCAAGTCTGAGGATGGGTACAAATGAAGGATTACCGACTCTTGAGAGTGTTGTGGCTACGGCAGGGGAAGGCGGGTGCAGCGATCCTTACGGTGTTAGTCCTTGTGACGACCTTCGGAGGAGGGTACTGGCTGATTATCTGACTGCAAAGGGAATGTACGGAGCAGATGAGTTCTTGGAACAGTGCTCACGGCGTTTGGATGGCCTACGGTACATATCGACAGTGCACTTCTCTGACATTGTAGTGAGAACCGCCCCAAATGGTTTCGTTTGCAGATCCTGATTCTAGCATGGATATTATAGGTATGTAAATAGTACGAGGACTCAGTTGCACAGCTTTCCAGTGATAAGCTCAGCAGGATTTGGCCCGATTCAGAACGAGTGTATACAATGAGTATTATATCTTCCATCGGATATGCTCTGTCCCCACACATGTATTCAGCCGGTAGCCAGCTTCTTTAGCTGCGTCATGTCACCATTGAATACGTCGCTGTCCCCGCCATACGTATTCGAGTCCTGATATTGGTTAGTCAGTTAATCATCTACACTTTACAATCAATCATCCACACTTGCTTTGTACTGCCAAATGGTATAATACGGCCAGCCTCCAGGAAAGGTACCAGCCGAGCTTCCCCACCTTGCTAGCATCAACGGACTATTGGCTGTGAATGCGCCAGTATTTCCCGTACACGTTACCCACCAGCTGTTGGTAGTGTATATCACCGGCCATCTTCCAGTCAAAGCGTGATATTGTTAGTTTAGGACCCTATCACGTGATTCTCCATACATAGATTATCTTCTGAGTCCAACTAGTGGACTCATCACTCTAATACAATTGATTCAACTAGTGTTCATCTTCGGTGCCTCCGCAACCAACAGGTTATGAGCCCATCGCGTTGACAACGCGCAACTCAGCTATACGTATATATATATAGCTGCACGGCCTGAAGGTCTGCTACGACGTCGCTGTCGCTCCTTCGTCTTGGCTCTAGGACCGCCTCGACCTCTACAGTCGCTCCTGGGAACTTTTCGCTGGTTTCACACACCGGCGCCTTTGGCATTCACACACTAGCGCATCTTGGCACATCTATTCCCTACAGCAGGCGATTGCGCCAACACACCTATTTTCGATACTACCCCGCCCACTATCAACTTCGCCATCTCCTTACATCTGCCATGACGACTATTAAACCGCCCAAGGTTAAGCTCTCTGGCCCAGAGAATTGGACGTCCTTTATCAAGGAGTTCGAGCCTCTGGCCATCCTATGCGCAGCATGGGATTTCTATACAGGTGACGAAGCATTGAAGGCCAAACCCGCCATGCCTGGCGCCTTAACACGCTCCAGCGCAGACTTGTCTACGTCTGACGCGGGCCTCACCATTCAGATGTACAAGCTACATCTAGACGATTGGAAGGACAATGATAAGAACGCGCGAAATGCCACCGCATTCCTTATGACGTCTGTCGAGCCGTATGTGTGGAAAGCACTTACAAGCGCCTAGCAAAAGAACCCGCGACTGGCATGGCAGGCAATTGAGTCCGCTAACAAGCCTGACGACGCCACCCGGCTTGATGACGCGCACCGGAAAATCAGCAAGGTCTACCTCAAAGACTACAAGTCCCCGCGCGAGTACATTGTACAGTTTAACCAGCTATACTAAGACATTAAGGACGCGGGCGGCGACTACGCATACTCCTAGCTCGTCGCTAACATTATTAACGGTCTCCTAGCTAAGTACACGGCGTTTCGCGACCACTACTATCTTACATGTAAGGGCGCTGTTGATAAGGCTAAGTATAAGACCTTCTGCAGTCGCTTGCTTCAGTACAGCGAGGACAACAAACATTACTGGGAGCAACAACAGGACAAGAAGACCGCTACGAACACTGGCGGGAACAATACTAGCGGGAACAACGCTGGAGGAAACGACGTTGGGCGGAAACAGCACTGGCGGTGGTAAAGATGGCAAGAAAGATCGTCCCCAATGCACATACGACCGATGCGGTAAATGGGGACATGTTGAGTCAGACTGTCGCAAGAAGAAGGCAGACCTTGCTGCCAAGACTAATGCTGGCGCTGGAAACAACAATAATGCTAGGAACAACAGTGGCGCAGGTAGTGGTAACACTCCAAAGCCTCATGTTGGGAACATCGCGGTTAAGGACGACGGCTTAGACAATGTAGCTGCCTCCGCCACAGGCCTCGACATTGATGAGCTCTGTTGACATCTCCAAAACGCACACGCATCTCCCGCGCAATTGCTCTGGATGAGTGTGACTAGACGCGAGGTCTAGATGTGACCACTTGTATGCACAAGTTCGCCCATGCGCTATAAGCCAGGGGTCCTAGTTTCCGACACCCCCGTGTTTCGGACAGCCCCACAACCGCGCCTCCTCATCATGCACTACAACCGAATATAAGTTCTTAAAAATTCAATTCTTTATTAATTTCAATTCATCTTTTTGCATTATTTTTTCTATCTTCTAATAGCTAGATATACAGAGGGCGACGTCTAAAATGCACTTGCAGACCTCGAATCTAGGGTTGCTTTGGCCACTACTGCTGCTTAGCATAGGATACCACAAAACACTCTTCGCGGCCATTTTAATAGTGCCCAACCTCACCGACACGCTTACAACAGTAAACAGCGGCTTACAACTGTTCAAGAAGAGCATCTAGAGCACTAGATTCTCTAGCAGGAGGCCCTTAGTTACGCGCCAACGCATGCGCAAGTGCGAGCTATTGCAACTGGCGTGCTTAAGCAAGAGGGTAACTATAGGAACTTAGGGAGGAAGTGGTCTAATTACTTTTTACGGCGCCACCTAGCTATTAAGATAAAGTTAGGCTGCTAGACTAACTAGGAACGCATAAATGCAGCTACTCTAGATAATATTAGGCACTTGTTCGACCTGTACGGGACTGTGAGCTGGATTCCCCCCCAACGGAGGTATAACGCCGACGAGGGCGGCATTATAGAAGGCTAGGGTATTAATAGGCTTGTCATTGGCTCCTCGCAGGAAAATCTGAACTCTGTACTAGTTAAGATAGTAAATACCTATACTTGGACCTCTGTAATAGAGTGTGTATCTCCGCGCTTGGGTGTCGCTCTAGACCCCCTTGTCATCTTTAAGGCCAAAAGCATCTAGGAGCAGTGGTTTAAGCGGGAGTTTTTAGCTTAATATCCTAGCTGGCATGTTACCTTCTTACAAAATAGATGGACGAGCAACGAAATTGCTGTTAAGTGGCTAGAGAAGGTGTTCTTGCCCCAGACTAAGCCTAACGATCTATCCGAGGCACGGTTGCTTATTGTCGACAGTTATGGCAGTTATACTTTAGACGAATTTATGACTACATATTACCTGAATAATATTTACTTACTCTTTTTTGCCTGCCTATACTTCACATGTACTCTAGCCTTTAGATCTTAGTTGTTTCTTAAGTCTAAAGGCAGCGTATCGGCGGTTTCTTGGCGAGCATACAGCTCTGACAGATGCAACGAAGGTTAGGAAGGCCAGATTTCTTGAATTTTATGCAGAAGCGCGTAAAATCGGTCTTCAAGAGCAGTGCGTACGAGCTAGGTGGAAGGCGACAGGGCTGTATCCTAAGAGCGTGGGATAAGCCCTTGGGTTCTTGGTGGGTTGTAGTGCGCCAACAGCCGTTAACACCCCCTCTTCTACTATACCGTGCCCGTGCGCGTAACGACCCACATCGCGTAACGACCCAGGAACAACGCGCTCACTACTTCAAAAATGAGGGTATTGCAACAGCTATAATAGCTATTATTACAAGATTTTGTAGTAGAGTAGTAAACAAAGGCATGCGATTAATTTGTACTATCTAAATTTACTTAGAAGGTTAACGTTGCGGCCACGGCGGGTGGTGAAAGCTGGGGCAGCTGATGCAGCCTGTGATGCCTCCTTAGCAGCTGCACCAGCACTACGTTGTTTCTGACGCTTGTTGGCTTGAGTAGAGGCTTTTGAGGCCTTGCGCTTGCCCTTTTGGGATAGTTGTATAGCTTTTTCAGCGTTGCGAGCTGCCTTCTGGCGCTCGCGTTCAGCTGCCTTGTCAGCCTTCTCCTTCTCCCTCACCACCTTGGCTGCCTCTCTCGCCACACGCCTCTCCTCTGCCTCCTGCTCTCGGAGTAGCTTAGCAGCAGCTTGAAGCTCCTTCCTGTTAGCCTTTGCAAGCTGCCCGTCATGCTCTTCCCTCTGCTTCACTGTCTCTCGTGCACGTGCCTCTCTGATCTTGCGCGGAGACCAGAAGACGGCACCACCGTGGTACTCCTGGCGCTGCTGCAAGTCAAGAGGTTTGCCGCGCTTCTTGTGCTTCTTCTTAGCAGTGAGAGCCTCTCTTAGGCCATCGTTCTCATAGTGTAGCAGTTCGTTTTGTACTTGGAGTCCGTGGAGCGTTTGGGAGAGCGACTTTGACTCTTCTGCGGTAGTATCCTTCACTGCAGAGCGTACGAGACGCTCCATCTGACGCCAGTCGCTCTCCTTAAGCGCTGAGGGGCCTGCTTCGCCTTCATCTTGCTTCCTAGAGCTCTCTCTCTTGAAGCGTTTGAGTATAACCTCTGGGTCCATAGGCCATATACCAGTAGCTTCAAAGGACTTAAGGATAGTCTCTGTCTTAAATGAGGACTCCCACGCTCTCCAGAACAGTGGGAAAAGTCCCCCTTCTTGACTGGTACTAGCCCTTGGCTCCTCTGGAGGTGGGTGGAGAGCTCCTTAGAGTAGGCGGTGGAGAGAGGTTTAAACATGACGACGTCGAGAGGTTGAAGCGTATGGGTAGAGAGTGAGGGGGAAATACGGCTAGGAGTATGCGATGGGATTCGCAGTAGTCGATAAACTCCTTCGTGAGGTGACTGCCATGGCCGTCAAGTATGAGGAGACGCCAGTCTCTCCCACGACGCGCTTTCTGCTTCGTGCAGCGATCAAATACCTGCTCTAGCCACGCTAAACCGATGTCGTTATTCGTCCATCCAGATGGAGATGAAGCTACAAAGACGTCGTGTTGCCCAGCTTTAATGGCGTCCACCCAAGCTGCCTGCAGTGAGCTGTTTGCCGACTGATAGATGAGACCTGGCGGCAGAGCCTCCCCATCAGCGCAGACAGCTGCTAAGAGGGTGATCCATTCACGAGAGCCATCTTGGAGTGCCGCCTGCACCTCTTTTCGCTCCCACATCCGACGGCTGAACACTCGTTTTGAGCGTCCTGTTATACCTCATAAAAAGCCCTTCTCGTCCATATTGTAGGAATGGCGCGGCTGTATGTCGTACTGCTTTATCTTCTAATGTAGCAAGTCAAAGTATAGCTTATACTTAACGTTTGAATCAGCGTTGTGGCGGAGAGAGTCAATTCCAGATGTCCATTTGGAGATGAGATGGTGGCCGTGTCGGTCAAGAAAGCGGGTAACCCAGCGTTGCTCACGGGCTCTGTGGCTGTCGAGGATGCGAAATTTTGTATCATCTCTCTTATAGGAGGCAGCCCTCTCTTTGTAAGGTCTTCAATATAGCTTACGAGCCCTAACTCTTGTTGTGGGCTGAGTACTTGTTGATCGCGATGCTTAGCTTCCTGTGGGCGCTGACAGCCTTGGTGTCTTCGGCGCAGCGTACTGTGCGGTACACCAAACTGGCGAGCAATTTTCCGGTATATAAGTTGTTCTCCTGGTTTAAGCGATTCGATTGCTGCGAGCGCATCGTCAATTGGTGCCATGGTGGTGGAGTTATGACGCGTTGAAGTTTGGAGCTTGTCTGGTGTTTTGGTGTTCCTGGGTCGTTACGCGACGTGGGTCGTTACGCGCACGGGCACGGTAGATATTAGGACGCTAAAACGCGGTGGCGACATTGTGAAGCTATTTTCTAGGAAGAACAGCTCTCTAGCTACACGACAATATATTCGGCTTGCTGCCACAGCGCTGGACCGTATTGCAATAGAGGTCTCTATAAAGGATTGTGAGATTGCTTCCTTGCGCGAGCATGTTAAGTAAGCAAATCCGCCAAAACGCTGCAAAGTTGCAATTAATCCAAACAATCGCTTTGCGAGTCTTGCAGAGGTTCTCTCTTAGACCAATTAGGAGCCCTCCTAATGTGTTCGCAAGGCGAGAAGCCCAACGCAGGAGGTGGAGGAGAGAGTTGCTCTGAGGAGGAAGCGGAGCAGGCATTGGTTTGACGTTTGGTATAGGATCGACGACTAACACAACAGTATTTTGCCCGTAATTTAAGTGTAGACGAAGAACGAAGAAAGCAATTAAAGCTCTTTAAATGCAGTTTATTTTATGTTTTTAGAGATTTATTTAACAAAGTTGTAAACACATTCGTAACTAGGGTGGTGACGGCGGCGGGGGCTTTGCAGGGTGTCGGAAACACGGGGCTGTCGGAAACTAGGACCCTTGGCTTACATCGCGTCTCTCGCACTGCTCACCGCCACAGTGGGTGTCCTAGCGTTTCTGATGCTGCTTATCTATGGAACTGTTTACAAGCTCCTCCATCGTCTGACTGGCGGGTACTACCCTGGCGCAGCAGATTGGCCACGTAGGAACGTATTATCCGCACCGACAGTCTAAGTTGTACTTGTTAAAATACTGGAATTATCAAATTAGGACTAGCGTCTTGCCAAGACCCACACAGAATAGCCAGATTTCCGACCTTACGTCTCCATGTACTTTAACAATCAACTAACTACTTTTGACTACCTTTTACGGCCTTTTTCTAACAGTACTATACTCTTCCTTGTAACAACTACACGCGCCACATGACAGCACGCCTTAGGCACTAGTACCTACTCGCAAAGAACTACCACATCATTCTCCAGAATGTACCTGACGCCACAGCTAGTGATAAGCGTCGCTGGGCTTCTATCGCGCACGAACATATCCTCCGCAACGATCTTTGGTACTTGCTCAATCTATGGGAGATGGCCGCACAATGCAACCTATCTAAGGAGGATCTTATCTGGCTTTCACAGCGCTATCTATGCGGTCCGGGGCATGACACCAGCGCAAATTCTGGGCGACCTAGACGCTATCCTTCCATGCCAATGCGCTCTGGATAAGTCAGACACCTTCGCCCATCACTTCTACCAGCTCCGGCTTATGAAGGCGACTTAACTAGCACCGAGCACGGAGTGGTTCACATGTCTCGGCAATTTTATAGAGTATGGTCAGACGACGGATGCCTGGGTAGCTCTTGTGGGCAGTGAGGAACGAGTAACTAAGGATACCTGGCTAGTCGACACTGGCGCGTCCACCTATATTGTGAACGACCGAAGCTTGTTCACTGCCTACGTCCTAATAAAATCCGCCATTGGAACTTGCGACGGGAATATTGCACTCCAGGTAGAGGGTGGTGGTACAGTTTCCATTCAAACCTAGACCTCCCAGGGCCAGTTGGTTGATTTGACATTGCGAAATGTAGCATATGCGCTGAACAGCTGGTGCAATCTTCTCTCTATCCCGGCTTTTCTAGAAGAAGGAGCTCACACAATCGCCGGCAACAAGCAGGGCCTCACTATGTTTAACGAAGACTGGTCAGAGCTCTTCTACGCCCCAAAGCAAGGGGGGCTCTTCAAGCTGCCCGTCGCTGTCCTGCATCATCTCGCTGCTGCCGCCGCAGATTTCAACCACCTAGTCTGGCATCTCCATTGTAGGCTCGGGCACATGAGCCTAGAGTACATGAGGAAACTTCTGAAGATGAGCACAGGCATCGACGTGTGACTGACGCACAAATCAAGGCCAAGGTAACTAAAGTATGCCCCATCTGTGCCACCACGCGGAGCTTGTACCGAATTCCCACGGGAGCCGGCCCAACGTCACTATTAGAACTTTGGCGATCTAATCATCACGGATGTCTGGGGGCCATATCCAATTCTAGGGATTTAGAAAGAAAAGTACGCGCTGTTTGTTACTGATGACGCTACTTGTTTCACGTGGGTCGAGTTCTTTGAACGACCCAGAACAGCTGCCAAACACGTTCAAGCTGCTCTACACACGTTTGAAGAATACCTATGGTCTAATACGAAGAGCTTGGTTTGACAACCAGTTCCTACAGCAGTTTATCGCTGGCATGCTCCGGAACGACAGCGTCACAATTGAACCCAGTGTTCCCTACGCACATTATTACGCCGGCACTTAGGAACGCGCTAACTGGACGATTCGAGAACGCGCCGCCACTATGATAGCAGACGCAGAGCTATTATCGCCCATCACAAGACGCATTACTAATTGCACACGGGAGTTTCTGCGAAATGCTAACTTGCCTGAAGCTCTCTGGCTGGAGGCCGTTCGCGAGGCTGTATGGAAAAAGAACCGAGCACTAATGAAGGCTAACAAGTTCGAGAGGACTCCGTATGAAGCTCTACTCAACATCGTACCAGACTTTAGCAACGAACACACGTGGTCTAGCTGAGTTTACGTCACCATCCTACTAGAGCATAGGCTGAGGAAGGAGTTTACTAAACTCCACTCGCTCTGGGGATGGCTAGGCTACTATCTGTGCAAAGAAAATGAGTATATTACGAGGGTCTGGGATCTAGAGAAGCGGATGGTGTGCCGCGTGGCATCTGCGCGCGTTGATGACGGCGCTGGACAGGACGACCCACAACAAGGCATGAACATTAATGCTAGGGACCTAGCCCCGCCAGTTCAAGTGCCTGAAGAATGGGAGCCGTCCTTGGACGAGTCAGACGATGACAACGATTTCCAAGACGCGAATAATGGACGCACTGTCACATCTTATTATTTCGCCGGCATGGCTGACGGCCCATAGCATGCTTGAGTTATCCCCAAAACTGACTATGAAGACAACGATGTCATCTCTATTAGTTCTGACAGTTCCCCGTCACTCTCAGTCGAAGACGAACAGTCCGCCCAGGATGCTCTAGTTGTCCCCAAAACTAATCATAAAGACAACGATGTCATCTCTATCAGTTCTGCCAGCTCCTCGTCACTCTCAGACGAAGATGAACTGACCGCACCGCCGGCTACCAAAAGAATTCTCTGGACCCCAGCGCTCAACCTGGATTAGGCTAACCAAGTTACAAAGGTGAAAGCTGTGCCAGAGGAAGGACACAAACGCCGTCACGAAATGATTAACGCTCCGTCTCGAACAAAGAAACCTAGGACGACTGTTACGACGTCTCCGCATTTCGACTCTAAAGGCAATGCCGCTTTTTAGGACATTATTGCACGATCTGCCTTTAAAGAACTGGAGCTGGAAACACGGTTGCCTACGAACTTAACAAAAGCCATCTTAGTTGAGCACGTCGCAGAGGAGCAATCTGTAGTGAATATGGACCAAAATAAGTGCTTTACGTGCCTTAGATACCTTTGCAATTGCATTTACACTAAGGGCGACACTAAATGTACGCACTGCCAGAACGCCTCAAACTTATGCCGCCCAACGACATCTGAGAAATTCACTACAATGCATAATGCCTGTCTACACTGCTGGACAAGTGGAGCGGCTTATTAGTGCGATGGCCAGACACCCTGCAATCGCTGCGTAGGTACAAGATAGGAGGTCTCCTGCTGTAAGCAGAAACCCAGGAATTATGCACCGCACACGCTAATGGAGGCACGTTGCCTCTCATGTCGCACTGGTTTTGACACTACCTGGCACAACGCATACGCCACAATGCAGAAATGGTACTGCGATGGAAAAACTCCTTGCAACGTATGCACAGCCAATGGTCGAGCATGCGTCCCACAACACCTGGAGGATAGAGCTAAGTGTGTGAATTGCACAAATGTTAAACATGGCTAGTGTAATTGTGAAGACATCTGCGACTAATGTATACGTTATGGGAAACCCTACTGCGCCTACTACGAGGACTAGGGCACGCGTATTGTCCAGCACTACACCACTGACCAGGGCATAGATGACAGCCTGCTTGGCATATGTGCACTATGTAACTTTACAGGCCGCAAATGCTTTGATACAACTCTATGTACGCAGTGCCTCAGCGAATTGACATTAAACTATTAGAAGGCTACCTGCGCGAGCTGGACTGACGCGCGGACGTTAGTTATCGCGCTTAAGGAGTGCTTTTCCATGACTGTTATGGACGACATAGAGGGGACGACGACAGTTTATAGGGTTAAAAGCTATGAGCTGAATTGGGGCATTGCCTAGGGAAAAGCTCCGCACATTACTGCTAATCCCAGCCGCAATTAAGAAGTGGAACAGGCGCCCGACGGTTGACACAACGAAATAGACAGTGATATACCTGATACGGCACATGCGATTGCACGCGCACGCATGGAGACATGCAGTGACTACGTTTCTGACCTCGACAACAACAGCATCAACGACAATGACCTATACAACGCTGAAAGCTGCGGTCATTTTGTGGGCATGGCTATGGACTCGACATAGGACGCATACGATAATCGTGTCGACAGTGACCTTTGAGAAATAAGCTTATTAGATGCGACTACGGACGAGCGGCTAGATGGGGACCTGGCAGACCTTGGTGTTGCTTTAAGCAACATGGCCATGGCAACAATGCATACGAGTCCCTCTAAAGACATCCGCATTCCCCGCTCACACAGCGAGGCTATGAAACTTCTAGAGGCCAAGCAATGGGACACCGCCACATGGGCTGAGATCCAGAACCTTGTGGACAACGGCGTTTTCGAGGTCGTCGCATTGCCATATGGAAAGAAGGCCCTCTCCGCTAAACTAGTCTATAAACCTAAGCTTTTACCTATAGGGGACATCGCCCGGTTTAAGGCTAGACTGGTAGTTCGAGGCTTCCTCTAGAAGGAAGGCATTGATTTTGACAAATCTTGGGCACCAACGGTATTGTCTAATGCGGTACGTATATTGCTAGCTCTGATGTGCGAAATGGGCTGGTACCGCACTTAAATTGACATTACAGCGGCATTCCTTAACGCTATGCTTAAAGAGGAAGTCTATGTCTGACCCCTGCCCCCTGTAGAACTCCCTGCGGGTCACGTCTGGAGGTTGAAGAGGGCGCTATATGGTCTGGTCCAAGCACCTTGGGCATGGTACAAGCGGCTTAGGAACGAGCTACTACGCCTGGGTTTCCGCGTCTCTTACAAGGATCCCTGCGTGTACATTAACAATGAACAGCAGGTTATTATCTCCATTTATGTGGACGACATTGGCATCTATAGTGCCAGCGTCGCCGGAAGCACCTGGTTCAATACGGAGATGCGCCTCGTCTTTAATATCACTAAAGATGGCCTAGACGCTACGTACCTGGGCATGCATATAGACACCTTACCCGGAAAGGTTGTTATCCACTAGACCGGGTACGCGAATCGCATTCTCGATTGTTTCTTAGCACGACATGCGGCCGCTGTTTGGATGCCCGCAGATCCCAACGTCAAGCTTGTGCTACCTATAACTAACGCTGTGCCCGCTCGCAAGACACAGCCTACCTTGAGAAGTTTGGTTCTATGAACTATCTGCCGACACACACACACGGCCGGACCTGTCCTACGCCATTTTGTTAGTAGGACGTTTTAACGCAAACCCAGCACAGCAGCATATGGACTCCCTTTATAGGGCATACTCCTACCTTTCTGGAAAACCAGGTCTCGGAATAACCTATTATTGAACCGGCAATCCCACGGTAGTAGGGTATTCAGACGCAGATCACGCTGGATGTCCTGACACTCGCCGTTCCACTAGTGGCTACATCTTTATGATGGCACAAGGCGCTATTGCATGGTTATCCAAACGCCAGACTGTTGTTGCGCTCTCCACCACTGAGGCGGAGTATATGGCTGCTGGCGAAGCAGTCAAAGAAGCGGTGTTTATTTAAGGACTTCATCAACGATCTGAATGTCGGCGTCACTATATACCGAATCCCTCTTTACGTTGACAATTAGTCTGCTATTAAGCTCACAAAGAACCCAGAGCTCCAGCAGCGAACCAAGCACATCGACGTTCGACACCATTTCATTCATTCGGGAATATGACGGCGTCAACGTCGACATCAAGTGGATTAGCGGCAAAGAAAATCTGGCTGACATGTTCACTAAAGCGCTACTAGCACCTACTTTTGAAAAATACTGTGAGATGATTGGTCTCTACGGCGGGTCTCCCGCACAGACCACCGCGGTTGCTATGACTGCACTCTAGCCTACGCGCTCCACTCTAGAGGACGACGAGCACCTCGCTCTACTAGAACAAGAGTGGGTGTCACGGACCTACGGCATTACGCGGGACGACGAACTGGCCTGGGAGGACTATTGGACATGCGTTGGAATGTTATGCGATGAGGAAAAGCAGCTTTGGGATGACGACAGCCGGGCTTTCCCGCGCATGGTTATGCACCTCCATACGCGACCGCACGGAGTGGTCAGAGCACACGTTTGAGGGCTAGCAGCAACAGGATCTCGAATCCCGTCGTTAGGATCTAGGGGGGCTGTGTTAGTTTAGGACCCTATCACGTGATTCTCCATACATAGATTATCTTCTGAGTCCAACTAGTGGACTCATCACTCTAATACAATTGATTCAACTAGTGTTCATCTTCGGTGCCTCCGCAACCAACAGATATTGATTCGAGAAGCTCGTGATCCAGTTGAACATTCCCGCCTGCGAAAGTCCGGCACAGTCTCCCTCTAGGTCCAGCATACCGGGGAGAGTAATTCCATCGTTTGACCAACCACCGCCGTGAGCGACAAAGTAGCTGGCCTGCGCAGCCCCGGTGCTTGAAGCGGGACGGGCGAAGTGATAACCGCCACGGAGGAAGCCAGCGGACGTGGCGCCACTATAGTGCGAGGTAAATTTGGGGTCTGTGTACGTGGTTCCCTCGGTGGCTTTTATGTAGACGAAACGGAGACCGCCGGAATAGGCACCCGCAAAGTTGACAGAAGCTTGATAGTGCGATATGTCGAAACCTTGGACTGCGGCTTGGGCCGTCCCAGCCAGGATGGGGAGGAGTGAAAGAAGAAGCTTCATGATTCGAGATATGTGGTAAGAGATTGCGTTGAGTTGCAGAGCGTACAATGACTTCACCTTTCAGAACAATCGGTCGCCTTTATACTTGGATTTATTCTCCGCTTGGTTATATACTACGGAGAGGCGGTTGTCTACACTATACCCGAAGTCTTACAGTGTTGACGATCTTCGAGGTGATCATCAATCGGTCCGTCGCACACGTCCCAATCGAAGCGCAGGCCTCCAGCCATGTGTACAGTTCGCTTCGTATTCCGGACTTAGCCCACTTGTCTCCTTTCTGATCATGGCGCAAAGCGGCAGGTGGGTTTCGTGATACGCAACCCGTCGCCTTAGATTGGGAGGTACGTTGTGCTGGCGCGTATGTTTACGAGTGTGCGCTATCGGCGAATCCAAACGCTGCGAGTGTTGCTTGGAGATATCGGCTTTCGGCATGGAGGCGGGAGGCGCCGAGCTTAAGCTTTTGCTTCAAGCGTTGCGCAAGGGGGGTGGAAGGATATGCGAATACGAGGTTGGCGTTGCACGGGACGTATGCGGCTGAACAGACCTGCTGGTTCTGGGTAACAGCGAGGGGTTGTTGTCGTCATTCAAGGGAGAGGCGGTCTTTATTGACAAGGGAATGGTTTGAGTCGTTCCTTGTGTATCTAAGAGCCTGCATGGATGATATGGATAGGTCCACATATATACTGTTGCATGACGGAAAGCTTTACAGATATGTCATCGCTTTCACTCCGTTGTAAATCGAGCCCTATGAGGCATTAAAGTTGGATGTTTATTATCTTAGATACTTGACTGCCGTCGTCGATGCTGCCGTGCAGAAAGTCGACGACGAAATCATCGTTATTTTGTGTATATTTTGTTACTACCACCACTGTGTGCTAGGTACTACTGGGTTTTAGTGCCTCCTGTTTACTCCTCTCTGTGTATGGTGCGGACTCGACCTTGGTTAGAATCTCCACACGACGAAGATCTTCAATTATCTTAGATACTTCTCAGACTATCGGATTCTTCCAGCTTGAGTGAGCAGTCAGAGCGTAGATACCCATCCAGATATTCGAAAACTCCATAGTGAAGTTTACAAGGAATGCAGAGGGTTTCTCATAAACTCGTCGTTCGACATGATGCAGACCTATTTTCTAGCACCCGAACCAACAGCCCAAGAACATGTCCTATGCGAAGTCAGTACGAGCCTCTAAGTCCAATTTATCCGACCCACCCTCGCATCATAGGTACGACCACACTATTACATGCCAGTTTCAGCTTTGACCACGGCTTGAGGTAGCGGCACCCATACCTAGTGTCCATCCTTGCCCAGATCGTTCTCGCTCCATTCCATCGTCACCGGACGCCCACCATTAGGGCCGTACCGCCACCCAAATTTGACCTTGGCATTATTCGGACGCACGATATAGAGTCTGCCAGTAATGGCCTCCCGGGAGAAGTTGATGGTCATGTTGAATGGTTCGCGCTCGAGGTGGTAGCCTTCCTGGTGCTGGAGGATCTCGCGGCCCGCGGGTGAGAGTACGCGATCAAGTCTAGCCTCCGTCGATAGAGAAGCTTCCTTGTCAAAGGTGCAGACCTGCTTGGTAGTGGTATTGAATGTACAGTAGTCTGGTAGTCATGTCAATCATCACGTGCGCTTTACGCTGAAAGCCGCGCAGAGGAAAACGTAGGGCCTCTCTGTCTTGTTTTATACATACCGCCACCTTGCGCAATAGCCACCACGGCGAACAAAAGGAGTGCGAGGAGCTTGGGGATCATCTCGTATGGAGAAAGCGCTTTTTTGTAGCAAGTGGTTTGGGTGTCCTTGAATGGGCAGTGCTTGTGAATCTGTGATCCCTTTCTGTCTGAAAGCGGGCAGTGAGTAGTCAAGCTGTGGGGAGAAAGGTTTGACTGAGAGATATGTCCACGGGTTGTAAGAGAGAAAAAGCTGAAACTGCAGATATTATACTAGGGCAGCGTCGGGGTGGTCATGTTGCCCAAAGTGGGGACCGCAGATTACGTCTTGTGTCGACAGTAAGTTCCGTTTGCATAGGACTTCCTACTCTAAAAACAAGGTCCACTGGCCAATATCACGGTATATGCTCAAGAAGAGACAGAATTCGATCAGCTTTCCGCATTGACTTATCCCGTCACATCGATGGTTTGTTTCCGGATGAATTTCCGAATCAGTAGTCAAGAATGGTCTCGGTATGTGCTCAATCATGATTATTCACTCAGCAGATCATTAGAGGCTTGTATCTTGAGTTCTAATTGTGGTTTGATTCTTTTAGGCCCGGTTTTGAATGCGCCGGACTTTACGACCTAAGACCACCCTAGAACAGCAGGTTTTCAAGCCAGCTCACTGTAAAGTACGAGCGTGACTCGCAGGCAAGAGGCATCCGAATACGCTATGGAATTTTTGATTGTCGGTGATGGCCTGTTGTTTGAAGCGCAATATAACCCTTCAGTTACGGCGGCACTTGAAGCAGACTTGCCAACAATCAATCCAATTGATTCAAATTGATTGAATTGATTGCAAAATGCAATTTAATCAAATCAATCGCAAATCGACCGACTACCTATTATTTTGCAATCAAATCAAGCCCAGCTCGAACGATTGATTGATTCGATTGAGTATTTGGGCTATCTCTAGTGAGGTTTTCGAGTTGGCCGTAACGGCGATCTCACGGTATCTTTCTGGTGTTGGCTTTACGGCGGGCCGGGTCCACCTGGTGGAATCTCATTGGTTGAAGCAAACGCGTCTGTACGTAGCTAATCGCGTTGTACTGACTGCGTACATTTACGTGTTTCTTGCTTCAAACAACGTCTCTACAACACCTATACTGACAATATGCCTCCTAGACAAGCCAGGGGCGCTAAACGCGCTGCCGAAGCCTCCAAAGCACCCGCGAAACGCGCGCTAGAACCAGCGGCTGTGGTACAGCCAGGCAACCCATTGAACTTGATGAGTCGCAGCAGCTGCCTCCGCGCACCTCACCGTGCAAAGCCCTAGCAATCGCGACATCCCAGGCCATTGAGGAACGTCCATTTGAGTTTACAGTTGCGCGATTTGCTACCTGAAGACACCGCCATAGAGCCCTCGAGAGCAGCCACTGAGGCCACAACGGAAGATACCGAGAGCGCCATTGAGGGTCTTGACGCGCTCTTTAAGGACGACTTCGAGGGCATCGATTGGGCGCGATTACTGGGCTTTATCGCGCCTTTGCGCACCTACAAGCATAAGAAAAGCTGGATCTATCGCCACAGCTATTGTGTCTCGCCTATCTCCGATCTATTGCAAATCTGGTTTATCTGCAAGTACTGCTATTAGCACAAGCGTATTGATTGCGGCAAAACTGGCAAATATAACACTACGAAGTCAACCTTGGCGGCAGCAGCGCACCTTGAGGAGCGCACGAAGGGCTATGGCCATATAAAGCCAGGGGCAGCCGCGAAGCTGTTGCTGCTAGGGGGTCAACTCTTATTGCAATAGGCGGCTAATCGCGGCGGCGTAGTGTTGACCTAGAGTATTGCTAATACGCTGGGGTAACTTCGACGTTTAAAGCTTTAGGCTTGCTGCTGTTACTTGGCTTGTTGAGGGCAACCACCCCTTGCGTGAGTTTGAGTTGCTAGCGTTCTGGAGGATGCTGGCCTTAGCCAATCTAGAGGCAGAGGAGGCGCTGTGGGCTAGTTGTACATCAGTTTCTTGGTACGTAATGAGGCTTTACAATCACTTGCTCCCGCAAGTTGTTGATGAGCTATTACGTGCTGCCTCGCTTATCCACATAAGCTTGGACGGCTGGACAATAAAAGGCGGCAAACGTGGCTTCTTTGATATTGTTGCGCACTATACTAACAATAATGGCGAGGTAGTTGACTTGCCAATTGCGTTGCCGCAGCTATTAGGCTCCTATAGCGGTAAGAGGATAGGCGCGAAATTGTTGTTGAAACGCTGCAGAAGTTTGGCATTAACAGTAGTAAAGTCGGTTACTTTGTGCTTAATAATGCCAATACTAACGACAAGGCAGTTTAATTATATCGCCAACAAGTACAACTTCCAAGCAGAGTTGCTAACAGTCAGGTAAGTCAGTCTCGCGGGTCTTACCTGGGTTGACCTGTAAGGGGGGGGGGTCCCTGGAGTTGACCTGATCGAACTGGTGTACGTTAGGGGGCCAAACTGACCTGGTGATTGGCCTGATTGATGATATTGTATAAAAAAAAGTGGGGCATCTATGGTGTTGACCTTATATATAAGCCTCCAGGGCCCAAGACCCCAAATAATACCTCTCCTCTAGCACCTGCTCAGCTCAGAGAGATCTGTACTGTTAGCTAGAGTAGTACGGTTGACGTCCGTAAACCCAGCTTTTATCCAAGATCGTACGCACTGAGTTGCGGAGACTAGCTGGGGACCTTGTTTACGCGCTTTTGGGTTCCATTATGTCGCCTGTCTCTGAGAAGACTCTCTCTCACAGTAACAAGAGGACGCTGGGATCGATAGCATGTCTATCGCGAGCTTTGACAGGTCCGGGTAGCCGTCTCGCATGCCCAGCCAGTAAGTAATCGGGTCCTGGGCAAGCGGGTGATCAATCGGGAGGTAAGGTTCGTCAGTATACCACCGCTCGTACTTATCTGAACAGTTAACAGCTGGGCTGGCGCTAAGGCGTACAGGCTTTGTGAGACCTTCTGTAAACGTGTCGATATTTGATACCTTTGCTCTCTTGCGCGGGGGAGAGTTGACAGCACCCGTATTCTTGGCCTTGTACGTATCCTAGAGCTCCTTGAACTGAGCCTTGCCCTTGGCGAGCCACGTCGGGTTCTCCTTACCCTAGGCGTTGACAAAATAGTGCTTGTAATAAGGGTGGAGAGACGTCGCTGTAAAATAGGCAGGTGAGTCTTCAAGCTTAGCGTAGTACTTTGCAAGTTTCTTGTGCGCCAGCCGGACGTTGATTATTATATGGTCCTCGGGAGCGTCGTCCTTATCAAAATCACCGTCGGCCCACTGGGTCGCCAGAGCTTCAAAGTGATTGAGGAGATACTCAAAGGTCGGGTATACCTCATAGATGGCCCCAAAACGTCCAGAGAAGCCGCGCCCTTCAAGTCTCTTGGTGGCCTCCTTCAACGGCTGGAGGACATGTACGTACTGGGTAATTACTTGCCAGTCTCCAGAGGTGAGCCCGGAGGACCTCATCCATTCAGGTACGTCGGCTGGCGTCTCTGTCTGACGCCCTCGACGCGTTGCGTAGTCGGAGCGCGTTTTTGTGATATGCTACTCCATATACGCGTTGATAGTGGAGTAGAGTATTATAGCCCTCTTAAAGGTGTCGCAAAAGGAGTTCCACCTTGTAACAACGGGCTTGACGGGCTCTAGAAGCTTGACGGGTTTCCTGTTACCCTCTGCGCGTTCAGACTTAAGAATAGTGCGCTAAAGCTGGTTGAACAAGTCGTACTGCTAGGGAGTACGTATTGAGTGGAGGACGTCGACGAGCACCCCTAATGGGCCCTTCTAACGCCACTTACGCATGAGCTTCTCCTCCTCCGCTGTCTGATTGTCGTTGTTATCAAAAACGTCCTTGTCAACCCCAAATATCACCGTCTGACCTGTTAAGTTGAGCGAGTGGGGTGAGCAGCGCAGACGGCGTTCGACCGCGTTGAAATTAAACTCTTGGGCTAGGCAGTTAATAGTAGTATTGTTATTGGCGGCATTATCAAGAACAAAGTAGCCTACTAAGGACGCGTTAATACTAAACTTTGTTAGCGTCTGTTTAACAACCTCTCTGCTATCCTTTTTCCTGTATGGGCGCCAGCCAGCTGGGGCAGGGCGAGAGGCAGGTCGCAGATCCGTCCTTGGGCGTTGACGTAATGGCAGACAATCCCCATAAAGGCCTTCTTGCCACCTTTAACAGACCAGCTGTTAAAACTAAAGTGGACCTTGCCCAGCGCGTAAGACAGCTCGCGTTGAACTAACGGCGCTAGGTAATCGTAGAGGCGCAGTATATACGCCGAGACGCTCTAGTGGTTCTCTTCCATATCGCCATTTCTTCTGCCTCAGGGTTTGGCAACCTGGAGGAGGGCTCGAAAGGTTGGCGATTCAAACTCGCTAAGAGGATGGTTGTTCTCGACAAGCTAGCTGACTGCCGCCAGTTGAAAACGCTGTATATTGAAGTTACCTAGCGCGTTCGCAACGTCCTGCGACACCTCCATCCCGGCGCCTGTCAACCCACGGAGAGTACGCTGGCCAGCCTCCAGCCCGACAGACTCGCGCCTAGGGCGAGTTATCGCGTGTCCTGTACGGAGCGTCTCAAGGTGAGACCAAGCTGACGACGTTGAGCTTGTTACGTCGTCGTATATACCCCTACTTGCAAACCTAATACTCCTATAAACGTGGCAGTACTAACAGACAAAGAAAATACGCGTTGGGCACTTGCGCAGAGCTATTCGATAGCCGTAGTTGTATATCAGCGACTTCTTACTCCTCTGCGTCCGCAAAGGCTTCATGTACGGCCCCAGACGCGTCCAGTCGATCCCATCAAAGTTATCCTCGTACCCAGCATCGTACTCAGTATCGACAGCCTCGGGGGCTTGGGCGGAGGGCGCAGTGGGTGCAGTGGGTGCAGTGGGCGCAGTAGGTGCGACAGCAATGGAAATATCTGTATAGGCGTTATGTGACTCCGCCGCCCGATCTCTAAGCTCTACCTCGAAGGACTGGTTGTCCTGGGTCGACTGGGAATCTTTGGCGACGTTAGACAGAGATTCAGCAGTGAGCGAGGTAGCTGGTGTACTAGGCGCCTCCTGTTGCCCCTGCCGTCTTTTTGAGCCCCGGCCGCGTCGATTTGAGCTCATCTAACAGGTATACTGATGGATATTGACGAGTATGTGGGTAGGTGCAAGGTCTGGGAGCACCGACGGAGATTTCAGGTGTACGGCTGATTACCCGATTAGATTAGGAAATAATCGGCAAGCTAAAACACCAAATATTCGCCAAAATATCGATATTTGATAATATTTCCAGCTTCAAAAACTACTCCAGAAACCCTCTACGGGGGCCCAAATCACCAGGTTGGTCAGTTTGATCAATCAGGCTCAAGGCCGGCACCTTATTTGCCTACTAATTTGTATAAGCCAATGGTTGACTGATTGAATTGACGCTTGGCAGTAAACCGAGCGGACTAACTGCTACCTGATTGATTGTTAGCAACTCTGCTTCCAAGTGTCCTATTGTCGTCTTCGTTGCGCGCCTCACATCATTAACCTCGTGGGACAGGCTTTATTGTTTGGCAAGGACTGCGAGGCGTACGCCGACGATATCGACCCAGATGTAAGTCAACAATTGTGTGCCTTGACTGTTAAAACTATATTAGTAAGCAAAATAAATAATAAAATAACATGTTAGAATTTCGCTGTTATAATAAAAGATAAATAGATAAATAACTATAAGCTACCTAAAAATAACAAAAATAGTCGTTCTAACAATAAGTTGCAATTAAAGCCAAAGTCAACTTTAAGTAACGCACAAAAAGTTTACTAAAAGATAATTGTAAGAAATCCAATATTATATAACGTACTTTGCACTCGAGTCGATCATTCCATCGAGTCGATCACTTTGCCAAGACCCCACCAAGTTCTGTACTATTCACGATAGTACAGAGTCAACACGAACTATTTTCGATAGTCTAAATAGGCTAATCTATTTAGAATCTACTTCTACAGGCTGCCTATAGGTTGTTTTGTTATACCTAGGCTTGCCGCAGCGTCTACAGCGCTATTAAGCAGATTCGCCTCTATTAGCGCGCACCCTCTTCTTCGCCTTTTGCCCATCACTACGCGCCCCAAACTCCTTTAGAGTGGCTAGCCGCTGGCCCTCTTTAGCTGTAAGGACTCCTTTACACTGTACTCGCTTTCTTTTATGTAATTTATGTCGCGTGGCGGCCTTATTAGCAGCTTAAAGTTTAGCGTTGCGTTTAGTTATTAACACCAAAGAATGCCCTACCGTGTCCGTGTGCGCGTAACGGGCCACGTCGCGTAACGGGTCACGAACGAACACCAAAACACCAGACAAGCCACCAACTTTAACGCGTCGTAACTCCACCACTATAGCTCCAATTAATGACGCGATTGCAGCAATTAATTCGCTAGAACTAGGAGAACACTTTTCGTACCGCGCAATTGCTCGTCAGTTCGGTGTACCAAAGACTACGTTGACTCAAAGACACCAAGGTCGTCAGCGCCCACAGGAAGCCAAACATCGCGATCAACTACTCCTCAGCCCGCAACAAAAAGTACAAGCTTGTAGAGTATATTAGAGGCTTAACAAAGCAAGGGCTACCACCTATAAGAGAGATAATATAAAATTTCGCCTCTAAGATCTCCTCCAAGAGCGCCTCTAATGCCTGGGTTACGCGCTTCTTAAGCCGAAACTATAAGCATCTCACCTCTAAATATACACCCTCAGGATAGACGCCACACGCTATAGAGCCGACTCTAAGGACAAGTACACAAGGCGTACTTTAAGCTGCTACACTCCAAGCTCACTTAGTACAGCTTGGAGCCTCGCTATATATATAATATAGATAAGAAGGGCTTCATAATTAGTGTACTCAGCCGCTCCAAACGAGTGTTCAGCCGTTAGATGTGGGAGCGTAGGGAGGTCACTGCAGCTCTCCAAGATGGCTCTCGTGAGTGGATCACCCTCCTAGCAGCCGTCTGCGCAGATGGGAGTGCTCTCTCGCCCGGCCTCATCTACCAGTCAGCGAACAGCTCACTACAGGCCTCATGGGTGGCCGCCATTAAAGCCAGGCAACACGACGTCTTTGTGGCTTCATCTCCATCAAGATGGACGAACAACAACATCAGATTAGCGTGGCTAGAGCAGGTATTCGATCGCTATACAAAGCAGAAAGCGCGTCGCGGGAGGAACTAGCGTCTCCTTATACTTAACGGCCATAGCAGTCACCTTACAAAGGACTTTATCAACTACTGCGACTCCTATCGTATACTCCTGGCCGTGTTTCCCCCCCCTCACTCTACTCACACGCTTCAGCCACTCAATATTGTTTGCTTTAAGCCTCTCTTAAGTAGCTACTCTAAGGAGCTCTCCAGCCACCCCACCTCCAAAGGAGCTAAGGGCTTATCCCAGTTACAAAGGGAGACTTCTTCCTATTGTTCTGGGGTGCCTAGCAGTCTACCTTCACGACAGAGACGATCCTTAATTCCTTTAAAGCCACTGGCATATGGCCCATAGAGCTAGAGGCTATACTTAAACGCTTTGAGAGAGAGAGCTCCAGCGAGCATAGAGGAGGTGAAGCATGTCCCCTAGCACCTAAAGAGAGCAACTGGCGTCACATGGAGCGTCTCGTACGCTCTACAGTGAGGGATACTGCCGCAGAGGACTCCAAGACGCTCTCTCAAACGCTCCACTCACTCGCAGCTCAAAACAAGCTGCTACACTATAAAAATAACAGCCTAAGAGAGGCTCTTACTATTAAGAGGAGGCACAAAAAGCGCGGCAAACCTCTTAACTTGCAGCAGCGCGAGGAGTACCATAGTGGTGCTGTCTTCTGGTCACCGCGCAAGCTAAGAGAGGCACGTGCACGTGAGGCAGTAGTACAACACCAAGAGCATGAGGAGCAGCTTACAAAGGCGAACAGGAAGGAGCTTCAAGCTGCTGCTAAGCTCCTCTAAGAGCAAGAGGCTAAGGAGAGACGCGTGGCGAGAGAGAGAGCCAAAGTGGTGAGAGATTAGCTAAAGGCCGAACAGGCAGCTGCTCGCGCGGCCAGAATCGAGGCCCAAAACACTAAAAGAGCATCTAAAACTGCCCAAACAGGTAAGCGCAAAGCCTCAAGAGCGCCCTCAGCAAAGCGTGAGCCCAAGAGACGCGCGCGCGGTACTGCAGCTGTCAGGGAGTCGCCAGAAGCTGCACCAGCTGCTCCACCCAAAATCAACTCTCGTGGCCGCACTATCAACGTTCCACGCAAATATAGATAATACAGATCAATAGCGAGCATGTTACGGGTCTCTCCACCAAAAAATCTCATTAAAAGAGCTATTATAGCTGTTACAATAACCTCATCTTTGTGGTGGTGAGCATGTTGTTCGTGGCCCGTTACGCGACGTGGCCCGTTACGCGCACGGACACGGTAACGTGTCTGTGCGCGTGCCGAGCCACTTCGCGTGACGAGCCACCCAACACCATAACAGCTTATGCAAAAATGAAGCTATAGAGCCACCCACAATTAATATTATTATAGGATTTTCTAGAAGGGCACTAAATAGATCCTTGCGATTAATTTGCACTATTTATATCTGTTTAGAAGCTTAACGTTGCGGCCGCGATATATAGAGATAGTTAGGGTAGTAGATGCGCCCTCTAAGGACTCCTTAACATCTAAAGTATTAACAACACGTTTCTAACGTTTTCTGCTCTATAAAGATAGTTAAGAGGCCTTCCTCTTACCCTTTTTAGATAACTGTAGAGCTTTTTTTGCGTCGCGGGCAGACTTCTAGGCAGCGCGCTAAGCTGCCTTTTTAGCTCTCTCCTTCTCTCTTGCCTCCTTCGCTGCCTCTCGCGCAGCACGCTTTTCCTGCTGGATTTTCTCCTTGTATAGTCTAGCTGCCTTCTTTAGCTCTGCTGTCTCCTCTGCTTTTTGAAGCTGCTGCTCCTTATCCTTCTGCTCCTTAATAGATTGAGGGACACGTGCCTCTCTTACCTTCCTAGGTGACCAGAACACTAACCCACTATGATACTCCTTGCGCTGTTAGAGATCTAGAGCTTTACCCTTCTTCTTACGCTTCTGCTTTGTAGATAGTGCCTCCCTAAGCCTATTAATATTGTGGTGGAGTAGCTTATTTTAAATAGATAGATAGTGGAGAGCGATTAACAAAGCTTCTGCGTATCCTTACTACTCTGATCCTTAACTGCAGAGCGTACGAGCCTATCCACCTTTCTCCAATTATGATCGCTTAGTAGGGATAAGGAGCTTTCTCTTAATTCTTAAGATCTAGTAAATCTATCGAGGATTGGATTAGGATTAGGTGGTGATATGCCTATTGCTCTAAAAGAGCTAAGGATTGTTAATTCCTTAAAGGAGGCCTGCCATGCCTTCTAGAATAGTGGGAAGAAATTGCCCTTCTTAATAGAAACTAGGCCTTGGCCTACGTTAAGGTATTTCGAGAGCTCAGCTAAGTAGGCAGTTAATAGAGGCTTAAATATTGCAACGTTAAGTAGCTAAAGCGTATAAGTTGAATAAGGAGGCAGGATAGCAAGCAGGATCCTATGCTTATTATAGTAGTTGATGAAATCCATTGTAATGTGGGATCTATGGCTGTCTAGGATTAGGAGCTAATATACTTGTTAAGTCTTCTCTTTTGTACAGCGATCGAATACCTGTTCAAGCTAGGCAAGACTAATATCGTTGTTTGTCTAGCTAGAGGGTGATAAGGTAATAAAGACTTTATATTCTCCTGCCTTAATATCTTCTACCTAGGCTAATTAGATGCCTTTATTAGCAGCCTTATAGATTAGGCTAGGAGGTAGAGCAGATCTATTGGCGCATATACATGCTAGGAGCGTAATCCACGCGCGGTTTCTATCCTGGAGTGATGCCCTAACCTCCTTCTTCTTCTATATTTGTTAGCTAAATATTCTCTTTAATTTGCCAACAATACCAATTATAAAGCCTTTCTCATCCATATTATAGGTATAATAAGGATCTATTTAATATTAATTAATCTTGTTATATAGGAGCTAAAAGTAGAGGCGATATTTATCCCCTAAATTAGCTTTGTGGCGATTGCTGTCTATGCGAACTGTCTATTGCGAGATAAGATGAATGCTGTGTTAGTTGATAAAGCGGGTAACTCAGCTCTCGCTGACTGCCTTCTTGGCTACTGTAGAGGCGAAATTTTGTACTATCTCCCTAGTAGGTGGTATATGTCTCTCTGTGAGTCCTTTAATAATATATTTTATAAGCTCCTACTCTTGCTATAGGTTAAGTTTCTGCTAGTTAATGTTTTTGGCTTTATTTAGTGCCTGAACGCGCTTGTGTCTTTGGGATAACGTAGTTTGATCTACACTGTAGGTGGCAGCAATATTTCTATACGAAAATAATTCCCCTAGATTTAAAGATTTTAATAGCTGCTGCAATCGCATCCTCGATTGCCCCCATATTAGTGGAGTTATAACGCGTCAAATTTCAGGCGATTATTTTAGCGTTTTGGTGTTGGGTGGCTCGGCACGCGAAGTGGCTCGGCACGCGCACAGACACGTTATTAGCTTGGCGCCTTTGACGAGCTTTTCCACCGCCTCAACCATATAAGTTGGGGAACTATCTACATGCCTTTAAATCCTCTGCTTAACCAGCGTCGATTGCGACCCAAGTTCTGTACTATTTCGCGGAGTTTGCGACTCCTATGTACTATCGCGAATAGTACAAAAAGTGGAGGCGTACGCAGGCGGACGTCAAGCTGCGATATCACAACTTCTAGGTCTAGGTCGTGGGGCACTAGGCCAGCACCTCAAAAGCCTCCTTTGATATTACTTTCAGTAATTAAAGCCTTAAAAGCAGTAATAAAGCAAGGTAGGAACTTAATTTTGGTGATGTGCGTGATGTGGTTGCGCATCAGATTCTTGGCTTTGGCGCCTATACGCCTTCTTTAACGGCGCAAAACAACCCACGTTAAGTGGCTGCAAGAGGTGCGACAAATGTGGAGGCATATAGAGAGTAATAATATTACTCTTTTTTGCAGTAATCCTGGAATTTGAGCGAGTTGTGACTTTTGTAGCCATTAATAATGAGCAAACGTGCTTTACTACTAGTAGTACGCCTCTTTGTATGCTTATTAAAGTGCTTTAGCTATTGCAGACTAAGCTTATTTGTTGTCCAGCCGTTCCTAGAGACTGCAATAACCTAATTATGAGGTAGATCCTTCTCCTTATACTAGGCGGAGAGGTGGTGCTTGCCCCCGAAGATAATGAAGGGTGGGATCCACCACCCTATTGCGTTGATGCCTTAGATGACTGTTGTCTACTCCCTATTGCCCTGCTGCACCTGCTTTGGCCGTCCTCGATGCTTAGAGCCTGTGACTACTGCTCTAGTTAATATTATGCCTATTATAAAGCTAGACTTGTTAAAATTATAGGTGTCCTTATCTAGGATACTATACTTAGCCTTTATGTTCTCTACAAGCCAGAACTAGCCTTGTATCACCTTAGGATCCTCCTAGAGGGCTCTCTTTAGTCGTACTTTTGATTGAACTTAACTTAAAGCTTTGGCTGGCGCTTAACAAAGTTATAAGGCCACCTCTAGCTAACTAGCTTGTAGTGGCGTGCAGCCAGTAAAGAATCGGGCCATATCTTTTATGGCATTAAGCTGGGGCGGAAATCCTCGCGCGTTTAGGTCGAGTATATGCTGCACAATCACCTGCTCCTCTCTTATAGTAAGTCTTATTTTTTTGGGTGCGCAGTCGCGTCTAAAACGTCTTTCTGGCGCGTTAGTTGCTAAGTGTACTTTAAGAGACGTTATAGAGAGGCTGCAGCGCGTCGCTAAAAGAGTGTTGCGTCTTATTTAATAGCCTAGATTGCAAGCTGTATACGCACTTCTTTTAACGCTAGTGGTTTGTTGTGTGGTTGAGGCATCGCGTTATACTATTGCTGATAGTACGTTTTTAGTGGGGTCTTGGCAAAGTGATCGACTTGATGGAATGATCGACTCGAGTGCAAAGTACGTTATATCAAATTACTTAAAACTAAAAACAAAATATAATATAAAACTAACCTAATAAATATTATAAAATACGCTATCGTAATATAAATAAGCTCGTAATTAATTTTTTCAAATTAATAACTTTTGACAAACTTGTCGCAATTAAGCGCTTTAACAATTTTAAGCAATTGCTAAAAAGAATATACTAAATAAGGTAATATTATATATATTAAATTACTTATTACTAAAAAAACAAAATATAATATATAAAAGACTTATTTTATAATATAAAATATATTAGCGTATAATAAACTAAGGAGTAATAAATTATTCTAAAATAAGGCGTTTATTATTAACATTATAACTAAGTAATAGTAAAACAAAGTTTATATATAAAATAATAACTCGTATATAAAATAATAACTCGTATATAAACACTAGTCTATATATAAAACACTAGTTTATATATAAAAACACTAGTTTTATATATAAAACACTAGTTTATATATAAAACACTAGTTTATATATAAAACACTATATATATAAAAAATACTATTATATATAAAACACTAGTTTAAATATTAGTTTAAAATACTAGCCCGTATAAAAGTTAAAGGCATAATTAAACTATATAAAACTAAGTATTTATTAGTCTAAACTATTCTATATATAGATTACTAGGTAGTTAGTTTATTAAAATTAATTAACTAGTTTAATAATACTAACTCGATTACCTTCTTATCTATATATTTACTTTTTATAGGTTATGAGCCCGGCGCTCTAATAATTTTATTATTTATTATTATTTACCTTTTAGCTTACTAAGCTATTCTTCTATTAATTTTTTCGATATATACCTCATTTTTCTCAGAATTTCTTTAAGATTCTGATTCTTTTTATACTAGCTAGTCTAGTCCTTTTAGCTTACTAAGCTATCTTGGCAAAATCGATATTTTGACTAATACCTTATTTTTCTTAGAATTTTCTGAGCTCTTCTACTAGCTGGACTAGTTTATTACCTTTTTAGGCAATTTCGTTAAGTCTTATTAATTTTTTAAGAAATACCTTATTTTCTTAGATTTCTGAGCTCTTTTTGGCCTATTAATCTTATTTATAATAAGTTCTAAGATTTCTTCTATCTCTAAGCAGAAGATACTTAAGGGTATTTCTAACTATAAGATATAAAAGCCTAGGGCTATTTCTATTCTTATAATAGAAAATTATATGGCTATAATTTAGAGTGGTAATAATATTGCAATTAATTTAGTGTCGAAAGATATTAATTTAAAAGCACAATTAATTATTACTTTATTAGTCGAAGATGATTCTTTATAACATATTAAGAATTTATCTATAGCTAATATAGATGTAAATTTGTTTAGGAAGTCTTTATTCTCCTAAAGATTACTATTCTAAATTTCTTCTTTTAAAGGAGTTATTTAATAGTACCTTATTAGATTTTAATTTAATAGAGAAGTACCTTAATAAAATTAAATATTTAATAATAAATCTTAACTATAAGTTAATTAAAATACCCAAATAGGTTATTGTGGCCTAGGTGTTAAACAATTTTAACTCCTAATTATAAGAAGTTTGTTGCTTTAGTAACTTAATTATTTCGGGGATAATTCTTCAAAGATTAATCTAGAGAATTTATTCTCTAATTTAATTAATAAAAGTCGTCGTTAGACGCACTTAGATAGTGATAAAACTAAGGTTTTATACACTAAATTTTAGAATTAATATAAAGTTATAAAGTCTAAACAATTTTATAATAAGTGTAAAATAAATACCCCCTTTACTAATAACTATTAGTATTTACATTCTAAAAATAAACCTAAATAGTTAAAATAAATCACGATTTTAAATCTAAAAAAGATAAAAAAATAGATAAAAATCTATTAAATCGTGAATCCGAATATCCATCAGATCGACTAGATCGAAAGCTGTTAGATAAAACGGCTAAGTTATCTAAACTAATAGAAATTAAAAAGGTATTATTAACTACCCTAAATAAAAAAAAACTAATTCGAAAAAAGGACATCGAAATCCTCGAAATCTAGAATTTAATTCTAGAAATCCTAAATAAGGATTAAAAACTACTAAGGTAGTATTTATACTACTAAGTTAAAAAGCCCTAATCTAATACTAGATTTAGGTAGTTTCTCTTATATTTATCTCTAATAAAAACCTATTTATAGAAAATTCGTTAGTTAGAAAAACTACAAAAATATAATGGGGAAATAACAATATTTTAACTTCGCAATTTATTGGCAACGTGAGCTTTATATATATAATAATACTAAGATAGTCTTAAACAACTATATCTATATTTGCCTAAATTTAATGTAAATATTATTTTAGTAAAGAAATTAGTCGAAAAAGACCTTGTAGTAAACTTTATAAAAGACAAAGCTATAATTAAAAAGAATACTAAAATAATATTAGAAGTAACTCTAATTAACAATCTTTATACAATAAATATAGACAATATAGTAACATATAACATTCTATTTGCTAAAAAGGTTATTAATAAAAATAAAACTATTAGTAACTATAAAGAGAACTTAATATATCTCTATCACAATCGTTTCGAACATAAAAATCTAGACGTTATATATAAAATACTAGGTATAACTAAACCTACTAACTATAAATTAATTGCTCTAGCTGTATAAAAGCTAAGCTAATAAATAATAACAGTAGAGAAATTACTACTAAAGCAGATAATTACTTAGATAAAATAGTAATTGATTTATGTGGGCCTATCACTCTCTCTAAAAATAATTATAAATATATTATATTCTTTCTAGACTCTGCTACTAGAAAATTAGAATTTAAAAACTATTAAGACATAAATCAGAATCGTTTGAAGCCTTTAAAGACTTTTAAACAAAAGTTGAAAACCAAAGCAATCGAAAAATTTAAAATTATTAAAACAGATAATGGCACGGAATTTGCTAATAGTAATTTTACGCTATTTAATAAACAAAATGGTATTATTCACCAATTTAATCCGCCATATACACCCGAACAAGATGGTTTAATTGAAAGAATTAATAGAACTATAATAGAAACAGCTAAAAGCTTATTGTTCTATAGTAATTTGCCAACGAGTTACTGGCAATACGCTGTTGAAAACGCAGTATATATATATATAATATTACACCACATAGTAATTTAAATTTTATAAGCCCAAATGAAAAACTTTATAAAAAGAAACCTAACTATAATAATATTAAAATCTGGGGCTCACTAAGTTACTACTTAGTTAAACAGCAAGCAATTAACTAAACTAGAACCTAAAGCCAAAATAGGTATACTAGTAGGTTATGATAACTATAATTATAAACTATTAGATCTAAAAGATAATAAACTAGTGTATACTAGAGATGCTAAAATTCTTAAAAATTACTTTTATAACTTTAATAACGACTCTAATAAAGAAGTTAATATACTATTTAATAGTAATAATAATATATACCTAGGTAATAACCTAAATAATAATAATAATAATAATAACAATAACATAGAACAAACTATAGACTCTGAAAATCTAGATTTAAATAATAACGAGAATAATAACGAGAATAATAACGAGAATAATATAAGCTCGCGATCGCGAATCAAGTCCAGATATATACTTAATAATACTACTATTAATAATAATAATAAAAGAATCATTTCTATTTCTAATATCTATAATACAAGGCAAAACTTTAAAAGAATAACTTTAGAAAACTTAGATGAGTTAATAAATAAACTAGCCTTATTAATAACTAAAAATAATAAACCAACTAGCTACAAAGAAGCTATAAATAATAAAGATAAAGATAATTGGCTAAAAGCTATGGAGCTAGAAATTAGTCAACTAAATAATCAAAATACTTAGGAAATAGTAGATTTACCTAACAATAGAAAACCTTTAAAAGGTCGTTGGGTTTTTAAAATTAAAACAGATAAAAATAATAATCTATTAAAATATAAAGCCCGATGGGTAGTAAAAGGTTATAGTCAAATTTATGGCTTAGATTATCTAGAAACCTTTGCTCATACAACAAGTATTGAAATTACAAGGCTATTATTATTCTTTGCCTATTTTTTAGATCTTGAAATACAACAATTAGATAATAAAAACGCCTTTTTACATGCCCCTATAGATTCTAAAATCTATATTAAACAACCTATTAGTTTAATAAATTTAGACATAAAGTCTCTATAAATTAAATAAATCTTTATACGGCCTAAAACAAGCTTCTAGAGCATGGTATCTATACTTAAAAGATACATTACAACAACTATGTTTTTATTCTATCTTTGCTAAACAAGAAATCTTTACTAATAAAACAACTAATTTAAACGAAAAAATCTTCCTAATTGTCTATATAGACGATATACTAGTAATTAGTAAAAGTCTAGAAACTATTACTATATTAAAAACTAAATTAAATACATTACTAGAAGTTAGTGACCTAGGGGAAGCTAGCTACTTTCTAGGTATGGAAATTATTAGAAATAGAAAAGAAAAAACACTTTATTTAAAAACAAATATAAATATTTAATAATATGCTTAAAAAATATAATAAACTAAATCTAAATCCAATTGATTCGCCTAGCGATCCAGGAATTAAACTAATAAAATAAAAATAAAAAACAAGCTTTATTAGAAGAAATTAATTTATATTAATAATATATAGGTAGTTTAATCTATCTAACAACTTATATAAGACTAGATATAGTATTTAGTATATATAAATACGCTAGACATATATTAAATCCTAATAAATAACACTACACTACTATTAATAGAATATTTAAATATTTAAATAAAATAACAAACTTAGGCCTAATAAATAATAATAATAATAATAATAATAATAATAATAATAATAATAATAATAATAATAATAATAATAATAATAATAATAAAATAATCATAATAATAATAATAATAATAATAATAATAATAATAAATAATAATAATAATAATAATAATAATAATAATCCTCCTCCATAATATATAATATATAATATATATCCTCCTATCCTAATCCTCCTATATAATAATAATATATAATAATAATATATAATACTATAATAATCATAATAATAAAATAATAATAATAATAATAATAATACTAATAATAATATATCTATAATAATTAATATCATAATAATCCTAACTTAATTAGATATATACGCTGACTAGGGCGGCGACCTAATAACTAGAAAAAGTACTACTAGTTATATATTTACCTTTAATAGAACACCTATTAGTTAGGCTAGTAAACTATAAAAATCGACTGCTTTATTAATATGTAAAGCTAAGTATATGGCTCTAAAAGAAGCTATAAAAGAATACACCTATTTAATAAATATATATAAATAATTAGAAATTAATGAACTATTAAATATAAAAACTTCTAATTTCTTTATATTCTCTAATAATAAACCTGCTATTAATTTAGCATTTAATCCTAAATATTATAGTAAAACTAAACATATTAATATATAATATCACTCACTACGTAAAAGAAAAAATATAAGAAAAAATAATAAATCTAGACTATATACCTATAAAAGAATAACTAGTAGATATATTAACAAAAGCCCTTAATAATAATACCTATAATTATATATTTTAAAATCTTAATATAAAATAAAAAGGGTTAAAACTATAATAGAATAATAAGCAAAATATCCTAAATAAAGTATATATTACTTACGAGGACGTGTTAAAACTATATTAGTAAGTAAAATAAATAATAAAATAACATATTAGAATTTCGCTATTATAATAAAAGATAAATAGATAAATAACTATAAGCTACCTAAAAATAATAAAAATAGTCGTTCTAATAATAAGTTACAATTAAAGCCAAAGTTAACTTTAAGTAACGTATAAAAAGTCTACTAAAAGATAATTATAAGAAATCTAATATTATATATATTAAATTACTTAAAACTAAAAACAAAACATAATATAAAACTAACCTAATAAATATTATAAAATACGCTATCGTAATATAAATAAGCTCGTAATTAATTTTTTTAAATTAATAACTTTTAATAAACTTGTCGCAATTAAGCGCTTTAATAATTTTAAGCAATTGCTAAAAAGAATATACTAAATAAGACAATATTATATGTATTAAATTACTTATTACTAAAAAAAATTATAATATATAAAAGACTTATTTTATAATATAAAATATATTAGCGTATAATAAACTAAGGAGTAATAAATTATTCTAATATAAGGCGTTTTATTATTAACGTTATAACTAAGCAATAGTAAAATAAAGTTTGTATATAAAATAATAGCTCGTATATAAATACTAGTCTGTATATAAAATACTAGTTTGTATATAAAACACTAGTTTGTATATAAAACATTAGTTTGTATATAAAACATAGTTTGTATATAAAATAATAGCTTGTATATAAACACTGGTCTGTATATATAAATAATAGCTCGTATATAAAACACTATTGCATATAAAACACT
The DNA here is from genome assembly GCA_009805535.1 of Laburnicola sp. JP-R-44. NCBI lineage: Eukaryota > Fungi > Ascomycota > Dothideomycetes > Pleosporales > Didymosphaeriaceae > Laburnicola > Laburnicola sp. JP-R-44. The sequence goes on from SELF01000006.1 coordinate 1,133,976, forward strand.
AGTTTAAAAAACATTAGTTTAAAACACTAGCACGCATAAAAGTTAAAGGCATAATTAAACTATACAAAACTAAGTGTTTGTTAGTCTAAATTATTTTGTATATAGATTGCTAGGTAGCCAGTTTATTGAAATTAATCAACTAGTTTAACAATACCAACTCGATTACCTTCTTATCTATTTATCCACTTTTCACATTTACGCTGAGCTTCGGCTGATCTAAGGCAGGAGGAGACGAAACTTATGGACGAGTGGCGTAAACAGGGCCCGCTAGGCTTTTTGTTTGATGTTATAGGCCACATTAAAACCACCTTTGCAATACGATTTGTTCAATTAGTGTCAGCACTAAGCAAACAAGTTGTTGCCTCCTAACGAGCGCAAGATCTACGAACCTGTAAAGCTAGTAATTACACGCGCTGGAACTCTTACTACGACGCCCTTGCTCGCGCCTCTTAGCTACAAACCGCCATCAACACATACGCCGCCCGCTATATAGATGATACCCGCACTGCTGACGCCTACGCGCGCGCAAAAAACAACAAGCTACCCGACGTGCCAGCGTGGATGAGGTCTGATGGGCTATCAGCCAACGATTGGCAAGTAATAACTGAATATATGGAGGTGCTATTGCCGCTCAAAGAAGCCACTAAGAGGCTTAAAGGCCGCGGCAAAGGCAACGCTTTTGGCGCTATATATGAAGTTATACCGGTTTTTGAGCAGCTACTTACTACCTTTAAGCATTGGCTCGAGTCGTTTGCTAATGTTAATCACCACGAAACTGGCGCCCTGGAGGACTACCTACCTACCAACTTGCGCGCGGCATGGCTCAAACTCAACCAGTACTACAGCAAGCTCGACGACTCGCCCTATACTACTACGCCGCTTGCTGTCTCCATCCTTTCTACAAGCGTTATTGCTGTCGAGCTTGGCGCGGGAAACCTGACTGGCTTGCCTCAGCTGACGCCAGTTTTCGGCAGCTTTGGGCGCAGTACTAACCCCGAAGTTGTTGATACAGTGGCTTCCAGGCTTAACTGTGTAAACAACAACCTCGACGATGCGATTAACCAGCTTGCTGGCGGCGATAGCGACGACGAAAATGAGGAAGATGGTGACGAGTACGATCGCTGGTTCAAGCGCGAGCCCAGGTGGACGCAACAGCAGTTTGATAGCGATGATAGTCCTGTCAAGTACTGGGTCGGATTACGCTCGAGATACCCCAATTTAGCGAAGTTTGCGATTGATATACTAACAGTTCCAGCATCAAGCTGTGAGTGTGAGCGCGTTTTCAGTAAACTTGGCGACCTCCTCGAGCCTAGAAGACGCCATATAGGTGCTCAATTGCTGGCAGCAATACAATCTGTACGATCTTGGCTGAAAGCTGGCTTTAGTGAACCCTCTAATGGCGCTGTTGCGAAGCAGTTATCGACTTTGAGTGACGAAGAAATCGACACCTTATACAGCTTGTGTGACTGGGACGAGGCTTCTTAGTAATTTATATGTAGACGAATATATGATCAATTTACAATCAATTTACAATCAATCGGCTTGAAAAATACCTTTCAATTCAATCTATTCAAAAGGCTGGATAACTTATTACAATCGATTCAATTCACTGTCTGGAAATTGATTGAATTGATTATTGGCAAGTCTGACTTGAAGAAACAACTCAGCCTCATGTCCTATACAGTTTCTGCATACAGTTTCGCATGACCAACATTGGTTATATGGGGCTCACCCTCTCATATTCGACATGATCAGCATGATCCTGGTCACACAGGGTGCGATCCCTCGACCACTGCTGATCATGTCTGCATCCATATCTCGTAGTCTTTCCATCGTCATCCTCGTTCCAGGTGACTGTGGCGGGGCGACCGGTCGTAGGGTCCGTCCAATCCCATGCGAATTTGACCTTGTCGCCGCCAAAGCGCTCCATCCAGAGATTCCCGTCGACTTTCTCGTCGTGGGAGTGGGTGTGGATGAATAAGGGGTTATGCTGGATGTCTTGCTCGCTGTCCGGGAAGGGGAGAGGGGACATTGACGGCGTGAGAAGGTTCGAGAGTTTGGCAAGCGTGACCCTAGTCGGTGGCAAATCTCGGAGTGAGACGCACTTCTCAACGAGGTGGGTGGTGAAGGTGCAGTTTCCTAGTTGCATCGAGTTAGTTGCTTGCATCGCCTGTGCAACATGAGCAGGATATCATCCACATACGAGCGTCTCGAGCAACCAGCATGCTGGGCGCACCCATGGCCGTGGCGGCGAGCACGAAGAACGTGATGAAGTGGAAGAGCATCTTGTTCGAAGTCGTAGGAGATACGCTTGCTGTAAGGCACTGTAGTCAGGTTGACTCAGAAGCGGGATAGAGCTGGTAGTTTTTATCCTGTATAAGGTCCAATTAGTAGAAGTGAGTTACTGGAATGAAGGTAAGAGATACAAGCCCCGAAGAGAAGCAAACGCGTGAGTAGAGCACCGGCGCTAAATCCGAGTGCACGTGCGCGAATCATGACCTCGGGAGGTGAAGGCAGCACGATTTCACCTCATCTGGCAACCCCAAGTGAGATACAGTACTAGGAAAAAAATCAAGTACAATATATCACCGCAGGATAAGCGATACGAAGACCAACTGCACTCAAACCTTAGTTCAATAGCTTCATCTGTTCATTGGCCTAACACCCGGTTCCCTATCGGAAGTAAGGGGATACATGCTCTGTTGGACTATTATTGAGCCCTCCCGAGATGTTATACGTGAGCCTCATTCATCGTAGTGGTATTATGCATATATCATGCACAGACATAATTCCTCCTTGATGCAAAAATTTGGCATACCACATCCAAAGGAAAGTACATTGTTCAGGTTTTATCTCACGTAGCTTCGTAAGCCGGCAATGAATGATTCGCCGTGTATTACTAGTCATCTATAAGATCCGTTTCTTCGCGATCTAAACATTAGTGGTCGCACCATGAAAACACATCCGTCTCTGATGCAGGAAAAATTACTCTTATCGTTCAGACAAGCGCCAGCATTTCAGCATGACAAGAAACGACCGACCGCACCATGATACAAAACTTTACATGAATTACTTGAAGGCTCCCCATCCCTTAGTGAGGAATGGGGGTGCACTCAAATGGACAGACTGGGTGCCGGCTCTGCCAAAATGTGAGCATCCATTTCAACTTGATTCGACACATATAATGACAACACACTTACCCTATAGGAGCCGCGGTACTTGTCATTCTTGTGCAGACAACCGTTCCACCATTTCGAACGGTACCCTTCACTACCGTAGTTCCAAGCCTTCGGGTTGTGGCAGTCCTTATCATCCTCACTCCGATACCTATCGTCCCAATCATACCGAAAGGTCATCTTGTCGTATGTTTTTCCGTGGTACCACTTCCAGCCGAGTGCAAAGGCAGGGCCTTGAATATGTGCGACATCGATCCGGTTGGCAGGGTATCCTTCGGAGACCCCAGGACCCCACAGACCCTCAATGGGGTTGCCTTTGCCGTCGGAGATGTCGAATTGGGCGTACGTGGTGGCGTATACTTCATCGTTAAAAGTCTTTTACACAAATCTATCGGAGGTTGATCTTCACGGCGCATGTACCGGGCGCCCAGGGTGGGTCGGGCTGCGTAGTTGCGATGGTGTCGTTCAGGGTAGCGAGAGTGATGTTGGCTCCCGTAGGTGTCGCGCGTACAAGCCACGCTCCAAGGATGGCGAAGAGCAACAAGAGATGCATTTTGCTTTGACAGGTTAGCTTTACGTGTTGCTGGGCGGGAATAATGGTTTTCGAGATTCACCAGATCACAGGAAGTTGAGTTGAAATCATTGAAGGTGCGTTGATGGTAAACTTTCGAATTGGGAGCTTATATACTTGGCGTAGGATGAGTGAATGCTCCTGATGGGCGTTGAAACTCCGAAATAATGTCGAGTCAAGAAAGTGAATGTTAACTTTTGTCGGAGCCACTAGGTGAGACCAAATGATTATTCACCGTTCGCTGGCGGGTGCACAATGACTTTAAGATTATCCAAAACGACTCCCAAGCGATGCACCCACCCTTCGTTGTCTGTGATTTCTCGGATACACGGTTAACGTTCACCTTTGTCGACGCCCTCCTTGTTTTATTCTCTTCTCGCCTCCGAGTTTGAACCAACAATAGAACCACAGACAGAACGACTGAAAACGAGATGATGAACGAAACAACTCTTTAGGTTTCATGTCAAGTATCCGTAGGGTAGATCCGGATTCCCTAGTGGTGAACGACTCGTGGCTGAGGATTTTGCTCGTCTGGCCCAACCTACAAGCAAAGCGGAGTCGTCGATCGATCTCCATGGATAGCGGTCTCGCTCCATCTTTGATGTACATATGCGACCATGAAATCAAAAAGGGGCAGATGTAGTTTGAACCAAATGATTTTTGGGCAGGACTATGACAAAGGAATTACAGTAGGCGGGCGAATTTGGTACCTACAACATAAGCTGGCGGTCTCGCGATGCTTTAGATGATCCCGACAACTTGAATATTACAGTTTTTGAGAGCCATCTTAATGTGTGTGACTATCGGAGTACGATGCTCTGGCAAAGCGAACATAAAGGTCGGGGAATACGATTATTCCTTCATTTCATTTTGTGAGCCCCACCGCGACGGACATCAGGATACAGCTGTGGTCGGCCTCGTTGACACAAGGGCATGGTGCGAGGAATGCGTGAGAGCACGAATAGCGAAGTGGAGGAAACCGTGTTGAGGAGCGGTGAGTACCATGATGTGTTTCGGAAGCGTCAGATGAGGCAAGCCATTGCCGACACGATGGTACGCGGCCAGAACAAGTGACCGTGTGAGATCTACAGAGAGAAACAGGCCCTAAAAAAACTTGGTCGACGAGTGCTGACGATTTTTTGCGACATCGGAGAAGGCCGCGGTGGAACGGGTTTTCTACAGTGGGTTCGGCACATGCTATTCCGGTGGTGCAAACTTTTCGATGCACTTTATGCACTTTTGTGCCCTAATCCAGACCCACGCCAGCGCCTCGCGGCCGTGCGCGATCGACTATTTTAGGCTCGCCAGATGCGACGTTCACCAGATTAGACGAAGTATCGTGAGATGCCCATCCGTCGTGACTCGCCACGGTGCTCGTTCTGGGCTCTGGAGGCCGCATCGATTGGCGGCGGGCACAGGCGACGTGTCATGTCTGCCCACGTCGGTGGAGTCTCGGAGAGCTGGTGTCGCAGATGGGGTGCTGCATCGGGTCATGGCAGTGGTGATGGGGCGTGTAGAAGAGTCTGGAGCGCTCAGCATGTGGAGTTTTCTGACGAGAAGAGCGGGCCCGGTCAGCGAGCAGTTCCTGGCGCGGTACCAAACAGTGGAGATGAGTCGAGTCTCCAGGGCTAACGACGGGCAGCACGCCCTCTTGTGCTTGGTCGGTAGCATCGCAGCAGAATTTTCGACACGTTACCCAAGCGCGGCGGCTTGGCACGTGCATGGAAAGAATTGCGACAGCATGACGGTCATGACCCAATATGGCGTATGTGGGCGCGCGGCGGAGTGGCATGCTCGCACGAGAGCGGGAGGGGAGGTGACGAGAGGCGCCGTGATGGGGTCGGCACGCGGGCACGAGGGCGCAATGGCAGGACAAGCGTCGTGGTGCCGTGGACATGTTGGCAGGCCGCTTAGCGATGCATCGGAGGCCGTGCTGCACCGCCATGGGAGTGCGGGGGCCATGGGAAAGTCTCTCGCGAGCCCCGTGCCATGTAGGACGGCCCATGACGGTGGGCCGTGGCGAGTTCCGCGGGCCCTGTCGGTGCTGGTGCGAGCCCCCGTGAAACAGGCCGGAATTCGGAATGGATCGCGGAGGAGGATGGCTCCGTTCGGAGTGAATGCATCACGACGAAGATGGTTCCAGACGTGGCCAACGGCGAGGTGGCGCACGCCCTGGGCAGCCACGGCAACAGGCAGCGGCAGCCCGTGCGCGCCTGCCTTCCAAGGTTGGCGGCTGATCACGATGGCAGGTGCCAGGGTGCCCTGTCCGCATCCGGCTAGCGGCTCCTGTGAAGGCCCTGGGGGGCAGTTGCGCCCACGCCATGCCATCACACCTACGCCTCCATGGCCGCCAGTCATGGAATTTCTCTCAGGTAACTCCCAACTGACGGTCCTTTAAAAGCCTGCGTGCCCCCCCAGGCCCTGCCGTTTGGCTCCCATCGCCATGTTCTGTCCGCTGCCTCTGCTCCATCAGTTGAACGCCCACAAGATCAACTCATAGGCGGTTGCTCCAACCCCACGAATCGCACTCCTACCGCGTCTGCACGAGAACGCCCCCGAGGAGATACCTACCCCGTCTACCCCGCCGACCTGCATTGGACAGCCCTCCCCACGCCACGCCAGCCTATCTTTCACGCACCCCAGATTATCTACCCCCCTCCACACTCTCGAAGCCATGCCGGGCCGCCTGCTGTCCTTTGTCCGCGCTGCGCCTGCGCCGTCGTCGCCACCCTCGCCCCAGTTGAAAGCCCAGAAGCAGGCTGCCCTGCAGCCCCTGTTCCCGCCCGTCTACTCTGTCGAGCGCCCCAGCACCAAGACCAAGTCGCAGGAATCCCTCGTCATGGAGGCTTTCAAGCGCCACAGCCTGGGCCCGCGCCAACACTCGTCCAAGAAGAGTCCCAAGGCCAGCCCCAAGCTCGACGCCCAGCCTGCCGCCACGTTGAACATGCTAGTCGAGTCGCCGCCGCTCGTCTTTTACAATGCCCCCCAGTCCTCAACGGGCGCCATCATCTCAGGTCTTCTGAAGATCGACGTGCACGAGCCACATGTGCACGTCGACAAGTTCGAGATGCGTCTCCTTGCCATCGTCACGACAAAGAAGCCCGTACATCAGCATTGCCCCGACTGCACTTCGCAGACTACCGAGATCCACAAGTGGAATTTCCTCACTGAATCGGTTACTCTGAACCATGGCGAGCACTCGTTTCCCTTCACCCACATCATGCCGGGGCACCTGCCTGCCACTACACACGGCCAGATCGCTGCTCTCGACTATTACCTCGACGCCGCCGCTACCTTGTCCGACGGCAAGCAGCTCGAGTACAAGCGAAGCCTCGATGTCAAACGCTCCATCACGCCCGGGCCCGACAAACACTCGATTCGGATTTTCCCACCCACCAACTTGACCGCTTCCGTCACGCTTCCGCCCGTCGTACACCCCATTGGTGAGTTTGGCGTGGAGATGCGCCTCTCGGGGATAGCGCAGACCAAAGACGATTCGCAGTCGCGATGGCGGCTGCGCAAGCTCAACTGGCGCATCGAGGAGACGCAGAAATCCATCTCCCCTGCTTGCCCCAAACACGCCCACAAAGTCGGTGGAGAGGGCAAGGGCATTCTCCACGATGACACGCGCACCATTGCCCACGAGGAAGTCAAGGGTGGCTGGAAGACCGACTTTACCGAAGGCAACATTGACTGCGAGTTCCGCGCTAGCTTGAACATTACCCACAATCCTCTCTGCGACATGGATAGCCAGAGTGGAATGAGTGTCAGGCACAACCTGATCATCGAAATGGTCGTTGCTGAAGAGTGGGCTCCGCTGAAGAAGTTGAACCAGGCTACACCCACCGGTGCCGCTCGCGTGCTTAGGACGCAGTTCCACATTACTCTCACGGAACGATCAGGTATGGGAATCTCTTGGGACGAGGAACAACCCCCACTGTATGAGGATGTTCCCGCCAGCCCACCTGTTTACATTGGCGACTACGATGGTCCACCTTTGCACGACGAGCTCCTTCTTGGATCCTGACGTCGTAATCGGAAGCATGGACCTACGATCGAATCATCTGTCACGAATTTCCTTCCTTGCCGTCGCAAACGTTTCCGCCCAAATCTAATGGTTGATTTTGAGAAGGATATACCCGTTCTTGTAGAACTCGCCTTTTCCGGTTTTGATCTGATTTATGCGTTGCATCTTCGCTCTCACGACACATGTTTGATATTTTTCTTCCGCTTTTGAATGCTAGCGTGGCGTTATGGGTACGGGTCTGAATGGCTTCAAGCCTGATCCTGAGTTATGTGCCATTTAGCAAGGCGTTTGCACGATCGAATTCTCCCGTTGCAAAAAGTTTTCAGCAAAAAGTTTTCAGTCATAGTCGGCACATGTACGTAGTAGTAATGCTTAATAGGGAAGATTGATTTCTCCTTCTCGACCCGAGTGCAACCCAAGTGACGACGCCTCTCCCCCCATGCACAAGTCCATCCCGCAATGTTTGACGTTGCGCATCACACCACCCGTGGACCCCGCGGAATCACATGATGGGGCGAGGGCATATTCCATGGAATTGCGAGCGCGAGCGGGAGCTCGCGCTACTCCGCCACCAAGCTCGGTGCTCGTCTCGAAGCTCATCTCATCTTGATCAGATCCTGCTTCATCGCAATGGCGAGCGGGAGCTCGGGCTACGCCGCAACCAAGTTCGGCGCGCGTCTTCGGAGCTCATCTCATCTTTTTTATCAGATCCTGCTTCACCGCTTCCACCGCGCTCCAATTTTACCACGGCGCTCACAAGCCCAGACTCGCCTACCCAGCAAACACCTATGTACCAGCGACTCCACCACGTGTTCTAGACCGCCGACGGTCTGTTTTCGGTCCAAAGTCCCAACCGCCGCTAGGTTGAGGCTCTGCCTCCTGGATCGGCGCAGAGCAGCCATGCACACAGAAAGCCTACGCGGCAGTGACACATAGTTCGAAATGGTTATGCAGCGGGTATTAAGGTACCCGCTCGTGCAGTGATGGACGCAGGGATGCGTGTTCTGCTGCTTCGAGGTCTTTGGAATTGTGGGTCTGCAGGGCGCGTGGACGGCATTTCTGTTTTGGGATGGGTCGGGGGTTAGATGGGTTGTGCGTTGGCGGTGTGGATAGGAGAGATGGGGAGTTATGATGAGGGGCAAGGGCAGTGTGTGCGTACGCCTCGTTGGAATTGCGTGGTGGTGGTGGTGTTCCGACGTTCGAGGCGGTAGTGGTGTGAGACGAGGTGAGAAGCAAAACGCAGGGATGGGTGATACGAGCAGGGATCTGAGTATATAAAAGTGTGGGTCCGGTTCTGCTCTTGCTGCTTTTGTGGAACCTCAGCACAGTGGTCACCTTGTCGGCCTCTGCTTGCCCACTACTTGCATTAATTCCATCTCTTCTTGTGACCTGGTCGACTCACTGTGCTGTGTTCTCTCCACGGCAGGCAGGATACAGATCCCTCCCAATGAAAGTCATTTACATCTCTGGACGCTGGGACAACTGGGAAGTATAATGTAACCGTGTCCGAGAGGGACAGGATGGTAATCTAGTCACCTAGTCGAACCATTCCACCTCAAAGCTTCCCTCTGGTTGTGATCGTAATCTTGGTCATAGAAATAGTAGCGTTATCTCAGCTTTGCTGCTATTAGAATTCTTCTTGCTTCAATGTAAGGCTGGTGGAAATGTTCTTCTTCCATCGTAGGATCTGGGTTAATGACAACGAAGCCCTACTTCCAATATACAGTAAAGTATGTTAAGCAAACGCATGGCGAGATTGGTTTTCTTCACGTGTAATCCATTCAGGTGTAGAACTGACTACAAAAACAACCAGAACTGACACCATACCATGTCACATGGTTATGGCGGCATATGATACTTCAAATCTATGGTGAACAGGCGATAACCCTCCAGGATGTCTTTGACGCTGAAACTCATATATCGGAAAATTTATGTCGTGTGAATATTAAGTATTAGCAATGTGTACATCTACCGTAACCAAGCTTTGTTTCCCGTCACTCCAGAGGTAGGAAACCGCTCAACCCTGTCAACTACTTATTGTCCCTTAGACCTGCAGCTGCAAAACGCCCATGCCCCCGCCAGAGAACTTGTTGTAATACCTTCCGCAAAGCACTTCTCCCACGCCCTTCCACCCCATACACGCATCGTCACACTCACACATGTCTTCATCCTCTATTGGCGACATCATCTGCCCTTCTAACCACCTCGCCACCTTTGGGTCTACATCTCCACCCACTCGCGCAAACTGCACACCGCGCACTGCGGTAAACAGCTTCAGCACCGAGTAGTCACACGCTTCGAATTGCACCTGCGATACTCGGATCTCGAGGTACTCGGCCCCAGAAAAGGCGGCCACTGTTTGTGCGCTTGTGAACTGCGGGTCGGTGTCCAATCGCAGGCATATTTGCCAACGTGAGATCATTCTTATCACGCTGGGATAGAGGACTGGTTTCGCAGAGGATGTGAGATGCGGGAGGGATGCCAAGAGGGAAGGGTGCGCATGGAATATGTGAGGTGCGTATAACAAACTAGTCGCTTCATTGTGGATTTTGCGGCACGTAGAAAGAATCGAGGGGTGTAAGCTCGTCGAAGTCGAAGTTTCGTTGTAATGCCGTACATTGAGATCGTTCGCTCGCCTCGTCAACCTCTTTAGATTCATCGCATCCGGACAAAGCAATGCGACGTAGATTTGATTTCTCAGCTCAGCAGGGAGTTTGAAGAACAATGAGTCTTGCTGGGGTTCCGTGGTTCCGGATCGGACGGTCATGCCCGCGGATATGGACTGGCGTTCGGCATTAGATGCAGTGCTCCCGAACTCTTTGTCTTTTCTTGCTGGTGCAAATACGCTTCGTTTCGAGTCGTGTAGTTGGAGCGTGGAATGCGAAGACGCAAGGGTTGGATATGCACTCGCTCGGCTGTGTACCACGGTCGGGTTGGGATGGTAGTAGGCTGCGTACGTTGCCATTCTGTCTCGTTTCGTCTCAGTTTATCAGCCTTCGATTTGGGCAAAACGCCAGAGATAGGTGATGCAGTGGCTCGAAAGGAAGTCAGCGGAGTAGGGTGTTGCGAGGTAGCGATATGGATGCTAGTGGGCGATGGTGGTGAGGATGATGCTGGGGTTGAAGGATCAGAATTGGTCGGCGTTGGTGATTGTGATGGCGCTGGAAATGCTGGTCGAAAGATGATGACCGGCGATGTCAACAGTACGGTCATTGGAGATGTGCTCTCCAGCAAAAAAAGAGTATTGCTATATCTGGAGGCCTCTCCCGAGAATAAACGTCAGATCGATAGAATGCTGCTGCTGGATGCAATAGCAGATGTCCTTGGAAGATGATACTAGGAAGCAACGGGATACGACGTGTTTATAAGGACATCAGGAAATTTCCCAAAAAAAAAAACTTGTGCAGCTTCGCCGTCAAGATCACGTTGTTGACCAGCGGCTCCGGGGAGGGATAAGCAATCGAGTCTGACTGGACCTCGGGAAGGGCCGTGCGCCCGGCGACAACAATGAGGCGGTGTGAGATGTCGTGCCACACGTCAGTCCACCGTCTCTCACCACTCGCGCGCAACTGTCCCACCAAAAACATCTTGTTGGGACTGCATTGACAAAACGCCAACCGTTGTCTGTTGTTTCGGTGTCGAACCTTGATGGTGGAGGGTTGGCGCACCGGCGTCTGGCCTCTGTCGCTTGCAACACGATAACACTGACATAGGGACGAATTTACAGAGCAACTTGTCACTCCAACCGCACTAACTCGCGCAGGGGAAAACTTCAATGCCACTGGCTTGAGACACCGACGACTGTCGCGCGGTTAAATGTACAATATCTTGTTGTGCCATCATCTATCCTTCCAACTCTGCATCATTGAAATCACGAACTCCTTGGCGTCTGACCAAGAAGGGGGTATTATGCACGGCCGTCCTCCATATCACCTTCCATCTCAAACATGCTCCATGTACGTATTCTCCTTCGCATTCCATTTCAACCCTTGTATGCTTCTCTGCATGTTTCCTGTCCTCTAGACCAACCCAACAACTCCTGCTCCCATGACTGCCACGACTCCCACCTTCCACTCTGACCCCATGGTCGGTGCGCTCCCCTTCACCGCCGTCTTTGTGATTCCGACAGACCCGGTTAACGTGCCCATACCGATCTTCCCCTTCCCAGGCAACGGGGGCGCTCGCGAAAGCGCTTGGTTACGAAACGTGATTGTCCGAGGCACCCATGTCTGCGAAGTACCACCGATCCACGTTTCGACCCACTGTACAGTTATAGATAGCGAAGGTTCGGGAGTTGCGATCGTAGTAACATGGTTCGCTGCTGGGGTGGGAGGAGTGGCGGGCGGTGCAGGTGGTACTGCTGGAGCATTCGCTGGATTGTTTGCGAGAGGTCCTTCTGCGGCTGCTGGATTGACTGGCACAGCAAGATTCGGCGCAGCAGCGGGTGGAGCAACGAGTGGTACAGTGGGATTGACGTTCGTTTCGGGAATTTCTGGGTTTGGCGGAGCCGCTGGTACAGGTGCAGCAGCAGGTGGAGCAACAGGTGCTTGACGCAGGCTTGCCCACATGGTTAATACTTGCGTGTAGGACCATACACATATCACACCTAACTTACTCGAGCGTCTCTAACACCGGACCATTCAGGATCTGGGTCGCCGCGGGTGTATCAGAGTTTGGCGTAGAGCCTGGGAAGGCGCAGGCTGGTCCACTGCTGTAGAAACAGATGTAAAGCGAAGAAGTACAGCGAACTCAGTGGCATTGCTGGCGGTAGAGCATGACACAAGGATGGCGGTGATTTCTGTTGTCCGCATGGTGAAGAGATTGTGCGCCGGCTGAAGAATCCTAATGGGTATGTTTGCAATTGAGGGTTGACGGGGATCTTGGCCCAAAAAGTCGAATCGCTGCAATGCAAAGTCCCTGTTTGCCCAATCGCAGGATACCGACCGTATACATCTGCAGCTGTTACCGGACTTCGATGAATACGCTTTCCTCCGTGCGAGGCCCTCGCTATTCCATCGAATCTTCTGCCGACGGAGATCGCACGCGAGATTACTCGCGTGCGGTGTACACTATATGGAAGATGCTAATCACGATCGAAAAGAGCGACTTCGTAAGAGAACGACATAAAGGTGCTTGGTAGAGGAGTGTGGTGTATGTGTGACAGGGAAAGCTGTACATGGTCGAAAAAAGACGTGAGGAGGAGGGCGAGGTGATGTGGTGTTGTGTAGGCAGGAGCGGCGGCTGCCATTGACAAACAACAACGTGGAAGCGACACCGGAAACTACCGGAAGGGACGAACTCTCCTTTGACCTCGCCCAAACCCCACGTCATATATCTGATCTATAGCCGCGTTTTGCAACTTTGCAACATGTCCCGTAGCATCGAAAGCCTAGCGGTCCTCTTCATTGCATCGTCGCTCTCTTATTTCTCAATTGTGATTTGCCAAGACCAAATAACCTTCGAGGAGCTCGAGAAGGTGATCCTACTGACATGTAATAACATGAGCAGACGGGGTCGTTGCTGGTCAAGCCGTGAGTGCCGGTATTTCCCTTTTCTCCTCGCGCAAGAGATAGCGTCTAACTCCACACAATCCACTGGTTCTACTTGCTACTCCAGTGTCTACTTGCTACTCTAAATTCTACTCTAGCACATTTCGTGTCCACCGAAGATATCGTGCAAGTCCCACCCGTGACACACTACACCTCCTATCATGCTAAAGTTGTTAACGTGTCGGAAGCTGAGTAGGTTCACAGTGTGTCTTATTTCTGGAATCGCATTAGAGGGGACTTCTGCATATTTAGGAACGTAGTGCGGAAAAGGCACCGCTCTTCACTGTATTACTATGTATCCCCTACTCACCTTCGTCTTCACAGGCTTGCTTGCATCTTCCCGAGAACTATAATCTTCGTACCCACTTCCACATCCCTATCACCAGCATCCATTGCAATATCCCAAAATAGCACTCCGATAAATGGATTGCAGATTTTTGAGGGCAGGCTACTGCGTGCGGTACGCTATCACGGCCCCAGCGCTCGATAATAGGCCGAGAAGTCGTATGCCGTGGCGTACCCGACTATCGCCTACGAACCAGTCTGTTGCGAGACATTGTATCGTGATGTCTCGGACGATATTCGACAAAGCTAAATATGTCTGGATTATATCTATTACAAACATGTTTCCTGCAGACAACGACGAGGATGTATCCGCATCAGGAGAGAACCTCCAAACACCCCAAGATCAATGCAAGCTAATAGAAAGCGGCAATACAATGATAGTGGTATCAATAGAATGCTCAGCCCCAATAACAGAATCGTAACCAACCCCATCAACAAAAGAGACACGAAGGCACAAAACGAGACTAGCGTTAGCCGAAGAGAGCCTCTTGGTACCTTGAACAATTATATTACAAGAAGTGGAATCGTAGTAGTCACTACTGGTTAATGGAAACTCGGAGCGCAACATGCATAAAAGCAGGCTCCGAAGCAGATGGAGTTCGGGATTCGTGTCGGGCGCTCGAAAAGCAAAAAGTGACGTGGATCGATGGAAGCAGGTCCAGCTAGAACTATTATATTTCGTAATAGACACGTGGAGTAAAACGCTTTGTTTCGCCGAGGAAGCTCAGTTGGTGCTGCGTTTACGCCTCAGCGCAGACGTGGTAGACATGTAAACAACGACTACAGTAGGACCAAGGCGAAGAGAGTGACGAGCATCAGAATGCTTGTTGAGTGTGATGCGAAAAGATTCGACCCGTCGTTTGTCGTGTTGTATGTTGTCTGCCCGGGAGCCTTGTTTTCGCCATCCTGAGAGAAAAAGTACGTCTTCGCATCGTTGCCGTTAGGAGCTACTGTCTGCTCTGGAATCTGACATACTTTGGAAGGATCGTATATGGGACACTGCTTGCTATATGCCTTCTTCCGCGCGTCGGCCGTTGAGTTGAAGTACGCCTTGACGTATGATACTGTCATGGCTGCGTCTTGTGCTGGTGGTCCCGCTGACCAAGCCGGATCGCCGTTACTCCAGTGGTTCATCAGCAAATGTCCACCTGTGGAAGGAACGAGTTCAGTCATCTCAAACAGATGCTGGCCGTCAACATAGAAGATGACACTTTCGGGTGACCAGTCAAAGCGATACTCGTGGAACTGCTCGTCTGGCCGGAAAGGAAGGGGTTGAATTTTATAACCGGGAGTATCGGATGCATCATAGCCGTTTCTAACAGACTCTGGTGATTGAAGGACTAGTTGGATGGTGCCTTGCGATTCATTAAACTGCCGAGAGAGGAACTCCATGTCGATTTCTTGCGTGTCGTTGTAGTACTGTAGAAGTCAGCGATTATTGCGATTCCACGTTGGCTAACAAGGTTGTCACCTACCCAGAAGAAAGCGCCACATGTGCCAGCCTGAGCCGATAACTTCATGGCTACGCGAAAGCTGCCGTAGAGTGCATCATTGCGCACTGAAGCTACCTCGGCACCCCCAACAAAGCCATCCGAATGGTCGCTGCGCACCCATAATTGCAGTCCGGCATCGCCACCATTATACGAATCTCCTGACCATGCGCGCGCGTCTTTCAACGGATTCAATTCGACGTTGGCGACGTCGAGGGTTTTGCCATATGGCCCGCGCGCATCCTTGGCCGAGACGTTGTATTCCTGAGGTCGCCACCCAAACTCTGTGCAGTTATCGCCGCTCGAATGTAGGAAGTCGTTTTCCATAAGATCGGTAAAGACTTGGAAGGTTGCATCGGTGGCCTCGTGGACGGAATAACCGCATTCGCAAGCGGCATTGGCTGGAGAAGCGCGGAAGGGTCAGCAGAGAATTTGGTGCATGCGCAGATCTGCGGATCACCGAGGGGTGTGTACGAACCCAAGCGAGATAGCGTAAGAATCAGCCAGGGCATTGCGCCAATGGCTTCGCGTAGTTTGAGCAGTTGGAGCATCGTTGTATGAGCGAGCGCGTAGGAGAATGAGCGAGTGTGTAGGAGAATGAGCGGGTGTGTAGGAGAAAGCAAAAGGCAAGACAAGGGGGCAAAACGAGCGACAGGAGGTCAAAACGAGCGACAAGAAGAAGTGAAGGAGGGGAGGGCAAGAGGGCAGTCTGGGGGGTAGGGAGCGTGCGGCGGGCCCAAGCCACGCAAAGCAAGAGAAAGCAATGCTGCCAAATGAGTAGAATGGCGACGACGCTGTGTATGAGAGTTGGCACTAGCTGTCGGACTCGCGTTGGTGCCGTGCAGAATCACGCGTCTGTGTCTGTGTGGGTGGGTGGCGCGCTCCGTGGAAAACGGCAGCCACGGCAGAGAGAGGCGCACCTTCTTATTTTGTGTTCTGACATTTGAAGTCTCGGGTCGAGGGGGTGACGCTGTACAACAACCAAGCCTCCCTATTCTCCTCCTCTCCTCGCTCCTCCGTTTCCCCATGCGCCCTCGCCAAGGACCTAGGAAATCGGTTCACATACAAAGGGAGCAAGGCCCTTAGCTACTATGCAAACTTAGCCATAGACGGTCGAAGACGGCGCTGGCTTGGCCGTGCGACATGACTGCCACACTGTGACGGATGCCTCACTCCACGAACTCGATTGGCAAACGCGTTAGAGGGTGTCTTGGTCTACTACCGCACTCTACCTGCGACAGGCATAAACATCTCTACCCATACCCGCATAGTCCGAGGCCACCTACCCTCCATTGTTCTTTCTTGACGTTGGGGGCACCCCCGTCCTCTCGGTCCTCTCGGCCGTTGGCAAGCGCGATCTGCATCCTGCCGCACCGGACGACGAATCAGCCGCCGCCGATCGCCAGCCCCAGCCCCAGCCCCACTTCTCCTTCATGCACAAGGCCCACGCCATCCACATTGCTTTCATCTAGTACCCCGAGTAGATAAAATTAAACGTTCCCAACCCCACAAATATCCCTCGCATCAAGACAGCCTCCAAACGTTCCCGCACCAACAAAGCCAAGGCGAGTTCGACATGTTGCCGTGCTTCCTATACCAGCCATAGCTTATAGGCATACCAAGCATGCGTACAAAATGTCTCGTAAAGCGCGCCCGCTGCGTAGTCGTATCCATCAAGGTAAAGCAATCGTCTCGTGTCCCACAAACGCCAGCTCGAATTCGTATCAATGCCTTCGTGGGGTATCATCACAAGAATCCAGACTCGGAAAGAAGCCTACGACGGCGTCAGTCGATTGGGAGCTGTAGTTTCAGCGAGGCTAACACTGACCTTGCAATCTTTTCATCCTCGCGCTCTCGTGGCTCCACCTGCAAACTAGTCTCGTACATCTCGTGCACGTCGCCCGCCGAATTCATGTTGGTCAAGATGTAGTCCTGCAGTTCTGGCACCGGTTGCAGCGGATACGGCGCGTTTTGATACTGCTGGATGTCGCGAATAACCTCGGCAGTCTTTGCCCGTTTGGCAAAGTTGATGAGGTTGGTCTTTTTGATCAAGGACGGAATGCCATCCTCAATGAAGGTCAAATCCGTGAGATACACACCTAGTCTTGTGAGCTTTCCCATGGAATACAACCAACAAGCAAACATACCAAAGAAGGGAATACACGGCGGATTCGCCTTGTGTAGCGTCTCTCGATAGTCTGTAAAGTTCTTTGTACTACCCATGAGCTTACGCATATTCTCCAGAGTCGTCATGGATCGTGCGTTCACAGCTTGCCACGTCCTGTTGAGTCGAGCAATAGGTGCAGTAGCTAGTGCCGAGATGATAGATGTCAGCGTCGAAAAGTTATTCAGTAGCCGGCATTTCTACAACAGTCAGCTCCGTCACCGAAACCGAATGCGCACACCACTAACCTCTGCTACGTTCACAAAGTGTTTGATGACAATGACTCTGCGCTTGACGTCTTGCTGAGTCAGGATCATCTGCGCAACCCAGTTTGTCAACTGATTGGAGTGGAGAATCAGCGCCTTTACGTTCGACGCTGGGTCGGGTTCGCCCGGCGCCAGCTTCTTCTGCCACGTCTTGTTTAGGCATTCAGTAGGCCTGATCTTGCCATAAAGCCGCGATTCGATAATTGTTAGCTGGCGTGCGAATTCTGTAGGGTCGATATCAAGGAATTTCAGTTTTTTCATATGCTTCGGTAGGATTGGCTGCGGTGTTTGTGCACTAAGGGTCAGCACCATCCGCTTCATCGGCATATCCGGGCCTCGAGATCGTTGCTCAACTGATGTCATCAACGGAGCAGCACCAGGAGTACTGGTGGTCGCTACGTGGTCCTTGGCGAAATTGTACACCCTCTGAATCAAGATCCTTGCCTCTTCGTCGTTGCCTTCCATCCAATAGTTATCGAACCAACTCTTAAGAATGTTGACCACACGGAACCGTATCGGCTTTTGTTTCTTGTCAACCCACATCTGGTAGTCCTCTTTCGCCAGCCCGTATGGCGGTTGAATGCTCCATCTCTTGACTAGCATCTCGAAAAGCTCCGAGGCAGTTGTGAAAGATCGATATGTGAGGAGGAACGTGTTGTTGAACGCAGGATCAAGTCGGTCATGCCGCGTGAGCTGTTCCACAAGGCCTTGGAGCGTACCTCCTCGAAGCTGAGGTGGGTTCGACTTGTGGTCGTAGGATATTTCACCTTCGTGATCGAGTTTAAGGAACTCGGGCACTTCTTCCACGGTACTCTGTGGAATGTTGGGTATTTCACCAAAAAAGGCCTTTATCTTTGTGCTGCTGTTTGCCGTGCGAATTGGTTCCATCTTGTCCTCGAGAGAGGTACCCTCGCTGTATGTGTGGGATTGGGGAATGTCTTTCAACAGCGGTCTCCCACCAGCTGAGCCCTCTCTGGCATGTGAGGCTCCTACTTCAGTATCCGTATTTCTTCTTGGCTCATTGCGCACTTCAATATCGGCCAGAGGTACCGCTTCTGACAGGTGTTGCAGTAAGCCGTATTGTTGTACAATACTCGTCTCGAGATCTCGCGAAATAGCTCGACAACTATTGATCCTTTCTTCTAAAGAATCGCCACGGTTTTCCGCCCATTCATCAGCTAGAGGAGCACCAACGCCTTGACAACTGATCACGAGCTCTGAAACCAAATCATAGACCTTTTGCTTTTGCACACTGAATTCGCCCAACTGTTGTCCCTGTATGGTTGAGCTGACCGAAGAGAGATTGATGGATTCGATCGTGGATATCCAAGGACGACAAACGTCTAGAACCTTTCCGGTGGCGTTGCAAACACTATCGCCAATGACCTGGTGTCGGTAGGGAGTGATGATCTTCTCGCGAATGACTAGTTGTTCATCCAACCGCCGGATGCTCGATACAATCAATCTCTTCAGATCCTCCAGACGTTCTAAAACTCGGGAATCAAGCTTCACCGTGGGCTCAATCGTGGGCTCGTATTCTTCCTGATCTATGAACGAGGTTGCGTTTGAGGGGTTGCGGACATCAACGCCGTTGTTGTGCCAGTTGCCGCCCACCGGGCTTCCGACCACGAATCCGGGAACAAGGCGAGGAATGTCTTCCCCACGCTGCTGTCGCGCAACTTCGACAAAGCCGTATACACCATTGAGAACGCCATCAGCCTCTTTGAGGCACTTCGAATATGAATCCGGCGGCGGAAAGTCTGCAGCAGCAATGTGTGAGGATAGAACCAGCTTAGAGAACCTCGACATTGTCTCGCGAAAGTGAGGATAGAGAGCTTTGTTGGTCGAAATGATTGAGGGATTGCCGGAGTGGTTGTCGGTCGTCCCAGATCCAGCTGCAAGAATCAATCGAAGATGGTCAGAAATGTCCTCTGCTCTCTTTACAAATTCTGAACGGTCACTATTGTTGATGGCTTGGCGATAGCGCTCAATAGCGCGACGCATGTCCTCAACCATACGGTTCCATGTGAGGGGCACGGGGTTGACATCGTCGTAGAACCTCCGAGGTGTGGCGGAGGACATAGGCGGACCACCCGTAGGGTTGTTAGCAAAAGAGGTGGCAGTGACACCAAGAGGGGGGATGTTGGCGATTGAAAAGCTCGTACCGTTTGCGTCTGCCGATCGTGCAAAGGAAGAAGCTTGATTCAAGGAATCCATCGACGTTGCGGGCGAGACGCCATCTGACAGCCTTTTCCGTCCAGGCTAAGCAACCAGGGTCAGCAGGGCTCTTCGATGTCTGTCATTGCTGAGCTTACCAGAGAGCTATGCGAGCCCATCATACCTGGACCCTCCAAGTCCGAGGCTGAGTTCTCATCGTCCGTGTCGTCCACATTGTAGCCGGAAGCCAGCAGCTCCGCCGGCGGCCTAGACGATTCTGGTATGAATACGTTGACGCGATCGCGGGGGCCATTCTCGTTGGGCGTGGGCGTCTCGAGGGGCAGCTCCATTGTGCTAACGCCCGTGAGCGTGTTGAAGTAAAATAGCCTGCCATCGGGAGTGGCCTGGGGTATCCAGAAGGCAGCCTCCTCCTCTTTGCTGCTCTCGTTGCGCTCGATGGGCAGGATCGTGTCATTGCCGTTGAGCGACTCAGTGTCGGAGTTGGTGTAGTCGGTGCCGCCTAGCGACTGCGTGTCGGGGTCGTCCTCGGCGTCGGTGGCATTGCGCTCCTCCTCGACGTCGTCGGCGGCGCGGGCCACGACAGCGCAGTAGTTGCTCGGGAACCAGCCGCGCACGCCGTTGATGACGCCGTCCCACCAGCCGCTCTCCAGCTGTGTGATGACCTGGATGATGTCGCCCTGGCGAAAACTCAGACTCGTGCGGTCGTCGGCGTCGTAGTCGTACAGGGCGCGCACATACATGCTGCCCGGCGGAGGTACGGTGCCGTTGAAGCCGTTCATGGTGGGCGGCGCGGCGTCGCGATGCGGCGGGAGGGCGTGTTCTTTGAACTCGGGCGTGGACCCCACCAGCTGTGTGGGGAGAGCCCTCGGACGGGAGCCTTCAGACGATGCGAGGTCTGCTGCGAAACGCGACCGCAGCCAGAATCCAGATGGTCTGCGTGAAATCGTCGAGGCTGGGATCTGCCTCGTAGGAAGGATGATTGGGCTGTGGACGCCGCCTGGGCGCTTCCGACACGAATGAACTCTTTCCCATGCGCGGCTGCGGGAGAGACGCAGCGAATGAGCAGGGCAAGCAGGCTTGAGAATAGAAGAGTGTGAATGAAGGCAGGGCGAGTGAGGCTGGGCACGCCAGGAGGTCACCGTGATGTAGTGTGAGACCCAGCCCCAGCTTGAGGGCCGTCCAGATGTCCCGACCTCCCTCGCAGCACGTGACCTGTGGATAAAAGCGTTGCGCGCTCACCTCGCGTGAGGAGGTCATTGGCAAAGCCCGCTCTACCTTGCATATGCTGTGCCGTAGGCACATGCAAATTGATGTTTGCGGCCCTCTTGATCATTCGGCGCGCGGTAGACTACCTAGGTATTATTCCTCGCACCCGTTCGTGGTACGACGCCCACCTGCATTGCGACACGTACGCGCAGCCCGTCCTCTGCGTCGACAGAACAACTACCTCTGTTATGGAGAGGGGGCGTAGGTAGTGTACAGAGATGATAGTACGATCCTCTCTGCAACGGTGCAACCTCACAATTCTAGAGCGCGGCTGGGATGAAAGCTTTGGGTTCGGAAACGCACGCCTTATTTATCAACTGACTCAGCGACTACGCAGCTCCGGAGCATCAAGGATCCTGGATGCTGAGCCCGGAAGGGAGCTGTGACCGACAACCAGCCGTGCGCGGCGGCCTGCCCCGTTGCCCTGTCGTGCCTGTAATGCCAGCCTGTCAACCCACCGCGAGAAGAGACTCTCAGCTATAGCAGTCGCTTCTCAAAAGAAAGAGATCATTGTCGGCGATTGAACTGCAAGTGCAGGCGAGATGTGGAAGTACCCTCTCACTTTGTATCACCACCCGACTCGCCGGGCAGGCCACAATCACGTGCAGGCATGACCTTGCCGGATGCTGCTTAGTTCCGGTAGCGCTCGCGTGGAATGTGAACGGACGACCCGGTGGGCATCCAAGCCCTACCTCACTCTTCCAAGAGAGGACCCTCAGAGATGGTTGATAGTGTTAGTCAGGACCTTCATGGCATATATGCGTCGTTGTTGTGAAGTCGACTGCATGCACTTTGGCGTACGTACTACGCATTATCCTCTGAGCAGCTTTACACTACCGGGGAGTACCTACATACCACCAACGCGCTCAGGTAGTCTCACTAACGAGCATCCTCAACAAATCGCAAGACTGTCGGCGTTTACCCGTAACAGCAAGCGGCCGTGATCCGCTTATGAACAGACCGCATATGAAACCAGGAGTAGGAAGCGGCACAATTCTTCTGGAGCATTACGGGATGCGTGCTAGCGCGGGGGTTCTGACGCAAAAGCAACCCCTCTAAAGAGGTGAAAAGGAGGGGCTCCCAAGCCGAAGCGATTTGCAGACTGTTTCATTTTAGTTGGAGGCGGGTGCGAGGAAGAGAAAGAGTTGGTGATTGCTTGGCAAGCTATTCTCGAGGTGCGTGTCCAACTCTTTTACCGCCGGTTTGCCATGTGTAAGGATCAAGCTCGCCGCCTGTGATCCCTGGAGACGAGCGGGGCACGACCAGATAGGTCATGTTCCTGCTGACCGGGATCAATAGAAGTACATATTGACCCCCCTTTCTGAAGTTGCGTTATTGTGCCTTTGGTGCTGGAGAAGTGATGCGGCATGCGCATCTACACGTTATCTCTATAGGTCCTGTGCCGAAGCTGCAACAACCACTGAGCCCTGCATGCGACTTTTTGACTGCTGCATGTGGGCGGGTCCGGGGAACTATATCCCAGGTCCCGTTGCTACGGGCACGCGAAGGCGCCGATCGGCCCCAGCGCCTCGCCCTGGCGTCATGGTGTGAGACAGAGCCACCCCTTTTCCATCGTCGTCATAAGATGAAAGTAACGAAAGTGGACTTGGAGGGGACCAAGGCGCGAAATCAAGCGGGCCGCTGTACTCAGTGTACTGTATAATGTTCGGCTGCTGTGTCATCCGTAACTTTGCACGGGAAGATGCATCGGAAGGCGGTGTGAAGGGATATGCGTCTGGTCGTTGGCAGAAGTGGACCTCGCGAGGATGGGGTATAGCGAAGCCGCATACCGCTCTTTCTCGACGCTGCAAAACGTCGACGGCTCTGGTGGAGAGGACTTGGGCCCAGCTAGCCTTGGGCTGCGGAGGTACGTATACGGTATACCCAGCTACAGCCTACAGGCTGGTACATAGGGCCATGGAGGGACGGCGAGCGCGATACGCCAGCTTCTGCCTGCCAGTGGGTTGTGTGCGCATCGCGTGTGGGGTCACGTTGGTATCGCATGGCTGGGGAGATGAAAGCTGTCAGAAACGCGTGGTCCGCAAGCGCGAGGCGGGAGCTGGCTGGGAGCTGGAGCTGCGACTGCCCCTCCAAGAGAGCTCTCCGCCGCTGATCGACCCCGCGTCCGCGCCCTCAACACCACGGCCAGGCGCAGCAGCACCGGGCGGAATGAAATAACGAGGAAACGAACAACGGCGGAGACGAGACCGCGCCCGCCGCGGGCGAGGACGTGGCACGCCCCCAGCGCAAGCTCCGAGCCAGGAGCTAGCCGCACTGCCAGCCACCCACAGCCATATACCCATACGTTAGTACATATGCTCACCTTAGGAGCGAGCTTAGTCAGGAAATTTACCCCTCGCGCCTTCCCCTTATCCTTTCGCTAAGAGTCGCCCGCCTGCCCGCCTTCACATCGATCCCAATCACTCCTCCATTATTTCCATCCCGCCCGTTGGCACCCACATCCGCCCTCGACGCCCATCTATCACCGGATTCCACCAGCACGGCTATTCTTATGCGAAGACCGACGACGACGCGAACAAATGCCCTTCGATCCGCCTTGCACTCTCACCTCGTCCGCACTTTGACGCCGTCGCGAGCCCGGTCGGCACAGCAGCCTCACGCCCGAGCGATAACGTCGTAGGCACTGACTTGCGCCTGTATGCCTGCCGTTGCCATGACCATGGCCTCCGCCGCTTCGACACCCGCCGCGACTCGCAAGACCAGCGCCGCGCCCGAGAAGAAATACAAGTGCCAGTTCTGCAATCGCGCCTTCAGCAGGAGCGAACATCGCAGCCGGCACGAACGATCGCGTAAGTTGTCTGCGCCGTCCCGCGCGCTTGTTTGCTGGGAGTGGACGATGATTGTTGATGCGGGACGTCGCGAGGCGTGCGCGTTGCGGGGGGAGGTGTCCACTGCACACCTCGTCTTCGCAGCCAATGTCCCGGCACCATCCGTCTTGCAGCATCGCTAACAGTCTCTCGTCGCAGATACCAAAGAACGCCCTTTTAAATGCCACAAATGCCGCAGCACCTTTGTGCGCCGCGATCTGCTCCTGCGACACGACCGCACCGTTCACGCGAAAGATGGCGGCGTGCCGCTGACCAGCGAGGTCAAGCGCCGCGCCGGCAACAAGGCGCAAGAAGAGATGCCCACACCGGGTCCGTCCAAGGGCTCGATGGCGTTGGATGCAGCGACGACGCTGGAGCAGATCGAAGCTAACAGTGACGAGATGGTCGATCTCGAGGCGGCGGCAATGCTGATGACCGACTTCCGCCAAAAGGCCATGGCTAGCCAGGAGCCCGAGATGACTACCGAAGCTCCTAATTCTGCCATCTCGCCCAACGGCCCGTCAATGATGGAGCCCGTGTCCTATCCTGCACCAGGCTCCATGTCGTTGCCGCAGATGCCCTGGGGCGACTCAATGGTGCCCGAATCAAGGACACACGGCGCACAAGACACCCATCCGGCTTTCAACAGTGCGAGCGCTCTCAGCTCGCACCCACACCAACTGCCGCCCTTGATGGAACGCCAGATGTCATCTGGCAGTCTCCCACCAACATTCCAACCGATGAGCGGCTCTTCCGCGGCGGCAGGCCTCGGGACGCCTGGCGCTCTTTCGCCGTATCCAGGCATGCTTGGTCCAGTGTCGCCTGTCGACTATCGTCGGTCCCCCGGCCCTAGCCAAGCGTTGATGATGGCACGGGCACCGCAAGTTGAGTCCGACGAACAGTGCTCAAAGATCCTTGAAAACATTAGGCAGTATGATAGCGAAAATGCCCTGTTGGACACTTTCCATCTGCCCAGCTTGAACACTGTCAATCGGTTGCTTAAAACCTACTTCGACCTCTTCCATCATCATCTGCCGTTCTTGCATCCTGCAACATTTCGCCCAACTGAAGTATCGGCCCCGTTGCTTCTAGCCGTTCTTTCCATCGGCGCATTGTACATCTTCGACCAGGATCAAGCGTACATGCTTCATATTGGCTCAAAAGTTCTCGTCAATCAGTTCCTGCAAAACAAGGAAAACTTCAGCTCACGGAAATGCCCGTTGTGGACGATGCAGAGTACTCTGCTGAACATGATCTTCGCGAGCTGGAGCGGCGATCCAAAGGGCCTCGAGTGGGCTTGTTCCATCAAGAGTCTCTTGGCAAACATGGTAGCAGGAAATCGATACGAGCTCAAGCTCCGTTCAGAAGCGCGCGAGGGCGCTCAACCAAGTCACGAAGAATGGGTCGTCGACGAGCAATGTCGGCGGACCTACTACGCAGTTTACATCTTTTTCGGTCTCATGACATTGACCTACAATCACACACCTGCCATGGGCTTTAACGAGTTTGACACGCTCGAACTACCCTCGTCCGAGTCTCTCTGGACCATGGAGGTGTCTGATGAGGAATCGTGGTGCGAAAGCGTCTCGGCCTCCAAGATCATCACTTTCCGCCAGGCTCACGACAATCTTTTTCAGGGAGATCCAGCACGGTACAGCGCTTTCGCCACTCGTGTTATGATCAATGCTCTGTTCCTGGAGGTGTGGTATCACAAGCGCAGCCCCGAGGCTCTGCAGGATGTTGTGACCGAGTACAAGCTGAGGCTCGCTCTGGAGACTTGGGAGAAGTCTCTCGAGCTGTGCGAGCCGGAGACAGTTGTCGTTCAACTTAGCGCGCCACACAAGGGCCATCCACTCATCTTCAACGCCATGGCTATGTATAGAAACACAAGAACGAGGCTTGTAGTAGACCTCAAATCGGTCCAGGAAGCCCTGCGTTATCATGATTCGTACGAAGTCGCTGCGGCCATGACAAATGCGCGAGATAAGGTCCAACGATCTCCAGAAATGATCAAGGTCATCCAAGAATGCTTCGATTGTATCGAAGTGGCAGCTGTGCAAGGCATCCGATGGGTTGCGCGTACCTCAGCTACCAACTGGAGCATTGAACATCCCCTTACCGGTATGGATCTTATGGTCATCCTCACACTTTGGCTATACCGTCTGGAACACGATGAGGAGCCCGCTACCGAAGAAGAACTGGCCATGTATAACAAGCTCCGCAACCTTTTCGACGACGATTCGGTGGATGTTTATGGTGCCAAGCTGAGCTCTACAGTGGCCCGCCTTTGGGGAAGCATGATCGACGAAGTTGTCGTCTGGGGGTAAGCGCCTGGCTGGTCTGTATTGTACCACTGCTAACTGGTTCTAGTATCACTAAACTCATGGGTGAAGCCTTCAAATTACACTCACAAGCTCTCGTGGGTTACGAAGACGCTATGTCAGAACGCTCAGGCTCCGCTACACCTTCCATGGCTGCCGGCGGTGTCCAAGTCCTAGAGATGCAAATGGCGTACTAGGGGACCGCTGTCTGCGCTTTGACGACTCTCACGACATTCCATTCTTGTTTCCATTTCACATTAGACTGGTCGCACATTTCGCCTCTTGTCATCTCCTCGACATCTGGACCATGGCTCGGAGTTGGGTGTGCTAGTTTTGTTATCTTTGCATATTGCGTGTGGTGATGTTTTCCGCTGTCTTTCGTTTCGTTTCCCATCTCTAGAACGGGGTGATGATGGCGCATCGAGCGGTGTCGGTCCTAGCCCACACACTGCTGGGCTTGGGCTGTGCATCGTCTGGCTATGGGGTCACACTAATACCTTTCCTAATAGTTCACATACCCTCTCGTTGTTCTGGAAATTGCTTTTGGTGGCTGGCCCCATGCTGCGCTTCTTGTTCGTCACGGCTGTGCCGCAAGCGTACTGTTTGCTGGCACTTTGCTAATCTTGGTCTATTTGTTCTTTTGTTGGTTCTCGTATCTATGTTATTGGTCTCCTTCAGTCGGTTTCGTTATCGCATATACCACTAGTGCTCGT
Organism: Laburnicola sp. JP-R-44; assembly: GCA_009805535.1. Classification (NCBI taxonomy): domain Eukaryota; kingdom Fungi; phylum Ascomycota; class Dothideomycetes; order Pleosporales; family Didymosphaeriaceae; genus Laburnicola; species Laburnicola sp. JP-R-44. The sequence goes on from SELF01000006.1 coordinate 1,160,870, forward strand.
TCCATTTGTCTTCGTAGCGACGGAGGGATGAAGGCGGAATGAAAGGGTAGTAGAGGGAGGGGTGTATTCAGGCGTGGTCAGGGCTTGGAGTAATCATGTAAAATAGGCTTCAATTGGAACATTCCGTCGGTTACGTCGGTGCTGATGATGTGAAAACCCCAAGGCTGTTTCGAGAGGGAGAGGCGAGGCAGATGCCAAGGCCGCGTACGCCAAGACACTAAGGCCTGCCGTTTGCATGGAAATTTCGAAGCGAAAAAAGTCGAGCGTCGAGCTCCCAGCCGCGCACAGCTCCACCGCCAGCCAACCGCACCCACGGAGATTTCAGACCACTCGCTCGTGCAGGCTTTAGAGGCTCTTGGGCAGCAGTTGCGGGCTAGATTCCAGCATTCACCCTCTCGATTACCTCCAACTGTGAGGAAGCTCCTGCGCAGCGGTCTCGCCATGGGTAAAGACAAGGAAGAGAAGAGGGTCAAGGAGAAGAAGGAAAAGAAGGATAGGCGCTCCGAGGTGGACGGCGTCAAGAAGTCGAAGAAGGACAAGAAGCACAAGGTCAACGGCGATGTCGCAGATGCGCTGGAGGCAGAGCTGGAGAAACAGCCCGAGGAGCGCATGGTGAGGGTCGTAGATGGAGACGGCGATGTTACACCGAGGGATATCCCGAGGAGCGCGCTGGTGCCCATCGCAGAACCGCTTTGCGAGGATCCGAAGGAGGTCAAGAAGGTGCTGAGGACGGTTAAAAAATGTGAGTCAGTTCTCACTTGGAACAACATATACGTGCTGATGCCAATGCAGCGGCTAAAACTAAAACCCTTCGCCGCGGCGTTAAGGAGGTTGTTAAGTACCTCCGTAAATCTGCCTCCAACGCGCCAACCTCGTCCGACATCTCCAACCCCCCTGCTATCGTCATCATTGCTGCCGACATCTCGCCCATGGACGTCATATCTCATATACCCGTCCTCTGTGAAGATCACAACATACCCTACTTGTTTGTCAAAAGCCGCGCAGAACTCGGAGAGGCGAGCGCAACGAAGAGACCCACCAGCGTTGTGTTGGTGGGCAGGGAGAGGGTAAGCAACAAGAAGGACATCAAGGATGAAGACAAGGCGGAATGGGACGAAGCGTACGGGCCCCTGAGGGGCATCGTTATCAAGGCAAGCAAGACCGTGAGGAAGTAAACACCATTGCGGAAGGGGGCTGAGAAGCTAGCTTGCTCTGGTGAAACTTGTTTATGAAAATGAAGATGGGCGTTTGGCGTTTATCACGCCCTCAGGCTGGGGGATACGGCTTTCATGTTCGTCTCACAACCTACCTACGTATGTATGAAGACTTTGGTGGCGCATGCTCTCCGTACAAATGGATGTGTGCGATCAATACCTCTGAAACCAAGACACTCAGAGCATTACGGGATGCAATACGATGGTCCAAAGAGCCCCAATCCCTCTTTATCTGTGTGATGATGCTCGGCTGCTGTCTCGTTGAAGTCAACAACCATTGTCAATCTTTGCCGCGCTCGCGCACATAGGTCCTACTTCACAAGACACAAAGAAGAAGTTAAGCTCAATGTCAGACTGTCGCGCGAGGGAGACGCAACAAGAGAAGAAAAACAATCAACAAGCTTTGGAGCCTAGCACAATTCTCCTTTCTACAGCATTTGAATCGTTCATACGAGCCCAATAGTTTGATCAGCATGCAGCCGTTTCATCCGCCACGTACACCTTTGTAGCTGTTTTAACATATCATGCACATTCATCGCAAACCCAGAGTTATTAGCCGGCTTAAGAGTTCTCAAACTAATCGGATTCAGATTTCAATAAAGACTACGCGAAAGGTTCATCAATGACTAGGAAAGCTAGGCCAAGGGTAATGACTATGTAAGGGAAGCTGAGCGCCACCGCAAAAGCACTGCCTCGGGTGTCTGGCCTTCAAGAAACCGATAGCGCGCTGGAAGCATCATATTTAACATATGGATAGTCTCTTAAGACACGCAATAGCTATGTCCTCTACGAGCTCAAGCTCTTTCTCGACCTACTTCCTATCAATCCACAGCTTCCAAGGTTTGGAGGCTTCGACTTCAAGGCTCGTGGCACGGCGGTATCACATCATTGTACTTGAGAATGTGTCCAACGTGCCAATTAACGAAAATGTCTAAGCTGTGATGGCGCCAAGAGGGTTGTACAAGCTCTCTACATACATGTAATGGTGGGTGGAGTATGGAAGGCGGACTTTTGCGGCGGGATGCGGCGAGGGAGCCGGGCTCTTCGGGATTTGAAAGGAAAGGAGGATATTGCAGAGTGTTGAATTCACGAGGCTCTGATAAAGAATTTGATGGACGGAGTGAACGGATCTTAATGAGCAGATCTTGCATTACCCAGTCGTGTATCAGTCCCGGTCGTTGTGGAAAAATATTCTGTCCTCTCTTTTGCCAACATTCAAGCTGTATATCTGTTGCCCGTATTTGCTATTAACCCTGCTACGGTTTTACTCGAAGGTCATGTTATATTAAATGCCGACACTGTGTGCTAGGTACTGAGTTATAGTGCCTCCTGTTTTACTCCTCTCTGTGTATGGTGCGGACTCGACCTTGGTTAGAATCTCCACACGACGAAGATCTTCAATATTAAATGCCGATGCTGGAGTGAAACTTCGGATAGCGAGAACAGAAAGATTAGTTGGTTCATTCACAACTTGGTCCAGAATTATAAAAGGACTTGGCGTCCACAGTGCTCACGCTTGGACGAGGCATATCATATGCGGGCCACGGCATTTGCATTTGCAACGCTCTATATACCCTTCAATGAACCACCGCCCAGCCCCGTTCCTGAGCCATAGACCCGACGCAGATCATATCGCGTATCCAATTCATGGTATCTAATCCTCGTCCTCATCCGCCTCGTCGTTCACGACGTTGAAGAAGCGGAGCTCGTACACGCCCTTGGAGGTGGAAACGACGCGAAGCCAGTCACGGAGCTGCTGCTTCTTGAGGAACTTCTTGGTGCTATTCCCATGTTAGCCTGACCAATTCTTATACAGCAGGCCTCCGGATGTAGAGAGCTAGCGCGCGAGTATATGTGCACGTACAGGTACTTCAGGTAGCGGCCAGAAAACTCCTGGTGCGCAATGACCTCGATCTTGCCATCACCCTGCTGAGAAATGGCGATGGTCTCGCCGAGGTTGCCGGTACGGCCGTCGACCTTGATGCGGTCGTGCAGGAACTTTTCGAAGGCCTGGATGTCGAAGATCTTGTCGTTCACGGGCTGCGAGCAGTTGATGATGAACTTACTTTCGTTAGCAACTCCATTCGATTTCTCCGCTCCTGGTTGTACGCGAAAACGCAATCAGCATCGTGAATGGGACTAGACATACCTTCTTGGTGATCTTCTGGCCCTTCTTGCCGGCAGCGCCGGTGGTTGCTCGCTTCTACATCGTGTACCTTAGCCTACTGTTCTATGCGAGGAGCGCTGCGCTCAACCAAGCGGACAGCAAAGCGGTGTACGTACTGTTGATGGCATCTTGGGTAAAGTAGGTGTATACGCAAAGAAGTGGATATCCTGCGTCGGGCGTGCGGTGTGAAGACGTAGAGGTTGTCGATGCGGCCTCCGAAGTTCACATCTCGCTTAGCACTTTTTCGCGTGCTGTGGGCTTACTAAGCTATCCACTGTCCGCCCCTAACGTAATCCACCAGTGAGCTGCGTACACCACTGAGCTGCGCACCCCACCAAAACGCGACACGACGCGTCCACCTTTTTGACTATGGCTCAACAACGACGAGCTTAATTGCTATTAAAAGAAGGCAGACTTAGTCTTGCCCTTGTCTTAATTAAGTCTCATCCTTATTAGTTAATTCGCGCTATAGCAGCAGCCTACGATGTCCCCAAATCAACCCTCTAGTCGCGCCTCTGTGGTGTCTAAGCTAGAATTAAGACAACGTCCGATAAACGCAAGCTATCGCCTCTTAAAAGAGCAGTCTCTTGTTCGCTAGATCCTAAACCTTAATAGACAAGGCTTTCCACCCTATATTATTAATGTGCGCCGAATAGCAGACGTCCTGCTTTAAGCTCGAGGCCAGATCCCGCCTCTACAGCCTATTGGCAAGAACTACTAGGTGTCACGCTTTGTTAACAGCTAGGCAGAGCTTATAACTAAGTAGGATAGGAAGCTGCATGCTTAGCGTGCTCTCTATTAGGATCTAGTTAAGTTTAGAGCCTAGTTCAAGCTTGTTGAGGACACGCGTCAGAAGTACGGCATAACAGATAAGAACACATACAATTTTGATGAGACAGGATTTATAATAGGGGTCGCTAGCACGTCTAAGGTCGTTACAAGCTCTAACAGAGTTAGGCGAGCAATTGCTATACAGCCTGGTAATCGCAACTAGGTTACAGCAATTGAATATGTTAGCGCGTTAGGTTGGGCGCTCTCGCTATTTATTATACTGTCTGGAAAGCTACACTAAGCTAGCTAGTATTAGCTTATCCTAGGCAACTAGAGGCTTGTAGTGAGCGATAATAGCTAGACAACTAATAAGCTTGGCCTAGAATAGCTTAAGCACTTTAACTATCAGACCGCGTTGCGCTCAGCTAGAGCCTATCGCCTGCTTATCCTAGATGGCTATGGCAGCTATGCGACGCCTAAGTTTAATTAGTTCTGTATAGAGAACAAGATTATTAGTCTTTGTATGCTAGCTTATAGCTTACATCTGCTGCAGCCGCTAGATATTGCCTACTACGCGCCGCTCAAAGCTGCATACGGACGCGAGGTGTCTAAGCTCGCGCGCAATTATATCTTTCATGTTGATAAGCAGGAATTTCTTGATATCTACACGCGTATTAGGGCTTCAGTCTTCTTAGAGCAGTTAATTAAGAGTGGCTTTTAAGCAGCAGGGCTTGTCCCACACTGTCCTGAGCGCGTCCTATTGTCGCTTACTGTGGTCCGAACGCCGTCTCCCCTAAGGCAAGAAGCTGACAGTAAGAGGCGCTGGACTGCTGAGACGCCTTATATAGTTTCTTAGCTGCAGTAGCAGGCCTAGCTGCTGCGTAACTTCCTTAGTTGTTAATTGCAGAGCCCTATATGTTAGGCTCTAGCTTAGCTTGTGAAAGGATGTTAGATAGCAATGCACTCTGCGACAATCCTTGCTGAGGAGAACACTAAGCTACGTTAGGCTAACTATTGCTAAGAGAAAAAGAGGCAACAGTGACGGCAGTATATTGCTATAGGAGGGACTCTTACAGGCTAGGAAGGCCAGAGGCTGGCTGCAGAGGCAGAAATGAGGGCGCAGGTAGATGTCCAGCGCTAGGCATCTTAGAGCTATTAGCGAGCACTACCAACGTGCTTAAAGTGCCATGTGCAAGGCTACAAGAGGACTTAATATAGAAGCAATTAGGAATATTTTGTATATACATTTATATAGGTTTAATTCAGTTGTTGTTTAGTTATCTGTCAAAAAGGCGCACGCGTTTTGGTGGGGTGCGCAGCTCACTGGTGAACGCAGCTCACTGGTAGATTACGTTAGCAGTGATGGGGGCGTTACTCATTCGCTCTTTTGCCAAGCAAATCACTCACATTATTACTTTTTACTAGCTATTTATAAAAGTTAATGTGAGGGCACCATAGGGATCATTACGCCATATATAAGATAATAATAGTAATTAGAATCTAAATATAAGATAGTAGCGATACCTACGTAAGGTAGGTACGTAGGTAGGCTATATACATAGTCTTGCTTAGAACCTCGCTTAAAACCACACTAGTCTTAAAGGGTAAATAGCCAAGAATAACGTAAGCGAGGGGATCGCACCTTAGATTAGTAATACTACTCTCCCTCTTCTATAGTAGTAACTCTAGTGCTACTAAGATTCTTCTAACTATATACTAATTACTATATAACTATTACGCTCTATTATAATCTATTATAGTTTATTATATTCTATTACACACTATTTCTAATTCTTATAATTCTTATAGTAATTTATACTAAATTATTATAAATTTCTACTAAATTATTATAAATTTCTACTAAATTATAATAGATTTAATCTAATTTATTAATAATTATTAGAGTTGCGTTATTATTAGTACTATTACTTATTAGTTACTATAGTATTATTAGTACTATTATTGTATAGGTTAGTACGCTTAACCTAGCTAAGAGAATTATTACTAGGAGGGTTCCTAGGAGGACTACTATCTATTACTAACTTAAGACCTATATTTATCTTTTTCTAGGCATCTAGGTGGGCGTTTATAACTAGAATAGTAGTAAGATACATAATAAGATTATTAAAGTTATATAGTATAGTAGGTTTTTTTAGGTTCTTAGCGTAAAAAACTAGTAATAAGTTAAGAGTAATTAAGTAGGTTATAGTAAAGGCTTCTAAGTAGGGTTATTAAATTTATTCTATATAACTTTATACTTTATAACTGTGAAAAGTGGATAAATAGATAAGAAGGTAATCGAGTTGGTATTGTTAAACTAGTTGATTAATTTTAATAAACTGGCTACCTAGCAATCTATATACAAAATAATTTAGACTAACGAACACTTAGTTTTGTATAGTTTAATTATGCCTTTAACTTTCATGCGTGCTAGTGTTTTAAAACTAATGTTTTAAACTAGTGTTTTATATGCAATAGTGTTTTATATGCGAGCCATTGTTTTATATACAGACTAGTGTTTTATATGCAAGCTATTATTTTATATGCAAACTAGTGTTTTATATGCAAACTAGTGTTTTATATGCAAACTAGTGTTTTATATGCAAACTAGTGTTTTATATACAGACTAGTGTTTTATATGCGAGCTATTGTTTTATATGCAAACTTTGTTTTACTATTGCGTAGTTGTGACGTTAATAATAAACGCCTTATTTTAGAATAATTTATTACTCCTTAGTTTATTATACGCTAATATATTTTACATTATAAAACAAGTCTTTTATATTTTGTTTTTAATAAGTAATTTAATATATATAATATTGCCTTGTTTTAGTATATTCTTTTTAGCAATTGCTCAAAATTGTTAAAGCGCTTAATTGCGACAAGTTTGTCAAAAGTTATTGATTTAGAAAAATTAATTACGAGCTTATTTATATTATGATAGCGTATTTTATAATATTTATTAGGTTAGTTTTATATTATATTTTATTTTTAGTTTTAAGTAATTTAATACATATAATATTAGATTTCTTACAATTATCTTTTAGTAAACTTTTGTGCGTTACTTAAAGTTGACTTTGGCTTTAATTGCAACTTATTGTTAAAACGACTATTTTTGTTATTTTTAGGTAGCTTATAGTTATTTATCTATTTATCTTTTATTATAAACAGCGAAATTCTAACATGTTATTTTATTATTTATTTTGCTTACTAATATAGTTTTAACAATAACACTATAGTTAAGTACGTATAGGTCTTTTTTTAACTTATTTAAATAATAGATAAGTATAATTTATACTTTATATTCTTTCTCTATATATTTATCTAACTATATATTATTCTTATTATATATTTGCCTAGTAAGTAGTTATTTATTATATAGGTATAATAGCTATAGGTAAAAAATATTATATAGCTAGCCTATCTTCTTAGGTAGATTAAGCTTATAGGCCATATTGTTAATAATATCCGTACATCGTACGGGCAAGGGCACCTAAGGGTGTCGAGGTTTCAATATTGCCGCACGATGGCATCACGTGGTGATCACGTGATGCCCGTGCACAGAGGCCCGTGCGCAGCATGATCTTCTTCTTTCTATCCGCACCCTTTTTAGGGATAAGTAATTAATACTAAGTTAGTTCTATTATATTATTTTCTTTTCTCGTACGATTATTTCGTATATCCTCCACACTTACTAATGCAAAGTATTAGATATAATGTCTGCATAGCTAGCTATAGAGCCCATTTAACAAATAATATACATAATATAAAAGGATCCCCTATTCTTATAGTTAAGCGAAGAGTTAGGTCTCTTAGTCTTTAAGTTATATATATCTAATATTACCTTATTGCCTACTTTAAAAGTAAAGTGTGAGTGCGCGCTTTATATTAGTGTACTTAGTGTACTTAGCCTACGCCTATTATAGATTATTGCGTAAAAAATTATAAAGCTAAGTAAGAAGGTTAATAAAGTTATCTGTATATTAGTAATTTATATAGGCAGGTGCTAAAAGTAGGCGCTTACTAGTAGCGATAGCGTCTTTACTTGCTAACTTAATATTATATAATAGCGTAGGCTTAGTACTATTACTTAGTAAGTAACCCTTAGTAGTAATAAAAGGTGCAACACTAGTTAATTTGCTAACTAATAAATTAGTAATAAACTTTACTATAGGTAGGTATAGAGTCTAGTTATTTTACTAATAGTTAATATACGTATATAAGTACTTCTTTAGTGTAGTATTAGTAACTGTGAAAAGTGGATAAATAGATAAGAAGGTAATCGAGTTGGTATTGTTAAACTAGTTTAATTAATTTTAATAAACTGGCTACCTAGCAATCTATATATAAAATAATTTAGACTAATAAACACTTAGTTTTGTATAGTTTAATTATGCCTTTAACTTTTATGCGTGCTAGTGTTTTAAACTAATGTTTAAACTAGTGTTTTATATGCAATAGTGTTGTATATACGAGCCATTATTTTATATACAGACTACTAGCGTTTTATATGCAAGCTATTATTTTATATGCAAACTAGTGTTTTATATGTAAACTAGTTGTTTTATATACAAACTAGTGTTTTATATACGAGCTATTATTTTATATACAAACTTTGTTTTACTATTGCTTAGTTGTGACGTTAATAATAAACGCCTTATTTTAGAATAATTTATTACTCCTTAGTTTATTATACGCTAATATATTTTATATTATAAAACAAGTCTTTTATATGTTATATTTTGTTTTTAGTAATAAGTAATTTAATATATATAAATATTGCCTTGTTTAGTATATTCTTTTTAGCAATTGCTCAAAATTGTTAAAGCGCTTACTTGCGACAAGTTTGTCAAAAGTTATTGATTTAGAAAAATTAATTACGAGCTTATTTATATTATGATAGCGTATTTTATAATATTTATTAGGTTAGTTTTATATTATGTTTTGTTTTTAGTTATAAGTAATTTAATACATATAATATTAGATTTCTTACAATTATCTTTTAGTAAACTTTTTGTGCGTTACTTTAAAGTTGACTTTGGCTTTAATTGCAACTTATTGTTAGAACGACTATTTTTGTTATTTTTAGGTAGCTTATAGTTATTTATCTATTTATCTTTTATTATAACAGCGAAATTCTAACATGTTATTGTATTATTTATTTTGCTTACTAATATAGTTTTAACACTTACTTAGTAGTTTAAACGCACGTTTTTTATAATTACGTTTTTTTATACTTTTTTTTAATTACTAAGTAAGAGGCACTACTTTTTTATATTTTTTAAGATAAAAGCCTTTATTATTTTACTTCTAGGTAGTTAATTTATTAACATATAGTAAAAGCGCATTATTTCAATTACTTTATAGTGTAGTTTTAATTAAGTTAGTTAGTTATTACAGTAAGTAAAAGCACTTTTTTATAATTACCTATTTTACGCTCTTTTTTATTTATTAAGCAGGGGGGCTCTGCTTTTTCTATTATGTTATTTAAGATAAAAGCCTTTATTATTCTACCCCTAGGTAGTTAATTTAACAACACACATAGTAAGTAAATAAAGCTAAATAACTAAAAAGAGTCCTTTTATATGTAGCATTAATTTATCTACCTAGGGGTAGGATAATAAAGGCTTTTATCTTAAATAACATAATAAAAAAAGTAGAGCCGCCTACTTAGTAATTAAAAAGAGTATGAAAAGATGGTTACGTTCTTTTATATATAGCTAGGAACTTATAGTTTATTTAACAAAATTAATAATATAAAGCTATTTAAAGTAACTATAGTTTAAACTATAAATAACTTTTCTTAGCTTACACACTAAAAAGTAGAAGAGCTAAAAAATTAAAAATTATTAACTTAATTATTAAAGATCTTTGTTATGTAAAAATTCTAACTAAGGTCGAGTTCGCACTATATATAGAGAGGAGTAAAATAGAAGGCACTAAAACCTAGTACCTAGTATATAGTAGTAGTAACAAAATATATATATAATAATAATATTATTATTATTATTAACTTTCTATATAGCAGTATTAGTAATAGTAGTTAATAAACAGTCTACTATCTAGTATAACTAAGTTATATATTATCTCTTAATTAGTAGACTATTAGAAAGCTATAGTAAACTGCAGAGTTGCAACTATAGAAGTAGTGTAGGCAATATAATACTTAACTATAGTTTAGTTATTATACTTATAACCTAGTAGCTATAGCGTAACTATAGTTTGCTATATACATAGCGTATAAAGTCTATCTACTTTTATGATATTAGTAATACTTAATATATTAAATTTTTATCTCTTTATCTATTATATCTAGTAACGTAATAACTACTTTCTAGCGGCCTAATATTATATCTAAGTTTAATACTTATAGTAATATAGCTATTATTAAATTTAGTTAAAGTATAGACAACTAGCTAGGCAAAGTTAAGGATAATTTTTAGAGATTTAGTAACTTTATACAACTAAAAGAATTATTAAAGAGGCCTTTAGAGCTTATCTTTAAGTACCCTATTAGTAATATTTTTAGGCTAATTTACTATATCTTATACCTCTAAATTCTAGAGTGTAAAACACTCCTTTAATATTTAGATATTAGTAAAGATATAGCCTTTATAATGTAATAATAGCATAATATAGAAACTATACTATAAAAGCTTAAAAATATAATTAAAAATAAAGGTAATAAGGACTATAAGGGTAAGAACTAGAGTAAAGAGAAGAAAAAGTTTTTATTATAATATATAAAACACTACTAGAGGTATAATAGTAGTATAAGAAGCTTATTAAAGTAGTAGTAGTAAAAGTATAGAAGAGATAGGTAGTAGTAGTAAAAGTATAGAAGAGATAGGTAGTAGTAGAAAAGTATAGAAGAGATAGGTAGTAGTAGTAAAAGTATAGAAGAGATAGGTAGTAGTAGTAAGGTTCTAGGTAGTAGTATATAGCTCGCTTATTGCAAGAGAGAATCTACTATAGAGAAAGAGTTAGATAAAATAGTTAGGTTAGTTACTATTATAATTATTATTGTTTTTATTATAGCAAAAAAATTTATTAAAGAAATTATTAATTATGTAATACGGTGGTTAGTTAAACAGCTGGCCTAGGGTTACGTAATATTACGAATTAACCCTGGGGGAGTAATTAACTTAATTATATATATTTAAGATTTTTTTAGCTAAAAGCTAGTATATAGAAAAAAAAGTTTATAGCTAGATTTTCTTTTTTACTATAATATAGTTATAGACTACCTTTTTTACACTCTTTTTAAATTACTAAGTAGAGGGCCCTATATTTTTTATTATATTATTTAAGATAAAAGCCTTTTATTATTCTACTCCTAGATAGATAATTTAATAATATATAGTTATAGAAACTACCTTAAAATACTTTTCTATATTAATAATAGTAAAAGAAATAACTATTATTATTATAATATTTTTTATTAGAACCCCTTAGTCTAAAAAAAACATAACAAAAACCTATAAAGAATAGGGAAACTTATATTAATAGAAATATTAAAAAAGAGTATATAGTTTGTCTAAGAACTAGTTAAGATAGTAATATATATATATATAACTATTAGCCTTAGTCTATATAGTAATAGTAAAGCTAAAAAGGCTAACTTAGTTATTAGCTTATTAAAGCGCTATTTTTTATAGTAAGTTAGTATTATATAAAGATAGAATATTATGTAATAAGTATACTCTTTTTAATTACTAAGTAGGAGGCTCTGCTTTTTTTATTATATTATTTAAGATAAAAGCCTTTATTATTCTACCCCTAGGTAGTTAGTTTAAGAATATATATTATTTAAAAAAGTAATTTAACGCTATATACTATTTAAGTAATTACCTTTTTTACGCTCTTTTTAATCACTAAAGGGCTCTACTTTTTTTTTAAGATAAAAGCCTTTATTATTCTACTACCCTAGGTACTTAAATAATAATACACATATACTATTTAAAATAAAAGCGTTTATTATTTTACTCTTAGGTAGTTAATTTAACACTATATAAAGTAATATCTTAATTATCTTAACCCCTTTAAGGGGCTGTAGTACAGTTCCCTTTAGTAAGAATAGGCTAAGGTAAACCCAAGAAAAATTACACGCTCCTGAGGTCGTTATCATATCATCTATGCTTAATATTTAGTCATCTTGCATGGTCCATATGAACCTTATATTAAGCATCTGGGGTGCAGGAAAAAGCCTTACCACCCGGACCAAATAACCTTGGAAGTCCGGCATTTCGACCACCGATATTATAACGACTGTAACCGAACATCACGCGCACCTTGTGGAGCGCACAACCTTGGAACCACTTACAAGTCGCCGGTCCGGGATTGCGACGTCTGTATATGACCTTTCAATATCTGACCACATGCACTATCGCATATATCCAGTGAAGCCCGTTGAAATTCTCCTCTAGCCCGGGGCGTAGCAATATTATATTGTCAACCGGAGGGGTGTAAACAGGTAGACCGAAGTGATTTTGGTATAAAGGGTATGCGATCACCCAGTATCTTAGTCTTGTTATCTCCAATCCCCCAGCGTGCCGTGCACCCCAGCAAACATGTTGTTCTCAAGCGCTGTCGCTGCTGTTGCTCTTGTCGCCACTCAGGTTTCCGCCCATGGTGCGGTTACCAGCTACGTGATTGATGGCACCACTTACCCCGGGTAGGACATTCCACCCTTCCTATTCGACGTGGAGCTAACATTGTGATCAGTTACGAGGGTTTCTCCCCTGCCACCAGCCCTAAAACCATCCAGCGCCAATGGCCTGACTACAACCCCACAATGACCGTCACCGACAAGAAGGTGATGTGTAATGGCGGCACTTCAGCAGATCTCAGCGCTCCAGTCAAGGCCGGTGGCAAAGTCAAGGCCATCTGGAAACAGTGGACTCACTCTCAAGGACCTGTCATGGTCTGGATGTACAAGTGTGCTGGTGACTTCAAGTCGTGTGATGGCTCGGGCAAGAAGTGGTTCAAGGTAGGCTCAAGCTTGTTAATGCGATACTACATCGCAAGTCTCCTATGAGACAGTAGTGACTAACGTAAAAACATTGAAAGATTGATCAAAAGGGCATGACCGCTCCTCCTCTCTCCGGAACCGCCTGGGGCACAAACGATGTCTTGAAGAATCTTTACTGGGAGTCCACCATCCCCAGCTCTCTTGCGCCTGGCAACTACCTGATCCGTCACGAGCTTCTCGCTCTTCATCAGGCGAACACCCCTCAGTTCTGTAAGCTTAAACCATATCTCATGATCACCACACATGGATTACCTACATATGGGTATATGTGTGTCCCCCATTAGGATTGAACTGATCGTCTTTCCAGATGCGGAATGCGCCCAGCTCCAGGTTACCGGCAGTGGTTCCGGTTCACCTAGCGGCGAGTATCTTGCCACCATACCTGGATACGCTCCCCAGTCTGATCCCGGAATCACGGTCGATACCTACGGGAGCAAGGCTAACACCTACACTCCCCCGGGACCGAAAGTGTGGTCTGGTTGAACGGTTGGGCGGTACCTAGGTATGCGCCCGGCGACTCACTGTTGCAATGTCCTGACTGCATGCCATCATATTGGGCCGCTATAGAATTTTGATGCAATTAATTAATGCCGTCCGCATTTGCGCTGTTTTTGATACCTTGTTCATTGGTTATTGGTGAACACTTTAGTAAGATGTTTTAATTAGAAAGTACACTATTATTCCAGGGGATACGCTTGTGTATACAAATTTTTTTTGTTTACTAAGCAGGGGGCTCTGCTTTTTTTGTCATGTTATTTGAGATGAAAGCCTTTGTTGTTCTACCCCTAGGTAGTTAATTTAATGCCACACATACAAACTTGAGCGTATTTTGTACGACTGACTAGGTAATTGACGTATTAAGTATAATGGGACTTCAGGTACGTATACCTGTTGGGGATTGGGGAGCTCGCGGTCTTTAATGTGTCCTCGGTTCAAGTCGATCAGTGAGTTACCAAGGTGTTGACCAAGCGAACCTGATAGAACCATGCTGTGCACGTACATCATCTGTTAGACCACACAAACTTTCGAAACAGCTACCTTGATCCGTCACTGTGGAGTCACATTTTCAATGTCTGCGACCGGAAACTTTGGTATCGCGCCTTGCGTGTCCTTTGGGTGCTTAATGTTCAATGCCGCAAGGGAGTGTGATCGAGCGAAACGGCATCCCTATTGACTGGACAGTACGTGACAAGGGGTTGCAAAGGTCTCGTCCGTACGAAGCTAAAAAGGCCGATGCGAGCGAGGCGCCAGGAGCTGAGGTGGGTGTGCATCCTGAAACACCGTCCCAACCTTGGAAGCCCCAACTCCGTCTCACCAACAGCCGGAAACAGCACCGTTGGAAGGAGCGCATCAACGCCCTCTACTGCCCACCAACATTCCTCATTCCAACCATCGATCTTTTGTCAATCGCATACTTGCCTGGACGCGATCTTTTCTCTTATTTTCCAAGCTTCTCGACGCTGGTCGGCTTTACGCGCCTACCCCCGCACGTGCCCCGCCATTGTGAAACACTCCCTAAGGTACGCGACAACCACGCCGCAGCGCATCGCGCACTCGTCGTTGAAATAGCAACTTTCAACGTCCATCGCGATACCCAGCGCTTATTTTTTTTACGGCGCAGCAACTCTTGCATTTTGCTTTCCACTTCGCAAAATCTGTCTTATCGATATATTCCAATTTACCGAGCTGGCCTCGCTCCTTTCGAAATGCAGTCCTTCATTCTCGAGTTCTACGCTCTTGTATTCCTAGTATACGTTTTCTACTCAGTTGTGAAGGTCACAAAAGATGAAGCAAGGATCGTCGTTCCTCTTCGCGACCTGGAGCTTCCTCTCCCTATACGCAGTAGCCGGTCTCTGCACAGTCGCACCACCTCCCCAGCACGGAGTACCATTTCAAGGCCTCGCTCAACCTCAAGTTCGATCATCTCAAAGCCAGGCTCAACTGCAAGCTTCGCCCAGGCATCGAGCACGGTCTTAAGGCGAAGCTCCATCTCGCTCTGGTCACGCAAGCCGAAGCCGACTCCAACAACAGGAACCGCTGCAAGCAAGTCCAAGTCGAAGGCCCGCCCTGCGTCCCTTCGCAGCATCGCGTCCAGCAAATACAGGGGTATGCACCTTCATGGCATACCAAGTCCAAGTCTGCAACCAGGATTCCTCCACTTTGGAACGGGCCAATTACCTCCAAATTAATACGATCTATGCACCTGACAGTACCGTGGCCGCGGACGTGCGTCAACAAAGGCCAACAGCAGAGTTCAGTAGCTATAACCGCCTGCATGCAAACGAGGCCTGGGATATTGCAACGTTGAAGGATAGTCACACGCTTACGATTACGTTGAACGAAAGAGATGGCGATCTTCGATTCACTTACGGCGAAGTCAGCTGGACAGAACAAGCGCGGGCGCAGGATGGGGAGGGAGGTTGGTGTGAGGATACGGAATTGTATGTAGGCGGGGAGGACTGGGATTGTATCGAAGGGGAAGCAGCGAGACCGAGGGTAAGTGTGACCGGTGCAATTTCTCCAGCAATGCTAACCTGGTATAGAAGAGAAATCTACCGTGTAGCTTTCCATGTGCAAGGATTGAAAGGCTAGAGCTGAGGTGATGTCACGTGGAGGAGTCGGTTCCAAGGTTCCAATGTTGCACAGCGAATACCTTTATAAGCTTCTTCTATATAAGGAGTTACTTCTAGCTATATATTTATTATAAGATATAAATATAGTTTATATTGTATTGTTAGCTGTCTGGGGGCCTTAGCATCGGTCACAAATTATTTCTGGCGGTGAGTTAGACTTTTGGAGAGAAAAGATGCAAGTTGTATTCAGTTATGAACTGATCGTTTTAATGCATCGTGCTATGACCGATGCACAACCCAAATTCGGCCCTAGAGGCCCGCCTACGGGGCGTACTTCCTCGTGGCACTCATCAGCGATAGTAGCCACTACCCTGCTGATGGCCACTCTGTTGATAGCCGCCTGTCTGGTCGTCCTTCTTGTCCTTCTTGAAATAGTCCTCCGTTTTGTGGCCTAATACTGCGCCGGCAATCGCGCCAATGATTCCGTGGCCGCCCATCTTGTTTCCCTAAGAAAGAAGGTGCAATCAGCAGATGTCCCGCGTGGATAGAAAGTTGCTTACGCCAAAATAACCTGCGGCACCGCCTCCCAATGCACCCATGAGACCCCTATCGCCCTCGGCTTGCGCATTGGGGTCAGTCGAGCCTTGAGGATATTGGTCCTGGGCATAGCCACCCTGCTGTGGAAACTGGTGGGCGGGTGCTTGGCCTGGGTATGGCTGCTGTCCGTAGGCACTGGGGACATCAGTTACACGTTTCGAAACAACGATGGTGGGAACGTGGAGGATCTACCCTTGCTGCTGGTTGTATTGGTCGTACGGTGCTGGGCTCTGGCCGCTCTGGGCGTTTTGGAACCCTCCATGGGCTGGAGCACCATAGCCAGGATACTGTGACTGCGGTTGCTGATCGCCGTAGGGAGCTTGGCCTTGTTGTTGTGGCGGGTACTGTTGGTAGTTTTGGTCGTAACCGCCCTGTTGTGGCGGATAACCTGGGTGGTTAGGTGCGGGCGATCCGTACTGGTTGTGCGGCGGATACTGCTGGCCGTACTGCTGATTCTGGTTGTAATTGTTGTAGGGGCCCGACATTGTGCGAAGGAGTTGCGAGGGTAGGCTGGAGTAATGAGATGGATGCCGGGGAGCGATGAGGGGTATGGATGGAGGGGCACTGAGAGGACGACGGCGGGAAGTCGCAATAAAGCGTGCGGAAGTGGCAATCAAGTAGTGGATGTACTAGTTGATACTTGGTCATCGCCGTCTTTGCTGGGCGTCTTTTATACACTACGGCAACTGAGATCCGGCCGGCTGACTTGGGCAAGGAGGCGAAGCCTCTGAACGAAGCTCAAGGCTCAAGCTGGGGAGCCGAGCTCCGCCTCGACGGTGTACACGACTGCGTTATGGCGGCGGAATGATGTCTGGCCATGGCACCGATGGCTTCTAGCAGTCCACCCGACCAACAACCGGTGATCATCAGTACCCCGGGGCCGTGTGCACAGCACCCCAGATACCTACCTAGGTGGCAACCTTGGAAGTGCCTTCGTAGGCCCGCGGGCTGACCTCCATCACGCGGCGACGAGTGGCGCAGCCCTTGGCACACACACATGCGCCACCGCGCCACCGCGCTGCCACGTCATTGCTTACCTGAGCCCCACGAGCATCATATTCATTGTCGCAACCGCAACCGTATCTCCCAACCCGCCGAGTGTCGAGGAGCCATCATCGTACCACAGTCTGCAGTCCTCGCCATGTCGCGGCACCCGGTACATCCAATCATTATCCAGGCAGCATCGGCCCTCCTCCATGTTGCACGTCGCACCCCTCAGCGCGCTTGCCCAGAAGCGGGTGTTGAAACGCGAGCAAGCTGCCTGAGACAGCTCCAAGACAGGCCTACAGGGGCTGCTTCAACCTTGTGGTGCGCTTGTTGCAGGCCCCAAGGACCATTATTGCCTAGCTGAGTGATTTACTCGCAATTTCTGCTCCTAATCCTTCCCCTTGGGGGCAATGTTCTAGCTAATGCCGTTAATCTCGCCACCGCGCTGAGGGGCGCCTTCACACCTGCTCTCCTCAAACCGATGCGGGACCGACTGGTGGCTAGCGCATTTTATGCGCGTCCTCCTATCCCGCCGTCCTGTCCCGGTATCATGTAGACTGAGCGTTCGCCGAGCCTCTCGCTCCTCGCTGCCAACTTGCTTCGTCTGTCCTTCGTTCCGCAGCCGGGCTGCTCTTGCTAGTACTCCATACTTTCCTTCACCTTTTCTACTCATCCCACCTGGCAGCCGTCCTAGCAGGTTTAGGACTACTTACGTTCGATACGACTCATATATCGCGGGCGACCTTCAGATGTTGTTTGTGCGTCCCACTGACCGGCAGGAAGCTTGAGAGGGGCCTATCGGCCCACGCTCCCATCATTCAACATGCCGGTTCCAAGGGTCTGGAGAAGGGAGGAGCAGGTGGATTATGTTGTGGTGCAAGGCACTGAGCGGGGGAGCACGAAAGAGGAACATCATTCCCGGATTACGGCGCGGCCGACCTCAACTGTGTCCATCGACCGTTCGATAACCCAGTCGTCACCTCTACCCGTCCTAAAAAGATCTTCAGATGATGATGATAATCCAGGGCTGGTTGGGCCACCGCAGCCGGTACATGAATGCACTGGCTGAATTGCAGAATAGCAGCTGACTGGTATAGTTTACCATCACCGTCCCCAACGAGCAAGCAACAGCGGGAGCCCTGGCCAACAATGACCCCACAGCAACAGTCATCGTTGCCCTACCTCCACCGAACCACCCGGATCACCCAGGAGGACAAAGAGGTGGTATCTCGCAGATGACAGAGCACTTGCTTATCGCAGCTGGATCCATAGGTATGATTGGAGCCATAAATTATAATCATTCCAAACTAATAGAATCAGGTGCCACTATTATTATTGTCATGATTCTCCTCGCTATCTATACGATGCGGAAACGAGGGCTCACGCTCACCCAAGCGTTCAAGCAGAGCACACACCACATCACCCGCAGGGGCCCGCCGCCACCGCCTAAATTTGACAGTGGTTGGGACGCGAAGCAGTCATTTAGTCACGACTATGACTCACTGAGGAACAAAATGGTCACCCCTCCACAAGCGGCAATGGCTCGATCGAACTCGTATTCGTCACAGCGGCCTCCGCTGACTCTGCAACGCAGTGACAGGTAAGTCAACAACCAAAACCTACGACCCCGAAAGTCCTCATAGGCCTATTTTGGTGTGGAAATATTACCTGGACACTAACAACCTCCCAGCTCCAACCTGCAATCCCAAAGAAAACCGTCCTTGGACTCGCAAGGGACGACTTTGATCCTACAATCCCCACAGCCTCCGCGTCGCAACGATTCACATCGCCGTGACCCCAGCGCGACTCCTTCTTCGCCCATCCTTGGCCTACAAAACCCACGTCACAGTACTTCTACCCGAAATACTCGCTCGATCGATGATGATGCCTCCGAACTCAGATATCCAGACGTTCCGCAAGACCGAACACTGTCTCCTCTACCTCCACCACCAACATTCAAACAGTTCCTCAACAATAGACCCTCGATATCTAGCAAACCAGCGTTTGTAGGCATGGCGAGTAGGTTTAGCTGGACAAACTCCAACGCTCCGCAAACACCCCATGACCCGACTCGAGATGCGAGCAGCTACCAAGTCGGACGTGAAAGCTATATCACGACTCGGTCGTCCGTTCCCCGTTTCCGCACCGTCGACTCTTGGGTCAACCAGCAATCGAGTCGTATCGAAGAGCAGAAGTTGAAGGAGCAGTTCCGCCTAACCGCAACTTCTACGGTCTACTCCGGAAACGATGAAAGTGATCACATCCCCGAAGTCCCAGCTATGCCGAAGAATGTCGAGAGACTACGAGAGAGCTCTGCACCCATGAGCGCTTCGTTACCGCCTCGCGCTACCCCTCCTCTACCCCCTTCCAGGGGTCTACCGGGCAAGAACATTAGGCATGAACGCCACGATACTCGAACCACCGTCGACACTGCCCCCATTTTCAAGGTTCATCCCGGCACCGAAGTTCGCTTCAGTACGCGAAGCGCTGTACCATCAGAGATCCTCGATCGAGGACGCGATCCAAATGTACTCTCATAAGCATACCGCCCCTTGATTTCGACATTCTATTCAGATTTGAGCGCCTTGTTAGCGTTAGCGCTTATTGATTGCATTGAGCGGCGGCTCGGAAAATGGAAAGCCTTAACAGGTAGCGAAATGGTCGCAAGCGGAAGAGAGGACGCTTTTAATGATTTGTTTGCGGCTTTCTAGGTCTG
The DNA here is from genome assembly GCA_009805535.1 of Laburnicola sp. JP-R-44. Lineage (NCBI taxonomy): Eukaryota > Fungi > Ascomycota > Dothideomycetes > Pleosporales > Didymosphaeriaceae > Laburnicola > Laburnicola sp. JP-R-44. The sequence goes on from SELF01000006.1 coordinate 1,180,926, forward strand.
TACTTTGTGTATATCATGCGGGCAGGTAGCTGGGACGGGATGGGAATGGGCTCAATATCCATATAATACCACGTGCAACAGTCAGCTACTGCGCTTTTCTCATGTTATTTCTTTCTCCTCCCTGCGTCTTGTCCGCTTTTCCTTGGAAATGCCATATTCGTATGCACACTCGCACGCGTACACCTGGCCCGATCGAGTATCGTGACGATGCGCGACCACTCCTGCAGCGTATCAACCAACATTACGCATATTTCAGTTTAGATGTATCTGCAGACGCAGATAAGCTCAAGATCAGGCGGGCCCCGTGAGACCCGGCGTCTTGTCAGCGTCTGGGGAGTCTCAGGTCTGGGGTCCGTTTCAGATTTCGCGTGCGAGCCTGTGAGGGGAAAGGGGTTGTTGGGTCAGGTGCGTAGCGTGCCAGATCGGGTGGGCCTGTATTATTAGATTGTGTCGGGCAAATGGACTACTCTCTTGACTATTTATCGATATCCTTACCTCAGGCGACGGCATCGTGGTAGAATTCTGAAGCAAAATGTTTTCATGTGCGGTGATTGTGGTGCAAGATCACCAGGTGTAAAGGAGCAGGATTGACGCATAGAAGCCTGTCACGTACTCGGCGCTTTTTGGAAGTCATCTATGTCGCATACGAAAGAGAGATCCTCAGCCCAAACTGGTTTCCATTTAGGATTATGGTTGACTCTTCGAGTTCCTAATATATCTGAATTGAAAGCTGCGCTTAACGTCTCTCGGTGCTTTGATTTCCCACCGAACTAGGAGAGGATATCCTCACTTCAGGCGACGGCATCGTGATAAAATGAGAACTGGGTTTTTACGAATCGGCATTGGAATTAAGTAACTTGGGAGAATATTCCCCTAGTATACCTTGTCTTGGGCATTCGACGACCTGGTGCTTTTAAAGTGCTTGGCCTCTGTACTCGTATCGATCACTCAGATGAGGCATTCATACGATGTGTGATGGAGTGATATAGGGCTTAAAATCCCACATCTCTTCCGTACAAGTGGGGACGGTGATGTAGTGTCGTTGGCAGCGAGGGTCGTCGATTATATGCATACCTAAGTACATGGCGATTCCAAAACAATGGGGAGGTCGCGTGACTGGTGAATTTCCAACATATGAAGGCTCCACACCGAATACGCAACCTAGATTGGCTAGATTGGCAGCAATATCTAATCTCAATGATGGCTTGGTTGAGTTGTCGGACGTGAGTATTTTGCGTTGTTATTGTATCACCGACCCAAGGATGTCAGAATACGCTTTACGCGGGGGTTCCGCCCTGAGGGCAGATCAAAGCGTCGGCTTATCACACACACGGCTCGCAAAGCAGTGCCTGCTGTAGCAGACAAAGGCGGGCACCAGTGGTCGTGCGAAACGAACATACCTAGATTCGAAGGCACGTGAAACGGTCAGAGCGAAGGCGGTTTGGACCGAGATGGCTAAATCCTTCAATCAAACCTGTAGTTCAAGACACATTTGACCAAGACCGTCAAGGCCGTAGCGCCTTGTTACTTAGGGTCATTAGCACCCCACATCTCATAACGGCGCGCGACAGTGAGCACAGCCATGTTTCACACCGCACTGACCAGCAACAAGGCACAAGAGAGCAAGAGGACACTTCAGGGGTATATACTGATCTCATTAGATCCTACAAGCTCTCATTAGGCGCTTCCAAATTTGACAGCCATCTTGACAGAAGAAATCTCGAAGCTGATGCTATGCGCAGTGCGGCAAATATTGCACAGCCACCCGATGATCGATGGCAGATACGGATGAAGACAAACGACAAAAATGTGGTATATCAAGTAACACCGAGAAATGAAGCCGGAGTCATACATGCATAATGAATAATCCCAAGTACCTGAAGAGAAAGAAAGACAGAAATCAGGGGGGAAATTATAGCATTAGGACGAGACCGGCAACAGCAGCGGCAAGACCAAGACCGGCTTTGAGGCCAGAAGCGGCACCAGTGAACTCTGGCGGCGTCGGAGTGCTGACAGGGTAGCCGCCAGTGGGATAGCCCGTGGCGGAGGTCTTGAGAGACTCGGGGACCGTGAGAGGACCGGTGGGTAGAACGACGGAGGAGGGAGGGGGCACCGCCGTAAGGGACACCCGTTCCAACAGGAGGAGCGACGTACTGGGTGGTGGTGCTGCAGTACAGTGTGGTGCTGTTCTTCATGGGCACCTCGTACGCGCTGCTGGGGACGGCGGGAGTCGGGGTGCTGATGGCATATCCAGAGGCGGTCTCGGTAGGCGCAGGGGCCTCGGAAGGAGCGGCAGATGACGAAGACTCGGACTCAGCGGCGCAGTCCTTGACGGAGATGCCGAACTGGGTGGACCACACTGGTAATGGCCATCGACGTCGTCGTCGATCAGCTGGATGCCGTAGCCAGCAGGGCCGTCGGTAGGCTCGAGACTGGAGGGAGGGGTCCAGGTGTAGGAGCCGGTGTTGTCGATGCCCTCAACGATGACCTGGTTGAAGACAACGTTGGAAGAGGGCCCCTTCATGAGGAGCAGGGAGACCTTGTTGGGCGAGTCGGCGGCCCACTGGATGGTGTAGGGCTTGCAGGCAGGGACCACCTGTCGCGGTTAGCGCGCTGTTGGCGTGCAGAGGCACAGGAATGAAAACAAACCTCGAGGAGGGGAGCGCTGATGGGGTTGCCGGTGGGCTCGCCGACGGGAGCGTGGTAGGCAGCGGCGAGGCCGGCCAGGAGGGCAGCGACAGAGGCATGGGCGAACATGCTGCTGGTGGGTGTGGGGATGAGGATGGGGTTGGTGAATGGGGAAATTAGCGGCTGGGGACGGGGGGGGACAGGAGGGGTAATAGCAAGTAAATGAATGTGGTGGTGAGGGTAAAGAACGGCTGTGAAGAACGGCGTCTTCGAAGGGGCGAGGCTTTGCTGCTTGACGGGGAGGGAGCAAAGGACAGCAGCAGCGAGGCAGTGCAGCAGGTGGTTACATATATGGAGTCCGAAAGTGACGGCGGGCCCTGCGCACCTGCCCTGCGTCGCGTCCAATCTCGCGGCGAGCCGTCCATTCGTTCCTGCATTAGCCGGCCCCCGCCTGCCCAATGGCGCCGCTCGCGCCTGCCCCGCCTAGCTGGTTGGGGCCTCGTTCTCAGGTGTTGGGGCCTCGCGGCGGACCGGCGTGCCTGCCACTGCCTGCCTGCCACTGCCTGCCATGCCTGCCACTGCTGACGCCAGCAGCCCGTGCCCCCTCATCGCCTCGCTCCTCGCTCCTCTCTCACCGCCGCCAATTTCCAGGAATAGCACCCTCGCCAGGCTCCCGCAACCACCCCAAATCACTACACGGCCGCCGTCCGTCCAGTCGAGAGCGCCGCAGCCCGCCAGAGCCATGAGCGGCCAGGCTTCTTCATCCACCTTGGTTCTTCAGCCGCACCCTTCCCCCTTCCACCCGCCCGCCCTATCAGCCATCAGCCATCAGCCAGCTGCCAGTCTGAGCCGGCCTGTCAGTCAGCCAGCCAGGCCGGCGTCCGGGCGCCTGTTTCTCCAGCCCCTGTCTCTCCGGATTCGCAGCGGGCGATCCTGCGATTGCGATTGGCAGCCGGTGCAAACCAACAGCAGCTTCCGATCTGGTCTCCATGATTCAGGCACGCTGCTGAACAGTGAACTGAACAGTGAATACTGTACATCTCCGCCTCTCTAACCGACATGTCCCCTGGTCTGCTGCATCATCATCGCGCGCACCCAGCGAGCCCTGGCGCTGTGCTCTGTCGCACGGCAGCAGCAGCGGCAGTCAAGCGGATAAGCTGCCCGCCTCTGCTTTCAAGCCCCAAATTCGGGCGTTGCGTTGCGGCGCGGGGCCAATTCGGCGAGATGCAAAGGAAATTGCTTCCATGCACAACGGCGGCGCGCTTGCCTTGCTTCGACCCCTCGCCAAACACCATGGCACCACAGGCAATTTCAAAAACAAAATTTGGTCGCGCATGCTACGCGTGTGTCATTTGCATATGTAGTCAGCCTCCATGACATGGTAGGTACAAGAGTCATTCCATAAATATTTCATGTCAAAGGCAAAACAACTGAGGACCCCATTGACGGGAGCTGCGTACAACGACCGGGTCTATGTACTGCGTAACGAAAGGGAGTATCCATCAAATCGTTACAAACTGGCCGAACTCTAGGGTCGGCGAGCGAGTGTGGAGAGCAGAAATATTGAACATGCAAGCCAACGGCGAAGCAGCCATACGCTCGCGGCTGGCAATCATCCACACCTGCTAGCCTATGGCGCAAACCGCGAGGAGTGCTTAACCACAGATACCCGGATCTAGAACTGTCAGCGTCTATTCTGCCATGGCCTTTCGAGCTGACGGGAAAGCTTACACTTTCGCTTGGATGCGTCGTTCACGGGATTGGGGAAGAGGCCGTTCGCCAACAGATCCTGCATGTCCCACTCAGGAGCACCCTCGGTCTTCCACGTCCAGAAGACCCAACCGGCGGCCTTTTCATATGCCGTAAGCTGTGCCTCGATGAATCGTCCAATGTTGTTCTTGTCGTCGCTTGACAATGCGGCAACAGTGCCAGATGATTTACCCGTGCAGTCGCCAACCTTGGACGCGTTTTCGAAGGTGCCGTCATATCGCGCGCCCTTGTTCTTACCATTCAACCACTTCGCGCAGTCAGTAATGCCGCCAGTCCACTCGCCAGAAACCGTTGGCTTGTTGTTTGAAGCCATCTGGTTGCCGAAGTCGCGCACGCCATTGTTACGTGACCGTCGGGGCTCAACGCCAGTTGATCGACGTTGAAAACCTCGTAGTGGTGCCTACACATCCAAATCCCAGTCAGTATGTGTTGCTCAATTGAGCTACCCCGACATGCCGGTGCTAGCCTCCAGGCTCAGGTGCTACGTACGTATCAAGCAGGAGGTTGTCCATGCCCGCACCCCAGTCGTTCCATGATGTGTGACGTCCATGAAAGCGTCATGGAAGGCAACAGCAACATTCGAGTCTCTCAAGTTACCCCAGCCGTCCATGTAGAATTGACGAACAGTGTCCATGTTCAGGTTCGGTCCCATGGGCTCGTTCAACAGCTCAATTGCTGAGACAGCTGGGTGCGAAGCGTAGTCGTCCCGGATCTTGTTCAGGACGTTCGTCGTGTGGGAGACGGCGTCACCCTGAGTCCACTTGACGTCGCCATAGCGACCTGAGTTGTCGAAACCATTCTGAGAACCGGGGGCTCCGTGGAGATCGATCATGACCTTGAGGTCCGCCGACTGCGCCCAATCGAGTGCTTTGCCTAGCACGTCGTATGCGCCTTGGGGACGAATGGTTCACCCTCGAGTGGAATCACGCTCCAATATCCGATGGGAATTCGAACATGGTTTAGACCAGCAGCTGCCATCTGATTGAAGTCGTCCTGTGTAATCCAAGAATTCCAATGTTGCGAGAGCTTGCTCTTCGCGGCATCTTTACCCAACTCCTGGGTCAGCGTGTATTCGTCCGCAGCGCCGTTACCTTCGAATAAACTCGGTGTAATCCAGGGCTCAAGAACGAACCAGCCGCCTGTGTTCACACCGCGGACTTTTTGACCGTTATAGTCGAATGACGGGGCGCGCTTATGAAGAGTGCTGAGTATTCGTCAACAGCGTGTACCAAAGAGACTGGACATGGTCCCACACATGCAGGACTAGGATGACATTCCCGTACTGACTGCACTTGCATTGCGTATCCATGGGTACCATAGCATGTGGTGCGGAAGTCCTTGGCCTGGCACTGTATCCTGCGAGGTTGTACTTACAGGGGGGGTGACGCGTGAGAGCTCAGTGCGAGCAAGCAAACAGCCACAACGCTGCTCCTAATTCCGTGCATGACTTCGACTCGACGGTTGCTGGTGATGATAACTACCCGGCTGATGATGGAGACAGGGTCATATAGAGAGGGAAGGGAAGGGTAGTAGGGGGTGGGGTAGGGTGCGTAAGGGCCGAGCTCGTATGTTGAGGCAAGTGAAGCTGTTCAACGGACTCATTGTTCTGGGGGATCAACAGCCTTATAAGAGCAAGCACGAGCACGAGCTTGAGCTTCCCCGTCATAAGAATGCTAATGCAGATCGTCACGGAGTAGACATGCACTAGGTAATCGAAGGCCAACACAGCTGGGCAGCGGATGTCCAGGCTGTAGCCCCCCGCGTAGCCGTTGCTCAAGCGCCACTTCCCGACGAATATCGTTGCTTTTCCCCTCTCGGACACGGCAAAGTGGATGCTTGAGCAGTGACGCAACGGCCCGGGCCATGGCATGAGCTTCCCACGAAAGATGTGTGTTTATGTCCAGGTCAGCTGCAGAGGATGGACATGGTAAAGGTAAAGGGCGAGCGAGGGCTCAGGTACAACGACATGATCGGATGGATGCCGGAGCTATGATGCGGAGACTTGCCAACGCAGAAAACTCCAGAGCAATCTTTGCTGTGGCGGACAAAATGGAAAGCTTGGAAGAAGCTTCCTCGGCGGGTGCGCTGCGGCGGTGAGGCTACTGCCACAATGCGGGGATGATGTTTGTTTCAGCTCAGAGCCCAGATCGCGTGAGCGAGTGCAAGTCGAGCGAGTGCAAGTCACATGGATATTCTGCCGGAACATGGGGGTCGGGAATTACCGTACGAATAGGATTTCGAGTTGAGCAACAAGTCCGCAATCGTACGGTTACGGTAATTATATGGCAGCGCCCTGGCGAACGAGGAGGGTTGAGCGCTTCCCACTCTGCAATCCTGAGGCCTCGGACGGAAGCCTCAACGGCACTGCAGCGTGCTTCACTTCACTCGCCTTCTTGCGTCACCGGCGCCCGCGGACCTCTTCGATTCTGCATCGTGACCTATACAGCATGAAGATGGCGCGAACACATGCATGTCCTCGTCGGCCTGAGTGTCACAGGCCCGGAACGAGCGTCAGCGCTCAACGACAGGCAGGTCGAGCGGGTGTCTAAAGGCTCAACAGCCCTCAGCTGATGGCTTTTGCATGCAAGGCTCATCAGGCAGAACTTGGAAGATACAATACCCCAACGCTGCAGGGAAGGCCTGCAAACGTGACGGTACCGTACCGTCAGTACCGTTAACGTGTTCGATCACTCATCCGCGCAGATCACTCATCCGCGCACCCCACCAAAATCGCGACGCGTCCTCTCACAACTCTCGCAATGCCGCTCCCCCAGCACGTCCAGCAGGCTCAAAAAGAAGGGAGACTTAGTCTCTCAATGCAGGCGATTCAGAATAAGCAGGTTAAGAGTCGCCGCCAGGCTGCGCGACTATATAATGTCCCTGAAACGACTATCCGCGACCGTACCAGAGGTGCTCGCCCTCAAGCTATCGCCAACGTTCAGAAACGAAAGCTACACCCTACTGAGGAGCAATCCCTAGTAGAGTGGATCCTAGACCTCGACCGACGCGGATTTCCGCCCCATATTATCAACGTACGACGAATGGCAGACAATCTGCTCGCCGCGCGGGGCCAAGAGCCACCTCCACAATCAGTCGGCGAGAAGTGGGTGTCGCGCTTTGTCAAGCGCCAGGCAGAGCTCCAGACTAAGTGGAATCGCAAGTTCCACTCACAGCGCGCAAGATCTGAAGACCCTGTCGCGATCCGCGCGTGGTTCAAGCTCGTAGAGGAGACGCGCCAGTCATACGGCATCCTCGATACAGATATCTACAACTTTGACGAGACTGGCTTCTTGATGGGTATCGCTGCGACGTCAAAAGTCGTTACAAGCTCTGAGACAGTCGGCCGTGCGGCGACTATACAGCCAGGTGATCGCGAGTGGGTGGTAACGACGATTGAGTGTATCAACGCGTCTGGCTGGTCTATCCCACCCTTCGTGATCCTGCAAGGGAAGCTCCACCAAGCTAGCTGGTATCAAGGGCCTACCACCTGATTGGACTATCGCTGTTAGCGACAACGGCTGGACTACGGACGACCTAGGCTTCGAGTGGGTAAAGCACTTCCACCGACATACTGAAGCCCGTACGATAGGGGCCTACCGACTACTACTCATCCTTGACGGCCACGGCAGCCACGCAACGGCTGAGTTCGATAAGTACTGCGCAGAGAACAAGATTATTACGCTCTGTATGCCCTCTCATACGTCGCACCTGCTCCAGCCGCTCGATGTTGGCTGCTTCTCGCCTCTTCAGGTTGCGTACGGCCACCAAGTGTCCGAGCTTGCGCGACAACACGTCTTCTACATTGACAAGCAGGACTTCTTACACAGATATACCCAGGCATCAGAGAGACAGTCTTGTCAGAGCAGAATATCCAGGCTGCCTTTCGGGCGACGGGGCTAGTCCCAGCCTGTCCAGAACGCGTCTTGTCGTCGCTGACAGTGGTTAGGACGCCGTCTCCGCCAGGGGCAGCGGCCAACGCTGAGGTCGCATGGACGTTAGAGACGCCGCATACTACTGCTCAGCTAGAGCAGCAGGCTCGATTTATCCAGGACCGCCTTAGTCGGCCTTTGCAGAGCCCTACTACCCAGGCTATCCGCCAGCTTGTTAAAGGGTGTTAACTTGCGATGAATTCAGCAACGATCTTTGCAGAGGAGAATAGGAAGCTCTGACAGGCTATTTAGCGGCGGCAGCGTGTAAAGAGCAGCAGCGCCCCGACAGTATATAGCCTGTGGAGGAGCTATGCGGGTAGAGGAAGGTCAATTGCTTGCTGCAGAGGCCGAAAGGGTGCTCCAGCAGGTAGAGCAGGCGGGGGGCAGCCAAGTAGGCCTCGAGCACCGCCAACCTGCAGCAAGTGCCACACGAACAAGGTCATACAAGGACTCAGTGTACTACTAGATAGCGCGCACTTAATAAATCTATTTACTACCTATTTTATTGCGTTGTTGAAGAGCAATTGTAGGAAGACGCGTCGCGATTTGGTGGGGTGCGCGGATGAGTGATCTGCGCGGATGAGTGATCGAACACGTTAGCCGAGACTCGTGGATGACTAAGGCGGGCGGCCAGGCTTAGTCAGGCGCTGCGCCCGCCGATTCTCGTTCGTTTCGTGACCAAGCGACTCCCAGGCTTCCTTACCGTACGTCCGAACAGACGCTCTCCACCGGTGACGTGACGCTTACCTACATCGATAGATAGTAGGCAGCCCGCGTGCCAACATGGGGCGGCACGCGAATCCCGACATTCGGCGCGCCTTTGCAGAGTTCCAGGACCAGGACACGCCCCTCCAAGGTGAGTGTCGTCGCTGGCCATGCATCCCGCCCGCGTCCGCAGGCCCTCGCTGCCGCCGCCGCTGCTGCTGCTGCCACTGCTGCTGCCACTGCTGCCACGGCCCGGCTGACCGCGCGCAGTGCAACAAGGTGCGATGCCTCCACTGCGGCTTCGTGCGCGCAAAGAACACGACGCGCCAGATTGAGCATCTGCAAGACTGCCAGGGCCTATCTGGCCTCGCCCGACGCCCACGCCGCCGCCCAGAATGGCGACGCCACCGCCCTGGAGCAGAACATGGCACCGACGTCGTCGGTGCTCAGCGGCCAGCATCCCAATCCGAACCTCCAGATCAACCGTCGCGGGCCCAACAACAAGCGCGCCCGCGACGCCCACTCTTCGATGGCGCCCCCCGTCCACATGCCGTCCGTCTCGCCCTCGCTGACCGCCCACCTCCTCACCATCTGCGCTGCGCCCTTCACCCAGGCCACCCAGCAGCCGTTCCTGTCGCACGCCGGCTGCGGCTCCCTGGCGCCCGGCCCGCTCTCGCAGTGGCTGGTCCAGGACGGCTACTACCAGCGCGGCTACATCAGCTTCGTTGGACAGCTGCTGGCCAAGATCCGCCTGCCGCAGACGTCCAACTCGCAGTTCCACCCCCATGTACCGGACCATGGATCTGCTCATCTCCGCCCTGAACAACACGCGCCGCGAGATGCAGTTCTTCGAGATCACAGCTACCAAATACGGCCTTCGCCTCAGCCAGGACCCGCCCCACCCCCATCACCCGCGCGCTGCTGGACCTGTTTGTGAGCGCGAGCAGCACGAGCGCCTCTCTCCTTGAAGGCATGGTGGTGCTGTGGGGGACCGAGCACGTAAGTCTGGCAGTTGCCCCGCCAACTGTCGAGCTTGACTAACTCCCAGCGAGTGCTACCGCTCCGCCTGGCAGTATGCCTCCTCTTTCAGCTCCTCCCTCCCCTCGCCAAGCACAGACACGCACATTGTCGCCCTCCACCAAGCGCTGATACCGAATTGGACCTCGCCTGCCTTTAGTAAGTTCATAGACGCGGCCAGAGCGCTTGTCGACGAACTCGCCAACACCACTACAACCCGCGACGGCAAAGAAGAAATGACGCGATGCGAGGAGATCTTTCGGCAAACATGTTGGCTGGAAGAACGCTTCTGGCCGGATGTGGATGGCATGGGTGAAGATGACGACACGGCCCGGCTCGGCGCCAATCTCGGCCCCATGGACGCAAATATGGAAAACGGCCTGCTGAATGATGGGACTATGATGAATGGCCAGATGAACGGCCAGATGAATGGTCAAATGAGTGGACTGAATGGGCACATGAACGGTCCGATGGGCCCTTCGATGAGCAGCTCCATGCGAAATTCCATCAACAGTGGTGATGGCTCGCCAGATGGGGACGGGAGAAATAGCTTTGGCCTTTCTAATAACAGTGTCCTGGATTCTGTTGCACAGGGCTCATGACCGGACCTTGCGCGCTGCGTGTCTGCTAAGAAGAAGATGAGACAGGTCGTCCCATCCGACTACTCCATCGGTACATTACCAAGTCGACCATTGCTTACAATCTGCGATCCATTCCTACATTCCGGATTACCCATCTCCAGTATGTTGTGAAGCAGAGTGTATCTGGGAGTGTGATGTTGCACTATGGGCATCGAGGTTTGTGGTGTCAAGAGTTTAAGGCGTTTGGGTGTGGTTACAATTGATTTCCAGGGCAATTGTTTCCGGTGTCTCCGGTTCAAGGGGAGGAAAAATGATACCCATTGACCAAGAAGATCTATACTTGAGCACTCGGTATCCTTCCTTCTCTATACTTCCTTCTCGTCCAACAATCGAAAAGCTTGATCCGTTCCCAACAAAAGCTCAATACGGTGTCATCCTCACTCGGATCTTGTGTGGCCAAACGAACCACTGGGGATGCACCTCCCATTCTTCGTTGGCGTCTTCCAACTCAATCTATATAGCACGTCAGCGACATATACATATATAGCCCCTGCTGTGGGCACTTACCTTGTACTTCCCAAACAATGTCGCAATGATCTTACTCATCTCGACCAACGCCAGTGGCCGCCCTAAACACACCCTGTTCCCACTCCCAAAACTCAAATCGGCTTCTTTCATCCTTCTTATTCTCGCCTCGAATATCTCGTTACCCTCCCCCTCGCGCTTCAGCCACCGCTCAGGCATAAACTCGTCTACGCGTGCGCCGAATACGTCGACTTTGCGGTGAACAACCCAAGGATTTACGCCAACGATTGTACCGGGGGGTAATGTGAGGCCGTTGGGCAAGGCGAGACCGCAAGAGGGCACAATACGTTCCATCAAGTGACCTACAACTGGATGGATGCGAAGGCCTTCTTTGATGCAGGCATCGAGATAAGGGAGCGTTTCGAGCGTGGTGTAGGGGGGCATGGTGGGGAAGGGAGGCGGAGTGGATCTCGGAAAGGAGGCGGGTTTGGACGTGAGGGGTTTTGAGGATGTGGTACATGATGGCTTTTACTGTTATCGACGTAGTATCTGCGCCGCCGAGGATCTGTGGGGCTTTAGCTGGGTAGCGCGGGTGGTGTTGTGCTTGTATTGAGCATGCAAGCAACAATAAGATAAAACCTGAGCGATAATTTGAGACTGTGAAGAAGGAATATGTCCACTCACGTTGATAATCATATATGCAATTACGTCATTGTCGGTGACGAGTTGCGGATGCTCTTCTTTCGCCCGGAGGAAGTCATTCATGAAGTCCTTCTTGCCCACGTACGATTCGAACTTGGATATACGCTCCATAAAGTGCTCGATGCAAAACCTGGCCGTGGCCGAGAAGGCTGGGAACCTGGAGGCTAGGTAGGGACTTTTGGCGAGCCATTTGTCGAGAGTGGGCATCTGGCCAATCTGCAAAGTATTATACCGACTTGTAGGTATGACCAAGTAAATGTAGGGGCGTACCACATAAAGATAATTCATGTTATTCTCGGCAGTGGTAAGCATATTGTCAATATCGGTGGCCTGCTCCATGAAGCCGAAGCTGTTACTGAATGTCATCTCCCCAAGCAAGTCCCATGTGATGTACGAGATCCAATCCGCGATATCGCAAGTCTTTCCCTTGTTCTCACCCAGCATGAAACGCGACTCGAGTTGCTGACAGAATGCCCGAATGGTTGTGTCCATGACGGGCTCATACTCGAGTGCATTTTGGAACGTGTACAGTTTCTGCACTGGTTTGATACACTTGGTGTGAAATTCATTGCTGCGAGTTCCAAAGATATTCTGGATGAGCTTGCTATCTTGTAACGCATCGTTGACGCATCGTTGACGGAGTAGAAGTCACTCTGTTCCTTTTCTGTAAATCAAGTGTTGAGGTGAAGCCGACTACTGCCTGGGATCAAGTACCTTGAGGAATGTGCCTCGAGTTCGAGTAGATCGTCTTGACAAGACTCGCGTCTGCGATACTGACAAGATTCGGACCAAGACGGACAAAGTCTCCATGTTTGGCGTGGAGGTGTTGTTGTGTCGCAATGTGCATTTGTTTGTAAGCGCTCTGTAGACGCCATAGGTTCGAAAACCTGGCAAGGAATGGACCAGGTAGGATCTTTAGAGGTGACCGTACGTATGCGAGGACATGTCGCGCAACGAGCACGACGAATCCAAGCACGACGATCTTGACAAGTAGCGAAGCCAGCGCCATTTCGGACCTAGCTGCTGTGCGATACTCGAGGCGAGAACTGTGGCAGAGGAGACAAAAAAAAGAGGTGGCTCGTACAGGGAACAGGCAAAAAGTGAAGTGAAGCTGCAAGTACATACGAACGAGGAAAGATGGAAACGCGTGCACAGCATATAAAGCGGACAGGCCAAACTGACTGCAGACCATCACCACCCTTGCTTGCATTCTTGACCGCACATTCGTGATCCATGCGCGGAGTTAGGCACTGCTAGAGTGCCTTCACACAGGTTCTTTTTTGGTTTGTCCCACGACATGAGACAGGGCCGTATTACGAAACTACCTTCCGAAGGTAGTATGCTCTCGTTTGCTTTCGTAGAAAGAGTACGTCTCACACGCCAACCGCTAGTTAGCTGTGGAATCCACATGTCGTGCCGCACATCAGCATCTTCGCATATTGGCTTCTCTTTTATTGTACACGAAGTATCGGTGACTAGGCATGTCGGCTATCATCAAAGCGGCTGTTATCAAAGACCAGGCGTGGGGCAGTATTATAGACAGTCCCAAGCGGACGGAATCGACATCGGATGGCTGCATACCAAGAGACGTCGATATAGACGCGAGGGGATAGGACGCCCACTGAAGCCGAAGTGACTTGCTTGAAGGTTACACAGAAAGACGTATAGAGACAAACAGCCGTCGAGCATGCATCCGAGTGATAACCCGCGTCGCTGATTGATGGATGCTGGCGTGGTGGCGGGCAAGGAGCGCGTAGGCGGGGAGGAAAGCGGGTGGTGAGTGATTGGATCGCTTGGCGGCAGGCTTCCCAACGCTTTCCTTCCAAGCCCCTCGTATGTTCCGGTGGCCACTATCACATCGGCCCGCGGCCCCCTTCTGATTGCAATGCGCCGTTTGATCATGTCTCTCTTTACTTCGCTTTGCTGGGGGCCCATCCGAAACACTTCAGCCTTCACTATGGGCGGAGACTGAGCGCCCTTCCAAGCCGTGCCAAAGAGTAGACACATTTTCTTACCATCGACGCAAGTGTCTCTGTGCATGAAAAGTCGCGGTCAGCCAGTGACAGCTCCGTGCAAGTTTCAATGCTTTTCCGGTCATCATATTGGTAGGCCTGCGTCCCTGGGTTGAACTGATTAGTGCTTCACAAACACTCCGTAAAAAAGCGATACATCTCCTTATCTTGACATTGATCTGTCCGATCTCTTGGGTTGTGGGCATGTACTGGTTTATTAGTCAAAAACAGGACGTTTTGGACATCGGCCCCGAACAAACAGGGAGTACTGTGCATGGCAGGCTTTTGCGGCAGGTCAATAGCTTCCGCACCAGAGCTGTCCTGGAGTACGTGATATTTGATCTAGGGTTGACGTCCAAGCCCCTATCCTACGACTGACGTCTGAAATTTCATTACTTGTCTCGAAAATGGACGCTTGCAATGTTTGCAGCCTTGCCCCCGAGACTCCTAGGGGTCATCAGTTCCGTCCGTTCGGCGTTCTTCTCCCCCACGCAAATCAGTCTGGGTCTCTTTCGAGTTAGCGTTGCGACCCAGGAATGTAAAGCTGTCGATCAGTGGGACTCGGGACGACTGTATCTGACGGACCTATGTCTCTTTTGGGGTGTTATGACTGCAGTTGGCCAGGTGGATTGTGTCACCACGCCCACCCGCCCGCGGAACCGCGCCACCTTCTCCGCTCCTTTTCTTTTCTTTTGGAATTGCAAACGGTGAGATACTCTTACAACGAGTCTACCAATAATGGCGATACGCAAAAAGGCCGCGGTGAGGAGGACTGATATGGGTGATGTGTCTCATCTTGTTGTTCTAAATGAGATTTTATATTACGTCCTACAAACTTTCGTTAGCAATCCTAGTTGGACGTGCCTTCTTTCCATCGCTCTTCTGTTTCTTCTTCGTCCGCTTTCTGGAGTGTTCATGTTTTGAGGTACTCGACGTGTTTCTTGCATCTACCGCGTCCTCTGCGCTTTGTAGCCATTCTCCACGTCCCTATCACATCGATCTCACTGGAGCACACGCAATATTCCAAGTGACTCAGTGAGCAAAGATTCGGATCGTACTCTCCTGTGGATCTCAGAGCGTTAAGTGCTAGACAAATTCCGGAGCAGAGACACTGTACCTACCACTGCGAAAATGGCGATCCAAGACTATGCGGGTATTCAGCGGAGTTATGTGGACCCAGCTCGTGCTGGCTATGGTATTCATTGGGCTGAGACTATACACCCGCTACTTTCTCATCCAAAGCATCGGATGGGATGGTAAGTCATCCTGAACCGTTCTGAATTACCCTTACTGACTTGTATCTCACTCTTAGACTTCGTCATGGTCGCGAACCTAGTAAGCGCTCCACATCCAGCGTCCGCTGATCAATTCATTGCCGCATTCTCTCTCAGAGCCAGGAGAATTACGCTGATTAGATATAGCTCACCTTCATTGGCTATGTGGCTACCGTGTCTATCGGTATCGCCAACGGTATCGGCAAGAAGTATGCTGCTGTCACGCCTGCAAATTACTCTAAAGCTATCATGTGGGAGGCGATTGGACAAGCAATATGCATCATGGGCATAGCAGCTTCGAAGTCCTCTGTTGCAATTTTCCTGTTGCGAATCGTGGTCTTGAAGTGGCACAAGGCTTTGCTCTGGTTCTGCATTGTTAGCACCACAATTCTTTGCATCATCACAACTACGTTGCTTTTCCTGCAGTGTTGGCCAGCTGCATTCCTCTGGAGCCAAATCGAAGGTGGCTACTGCTGGCTCGACTTTTCCCGTGTCGGCTTAACTATGGGCGGTAAGTCTCGGGCATTTCGACAAGATTAACACAGGCACAGGCCACTGACAGTATTACAGCCTGGTCCGCGGCAATGGACTTCACCCTAGCGATTCTACCTTGGCACGTCATCATGGGCTTGAACATGAAGCGCAAGGAGAAACTCACCGTCGCCTTCGGACTCTCTCTGGGTCTCTTGTAAGTCTCCCAATCTAAGCCACTACCCCTCTCATTATGTGATTCCTAAAATGAACTCAGCGCGGGTATCTGCTCCGTAATTCGGACTTACGAGCTGCAAGCCCTTTCCTCCCTCGATGAGTACGTTTACGACACTGTCCCCATGCTCCTCTGGTCCTCCACCGAAGTCTTTGCCACCATGATCTGCGCCTGTATCCCTATCCTACGACCGCTCTACGTTAAAATCCGTCACGGCTCGCGCGGAGACAGCTCTAGTGACCCGCGCTCATACCCTCTCACCGAGCACAGCAAGAAAGACGACGGAAAACTTAGCGGAGGCGTCTCGAGCAGGGTGTATACGGGCGCAGGGGGCACCGGAGGCGCACAGACTAACGTGAGGATGAGTAGCAACAACGCGAGTGAGGAGAGTATCCTGAGGGAGCAGAAGTTGCCCGTGCAGGGATGCGAGATGGAGGATGGGGTAATCAAAAGGACACAAGAAATTCGGGTGGAGTCCAGCATAGTGTAGACGCTACTAGAGGGATGATATCAAGATGTTGTGGACAGTTGTACGGCGTGGATGAGAAGTCACCTCTTGTGAATGAAACTTGGATCCTTCCCATACAGCCGCGGGTTTACCTAGACCCGTAAAATGGGTAGAAAAGGACATAGCATTACTATTGCATGTATTGATGCCTTTTTCTTTGCTTCTCGCTTCTTATATCCAACAATGCTGCTTGATTTCTGAGACGTCGCCACTTGTGGTCTCGTGAACCGGATGAGCTACGTCTGGTCGGCCGTTCTAATATTGCCTCATTCCTGGATAGCTTCATTAGACAAAAAATCAGCTTCACCACCATGAGACCGTCCCATTTACAGCTCACCCACCAAATACCCCTCAATCATTCGCGACGTCAGCATTTTCCGCTCCACCGTCCTACCTGCCGCAGCCAGCCACCACCGCAACTCAAACAGGATCATTGGCAGGAGCAGCCACGGCCACAGCAGTGGGAGCATAAATACAGTGGTACGACTGGCAGACTTTTTTCGTGGAAATTAGGTACGATAGTTCTTCAATTTGATTATGCACCCGTAGTGGCAAAACGTCCGCTGCCGCTATTACCGCAATATCCGCCGCAGCATGATCTGCGAAGATACTATTGCAACCATGGCCACAGCGAGGGCTTCAAAAACCCGATTTAGTCTCTAAGTGGTCTAAGCATGCGCTCTGCCCGCCCTATCCAACTTCGCAATCGCCAACCACCCGATTCCCCTAAGCGCACCCACCTTCCAGTCCTCAAACATCATTCTTGCAACGTCTCTCTGCTCCATACTCGGTGCGTACATAGCAACCAGGAATAAGGGTGCATGCAACCGAAGATACGCGAAGCCCGTGTGACGAAGCCTTAGGTAAAATGCTACGGAGAGTATGAGTGCATAATGGTCTACGGTGGAAGGCCAAGGGAAAGAGGACTCGGATTGAGGAGAAGAGGGTGCTGAAGACTTTATTGCGGAAGAGTAAGAGGAAGAGGGAGAGGTGGTAGATGCGATGTCATTGCTGTAAGAAGGGGATACAAAAGAAGGTGAGTCGGATCTCTGGCCGGGTATCGCCGAGGCTGGTTTCCCTGCAATTACCGAACAAGTGGGTGCTAGCAAGTCAAGTAATATGTAGCACGCGCTGAAGTACGAATACGTTAGGCTCGTGAACGGATCTCGAAAGTCCCTATGTCCAGTTTCCGGGCTCGTCCAGGACAGTTGTTGGCCCTGCTCTGCTGTTCGTATGCTTTCCACATCTGAGTGACCTCCTCCTTCGCCTCCGCGTATGTTGTCCTCATACGTTCGGGCTTTGCAGGGGGCGCTGCTTGTGTGTCTGAAGCATAGGAGTGCAGCCCCAACAACCTCGCAAACGGTGTTAGAATTTGCATATTTAATGGAAGTTGCTCCTTCATCCAGCCGCATGCGTCGAGAAGAACGCGTGCCATAACCGGGTCATTCCGTATTCGTGGATCGGATGTCGTGAGGTACACAAAGGCCAGTTGAATTCTTACGTGAAAGAAGATGTTGATAAGCATAGGGCCGGGCCCGCCTCGGTTGTGTTTCGAGGCCTGGTCTAGTCCATTATCGACCATTTTCGCAGCACCAACAGAGTGCAATGCATAGCCTTCTCCCGTAGTGGCTACGACCGCCTCGAACAAGCTCAACATCACGCTCGTCATGACCATATACATATCTCCGGACTTGTCTCCTTTCGTTTGCAAGACTTTTCCCTAGTATCTTAAGCTTGCGCCGTACAGCCCAGAGGCGTGGTGTAGTAGTGCGTCATTCCTTGTCTCCAAGCTACTGAATGCCGCGGTGGTGGCTCTCAGTGCTAAACTCAATGCTTCGCTCCCGTTCGTTGTGGAGATACCAGCAGATGTAGATTGAGGGGGCGTAGCAGCCATACGCGGTAACGCATAGAGCCAATTCGGGGTTCGCCTGACTGCGCCCGGAAGATGTCTTCCTTCCGCGCAAAAGAAGCCGACCAGGTTGGCAAAGTAGGCTTCACTCAACGCATACCGCGGACTGACGTTCACGCTCAAAACGTATGCCGTCTCCTCTGGCAGCTCACCCACCCCGACCGATATCCCCCTTCCGTCCTCGAACCGCCGGGCAACTTCGAGCGAAGTGGTCTGTGAGGAAGGTTTCTTTGCGCGGGGCTTCTTACCGGACGGGTAAGAGGATGTGTCGACAAAGAGAAGGGGCGCGTCGGTGGGGCCAGGGCACTGTCGGTTGAATCGCGTGCACATCAGACAGTGGGGCATCGTGGCGTCACATTTGATGCGCTTTTGACGGCAAGTCGCACAAGCTCTTGTTCTTCGCGGCATCTTGACGATGTAGGGACACGCCGTCGCTAGAGAAACGTACGTACCGCACTGGTAGGGTACTCTGTAAAGACGAAGGACGGACGCTACTGTGAATCTCCCTATTGTGTTATAGGCTACGGCCCAAGAGCGTTCGACTTCGTTGTTTTAGTTGTGGGAGGACAAGCAGACCCTCGGGAGTACGTGGTTGTGAAGGCGCAGCCTACCTAATAGGATCGACTTCCCGCGTGGCGGAGTGCTATTTGCGATGCCAGTGTTAATAAATGCAGATAACTGGGTGCGACAGTTTCGGAGATGCACGCGTCCCGTTCCAGCGATCAGGGTGTCTGTAACCCGGGCGGTTTCCACAGCCGGCTGAAGGATGGTGCCTCGGTACAAGCGTGCGCAGCTTGAAATCCTCCCACTCTGTCTTCGCCCTTGGTCCCAGTGCTCAAAACTTTTCCCTTCTTCCCAACAATCCGAAGCCTCGTGATTTTGACACCAGTCAACCCACCCCGCTTCTCGAAACCCGCCAAACCTTATTTCCAAACCAGGGGCCTCCTCTTCAGCAGCGGAAGCGGCTTCCAGATTCGATGTCCAGTAGCCAAGGACAGGACAACATTAACAGGTAGGTGTCGATGAGTTCAGTTCAGGGGAGCCATGGAATGATTGACGACCCAATCCGCTGGCTCAACGGTCGTACTTAAAACCAAGCGCCGAGCAGTCATGCACGCCAGCTGATGGCTTGTAAGGACAGGGGTCGCTGCCAACCGTAATGACTCGCCAGTCAAACGGCTGGAACTCGGCTGCCACGTTCCGACGCGCGTTCGGACCGTCACCAGGTGGTGCGATAATTCGTGAAGCCTTTACAAGACTCATAGGACAAAAGTCTAAGTACTATATATTACCCTAGGATAGGTAATATAAATGTAAGATATAGTCGAACTTTTTAGCTGAAGGCCTCACGAATTGTTGCATCGCCTGGTGCAGTCTCTGCTTGGGCAGTAGTGGATGTAAAATAACAACAAAAAAATACACTTGGGCAGGCTTTAGAGCCCTATGGCAATGATAGAACTAGTGATCTTAGCTTGTTGCTGGTTGTGTTAAATAAATAGGCGGGCAAAGTCATGCCAGACTGTCCATTGACTGCCGTCGACGATAATGCCGTGCAGAACGTCAACAACAAAATTATCGTTATTTTATATATATTGTGACTACCACTATATACTAGGTACTAGGTTTTAGTGCCTCCTATTTTACCCTCTCTATGTATAGTGCGGACTCGAACTTAGTTAGAATCTCCACGTCGTGCGGGCGGCACGTCAACCCTTTACCATCTATCAACGCTGTTTGTTGATAACATGTGACATGGCATTAAGCTGTATTGATGTAGAAATGTATACACTATCTTCTAAATTATTACACCACATATGGCGTGCACGCGATTGCAGGAAGCGCCTGAGGCGGAGCTGACATGTCTTATCAACTGATTGATCGTTGTGTAAAGGACGCGTTTCTGACCATCGCCAATGTACGTTAAACCCCTGGTGCGCCCCGTCCCTGCGAACCGACAAAAAGAGGACATGGTGCATCAAGAACCAAGAATCATGTGAGAATATCGCTAGATGAAACAAACGCAACATACAAAACAACAATCGCCAAGAGACTGTAGTAGAGTGTGCCCTTACAACAACCCTAAACTGATCATTGCAGCAAAAAAAAAGGCAAGCCAAGTCTCCGTAACCGACGAGCGATGACCATTGAACCATTGGTATACTACATCCCTTCCCTTGTCAGATTTGATAGTGTTCTGTCACTTTGAGATAATATATTAATGAGAATTGATGACTGTGATGATTGATTGTGAAAAATGGAGAAGCCCAGCTATCGCGAGAAGTTTCTATCTATGCTAAGGCCCTTGTACTATCTAGGATAGTACAGGGGTAATGCAAAATAGTAGTGCGCCAGCCTCCTCAGTGTATTTCACAGAGAGATTATCACTGGAATGCACAGTGACCGTCTATCTGACATCCCTCCCTATCTCGTTCACCCGAGCAGAACTATGCATTCCAGGAACAATGCCACATGCGAGTAACAACATAGAGGAAAGCCCTTATCCATCTCATGAACAGGAACATGTCCCAGCCTCCTTCAAACCCTACACCTTCTGACTCGTCTCCACGAAGTTCAACGCCCCCTCCCGATCAAACACATCAATTCGACTAGACGCATTCACAAAGCTAACAGCATAGCACTTATCCGCTACATGCACCATCTCGGGCCTAAAGGTTGTGCAGATGAACTGGCCTCCTCCCTCGCCGCTCTCGCCACCCTTACCACTCAGCTTGCGCAACATCTCGGCGACTGCAGTACGGTACTGCGCGTCTAGGTTGGCATCGATTTCGTCAAAGAGATAGAAAGGTGCTGGGTCGCACTGTTGGATCGCGAATACGAGGGCGAGCGCGCATAGCGCTTTTTGGCCACCAGAAAGCTGCTGGATGCGTTGTTGCTCGTCGTGCTTGGAGTTGAAAGATACGGCTATGCCGACGCCGGTGTAATTCTCCACGCTGGCACCATTTCTGGTAGGCGCGTCGTCCTCTTCTTCATTTTCGACATCGCCGCGGCGAGCTTCGCGGTCGGAGCGGCGCTGGATGATGAGGCGGCCCTTACCCGCAGGCACAAGCTGTACGAAGACTTCTGAGAAGTATTTAGAGACTTGCTTGAATGTACGCGCAATTGCCTCATCCTTGCGCTGGTCAAGCGCTTCGATAAGGTTCTCAATGGATTCGTGTGATGTGTTGAGTTCGCTACGGCGGTGGATGAGTTGCTCACGCCGCTTGGTGAAGTCTTCGTATTGTTGGAACGCTTTCTTGTTGACGTGCGAGTACTTTTTCAGCGCTTTATTGACCTTTTCGAGTTCAGTGGCGAGCTATACAACGGTTAGTTGATTGATCGCGTTGTTGATTTGAGAAACTCACTTTATCTTCGCGCCATTTGGCGAACTTGCGGTATGTCTCTTCTGGAAGCGTACCCAGGTCACGGATATCTCGCTGCACAACAGCCAACTCGTCTCGCAACGCGGCGCGCTTTTGCATGCTCTTTTCCATGGTTGTGTGGTATTTCTCCAAATTCTTAGCAATCTCGCGATTTGTATTTTCTTTCTCGGATTTCGATGCTTCTAATTGTGTGAGCTGAGCATTCACTTCGTCGCGCTGAGTTTCAAGATCATGTATGTGCTGGTCCAGATCTGCGACCGTCTTGTTAGCAGTATCTAACTGCCGTTGAACCTCTTTCAGCCGCGTCGGCTGGTTTCCACCACTGCTCGTGCCATTCTGTTGAGCAACCAGTTGGTTAAATTTTGGGCGGAGGCTCTCACGAAGCTCGACCTCAATCTCCGCTTTCCTACTTTCCAGTTCAGATCGCTGCTCTGTGAGTTCGGAAAGTTGTCGATTAAGATCTCGTATGGTGGGCCCGAGGGACTGCAGTAACTGCTCGTCTTCTTTCGTCAACGCCTTCTTGAAGTCCGAAGCAATCTCCGCCTCTAGGTCGCTTTGCTGGCTACTGAGAATGTTGATCCGCGATGCAATATCCTTGGCCGCCCGTACGTTCTGCTCGAGCAGATCTCTTTTCCCCTGCAGCTCTGTCTCTTGTTCGCGCAGCTGCCGTCTCATTGGAATATAGCTGTCTTCCACGTGATTCTTCTGATGTTCAGCCTTGCGGACCTCGCTGTGTGCGGCGGTGAGTTGCTGCCTGAGATTCTCTACGTCTGTAACTATCTCTGCTCTGCGTGACTCTAGGTCTTCGACTTGCTCTCTAAGACTAGCAACCTTACGGTATGCGTCTATTTTAGACTTGCTGGGATCGAAGTATCCACCATGATAGCCTCCTTTCTTATGAGCTCGGTCTCCATCGGGCGTGAGAGCAAGGACTCCTTCGTGTGTTCTCACAAGGCTCTGGCAGATGCTCAGTTCAGGGCAGACAACAACTCTGCCGAAGACTTGTTTGATGGCCTTCTCAAAATCTGCATCGTATCGCAGCTTTGGAAGCAGAGGCTGTGCGTCTGCCGTCTGTGGGATATGAGTAGTCCGCGGGTTGACGCGGTTGAGCGCCATGAAAGTGAGACGACCACCCTTTTCTTTGTTGAGGAGCTCAATCACTTTCGCTGCGGTGTTGTCACTATCGCATACTACATGGAATAGTGACGCGGATGCAGCTACTTCCGTTGCGATCTTGTAGGCTTCGGGGACCTCGATTAAATCTGCCACGGTACCGTAAATTCCGTCGAGCTTATGCTTCTCTTTCAGACGGCGCAGGGTTCCCAAACCTCGGCTAGTTGCATGGTCTAAAAGATGAGACAGGTTTTGCTCTGCAGTCTGCAGTTGCCTCTTTACATGATCGAGCTGCATGCCCAATCTATGCTCCTCTCGGCGCAAATTTGACTGTTGGTCCATGAGGGCTTGCTGGGCAGCTTTGGTCTTTTCGACCGTCTCACCATGACCTATTGTGTTGTCACCCTCGTAGGCTAGGTTGGCGACCAGTTCGGCAATGTTCTTCTCGAGAGTCACGATATCTTCTCGAAGGTTATTGATGTCGTCCTCCGTTTGCATCTGCACAGACTTCCTCGTCGCCAGCTGCATTGTGATGTCCTCGATCTCTCGCCGCAAAGCATCGTCCCGTTGCCGTTTATTGGTATATTGCGCACCTCGACCCTGCTTGTCAAACAGGCGTTTTTGTTGTTCGTTTGCCTCAGCAAGCTGGGCGCTGACGGTGTCCTCGTCATCCTTCTTGGCTGTAAAATCTGGTAGCAGCATGGAGAGCTCATCCTCGCGGGCTGTGATCTGTTGCCGGACCTGTACAAGCTCTTTTTCGCGCCGTTTTTGGGTTTGCTTGGCGGCGGACTGGCCGTCGGTGAGTTCGTTGAGCTCAAGCTCGACGGCGGCCTTCTGACGCGCAGCTTTCCTTCGATCAGCCTCGATTTGAGCGCGCTCCGCTGTCAGCAGCTCCACCTCGCCCTTCAGCTGCTCGACTTCGGACGTGATGCGCTGTATCTCCTGTTCGTTGTGGACAAATGTCGCCTTCTGCGTGTCGACACTTTCAGCACCAGTGTGTCTCCGGGCTTCTAACTTGCTGATCTCCAGCTCCAGACGCTCTTCGTCGCGCGTGTTTATCGTGTGCATGAGGGCACGACGCTCGCGGTCGTTCTTGTTCCAGGCCTCGAGCTCCTTCTTCTCGCCTTCGAGCTCCTCCAGGCGCGTATTGATATCGTTGACAAGATCGTCGATGCGCTCGCATGACTTATCCGTGTCGCTCATCAACTTTAGACTGTCTGCGCGACGTTTTTCGTACACGCTCGAGCCGGAAATCTCCTTGAGCATATTGAGGCGCTCCTCGTCCTTCATGTTGGTGAGGGTAGCCACGCGGCCCTGGGGCACGATATAGAAGGGATTCGAGCGCGACAAACCGGCCGCCTCGAGCATCTCGTTAACCTCGCGGCGAGTCGCGTTCTTGCGATCCATTGAGAACTCGTCTTTCTTTGCGCCAATGGTGCGGCGCAGGGTGAACTCGGGCTTTCCGCTATTGTGAAAGCGGCCGTCGCTGTTGTCGAAGACGACCTCGACGAAGGCCGACATGACGGCGGAACCGGATCCTTCCTGTGCCCGTTAGCAGCGGCCGGTGGAGGTGCATCTTGGTGAGAGTGGGACGCACGTGCAGCAGCGCCTGGCGCTCCTCGCGACTCATGTTCTCGTACTCGTCGCCGAGCACGAAGCGCACGGCGGAGAAGAAGTTGGTCTTGCCCGCGCCATTGCGGCCGACAATGACGTTGCTCTTGGGCGAGAAGGGCTCTGTCTTGACCTGGTTCTTGTACGTCTTGAAGCCCTGTATCGTGATCTGCTTGATGTGGCCCATGGCGGCGGCGGCGCGGGGGTAGTGGGTGTGTTCAATCCGTGTCGCGGCGCGTGTGCGTGTGCGTGGTGTAGCGGCCGTGGGTGCGTCAGGACATGGTCGTGGCAGCGTTGGAAACGTGCGAGCATAGGCGGCGTGAGGCCGACGACGCGACGCGCCCGCGCTTGCCCGGAAAAACCGCGCCCCGCGATTGACGAAGGCAGGCACGTGATGCCTCTGCCCTGGCCCGTGCGCGTCGGCCTGGCAACGGTGCAGTGTAGTGTTTCGTGTTTACGAAAGCTCCCCGGCCCGCTTGTACAGCCTCGGAAGGCTCGACCCACACACACACAGCAGCTCCAAATTCCACGCCCTCTCCGCAGTTGTGCCCTCCCAGGTTAGCTGACGGCTAGCTGCATGCACCTCCTCGCTCGCTCATTCAGGCTCTCTGGTCCTATCTCGCCGCCCTCACACCCGCCCCCTCGTCCACCTCCATCCACCACCGCACGCTCTCTACCGCCACCCGACGTCCGCCGCCGCCGGCCCGAGATGGAGGCGCTGCTCTCCCTCGCCTTCGACAACATCGCGTCCAAGGATGCGCAGAAGATCCGGAAGGGCCTGCGGCAGATCGAGGGCATGCTCGCCCAGATCTGCCTGTCGAGCGGGAAGCCGACACCATCCAAGCCCGGCCACCGGCGGAACCAGTCGGCCATCAACCTGGGCGAGCAGCAGCAGGCGACGCCGAAGAAGCTGGGCCAGCTGGCCGAAGATGCCGCGTTCCGGGAGTTCTTCCGGCTGCAGGAGGGCTTCGAGTGGAATGGTGAGCATGGCGCCCACAGGCATACACTGCACAACTGCGGCTGACAGACAACCGTAGTGGCGACGCGAGTAGCAGACTGCCTCGAGCGGCTGTTGGGTATGACGAGCAGTAAGGGTACTCCTCTCCACCGACCCACGGCGGGCACGGCTAACAGCTTGCGCGTAGACGGCCAGAACGACCTCCTGATCCTGTCGTCGCTCTCGAACCTCCAAGGTCTCCTCCTCCTGCACCCTCCCTCGCGCACCATCTTCGGACGCGAAATCTACATGAACCTGCTGCTAGACCTCCTCGACCCCTTCAACTGCCCGGCCATCCAGTCTGCAGCCCTCCTCGTCCTCGTCACGGCGCTTCTGGCTACCCCGCAGAATACGCGGACATTCGAGCACATGGACGGCCTGCTCACGGTAACGAGCTTGTTCAAGGACGAGGAAACGACGCAATCGGTCAAGGTCAAGCTGCTGGAATTTTTGTATTTCTACCTCATGCCCGAAGCCCCGGTGTCGTCCGCAAGCGCACCCAATACCGCACTACAGCGAAGTCCGAGCAAACTAGTCAGCGCTTTTGAGAGACGGAGCAGTACCGTCAGCGGCGACGACGGTGGCAACGTGACCAAGAAGAACATGCGTACACAGGATGAGAAGCAGCACATGCTGGCCAGATATCTTAACAACGTGGATGCTCTAGTGCAAGATTTGCAAGAGAGCGCCCCATTCACGAGCGTGGCGTGCTAATACCTAAGCATTGAATGAGAAGGTACCCGTCACCATCAGTCATTACGCAGTGTTATCATACCGCTGCTATTGTTTTTTTTCTGCTCACATATCTGTCTGTCCATACTTCACTTCCTGTATGTATACGCCCGACATCTCTACATCTTCCATAACCCCGGGCGGCGCGGCGTTCACGGTTCCTGGAAAAAGTGGGATGATGGGTAATTTGGAGCATCATGGCAGGCGTCGTTTCCCTGGGCTATCTCATCTTGGTCTGTCCACTCTGGAGCAGTCTCATTTATGGCGCAGATGCAATGCGTAGGTGGATGCCGCCATTATAATGCTCTCCTGTTGGCGTTCTGTATATTAGACAAGGATACCGCTACTCCCTCATCAGGGATCTTTTTTCTTTTTTATACATGTCATTCTTCAAGTCATTCAATTCCCATCTAATAGATAACGCATCTCCATTCGTATGCTGTGATGATGTTTATGTAGGGCTTCTTATATCGGAGTCGGCGGACCATGAGGCACTCTGATATGAGGTAGAGACTCGCGTGCTCAGACGCTTGTTACGTTCCTTTTCGACCATGGCTGCCTCACGGGCTCTTCCCCAGTTTAGACTGCCCATATGCATATACCAGCGAACGACAAAGACAGGCGAAGACGGTGACAATGGTGCGAGTTGATGTTAAAGCAAGTATTCAGTGACTGCGATGCAGCTAAACAACTACACCAAGGCAATGCCAGTACTTCCCCTTGGCTCGCACGATATCCGCAGCCTTTCACCAAAACTTGTATGATTCACTGCCGCTCAGTATTCACAGAGTAGTCTTCCAGGAATGGCTTGATCATGGCTTGTGCATGCACAGCATTCACACGCCTAATACCTGGCCTATAACTTCAACGCGTGCCCCTACGCTAGGCTGTCAACCCTAAAAGCGACCACCTCGCATGCAGCGCGTCGTGCACCCGCCCATGCCGCCCGCTACGGCCAGCCGCAAAACTGCCACAGAGACGTTCGCGATGTATCTGACCCGAAAACACGAGCAGAGCACGACACGGTACATAATCCAAGACTCGAATGGAGACGTATACTGGGGCACACAGATGCGCTCACCCGAGCAACTATCGCAAACACCCCCCTCGGAGCTCGCCCGCCTCCCACGCAGACCACTCAACGCCGCCCACTTCTTCCCTCTTCTCAATATCAGCACGATTACGCAATACGATGAGGGCTTGGGAGAGACGATGTTCGAGAAAAAGCAAGCTCTCCTCACGGGCTCGGACTTTCTGAACAATCCACGTAGGTATGGCCAGCTACTAGTACGTGAACTGCTCGTGGTGGAAATGCTGGCGGCACACGAGCATCCGAATCTATGCAAGTATCTCGGCGCGATGGTACATCCAAAATCACAACGAGTGACGAGCCTTGTGTACAAGCGCTATACGATGGACCTGCACACCTTTGTCGGGCAGAATCTGCTCGTCGAGGACTCGCAGATTCTAGCCGTCATGTCCGGTATCAGGGCCTGGTTGGCGCATTTGCACGGTTTGGGCATGGTGCACTGTGACTTGCGCCCTCCAAACATCTTTCTGATGCTTAGCCCGGCCACGACATGCTTGGAAGGGGAAAAGACAGGGCGGATGATTGAGGAGGTGGTGATTGGCGATTTCGATGCGAGTTTGAAGCTTGGCGAGAAGATTGTGCAGAAGCTGATCAGCGAGGAGTGGCGCCACAAGGATGTTGACTTTGGGAGGTTGGCAACGTTTGAGGTCGATCTGTATGCACTTGGGCTGGTAGAGCAGTGGCTCTGGCGGTCGAGGACGAAAGTGTGGCCCATTCTGGGGTAATGCCTTCGTAACTGGTGGTGGAGGGGCGCGGGCACTAGCCGGGGAGATTACGTGATGTGGTTCCATCCCCCACCACCAGGATTCGTGCGCCGAAATGGCATGCCTCCAAAGCCGGTTTTCGACTTTGCCATCATGGCGCCGCCCCGCTCTGTATGGCTCGTCATCGCCCGATCGGCCGATCGCATGCGTCCGCGCAGATGCCATTCTCAACTTTGCCATGCCCATGGTCCGCCGATTCCGACGTTCCCAGCCGGCCGCTGCCTTTTATCCTTTGTCCTCCCCCTCGCACCCCTCGCGCCCGCTTTTCTGCCTCATTCCTGCCGTGCATACCTTGGCCGCCGGGACTTTCCTCCAGTGCCCTTATATAACCAGCCACCAGCCCTCCCACACCTCCATTGATCCATCCATTGCGTCGCTCCGTCCTCACTCCCTCCCTCCCAGCGTACCGCCACCACCGCCGCAATGGACGTTGGAATCGACACCCACCAAGCCTTCAGCGAGCCCGCCTGGGCCCACGACGCCTACCTCGCCCTCAGCGACGGCGGCCTGCGCTCCTCTTCGGCTCTGGACAAGTGGCCCGCCTTTAGCAATGCGCCTTCTTCCCAATCAGCCTTTGTCATGTCGCCTTCCCTGCTTACTGGCTCCGTCGAGCGCTTTGGTCAAGTCACGCCACCCGAAGAGCTCTCCCCCGCAGAACTACCCCGTGATTCGCGCCGAGCCAACTCTATTCCTCTCGAGCAGCTCCAGAACGAGGCCCTTTTTCCCGATCACCAGGTGCAGCCATCGCAAGCCTACCAACCCCACCAGGACGCCCAGGAACCCCTGCCCAAGCGGCGTCGCACTTCACGACAGCCTTCGACGGTACAAACCAAGGACCCCTCTCCCGTGCAGCCGCCCCAGCAAGACGCCCAACCACCGAAGCGAAAACGCGGGAGGCCCAAGTCAACCCCGCAGCTAGTAGAGCACTACACCGCCGATGGCTTTCCATTTCAGGTACCGTCGGCGCGCCAGTCCCACCTCGAGAAGAACCGCGTCGCCGCCCACAAGTGTCGACAGCGCAAGAAGGAGTACATCGGCGGCCTAGAGGCTCGCGCACGAGAGTACTCGTCCAAGAACAAAGCCCTCAAGGAGAACGTGGCCCTGCTTCGTGAGGAAGTGCTGGAGTTGAAGAACGAAGTGTTGCGACATGCTGGTTGCGGCTTCTGGGCCGTCGACGAATATCTCGCGCGGTGTGCAGGCGACCTTCTAGGTATGGGTGCACCGACGACCGCTGGCGGGCCTCCCAAACTACGACCGACACCACATCCTGTCGTTAGCTCGTCGTCGCTGGATTCCGACAAGATGCGTCGATCAAGCACCGATTCGATACCCAGTCGCGCATCCGCAGGCTCACCGGCAGGCAACGACGATTATGGACTCGGGTTTCTCGAGGACATTGATGAGGAAAACGAAAGCCAGGCCGTCTAAAGTTCATCTTTGCTCTTTCACCATCCTCTAGCTCTTCCCCTAGATGGTGCCTTGTTCCTGATGTTTTACTCTCTCAACCGATTTCATGATACCCGAACGTTTGTTCAAAAGTGCTTCTTTGAAATTTCTCTTCAACCCCTGTCGTTAGCCTGCACATGGTGTGTTTCTTATTCAACGCCTGTTGCGAGGGTCGGCCACCAGAGAAGGGGCCGCAATATCCACGAGTCGTGAGTTGTATTTTAGGCACTGGAGGCGTGTGTATTAGCTCTGAAGGATAATGAATAAATGAAGCCAGACAGACGGTCGGACCAGGCATTGATTCTTTATTCAAAGTAATCTACTTGAAGCTAAAGATTGGCTTCTTCCCACTATGACTTGCCTGAGCCGGCGGTGCTTTGTTAATTGAGTGCTATGGCAGTGAATTTGTAACATCTTGGCCAAAAACACGACGCCACATGGGACAGGGGTTCCCCTAAGGATCAGCGAATGCCACGAATGGGCTCCTAATAGATTCGAGATGCAAAAGGCTATCAACACCGCCGCACTACGCGTTACGACAGACGTAAAGAAGGCTCCCATGGTGTCTCCCCCCTTTGGGATAACGAAACTTTGGAGATTAGGATAGATGAAGATTTCTAGCTTGCAGTGCGAGCCCTTTACTTTAAATGGGCAACATCTATAACCCTTTAAGTGCTACTTTAAGCAGGAGAGTATAGCTAATATGTGTAGATTATATATTTAAGAAGGCGAGGAAAGTTGTGCTGGGGGGAATCAAGTAGAGGATAGCAAATCGCTACAAGGAGTGGATGGCGAGGATGGCGAGATGCAGGCGGGCATGCAGGGCAGGCTGCACGAGCACGGCCGCGGGGAGCTCATTGGCGTGCAGGACGACTCGCATGGAGCAGAGGCAGGAGCAGCCCAGAAAATAAAGAAAAAGGAAGGCGCAGAGGGCCGTCCGCCAAGCGCGCCGCCAAGGGATGCGGCTGGGCATCCCGCGCTTAGTGCCGTCGGATCGGGAAGGGCGTGTGGGAGCACAGCATCAACATAGCGGCCACGTTCCTCATCCTCGCCATCTCGTTCGTCGACCTGCTCCAACACGTCTGCTCCCCTCCCCCAGCGCGAACGTCGACCCCCGAGTCGGCGAGGTCCGTACCAGACACAACACCATGGCGCGACCAGGGCCCCGCCAGCCAATCGACGGCTCCACGCGCCGCAGCAAGAAGCGGCCGTCCCTCGCACGTGGTGGTACAGCCGGCCGTCAGTGGAAGCAGCAGCCCAAGTGTGCCTCACGCCCTCACCAGCCTGCCCCACGGCCACAGCGCCCGCTTTTCTCGCCCGCCAAGCGCATCTCGGCCATGGCGACCTGATTGATATCGCTCCAAGGTATATAATCCTTGAACAGCTCTGCTGCCGTGCATCTGCTTGCTTTGGCCATCACCTCTCCACAGCACCACCTCTCCCGAGCCTCCACCATGGCGCCGGCCCTCGGAAAGTACAGCTGGATCCTCGCCATCACCACCATCGCCTTCATCTTCTCCTCTGCCTCCAACGGCGCCAACGATGTCGCCAACTCGTACGCCACTTCGGTGGCCGCCCGCACCCTGAAGATGTGGCAGGCCGGCATCCTTTCGTGCTTCACCGAGTTCCTGGGAGCCGTGGCCCTGGGCTCCCGCGTCACCTCGACCATCAAGAGCGGAATCTTTGGCTTGTCCAAATTCCAAGACAAGCCCCCGACCTTCATGTTGGTCATGGGCTGCGCCGAGGTCGGCAGTGCCACCTTCCTGACCATCGCTACCTTGAATGGTATGCCCGTGAGGTGCGTCCAAACAGTCTTGTATCCTTCTTCTTCTGTTTCTCTAATCGTTGCCATAGTACCACCCAAACGGTCGTGGGCGCTCTTGCAGGTGCTGGACTCGCTGCGCAGACTCCTCTCAAATGGGGCTGGGCCGAGGGCAGTCTCAGTCAAATCGCAGCTTCCTGGGCCATCGCTCCGCTCCTTGCCGCTGGATTCGCTGCCGCGCTGTTCCTGACCCTCAAGTACCTCGTTCTCGAGCGAAAGGATCCCCTCAAGTGGGGCCTGAGACTGATCCCTTGGTACCTTGCCTTCACAGCCGGCGTTCTGGCTCTTTTCATCCTGGATGAGTTGCCCAATGCAGAATCCATCGACGACATGGGTGCCGGCAAAGTGGTTGGTATCATCCTGGGTGTCGCCGGCGGTGTCCTGGCTATTGCCTACATCTTCTTTGTCCCATACTTCCACCGTCGCCTCGTCAAAAACGACGCTCGCTTACGTGCCTGGCACATTCCGCTCGGGCCTCTCCTGTACCGCGATGATCCTCCTATCTACTTCCCTGCCAAAGGGAATCGCGTCGTCACGGATTACTACGCAAAGGCATCCAACGACATCACAGTCACGGACCCCGAGAAAGACCAGATCAAGGCCAACGATAGCGACCACTCGACCGCAGTCGCCACACATGGCGCCAACACCCACGGCGACGCTATAACCACTGCTGTTGACAACAAGGATACCGATAGCAACGGCACCTCGGAGCGCGCCGGCCGTGGTCTCTCGATCCCAAACCCCCGACGTGACTTGACGTCTCACATGGTCCCGGCGAAGCCCCAGCCCGAGGAGCGTTGGTTGGAACCCGTACGCCATTTGCCAAGGACCTCTCCTAAGAAGTGGTTGAACTGGGCCAAGTATCTTCTGCTTCAAGGTGTTGCTCGCGATGTCACTACACAGAAGAGTAGGCCTACCGACCCAAATTAGACGTCTTTGCAGCTGCTAACACTTTCATCCAGACCTCGGTGCGGTGCACGCTCGGGCTATCGTTTACGACAACCGTGTCGAACATCTTTGGACCTATGCCCAAGTGGCTTCGGCCATGATGATGTCCATCGCCCACGGTTCCAACGACGGTACGTGTCAGCGATACAATTCCAAGATCCCCTACTGACATGATCCTCACAGTTGCGAACGCTGTTGGCCCCTGGGTTGCTAGCTACAACACCTACCAAAGTGGCGAAGTGACCAAAAAAGCTGACACCCCGATCTTCATTCTCGTCGTGGCTGGTCTGCTTCTCGGTATGGGCTTCTGGTGTACGTATTCCCCCCTCTTATCGAAACTCCTTGAATGGGTCGTGTGTCTGACTTTGCTTCCACAGTCTACGGCTACCATGTCATGCGCTCGCTCGGTAACAAGATTACCCAAGTCTCGCCCACGCGTGGTTTCGCCATGGAACTTGGCGCCGCCATCACCGTTCTTCTCGCTTCCAGACTCTCTCTACCTGTCTCCACTACCCAGTGCCTCACGGGCGCGACTGTCGGTGTTGCCCTCTGCAACTTCGACGTGCGCGCTGTGAACTGGAAGCAGATTGCTTTCATATTCTCGTCCTGGGTCATCACGCTACCGAGCGCGGGTTTGATCTCGGGCTTGCTTATGGTTATGGCATTGAACGCGCCCCATTTCTAGGCGACCATTTCGGATGGGGCGGTATGAATTTGTGCAGGGACTTTCAGTTGTAATATATTCCGCAGGGACGATAGTATTCGTGTAGGTCGCCGGTCGTTTGAAATGCACGTTTCTGGAGCGTGCATTCTGCAAATTGCATGTTTATAGACTGTACTAGCTCAAAAGTTTGTAACAAACCAGGCCTTGCTTTGCCCTTGAATACGTGGGTCGCATCAAGTTCGCCCTCGGACGACGAAGCCGCGGAGGTTGATGGGGAAGTAACGCGGCCAGTTTGATGGGACTGCTATACGAAGGTGGGTGGGCAGATCGAGATGGAAAGGGAAGGTGGAATCGATCGAGGTTGGTGCTTACGATGCGAGAGCAGATCAACCAGACATTTCAATGCGTAATAGAAAAGAAAAGTCGATGGTGAAGTCGAGGCTCCTGGCTATTATCAAGATAGTCTTACCGTAGAGTCTTGCTTATAAGCACCGCTCTAACCACATTAGGTGGCCAATCACAAGTGCCCTTTCTCCAATTCCGCCCCACATCAGTCAAATGGGAGGGTTTAACAAGTTCGAGTCCGCACCATACACTTATAAGCAAGACTCTACGGTATGTTGTATACCAAGCTCTTCCCGTTCCCCAAGCGGCTCGCCACGCGCTAGCGCATGCCGGGCGTTCCCTTGCGCACTCGGCTTTCTTCAACCTACAACACCAACAAGCACCCTCGTTCTGCCACTGCAGGTGCCGGAATCCGTACTCAAAACGCGTAACACAGCCATCGACTTGATTCACGCTTCCAGACTCGCAGAGGTATCATGATACCCACAGGAACCGACAGTTACAGCTTAGACGATGCTACTCGAACGGGTGTCCTGAGGCACCCAAATGTCCTTCGAAGCGGCACCAACGTGGTTCAGTCTTCGCTCAAAAACCATCTTAGAGCGCGTAGCGCAGACGCTGACTTGGGGGCTCACCATGAGTTTGCGCCCTCGGCTATCATCTGCCAGGAGGTCAAATGGGCTGGGTAGGTCAGATTCCTCGTAGACAGTGGATGTTGCTCGCCTAGTCAGCACCAACGTACGCGCGATACCTCGTTCGGGTACGAAGTGGGTCCGAATCGGCAACAAAAGCTAGAGGTGGGGAATGAGGGACCGTATTTACGATCAATCGCTCACCGAAATAGAAGTAGGGTCTACTGTGTAGGTATAAGTGCGAAGCTGATGCGCTCATTCTCATGGACCTGAGAATAAGCTACACTAATCTCGGTCTTCCCTGTGATTTTGCTCGAAGCGAGCTTTACTTGTCTTGTATTCTTTCCATTGGTGGCGATAATGGCTCCACAGATCGAGAAACCGCTTCTTCCCCAAGGCTCACTTGTACTTGTCACAGCAGGAAACGGCTACATCGCTTCCAACATCATCGACCAGTGCCTCGCTTACGGTTATGCTGTGCGCACGACGGTACGTAACCTGGGACACTGTCGTGTTTCACATGTATCACACATGCGGGTGATGCAAGAGTGGATGGACTTGACTGACCCCAACGTTTAGGTCCGGTCACGCGAGCGATGCATGTGGATGCCACAGGTGTTCCAATCGCGGCACCCTGGCTCCCTCCTCGAAGTCGTCCAAATCGCCGACATTAGCCAGCCAGGATGCTACGACACAGTCTTGAAAGGCGTGTCAGCTATGATCCACACGCCAGGTTTCACATCCATGTCGGATCCTGACATGGTCGCCAACACGGTCAAGATCAACGTCAACGCATTGAAGGCCGTCCACGAGGCGAACAAGAACGGAGAGAAGATTAAGAGATTCGTCTTGACGGGTTCCAGCTGGGCAGTCAAGTACCCGAAGCCCAACATGGCGATCGATATCGCAGAAGATCAATATGACGGCTCGATAGCGAAGGCGCTCTCTAACCCGGACACGCCTAAAGATTTCTGGCATCTTATGGGCTATGTACAGAGTAAGATTGCGGGTGAGCAGGCGTGTTGGAAGTATGTGCAACAGAACCCAGACTGCGGATTCGTGCTGAACACGGTCATCCCCGCAACGTGCTTCGGACCAGTCATGTCTCCCGCGGAACAATCGTACCCGTCGACTGCGGGATTTATTCGCTCGTTGCATGAGTGCCAAGGCCAGGCGCTGTTCGACGTGATGGAGCCTCAGTATTACGTCGACGTGCGCGACCAGGCAATTCTAC